>OZ007501.1:6542436-7877841 GCA_963931805.1 Microdon myrmicae | reverse complement strand
ACATCAGTGGAATATACTTGAGTTAAAATCGAATTCTAAACACGGCCAGTAGCCTGATGTGTTACGCGTTGGTTCAATTTTTGGTGATTCTAACTGTCATAGCGTCAGTTCGAATCACACGTTCTTCACTATCATCCCAAACGCTATAAACCCACGCCACAAAAATTCCTTAGCGGCATCGCTAAAGAATAAAACAATTGAGTATAGACGTACCCTATGACGGCACCGTTTTCTTTAATCCTATTCAAGAAAACAGTTCCTAAACGAAACAAGGGACGGCGACCATAAATACATTCGGTGGACAACTATACTAAGATACAAAAATATCTTTGGCACCGTTATCCAGTAAATCCCAGGTAATGTTTAAGGGTTTCCAAACGGTTGCCGATCCAAGGTAAATTACCTAAGGATCAGACAAAGGATGCGCTGTTTCACAAAAGAGATCATAATACAAAGGATTTTAAGTGAGATCAGCGCAAAAGAAAAGTATCACGTTGCCTTTTGGTTAACGTGGAAAATCGAACGATCGGAAAAGCAGGGAGTTGGTGTTTAGGTGTTGACTAAGACAGTCATTTATTTTTAATAGTGTTGTGCTGTGTCGCGGTGCGTGAGAGTTGTGCGTATTGACCGAGACGATCATCTTATAAAAGAGTCTTGCGGCGACCGTTTTCGACTGGTCGATCGTGCGAGTTTCTGACGGGGTGTGTAATGCTGGAGTGATCGTTAATAAAGACTAAATTTAATTGTAAATTATAAAGTGTGTTTTATTTTAAATGTGTATTGTTACAAACATAACAGTGCTAGTGGTTGACCAAGACGGTAAGATTTTACGAAGTGTGGTGCCGTGCCGCGGTGCGTGAGAGCTGAGTTGTGCGCATTGACCGAGAGTGTCGTGTTTTTGAATTAAATAAGGACAGTTGTGGAGAGTGTGAGTTTATTCGAAGTTCGTAAAAAGGTGTAAAATTCGTTGTCTTGGGCTGGTATCGTTGAGTGTAAATTGTTCAAACGGAGAAACTATTTAACCAAAACTCCTAAATACATGTAATAATAAATATATATATATAAAGAAAAAATAATCAAGTGTTTTAAATAAGGCCATCCTGTGGGCAGTTTGAAATAAACATTCGAAAAACGAAAAGGCAGTAGGGGATATCATCGCAAGCTTCCTGGTCACACCACCATCCTAATCCTAGCCCGTCAGTCGGGCATCAATCAAAGAACCGAACCTAGTGGGGTGTAGGTGGACGGATGGTCAATCGTACAAGTTGGATTCTATGGTTTCGGTGCAAGCGATTGTGAGGCAGCAGAGGGAACCGAAACTGGATGCGGAGACTTTCTGGTTTTATGTTTTTGTACATATTATGCTATAAATACCATTGTTTTAGAGCAATTAAGCTTTTTGAAATTTCTTTATACGACAACCTTTCATTATTTCGAAGATTTTTATTATCGCTTCTCTCATGTTTTTTGTACAGCTTTTTTTCTTTCCCATATCTCGTTCAAATGTCTTAAAACAAAGCAAGAACTTATAATTCCGTTTACTTTCAAACAAATTATTATATTTACCAACAAATATTTACGTTTAAAACGAAATTGTACAAAAAGAAACCAATCGTTCTTAATTAGATCGCCAGATAATTTTGTTTTACAAAACCTTTTGAATTTAATTTTATGTTTTTTGTTATTTTTTTGTAAATATTATTTATATTTTAATTAATATACTTAAGTACATATATAAAAACATTTTACAAACTGTTTATAGCAAAGCATTTGAATAAAAAATTATTGTAAACAAAATTTCTAGTAGCGTTCTTAATTAGTTCGCCACAACCTTATATATATATACCTTTTGAGAAACTGGGTTTAGACTGCGAGGAGTAGAAAAGAATTGTATAAAGTGACTTATGACAATTGATGTACCATACCCCTTTCGTCAACTTGTGGTTTTACATCTAACAATTCCTTGGAACTTTGAAATGACGTATGAACCCAAAAACATGTTCTTTCTCCACTGCAATGTTGTTAAATGCCGAATGCAATTTTTCATAAGTGTTGGTAAATGTTAACCCACGCAAAACATAATGTTTTATCGCGTCTGAATTTTAGAGGCGAACTGTGTAATTTGTTCTGCGATTCATGCGAAATGTGCTATTGTGGCTAACTTTAGTGCGTTCACATTCTTTTCCCTTTTGGGTGCAAGATGGCGCTAATGATAAGTATTCGCCTATAATATTAGTAGTATTCGTCTTTATTGAACACTCCTACACAAGGGATTAAATGGGTTTCCCTGGTACAAGAAAGGCCGCTCTGTATCCATTCATATGAAAGTGAATTTTCTGGAAGGGAAGAGTCCAATATCGGTAATAGAGCTGAGAGCTACTTTTTATCGGATGCTTTGCAAATTTCAAGAGTACCGCTGATCACATTTTCACAATAATATAGGAAGCGGTTCAATTCTCTGAGAATTATGCCACATGTTCACTTTCACTGTTAAGGGGAGTCGTGTTTCCAGATGCCTCGTGAATTCAGATTGATTATTTATTTGATTTCTATGTTTGGTGTTATGTTGTTTTCTTAAACACCTTTATTGTACCACATACAATCGTCAGTAAAAACACGTTTGTTCATAGTCACCTTTATTTAATATTCATTAATTAATGACACTCGATCCTAGTCAACCTTATTTAGCATTCATTTTATTGTTAAAATATTAATTAAAGTTAGAGGCCATCAACGGACTGTTCCTGTCAAATGTCTAGAACCAACTCCTCGAATCAAGACTTTTTTCTTCCATCCTGCAGATCGAAGGATCTGTCCTTTTTTCTGCCTGGACCTTTTGCCAGCCGCTATTTGCTTTCTTTATCTTTCCCGGCTTAGGATCAAAAGAGGAAACTCAAAGGAAAAATCAACAGAGGATCGTGCTAATGCACATTTATGATACTCTATGTTGGTGGGCGCTAAAACGAACGTGCGGTTCGTTTTATGGTGCAAGTTGATTGTTTTAGGAGAATTGAAAAAGATGTTCCCTGTGGGAAATGGTGAGGAAACACAAAGGAAATTCAACAGAGGATCGTGTTAATGCACATTTATGATGCTTTCTGTTGGTGGGCGCTAAAACGAACGTGTGGTTCGTTTTATAGCGCAGGTTATTTATTTTAGGAGTATGGACAAAGATGTTCCCTATGGAAAATGGTTTGGGTCAACAAACCTTTAAATGATCATAAAATTGCGGACGTGCATTTTATGATTCTCAACAACTTTACAAGTTGGTCATCTGGTCCACAGATTTGGATCTAGGGGATTTTGCGTGTTGAAGATATGGTTCGTTCTTTCACGTCTTGGATTCAAGTTAAATTCAATATGAGTAAATTGAAGGTGAAGTATTGAATTGATATCGCGATATTTAATGTATACGCGATTAATGATGGAGCTTAGCTTCAAAGAGGTGGGTATTCAGGGGCGGAGGGTTTTGTGCGTAACATTGGGCTACGTGGAGGAATTACTTTACCCCGCCCTGTCCAATTTTTTATGTGCAAATTTTAAGCGAAATATTAGTTCCCTTATAGTCTCAAAAAGATAAAGGGTTAACACGAGGAATAATATACGAATATATATATATATATATATATATATATATATATATATATATATACATATATATATTATAGTTGATTTAGTTTGTTTGACATTACTAAAGGAACCCTGTTGCTGCACAAGCAACAAACATTGAAATCAAGGCAGCTCCAAGTGAATCGGAACTGTCCTACACTTTCGTCACAGCATTTAGCCCCTGGATGTATGCTGCAGAAAAACCAACTTCCGGTTGCAGCAAACAATATTGGCATTGAACGCTGCCAACTGATTTAAACACCAAGATTCAGCGGACTGATAACGGACCCGTTGTTGAACGCTGAATGGAGAAAGTGAACCAGTGACAGTTCACGAACAGTTTGGCTGTTTTTACTGTTTTGTAGAAACAGTATACTTCTTCTTAAAACTGGATTCTTAGAAGGAAGACTTTAACTTAACTTTGATTGTTATATACAGTTTTTTACGTCTCTGTTTAACGTTCGAGAATTAAGTTGTTTTTATACTGTGATTTTAAATTAGTCAATTAAAAGGTTAAATTTGTGTGTTAATTATGAATTTTATTTCTGCCCAGTGCGGCAGGAGTCTGTAATATTTCTGCCCAATGCGGCAATTTCTGTAATTGGATATTCTGCTCGATGCAGAAGACAATATTGGCTTTTCCCAGTTGGCGAACCATCTGCAACAATTGGAGTTGTGGTTCCCAACTGGGGAACATTTTGGTCCTTCGAGCCGGATTTTACATCCGTGCAAGAAGTCGGCGCAAAATCAAGGCGCCAACCTATGGACACATCAAACAAAGGAAGTACATTCCCCGTGCAGTGTGCCGGATTATTTGCATCCGCTAACGAGGGAACTCCGCCAACAACCGAACAAGAGGACTACGTGCATTGATCAACGATCAAAACCTCGGATCACGTCCGACACAATGCAACGAAACAAGGTAGGTGGCAAATAACATAATTTTACTATTATTTAACTAATGATTAAGGTAATATAATAAAAAGTGTTGTGTGGTGTGCATATGAGTGTACCTTTCCTCGAAATTAACAATAATAATATTGGAGTGATATTTGTTCGAGACTGTTCTGGTTTCTAACATGTACTGAGTGTCGACATTGATTTGGAATCAATAACGGCAATTACAAACAAGGCCGCAAAGTTAGATCTATGCGAAGTGCCAATCAATGTTATCGAACGCAATCAGCAATTCCTTGAAACAGCCGAACAGATTAAGAATGAAGGCAACCGCCTGATGAAGGAACGCAAGTATCAAGAAGTGGTACTTCAATACAACCGGGCCATCAGTGTCGATCCGAAAAACCCAATATTCTACTGTAATCGAGCTGCAGCATATACCCGTGTAACAGAAAATGATCGTGCGATTAAAGACTGCAACTCTGCGTTGTTCTACAATCCAAATTATAGCAAAGCATATGGCCGAATGGGAGATGCATATCTCAATACAGTAACGTACGATGAAGCCATAGACGCCTATACGAAGACTTTTCAACATAACATACATCGAACAATTAAATTTATTAAAGTGGTAAACCTGAACTTTACAGAATGGTACTTTCTGACGTTCGCGTCAAGTGTTCTGGATATTTCACTAAAGGATTTCGACCAATATCGTAACCGCGTTTATGTGTTACCGCAAGTCTTGACACATATTCTAGTGTACCTGAGAAATTGAATCTCACATGGTTGCAATTATTATTAGTTATATTTTCAGTAATGTTCTTCACGGAGTCTGACAAAGACCTCTGGGAAAGCGATCCACATGAATTTATTCCATTGAATTTCAACATTCAACATTTTTTAAGATTTCGGTTGTCTGGTTCCTGCAGCACAAATGTTTCAATATTCAACCGTTTTTGAAGATTTTGTTTGTCTGGTTCCTGCAGCACAAATATTTCAATATTTGGCATATTTAAAGATTTTATCTGTCCAGTTTCTGCAACACAAATGGTTCAACACGCATCAGGTAGTACGCGGTAAAAAGTCTACCGATAATTATGGAAATCATGATGCAGGTATTACATCACCAAACGCTGAATGCATTCAAAAGGATTGGAACTCTGGCAGATGTGATTCTGAAAACGAAGATACTATGGTCAAGTGGAGTATGCTTACCACATATATATGTCCTGAGTTTCAATCGGACTGGACATCTACGAGCCCGTACTGGTTGGATAGTTCATTACCTTTGTGAACTACCTGAAAACTAACTTCTGCTTTTTACTTGTATAATCGTTTTGTCTGTAATCAGCGGAAAATAAAATAAAATAATAAATATTTACTGTTTTTTCCATTATATACAAACTCCATATTATAAACTCCAATTCAACCAAAACCAACATTTTTGGCGTTTCTTTCGAGTGGAACGCATATGGATTCACGATCCAAAGAAGGACTACGCCCAAGGGTGCATCGATGACATAGAGGGATTCACGATCCTAAAGAGGACTACGTCCAAGAAGTCATCGATGATATAGATGGATTTACGATCCAACTTACATTTCAACTTTAATACAAGTCAAACAACAAATTAATTAGTAATCACCTTTAACAATCTAAATTACAGTCCACTATTAATATCCGAGGTTGTTCATTTATTTAATTCTTCAGAATTCACCGCAGGTAAATAAGGAAGTTTTATAATCGGTTCCAGTATCAGGTTGAGGACATCATTCGGCTCCTCCTTTTTAATGATGTTGCAGGTACTTTTCACGACCCACGCTACAGAATTCGATACGCCCCGCGTACAATGAAAGAACCTCAAGAAGAGGACGATGACCCATCGGGCAGAACAGTCAAGGGGATAATTCAATTAAACCTAAGCGTGTTGAAATCAGACTCAACGACAGAGCTAGAAACTCTCATGGAAAAGCAAGCGTCACCTGCAACAACATCAGGGAAACCGGAGAGTTTTGGAACTTCCCCCCTGTAAAAAACTATCATCTGACGGGTTAGCGTTTCAAGCGCAAGCGGTCAGTTATAAGACAAAGTTTGTCAACAAAGGCACATCCGGTCCTATACCTGCAGTATCAATCCAAACATCAAACTGCAGATGAATAAATCCGTTCCTGGGGCACCGCTTCTCTCCACCTGGACGCATCGCTGTTACGCGTCCAGGATTTTCCGCGTCTCGCCACCTGCGTACATCGCTGTCGCGTGTCTGGGGTCATCACTTCTAGCCGCCTGGACGCAACGCTCTGGGGGCACCACTCTCACGGAGTCGGTGTCTAAGTTGGATTTTCGGTATCAAGAGTAGAGGATATAGAAGATGATGAACAGGAAAGATGCCGGCACCAATAAAAATCATATCATCGGAAAGCTGTCACAGTGTGGATTACACCGCTTCTCGTCATCTGGACTCATCGCTCACGCATCAGGATTTGTCGCTTCTCGCCACCTCGGCACATCGCTGTCACGTGTCTGGGGTTCTTCACTTCTCGCCGCCTGTACACAAAGCTCTGGGGGCACCCTCTTATCACCGCCCAGGCACCGCGGATCACGTGTCTGGGGGCACCACTTCAACAAAGTCGGTGTCTAAGCTGGGCTTTCGGTAACAGGATCAGGGGATATAGAAGATGAGGAACAAGGGAAGATGCCGGCACCCTTCGAGAAATCATATCAACGAAGAGCAAATAATGAACACATGGTCCAGCCACCAGACAAGAAGAAAGATACCTTGGGGACTATTTCATCCTGCGGCACAATGGAACGAAGGCTGCTATTGATCAGCAGATTATTCTTCCTAATAGCGACCTGGATGCACAACCCCTCTGAACCAAGTGCCAGTTGTAATTCAATAAAATATGCCGCAAGGATTCAACCACAACATTACAAAAAGAAAAGGACACCATGTCCAGCACCATCATTCTATCAGTGGATCAAATACTCCACCAGGTAACGCTGCCGACAGAGAGTTCAGTACCCATCAAGAAATTCGCCCTACGCCGAGCATTGGAGACGCAGATGATCCTAGGCAGTTGGCGGTAACTCTAACATTTCTGTTAGCGGCACAGGCTGGACATAGTGAGAAGATGGTGGAATTACAACCCATCAACTTCAACATATTGGCGACCATATCGTTTAATTACCATTCATGGATCCACGACCCAACATAGGACTACGTCCAAACTATTTAAACTATACTTACGGATCCACGATCCAACAGGGGACTACCTCCAAAATATTCATACAATACTTAAAGATTTACGATCCAACATGGGACTACGTAAAGATACTTATGCTCTACGTGCGGATTTACAATCCAACCAACATTTCAATTATCAACAAATATCAACAACAAACAACGATGGCATACCTCGAACTATAGAGCGTGCCAATTTTGTCAACGATAGCTACAACGCTAATACTCAAAGGCCAATGGGGACTTCTGTCACACACACACACACACACACACACACGCACACACACACACACACACACACACACACACACGCACACACACGCACACACACTAACCCTGATAATTGACTACGAATTGAAACAATAACTAACTATATTTTATAACAAATTAACCCAATTAATAGTTAGATCTAGTCAATATAATTAATTATTGCCACCCTACCTCTGCCCTATACTGGTACATGAGCAACACGAGCACCAAAGCCTCTGTTCTCAACCACAACTATCAACCGCGACTTCCCACGTCGCGGACATGTCTCAACGAGTACCAACTAGTGGAGTTGGTCTAGCTGTTCCCAGTGGGCGACTATTTATGAAAACGAACTAGTGGAGTTGGTTTTGCTGGCCGCAGTGGGTGCTGACACGCCCCTTCATTGACGGCACCAAAGGGAAGGACAACTAATGGCGCATCGTCGTCGGCCCGGCAAGATGTTGCTGCACAAGCAACAAACATTGAAATCAAGGCCAAGTGAATCGGAACTGTCCTACACTTTCGTCACAGCATTTAGCCACTGGATGTATGCTGCAGAAAATCCAACACCGGTTGTAGCAAACAATATTGGCATTGAACGCTACCAACTGATTTAAACACCAAGATTCAGCGGACTGATAACGGGCCTGTTGTTGAATGCTGAATGGAGAAAGTGAACCGGCGACAGTTCACGAACAGTTTGGCTGTTTTTACTGTTTTGTAGAAACAGTATACTTCTTCTTAAAACTGGATTCTTAGAAGGAAGACTTTAACTTAACTTTAATTGTTATATACAGTTTTTTACGTCTCTGTTTAACGTTCGAGAATTAAGTTGTTTTTATACTGTGATTTTAAATTAGTCAATTAAAAGGTTAAATTTGTGTGTTAATTATGAATTTTATTTCTGCCCAGTGCGGCAGGAGTTTGTAATATTTCTGCCCAATGCGGCAATTTCTGTAATTGGATATTCTGTTCGATGCAGAAGACAATATTGGCTTTTCTCAGTTGGCGAACCATCTGCAACAATTGGAGTTGCGGTTCCCAACTGGCGAACAAACCCTAAAGAAGCTAACGAAATACCAAACTATTAAGTCAATCACATTTTAATGTAGGATTTTAAATGTAACAAAACATTGTCAGCATGTGAATCATAGAAGAAAAGTTAAAACGAACCTCACATGTTTGTTCTCTCAATCGAAAGTGTAAAATATAATTTTCCATATTGTTTAGTACACTTTCTCCACAGCACATTTTCCTGTGGTGTTGCGGTTTCTAACACTGCCACGTCTTACTGTGACGTTCTGTCTGACGTTACAATAATTGTTTATGAGAATTATACGATATTCTGCCCAATAAGCAACTTCAGTAATCATTTAGCTCACCTCAATAGGTGTCATTGATTTGCTTATTTGGGTAATTTATTTATTGTCGTTTATTAACCAATTCCAGAGTACATAACTAAATAATCAGCCCCAATATCAACAAGCGGCGCAAACAGCAACAGTCGCAATGTCAACAAGCGAAGTAAACCTCAATACTTTTAAGTATAAACGGAGTAAAGGAATTTAATAATGTAATTCTTATACCAAGTACAAAGTGTACATTAGATTTGAAACAATAATAAATTAATAAGAAAAATAATTAAATTTTCCCCCGGTTTACTCACTTAACTTTGTTAGCCTTTCAAGGTAATTCAAGCTATAACTGATTATATATAATTTGTAATTACCCTTGGTTAGTGAAAATCAGTGTAGAGAGTTCAATGGCAAATAAATTAAGCACACGATTAGTAGAATTAAAATGCGATTGGTTACGAAGGAACAACCTTTAATACCAACATCGAACATTACATTGCTCTTGTAGCAAATTAAGCACAAGATTGAAGTAACAATCGAACATTAAGCCAGATCTCTATATTTGTTGTTAACAGGTAGTTCGTCTTGTTAAGTTTAATTTGCGCCATAAAAACATAATTTATTGCACAACAATACGTACAGTGGACATTTTGAATCTTGTTCTCGAAAGTACGTCTGGAGTAAAACGATAAACCTCAAGATTGCTCCAAGTCATCAGCAACGACATTATGTGCAGAATACCATGAAATCAGCAACAAGTCTTTCCATAAAGTTAACTGCTTTAATTATATTTCAACACGACTAACAAGTTTTTAGCCAATTGAAATCTAACCAAAAAACAATTAAGATGGGGACAAAGAAGATTGCGTAGAACTTTATAAGGCGATGAACTAAATGTGGTTTCAGTGGTCAGGTCATCTTTAGCTCTTATTACTACATAAAGAAATTTAATTGTTGTCAAAATAAAAATAGTAATGAAAGACATGTACTAGCTTCAAACAAGCAAATTTCTCTTTCGCCTTAATTAGTGTCAATACAAGTTTTAAAAGGAGGTTGGATCAACGTTTGTTGCATAAAGACGTTGATATAAAACCTAACCCCAATGCGCGAATAATTAAAATCATTTTGATGAGCGTGTTCTCCGATTTAGCTCGACATATGTACTGTAAGGTTGGCGTAAGACTCGTAACATCACCAGCAAAATTGCAAAATTTCCAAATCAGCACTGCTACCTTTTTTTATAATCAGTTAATTGTTTAATGCAATGTATTTTTGTTTGTTGAATTAATTTAATTTAGTGTTTGATGTACTGTTGTTGTCAATGCCTGGAGGTCGCAATGGCGACTTACATAGCTCTGTAACTTTTACAGCTGTCAAATTTGAATATCATCCAACTTGACAACTGTTCAGTTTAAGTTTTATCTTTTCAATATGAATCGTTTAGCCACCGAACAAGGTACGAGAATGATCAAAGTTGTTTATAAAAATTGTGCTAAATGTCTGTAGTTACGTTTCGCACTTTACGAGTAGTTTAATATTGGCTGAGATATCAGCTGAAATGTGCGAAAAGTCATCAAAAATAACCTCAAATGAGGTGTGTCATGCGAGCAGTCATATAGTGGACGTTTAAATGGTGTATTCACATTATATGATAAAGTCTAGCCAATGACAAAAAACTCATTAAAATTATAATGCTTTGAATGTTTTTGTTTTTTCTTATTTTACTTTCCGAGGTTGAAAGTGGTTAACCCCATATTTTTCAAGTGAATCAACGCATGCTCTTTCATTGACAGGTATCTTGGAAATATTTGGAGAAGTGAGGTACACTTATGGCACTCCATATACACGAACACGCAAAACTGTAGTGAAAAACAACAACCAAAACATACCAGGTGTACCGGTATGAAATGAGTTTTTTAAAAAATAAAATTAGTGTTTTAAATGGGAAAATAAAAAACATTTTATTCGAAGTATTGGCCATTGCTTTCTACACATTTCGACCACATTTCTGGAAATTTGCGGATACCACGCCAATAAAACCCGTCGTCTTTTGAGGCAAACCATTCGGAGACCCAATTTTCGACTTTTTCGTAGGAATTGAAATGCTGCTCAGCCAATGCGTGTCACATCGATGAAAACAACTGGTAGCCGGAAGCAGCCAAGTCTGGTGAATACGGCGGGTGAGGTAACACTTCCCAGCCGAGAGCTTTTATTGTTTCTTTGACGGGCTTTTCTGTATGACTCGGAGCATTATCATGCAACAAAATTACCTTTCCGTGTCTTGTAGCCCATTCTGGTCGTTTTTCGACCAATACATGGTTCAAATTGATCACCCCCTTCTGGTCCCACCAAACACAGAGCATTGTCTTTTTTCCGAACCCGTCAAGCTTTGCAGTCGATGTTGACGCTTCTCCTGGATGTACCCATGATTTTTTGCGTTTAGGATTTTTAAAATAAAACCATTTTTCATCACCAGTCACAATTCGATGCAATACTGACTTATTTCGTGTCGTAGAAGCAACGTTTCACATGTGGTGTTTCGCTTTTCCATCTGCCTGCCATTTAATTCATGTGGCACCCAGTTTCCACACTTTTGGATCTTTCCCATAGCTTTTAAACGGCCAGAAATTATTTGTTGTGCAACATTTAACATTTGTGCCATTTGTTTTTGACTTAAAGTGTCATCTTGATCCAATATTGCTTGCAATTCGGCGTCTTCAAACTTTTTTGGTGGTCTTCCACGTTCTTCATTTCGCTCATCAAAATCATTATCTCTGAACCGCTTAAACCGCCTTTTGCATGTTGCTTCCGATAGAGCATGATCACCATAAGCCTCGACAAGCATTCGGTGCAACTCTGCAGCACTTCTCTTCAAATGAAAACAAAAAATTAATCCTTTCCGCAAATCATCATTTTCTGGTACAAAATTCGACATTTTTAACAGGATTAACAAAAATTATGTTGTTTGTACAATGACTTGAGGCATACTAAATATGTTTGACAGATGTCATAGGAACTAAATAAAAAAAATATAAGGGCTCGTTCACAACACGTGTTCCCTATCGATACATTTGTATCTTGACGCTCACTTCACACCGGTACACCTGGTAAGTCGGAAAATAACTAAAGGGAGTGCTCGCAGAAGTGTCGCATCTATAAAGAAAAGTATATAGAATTAAAACGAAGAACTGCAATTCTGAAAATAAATATTTATAATTTTTACGATGTATTACTGTTCGTTGTACTGTTCGTTAAGGCTGCAGTATAAAAAGAGAGCATGGCGAACATTCGCTCTCTTTCACCGACCAAAGCGCAGATTATCAGACGCTAAAGACGTGATCTGCGTTTACTACCACACTCAAGGCCTACCGGTCTTGTACGATTTCTTTCCCATCATCCCCCCATCTAAGTAGTTAGAGAACAATTGAACAAACCCTGTCCACACTATCCTTAGATACGTCCTTCCCCTTTCTTTTCAGATATCTTGAGACTGAGCCCAACATCTTCACGGATGTGGGTGATTCCGGTTATCTGTTTCAATCAGTGGGGAAAAAAGTGATTATGAAGTGTTTCTATAAGGGCCCTAACAACTTTAAAATACAGCATTAGATCCGGAAGCGGGTGACACCTTAAACATTTTATAATTTATCATTTTACAATTTAGCATTACGTTCACATTGCTAAACTTCCTACATTACATTCTATCTTAGACGAAATTTTATTTCTATGGTGCTTTCTAATTTCTTAATCTCCAACACAAACCTGAAAACCCCTGACCCAAAGATGGGAATCGAACGCGAAATGACAATCCTCGACAGCGACTTTAACTTCTCTGCCGACGAGAGTTGCTTGCTCCTGTGCCCCCACCCCCAATACTTCTCGTTTCACGCCTACCTCTGTTTGTGGGGAAAAACAGAAAACACCTCGGGCAATAGTAAACTGCGAGGGAGGTCCCTCCAGTAAACGCGTTGCCACCGGCTGTACGGCAATAATATCCCCGAATTCCTCTAATAAAACCGTGCTAAACCTCTCGGTACATTCCACTGCACAAAACGTCCTCCCTTTGGAAAAACCGTGCACACCAAAGGCAGCATCATCCGCAACCCCAAAACCAAACACCGCTCCAAATCGAAAGGCCACACAAACAGCGGTCGTAGCCGACCTACCTGCTTTAATAAAGAAGCAGCAACCTGGGGTCTTTGCACGAGACCTCAACCTAAAGGAGTTCGTCGGTGATATGAACCGACAAGGAATATTGAACTTTAAGGCAAAGCCCTTGAATCTAAGACTCAATAAAATCGTAATCTACGATCGACAGACGTTCTGCAAGGTTAACGATACCCTGAAGGCCAAGGAGGTGAATTATTACACATTCACCCCGGCCGACGAAAAGTCGAGGACTATCCTCTTAAAACGAGTCGCTGCCTGTTGGGAAAAGGACGACATCGTAATTGCCTTTGAGGCAACATTCCCTAACGTCAAATTTACTGATGTCAAAACATTCTCTCCCCCACAATGGTTTGTGAAAATCAGACCACAAAAATACAGCAAGGTGAACATATGGGAGCTTCACTTTGCCCTAGGGACTGACATAGATTCTATAATATGGACAAAGTCGCTCCCAATCTAGCATCAGCAAGTTGTTTTCGAGGTATTTCATAACAGTGAAATACCTCAATGCACACGTTGCCAACATTTCGGGCATGTCTCCCGAAACTGCAACATGGATCGCCGTTGCGTCCGTTGTGGAAAATCCCACGAGATTGGCAAGTGCGAACTCCCGCCAGCAAAATATGATCCCACAACAAATGTGCCGGATGAAATTACATTGCCAACTTGCTGCAACTGTGGTAAGGAAGGACATCCGGCCAGCTACAGGAGCTGCCCTAAATATAAGTAGATAGTCCACAGAACCAAGGTGACTCGAGCTAAACAAGTAGCCAAGTCAAACTTCGGAAAACAGGTCACACAAAATTTTATCCAAAATGGATTTACATTTGGTTAAAAGGATCCAGACAAAGGATATGAAAACTCCTCCACCACCTCTCCCCTAAAAACATATTCAAGTCCCTAAGCGATCCGCTATACAGGCCAACATAACGCCACAAATCCAAGCGGCGCCACAACAACCAACCAAAGGGGCAACCCTTAATGCTCGAGAGACTACTTAGTCCCTCCCGCGAGTTATGTCGGAGTCAGCGACCGCCAACACAACGATCACCGACGTAATTTTAAGAAGCAATTTCCGGCCAGAAAGCAAACTGCAACGTAGTCTTGCGAAACTGTGAAATGCACCTTTCCCAGGCACTGAACTTGATACGCCGTGAGGTGCAATGTTCTCCCACCGTATCTTGTCCATTACCCACAACCCAATCCACTCGTTTGCCGATGATAGCACATTGAGTTTCTCATACTCATACGAACATTCCCGGCCAAACTCTTCGAACGTCAATACCAATCAGCAGATTATGCTCAACACACTGAATTCCGACCTCAACAAAATATATCAATGGGAATTAATGGGGAATTGGAGCGACCACGTTTTTGAAGCTGCGAAAAGTGCGGCCAAATGCATAGGGTTCCTTAAGAGATGCAAAAGATACTTCACTTCATCCAACCTGGCCACTATTTACAAGGCGTACATTCGTCCCAAAATGGAGTTCAACTCCCATATTTGGTCAGACGCATCCAAAACTGCACTACACGTGCTCGATAGGATGCAAAACCGAGCAGTGAAACTTGTTAGGGACTCAGCGGTGAATCGTATAATTCCGTCATTAGAACATAGGCGCAACGTATAAGCCCTATTCCTTTTCTGTATGTATTACCACGGTCGTTGCTAAACTGAACTTTCTGAATGTGTTCCACCTTCTCAGCCCAGGAACTATCAATCCTCGGCTCTCGAATTAATCCGACTATTAATTGCAACGACCACATTTTTGAAGCTGCGAAAAGTGCGGGCAAATGCATGGGGTTCCTTAAGAGATACAAAAAATACTTCACTCCATCCAACCTGGTCACTATTTACAAGGCGTATATTTATCCCAAAATGGAGTTCAACCCATATTTGGTCAGGCGCATCCAAACCTGCACTACACGTGCTCGATAGGATGCAAAAAGTGAAACTTATCGGGGACCCAGCTATGAGTTGATCAATTCCGTCGTTAGAACATAGGCGCAACGTATCATGTCTATCTCTCTTCTATAGGTATTACCACGGTCGTTGCTCAACAGAACTTGCTGAATGTGTTCCGCCTCCTCAGACATTTTCCCGCGATACCTGTCAATCTGCGAAGGCGCATCAGTTCACGTTGAAAGTCAACTTCACGCGGACAAACAAGCATAGAGTCATTCTTTAGCCGAACCACACGAATGTGGAATATTCTACATGATCAGGTGTTTCCTCGCCGTTGTAATGTCCAAGCATTTAAGGCCAATATACATCGATACCTCCTTTCCTTATCCACTTCCCCTCCTCCCGCTCGCACTGTGCTCTGACACTTAAGGGAACTCCAAAGTCCCCCCTGTGAGCGGGTTTGTGTAAAAAAAAAAAAAAAAGTTTTTCTATTTGCTATTCTAGGGCCACTAATATATAATGAAAGCTAGAAATGTGAGTTTCTTGCTTTGACTTAATGTAATTTATGGTTAGCCTACAACGAAAACGTACGATCTTATCTATTTATTCCTTTATTAAACTAAGCACGCACAAGTACCTGAGTGCAATTTAAATAATTCGCTCGCCCAAGAATAACATACCAAAGCTGTTACCTGACTAGAAGACCATAAGAGCCTAATACTACCTTCTACATTACTCTTTAAAATTACATTTACTTTTCCTTGAAAAGAACTCCATAAACGTGTTCAAAGTAACCATGACAAGAGTATCACTTTAATTGGTCTTGCAAGCAATTAGAATCCAAATAATTGATTATGAAGTCAAGTTGTATACAAGTTGTGGGAAATCCAAACACCTGCTATTAACAAACACACGATGAATTCCCTCTTTAAAGCCTTAACTAATCGTAATCGATGCGAATCTCAGGAGAGCAAAACCCCAAGCAGAACAAAGTAATTTATTTAATTCACTTTAATTCCTTTAATAACTCTATCGGGTTATGGTATCCTTTAACTCGGCAGCAATTGTATACCAAGATTGTGCTTTAAATGTTATGCTGCACACTCTCCAACACGTGATCCACTTTCACCCGTATTTGGAACGACTACAGTGGCATTTGAGAGGGAAAGCACTCTTATCTTATCGTTCACATAAAGTGATTGTCAACGATATGCATATACTGACTTCTGACTGTTTCTGGGTTGAAATCAGAAATCGGGCAATAAATATAAGGAAAGCTCAGTAAAACACACATATTAGTAAATTTCTTAGAACAATCTAGTTGCCTGCCCTTCTGTAATAGTTCTTCGTCTTTTATTTTATAAGTCTCGGTCCCCATCAACATTGACCGCATTAACTGTGATGGGCCATTGCTTCTGTTTTATAGCAATGTACAAATTTTCTGATAAGGTATAACAATAAGGCCCACGGCTGGAAATCTTGTCAACATATAACCGACCGACACCTCAGATTCCACTTCGTTTCGAAGTGATTGTTCAAAATAACAATAATAACTTCAATACACCCTCAACCGTTTAATAACCAAATGGAACCGAAACCCTATTTAACCATGCACAACCCGTATGACCCTTAAGACGCTCCGATGAAACGTGAAAGGATACATAAACAATTACAATGACTTGAGCACTTTGATAACAAATTATTCGTTCAGGATTGTCTGCCTCCGAGGGACAAATTGAACGCATCAAAACAACACCCAACGCCCCCAATCCATGCTCAGGGTAATTTAATCTACACTACAACAACAAGGACACACTGCCCCCAACAGACAACTGTACCTTGCCAGAAATAGATATTTCCGATAAAGAAATTTCTATTCATTTCATCATGCTAAACTGAACTGTTGAAATTTAATTGCTGTTCAGAATTAAAGTTGTTTGTGCTTACATCAGCTCAATCGAACCCTCCTCCGCTCTCTAAGGATCCTGATCTAGAAAACATATGAAACCACATCAAACCAAGAATGATAAGTGCCAGAGACTTGAACTCCTGCAGTTGTCCTTGGGACTCAGCTCTCCGTAATGGCTGGATATAACTTTTGCAAATTGCCTTTTAAAGAAAATCGAAATCGTGCGTTCCTTCATCTTAGAAAACCATCTTCTATTCGTTACCCAAGTTGGGGCATATATCCTTCTTCTCCACGAAGGTGTGTTCTTTCATACGTGCATCCCCCTATTGTGTGTTGTGGTGTGGATAGTTTTAGTTATTGACAATCTAAAACATTGGCCACTGAGAATTTAAGTGTTTTCTTAAACATTCCGTCCTTCTCTTCCTTGAAATATTTTGTAGTGTGAAATTTGAGAAAGGAAACTCATCAATCAATCGAATAACTACCACCACTATGGAGATGTTGTTTAGAATTTGCGTCCCTTGTCGTTCACGTAATGGACAAATCTGAAAGCACCTTATGTGCGAATTAGAAAGTGACTAAGCAAACCGAATTAATTACAAAAGTTTATCTTTACTTGTTCTACCGATGAATTCTTGACAATGACTCTAAATCTATTAGAGGGATATTCGTGTTTACCTATTAAAATTCCAACTATTCGTGGTCGATCGCCATGACACTGAATAGGCATATGCAGGGATTTTCCTTTCTCTATATCCACATCCCCACTGTCCTTAACATAAGTTCTCTTTACCATTTTTTTCCTTTTCCAACGCGATATTTGTTTAGTTTTCTCCCGTAAGCGAATTTTTATGCGCCCATGACTCTCGATAAATTAAAATAATTTTTTTTAATTTTATTTCCAATCAATTTCATGATCCAACTTTTAAGCAGAATTTTCTTGAAATTACTTAATTATTTATTGAAGTTCTCAAGTTATTATTTATTGGCATATAAATTAATTCTATACATAAAAAAATATAAGGGTGTAGTTACAGTGGAAGTGAAAGAAAAATAGTGAATGTCTTCTGTGCAATGGCACTGTTGCAAGTTGCAGCTAGTAGGTGATGAGGGTGTTCATTATAAAGCTTTATAAAATAAGTCTCCACACTCTACACTCGGCGTCGTAGCTTGTGTCACAACCTCTGAGCTCGATATCGATTACGTTTAGTTGTGACACGAGAAATACTAGGACGAAATCAAGGGAACAGTATAACAGTACTGCTCTTGATCGGCAATAAGACGAAAAGGCCGGGAGAGAAAAGAGACCAGCTGGATTACGGTGGAGAAAAATAATCGCCAAGTTGGACGGAAGAATTGACAGAGGAAGAACAAAGGAGCGTTCAGGATATCAGCTAGATGAGGGCGGATTTAAGAAGAAAAGACGAGTAATTAAAAGGAAGTACGTCAAATAATCCCGGTTGTAGCGCCGATGATGATGATGATGACGTCAAATAATCAGGATACAATAACAAGTTTTTTTTTTTTTTTTACACTAACGCGAGAACGAAGTTTGTTCAGCAATGCCCCGTGCCAGACGCGATCAAAAGCCTTGGAGATATCCAATGCGACCGCTCTTCATTCACCATACCCCTCAATCGCAGATGTCCATATATCGGTTATAAGGGTCAAAAGATCTACCGTGGACCGCCTGCCACGGAATCGTATTGACGATCATTCAGAAGTCTGTTGCACTCCAGAAAGAAAATCGATTAAACCAAAGCATCAGGGCCGTGTACCAAACTATAATATAGCAATTCCACATCAGTTGAGTGTACATGAGTTTAGAAATCAAATTCGTACACGACGCAGTGGCCTGTTGCGTTGACCTTTGGTTTTTTTTTTTTTTTCTATTAGACTTCTCTCGGAAGAGGCGAACCTATAGCACCGGTGAGCGCCACGAGATGCCATCAAATAACTGTTGCAGTTCTTTTTGAACAGTTGCAGGTTGTAATGCTCCGGGAACACTCGCGTGGGAAGGGAGTTCCACAGCTTCACCGCTCTGTAACGGAACGAGTTCTGATGCAGGGAAGTTCGCGCCGTCGGGAGATGAACTACAAACGGGTGCGATCCGTCGGATTGTCTTGTGGGGTGCATATAAGCCGAATTGCGTAGAACAATACAACGAAACTCCGAAAAGCAGTGCCCGTGATAAAATCTGTAAAACAGACAGAGGGCGGTTACGCGCTTTCGATGTGATAGCGGCTGTAGTTCCGATGACAGCGCCGAGTCCCCGATCAGGTCGATCTGTATGCTCTCAAGTAGGTCGAGGGTATGTTTAGAGAGCAACATTCGACCGCGGGTCTAATTTGGGATTTATACAGTAGAAGAAGTTGAGCCGGAGTAAAATATGTCTGGCTCTAAAAAGATAGCTCTGTTTTCCTGAGGCTGACCTGGCGATACTCGACACGTGTTTATGCCACGATACATTCCCACAGACCGTGACGGCGAATAATTTCAAGCTTTCCCCGGATTCGAGGAGCTGGTCATTCATCATCAGCTGTGGAAACGATGATCCACTTTTCTTTGTGAATGTTGTATACTGTGTCTTCGTTGCATTGAAGTCTACGAGATTGGCCTTTCAATACTGCAGGACCCTATCTAGATCCTGATTTAGAGAGTCAATCTGTCTATATCTTAGCTGATGCGACGCAGATGCACCAATCGGCCGAACACTCGAAAAGGAAGAAACAAGCGTACTATCATCCGCAAAACTGAACATTTTCTTATCCGTTGTCTCCAACAAATCATTTATGTCAACCAAAAACATGGTTGGAGCCAAAATAGAACCTTGGGGCGCCCCCGAATTAAAAGGATACAGATCTGAACACTCGCCGTCCACAACAACGCGGATCGATCGATTTTCGAGGAAGCTCTTCGTCCAGTCGCAAAGCTGCTGGAAAAGTCCATATGAACGAAGTTTGCTCAGCAATGCCCCGTGCCAGACACGGTCAAAAGCCTTGGAGATATCCAATGCGGCCGCCCTTGACTCACCATGCCGCTCAATCGCCGATGTCCGTATATCGGTTATAAGGGTCAAAAGGTCTCCCGTGGACCGCCTGCCACAGAATCCGTATTGACGATCATTCAGAAGTCCGTTGCACTCTAAATACTTAACTAATTCTGTATTGATGACTTTTTCTTCACCTTAGATAACATAGACAGTAATGCTATTGGACGGTAATTTTGTGGGAGACACTTTTTTCCCGTCTTTGGAATTAGCTGAACTCGAGCAGGCAGAAAAGGTCTATAGCGTTTGAAATAATAGTGAAGAAGATCGTGTGATTCGAACTGACGCTATGACAGCTCGAATCACGAAAAAAATTTTACCTAAGCGTTACACACCAGGCTACTGAGCGTGTTTAGAATTTGTTTTCCAAACTCGGCCATATTCCACTGATATGAATTATTTTTATTTTATCGCTTGGTATACGGTTCTGATGTATTTTTCTTATTCGATTTTTCGTTCGGTGTTCTTCACTATTTTTGCTTGGGAATTGTGTGTATCTGTTAGAGTTGCCACAGGTCCTCAGTGCATAAGATAAGCGGAAGAGTCTCCCAAGAACCGACGATCGTTTTACAGTACAGTTCTTAAGGACTTTTGCTGGTATTCCCTCAGGGGCGGTTGCCTTCCCTCAATCCAGACCACATAGAATGCGCTGAATAGTACGCGGGCGGAACCTCACCGCATCGAAGAGCAACCAGCGTAGGAAAGGTCCTCTTTGCATAAGATAAGCGAAAGAGTTTGCCAAGAACCGGCGACAGTTTCGCAATACAGTTTTTTAAGGACTATTGCTGGTATTCCATCCCGGCGGGTTATTTTCTTACCGTTTGGTCCATGGAGAATACGTTGAATACCTTGTGGGTGGAACTCCACATCTGCCATTGAAGACTGCACCGGCCTGATAACAGGTGGCTCCAAAAGATCGCCATCGAGGTTTGAATTCGCGGAAAATAAATTCGTTAACACATTAGCTTTATCTTTTGAATTTGTGACCAACGTGCCGCTCCCCTTCACGGGGAAAGGGGGGAGGAAGCGATGTTACTGCTGACAGCCCTTCCCATTAATCAGAAGGGACGCGAACCAGTTGGGCGCTCAAGGAGTTTATTGGTCACTCTGTCGTTGTAGGCCTTCTTCGGGGTATTAATCGCCTGGTTACACGCGTTCCTGAATATAATAAAATTCATTCTGTTAATCTCGCTGAGATTGGAACGCCATTGTTTAAAAGCTCCATTTTTCCGCTGTAATCTGCTCGTATTTATCAGATGAACTTCGTTTGATGGAATGCGGAATGCAGATCTCCATCCCGAGAAGAATAATCTCTATGACCGACTCCGATCTCCACGGTATAAATGCTCGGCTCGGATGTCAAAAACAAGTTCAGGGTGTTCACATGATCACATCTTGCATCTGGCACTCTAACAGGCTAACAGCAAACATATCCGCCAACCTCCCAGCCTCGTCGGTTCTGTTAGAATGTGCCAACCAGCCGGAATTGTGCACATTAAAATCGCCAAGGACGACAGTTTCAGAAGCTGGGTGGTTGATCTGTATCCAGTCGACGGTAGTTGAAAGATGTTCGAAGAATGTCGCCGGTCGATCGTCATTTGGGGAGCGGTAAAGACAACAAAGAAATTTAACGGAATTCCTCAGCACGACCCTCACCATATGATGTCCATATTATTGGGTTCCAACGCCTCCATCCTCTGGCAAGCCAGATTGGACCGCGCGAAGACACAGACTACGCCCTTAAAACGGAATCTCGAATGTAAGTATCCTGAGCAAAGATATGTCGAATCAGTTGACGAATCGACCTGGGTCTCAGCTAGGGCAAGGATATCAGGTTTCGCCGTTTGCAAATGTTGGTGGTTTAGATTCGTATTGGTGAAACCGATTCCCCTGATGTTACAAAAGGCCGTTATCAGTCGAAAGTCGAAAGAGTTTCGAGAATGAACCCAATTATGCCATGGCGAATTTGTTAAAGTTCGGTTATTTATCAAAACATTTGCATGATGTTCCCCCTGGCATAGACCTCCTCCGAGATCCGAGTGGGAAATTAGTTTACCTCCGGAATTCTTTATCTCAGAAGGTATCATCATGATGTATCTCCGTATCATTCCGGGCCGCCAGCCCTACATTCGAAACATAGTCGAAGATTTCTCCCGACGATATCGCGGAATGTACAGCGTGGCGGGGTGGTATCTCACCTTGGGACCGACTTACCCTTGACCAACCTTTTCTCAAACCGCTCCATCGGCCAAGTTCCGAAAGATGGCCAGGGATTTCTTCAGACCATTCCACAGAGCCTATAGGTTGATGGGGTGGTATTTCACCTGGCAGCAGGGCGTTGGGACCCCATCTACCACTCGGTCTTCATTCGCCTCTTACGGCAAGCTGGCCTAGCTGTGAGCATATTCATTTATAATAAATATAATATAATAATTTTTTTTATAAATAACTGGAATCAAGTGCTTAGTTTAGAAGTTTTAAAATTGGAGACAAGGTTATTAAAAATGAAATAGGAATGACAATTTTGAAAAAAGTCATTGGACCAAAAGGCTGTGGTGGAGCGTTCCTAAAGCACAAATACAAAGCGACAAGGCTGACATTAACCAACTTAGAATGCATAATCGAAAAGAGTTGACAAAAAACCAGCCTAGCAGATAAGATGACTAATTCAGTATTCTTGCGTTTATGTCATGTGAGAGGCTTTGTCTATGAACAATTCATGACTTTGTGACATTACAGCGGTCAAGCAATAGGCAGGCATTAACGTTTTCTTAATCTGACATTATTTTTAGAAACCTTTGGTTGTGTAATGTGACCGGTTATTTTTTTATAGTGGTTTTTATTCCATTTTATAGTGCATGCAAATAAAACACATTGCAACAGTATGCATATACATTTTTCGAAATACAATTAAACTACCTGCATCATTACAAAAAAAAAATGAATTAAACAAATTAGTCAAAAATTAGACAAACTTAGTAACTTTTCCCGGAAATTTCAATTTGCCTGACAAATCGGGGATTATTGTAGATTCAAACGGCTTATTGCTTATAAATGGATAAAAGTGCTTTTAAACGGGGTTTTTATATTTATCCCCCATTTGAAGATACAAATAAATTAAACGTTGGTGTCACCTCAATTGTTGTGATTTCAATCTACTTGGAAATCCAACATAAGAATTGTTCGAACTGCGACCGCTTATTCGTCATTGTGGCAACATACTATCAGTCACAGGTTTTATCGCCTTTATCATGGGGAGATAAGACGTCACCTCTAAATACGGGCAATTCATCAGAATCTGTATTTAGTGTTACTACGATCGTATTTTGAGCAAGTTGACAAGTCCGTATCTGAATGTGCCCACAGCTTGAAAAGGGATAAGTAGAAGCCGCCAAATTCGACAAAATGTTGACCACATTCAGTACCTTAGTTCCATACGTGAAATTCAACCAGAATCGTGTATCTATTGACAATTTCTGCTTCAAATTACATTACCGATACACATTTGTTATTCTGATTATTGCAACAATTTTGGTGACGTCTAGGTAAGCGCGAGGTACAAGTAGGATCCCGTTAATTGGCAGTAACCATCATGCTTGCTTGCATTTAGACAATACATCGGAGAGCACATAAAATGTATCTCGGGTACAATACCTGAACGGGTGATTAATACATTTTGTTTTGTAACAACAACGTTCACCGTGGTAAGACATCAGATGCAACGTAGCGATCGCGCACTAAACTCTCCATTTAAGGTTCGTCACCTGGATAAAAGTGCTCTAGATTCCGGAGCCATATTTCAGCCGGGAATCGGACCATACCAAAGTGAGGAGGATTCCATTAAGCGACATGCCTATTACCAGTGGGTACCTTTCGTGCTCTTTGGACAAGCGTTATGCTTCATGGTGTCCCACACTCTCTGGAAGCATTGGGAAGGTAAGGCGTCTGTCGTTCATACCCACTAAGTCATTGTAATTGATTGCAGGTGGTCATATACAAAGCCTTGCTGTTGGTTTAAAAATGATCGGCCTATCAAAGTATATTCACGAGCAGAACCTTAAATCGGGTAGCATCAAAATGATATCATGCGAAAAAGTTGAAGAACGCGCCATGGAAATTCGTAGAGAGATACTTAACAGGTTCAATCTGAATCGACAGTGGGGCAACTACTTAGTGATTGCTGAATGCTTGAATCTGGTCAACATTGTTTTACAAATATACCTGACTAACAAGTTCCTCGCTGGTCAGTTTTTAAGCTTGGGTTGGAAGGTCCTCGACGAGAAGTGGTCTTCTAAAATGGACATTCTTGATGCAGTTTTCCCCAAAGTGACCAAATGCCATTTTTACAAATACGGGGCATCCGGATCTCTACAAACGCACGACACACTTTGTGTTATGGCACTGAACATTGTCAACGAGAAAATCTACACCATACTCTGGTTCTGGTTTTTCTTTGTGCTGATCATGTCGTGTGTAGCGATTATTTGGCGACTGTTCACTTTGTTTGTATTTAAAAAGTAAGTAAAGACGGAAGTGAATCGTCGCCGCCGTCGTCGATAACGAGTCTTTCTCTTTTCAGTAAGAGGTTTACCGAAGTGGCGTTCTCTCAAGCGAAACCCGGGAGGCGGTTCAATAGAAAACAACTCCATGTTATAATCAGCCGTTGTAAGTTCTCCGATTGGATGTTCCTTTATTTTATAGCGGACAATGTGTCGGAATTCCTCTTTAACAAAGTAATAACTCATTTGGCCGATGAACTGTCACCAAACTCACGTCAAGATGAAGGGCGATATGAAGCCAAACGTATAGAATCACAACCTGACCTAAGCTACCGGACTCCATTGGACATGGTGGACAGTCCGTTACTACTAACCGGAAATGAGAACCAAGGAGACACGGTTGAGAAGACAGAATAGCTTAAAAATAGAGTTTGTTTTTCATTATTGTACTTAAATAAAATCGTTTAAAAACTAGTGGATGGAGCAGCAGTATCAGATTGTGGGACAACACAAATAATGTCTATGGGTGGACGAACTTGTTTCCGTGTAGTTTCCAGTTTAATTGTTTTCATTTCTTATTTTCTTCTCGGAATAGAGAAGGGCGAATAATGGTTGTGAGGTTGAACAGAAAACAATCGCTTGAAATGTGTTCAATAGGAAAAAATGAACAATAAGTGCGCGCTTACCTGGAAAAACAATACAAAGCAGACCCATTGGTAGTAGGTGTAGTACTTCTTAGCGTCCTCATCATTGAAATCATTTGCGATACCAGGATGTGCAATTTCACGTCCGACCTGTAAATAAAAAATACAAGACAATTAAAAACTTGCTTTTGGTTATGGGAACAAACCTCATTCACCGAAAAACACTTGTCCTCTAAACATTAAACAGGTTTAGCAGCAGCCCATCCAAAAATAGAAAAGTACAGGTGTAGAAGAGAGATTTGTTTATTATTAGATTGAGGAAAAATTATTCGGCAAAGTTAAAATATTTTTATTCAAAAACCGTTTGGTTTACACAAACATTACACAATCTTTTGGAACACCTTCCATTATCTTTCGGCGAGCACCATTACTCCCTTATTGGGTTTTATCTTTAAAGCATTCAAGCGTGTGCTTTCTACGTCCTTTTTTGACGCCAGCAAGAGAGTGTTGCAGAGATGGGAACAGATGCTTATCGGAGGGTTTTTGAAAAAAAAAAGATGTTTTTCATTGTTGTCATTCAGATTGGAATAAACGAAATTCTGGTGATTTAATAAGGCGCAGAAGCCCAGAAAAACAAATTATTATGGACAATTTAACAAGTCTCGGATAAGGACCGGATACCGGTGGAGAGACTTGCTAAATAAGGCCAAAACCCGATCCCGGTTGTAGTTCCGATGCTGGTGATGAATATTAGAAAATAATGGCGGGTGTATATAGTCTTCCCAGTCCAGGATTCTTAATGTCTGCCACGTCATCAAAAATGTGTAAAGTAATGTAGTGCGGTGAAACATTGAAACACAACACCTGGCCTGTTCATCAATTCCCGCCTCTTTTTTTATTATTTTTTTGTTTTAACTGGATTATTTGCTTGCAGTCGAGATTTGACAGCCAGTTGCCAAAGAATACATTGCACGATACCCTTAATACCTCGCCAACACAATACCACATTCTTTATAATCAATCCTGGCTTTGCCACCGGTTGTGGAGCGCCATTCTTTTCCACCAGAGCTGTTTTCGTACAACATCTGTTGCTATACACCTCAAAAATTGTGTGATTTCATCAATAATTTGGTCTATTAATTCCTTTTTTACAGTCAGTATGAGACACCCAGATCTCAAGCTCGTGAGCTCAAAATCATGGAAATGATTGAAGCACCTTACTGACCACAATACAGTGGTAAACCTTCTGCATAAAGTTCTTCAAAAAGATGCTTGATGCTTGGCGAATTGACAAAAGAAAAGCATGCCGGATTGAATTTCCATCTGCGAACTCTTGGCCAAACGGAACAAAATTGATCCATTTCTTAAATCGATGTTAAAACTGCAGGTAGGAAGTGGGTCCTATCCGGAAACATGAAGCAAAAACGATTTAGTTCAAAACGCCCTAAAGTAATTTAAATTGTATCCAAACCAAGGCTAATGGCGAGTATGAATTGCGGTGCATTTGTATATAAATCTTCCTCGAGGGGTGCGAAATAAACACCAACACTTCTTTCGTTGTAGGCGGAAACCTACTATTAGCCTCGTGTGAAACGCGCAATGAAGTACACCTGTAAAACTGCAACTTCTCTCTTTTTTTTAAATATGTTCCCTCGGGAGAGGCGAACCGCGAGATGCCATTAAAAAATTAAAAAACTGTTGCTGTTACATTTGCAGGTTCTCACGCGCCAGAAACTCTCGCGCCGGGAGGGGGTTTCACGGCTTTCCAGTTCTGCAACGGAACGAGTTTGGGGACCATCGGGAAATGATCCGTAAATTGGTGGGATCCGTTGGATTCTCTTGTGGAGCGGAAATAAACCAAATTTCGCAAATTTAGTACCTCGAATGTTCTAGGAACAGCTTCTGTGATAATATTTGTAAAACATTCCCACAGACCGTGACGTCGAGAAAACGTATGCTTTCTTTAAATTCAAGGGGCTAGCTATTCATCATCAACAGTGAAACCGACGTTACATTTTTCCTTGTGAATGTTGAATAGTGAGTCTTCGTTGCATTAAAGTAGACGATGTTCGCCTTTCCTCAGTGCAGGATTCTATTCTATCCCAATCGGAGGGTCGATCTGGCTAGATTTCTGCTGGTGCGCCGTTGATAGATTAATTGCTCGGTCATTCGAAAATGAGGAAATAAGTGTACAATCACCCGCAAAACTGATTATTTTGTTACCCGTTGACTCTAGTAAATCAGTGTTGAAACCAAAATAGAGACCTGGGGGACCCCGGTATTAATTCATTCATTCATTTTATTCTGTTAGTACATATAAAGTTTTGTTTACATTGAAAAATCTCTGAAGCCTTTTCTGCAGAAGGTTGTATAATTAAATATTTACAATTATTAGTGAAATATTCTTAAAAGAGTTTACATTCAAAAATATTCCCTCTTCTTACAGAATCATCATCATCATCATCAGCACTACAACCGGGATCCGGTATTGGCCTTATTTAACAAATCTTTCCACCGGTCCCGATTTCGAGCCGGTGTCATCCAGTTTGGCACTCCCAGTCTCTGGGTGTCCTGGTCTACGCCATCCCCCCATCGCTGACAAGGTCTGCCACGTTGTCGCCTCCCATACATCCTGCCACAAAGGACTTTCCGCGCAGGCTCCACTTCGCTCATTCGAGTTAGGTGTCCCTCCCACCGGAGTTTACCGAGCTTCATTTTTGTTACAACATTAGCTTCAAGGTAGATCGCGTACAACTTATGGTTATAGCGTTTCCGGAATCGTCCTCCCTCACATACGGGGCTAACAATTCTCCTTAAGACCTTCCTATCGAACGCGGCTAAGAGTTCAGAGTACCTTTTACTGAGCACCCAGGTCCCGGATCCACACTTGATTACTGATAAGACCATGGGGTTATACAGTAGTAGCTTGGATGTTCTGGATAAATTTCGGGATTTAAAGAGCCTTGATAGACCATAGTAGGCTTGGTTGGATTTGATCAGTCGTTCGCGTATTTCTTCTTCCATATTATTATCGGCTGATACTATTGACCCAAGGTTCTTAAAGGATTACACTACACCAAATTCGTGCTCCCCTACCCTGATAGTTTGACCAACGTTAGGTCTTCTCAGCAATGTTATACCGCTATAATTGCTGCACAGTATATCTCCCTTTTTATGTATGGTGCAAATTATTCCACGACGCCAATTTTTCGACATCCCTTCTTGCTCCAATACGTGCACCACGATCTCATGAACTGCGTGATGGAAAGTTGTCCCTCCTTGTTTGATCAGCTCAGCTGGTATGCCATCAGCTTCGGGGTCTTTATTTGATTTGAGCTGTCTTATGATTTTTAATGTTTCCTCAATGTTTGGTGGCGGCAGCATTTGGTCTTAATCTTGCATTGGTGGAGCCTCCAATTTTTCTGTGAATTGACCATGTAGCAATTTATTGAAGTGCACTTCCCATCGGTCCAGAATGCCTTCAGGATCTCTTTATTCTTGCAGTAAGTGCAACGTGATGTGTACCGCGTTATACTGCGGACTATTTGGTAAAACTTCCGCGCCTGGTGCGGACCTCGCTCTCTACTTTTCGCTATTTAACACACAGGATTTTTTTCCCAGACACTTTTCTTTTCTCTGTGAAGTCCATTTTCAGGTCTTCTGAGCTCTTTGTATTTCTCCTCGCGTAACCGCGTCCTATGACACTGCTGCATTGCCCGGTATACAGCATTCTTACGTTCAATCGGTAGTTTGCACTCACCATCAAACCAGCCGCTCCGATCTCTACGACTACTGCGTAAGATGGAGTTGGCAGTACTAATGACAGTATTTTTAAGGCGTGTCTATTTCTCTTCTACGGCCGGCATTCCAGCCCCCAGCACTTATTCTCCCTCCGTCGAGCTTTTCGAGGGCAAGTCTTACCGCATGACCAAAGGTGTTACTGGTATTATCATTGCGTAAGGCAGCCGTCTTGATTCGAACCTGTTCTGGGGATGTAATACATCTCCGTAAGGCAATCCGCGCTCGGAAAACTGTACCAACAAGATAGTGATCCGAGTCGACGTTGGCATCTCGGTACGTTCGTACCGCCATCAGGCTCGAGGAGTCCGGCGATCTATCAACACGTGGTCAATTTGGTTGCGAGTGGCTCCATCAGGTGATACCCAGGTGGCTTTGTGGATATATTTCCGCGGAAACCTGGTGCTTGCATCGACCAAGTTTTTCGATGCTGCCAGTTCGATGACTCGTAGTCCATTGTCATTAGTGTTCTCATGCAAAATATGGGAACCGGCTCCCGTCCTATTTTTGCATTCAAATCACCAAGAACGATTTTCACATCGTATCTTGGACACACATTGACGGCCCGTTCGACGTTCTCGTAGAATTCTTCTTTTTCGTCGTCAGGGGATTCCTCTGCAGATCCGTGAACGTTTATGAGGCTTATGTTCTTAAACTTGCCTCGCACGCGAAGAGTGCATAGCCTTTCGTTTATTGCTGACTAGAAAGCCCACCCCGAGCACATGGTGTGTTGCATGACGCTGTAATAAATGTCATACTCGTTTCTTTGAATAACACCACTCGCCATCCATATTATTTCTTGTAATGCTGTTATATCAGTCTATTATTCGGACAGGGCATTGGCTAGGTGCTGTGCAGCTGGAACTCTATATAGTGAGCGGACGTTCCATGAAAAAATTCTTAAATCGTTTAGCCATTTTCGTTTCCGTGTTCGTCGTCTTGTATCCGGTCCATATCCGAGGCTTGTTAAATTTGCCATAATTATTTGTTTTTACGGACAAGGTTATTAGCATTGCGCCAACCTCTCTCGGGATGTCGCTGCTTGCATTGGTTCACTACTTGGCGGGTGCCAAAGTAGCTATCCAGGGGTGTCACGTGGAGACTGCATGTCAACTTGGATTGAACAGGGACAAGGATCGTCCTGGTCTTCGCCGGATTGAAAGCAATCAGTAACTTTGCCCTGTATGTTCGCTATTCTTACAGAATACAGGTCCGAAAATACACTGTCTACAAGAATCCGGATCTGTATTCGATTCTCGAGACACATTCGTCCAGTCGCAAAGTTATTGTTGGGAAAGTCCGTATGAACAAAGCTTGCTTAGCAACACCTTGTGGTAGGCCCGGTCAAAAGCCTTGAAGACATCCAACGTGATCGCATTTGATTCACCATGTTTCTCAATTGCAGATGTCCAGATGTCAGTTACAAAGGTCAAAACGTCTTCCGTGGACCGCCTGCCACGGAATCCGTATTGCCGATCATCTAGAAGTCCGTTGCATTCCAAGTATGTAATCAACTCGCCACTAATGGCCTTTTCCATCATATTGAATAACATATACAGTAATGTTATCGGGCGGTAACTTTGCATAAAACATTTTTCCCTTCTTTGGGATTGGTTAAATTCGAGCGATTTTCCAAAATGTAGGACATAAGATAAGCGAAAGAGTTTGCCAAGAACTGGCGACAGTTTTGCAACACAGCTTTTTTAAGGACTATTGCTCGTATTCCATCTCGACCGGTTGCTTTCTTACCGTGTGGTCCATGGAGAAGACTGCACCGGCCCGATAACAGATGGCTTCAAAAGATCGGCTTTGAAAGTTGAGTTCGCGGAAAATAAATTTGCGAACACATTGGCTTTATACCTAGAATTCGTGACCAGTGCCCCGCTGCCCGTCACTAACGACGGAATAGAGGAGGAAGCGAAGTTACTGCTGATAGATGGCTTCAAAAGATCGGCATTGAAAGTTGAGTTCGCGGAAAATAAATTTGCGAACACATTGGCTTTATACCTCAAATTCGTGACCAGTGCCCCGCTACCCGTCACTAACGAAGGAATAGAGGAGGAAGCGAAGTTACTGCTGATAGCCTTTGTCATTAACCAGACGTGACGCGAACCAGTTGTGTTCTCAAACTGTTTGTTGGTCACTTTGTCATTGTGAACCTTCTACCCGGTATCAATTGCCTTGTTGCACGCGTTTCTGATTCTAACTAAATTCATTTTATTTACCTCCTTGTGATTGAAGCGACATTGATTAAAAGCTCTACGTTTTGCTGCTGCAATCTGCTTAGCTTCTTATCACACCGAGGCTTATCTGATGTACTTCGCTTTATGATATGTGGAATGTAAAGCTCCATCTCGAGAAGAATAATCTCCGTTACTGACTCAACACACACGCGTTAACAAGGGACTCTGCAAAACACATCCCTGACCACGGAAAGATGACAACAAATCCCACAAGTCCTCTCAATTAGCAGCACCAAACTTGGCGAGGTTGCTTAGGTTGGTTATTCGTTTAAAATGTAAGTGATCGAGCAACCGAAATCAAGCAGTGATCTGAGTTTCCCAATGGCGCAGTCGTTTCAATGGTATATATGCTCGATGGAGAATAAGTCGCTTACAATTAAAATTTTCGTAAAAAAGAGTTCATCATCATCATCGGCACTACAACCCATTTCCGGTCTTGGCCTTATTTAGCAAGCCTCTCCACCGGTCCCGATTTCGAGCCGGTGTCATCCAGTTTGGCACACCCAGGCTCTGGGCGTCCTGGTCTACACAGAGAAGATCTGCTGCGTTGTCTCCTTCCATATATCCTGCCACAACGGCCTTTCCGGGCAGGTTCCTCTTCACTCATTCGAGCTAGGTGTCCCGCCCACCAGAGTTTACTGAGCTTCATTTTTCTTACAGCGTTAGCTTCAAGGTAGATCACGTACAACTCATGGTTGTAACGTCTCCGGAATCGTCCTCCCTCACATACGGGGCTAACAATTCTCCTCAAGACCTTCCTCTCGAACGCGGCCAAGAGTTCAGAGTGCCTTTTATTAAGCACCCAGGTCTCGGATCCATACATGAGTACTGGTAAGACCATGGTCTTGTACAGTAGTAGCTTGAATGTTGTGGATAAATTTCGGGATATAAAGAGCCTTGATAAACCATAGTCGGTTTTGTTGGATTTAATCAGCCGTTCGCGTATTTCTTCTTTCATATTGTTATCGGCTGATACTATTGACCCAAGGTAGTTAAAGGATTGCACTACTTCAAATTCGTGCTCCACTACCCTGATAGTTTGATAGTTTGACCAACGTTAGGTCTTCTCTTCGCAGAAGTTGCCACCATGTACTTTGTTTTTCCCTCATTAATGTGCAGTCCCAGTTTTTGTGCCGCCTGCTCGATTTGGGTGAAAGATTCCTGTACCGCCGATTCGGTTCTACCGATGATGTCGATGTCATCTGCGTAGGCAAGTATCTGGCTGGACTTGGTGACAATAGTCCCTCTTGTTGTAACGCCAGAGTCACGGATTGCTTTCTCCAATGCCAGGTTGAAGAGGAGGAAGGCCCGACCGTCCCCTTGTCGGAGTCCATTATAGATGTTTATTGGTTTGGACAGCAATCCCGCTACTTTTACTTGACTAGTTACGTTGGTCATGGTCAACCTACAAAGTCGTATCAATTTGTTTGGAAAGCCGAATTCTCTCATGGCATTATATAGTTCTACCCTGGCTATGCTGTCGTAGGCTAAGAGTTCAGAGTGTCTTTTATTGAGCACACAGGTCTCGGATCCATACATGAGTACTGGTAAGATCATGGTCTTGTAGAATAGTAGCTTAGATTTTCTGAATAAAATTCGGCATTTAAAGAGCCTTGATAGATCATAGTAGGCTTTGTTGGATTTGATCATTTTTTGACCGTTTGCGTATTTCTTCTTCCATGTTGTTATCGGCTGATACTATTGACCCAAGGTAGTTAAAGGATTACACTACTTCAAATTCGTGCTACCCGCTATCCCGATAATTTTATCAACGTTAGGTCTTCTCTTCGCAGAAGTTGCCACCATGTACTCAGTTTTTCCTTCATTAATGTGCAGTCCCAGTTTTTGTGCCGCCTGCTCGATCTGGGTGAAGGAGTCCTGTCATCGGTAGATCCGATTCGGCTGTGTTCAAATCACAATCCCGAGGGAGTATCACTGCCGAATTTTTTTGAACCTCACCTAGGTGGAGAGCACGACGAGGAATCGAGAAATGAATCGCAGGAACACGACGACTCGACGGGAGAAAGGGACGAGACCACCGAAACGATCAGAAGAGCTCCGGATAGACCTAGAAAGATTCTCACTGGACGACCTGGTCGCCCGCGAAAATTGTATCGAACCACGCAAGAAGATGAGGATCCTCGTAGATCGAGCGGGGATGGGATCGACTGAACTCTCGACGACGAGAAGTCGTACATCTCGGACGGCCTGGGGGCTAATTTAGCCAGTCTTCACTCAAAGGTCCCGTATCGGCAAGCATTGAACGGACCGGACAAAGAAGAATGGTTGGACGCCATCGTCGAAGAAGTCAAATGCTTAATCAAGAACGATACATGGCTGATCGTGAATCGGCCCAAGAATCGCAACGTGGTTGGATGTCGAATGGGTCTCAGGAACAAGTACGACTCGGGTGGCAAGGTCGAGAGAAGAAAAGCACGATCCGTGGCGAGGGGGTTCGCGCAGCCACCCGGAATCGATTTTCACGATACTTACGCTCCAGTCGCTCGCCTGGGATCCATGCGTATGCTACTTGCACTGGCGGTCAAGCACGACCTTAAGCTGCATCAGATGGACATCACGACTGCCTACCTAAACGGTACGATCGAAGAGGAAACATACATGGAATTGCCCGATTTGCTCGCAGGATGTTTGAAGAAAATCGTCGCGACACAAGGCAAATCCGATATCGAGAGGCGCGCCAAGGAAATGCTGAAACAGCTTCAGGGTGGCGAAAAGGTTTGTCGTTTGAAAAGGGTTTTGTATGGCCTTAAACAGGCCGGTCGGCAATGGCATAAGAGACTGAATGGGAAACTCGAGGAATTAAATATGACACCGACGAGCGCAGATCCGTGCGTTTATTGCCTCAAACGAGGGGGAGAACCGTTGATAATACTGGTCTGCGTTGACGACATTTTGATATTCTATCGAGACCAGAAGGATCTTGATTTCGTCCGAAAAGGTTTGTCGAGATCGAGATCACAAGGAGCAGAAATCAGATTACCATTTCTCAACCAAATTACGTTCGGGAACTACTCTCTCGATTTCGGGTGGAGGACTGTAACACCGTCAGTACTCCCGTTGAATCGGGTTCGAGGCTCGAAAAGGACGTTGAAAAAGAAGGATCACCAGTAGGAAATCGGCCTTATCGCGAGCTCGTCGGAGCTCTGAATTACTTGGGGATTGCCACAAGACTGGACATTTCGCATATTGTCAGTTGTCTCAGTCAATTCAACACTTGTCATGGCGAGGCACATTGGAAGGCGGCGAAACGCGTGCTGAGATATCTGAAGGGGACCGCCGACTTCGGAATCACGTACACGAAGAGCATGAAAACCTTGGAAGGGTTTTTAACGCCGATTGGGCTGGGTGCCCGGTAGATCGAAGGTCGTATACCGGATACGTCTTTAACCTGAGCGGTGCCGCCATCAGCTGGGAGTCGAGGAAACAGCACACCGCCGCGCTTTCGTCCACTGAGGCGGAGTGCATGGCATTAACTGAAGCCGCGGGAGAAGTCCTATACATACATACATACAGGGATTCATGTCGGCGCTCAAGCTGACCGAGTGTGAAAGAGTTTTGGTGATGAACGACAACCGAGGGGCACAACTACTGACCCAGAATCACACGTTTCACGCGAGATCGAAACACATCGACATCAGGCATCATTTCGTCGGAGATGTCTTGCGCGAAGGTCGACTGGATATTAAGCACCTTCCTTCGGATAAGATGCCCGCGGATTTTCTTACGAAGGGATTGACAAAAGAAAAACATCGGAAGTGTCTGGATTTGATCGGCGTCGGGGGTTCTTCGGAGGATCGACCTAGCACTACAATCGAGGGGGAGTGTTGTGGACCCGCCGTGAGCTGCGTGCTCTATGCGATTGCAGCGCCGCACCGGGCGTTACGAGTAAAAGGCAAATGAATTCGCAGCTTAATGCGCTCACTCTACATCTGACAGTTGCACCAGAACGAGTGCGCATTTTGCTTCAACATGACGTAACACTTGAATTGCTTTTATACTAATCATTGTTAAACTCCTTTTTAATAAATAATATCTTTCGTACGAGTAGTCGCCCGTTCATTTCTTTTAATGCTACAACAGTTTCAACAATTAGAACTTTTTTTTGTACAAAGAGAGAGGAGACGACGATTGAGAACGGGAGAGGTGAGATTGAAGACTCTGGGAGGAATAAGTAGAAATATGAAGTTAAAGTTGATGATGAGGAATTTCGGTGTGCACAAAAACGTGGAGCTACAGCAGGTGGTGTTTTGTTACTATAAAACAGGGACGAAATACGTATAAACACAGCCTGATTGGTGAATTAATGGCGCACTGAATTAACTGAATTGGTTTATTGGTTTATGATAATTTTTTTTTTTTTAGATGACAGTACACATTAGCAAGGGTTAAATGAGTTCGTCACTAATTCTTAAGTAAAACTCCAAAAAGAATTAATAAAGACACCGGTTAATGTTACGTACTTTGCACTACCCGAATGATTGTGATTGAATTATCGTGTCCACAAGAATGTACCTTTTTTTTAAGACTCGAGAAATGATTATTAATACGTTTTAATTATAAAATATCCAGTTATCCTTAAAATGGTAACGAACATTATACAAACGATTTTAAATAAGTATATTCAACCGTTTTTTAAAAACGAAAAGCATCTTTTTTCAATGTCATGCTTACGTATGCCATTAAGATGTCTGTCCTCCTGGTTCAAGGATAGTGGCTTCGGGAAAATCACGTTTAGGATAATCCTCAGAAGCAATCAAAATTTCAACTTCATTTCAATTACCCCTGTGACAGCTTTTTGAGTAACATTGTGTCTTGTGTTTTTTTTAAATATAAATTGGAAACCAATAAAAAAAATAAGGCACAACCAGGGTACCAGTGCCACTCTGATTTATAAGTTGAAACTTTCTATTCAAACTTCCAACTTTTTTCTTCTTACAAATTTCTCAAAACAGAAATGTTAGGAAACACATTTATAGAAAAGAGAATCCTTTTTTTGGGTTCCAGCGGATAGTATCGCTAATAACTTGAACTATCAGTTATCACGCTGTTTTTTTATTTTGGTTTATTACTGTTATTATTTATATTATTATTATTATTATTATTTATATTATTATTATTATTTATATTATTATTATTATTTATATTATTATTATTATTTATATTATTATTATTATTTATATTATTATTATTATTTATATTATTATTATTATTTATATTATTATTATTATTTATATTATTATTATTATTTATATTATTATTATTATTTATATTATTATTATTATTTATATTATTATTATTATTTATATTATTATTATTATTTATATTATTATTATTATTTATATTATTATTATTATTTATATTATTATTATTATTTATATTATTATTATTATTTATATTATTATTATTATTTATATTATTATTATTATTTATATTATTATTATTATTTATATTATTATTATTATTTATATTATTATTATTATTTATTCATTTTTGTTTTTTCGTTGGCAACACGTGATGCGCCGATATGTGCAGAATGCAAATGCTTTATGAATTGTGGAACACGCCATATTTGACTGCTACGAAAAATATCATTAATTATTAATTATTACGTTGGAAATATACTCAAAAATGACACAGTTCCGTAATATTTTTTACTTCATACTGCAATTTGGTTCCTCTAACCAGTCTGATTGCTAAATAAATACATCCGTCGATGTGGATTGCGGATAGAGCGAATGGATTTCAAGGTAACCACATCCTTTGTCGAATATGTACATTTTCTAGATGAATGTTATCTGAAATCACCAGAAGGCATCTTTTTCACATATGTATATAAAGGGTGTATGGCTCACGTCCTGGATCATGCCACACACGCAAATGTCGTTCAGAGGAATAAAGGAAGACCCTCCTCTTGTTCCTCCTTAAACAAATCTCATACAAAAATCTCAAACAGCATCATTCATATGGACCACCCTGTAATTGTCGTCATTAGCATACACGACAAGACATACAGGTAAAACCTAATTAAAGCCGGCTGTAGGAGCAAACTTCTTTGAATCCTACTCCTCCTGAAAGTCGCAGTATGGCACAGGCACCCGAGATCAGTAAATACAGAAATAGCTCGCCACAGAAACATTTGCTGAACGCGATTCCAGTTTACATCTTGTCTTTTCATCTCTAAAACGGCATCTTTCCTCAGCTACGTTTACTATTTACTCTAATAACAAAGTCTTATTATTATGGTCCTTGAAAGGAAGACGTCGTCGGAGCCTTGATTACCCAGCCATCTGCTATGCATATGGAGGACGGAGAACAATGCACCAATAGATTTCATGCATCTGCAGCGCACCGCATGCACGCTGCCCTAAGAGAAGCCAATGCAACCTTTGAATGGCCTATTCAAAAGGACGATGTGCCTCTTAACAATAAGGACAACAGGATTTAGAGAATTGGTAATGGTATTCTTGTTGGCGAGAGTAAGGGTCTGTCCGTGGACATGAATATGTATAACATTTTAAATGGGCGACTTTATATTAATTAGGAAGTACAGGAAGAGGAACGGAAAATTGTGTAAAAAAAAAAACTCACCTCTCTCCGGAAGGCATCGGGCATGGTGAAGGTACTGGAAATCCAGCAGAATGTATTCACCACGTGCGGTGGAATACCATTGACGATACAGCTGATTGGATTGCCAACATACTGCGTGGCTGTGATGATGAGGCTGCAAGTTAACAGGAGTACTGTTGTGAAGCTGTTGTGGAGGCGGAAGATCGCATTGTCCGTATGGACGTCCTCCCATTTTAGGTAGTTTTTCAGGCCTACGAGTAGCTTATACATGTTGCCTTAGAATTCCTGAATCAGTTAATGTCCCAAAACTCTTTCCGTTCCGATAGCTTTGATCGTTGGATGACGTCGTTCATATCACATGCAAAATAAAAGGACAAAACAAGACAATAGTTAGTTTCATATTCAAACAGCATTGTTTTTTTTTTGTGTTGTAAAAGTAAATTTTGAGAATATGATTTGAAAATGCTGTCGGTGGTCGCAAGGAATGTTGTGTAGCCGTCGTCGGTGTTGTTGCGATGTTGATAGAGTGAATCATAAAAGTGTAGCTGGTCCATGGCGGATGCTGTAAAGGAATCTCGAAGCAATGGACATGATGGGCAAAGGTAAAAGGAAATAACACACATGTTGAGATTGTGCAACAGCTGCAAGCGACAAAAAGGGAAAAAATGCGTGTGTGTGGTCTGTTTTTCAGTTGGGGGTCGTTTAAGGGGAAGAAATGTTGATGTGTGTGCGCCGCTTGTTTTTTGTTTTGTTTTGGTTTTGTTTCATTTTTGTTGTTTTTTTTTTATTGTTGTTTTTTTGTCTTGTTTCTTTTTTGTTTTTTGGTTTTTACGCGCAGGAGAAGAGATTGGAATAAATAAGGCGTCACATTCTAACGACTATAGCGGCAATGGTGAAGGGTTCTGTGGGTAAGGTTTCGTTTTGACTTGGTGCGGAAGTGCTGAATTCGTTTTATTGTTTTCCAATTTCGATATTCTTTTTTCTACGCAACTCCCAATTTGCATCTGCACATAGGAGACTAGATAATTATTGGGAAAGCTGGTGGTTAACTGCATTGATGGCTGTGTATAAGTTGAAATATACAGAGAAGGAATACTACTCCGTATCCGCGGTATATAATATAACGCCAGCTTCTTACTCGACGCGATTTTTAGTGGTGCATCAAACGTGGCCATTTAAAAATAGCGAATCATAGACATAAATGCATCCTAAGTTATGTGAGTCCTCCTATTCTGGTGAGATGCATTTATGTTTGTTGGAGTAGTCCGATGAGAAATGCATTTTATGTTTGCAGCTATGTGAAGGCAATTCCATGATTATAAATCGCTCTTGTTCATTGGACGATGCCTCGAGTTAGTTGATGTAAAAACCATCCGACGTAATTTTTTGCGACACACCGACAATGTTATAACTTTTTTCCTTTTCGCTTGAGCAGATGCATTTTAAATAAAACCGTACATTATGCGCGCTTGCTAAAGTGCATCGTTAGAAATGCATTTTAAATAAGCTTTTAATGTTCTTTTTAACATTTTCGCAGTCAACCTGACCTTGGTTTCCAATAGAAGCCTATAAAGTCTTTAGGGTGTACTATAGAATTTTCATGGAACATAAAATTAATACTTTTACGAGTTCGGAGGTTTTCCTTTAAGGAGGAACTAGTTTAGCGATCTTTTCAATTGTTAGCAAAATTATTCAAAAACATGAAGTTTCGAATAAAAATGTATATTCATTCTAAAGGTATGAACGGTTAAGTGAGTTAAGTGAGTTCGTTGTTTTTTTTTAATAATCCCCACATAATAGAGAGAGTATCAAAAGTTACCGGGTGGGCATACAAGTGGGAATCGATAGGGGAGTTAGAAATAGTAGAGAAGAATGTCCCGCTTAAAATTGTTAAATATTGGAATCCATTTGGAAAATATGTATTGCATCCAAACACAAAGCCTGTGTTTTTTTTTTTACACCAAACAAGGAATTTTAAGCTACCCTTAAACGTTAAAGCATGACGCGGCGAAGGAAGAGGAAGGAAATGTGGAAAAGGAGGTATAGTGTGGGCAGAATATTGCAATCTTTTCCATATGACATATATTCATCCTTCTATCAACAACTGAACTTTTTTTTTTTAAGGTTGTCGGCTTCAACTCCAATATTATAAGGTTTATATTGGGACCTCGCATTGTTTTCCTACAGATAGCGTTGCCAGAAGTGAATTTTTGATGTTGAAAATGAGAGCGTTCCGGGGCACCGAATCAGTTTGCAGCCATACATGGGTGGTCTGAAAAGTTTCCTCAACGTGAAGAAAGCTAGTGAATGTAGTTGTGCATCTTTTGACAGTTACTCATCAACATTTCAGCAATTTTGGACACGTGGTTTTTATTAGACAGTCGTTTGAGTAAGTCGATGTGAGTGTAGTTGTGAAAATGGACAAAATTGAGTATCGAGTTGTCATTAAATTTTTATTTTTGAAAGGCGATCATCATCATCATCGGCACTACAACCGGGATCCGGTCTTGGCCTCATTTAGCAAGTCCAGAGGCTCGTTAAATTTTCCATAATGATTTGTTTTTTCCGGGCAAGGTCATTAGACTTGGGCCAGATTTGAAAGGCAATACTACTACGCAAATCAAAGATGAGTTGGATTCTGTGTATGGGGACTCTGCACCCTCATTTACCACAGTGAAATTTTGGGCAGCTGAATTTAAACCTGGCCGTGAGAGCTTGGAGACGATGAACGTTCGGGACGTCCAAAAACTGCAACAACTGACGATAATTCGCTAAAGTTCACCAAATGGTGCTAGACGACCGTTGAATTAAAATTAGGGAGATAGTAGAGGCTATGAAAATGCCCAAAGAACATGTTTGTCACATATTAAATCAAGATTTAATCATGAGAAAGCTGTTCGCGCCGCGTTCGCTCACGTTAGACCCAAAGCGTGTTCGAATGAACATTTCTAGTCCTCTGTTGGCGCAGTTTAAGCGCAATAAATCCGAGTTTTGGCGCCAATTGATTACTGTCGATGAAACTTGGATACACCATTATACGCCCGAAACAAAAATACAGTCAAAACGGTGGACTGCAAAGGGTGAATCGGCTCTAAAAGAAGCAAAAACTGTTTTTTCGGCTGGGAAAGTGATGGCGACTGTTTTTTTGGGATAGTTAGGGAGTTATCTTGATCGAATATCTTCAAGAAGGAAAAACCACTCAACTCGTGAGGAACCTACGTGAGTGGCGGATACAAGAGGTGATTATGCGAACACTCTGGATTTGTTTTTGGGATCCGAGCTGAGCATTTATACCATTGAAGCTGCTGCGCCACTGGGAAACTCGGACCACTGCTTGGTATCAGTCGTCCAACCACTTGCATTTCAAACGAAAAACTGACATAAGCAGCTTCCCCGTATATGGGGGTATAGGGGTGCTAACCGGGACGATTTGCCAGATTTCTTGGCGTCCTTTCTGTGGTTGGAGGTGTGCTTTGGAGACTCTGAGGTTAACGCATACGCGGAGTCGGTCACAGCGATTATTTTGCTCTGGATGGAGATTTACATCCCGCATTCCATCCAAAGAAATACATCTGATAAACCTTGGTTTGATAAAAATGCGAGCAGATTACGGGGGCAAAAGATAGAGCTTTTAAACAATGGCGCTCCAATTTCATTGAGGTTAACAGAATGAATTTTGTTAGAATCAGAAATGCGTGCAACCAAGCGATTAATACCGTGATTAGGAGCTACGACGCCAGAGTGACCAATAAACTCCTAGAGTGCCCAAATGTTCGCGTCCCTTCTGTTCAGCAATAACTTCGCTTCCTCCTCTTTCCCCCCGTTAGTGACGAACATCGGGACACTAGTCACAAATTCAAAAGATAACACTAATGTGTTCGCAAATTTATTTTTCGCTAATCAGCAGAAAGTTCGCTTCCTCCTCTTTTCCTTCGTTAGTGACGGGCAGCGGGGCACTAGTCACGAATTCAAAGGATGAAGCCAATGTGTTCGCGAATTGGTTTTCCGCGAATTCAACTCTCAATGTTGATCTTTTGGAGCCACCTGTTGTAGCGCCGTTGGAGTCTTCAATGGCGAATATGAAGATCCACGATCCACCCATGGGCTATTCAACGTATTCTCCATGGACTAAACCGTAAAGAAGCAACTGACTCAAATGGAATACCGGTCCTTAAAAACGGGGTTACAGAACTGTCGCCGATTCTTGGACATTTCCTACCTGCTAGAAAATCGCCCGCGTTCAGCCAGTCCAAAGAGGGAAACAAAGTCATCATCATTAGCACTCCAACCGGAATCCGGTCTTGGCCTCATTTAGCAAGTCCACCGGTATCCGGTTCATCCGAGACTTGTTAATTTGTTTTCCCGGACAAGGTTATTAGCCTTGCGCCAAAGGGGAAAAAAGTATTTCCCACAAAATTACCGGCCGATAGCATTACTGTCTATGTTACCTAAGGTGATGGAAAATGTCATCAACGCCGAGTTAATTAAGTACGAGTATCTGGAGTGCAACGGACTTCTGAATGATCGTGAATACGGATTCCGTATTCCGTGGCACGCGGTCCACGGGAAATCATTTGACCCTTATAACCGATATATGGACATCTGCGATTGAGGGGTATGGTGAATGAAGAGCGGTAGCATTGGATATCTCCAAGGCTTTTGACTACGTCTGGCAACGGAGCATTGCTCAGCAAACTTCGTTTATACGGACGCCCCTAGCAGCTTTGCGACTGGCCGAAGAGCTTCCTCGAAAATCGAACGATCCGGGTTGTTGTAGACGGTGAGTCTTCGGATCTGTATCCTGTTGATTCCAGGTGCCTCAAAGTTCCATTTTGGATCCAACATTGTTTTTGCTTCATATAAATGATTTGTTGGAGTCAACGGATAATAGAGCGTTCAGTTTTGCGGATGATAGTATACTTGTTTCCTCTTTTTCGAATGATCAGCCGATTAATGCATCTACGTCGCACCAGTTGAGATGTAGCCAGATCGATTCTCTGAATTGGGATCTGGATAAGGTCCTGCGGTGGGGAAAGGCCAATCTCGTCGACTTCAATGCAACGAAGACACAGTATACAACATTCACAAAGTGGATCATCGGTTCAACAGCTAATGATGAATGGTCCGGCCCTCCAATCTGGGGAAAGCATGAAATCGATCGGCGTCACGGTCTGTGGGAATGTATCGTGGCATAAACACATGTCGAACACCGCCGGGTGCGTCTCTGGAAAACGGAGTTATTTTTTTTGGGGCCAAGAAATATTTTACTCCGGCCCAACTTTTTCTTCTGTATAAATCCCAAATTAGACCCGCGCTCGAATATTGCTCTCATGTTTGGAGCTCTGCTCCTAAACATATCCTCAACCTAACTGAGAGCAAACAGAAACGAGCGATCCGCCTGATCTGGGACACGGCGTTGACTACAGTCGCCATCACATCGAAGGGGCGTAGCTGACCCCTGTCTGTTTTACAGATATTATTACGGGTATTGTTCTTCGGAGATTCGTGGTATTGTTCCGCGCAATTCGGTTTATATGCGCTCCACAAGACACCAATTTGCGATTTATCTCCCGAAGACCCGAATATCTTTGCATCAGAACTCGTATCGTTACAGAATGGGAAAGCTGTAGAATTCCCTCCCCACGCGAGTGTTTCCGGTGGGTTACAAGCTGCAACTGTTCAAAAAGAACTGAAACAGTTATTTCGTGGCATCTCGAGGCGCTGACTCGCCGCTATAGGTTCGCCTCTCCCGAGAGAAGTGTAATAAAAAAAGAAAAAAATTGATCTTCTGATGCCGTTCAACGCAGGTGAAATTGATTAAGGTCACTACAGGCCACCCAGGGATTAGATATGTCAATCAATCGAGTCAATTAAATCAAAAGCTGGTTGGTATTGTTCGATTGGCCAGGGGAATATTACAATCTAGAGGGCATATAAATTTGCAGCGCCATTATTTTTATTGAAAACGCGTCGAGTCTAAAAGAAGGAAAAGAGGAAATGAGAGAAGATTCAAGGTTGTAGTGAAAGAAGACTCTGGGAACAAGACTTCTGGTTTTGGTGGGTCAAATCATCTGCCGATGTCCGGTTTTTTCTCCGCAAATATAGAGTTATCCTTTAAATAAAATCCTATGTAACACTGTCTGAATCCTCGAATTCAAATGTACGATCATTAGAAATTTCAATCTATTCCTATTCATCACTGAATGCTATAATACAAAAATGAATAAGTACAAGGTGTAAAAACTTTAAATAGAACGTACACACGACGTTGATATCAAAGTAAGAATTTCTCTTCCTCTTTCCACATAACGTCTTATCATCTACTATTCAATAATGACTTTGGAATCTTCTACGTTAACATCCGGAATTTTTCTTGGTTTCCTTTTTATTAACTATTAGAATACAAAACTTATGGAATAGAGTAGGGAGTTGGCGTGTTTATGGTTGGCCAAGAACTATTAGAAAATGATACACTAGAACATCTTTGGACATCAATATCCGGTCCATTGTACAACCACAACTTGTTTGAAGAGGTGTAATTCGCCAAAGGACCCGGCATATTTGTGAGCTGCTTCAATGAACGGCAAAGTAGCAGAGAGTTATTTATTGAAGTCACAGTCAGCTTAAGGTAAAACAGAACTAATTCTTATAATGGAGTCACACACTAGATTGGATGCATCGGAAGCAGAGTAGATGTCTAAGTTACAATCCTTTTAATGAAATGGTTGTAGATGAATCTCTTGCAAAGGTGAAGTTTTGTTCACTTTGATTCGTTTCAGTGAAAAATTTATTTTCTATAACAAAGTCTTTGTGAAAAAAGGTAGAGGAAGGCATCTTACATATAGGATCGTTCGGCACTGCTTGAGTAAATCTCCTTTAACTTGGTAAAGCATGAACTGAACTAGCAAGCAATACAAGGAAGTCCTCTGGCTATTTTCCAAAGTGATGTGTGCCCATGTTGAAGATTTCTTCTTTATTTGAGGGCTCTGGTTTTTATGTATAAAATATGTTGCTTTGTCATATATAAAATATTAAGTTTAAAGACACGGGGATTTAATTTTGTAGCGGAGTAACTTTGTTTTTTCTGGTAAAGTTTGAATGGGATAATGCACGTACAGATGAGAAGTTTTTGTGTGATCTGATGACTTACGAGAGTCCCTTTATTTGCAGGGTTATTGGTTAAATATCTTAGATTTACTTATAGATTATCAAGGGTAAGCTCTAATGTTGAATCAGAGGATGGTTTATTATTCGCGATATTTTGTTTAACTGCGCCGCAATTCTTAAGTTCTGTAAGCATAATGCTGAATTGAGGCAGCCGGTGCACACACCTTAAAGAAGTTATGCATTTTCTGATAACAACTTCCGCGGGTAAATATCGGGTTTTCCAATAGGGACCTGACAACTTTGAATTTAATTTGTGAACGCACCCTTTTACTAATCATCGAACTGTCACTGTCAATTTACTCAGTAAACTCAACATTTTCATCGTGGTTAGGTACACGAACGAACAACGCCTGAAAATTATAAAAATTTACTACCGAAATTTGGAGTCGGTGACCGCAACTTTAAGAGGGTTAACTCCAATTTTCGGTCAGAATTCTCGCCCTAGTATACAGGCAATAACAAGTTTAGTGCATACATTTGAGTCTACATATTCCTTGTGTGATGTTGCCGTGCCAGTGAGACAACGGGTTGGTCGAAATGTCGAAAATATCGCTGCCCTTCAGGCATTCGTAGCAAACGATCCAAATCAGTCAATTCCACGGCGTTCTCAGGAGTTGGGCACCGCCCAGACCACTTTATGGCGAATTTTGCGTAAGGATCTTGGTTTACACCCATTGTCGCGTCGTGCTTGAACCAATCAGTTGAAGCCATTATTTATTACATTTGTTTTTAATTAGTATAGTTATATTTATTTTTATTATTAGTTGTTTTTGTTATTCATTGTTATAATTTATAATCAATTTGCATGTTTGGCTGCACTTGCCTTTTTCGTTATTCGTTTGTCATTAGTTGTTGTGTTGTCATAGTTTTTATTATTGCTATTGTCAGTTTGCATTATGCAAATGAGGTTTTTTCGTTGTAAATTCAATTAATTCGTTGTTCGTTTGTATATCGTTTGTCGATTGATGATGTTATATAATAAATAACAAGAAACTTGTCGTGAGAAAACCTTCTCTTGATTTCCATATCGTGTACGTTCGCTTGTTCGTTCGATTTCGGTAAACGAACCGGAAATAAACATTGGTCCTTGGAGCCGGATCGATTCAAATTAAAAATCGTGCTCGGGAATCGGTCCTTTTGATTGTCTGGTCCTAGTGCGAAAACGACCAAAAAAACTCGAAAATTTAGTGTTCTGCGTTCATAAACATGGGAAAATCGTGTAAATGGATTTTATCGAGTAAAATATCGCCGATACATTACCCTCGAGACAATAAAATCTTTTCTCAGCATTTTCGTTGCCGGCGAACATCCTATCGTTTGATTTACAGCAGCTTTTGGACGATGATTTATGAAATAAATATAAATTGTTATACGGCATCGGTCTAATTCGAACTAAACTAAACTTAATCGGAGTGCGATATAAAATAAGAAGGAGCAATAGAAAGAAGGAACAATAGAAGAAAAATATAAGAAAGCAAAACCAACCAGAGAAAAGGAGTGGCTAGAAGATTAGTGGTGATAACCAGATTCAACCGGAGAGAGTGGTTAACGGCAGTGGCAGCCAGCGGAGAAATCGGTAACCGCAGGTGAGTCGTGTTCTAGTGGATAAGAAGCATAAGTGGTTACCCTTCCTCTTTCAGCATCATTTTCAATATCCCATTCCCTCATCATTCCCACCTCTTCAATTCCTTCTGCCCCCTCAATATCCTTCTATTCGATAACGTAGGTTTAATTTTCGTTGAATTTTTGTCTAATATTGTCGATTCCTTCAAAATGGCCGAAGATCAAATCAGATCCCTGACCAATGAAAGAGCTGTCGCCAAACGCGCGTTGACGAAACATGTCAACTTTTTAAGCAAATTTGATCCCTCGACTGATGATTTTTTCGTTCTAGAAAGGAGGTCATCTGAGATTGAAAAGGTTCGGGAAAATTTTTTGCTCTTTCAGGAAGCTCTCGAGGAGTTGCTCGAGCCAACTGATGAGCTTGACGAGCATCGAACTGCCTTTGACGACCAATATTTTCAAGCTTGTGGCACCGCCGCTAGACTTTTAAGCGAGCATGCCAAAAGTGTTGCTTCGGTAGCATCAAAGACAATTGAACCGAATGATGTTAGTGACGTCGAAGGTAAGGCTCTTGATATCGTACATAGTCTCCCTTCTAGCCCTTCAAAATTGTCTTCGTCCCTTCACGATGCGTCCCATCCTGAAATCAACACCTCACAAAATGTTGAGAACTTAAGCAATCAAGTACTCTCACAATTGTCGCAAACCATCTTAGACAACTTTTAGTCGTCCCAGTTGCCCACTATCTCGTTGCCGTCTTTCGATGGTTCGACTGAATCCTGGCTAGGATTTCATGATTTATTCAATGCCTTGGTTCATCAAGATTTGAAGATTGCACCGATCAAAAAATTATTTTGTTTGAAAGGCTGCTTGAAAGGTGCTGCAGCAGAGGTTATTTCTTCCATCGAACCCTCGGATGCAAATTACCAAGTCGCGTGGGACCTCTTGAAAGAGAGATATGACAATCGCAAAGTCATCCGTGATTGTCACATTAAGGTTATTGTTGATTTACCGTCAATATCCAAAGAGTTCTCGTTTCGAGCGTTCATAGACACGTTACAGAATCATCTGCACGCGCTTCAAGCCTTAAAGGAACCCATCGAATACTGGGATTCAATCTTAATTGTAGTGCTGCGGGAAAAGCTTAATTCCTCATCCCGTGAGCAGTGGGAGGACTGTAGTTATAGCATAACGCAGCCCACCATCAAAATGTTTATCGATTTCCTGAAAAGGCGTGCTCAAGTAGAAAGTACCCGAGCGCAACCCACTTCTAATTCACATTCGGAAAGGCCCTTTACACGTCACGACCATCGGCCACAACAGGCATTCATGGCTTCCACTCAAACTTGTGTTTTTTGCGAGGACACTAGTCACCAGGTGTATTCCTGTGAAAAGTTCGCGTCCTTATCGTTTTAGCCACTGCTTTAGTTGATATTGTCAACAGTCAAGGTAGGAGCAAGCTGGGCCGCATATTCTTAGACGGAGGTTCACAAGTTCATTTCATGACACAGGAAACAGCTGCATTTCTGAATCTCGTCCAAGAACCTGCCAACATTTGTGTTGCCGGAATTGACAATACCTCGACAATGGTTAGGCATTCAACTCAAGCAACCCTGCGGTCTCGGTTCACAAAGTATGAGAGGGCTGTTGCATTCTTAATCTTACCGCAGATCGGTCATCCAATGCCTTCGACTACGATTGATAAAAATAGTTTCGAATTACCAAAGGATATCTCATTAGCAGACCCTGAATTCTTTAGAGCTTCGAAAATTGACGCGTTAATCGGCGTCAATTTATTTTATAAATTGCTCTGTAGTGGGCAAATATCATTGGGGAAACACCCCAATCTCGTACTGCAAAAAACGCAATTAGGATGGATTGTCGCGGGCGAGTTGGATCCCAGTTTTCGGGCATTAAACGTGTCGTGCCACCTAACCATACAGTCCAACACTCCAAATGTTAATACAACTCGGTTCTGGGACTCTGAGGAGCTTTCCATTCGGTCAGCTGAAGAAATAGATTGTGAGGATCGCTACGCTCTTCACGCCATTAAAGGCCCTGACATTAGGTTTGAGGAACAGCAACAACTAGCTGTTGAAAAGGATTGTGGAGAAAGTGTGGTTATTACAGTTCCAAATACCACAGACGAAATTAACTCGCATCTACAATTCAAATGTGTTACACCAAAGATGCCGTTGGCCGCAGCGGAAATAGTTTGCGTTCCATTAGTGGGAATACCTGCATACGAACATCAGTCAGGAGATTCCATCGGAATTGTAGCGTCGAACAGCGATGACGATGTCGAGCTGAAGTTGAAGTCGGATAATTTATCGCCATCCTCAGAGGACATAGGTAAAATCCGCTTCGAGCCTGGAACACCAAAACAGAAAGCACCTTCTCACATGCCGGCACGTGCATCAGCACGGACGATTCTTCGAGATTGCTTGGATTTGCAAAATATTCCCAAAGGGACTTTGCCTCGTGCATTAGCACAATACAAAGAAAATATCGATGAAAGTAATTTCATAATATCGGTGGCCTTGAAACAAGGCCCACAACTATATATATATATATAATGAACTAATTGTTCACAGACCGTTAATAACACTTTACGTTGGATCTTCTTGTGAGAAACTTGCATTTCACAGAGATCAATTAATCCATTATCGCAATAAGTGTATTATCCAGAACAAGTATAATAGCTGTTCTAAAATGTCGTGTCGAACCTTCTATATTAAAGAAAGGCAACATCCCAACAAAGTTCGGTGGAAGGTTTACGCAGCGGAGTACGTTAGCCTTACGAAAACAGTTCATTTACAACTAGTCGGTGGATTCGCCACCGAGTATTTTATCGCAAGCCCAAAGCGCTTCTTTTCAGGACGGAAAGGGTCAGTCGAGATCCACTATGATAATGGAACTTTGCTCAAAGGGCATCAAAAACCCGTAGTTAGTTTTCTTATTGGTCAAGGAATTGATTGGCACATTATTCCGCCAAGAGCGCCTCCTTTGCTTACTTATGAGCAATTAGTAACTTATATTATCGAATTGAAAGCAATATTTAATAATTCCCTTCCCATAGCACCCATGTCCTCCTCCTATCCAAATAATCTTGAACCTCTCACTCCTGCCCACTTCCACTTCCTAGTGAGTAGCCCTTTAGCTTCTTTCCAGCAATTCGACTTCGCAGGTAAGCCAGTTAATCGTACATCCGACTGGCGCCCCTCTCAACTATTGAAGCAACATATTTGGAAGCGTAGGCGCAAGAAATCCCGACAACAGCTGACTCGATTCGGCCGCGCCCGACCCCCAGAGGTTCGACTGAATGAAGAAGCATTGGTGCTCAGTTTAGAAATTGGTCCTGCTTATTTGGCCCAATGGAAATCTTATAATCTACAGAAGATCATAGTGGTACACAATGTAGTATTCGTTCATCCACATCATCATGTACGTTCACTGCATGGTTTCGTCCATGGGACCCAAGTATCAAAACTACGTATGGAAAAATTACATGATGACAAATCAATTACTCCAGTTCACCCTAATTCAATTTTATTGACGCCACATGCTTTATCAAAGCGAGCTAGCGATGTAAACAAATTTTCTTCCCATCAATTGTCCTGCCGAAGACCAAGGCTCCCCAAGCAGTTTGAACCTGACGCTTCAAGGCGGGCTGTATGTCGCGTCGTGCTTGAACCAATCAGTTCAAGCCATTATTTATTACATTTGTTTTTAATTAGTATAGTTATATTTATTTTTATTATTAGTTGTTTTTGTTATTCATTGTTATAATTTATAATCAATTTGCATGTTTGGCTGCACTTGCCTTTTTCGTTATTCGTTTGTCATTAGTTGTTGTGTTGTCATATTTTTTATTATTGCTATTGTCAGTTTGCATTATGCAAATGAGGTTTTTTCGTTGTAAATTCAATTAATTCGTTGTTCGTTTGTATATCGTTTGTCGATTGATAATGTTATATAATAAATAACAAGAAACTTGTCGTGAGAAAACCTTCCATTGATTTCCATATCGTGTACGTTGTTGAATTAAACACCCATACAAGATCAAGCTGACTCAAGAATTGAAGCCGACGGACCATTTGAAGCGACGTACGTTCTCCTATTGGGCTCTGGAAAAGATGCGCCAAGATGATGAATTTCATCGCAAAATCATCTTCAGTGACGAAGCTCATTTTTGGCTCAATGGGTTCGGCAATAAGCAAAACATGCGTTATTGGTCGGGTGAAAATCCACATGTGCTTCATGAATCACCACTTCATCCACAAAAAATAACTGTTTGGTGCGGTTTGCATGCTGGCGGCGTCATTGGGCCATATTTTTTCGTCGACGATAACGATCGTCACGTTACTGTGAATGGCCATCGTTATCGTGCCATGATTACCGATTATTTTTGGCCCGAATTGGAAGATATGGACTTGGGCGACATGTGGATTCAACAGGACGGTGCCACAAGCCACACAGCACATGATACAATCGATTTATTGAAGAGTAAGTTTGATGAGCGTGTTATCTCAAGAAATGGGCCTGTCGGTTGGCCGCCTCGTTCGTATATATATATACAGGCAAAGTCTCTGCTTTCAACCCGGCGAAAATCAGAACGATCTTTGCCCCTGTTGTCCCCCACGTGACACCCCTGGATAGCTACTTTGGCACCCACCAAGTAGTGAACCAGTAAACCAAAAGTCTTTTGGTTTTGTTCGTGTATATGATATTTATTGATGTAACGTAGAACAAATAATCACTAATGTGTCCTCGATAGTTATATTTAGTAGTCTTACTCACTATTGTCTTCTGTTTAGGTATAATTTTATTACTCGTTCCGGTACAGAGCGGGGAAGTTGTGGAACTCCCTTCCCACGTGAGTGTTCCCGGAGCGTTACAACCTGCAACTGTTCAAAAAGAACTGCAACAGTTATTTGGTGGCATGTCGGGGCGCCATGTCGGCGCTATAGGTTCGCCTCTCCCGAGAGAAGTGTAATTAAAAAAAAAAAAAAATCTAGTCGCAAAAATGTTGGGAAGCCCAAGCAACTGAAATTTACGTAATAAGGCTGTGCGATCGGTACCAATCGAAAACCATTGAAATATTTAAAAGCGAAGAATGTCTTTCAAGCGTAAATGTTTAAGCGTAGATGTCAGTCACAAGGCTCAAAAGGAGTAAAGGTTGAGTGACAATCGCTCCAAAAACATCAGAGTAGATAAACCCACCATATGATCTTTTTGCACAGGAATTGACAGTTCTGTTTGATGTCTATGAAAAATATGTTGTTATAAAACATTGAATAAGGAGATCACTGGGCTGTGATAAGATGATTATCATTATTATCATTGGTGTAGGGGAACTTGAACGTTCTAACTCGGCTACACTATCATTCCCTGTCCTGTGCGCTGTTCATCTATGCTTTCTTATCTGACTCAATTTTTCAAGGTCACGTTTTGCATTGTCCTCCCACCTCCGTCTAAGTATGGGTCCCGGAAAGGTAGATCAACCGGTAAGGCACTATCTGTGGTGTGCGACATCGCTCCCAATGCGATAGCTTGAGCACGATGGCTAGGAGGTACGAAAAAACATTGCGCCATGGTGACACTAGACGTTAAAAATGTATTTATCTCGGTGAACTGGAATCAAATTCTAGAAACATTGGGTGATCTACAAGTCTCACCCTATTTGGTGCGTATACTAGCACACTATCTCTCAGTAATATAAAACAACAGCGGGTGTACTCCAGGGGTCTGTATTAGGTCCGCTGTTATGGAGTATCATGTACGATGGTGTACTCAGGGTCAATGTACCAGAAGGAGTTCAAACCGTTGGGTACGCAGATGATTTGGCGATAGTGGCCGCAGCTAAACATTTAATGACCTGGAGAATATTTGCTTGCAAGCAATCCAGAGCATTTAATGCTGGCTAGATATGGCCGGTCTGAAACTAGCTGGACATTAGACGGAGGCAGTTTTAATAAGCAGCAAGAAAGTTGAACACCTTGAATTGGAAATAGAAGAACAAACAATCAGATACATTCCCTACATTAAATATCTTGGTGTTATATTCGGTTGACCTTCAAGGAACACCTGAGGAAAACGAGTGAAAACAAAAAAACGGCAAGATTATGCACAGTTTTGAGGAGACTGCTACTCAATGCTGGAGGACCCCGGCCCCACATCAGGAAACTCATGACCTGTATCAAAACCTCTATTATTATGTATGCAACTTAAATATGGACAGGAGTCGCATAGTATAAGTCGTACATGAGGGGAGTGAACTCAGCACATAGGCTGGCACCACTAAGAGTGGTGCGCATGTCGAACGGTATCCGAAGATGCCATAAATATTTTGGCCGGGAGAACACCACTTGACATTACAGTTAAAGAAAACGCTGCATTGCATGCGGTCGCCCAAGAGAATCATCGGAGATGATACCTGATATAGAAACATGGGTGAAAAGAAAACATGGCGAGCTGAATTACCACCTGACTCAGCTAATATCAGGACATGAATACTTTCGGCAATACTTGCACAAGTATAAGCATGTGAATCGCCTATACTGCTTGTATTGCGAAGGCAAAATAGAAAATGTGGAACACGTACTCACAGAGTGCGACCATACAGGGCAAAGTCTCTGATTGCCCCCAAACCGGCGAAGCCAGGACGATCCTTGTCCTTGTTCAATCCAAGTTGATATGCAGTCTTCACGTGACACACCTGGATAGCTACTTTGGCACCCACCAAGTAGTGAACCAATGCAAGCAGCGACATCCCGAGAGAGGTTGGCGCAATGCTAGTAACCTTGTCCGTAAAAACAAATAATTATGGCAAATTTAACAAGCCTCGGATATGGACCGGATACAAGACGACGAACACGGAAACGAAAATGGCTAAACGATTTAAGAATTTTCTCATGGAACGTCCGCTCACCATACAGAGCTCGAGTAGCTAGCCGATACCCTGTCCGAATATAAGGGTGACATAACAGCATTACAAGAAATAAGATGGACGGGGAGTGGTATTATTCAAAGAAACGAATATGACATTTATTACAGCTGTCATGCAAAACACCATGTGCTCGGGGTAGGCTTTCTACTCAGCGAAAAACTGAAGCTTGCCATTATCAGCTTTAATGGTATAAACGAAAGGCTATGCACTCTTCGCGTGCGAGGCAAGTTTAAGAACATAAGCCTTGTTATGATCCGGGACGCCGTGCTTCCTCTATCGAGGGAAGAGCGTGGACCTTTTATTTAAATTAAGCTGTTGATTTCTTCTTTTTTTATTTCTTTTATTTATTTCTTATTCTATTTACAGCTCTGTTTTAAACTCTCTAATCTCAACTCTTTAATCTATTTCTCAAAACTGTGAACTCAAAACTCTCAATTAGACCTAACTTTTATAAACTCTCTTCCTCAACTTCCAAACTAAAACTGCTAACTCAAAACTTTTAACTCAAACTAACTTTACAATAAATTTTTCTCTCTTCTTGTTATAAATTATAATTTGAACAAAAACCATTTTCTCAAAGTATTCCTTTTACTCTCTGTGACTTTTAAATTTTGAATAAACTTTGAACGAAAATCAAAGAGCTATGTTTTGAATGAAAAAAGGTGCATGTTATGAAAAGGGGCATGTTATTAAATGTGCTGTAACTGGCTTGATATAGAATATTGTGAATGTTTATTAATGGTATGTATTAAGTGAGAATGTAAGATATGTTAAGAGGAAGTTTTAAGGATGTGTTAGATAAGTAATGAGATTTAGTGTTAAAGCTAATAAGGGTAGTATTCTGGAATACTACAGCCTCATAAACGTTCATGGGCCTACAGAGAAGTCCCCTGACGACGAAAAAGAAGAATACTGCGAGAACGTCGAACGGGCCGTCAATGCCTACCCAAGATACGATGTGAAAATCGTTCTTGGTAATTTGAATGCCAAAATAGCTCGGGGGCATGTTTTCGGGCATTACGCAGGTTCCCATAGTTTGCATGAGAACACCAATGACAATGGATTACGAGTCATCGAACTGGCAGCATAGAAAAACTTGGTCGTTGCAAGTACCAGGTTTCCGCGTAAAGATATCCACAAAGCCACCTGGGTATCACCTGATGGAGCCACTCGCAACCAAATTGACCACGTGTTGATAGATCGTCGACACTCCTCGAGCCTGATGACGGTATGAACGTACCGAGGTGCCAACGTCGACTCGGATCACTACCTTGTTGGTACTGTTTTCCGAGCGCGCATTGCTTTACGAAGACGTATTGCATCCGCGGATCAGGTTCGAATCAACACGGCTGTCTTACGCAATGAGAATACCATTAACACCTTTGGTCATGCGCTTAGACTCGCCCTCGAAGAGCTCGACGGAGGGAGGTTCGATGATGAGTGCAAACTAGCGACTGAACGTAAGAATGCTTCATACCGGGCAATGCAGCAGTCTTCTAGGAGGCGGGTACGCGAGGAGAAATACAAAGAGCTCAGAAGATCTGAAAAATGGCTTCACAGACAAAAGAAAAGTGCCTGCGAAAAAACATTGTCTGTGAAATAGAGAAAAGTAGAAGGTGGGGTCCGCACCAGGCACGGAAGTTCTACCAAATGATCCACAGTATGACGGGGTACAAAGAGAAAGAGAAGAAAATAGATCAGACTCCGATAAGAACCCATACAGGCTTGTCTGAAATGGAGCAGGTATATTGTAACCAATGCTCAAGTTTTACTGTGTACCGTCCAATGAGTTCGGAGATGTGAAGACTTGTGTGGGTAGTATCCCTTAAATTGGTAAATCTCACTACCAGGCACGATCGTATTAAAAGGTATCCTAATTGAGCATACTTGCTTGTTGCATATAATCCCGAAGTAGCTTCCAAATCAGCATTCATCGTTATTATTTTAATTTATTTCCATAACTGATATTGATATTGAAACTGCTTTTATTGAATTATCGAGTACATATATAGAATTGGAACGATGCAGGTGCAGGTACATGGCCTGAGATAATACATCTTCATAAGAACACCATGGTACGTTTTAGCACACATGTAACATATGATTAACTACGACATTTTTGATAACACTCCCAACGATTCATCAACACTTAGTCATCTAGAGTTTGAGACAGATGAGGCTTCATATTTCCCTGTGTAATGTCACCGTTCTTACAAGTTGTTCTCCACAAATGCCCACACCTGAGTCAACTTGTGCAACATTTTATGTAGTCATTAACCGTAGAAATTCATTTTCTATTCACTAAGGTGCCTGTTAAAAACTCTGTCAGGTCTTATATATTTATGTTGACAAACGCTTTGAACAAGTGTTCTAGTTACTATTCTTATCGCAGCGACCCACGAAACCTTGATACTACTTGAGTTTGCCTTAATCAATTCCAGAAACACTGAAGTGAAGACTGATTAGCACCGCAGCTGCTTTAATTGAAATGCGAGCAATTAAAAAATATTTAGAGAGCTGTGTCTTGAGTAAAGACATCAGTCGATAATTGCTTCCGATATGTTAAGGTACACACGCATACCTTCCCTCTGAAGAGTAGAGAGGTGCTTTAGAGGTAAACAAATTAGTAAGCAGTTTTAATAAATTTAAGTCTGATTTTAAAATAGTCGCTTTTCATTAATAATTTACACGTCGGTTTAGCCTGACTAGACGTAAAGCGAATTGAAAAGGCGAAATGGAATAGATGCGTAATGGTTTTGGTATATCATTAGTGATCTAGATTACACTTCATTTCTGTTGATCGTGAAAAGGATGAATCTGCAGGTTAACATAGTTGCACAATCTCAATTTATCTAGTAAACGATAAACATTTTCGTATTTTGTTGTGAAGTAGCCATAGAGGAAATGAGGAGGGCAGTGGGGACGTTATGGCTGGTTAGGATGGGTTAGTAAGGAGATGAAGTTTTTGAGCAGGAGAGGTGGGGTTGAAGTCAAAAGAGGTGGGGTAAGAGTTTGTCCAACTTAGCATTCGCGAAACGGGTTCATTAGAGCCGTAAGAGGTGTGAAGGTGCAGAAAATACGAGTGTTAAGCAAGTTTCGCGGGTTAGTGTAAAATGTAATGAAGGAGAGCAGGCGTGGGCAATTGATTGAACCCGAGAGAAGACGATGGATGAAGAATGAATTTTGTGCTCTTAAAGTTTGTTAAAGTTAATTAGATGGAGACGGCTTGTGTATGGCACTCGAAGAAGAGAATTTTCCCAAATTAACATCGGAGGGCAAAACGCAAGAGACGGCATTGGACGCTTTCGATCCTTGGAATGTGGGACGAATGATAAGGGGACTTGACCTGACTACTAAATTCTAGAAGAAGATGGACAAAGGCCTCGTAGAGCTATCGTTTAACATAAGGATTAGACAATTCTTGCGACCAGCGTTTTACAAAATCAAGGGCAGCATTGGGCTTGCTTGCGTCAATATGTGAGATGAAGTTAAGCTCCTTGTCACATAAGATGCCCTGGGCCCGAATCGATTGAACAGATCGGTTGGTTAAGTAAGAAATAGGAACGCAGCGGGGAAGGGGAGCGCTTCCGAGAGAAGGTAATCGTGTGACATTTGACAATATTTAGTTCGAGGCAGGACATTGTTTTGACTCCAAATTAAAAAGCTATTGAGATTAGTTTGAAGAATTGAGGAGTCGAGAGGAGAGCGGATCGTCTTGAAAAGTTTAATATCACCTGCGTAGAGAGATATGGAGGAGTGCTTGATACTGGAGTCTATGTCGTTAATAGTAAGATTAAATAGGAGGGGTTTTAGATGATTGCCCAGCGGAACCCCTGGAGTGGGAAGAAAACGAATGGAAAGGGTGGATGTGAACCCGCCACGTAGGTGCGAGCTTTAAGATAGGAAGAAATACACTTAATCAGTAGCGGTTCGAAACCAAAGGAGGATAGCTAAAAAAGATGATGAGGTTGTGGAAGATGTTGTCCAAGGACATACTGAAATTGGTTGTGATTACATAGACTTCGCTGCCATTCTCTAAGGCACATAGAGTATGGGATTAGTACTCAACTAGATTAGTGGTGGTGGTGCTACATGAAAGGAAACCATGCTGGTTGGTTGAGATGATGGATTTCCATCGAAAAGATAGCGCGTTGTGAGGAATGTCTTCGAACAGTTTATTAGACAGTTTGGCGATGGGATGGTAGCTACTAATATCGGTTTTAGGTCCCTTTTTATGTATGGGGGTGACAAAAGAGGATTTCTAAAAACTGGCGAAAACACATTATTTGAGGGACAGATTGAAAATCCGTCCTGGCGAACCCCCGAGGTGGGGAGATAAGGATTATAGAGGGTGGATCTTAATCTCACTCAGTAGGTTCGATTGTTAAGATAGGAAGAAATCCTTTTCATCAGTACGACTTCGAAGCCGAGAAAAGATAGCTTAAAGAGGATGAAATTGTGGGAGATTTTGTCGAAAGCCTTGCTAAAATTGGTGGTGATTACGTCGACTTCACTGCCGTTCTCTAGGGCAAGGAGGGTGTGGGATGAGAATGCCACTAGATTGATCGTGATAGACCTACCAGTAAGAAAACCATGCTAGTTGGGTGAGATGGTGGATTTGCAGCGGAAACATAACACTTTGTAAAGAATGCCCTCGAGCAGTTTCGGGATGTGTAAAAGTTTAACAATGAGTCGACAGTTAGATATATATATATACTCGATAGTATAGTGGTTAGTATACCCGCCTGTCACGCGGGAGACCGGAGTTCGATTCCCCGTCGGGGAGCCTCTGGCGTAAGACTAATGACCGTGCCCGGAAAAAACAAATCCTTATGGAAAATTTAACAAGCCTCAAGACTTGCTAAATAAGGTCAAGACCGGTTCCCGCTTGTAGTGCCGATGATGATGATGATATATATATAAAATATAAACGGTAATTTTACTTTTTTGTTAGCAACAAGTTGAGAGCTAGATAATCTTGCGCGTGGCTGTTGTTTGGTTTATGAAGAGTAGGAGAAGCGGGTTGGCTAGCCGTTGCGGTCGACTTTGTAGTCAGTATAGCTATGAGCGAGCAAGAGGTACATACGTCTGTTCCGCAACGGATTATTATAAAACTTTTAAGAAATGAAGGCGTTAAACCTTCGGGAATTTTTTCTCGATTGAAAGTACAGTTTGTTGATGATACGGTGTCGCAGAGTCGTATGTATACGTGGGGCAGAGAATTTAAAAGAGGGCGAGAACATATCGAAAAGGAAAGTGATGATCGATGGCCAAGGACAAGTCGTGCAAATGATAACATCGGTGCCATTCGAGAGCTTATTGAAAGTGAAAGTAAATGCCGCTTACTACTGTCAGTTGTCTGACTGTATATCGAAATAAAAGACGAGGTATACACATTCTAGCTGGCGCAAGACTAATGACCTTGTCCGAAAAAAAAAACAAATCATTATGGAAAATTTAACAGTCCTCAGGACTTGCTAAATAAGGCCAAGACCGACTCCCGGTTGTAGTGCCGATGATGATGAAACACATTCTAGATAGCATCCCTCTTCATGACAACGCAAGGCCTCACACTAGGTCATTGCCAAGGGATACCATGGAAGAAATGGACTGGGAAGCTCAGACTTGTCTCCTTGTGACTATTTTTTGTTCGCACCTTTGAAGGAATCACTAGATAAGAAAAAAATTCCAAAATAATGAAAAAGTCGAGGAGCACGACCACAATTGGCTAACAACTCGCCCTAAATCTTTCTGCGAACAAGGGATATTAAAGCTTCCAAATCTGTGGGAAAAGTGTGTAGATTACACAGGAGACTATTTTAAAAAATGACGATAGTATAGTGTGTAACATTATTCAATAAATGTATAAAAAGAAATTACCGCTTATATTTGCTTCACGCTCGTAGGTCTCTTTCTATGTATGGGGGTGTTAAGAGAGGATTTGCAAATATTTGGGAATGCATCTTGTGTCAGGGTAGATTAAAGATTATTGAGAGCGGGAGAGAAAGAGGAGAGAAATATTTTTTTTAAAAGGACAGCAGGGAGTCCGTTAGGGTCGGGGGTGAACTAGTCTTCAAGGTGGTTAAATTTTTCTTCAACTTAGTGTTGTTAAAAATGTTGTGAGACGAAAGGGCCGGGGGAGAATTCAAGCAGGTGTTTGAAGTAAGAAGAGTTATGCTCAAAAGAGTTGTCCGTGAAGGATTGTTTAAAGAAAAAAAGCGAAAAAATTGGCAATGATTTGGGGCCGGTTGAAGTAGTCGAGTTATAGGAAAGGGAGTTGGGATAGGTATCAGATTCGCGTTTGTAATCAGTAAAGTGAAAAAAAGATTTGGGGTCATTGATTAAGTTGTTTTGTGCTTCAATAAGATAATTGTGGTAGAGGAAGCTATAAAGTTCGGTGAATTATAAATCGACCCGAGATTGTTGAAGCAGGCTAGAGGAGAACGCGATCTAAGGAAAATATTCCACAAATTTTCCTTCTGTTTCGAAGTGACCGGAGTTTGCGGTTATACCATGGGTCGATTAAACCATATCCTATGTCGAGAATATGGCACATATAGGGAAATGGCATTGTAAATTGCATGGTAGAAAGTGGCAGTAGCATCTTCTACGTTGTACTTTTTTTCCTTTTTTTGCACTAACATGCGAACAAAAGGGGATTTTGAAGTACCATTAATTGGCAAGCACAATGCGAGCGGATGAGGAGGAGCAATTGGATAAGGAACGGATGTGTCGATGTATACATTGGTCTTGAATGCCTGGACATAATAACGACGAGGAAACAGATGATCAGATAGAGCATTCCAAATTTGTGTGGTTCGGCTAAAGAATGACTCTCTATGTTTATTTGTGTGCCTGAAGTTACCTTCAACGTAAACTGATGCGCATTTACAGGCTGACGGCCATCACGGGAAAATGTTTGAAAGGGCGAAACACATTCAGAAAGTTCAGATGGTCAAAGTAAAATACGATTTTGCTGACATGCTCATTTATAAGACGGAAGTTGGCTTTTACTTACTTGACAAAGGCTTCTGTTGGTGAGAGTGTCTATAAAGAGTGTGTGAAGCGAGGAACCGATTCAGTGTGTTAAGTAAAATTACCGCAGTATTACATCATTTCAATTAAATTCGGGGAGAGCTGAACGCACTATCTTTCGGCAATTGAATGACTAACGTAATCGGTTGGCAGAAAAGTAATTACCATACTGCGGCCGGTACTCACCCGGAGACCCTACCCACACAGGGGAGGGCTGCGAAAAAATGTTCAACCGCGTTATACCAGCAAGACCGTATCCCATAGGTCCAAAAAGGCACAAAAGGGGAAGCCTTGATACAAGGCCCATAAAAAACCCTTTGGAGCTCGAGGTCCTTTTGAGCAGAGCGGTCAGACTCAGGCTTCTCTCCGAATAAATCTTCGGCTTTTATTAAGGATTTTCGTCGAGAGGAGCTATTCTATGAGTTCAAATGGAAATTGTTTAAGGGCGGGCCTAAACTATAGCCGCAAACCCATATGCGAGAACTATAGCGGCAACCTGGGCGCACACGAGGGATGATTGGCCGTGGAGTAGCCAGACTCAGGGAATATTCCGTAATTCCCTTGGGGTTGCGAGTCAACATGTCAACGGGACTGACCGATGGCGAATTGGGTGGGGGGGGGGGGGGGGGGGGTCACTAATAAATTCGCCATAGGTTCAGTGCAAAGTTGGAAGAAAACATTCCTTCAAACTTCTACAACAGATATGCTGCCATTAAATCTAAACATAGAGTTATTCTTTAGCCTAATTACACGAATGTGGAATGCTCTACCTGATTATGTGTTTCCTCGTAGTTGGAATGCCCAGGTATTTAAGACCAATGTACATCGTAACCTCCTTTCCCCATCCACTCCCTCTTCTTCCGCTCGCACTGTGCTTTGACATTTAAGAGTACTCCAAAATCCCCTTTTGTGCGCGCGTTAGTGTAAAAAAAATATGATTCTTTGAGGATTAGCGATGACAAATAACAAGCGAATAGCGTAACAACATTTACGAAGACAGAGTAAAAGAAGGTTTAAACATTGAATAACGAGGACTTGTGAAGAGGCTGCAATCGTAGAAACTATATATAGCAATTGGGCGGGGTTGGACTTCTTACTTCTTTTACTTAACATAATTATAATAAATCGGCATTTGCCGATATTTGGGAATTTAGTTTTAAGTGAAGAGGGGTGTGGGGGTTCTTTGACCTTTACGCAAGAACCACCCACAATTTCATTCCAACTTCCTTTACATACCTGCAGACATTTCCTTCTTCAAGGACATTTAATGCACCTACTGCATTACCTAAAATTCCCTACAAAGAATTCTTGCCATTCATGCATCCAATGCACTTTCTAAATTCCCTGAAAAGAATTCTTTACGGGCACATGAATCCTTAAAGCAAAAAAACCTCATCGGCGCGCCTGTTTGCAAAGCAATTTCGCTGCACATCTGCACTTCCACGGCCTCGGCAGCCTTTTGTCCAAGTGACAAAAGCAAATACACGCATCTAGCGTCTAGCGGCCATAAACCGAATTCGTTCGCATATAAACATGCATACAAAAATTCGATCCCTTTCGTTCAGCAAGATACGGTACACGATCACCCATTGTATACCTAAATTGCTTTAGCATCACTTGCCTAATTGCAATGCGGCTATTTACTCAACTGCATTGTACCCGACCTACGATCCTTTCATCCAACCGATAAGCCATTGCCGCTTCCCGAGCTTTGCCGCCGAAAATCGAATTCTTCTGCATACATGCAAACATGCAAACAAAAGAATTCGAGTCTCCCAGCCGGCAGAAATACTATACACAACTCCCATTGTGTATGTATCTCATCACCATTAGCACCCAATGCTTTCCTAATGAGATACAGCTCGTTTACTCAGCTGCACTCTCATTCCTCATGACGCCTTGGTCCATTTTCCTTTTGTTTTTTTTTTTCCCCTTTGTTCTTTGTCCCTGGTGCAATTTTGTTTATCCTTTGTTCCAGCGCATGGATAGACAAAGCGATCTACACGATCAACAGACACACACCCGCTAGGATCTATGTACCAGAGATTCCCATTGGTCACTGGTCAATGGGAAATTTTCATTTCCTTTTCACCACACCACCAAACTCACCCCGAACTGAGAGTTGAATTAAAGTCGAAATTCAACCATCAATGCAGTCGGGCCGTCCGCCATCCACCGTACCGTGCGCCGGTACGGTGTGTACAAGAAAGTCGAGTTTGAATCGTGCGAGTCGGCTGCGCGAACAATAGTTAAAGTGGAAGTTAAAATGTGTGCCGCTTACCTTACCTGGTGCGCCTATTACTTGCATAATTTTATGCAGTGAATGCTTGTACCGAGTTTAAAGTAATATAAATATCTTTACATAAAATAGAACATATAAACAATAACAACGACACTCGAAATCTCGGATGTGAAATAATAGCAAATAAGGTAAATTAACTTCACCAGAAGGCCTTCCATACATGTGAACAATAAAACCAGTTGCTGCAATAAAAAAATCATTTATAAATAGCAGGATACTGAGTGTTTTATTTTCACTTGTGCGACCAGTGTTTCAATCTTCCTTCGGTGATATGCAGTGATCAGCGCGTGTTAAGTGTGTCAGTAAGATCATAGACAAAGATAATATACATGAGGTCATTGATGCACTCAAATCAAAAAGCGCTATCCAATTCTAAACTCGAATAACCCCCAGAACGACAATGCAATTAATTGCATATTTCAGAGCAATTAACAAATCACGAAAAAGCCATTAATTGCATATTTAGGCACGATTAATAAATCGCAAAAAAAGTAATTGCACAAAATTAATTGGGTCAGTTCGCAATTGCGAATATTAAACTGTAGCGCAAATCGATGAAGAAATATCGGCTGACGCCGCAGTACAAAGCAATTGCGAATTGAAGTTAAAATGCGGAAATTAGGTCACTGCGAAATGTAATTGTATTATCGTCGTCGGGTGGTATTGACCCCGAGGTGACGAGAAGTGGTAGGAAGAGGTTAGCAGGCAGTCGGTGGTTGGCCATGCAGTGGAGTGGTGAATCTAAAACGATACGTTAGTTCCGGCAGAGTCTGGAAGAAAATTTGTTAACCGATTAAATGAGAAGAGCTAAACGTTAGTTGGTCAAAGAAGAAAGTGAATTCCGTTTATTACTCGAATAGAATTTGTTAAGATATTAAAGATTGAGAACTAAAAGTTAATTGGGCAAAGAAGAAAGTGAATTCCATTTGTTACTCGAAGAGAATTTGTTAATAGATTAACAAATGAGAACTGAAAGTTAATTGGTCAAAGAAGAAAGTGAATTCTGTTTATCACCCGAAGAGAATTTGTTAATAGATTAAAAAAAAAAATAATAAGAACCCAAAGTTAATTGATTAAAAAAGAAAGTGAAATTCATTTATTACCCGAAGAACATTTGTAAATAGATTAGAGAATACGAACCCTATATTAATATAATAATTAAGTTAGATAATAACATTTGTAAAACTGAAAACTCTCTTAGTAACAATAAAAAGAAATAGTGGAGGAAAATAAATGACAGACTCGGTGTTTGAAAAACTCTCAAAAGAGGTTTTGGTCGTCTTTTTCTTGGTGTTGTGACTTTTTGGTTCCAATGGTTGTCCACAACCATAACTCGCGCTGTACCTTCTTCTCCACAGTGCACCAACCAGCGAACAATATAGTGGTGTCGTAGTAGAACCGTAGGGAGGAAGTCGTGGCACCGGCATGGGTGCGAGTTCTACTTCCTCCTCCAACATTATTTTAATGTTCCTCCGGGAAATTGTTCGCCGAGTAAAAGGACGAAACGCTGCCACGTTTGTCCACAACTTTGGGTAAAACACCAGGGAAACGACGATTAAGGAAACACATCCAGGAACCTCTGCCGGAAAATGAAACACACTGTCTATTGGTGATCACCGTTTTTTATTACTTTAATTGTTTGTTTGTCTTTTTTTAACAATTTTCTCTATTGCATTTAAACAAGGAGTCACAAGAAAAGTTGCTTTTAATTGAATATTTTGTTATTTACTTAATCTGACTTAATTTGTGTTAATCACAATTTTCACATTTTTTTCCAAGAAGGATATTGACACTTGACAGCGACTGAAGGTAAATGCACCGTACCGTGCGCGGTACGGTGAGTGGCGACGCGACCGCCTCGATCGGTGGATGGTAAAGGACTCAGCCATCGTCATCTCATGCAGAGATGATTTCGCTAAGGAAAAAAAAGGAAGATAGCGAAAAACTTTTCTCTTAAGGGCGTGACCACTAAGAAAATGCGATCTTTTTGGTGCGGTGGTATATGTGGGCGATCGAACAGATTCAATGTTGTTGCACGTGTTCGAAAGCAGGCAGGCGGCAAGGACAATAGGGAAAAATGACCAAATGCGCCGTTGGTAATGCGGGTCATTGTTTACACGATGCCTCGTCGCTATTTTCGACGTTGGGAGAAAAAGGTGCTAAAAGCAAATTGGATGTTTATGGCATCTCTGCTTGCAGTAGAAACCGGGTTCATATTTGCATTAGGAAATGCTGGAGAATTTGGTTTCGGCGTCTTTTGCGCTAATTATATGCAGCTGCTTGGGTTGTTTATTGATAAGACAAACAAAAAAGGTTGCCAGGCAATATATATGAAAAGGTATATGACGCGGATGGGAAAATAGACGGCGCAGTATTTATGGTCCCTGTCATGAAAGTTACAAATGTATGTAAATCTAATTATTTGTTTACCGGAATTCCTCTAAGGAAATTTGACTGGCAACGTAGATGCCGAAATTGATTGGAAATTCCTGGTAAGTTAATAAAGAAATCTTAAGGAGCAATGGTATGCGAAGAGAATGCATGAAGGTAAGTTTTCTTTACAGGGACTTAAAGATCATAGATTTGATCTCTTAAATGGGTGCAGCATTTTTAGGTACTAATACTGTTGCATTAGCAAACTAAAGGGAGTTGGGTAGTAGTTATGGGGGTTTTTTCAGGTAAGTAGACCGTAGGGTTTGGCGGAACCGCTACAGAACCAATTCCCATGACGGCACAACGACTACGTACCCCCACAGGGGTTTTGGGACGATTAACTCATGTGCGTCCACCGTTTGCAAATAAATAAAACTGGCGACACTTCTACCTAGTTCCTGAGTTCTTGAATAAGAAATGAGTCCATCTTCCACTCTTCTAATCTTACTATCTACGGTAACGATTGGCAAGTTCCATACTCTGCATGACATCGTGTAGAACACTTTACTATTCCACATAGTTGGAAATATTAGTTCCCAACCAGTCGAAAACTCACTAGTTACATTTCTTGAAAACCAAAATAATTTCTTCCACTCTACTAAACACTCCGCCACCGACATCACTTGTTTGGCCCAGTACGTTACGAGAGTATTTTTACTACTCCACTTCGGTCACCAACGACCACCATGGGGTCATAGGAGAAATCGTCATATATGACAAACGTGGCAGTCTAAGTGTTAATGGCACCATCGAATAGAGTCCTCAGGAAGATTTCTACATCCAGCGCTAATATGTTTTTTACAAATATTAACTACGGTAATGGCGATCCGAATTTAATTTGTTTTTTCGTAACGAGGAGTTTTGAATTACAAGCTTTGGTATCGATAGTTTTCAATACACGAACCATGTAAATGAAACTAACATTTGAAAACGGGTCAGAGACTTATATTATATTTAGAAGCAAGGGAGTCCTTATAACATGTAATAATAACATGTCTTCTCACCTGTAGAATGGCGTCTATTATTCCGATGTAGATAAAACGCTTAATTGTGTCAACGTTAGAATTATAAATTCGTTAAAAAGCTAAAGCTTCCCCTTCTTTCGCTATACAAATAAAAAACAGTGTGACACCCTTTGCCAACTATTTTCGAGATGCCATGCCATATCTCTTGATGTGTAATTTGTTCAATAGCCGCCCCATTGTTCCTCCGTTTTAATAAAACACATTAGAAGTCCCACGCTTGACTATCTATTACGTTCTTTGTGTAAGAAAATGTTCAAACCAGACATGAATATCTGAAACATTGGAAACTGCTTCAGTTTTCCTATTTTTGGAAATTATTTACATCTGTGTAGGTCTCCCCAATTTTCCAACTTATATCACACATCCCTCTCCGTTGTTGCATCGTCTTTATTCCCTTATGGGATGCTTCTTTCATTCAAGTATTTTCCCCTTGAATTATCCTTTTATCCCGTTCCGGGATACTTGGAAATATAAACTCTACACAAACACCCTCAGGGCCAGGACTGAAAAAAGAAAGTGAGAACGGCGAGGGAGGGGAATCAAAGAGACGGTAGGTTATGTATCGGTGTGCACTCTTTTGAAATGTTTGTAGGTCGTGGGTCCCCGAAAATGTTGAGTAGGACAAGGCTATTTTTTTCTTATAAAGTGAATCAACTAAAGCGGGAAAGGGGAGGCTTCATATCTTTAATATAGTAGCATAGAGGATAAGGGTAATTTTGGTATCAAGGTAATTAAGAGAGTGGTCTTTTTTGACCTTGACTGGCTGCATGTCATAGGCAGGGTTCCGTTGTACGTGACATACTCCCGCGGGTGTCAGCTCGTATTAACACTTGCAACATGATCCCATAAACGATTTAAAAGAAGAACAACTTCGATCCTTGGAGGACCATAAGTATAGTGTTTCAGTTGAAATTGGAAAATTGATGCGTTTTCGTTTTTAAAAGAAGTGTATTCAGCACTTGTGAGGGTCACGCAACTAAACCGATCTTCGACGCATATAGTAAGTGAATACATGATCTCAAAATTGACATCTGTTCTATGACGCCTTTCAAATGTTCTCTTTTGATGAGTCGCTTTCTTCCGTTTAATATAAGAATGCTGCCTTTCACGTGATTGGTTTAATGCCATCTACATGACCACTAAATTTGATGAAAAGTGTTGTGTATTCTGGTCAACATATGTTTTCGACTTGTGATCAAAATAGCTTAACCAAAAATGTATATATATATGAAGTGTCAACTTGCAGACAAAAATGTCTTGGTCGTCAATGAGAACTGAAATATTTTCGTAAGAGTATACTTGCATACATAGTGTTCGGAAGTAAATGTACCGATTGTTAGAATCTATCCCTATACTGAGATTTGAAATGAGATAGAGAGGCAGAATGAGTTTCTTTAGACGAGATTTTCGTTCCAGGAGCTGCACGCACTCTTTGATCCCATCGAATGTTTTTATCAGATTTTGCAACAAAAAGGTAAGCATGCTTTACCTAATCTGTAGGGCTTTTTGACTATTTGGAGAGAAGATCACCTACGTGCATCGCGGGGGAACTTGTATATATGTATATGGGTGTACGTCTAAAAAGTTAGATACTTTCCCTGTAATTCGTGTTAATTGAGGTATTCATTTTTTGTTGCTGTTTTCAGTATTCTATAAATTGGTTGATTTGAGGTTTGTATTAAAAATACTTATCATATTTTACTATCTCTTTACATGGCCCATTGCATAACACTGTGGGGCTGCTTAAAGCCCACCTGAAGAACCCCCCATATTCGCAACCCATTTTTGCATCCCAAACACCAGCATACCTGAAACATTTCCTTTCTCAAGGACATTTAATGTATTCGACGCATTATCTGAAAATCCCTAAAAAGAATTCTCACAGCATTCATGCATTTAATGCGTTGTTCAAATTCCCTGTAAAGAGTTCTTCACATCATACGGCATCATGAATCCTAAACCATTCGGCACCCTTTGTCATCGTTAAAATGCTATGTCGGACAGCTTGTTTATACAGCTGCAATAAACCGACCCGCGATTCGTTTGTCCAATCGACAAATAATTACCGCATCCCAAGCATTATCATCGAAACCAAATCCTCTAGCATTTCCTAGTACAAACAAGAACTCGGTTCCTATAACAGTCAGAGATGACAAATATTTAAAATCCATTAGCACATCTTCCTAATGGCGATACATCTATTAACGCATCTGCACCACTCATCCACGATTGTAATGATGCCCTTATTTGCTTTTAGCACCATTTCTCCGATGAATTGCCGCCTATTATAGCTACAATGCATATGTTAAACAATGATATACACGACCCCTTTGTTCTTTTTCCCTCGTTTCAGATTTCGTTTATCCTTTGTTGAAATGCATCGATAAACACCGTGATCTATACGATCACCCATACATGCATACCACCACGATCTTCATTACAAGATCTGGTTATTCCAATTAGAGAGACTTTACGTTTCTCTTGTGGTAAGTAAACATATCCTTAGCCGAGAGGATATTTACCACCACCGAATCGAGGGTGAATCAAGAGCCCCAGATTCCAGCCCTCGATCGAGTCGAAATGCAACCACCGATCGCGACGTTCGGTTCACCCCCCACTCCCCGTAGCGCTGCACATCCCGGAGACGCGAATGTAACACCCCCTCGAGTGTATTTTTGAATCGTGCGAGTCGCCTGCGCGAATAAAAGTTACCTTACCTGGTCCCATTTTACATGCCTAAGTTTTATTCAGCGAATGTTTGTTCTGAGTGTTAAAGTAGATATAAATAGTTTTCCACAAAATAGAACAAAATTAACCATGTCAACAACACTTAAAATCGCGAGAGAAATAACCTCGAGCGAAGTTAAATTAAAAACTACGAATCAATAAAATAAAAGTATTAATTAATAAACTAACTCGAGTGTTTTTCATTTAATTGTCTTGTGGCGGAGTTTTACTCCTTGTATTGGTGAGCAGTTTGCGGAAGGATCGAAAGTGTCTCATCGTTCCTCATTCTTCGATTCACGGATGAACTCAGTTTCTTTTGGTGCCCGGAGAACTCTAATTTATGATGGAGAAAAGAAGAGAATTGGCGCCGTACGCCGGTGCACAATGCTTCTTCTTCACAACACCATTTGGCACACCTACTGATAACTACGTTCAGCTGCCAATTGTAACAACAGCAAATATCAATGATCGAATTGTATGGACCTTAAAGTACTACACTGATAAGACGCAAATATGAAATTTATTTTTGCGTTTATAATGAAATGCATTTGAAATCCATCAATCAGTATTTGTCCTTAGATGTCCGCTCAGATCGGGGGGATAGGGCAAATTCTCTGTTTTCAACCTGGCGAAGGCCAGGACGATCCTTGTCCCTGTTCAATCCAAGTTGTCATGCAGTCTCCACGTAACACCCCTGGATAGCTACTTTGGCACCCGCCAAGTAGCGAACCAATGCATGTAGCGACATCCTGAGAAAGGTTGGCGCAAGGCTAATAACCTTGCCCGGAAAAACAAATTATTATGGACAATTTAACAAGTCTCGGATAAGGACCGGATACCGGTGGAGAGACTTGGTAAATAAGGCCAAGATCGGGTCCCGGTTGTAGTGTCGCTGATGATGATGTCCATTCAGATACAACCTCGTCATGTTTGTGCTTATAACTTTGAATAAAAATTTTAAGTAAGGGATGGGATTTCCTATTATTCGACTCACGGGTAAATAAATTTGGAGGCCCTTTTTATTTATTTTTTTTCGTTAGAGACTTAGCGGGAAAGGAGGCTCGTAAATGACTTAAATACCATAGTTTGTTTTGATATTTATGTACTATACTATACTATTTATTGGTCTGTAGGAACCCGAAAGTTCATGACCTCATCGACTAGACTCCGCCATTGTTCCCTGTCCTGTGCGCTCTCCTTCCACGTTCGACCATCCAATCCGATCTCCTCGAGGTCCAACCTAACATTGTCCTCCCATCTCCGTCGCGGCCACCCTGTCGGTCTCTTTCCCGTTGGCTTACCGTCAAGTATTCTGTGCACGGTCCTATCGTTGCCCATTCGCGCCACGTGTCCGGCCCATCTTAATCTTCGCGACTTGATTACTCTCACAATTGTAGGCTTGCGGTATAGCTCTTACAATTCGCGGTTGTGGAGCTTCCTCCATTGTCCTGCCTCCTCGTCATATTTGTCACCAAAGACACCCCTTAGGACTTTATTCTCGAATACGCGGAATTTGTTTTCTTCCCGTTTTGTGAGAGCCCATGTTTCGCATCCGTATAGAACAATCGGCATGATTATGGTTCTGTGGGAAGTTAACGTAGGTTGTGCCGACGGACGGCACTGATTCACTTAAATCCCACTTAAAATTGAGGCACTACGATTGACTGTGGTCCTTGCGATTGAAGTCAACTTAATTCGTCGTCACTGTAGAATGTCGAAGGATCAGTACGCACCAGGGAAGACAGGAACAATTAAAACGCTTGGAGATCACTGCTTTATTGTTTTATTTTACACAAGTTTCTTTCAAATATATTTAGTTCCACAATTTTAGGTCCATTAATTTAGTGTTCTCTTAAACTCTAGTTTCAACAAGATGCTACGTTTAATATGGTATGGTGCTCGGACTCCTTGCCGTACCGGAGAGAATTTTACATTCACACTATTTATTAGGCCGAGAACCAAGAAACCGAATGGACAATTTTTATGAACGACTGTGGAAGAAAATCGAAAGTACAATTTTAACGACAACCGACGGACTGGATGCGCTTCAACATGTATAAACACCTCGGGGAAATGAACTTGACTTTTTGTTCGTGCGTGTACACGATAAGGGATGATTTTCGACTCCCCGGCAACGTCCTGGACACGTGTGGTCTGGTGCGCGATTCAAATCTGACTCCTCGATGCCACCCACATCCGTCAGATTCAATGGTGATCACATCGATGTAGGAGGAGCGAAACGGATGAACCTGACAGCAGCCAATGGTGACCGAGTAAGGGGTTAAATGGGAGGATTCCTCATATGTCCGTATAGGACAAGTACGATGCCCCTTAGCCTGCAATACAGACAACGATCGCCGACACCTGATCAAACAAATGTACGAACATCAGAGGCTGCAGGCAATGTGGTCATAAATCATCGATGATCTACGCCTGAGAACGGAATAGGTTTTTTGCTTCAAAGTAAACAAAAACGCTATTTGAATGATGAGATGTACTGGAGATGCTAGGTCAACCGGCGATTTGGGTTGTGTTTGCTTTAGCCGTATGGCTCTGGAGCACAAGGCGGGAATTATTGATGGTGGTGAGGGATTTGACCTGCAGATGTGCAGGCTAACGTCTCACCCAGGGGAACCATGGACCAGCGGTTAGTAAACAAAACAAACGCAGTGAGGTACTGTGTGTTTGCTTTGATTTGGTGGTGGGTCATCATAGGGCATGACATGGTTAAGATTGTCTAAGCAATGATCATATTCATGCCCAAATTCCATGATCGGTTGATAACGACGAAAGGGAATTGGTCGCAAGTTTTGCGAACCTCAGGATATGGGTGCAATATAAGATTACCCAGTGGAAGGGAAACTATCGGCTGCCGCTGTATCTGGTGAGCATGGCGGCAGTGTTTGTTTACACTTTTGCCATGGTGTGAAGCGTCATTTTGAGTCTACTCGATATGTAACGTCTCCTAGGTCGATGGATCGAGTGTGTGTTTACTTTATATAACACTCGATCGCTTGTGGATAGCCAGCGATGGCTATGCTGTATGTTGTCGATAGGACGATCGGCCGATGGGCGTGTCGATAAGGCAAGACATGCCGAATATGGGGCATGACATGCCGAATATGGGGAAAATACTCCTCAGCTATGCGTATTGACATGTTCGGATGTATATGTCGGTTGCACGCTGGGAAAACCGAATTGGATTTTAGGACATGATGGTTTGTATGCAAGCATGCCCCTGGTGAACTTCTATAGATGCCAATGCGATAGCAAAATAGCGAACGGTAATCGTTCCAGATGATTTTGCCACGGCTAATGTCTTCCAGGTAAGTATTGTTGCAGGGGAGCTTGACTGCTCATCTGGAGGTAAGTTGCTTATGGTAGGTAATGAGATTTGCAGGTAGGGGAAAGGGAAGTTTGGTTAGGCCGATGGGAGGTTCTTCGGGCGCCTTAAAGAACCCCCACCGTTCTATAGACACGAAGCTTTATATTCTGTGATAGCAGTTTGGATTTCAGCAGTTTACTGACTGCATCCGAAATAGCGTTGCCGAAGTGTAGTCTTTTGTTAATTTCCTTCGACGTTTCGTAACTGGCCGTCAGTATTGTTCCCAGGTATTTAAATTCTTTGACATTTTCAAATATCTTGCCCCTGATGTTTATGTGTATTCTCTGAGCTCCACCTACTCTCGCCATAATCATGTATTTCGTTTTGTCGCGTTTTGATATTTATGTAATACAATAAATTTATTCCAAACAGTTCTGTTCACATGCAAACTTGGGAATTCTGTTACTTTACTTGGTTACACTACCCGCCAACGTTGGGTGTGTAACAACGTGGCAAGAGTAGGGTTTTCATTTTTATTGCCCAAGAACAAAATCCATTCCATATTCTCATTTCACCTTCGTATTTCATGTTTCAATATCAAAAAACTCGAACGATATTTAACAGAGACCTGTGTAGATCTCGCGATCTCTTTCAGCTTTTACCTCATATAAATCTCACACAAACGCTATTGTGCTGTGTCACTAAACCCACCTCTTCTTGCACTAGAGCACTACTGATATACGAGTGTATCACATACAAACAGAAAGAAAACTCCAATATAACAAACTAGTTTGAACTCCACCATATTATGTTAGATTGAGTTAAATTTCACAGCGGTCCCGAAAAAATTTGGTGCAACGCTTGCAGACTCCACTTAATTATTGTCCCCCTCCTTTTTACATGCCGAGCTATGACATTTGACTACACGAACCAACATTGAAGCTTTTAGGTCCTCAAGAATCCAACACCATTTTGTTGTTCATTGTTATTGTTTTGCTTTTTCACAAATTAAAATTGAGCCTGGATCGTGTTTTCTGGCACAAACTCTAATAACCCACACCTAAGTTTAGAGCGACGTAACCATAAATCTCGTCTCACCTGAAACTAGGTTTTTAAGTGGTACTCGTATTTTTATTAGTTTCTATGGTTTTGCCTTTATAACAACTATCGTAATTTTGTGGCTTTGGAGGAGCGCAGCAACGTTTATCTACTTGGCTGTTTTGGAGCAACGTTCTCCAAGTGCATGTGCGGCAATCGTGACACATTCCATCGCTGAACTGAATGTCGATAAAATGCGAATAAGGTCAGCCGTCATGTACAACGATCACTTTGGTCATTTATATGGTCTTACACTTGGTAAGCTCGAATGAGTTTTTCTTTAAGTGCAATTTAAAATTATCGTATCCGATGTTTGTGGCTACTCGCTGATCTAACGATCATTTCAACGGTATCCAGAGATATTTCTTCAAGTCGTGTCTCTAATTGACGATCAATTTTCGGTTCTTGACCTTTTTACTTTATCAAAGGAAAACAACTGACGATCGTCGAATCAGGAGCTCCGTTCTGTTCTGGGTCGGCTAGATGTAGTGTGGAATGTATCTCACGATCTCTGAAAGTATCTATCGTTCGTACTTTCATTGAATTTAATTTAGGGTTCGTTGTTCATCGCAATCGTGGGACAGGCAATGGAGTGGTTTCAATTTATAGAAGTACAAAAGACATTATTAAGCTTGTCTTTGGTTCAATCTATGGGGAGAAACGACGGATTTTCAGTGACAAAGCAGAAGATGAATGAGTTGTGCGGTTTAATCTTTCAATTGTTTGAAATTTCACGGTTTACTTATCTGTGCGGATTTTTCAATAGCATCCGGAGATTTCTTATCCGCTGTTTTGTTGCTATCGGCAATGTTTCTGTAGTGCGAGGTCAGGGGGCTTATTATTTGAATCGAAATTTCTAGCCGCGCAACTTATTGTACTTTGTCTGGTTCTTTGGTAGGTTTAGAAAGTTACTTTCAATCCGAAAACTGAAAACTATTATCCGTAGAGATCACGCTGAAAGAATGATTTCCTCTTATTATTATTATACGATTTTGATATTATCTGAACATGCGTTTTTGTAATAAACATATATCCGTCTATTACATGCAATAATTTTCTCCGGGTGACAAAATAATGTATACTCCGCGCGGAGATCCGTTTGTCATTTGTAAGTGAATTCCCACCTTCATATAACACGATTTCTATCAACTATTTTTGAATTATCATCATCATTTGGCACTACAGCCGGGAACTGGTCTTGGCCTAATTTAGCAAGTCCTGAGTCTTGTTAAATTTTCCATAATGATTTATTTTTTCCGGGCAAGGTCATTAGTCTTGCGCCAGAGGCTCCGCGACGGAGAATCGAACACCGGTCTCCCGCGTGACAGGCGGGTATACTAACCACTATACTATCGAAGAGCCTATTTTTTATTAATTAATTTATACGAAGTAAAATTAACTGATCGCAGAGGATACGAATAATACTTTTGTCCATTTCATAAAGAGGTGTGTATCTTCAAAGGCATTATTTACTGAAGACGAGAATCCTTTCGTTTAGAATGCTTGCGACGACCCAGTAAGTTAATGTAAGAATAATATTTGTAAAATAGAATTTAAGATTTAGTCTTAACTAAAATCTGTAATTGAATTGCCAATAAATGTGGAGATAAAACAAATAAACAAAACGAGAATCCTTTCAACAATCTTGTGTCTTTACGGTTTCTTTTTGGGTGAAATAGTTGTCCGTGCGTGGGTCAGGAGGGGTTGTGGATACAGGGCAAAGTCACTGATTGTTTTCAACCCGGCGAAGGCCAGGACGATTCTTATCCATGTTCAATCCAAGTTGACATGCAGTCTCCACGTGACACCCCTGGATATCTACTTTGGCACCCGCCAAGTAGTGAACCAATGCATGCAGCGACATCCTGAGAAAGGTTGGCGCAAGGCTAATAAGTTTGCCCGGAAAAACAAATTACAAACAAATGACAACGTAATAAGCATGGACCGGATACACAACGACGACCACGGAAACGAAAATAGCTAAACGATTTGAGAATTTTCTCATGAAACGTCCATTCACTATACAGAGCCCGAGCTTCACAACAGCTAGCCGATGCCCTGTTCGAATATAAGGCTGACATAACAGAATTACGAGAAATAAGATGGAAAGAAACGAGTATGACATTCATTACAGCTGTCATGCAAAACACCATGTGCTCGGGGTAGGCTTTCTAGTCAGCCAAAAACTGAAGCCTGCCATTATCGGCTTTAATGCAATAAACGAAAGGCTTTGCACTCTTCGCGTGCGAGGCAAGTTTAACAACATCAGCCTCATAAACGTTCACGGACCTACAGAGGAGTCCGCTGACGACGAAAAGGAAGAATTCTACGAGAACGTCGAACAGGCCCTCAATGTCTGCCCAAGATGCGATGCGAAAATCGTCCTTGGGGATTTGAATGCCTAAATAGGTAGGGGCCGATTTTTAGGCACTACGCAGATTTCCATAGTTTTGTTGGCATACCGGGCGTTATCCCGGTACACACCAATATTTGCTTTATTAGAAATTTTATTGTTTTACTTATCTCCGGAGCCGAACAGAAATAATAGTATAATTTTCTTTATTGTTGGTTTGATTTATTATGTTAACGATTCTTTTGATGTTTTGCCTTTGAAAGCGGGACTGCGACTGCCGCGAAACCAAAATGCGCCGCCCTTTTATACTGTGGCAAATCGGGATTTGTCCATAAGTGTTTGTTCATTGGCGAAGCACAAACCCGATTTTTGTTCTTTGAATAGAATTAGGGTTAGGGAATTGAATCAATGTGCGGCAGATTAACTTTAGGTGTAACCTGTCGCACATATGATTCACTATGGGGAAATGGATGAGTGGAAGTGGGTATTTAGGTATAGGTAAGTATGCATGAATAGGAATTGGATAGGTTTAAGCGAGGGTAAGTAGTAAGTTTTAGGTAAATGGAAAGGTGTAGTGATTTAGAATCACTACAGTTTGCATGAGAACACTAATGACAATGGACTACGAGTCATCGAACTGGTAGGATCAAAGAACTTGGTCGTTGCGAGCACCAGGTGTTCGCGTAAAAATATCCACAAAGCTACTGAATGTCACCCGATGGAGCCATTCGCCACCAAATTGATCACGTGTTGATAGATCGCCATCACTCCTCGAGCCTGATGAGGGTACGAATGTACCGAGGTGCCAACGTTGAGTCGGATCACTATCTTGTTGGTATAGTTTTCCGTATTGCATCCGTAGATCAGATTCGGTTCAACGCGGCTTCCTTACGCATTGAGAACACCAGCAACACCTTTGGCCATGCGTTGGGACTCTGCCTCGAAGAGCTCGACGGAGGGAGAATAAGTCCTGGGACCAGAATACCGGGCGTAGAAGAGAGATGGACACGCCTTAAGAATACTGTCATTAGAACTCCATCTTAGGCAGTAGTCGTAGAGATCGGAGCGACTGGTTTGATGACGAGTGCAAACTGGCGACTGAACATAAGAATGATGCATTCCGGGCAATGCAGCAGTCTTTTAGGACGCGGGTACGCGAGGAGAAATACAAAGAGCTCAGAAGATCTGAAAAAAGACTTCACAGACAAAAAAGTGCCTGGGAAAAAAACCTTGTCTGTTAAATAGCGAAAAGTAGAGAGCGAAGTCCGTACCAGGCGCGGAAGTTCGACTAAATAGTCCGCAGTATGACGCGGTACACACCACCCTGCACTTACTGCAAGGATAAAGAGGGTAATCTGATCACCGATCCTGAAGGCATTCTGGAGCGATGGGAAGTGCACTTCAATGAATTACTAAATGGTCAGCACACAGAAGAATTGGAGGTTCCACCAATGCAAAATCAATACCAAATGCAGCCGTCATCAAGCATTGAGGAAAAATTAAACGCCATAGGACAGCTTAAATCAAATAAAGCCCCCGGAGCTGATGGTATACTAACTGAGCTGATTAAACAAGGAGGGACAGCGTTACATCACGCAATTTATGAGATCCTGGTGCACGTATGGGAGGAAGAGGATATGCCGAAAGATTGGCGTCGTGGAATAACTTGCCCCATACATAAGAAGGGAGATATCACACTGTGCAGCAACTATAGGGGTATAATATTGCTGAGTACCACATATAAGATACTCTCCACTATCCTACAAGAACGAATAGCCCCATACCCTACAGTCATTACTGATCAACATCAGTGTGGCTTCATCCCAGGCGAATCAGTGATTGATCAGATATTCACCCTTAGGCAGACGATGAAAAAATGTCTGAAATTTAAGATCCCATTATATCATCTATTTATAGACGTTAAGGCCGCCTACGACAGCATAGCCAGGGTAGAACTCTATAATGCCAAGAGAGAGCTCGGCATTCCAAACAAATTGATACGACTTTGTAGGTTAACCATGACCAAAGTAACTAGTCAAGTAAAAATAGCGGGATTGCTGTCCAAACCAATAAACAACTTTAATGGACTCCGACAAGGGGACGGTCTGGCCTGGCTCCTCTTCAACCTGGCGTTGGAGAAAGCAATCCGTGACTCTGGCGTCACAACTAGAGGGACTATTGTCACCAAGTCCAGCCAGATACTTGCCTGCGCAGATGACATCGACATCATCGGTAAAACCGAATCGGCTGTACAGGACTCCTTCACCCAGATCGAGCAGGCGGCTCAAAAACTGGGACTGCACATTAACGAGGGGAAAACTAAGTACATGGTGGCAAGTTCTGCGAAGAGAAGACCTACTCTTGGTCAAACTATCAGGGTAGTGGAGCACGAATTTGAAGTAGTGCAATCCTTTAACTACCTTGGGTCAATAATAGCTGCCGATAACAATTTGGAAGAAGAAATACGCAAACGGCTGATCAAATTCAACAGAGCCTATGGTACATCAAGGCTCTTTAAATCCCGAAATTTATCCAGAACATACAAACTAGTACTGTACAAGACCAGTACTCAAGTGTGGATCTGAGACCTGGGTGCTCAGTAAAAGGTACTCTGAACTCTTAGCCGCGTTCGAGAGGAAGGTCTTAAGGAGAATTGTTAGCCCCGTATGTGAGGGAGGACGATTCCGGAGACGCTATAGCCATGAGTTGTACGCGATCTACCTCGAAGCTATTGTTGTAAGAAAAATCAAGCTCGGTAGACTCCGGTGGGCGGGACACCTATCTCGAATGAGCGAAGAGGAGCCTGCCCGGAAAGTCCTTTGTGGCAGGATGTATGGGAGGCGACAACGTGGCAGACCTTGTCTGCGATGGGGGGATGGCGTAGACCAGGACGCCCGGAGCCTCGGAGTGCCAAACTGGATGACATCGGCTCGAAATCGGGACCGGTAGAGAGACTTGCTAAATAGGGCCAGGACCGGTTGTAGTACCTATGATGATGATGATGATGATGATTATATATATATATATATATATATATATATATATATATATATATATATATATATAGATCATCATCATCATCATCATCATCGGCACTACAACCCGGAACTGGTTTTGGCCTTATTTAACAAGTCCTGAGGCTTGTTAAATTTTCCATAATCATTTTTTTTTCCGGGCAAGGTCACTAGTCTTGCGCCAGAGGCTCCCCGACGGGGAATCGAACCCAACTCTCCCGCGTGACAGGCGGGTATACTAACCACTATACTATCGGGGAGCCGATTTATATATATATAAATATAATATAAATAAATGTATATATAATATAAATAAATATATATACATATATGTATATAATATAAGTAAATATATATATATATATATATATATATATATATATATATATATATATATATATATATATACTGGCGTGAGATTAATGACCTTGCCCGGAAAAAAAAAGCAACAAATCATTACGGAAAAATTAACGAGCCTCAGGACTTGCTAAATAAGGCTAAGACCGGTTCCCGGTAGTTGTGCTGATGATGATATATATATATATATATGTATATATCCCGGATGCCGGTTGCAGTGCCTATGATGATGATGATGAAGTCCACAAACAAGTAACGTTTGGAGATTATTAAAATTTACGAACGAGTTGGGGGTTGCAACTTTTAAGAGCGCATACCTCTTACTTCTGTCGTAATAATGGTCTCACCAGAGCGCAAAAACTTGAGTTAAGATATTCACTATTGAATTTTCTTGTATCAGCGAGACCATGAATCCGTCTAACTATCGCAAATATCGTAGTAAAAAGCGCTTCAGTTCAAATATGAGCCAAATCAGCCGATATTTCTTAAGCCACAATTGCAGCGAATTTTGCGTAAAGATGTTCCATATTTAAAAGCAACTTATGCATTGCATCCGGAATAAATTTCATCTTGGTATCTCAATTATTTTGTATATGATTTTAACATAAAATTGTTATATCACTATTGAAAACCCAGATTTATTGAAAGGAGGAAATGGACACATAGTTGAGATCTTCGGGTCCGCACATCGTAAACTAGCCAGTCAAGTACCTAGAACGATTATCTCCAAAAACTCAGCATTCTAAACTAAAGATCATTGATATCTCAGCCTACATTGCTACTGGGATACTAATTAAGGCTACGCGTCCATTCTTAGTATTCGTATTATGAACGTGCTGGATATATTTGTTGGCATATATACTCCAAAGGCACAAAAACTAACACTTTTATCGTATTGAAGCTTTAACCGCGATTGTCTCGAAATTGCCTTTTCAAAAACTGTTCGCCTTGTGACTTTGCAAAGGTTTCGTTTAGTGAGGGGCGGACCCTCAATTATTTGGCTTAATTCAAATAATAAGGACTAACTTAATATATAGAGTATTAAAGGAAAAAGAAAAAACAAAGAAAGAAAAAAAGACTGGGCGAATGGGGCGGTAGGAGGCTGAGGGAAGGTATGTAAGTGTGGCATTTGTCTCATTTGTGAGTCAGCGTGAGGTAACGGTATAGGTGCGGACTGGTAGGGGAACAGGTTTAGAGAGTGGGGATGATGAGGTTGCAGTTGAGAGAAGGGTTGAAATAAGTGGGGGGGGGGGGGGGGGGGGGGCTGGTTTAAGTGTGGTAGGAGTGATGGGTAGCGCGGTTATTTGGAGCAAGAGGGGTGGGGGTATGTTATGAGACAGGGTTTGAGAGCGGGAGTGGAGGCGTTGAAGTCAAAGGAGGTGGGGAAAGAGTCGGCCCTTCATAGCATACGCGAGATGGATTCGTTAAAGCCATAAACGGTGTAATGGGCGGGCAAGTAGAAGAGACGAGGGTTACGTAAGTTAGTAATTTTTTGGTGTAAAAATTGTCGATAAAATGCTGGAAAAATTGAGGATGATTAAAAAGCGTATTTAATTTCTAATTTTATACTTTTTTATAATTCATCTTTCCTCTACAAAGGTCAGTCATCAAAAAATGTTTTTGTTTTCTATTTCAGATCAATCGGTGAAGTATGACAAAAGCAGTAGATTTGGATGTCACACAAAAGAAATACTCTGGAACAGCTCCATTTTGTATTGTAAAAAAAATTCTTTTTCAACACTTGAAAGTAATTATAAAATGATGTCACATGATGTGATTGGAAACGGCTCATTTTCGAGCGTCCAACGACTTTTCTCATCTTACGGGCTAATTTTGATAAAACGACTGGGCGAGGCAGTTTTAACATTAGTAAATACTGAGTACCTTAGCACACCAATAAGCTGTAGACACGGATTGGTAATTGTGTACGGAACCTTTGAGGCGAGTAACCCTACAACTATTAGTTGAACACCTTCTTGATTTCCTTACACTAAATTGTGTCTCTGAGACCCACAGGTACTCTTTTATTTTTTAAAACCAGTGACAAAACCATTTTATGACAGTTGGTGACTCATTTCCATTAAAATAGCGAATACCACCTGAAGTTGACCCTGAACTAATTGCATAATACTGTAGTGACTTGTGTATTTTTGCTCTTACATTTTCAAAATAATTGACAATCTGAAATCGGAAGTCTTGTCCACAAGTAACACTCCTCTGGCCCCTAATGGAAAGACCATGACGTTCCTAGCAAATGAAGAATAATTGAGTTCCACCTTTCATCAACCTGTAGCATGATACCTGAAAATAATTACGTATATAGTGATAACGGTAATTTTATCTGGTTTGACGTAGTCACTAAATGATTCATTCGCTTGTGTGGATGTGAGTTTTTGTTTCTTAGTTCGGCACACAGTTGTCCTTGAAAAACCTTGTTTCCATTGTCTCTTCCTTTTATGCTGGAATGTGCTCCGGCGACTATCAGCTCTTATATGGCTTCCACATACTTATGCATTTTCTTCAGCCACCATTGTAAATGTTTGTCCAAAGTATTTCAAAACTCTACACGATATTTTTTGGGACGCAGAAAGGATTTATGTTGCCTATAGACCAGCAAATGCAACTCATTAGGCAGTCTATCAACGTGGGGCTTTCTTGTCCACGTCAGCAATTAACTAGTTGCAGTCCAAGACCCTTACCCAAAAATTCTTTTTCATTTCCAATCCTGAAGTTATATTTATTCGAATGTAATCGTAGTTGTTATGCATCTCGCGTGGCAACGGGCATGTATCGTATTACTGTGGTCGGTGCCTCTAAGATTGAGCAGAAACAATGGAACTATGGGAGCGGGTATAAAAGTAGAGGGCTACCTATAGTGTATGTTGTGCATTGTAAGTTTTTTATACCCACAAACTGGTAATCTGCATTTTTCTGTTGAACAAAGGGACTGCAACGAATGGCGTTCGGCGGTCTTGGTTTTTGGGAAAATAGTGATTCCTGTATCTGCCGCATTTTTCGCCATAAATTTGCTGTAAGACCTGATTAGTCAGTCAAGGAGCTCAGATTGAATGCCTGAGAATATACTTGACGTTAACAGTTTGTCGTGTGGAAGGCTCAGAATAAAAATCCTGTTTACCTGTAATTTAAGACTGTTCTTTCAGGTTTTCATTTCATTGTGGATTCTTGTACGTTGTTGTCTGAGGGGATGTCGTCTTCCGTCAAGGTTCCGACTTTTTCTCTCCGATGGTATAATAGAGGTAAATCAATGTTAAGAAATAAGTGGGAGGATATACATAATAGGATATGATCGGGTTTATTGGGAAAGTTCTGGTTTGGTCGTGATACCATTAATGCCATCTCTATGATTGTAGAGTCTGAGCTCGTGTGAATAACCGAAGATGAATGGGGGACTGGTATTTAAAATATCTATCATTAGAATTCGAATGGAAAATTGTCGTTCGGGATGACCAAACATATTTAAATAGAATAGACACATCAAAGAACCCATTTCTGGGTTACGTCGCCCCTCAATGTTTCTATTGTATTATATCACATCATCAGAGAATTGAATGATTCAATGTCTCAAGAGGTTTAGCCAAACATTGATGGAGAATAGTAGACACAGGGCAGCACCAAACATTCACTGGTGGAATATTTTTGAAAAGCAATTCAAATGTAGTATCACAATGGATCACAAGAGTTTTGACTCAAAATCTTCCATTATTGTTTTGTTCTCAATGTACTTGGCAACAAGTTTTATTTAATTTTTTGAAGTACATTTCCATAAATTTCCAGTAGTGGTTTTATTTGTTTAACAAGAACATTTTTAAGATTTGCTTAATTTTTTTTTAGCATCCTTAGATAGTATATACCTCTAAGGATAATATACTAAAATTTGAAAGTGTGGATCTTAAACATGATATTGAACGGCAGCCCTCTAAAGAGCAGTGGGCAGATTGGATGAGATGATGGGATGAAGAGAGATAGCATGTATTTCGCTGAAAATTGACTATTTTTTTTTTAAATTACTGCACAGAGATAACTTGTATACAAACATATCCTTAAAAGCATTACCAAATGTATTATGGAATGGTTTTCTCTTAGTAAACTCTCAAAAATCTTTTTACTTTACACTTAACGATTTCTTGACTTATCGCTTCCGTACTTATCGCGTCTTTTACTGCTTACTTCTTACTTCTTACTTATCGCTTGCTTCACTTTCTACTTCTTACTCATCTCCATGATCTGTGTGCGACGTATTTATATCGTTTCCTCATTCTGATTTAACGTTTCGTTTCCGTCCGTTCCATAACCTTGAATGTTCTACTGTTCATAGTCCAGTTTTCCAGTACTTTCTAGAATATTCTAGTACTTTGTTTCGGACTTTCTCGAATATTCTAGTACTGATTGTCATATGCGTCACAATATGATATTAGGACCTTATATCACTGTATCGGGTGTGTTTTGAAAAAAAGGATATGATGAATATGTGCAACGGGGGTGAATCCAAGCAAAATGACGGTTTCCTGGCTTTTTTGTCACACTGTACCGACATTCCGCCAGGAGGAGGGCTATCCGCCACCCATCTTGTGGAATGAATTGTGAATCCAAGCAAAATGACGGTTTCCTGGCTTTTTTGTCACACTGTACCGACATTCCGCCAGGAGGAGGGCTATCCGCCACCCATCTTGTGGAATGAATTGTGAAACTTATGAACGTTATGGGAGTTAACGCATGAAACGACCAGATAAAGAAACCCCACGCTAAAGAATATATAATCTTGAAACCGGTTATTAATCGGAATATGTCTCATGAACATTATGTGAATCATTCAGATAACACTAAAGCAACGATTATGTAGAAACAGCATATCAGCTGAGATATGATTCATAAGATAAGAATACACACAAACCTTTGGCGTTATTTTTCCTGACTACTGATAAATCTGTAATATAAAAGCAGGCAACAAAGGAAATGCGCTGAGAAGGACACACATACACAACGACCAAAGCGCAGATTATCAGACGCCAAAGATGTGATCTGCGTTTACTACCGTACTCAAGACCTACCGGTCTTGTACGATTTCTTTCCCATTATCTCCCCATCCAAGTAGTTAGAGAACAATTGAACTAACCCTGTACACACTATCCTTCGATACGTCCTTCCCCTTTCTTTTCAGATATCTTGAGACCGAGCCCAACATCCTCACGGATGTGGGTGATTCTGGTTATCGTAAGATGACCAGAAGCCAGAGACAAGATGAAGGACACATTTGTTCTTGTCTCCCTAAAGTCGGCCTCTCGCCTCCCCTTTTTTTTTAATGCGCTGAGAAGTAATTGTGAAGTAGATTTAAGAGAATCGCACATACGACGCCACTCGGACATCGTAAACAATTCTCCTAAAATGTGAATTCATGCCTAGTGTTTCAGTAGCTAACAAAGTTGGATTCGTGGAAGCCGAGAGGCCGACAAGATTCATTAATTTTTACATCAACGAGCACTTGCAAGGATTAACTCGGGTAATCAAAGTGATGTTCAAAAAGGTATGACACTTGACGATCCAAGACACAATCAACTCTCGAAAAGTTGTAATATTGTGTTTGCTGGCTAACAAAACTTACTACAAAAAAGGATCCTTCAATATACCTACAGTAAATGAAAGAACAATTCCAGACTGCGGCTTTACATCAGTAACCAGAAAAAATTATCCTAAAAAAGAAGATCCCAGTCAACTTGTGTTTGGCAAGTCGTATTATTTCAGTCATTCTTGAGAGTCGTGAGTGATTTATGTGGAATCGATGGTAAAGCTTGGAGAAGTCGGCGAAAAATTGAGGATTCAAAGCATTTTAAAAGGAGTGCTTAACAAATAAAGTGGGCAACAAAAAAAGAATGTGAATTGAGATTAAAATGTATGTTTCAGTAATTACCCTGTTCCCGTTTGCACGTTTGACATACGACATCTACTAACGACATAATATCTTCACGAAATTTTGAAGTGGCAATCGGGAAAAGTCTTTTTTTTTAAATACACTTTTTTCGCGAGAGGCGCCCCGAGATGCACCAAATGACTGTTGTAGTTCTTCTTGAGCAGTAGCAGGTTGTAACGCTCAGGAAACACTTGCGCGGGGATGGAGTTCTGTGGGGGTTCTTTAAAACTACGCGAAGAACCACTCGCAATTCCAACCCCAACTCCCTTCACCAGCCCGCAGTCACCTGCAAACATTTACTCCCCAAGGGTATCTAAATTGTTTTTGGCACCAGTTTCCCTAATGGCATGCAGCCTATTTACACAGCTGCATGCACATCTCCCACGATGCCCTTTGTCCCATTTCCTTTTCCCGGTTTCGTTTACCCATGACCTCGCAGCATGGGTAAACAATGTAATCTCCGCGGGATCAACCGCACACTCGCCAGGACCTACTCAGAGAGATCCTCTCCCCTTGGTCACCAAAGATAAACTTCACTTTCTCTTAAAAAGAAAACTCACCCCTAGCCGAGGGTCGACTCTGCACGAGTGGAAGGCAGTCGAGTAATAGCCATGAGTAAAGTTAGTCGTTGATTGGGAGTCGACAGGCGAGTGCGATAATATAGCTATACCTATTGGTGTCGAGTGGTATTCAATACTAAGAATATATAATCAAATGTTGCGCGTAGACTATAATTGTCGGTGCATGGCAACGCTTTAATGTTTTTTTTTTTAATTTGTTCCTTAATTAATTTGTAAAGTTAAGTGTAACATTATGTACATAAATATATATCAATAAAATTATACCTAAACAGAAGACAATAGTGACTAAGACTACTAAATATAACTATCGAGGACACATTAGTGATATACACGAACAAAACCGAAAGACATCCGCTTTATTTTCTTTTGGTTGTAAAATTGCGATACAAGTTTAAATTCGGTGGAATATTAGTGTTGCGGATTCATTGGATGCAACCACCGAATTCGCAATGGAAGGCAGCCTTTGCCTGTTGTCATTGTTGACAGCTTGCTTCTTCGTTAACCATTTCAAGCGACACGGTTCGCATTAATTCTAATCCGTGGAAATCAAGTTAGTCAGATTGAATAAACCAATTGTTGATAACCTCAAACCAACCCGTGTTAATTTTTCTTTTTGACTGTGGATTACTTAAGGAGAGTTGCTGCTACAATCGAGGTATTCGGTTCACTTTTTCCTCTTTAACAATACAATTAGTTTCAGGCAGCATTTTGCGGACGCCATTGCTTTGGCACATCCAGTCTCGTGTTTGTGACCGCATCTGGAGATTCCCCAACGACATTCATCGGTCGGCGAAACCCAAACACGTGTCGCCCCTGCCCAACCAAAGTGCACGTCAGGAGACATCACTGTTCCTGACGCCAGGCCCACAACAATATAAGAACCATTGTTCGTGGAAGGTGTGTTCAACGCTTGTTGCACATACAATTAGTGAACCCGTACACGTGCTGGCACAACTGTCTAATATTACCCAGAGTTCCACAACTTTCTCGCTCGGTAACGGAACGACTTCTGATGCAGAGATGTTCGCGCCGTCGGAAGATGAACTGCAAAGTGGTGCGATCCGTCGGATTGTCTCGTAGAGCACATACAAATCGAATTGCGGGGGACAATACCACGAATCTCCGAAGAACAGTATCCGTGATAATATCTCTAAAATAAACAGAGGTCGGCTACACGCCCTCGATGTGATATCGGCTGTAGTCCTGGCGTCAGAGCCGTCTCCTCGATCAGGAGGATCGCTCGTCTCTGTACGCTCTCCGGAATTCTTTATCTCTAAAGGTGCCGTAATGATTTATCTCCGGGTAAGTCCCGGCCATCGAATAGGGTCAGTCCGGGCCATCCGATAGTCGAAGGTTTCTCCCAATGATATCGCGGAGTGTATGGCGTGTCGGAGTGGTATCTCACCTTGGGACCGACTACCACCTAAAACAGCATTTTCGCAAACCGATCCATCGGCTAAGCTCCGAAAGATGAACAGGAATTACTGCCGACCATTTCACGGAGCGTATAGCTTGATGGGGTGGTATTTCACTGGGTGACAGTGCGTTGGTACCACTCGACCTTTAGTCGTCTCTTACGACAAGCCAGCCTAGCTGTGAGTATATTCTAACGCTCTACACACAAGGCAACTTCACTCAAGAAGTTCTCATCATTAGATGTGTCTCAATACGACAATTGTGAGACGGTAATCTAGAAGAAAACTTTAAAAGGAATGTGTTATCCACCTCTAACATGGCCGAATCAAAAGCCTGCCACACTCTTGGACAAGAGTTGATTCCCTAGGAAAATCTGCCCAAAATATAAAAACACATATACATATTCCCGTTTTCCGCACACCTAGAAGATGACAAAAAAGTGATATACATAAATTATCCCAAGCAACAGCAAAGTTAAATCAATATTCAACGGAGGTAGACACAGAGGCAGAATATGGCGGATCGATCTCCACGAAATCAGTAAAGGATGTCTGACTTTCAGCAGACTGTTTGAGGATATGCTGTTCGGATTCACTTACGTGGAGACCTTGGCACCTTAGCGTGTCAGGGCGCGGAATGTATAGGAGGTCTCCTCTTCATCGCTGAGTACCCAGAGGAAGTATTGAAAGATCTGCAGGTACGTTTCGGAAGACTGACACTTTTGACTTTTACAGAACAGCTCAAGGGACTGTCACGAGTTCCGAAAGACGGAGGAAATATGCAGATTTGCTAGCCACCTCAATTAATTCAATAGGAATCATAAAAGAATTAGGAGAGATTCAATATCTGTCATCCTCCATGTGGTTCATATACCACCCTGGGCGCTTTTTTCTTACACTAACGCGCGCAAAAAAGGGGATTTTGAAGTACCCTTAAATGTCAGAGCACTGTGCGAGCGAATGGAGAGGAAGTGGATAAGGAAAGGAGGTGTCGATATATATTGGTCTTGAATGTCTGGACATCACAACGGCCAGGAAACACATGATCAGGCCGAACATTCCACATTCGTGTGGTTCGGCTAAACAATGACTCTCTATGTTTATTTGTGCGCCTAAAGTCCACGTTCAACCAACTGATGCGCATTCACAGGTTAACGGGTATCGCGGGAAAATCTCTGAAGGGGCGGAACACATTCAGCAAGTTCAGTTGAGCAACCACCATGGTAGTACCTACAGAAATGAGATAGGCATGATACGGTACGTCTGTGTTCTAACGACGGAATTGATCGACTTACGGCTGAGTCCCCAATAAGTTTCACTGCTTGTTTTTGCATCCTGTCGAGGACGTGTAGCGCAGTTTTGGATGCGCCTGATCTGGCCAGGTTGGATGAAGTGAAGTATCTTTTGCATCTCTTAAGGAACCCCATACATTTGGCTGCACTTTTCGCAGCTTCAAATATGTGGTCATTCCAGTTAAGAGTCGAATTAATTCGAGTGCCGAGGTTTGATAACTCCTTGGCTTCGTCGATGCAAGTGCAGTTCATAGACAGTATATTTGCTTTGGGGCTCACCTTTGACGACAAGAGGCAGCACTGAGTTTTTAGGTCATTGAATTCTACTCGGTTAGATAATTCTCACTGATATATCTTGTTGAGGTCTGAATTCAATGTATCAAGCATAAGTTGTTGGTTGGAAGTGACGTTCGACGAGTTTGGACGGGAGTGTTCGTATGAGTATGAGAAACTCAACGTGCTATCATCAGCAAACGAGTGAATTGGGTTGTGAGTAATTGACAAGAGATTATTTATAAAGATGAGGAAGAGAGTGGGTGAGAGTACCGAACCCTGGGGAACACCTGCATTAATTTGATGGGAGACAGATTTGACACCATCAAGAACCACTTGAATTGAACGACCAGAAAGATAGTCTTTTATCCATTGGATCAGGGAATTGTCCACTCCATATGAATGCAATTTTGACAAAAGGGCTGGATGCCAAACTCTGTCGAAGGCTTTTGAAATATCCAATGCGACTACCTTGCTTTCACCGAGATAGTGGATGGAATGGCTCCACTTTTCGGTAGGGTACGCCATCAGATCTCCTGTGGACCTGTTGCCACGAAAGCCATATTGGCGGTCATTGAGGAGGTCATTTGATTCCAGATATTTCGAAAGTTGACGGTTGGTAAGAGATTCCATTACCTTGGAGAGAATAGAAGTTAGTGCTATGGGTCGATAAGAAGAAAGGGATGATTTGTCACCCTTTTTGGGAATTGGCTGAATGTTCACTGACTTGCATCTATTTGGGAAACGCCCAGTAGAATAAGACAAATGGAAGAGTTCCCGCAGTGGTTTGACGAGTGAAGAAAAACATCTCTTCAAGGGGATTGGGGGAATGCCATCCGGAGCAGCGGATTTGTGTGCGTTTAGCTCTTTGAGTGCGCGGGCAACAGTACGCGTTCGGAAGTGAATCTGGCTCATGGTGTGCTGCTTATGCTCAAGTTGAGGTGGAACTGATGTGGTATCAGGCAGCGTTGAGTTGGCTGCAAAATGTGCGGCAAGTAGATTCGCCTTATCTATTGCAGTGGTGAGTGGTTTGTCATCGACTTTAAGCGATGGAATGGATGAAGAGATTGAGTTTTAATGTTTTTCACGAATGCCCAGAAGTTTCTATTACCTGTGGGAGAGTGTAGTATTTTTTGTCTCACTCTCTGGTCACGCAAGAACTTGGCGCGTTGAATATACGCATTGCAGTCATTCCTAGCTCTCTTAAATCTTTTCTGGTTTTCCTCAGTATTGTTTGATTTATACAACCGGAAGCTCAACTCTTTAGCCTTAATGGCTTCTCTGCATCCAGAATCGAACCACATATTTCTCTTGGGTTTGATACTCTTTACTCTGTGTGGAATAAAGGTCCGCATGCCAAATAGAATCGTGTCTGTCAATGTGTCCGCTATGGAGTCCACATCGTTATGGAGGAAAAATAACGACCAATTTAACTTCCCAAAAAAGTCGTTCAGACCTTCCCAGTTGGCTTTCTCGTAGAACCATACTGTTCTTTTGGGAGCTTTCTCATTAACGTTACTGTTGGTTAGAGGAAATTTAGCTGACATGACACAGTGGTCTGAAGTGCCCAAGGGCGAAGAAACTTCAATTGTGTATTTGTTTGGGTGGGAGGTGAGAAAAAGGTCCAGCGTTTAGGCGAAATGACCATATTTATCTGGTACCCGTGTTGACTCATTGACAAGTTGAGTTAAGCTATTTGAATCAGCAAAAAGCTGGACATATTGACCTTCAGGTGTTGTTGTTTCGGAGTGACGAAGCCACTGAGAGTTATTCACATTAAAATCACCCGCAATAACGATTTCGGTGTGCGGATATAGGCTCAAGATCCTATCGATAGAATCAGACAGAGCATCAAATTCGTTAAAGGATGTGTTTCTATCAAAGTTCTGTAAAGAATGCAGTAATGTATGATATGCTTACGAACGTGTAGTTTTAGCCAAGAGAAATCAAATTCGTGGTTGGAACAGAGCTCATATTGTGGCAGAAGCTGATAAGCAATATCATTTCGTATGTATTGGCTAGACCACGATGTGGAAAGAACAGTGTGTATGTTCAACAAGCGTTGAACACACCTTCCACGAATAATGGTTCTTATTTTGTTGTGGGCCTGGCGTCAGGAACAGTGATGTCACCTGACGTGCACTTTGGTTGGGCAGGGGCGACACGTGTTTGGGTTTCGCCGACCGATGAATGTCGTTGGGGAATCTCCAGATGCGGTCACAAACACGAGACTGGATGTGCCAAAGCAATGGCGTTCGCAAAATGCTGCCTGAAAATAATTGAATTGTTAAAGAGGAAAAAGTGAACCGAATACCTCGATTGTAGCAGGAACTCTCCTTAAGTAATCCACAGTGAAAAAGAAAAATTAACACGGGTTGGTTTGAGGTTATCAACAATTGGTTTATTCAATCTGATTAACTTGATTTCCACGGATTAGAATTAATGCGAACCGTGTCGCTTGAAATGGTTAACGAAGAAGCAAGCTGTCAACAATGACAGCAGACAAAGGCTGCCTTCCATTGCGAATTCGCTGGTTGCATCCAATGAATCCGCAACTCTAATATTCCACAATGACAGCAGACAAATTAAATATGCATGTCAGCTGGTTGCTGACAGTTGTTATTGGGAATGGCTGCCTTCCATTGCGAATTCGCTGGTTGCATCCAGTGAATCCGCAACACAGTTGCACTAAGTTATATCCGGGTAGATTAAAATCGGAAATATCTGTATTAGTAATTACCTGGGTTTCGCTCAGTGCAAGGATAGTTGGTTTGTGGCTAGAAACATGAAGAGAAATTGCATCTCAAGCCGCGAATGTTACACAAATCAACGCGAAATTCCCGCTCCATTGAAATGGGCCTACACAGAAAACCAATACCGCCTCTGACCAGATACCGGTGCAAGGACTTGCTAAATAAGGCCAAGACCGGATTCCGGTTTAGTGCCGATGATGATGATGATGATTGTTTAAATAAATTAAAAAAATCATTAATATAGCGATTGGTCCTCATACAAGGATAGTTAATGAAGCAGCATGCATTTTTTCAGGTTTTTAGAGCACTTTTACGCACTTTTTAAAGCGTCGGACACGAGTGACCCGACCCTACCATTTAAGGATGCCAAAAACCGTCCCTGCCATGGAAGGGTTCACTGTGTCCGAATTGTAGTTCGCGAATTAATAAAAACAACACAGCAAGAACGAGTATTAGATTTGGCGCATATTAAGACCTAAAATGACAGTAAAAAGCAAACACTATGAGGTGCATACAAAGAAACTGACACCATTTTAACGTTAACCGCATTTCGAATCGATTTCTAACCGAAGGCATTCGATCAACGGTGTACCACCTGTTCACGGTGACTGAACACGAACATACCCTAAAATAGGAATAATTCTCCATCTTGCTTCGTTTTTACTGTGAATTCGACCGCAATTCAGAAGCTGCTTGTATCAGCTTCATGCTCGCGAATGTATCATGCTGAAGGTGATAGCAATTAATCATTTTATGGGGATCTGCAATTAATTTCATTCAGATTGTTCATGTGAGAAGTCAAAAATTATTACTAATTGTCACTTAACTTCAAATCCACGCAGAGAACTGCTGCCATCTGTGGGACACACAAATTTCTCTAGGCGAACTAATTGCTTGAAAACGACGGCAATATTTCGATTTATGGCATTTAAATGCTTTAAAATTTGAAATCAATTTGCGATGAAGTCCGTTATCTAGATATCTTAAGTTGTGCAGAACAGCTAAGGTGTGAGGGATCTTGAGTGGAGTCAAACAGCTTACGTCACTGCATCTCTCGTGCTGCTCTGTTGAGAACAAGTTGATGATGCTTAGGTAGTTATAATAGGCACACAAGAACGCATCTATTTATATAGATGGCAGTAATGCAATAGGGAGCCACGTAACGTCCCCTGGATGATATTTACAGTGTTCCATAATTGAAACCGACACGTATTGAACTCTTGGTAGGTATGTAAGCAACACGTTTAACTAAGTAGCACAATGGTGGCTAATATTAAACTCACTGTTGATTGAAATTACTAAACTGTTGTGAAAGGGTTGTGATGTGGCACCCTAACGTATTAAAGCATGAATACCAGTTTCTGTGGCCACAATAGCAATAGTAAAGATCATCTGAGGATACCAGCATCCTTATTGGGTTGAGATTCCGGAGAACCGTCAAAGGGAATAACACATTGCTTCGAATATTCAACTTGTCGGCAACAGTTTCTCACAAAACAAAGGTGATGGGAGTTCAGATTCATAAGCACTCAGGGGAAGATGATACTTCTGGTCGTTAGACATATTAAACGAATGTGTCAGAAACTGCCAAAAGTCACATAGAAATGCCTATGCATTTCCTATTCTAGCCACAAGTAGGGAGAGCTGAATGATATATTTTGTGAAATTGGTAAATAAATTCATGTGTTACTCATGACCTTGATCCTAATTCACCTATTTGCCCCTGTGTGTTGCATTCAATGAGTGTTCTGGTGTATCAATGCACTCTGGGCTGTATAGTGTTATTCTGAATATCCTCAGGGCGACGATGACATACGTAATGGATTTAATAAAACATTTAATATTACCGGAGCTATCACAGTGGTGGTGTTTTTGGGCAAAAGACTTGCTATTTGTTCCTATAATCTTGGGGTTTGACTCTTTTCTTTAACATTGTAGAGCATTATATTGCAGTCCATCAATATATTGGTCATTCATTTTTTGTAGCTATGTCGTTTTCCTAGTATTATATTTGTTACATACTAAACCCTCTACCCTGCTTATATTGGTATGAAAATAATTAGTCTTCTTCAGGAGTAATCGATTCCTGATACGTATCATATACCCCAATTCTTCAGAGGAAAATTGGTTGAACATGCACGGCAAATAACGCAGATGTCCGCTAAATATGCACATACTTATATCATCTCTGGGACCCTCACTATTTTTTCTTCTTTCATAAGCGAAAATATACGCGGGCATTTTGATAAGTCAGTGACTTTTTGTATATACGGTATTTTTTTCGGCAAATAATGATTTTATATCTCAACAAAGACTCCTTTTAGCTTGATACGCTTTTCCCAGCGATGTTCAATAGCTTCGATACATTGTTTGTAGTAAGAAAGGTCGGTCTCCTAAGGATAGCCATCTATCTGCACTGCAAAAATCACCTCTTAATCGTTGGCAAATCTTTTACCACCAAGCCTCAGGTTTGGAAACAGGAAATAGTTGCAGGTGGCTAAATCTGGAGAATATGCTGGATGGGGTACCAGTTCGCAGCCCTATTTATGGATTTTTCTTGATTATACTTCATCAGCACACGAAATTAACTTTTTTCCATTTACGTTAAAATTCACGTGGTTGTCTGCTTTCAATGGTGTTACGGCCACAACCACCCATCCCATAAAACCTACCTCTTTGGAGCTGAGCTCCATCAGTAATCGCGCATACGGTAAATATCGCGATGTAAATTCAATATCAAACTAATTGAACTGTACGTTCAATTTGCCCATATTGAATTTAAGTTGAATCCAAGACTTGAAAGAACGAACCATATGTTCAACACGCAGAATGCCCTGGATCCAAATCTGTAGACCAGATGACCAACTTTCAAGTAAAGTTGTTGAGAATCATAAATTGCACGTCTGCAATTTTATGATCTTTCAAATGTTTGTTTACCCAAACCATTTCCCAGAAGGAACATCCTTGCCCGTTCGCCTAGAAGAAATAAACAGGTACCATAAAACGAACTGCACGTTCACCTAGGCGCTATTGATCATTTCCTTTGTACCGATTCCCCACGGAAGAGATTCTGGCCCATGCGGTTAAAGAAAACAACAGGCGCAATGAATCGAACTACATGTACGTTCATCGCCGACCGACACAAAGGATCGTAAATGCTCATCGGAGAGATCCTTTGTTGATTGTTCTTTTGTATTTCCTCTTTCGATCCCAAATTTGGGAAAGACAAAGAAAGGAAAATCCTTTTATCTGCAGGATAAGAAAAGTTTTCGTCCGATGAAAAAACGGACATCGAGAGTTGGTTTCTGATTTTTGGCTGAGACGGTCAGGGTGTTTTTTTTGAGTAAAGTGGCGCAGTGTGTTCTCTTGTTGAATTTAAAAGTTACTAGAATATTTTCCATGTAAATTAAAATAAATATTAAAGACGGAATTGGTGAATTGAGTGAAGTGAACGAGTGTTAAGTGCATACTCTTAATACTGTGAAAAACAATAAGAATCAATAAATTCATGTAATTAAACGTAAGTTAAGTGTCCAATAAATAAACTCAAATAAAGCACAAACAGTAAAGGGTGTTTTGTATCTCTTTGGACTCTGTGAATTCTTTTCTCGGCTTGAAAGAAAAAATATTGGTAAGAAGATTTGGACGCAGCAGAACTTGGGGAAGTCGGCGTTCCCCATACCAAAGAACAAAGTGTGTTGTTATTAATAAATAAATGTGTGTGATGTGCAAGGTGTGTGGTGAAATAAAAGTTCATTACAATGGTTGTCAACCACAAATGAAATGACGCAGCTTGCTTGCTTGAGACTAGTCTATTTATATATGGCAGTTAACGGAACCATACCGCAAACCTACAATAGTGAGAGTAATCAAGTCGCGAAGATTAAGATGGGCCGGACATGTAGCGCGAATGGGCAACGATAGGACCGTGCGTAGAATTCTTGACGGTAGACCAACGGGAAAGAGGCCGGTAGGACGGCCGGGACGGAGATGGGAGGACAATGCTAGATTTGACCTTGAGGAGATCGGATCAGATGGTCAAGCGTGGAAGGAGAGTGCACAGGACAGGGAACGATGGCGGAATCGAGTCGGTGAGATCATGAAATTCCGGGTTCCTACAGGCAATAAATAATAATAAATAATAAGCTAACGGGACCAGTGTTGCCACAGGCAGGCTTGCTCAATAAGGCCAAGACCGGATCTTGGTTGTAGTGCCGATGAAGATGATACAGTTTTATGAATAGAATCCCGTTTGAATGTTTACATAATTTGTTACAGGAAGTCCGCAAAGTGTCGTGCGTATTAAAACAGGCCTTTGGAAATTGCTCTCTACAAAAACAAAAAATAAAAGTGGTAAACAATTTTTTTTTTGTATTCTTGATGTAATGTATAATAATCCCCAAAATAAATTATTATTATTATTATTATTTTAATATACTTCCTACTGCACGAAAGGAAGTCAGTATTGCATCGAATTGTGACTGGTGATGAAAAATGCATTTATTTTAAAAATCCTAAACGCAAAAAAAACATGAGTACATCCAGGAGAAGCGTCAACATCAAGTGCAAACCCTGATCGGTTCGGAAAAAAGGCAGTGCTCTGTGTTTGGGGGGACCAGAAGGTGGTGGTGTATCATGAACTTCTAAAACCTGGCGAAACTGGTGATGCGCAACCCTATCGACAACAAATGATCAATTTGAACCATGTATTAATCGAAAAACGACCAGAATGGGCCACAAGACACGGAAAGGTTATTTTGTTGCATGATGATGCTCCGAGTCATACAGCAAAACCCTTCAAAGAAACAATAAAAGCTCTCGGCTGGGAAGCCTTGGTTCCTTCCGACTACCATTTGTTTTCATCGATGGGACACGCATTGGCTGAGCAGCATTTAAATTCCTACGAAGAAGTCGAAAATTGGGTCTTCGAATTGTTTCCTTCAAAAAACGACCGGTTTTGTTGGCGTGGTATCCAAAAATTGCCAGAAAGGTGGTCGAAATGAGTAGAAAGCAATGGCCAATACATCGAATAAATTGTTTTTTACTTTCCCATTTACAATTAGTGTTTTATTTTAAAAAAAACTTCATACCGGTACACCTGGTATATGAGGGCTCTTCCCTCACCAAATTATATACTATAAAATAACGAAACTTTTGTTTGTGTTCAGAAAATAGCAAGACTTTATATTTGTATTCAAAAAATAGCGAGATTTTATGTTTGTTCAAAAATAGCGAGACTTTGTTAGATTAAGATTTGGTATATAAGGCAAAACAATTTGGAAATATACGTGATTCTACTTTCACTGTTCGACAAGTTGTTCGTTCAGTCCTAGTAGTCTTCCGTTCGACTGTCGTTGATATAATCGATTTATCTATTCAAATGCCATTCACCTTTAACAGAAAAAGTGCCTAGAAGTCGGCCTTTACAAGACTGAAATTACTGCTTTGTATTGTGACTTAAAAGTGTACAGGAATATTATTCCTTAGACCATCGCTTCACGAACCCGAGGGCAGAGTTGACCTTCCGGATCGTCTCGTCAATGTGAGAGAGTAGGTGGAGCTTCCTGCCGCAAAGGATCCCAAGGTCTTGAATAGATTGGATAATGGTCAGGGGTTGGTGATGAAGGGTATAGGAACGTGAGGATGTGTAAATACGCTTACGGGAAAAGGTTATAGATTGATATTTGGCGATGTTAAGTATAAAGCAAATTTTGTCACACCAAGTCGAGAAGTTGTCAAGGTCTGATAGCAACAGTGCAGAATCACGTGGTGACTCGATGATCTTGTATATTTGGTATCATCAGCGTATAGAGACAAGCTGGAATTCTTAATGACCTTAACAATATCGTGAGTCACAAGTATACCAAAAAAATTTGGAAATATACGTGATTCTACTTTCACTGTTCGACAAGTGAATGTTACCACATTTGTTTGTTGGATCATCCTTTTCGTTTCAGCATCAATCACAACGTTGCATTTCGATTGTTGTTGGATCACCAATTGACCCCCACGCTGGGGACGCATAGGTTAGAGAGCCTAGGCGCCAATTAAAAAATCACGTCACGGGTTTATGTGTCCTGGCGAATTCTGAACTCATCACGTCACGGCTTTATGTGCCATGACGACCTATCGACCGCAAAGTAACGACATTCAACAGAGGAAGGTCAAAAGAGGCTTTTCCTCTATAAATCAAAACACCACGCATCCATAAAATCTGGGAATTTTCTGTCAAAATATAAGAGGGACTGAGTCCAAAAAACAAAAAATCAATTAAGTAATAAAAGCAACAAGTGAATCTATATTATCTCCTTCAAAATGGACTCCATTTGAAGACGCGTTTCTAACGAACAATTCAGTCCTCCACATATTTCGATATCACCTTTGGTATTCTTAGAGATTTTTCTTTTAAGCCTTCAAGTTACTCAAAACGGGGTCCAACGAAGGGAGACGGTTCCTGATCAATTATATTGGTAGCGTCTTCGATGGAAAAGTCGCTCTTATGCGATAATTCAGGTCTTTTGGAACAGAACGTGCTGTGATGCGTCTCATCCACAAAACATGAATTAAAATATGCGGAACTGAAACATGGGAGATGTATAGTTGTTATGAAAGATCGCTCGAACAGCATTTTCTTCACTAAGTCGATGTTGTCTTCAATAACCGCCGTTGGACTCCATCTCCGATGACGCAAGTTTTCAACTACTACACGGCTTTTTTTGAGGGTTTTATATTTCTTAAACGCTCTGCTTCCCGACCCTCTTTGAGTGCTTTGTGCCACTCAAATCCTTCTATTTTCGATATTACAGAGGACTCTGTGATAGGCAAGTTTTCAGTTTCCTCACGATCCTTTTTGGAGATTTTATATCAATCAAATGCTCTTGTCCATATTACAGTGTCCTGGTAGGCCACCTTCAACGTTTTCAGCCTATCTGAATAAATAATTCAATTTGAAACAAACTCGTTGTTGAAAATTGTTCCTATAGTAAACATGGTCGATAGCACTTGTAGCAAACTAATGTCTTTCGCTGCTGATAAGAAATTAGTTGACAGATAGCGTTCGAACTCAGTTTCAAAATAGATGACAGTTGTACCAACATAGAAAAAATTGTTTTTATTAAGAAACTAAAACGCGCATGGTTTGAATGACTCATTCCTCGTTATAATTGTGTGAATGTAATGGACGACTTTTGGGTCGGCGTTCTGTAATTTTCCGAAAGCGACTCTAAAACAGCGATCACCGTGAAGGGTAACCAGTACCGCGACATGATAAGAGAGTTTTTATAGCAGAAACTGTTCGATATGACTCTAGATGACATGCGGTTTAAACAGAACTGTGCCACTTCGAAACCAGCAAACGAAAGGATGGCCATTCTACATGAGAACGAAAGGGCGATCACAACTACCTACCAAGACCATGCGATTTGACCCGTCAGACACCTTCCTTTGGGGTTTTTTGAATCCAAAATTCTGAACCTAACACCATGCGAGCACGTTAGTCTTTTTCTTGTAAGGCTATTTGAAACCAAAAGTGTATGGGGGTAAATTTAACACCATTCGCAAGCTAAAGGGGGCATGCAACAGCACCGGGAATCAGCAGTTGTACCAACTGAATGAGCCGTGAGGAGCATTTGTTTTATTCCGCGCCTAATAGTCATCGATCAATAAGTCGATAAAAAAAATTATTGAAATCAGATAAAAACTCGCTGTCTTATTTAATGTTTTTGTCGTACAGGCCTTAAGAGACCACCCTTACTTGTTTAGATATGTAAAAAATGCTTACTCTTTCAGTCAAATTTACGTCAGAGAAGTATGGATTGAATTGGATTTGAAAAAGAGCCAGCTTTGATGTATAGAGATGGTTTTGTTTTGAATTTCTTGGGAACATGTTAGGTTAGACGAAAACCTCAGAATTGTGATAGTATCAAATGTTTGAAAATCATGGATCGAGTTGCTGGCTTTGACACTAAGTTCTTCAAATACCTATAAGACTAAAGATCCGACAGTTGTGGAGCAGACCTAAACAAATTAATGTACCTGATGCCTAAAGATACAGAGCATATTTCTGATCTCTGATCGTTAAGTTCTATATAAGAAACAGAATAACGCCAAACAATTTTTTTTTCAAAATCACAGCACATTAGCTAAAACTAAGTACCTTTCAATTGACAGCGGCTCCGTGCCGCAAACTAATGGTGCCTTGCTGAAATTGTTATATTCAGGAAATGAGATAAAATTAATTTTAAGACGTAAACCAAGTCAAAACGACCTTCCGGTATTACTCTAATTGCGAAAGCAATTAGCGGCCTAATTACCCTCTAATTGTCGAACGACCCACCAAATGGGCGACTATAAAACAGACGGCCATAAAACGCATTTTATACAGAAAAATCAGTTGTTTCGATGAATAACGTCGATCCGTTTATTGCACCCCACCCGGGCGTTCAACTGTTTCTCCGTTAAAACCAAAAGCGAATGAGCATGAAACTGGTTTCGGGCATTCCATGCAACAAACCCGCGGACCTCAGAGTCAATTTGTCGATTGAATATTGTTACGTTACGATATGCATGCAACATAAACCTCTTCTTATCGGCAACGCGCAGGTCACTAGCATCTCTGTTGTATTCAGCGACACTATTAGAATTACCTATAATTAAGGGTATAATAGGGGTGTCTCAGTTGACATGACTTACCAAGACTGTAGGAAGATGCTTCTCTGCAGGTGCACCTCAGACCATCTCCATGGACTGTCGGGGAACCAATACTCACTACCGCTGGAATAACTTGCACCGTTTTTAAGACGCTTCACGTTCGAATGCTGACAAACCGTCCATGATGTTACAAAGGCAAATTATTACACGGCACTCGCGGATTTACGTAGCCTCCGTGGTCTGACACCAGCAATAACAAAGAACAAAAGTCACACCAGGACGAGTAAATGAGAAAAAATAATGTTTTCGTATCGATACATATGTGTACAAACAGTATATTTAACACTGGACGCTGCAGCGCATCCTTGTCCGAGAAGTGCACGTAAATAAAATAAACAAATGACGGAACGTGATGTGAACTCACGCGCTCTATGCGACTGTGCAACACAAACACTACACTAATTCCCTCGTACAAGAGGTTGGTGCTGAGCAAGCTGGCTGCGGCGCGCTGGCAAAAGTCAGCCCGACTCGAGTAGCTGAAGTCCGGTGAAACACGCCGAAAGTCGAGCGGCAGCGCGAGGTACTTTCCTAACTGGTATAATTCAATCAAGTGCCACGACCAACGGCGGTGTTAAGGGAGTTCTCAAAAACGTGAAACGGAAAACTGTTGAAGAACGCATTGAAAACAAATCTCGCATCACGTAAGTCGGTGCTGGGGGCGCTCATTCTCCGTCCGCCTGATTCCTCTCTCTCTCACTCTCTCCAGCGACTTAACTTCCCCGTCAGTAAGACCCGGCCATGGCAATTGCTGAGTGCGGCTGAGTAGCATTGCTTTTACCCCGCTGCATGCATACAAAGAGCCAACTCAATACATATATATGAGAGACGAGGCTTGAGTTTAAGTCTCGTTTAGTTTTACGTCAGTGAAAAGAGCCGCATGCGAACTCGTCCAAGAGACGAGGATGAGCCAAAACGCGGTTTATACCAATTGCGTGAGGAGGGCAATGTGTCGATAGCAGCTGTGAGACGCTGCGTTGGTTGTGTGTGTGAGCACGGCTTTGTTCGACGTACGAGATTTGAAGAGTGGGTTTTTGTACGATATCGACACGTGCTGGGGTTACCGTGCGATACTTGTGGCCAAGTCTATTTTAAGCTCAGAAGAATCTCGGTTGCGAAATATTTGAGATAGATTGGATTAGCCAATTTGGGCGATTAATCCAGTTCAATACGGACTTACCTGAGAACAAACAGCATAATGCAGGAGTCAAGGCTCCAGCAGAAAGGGGATGCACGTGGCATTGCCAGTCATCTAAGAATTTTCTCCAGCGACCGTTCGGGAATTATTTCAATTTCGAAGTGAAATTAAACTGCAAATGACTGTGGCATTTTTTTCGGGATGGTATCCGGTCGCCTCAAGGAAATTTTGCGATAACAGGCGATGTGGCGATAGCACAATTGGCAATAATGCGAAGGTGCGGTTGATAGTTGCCCTTGCCAAGGTTGCTTGATAAGTCAGTGACTTAGAAATGAAAAGGATATATATTTATATTTCAATATATGTATATATATTTATTTATATTATATATATATTTCCTTATATTATATATATATATATATATATGTATATATATATATATATAACAGGTCAATTGAAAAGTCCATTTTTTGGGCAAAATTCGTTTTTTTTTATTCAACATAATTCCCTTCGAGGGTGATACACTGATTATAGCGACTCTCCAACTTTTCGATACCTTTTTTGTAGTACGATTTGTCCTTTGCTTCAAAATAGACCTCAGTTTTGGCGATCACCTCTTCATTCGACGAAAATTTCCTCCCAGCGAGCATTCTTTTAAGATCTGAGAACAGGAAATAGTCGCTGGGGGCCAGATCTGGAGAATACGGTGGATGCGGAAGCGATTCGAAGCCCAATTCATGGATTTTTGCCATCGTTTTCACTGACTTGTGACACGGTGCATTGTCTTGGTGAAGCACCACTTTCTTTTTCTTCAAATGCGGTCGTTTTTCGGCGATTTCGTCCTTCAAACGGCCCAATAACGCTGTGTAATAGTCGCTGTTGATGGTCCTTCCTTTTTCAAGATAGTCAATGAAAATTATTCCGCCCGCATCCCAAAATACAGACGGCATAACCTTGCCAGCCGACTAGTGCGTTTTTCCACGCTTTGGGGCGGGTTCATCTTGTGCAGTCCACTCGGATGACTGTCGATTGGACTTCGGAGTGAAATGATGGAGCCATGTTTCATCCATTGTCACATATCGACGCAAAAACTCGGGTTTATTACGCTTGATCATCTCCAAACACTGCTCCGAATCATAAACTCGTCGTTGTTTTTGGTCAAAAGTGAGCTCGCGCGGCACCCACTTTGCACAGAGCTTTCTCATACCCAAATATTCGTGAATGATATGATGTACACGTTCAGTTGATATCTTTAGAGTGCCTGCTATTTCATTCAATTTCAATTTACGGTCATTCCAAATCATTTTGTGGATTTTTCTAATGTTTTCGTCGGTAACAACATCTTTTGGGCGTCCACTGCGTTCACCGTCTTCGGTCCTCATTTCACCACGTCCAAACTTAGCATACCAATCCTTGATGGTTGATTTTCCTGGGGCGGCGTCTGGAAATTCGTCATCAAGCCAAGTTTTTGCTTCAACTGTATTTTTTCCCTTCAAAAAGCAATATTTTATCAACACGCGAAATTCCTTTTTATCCATTTTTTTCACAATAACAGAAGTTGCTTCACTCAAAATACTATAATTCACAAACTAATGATCCGACATCTGTCAAATTTATACACGAGGCTTTTGAGGGTTAGGGCTAACTAAAAATCATATGGATTTAAGTGCCGCCATCTATGTGTCAGGCCGGGGACTTTTAATTGACCTGTTATATATATATATATATATATATATATATATATATATATATATATATATATATATATATATGTATATATATTGTTATGCCTTCAGTAGGTTGCACACCATGTAATAATTTGCACCAACTAAGTCCGCAGGCCAGATACGGTTTGTGGGTAGAGCCTCTGGCTTTTCCGTTGGACTAGGGAGCGGATGCTGGAGCCAATAGAGATGTTACCGCGTGGAGTCACCATTTTTTTTTAAAGACGCTTATTTTCACCTTAAACTTAAATTTATTAGCTACAATTATTAATTATATCAATTTACAATATTTAATTGATATCTTTTGTTCACAATATTTAATAAATTCTTAACTCATAATATTTAATTAAATACAATCTTATTATTATTATAATATCTAATTAATTCTTAGCTAGCAATATTTAGTTAATTCTAAACTCATAATATTCGGTTAATTACAATCTTATTATTATTACAATATCTAATTAATTCTTAGCTAGCAATATTTAGTTAATTAATATATTGTTCGTTAAAAGATTTACTTTGTTACTAAATTGTTTTGTACAATATTGCTTTATCCGTTTGCGCTTAAATCAATTCACCCCTTTACTAGATTTACTTTGTTACTATATTGTTTTGTACAATATTGCTTTATCCGTTTGCGCTTAAATCAATTCACTTCTTTACTAGATTTACTTTGACTGTAGGACGAGACCTAGTAGGACGATCATGTCTCTTCAAGACTTTCTGACGAACTCCCTTCGTTTCCCATTTTTACTTGCCTCGCCGGCTGCCCGTGATCGCATTGCTTTTTGTCGATCATGAAAACGTTTGTTAGGGGCTCCCACGGGGTTCGTATTTCTGTACAGACTACATTGTATCTTATGGATTATACCATGGGACAATTTGCAGATCAAGCAAATATTTTCCATGGGTCACATGGTTGTGTGACTTGGATTATTTTGTGAATTAGGCAAAATTTTTTCTTTTGAGTGGTTTCTTTGTATTTCATGGATTCGCAGGATCCATAACAATATATATATATATATATATATATATATATATATATATATATACATATATATATATATATATATATATATATATATATATATATATATATATATATATACAGTTGTGGCGAACTAATTAAGAACGATACTAGAAATGTTGTTTACAATAATTTTTTATTAAAATTCTTTGCTATAAACAGTTTGTAAAATGTTTTTTATATATGTATTTTAGTCTGTTAATTAAAATATAAATAATATTTACAAAAAAATAACCAATAAACATAAAATTAAGTCCAAAAGGTTTTGTAAAGCAAAATTTGCTGGCGATCTAATTAAGAACGATTGATTTTTGGTCCAAATTTGATGTCTTAGCTTAGTATTTTGTAGGAAAACCTTTGTTTTTAATCACTGCCTTACACCGCCTGGGCATTGAAGCAATAAGGTCCTGACATTTTTTCGTAGTTATGTTTTCCCAAGCTGCTTTAGCAATCTCATACAATTCATTTAATTTACTTATTTTATTCTTGTTTACTTCTCATTTTAATTCGTTCCAGAGGTTTTCTATTGGGTTTAGGTCCGGGCTACATGAAGGCCAATCGATGACATCCACGGAATTATTAGAAAACCCTGCTCTCGTTGCTCTCGCGGTATGCTTGGTCATTGCCCTGCATACATTTCCATGTCACAGGCAATTCTCCATCTGCATAGGGCAGCATTACATCTTCAAGGGCATTAATGTAGCTTTGGGCGTTCATTATACCTTCTATGCGATGTAACAGACCGGTTCCTTTGTATGACATACAACCCCATAGCATGATACTTCCTCCTCCATGTTTGAGGGTGACAGTGGTGTATTTAGGGTTGAATGCTTGATTTTTTGGTCGTCGAACATATTGCTTTCCATCGGAACCGACTCTGTTGATTTTTGTTGCATCACTCCACAATATTTTCTTCCACTGTGAGGTATTCCAATTCTCATATTTCCTGGCAAAAGCTAACCTAGCCTTTCGGATTTTAATGAAAGCAATGATTTTTTTCTAGCCGATCTTCCAAAAAGCTGGCTGTTAGTCAATCGCTCTCTAATAGAGCGTCCTGAAAGTGCATTTGGGTCCTCGCCGAAAACTTCCTTTCGTATTTCTTTTGAACTCATAAATGGTTTTTTTTTTGCAGCTTGAACAATTAGCCTATCCTGCGTCGAGATTAGTCGCAATTGCCGTCTGGTAAGGTACATTATTTTACATTAGCCAAGAAAACAATGACTTCCGGTTTTGGTGTTGGCGGATCACACGAAAACTGCCAAATAGTCATAACTAAAAAATTGCAAAGCATAAACCGCGAACTCAACATTACTAAGTAAAACCATTTCGAACAACCCGAATTCCATTATTGACTTGTTTTTGTGGGCGTACCTGGTAGGGGAAACAAACCATATGTCTTTAAGGGGGTATTCTGGCCTAGACGCACGAATTTAACGCAATTTTTGAAATGCTGTAAAAAAAGCAATCAATATTTTTACTATTGGAAGTTGGTTTGTAGCTATTCACCTGTTAAAGGACATCATTGATCCCAAGCGAATAGGGTGGCAAGAGGAAGTCATAAGTGACGCTTAATCGGCTAGGGAAATATTATCGTGTGAACCAAATTCGAAGAATTAAGAATTTCCCCAGCCGTTGCATGATTATGTAACCGCGTCGTTTGGTCTGGTCTTGGTTGTTGCTAACCAAAATGCAATAGTGTTGCCGTATGGCAAGAAAACACCGCCACAGCTACAGCTACCATCAGGTCCTGTCAACAGAAGTTGAAAAAAAGTTAATTTCACACTAAAACCCAACCACTCAGGATCCTCGGCCGGGTTTCGTCAGGCCACGGATTTTATCCAAATTTTCCAGACCAACAACAAAAGAACACACACGGTTTAATTATTAATTGTAACGACCTGGTAAGTCTGTGTAAGCTAACTAATTAAACGACTGCCAGGTAACAGGCATGCCATTCAAACCTACAATCCCGGCGACTGCGATAAAATAAAGAATATTTTGAGAAGAACCACCGCAGAATTTTCTCTTACATGCTGGAACAACTAAAAAAATTACGGTTCAATTAAAGGACGTCGACCCCGAAACTGAACCAGAGGCTCCGTCGAAAATGCTGCGAGAGCTTAAGCACGATGACATTGAATTTACTAGATACAAAAGGGAGAACCTAAAGCTACCCTTCTTTCTGGTGCAGTTGACACCAAACAACAAAATTGGTAGTCTATGGAAAATAATCGTCCTGGATCCTCAAACTTGATTGCCGTTGATTGAACCTGATGACAGATCCATCCGCTCGCACTGTACTCTGACATTTAAGGTTACTTCAAAATCCCATTTTGTGCGCGCGTTAGTGTAAAAAAAAAAAAAAAAACTTACACATGGGAGAAGCTAAACAAAGGCAGAGACATATTCTAATGTGTCCGCTGCCGAAGGCTCAGATATTCCGTGAAATCCAGTCAGGACCACAATACAGAAGAATGCACTTTGGGGAAAGAAAGGATTGAGCGTTTAAAATATTAGAATAAGGTACACCCAGCTAACTATCGAGATTGTTCTAAATTCCGGGAATTATTTTCAAATAAAAAAAAAGAAATAAAGCCGAAAGGCAACAACCCATAACAATAGTCAGCTCACAATGTTCTCAGGGGACCAGTAAATTAGGATATAATATAAATAAGCTAGAATTTAAGCATTTTTTGTCTAGCAAGTAAGTTAAATATAAGAGAAAGGACAACAACAATGTATATATATATATAATGAAAAATGAATTAAAAACCCTTTCAAAGTGTGTAGTGGTTCGCTATGGAAGCGAACATAGGTTTAGGTTTAGGTTTAGTAAGAGCAGAACCCTCGTTTATTACACTTAGTACAAGCGTTAGAGAAAAAAAAAGAAATTAAAAGTAAAAACCTACAAACTAACTTAAGAACTAGGATTACAAAAATTACTTTCGAATAAGTAAGAAGATAATAAGGTGGGAAGGTGGCTGTGCACGTGATGGGTTGGCGAAGACCGGGTAGTAGGATAAAGGGGCGGGGTGATAGGAATGTATACGGGTAGTAAAAGTGTAGATAGTGGGTGGGGGAAGGTCACGAGGGGAAAGACAGAAGACGACGTTTGAGAGCAATAGAAGTGAGGTACAAATCGAAGGAGGTAGGGTAAGAGTTTGCCCGCCTTAGCATTCGCGAAATGGGTTCATTACAGCTGTAAGAAGTGTGGTGGGAGGGCAAATAGAAGAGACGAGGGTTTCGTAGGTTACGGGGGTTGGTGTTGGGTGCGATGGCGGAAAGCAAGCTAGGGCAGTTGATTGTGCCGGAGAGGAGAAGGTGGATGAAGAGGATATCGGCAAGAGTTCTGCGTTCCTCAAGTGTACTGAGGTTGATCAATTGGAGCCGGCTTGTGTATGGGGGAAGAATCCGAGGATTCTCCCAGTTCAGTCCACGGAGGGCAAAACGCAGAAACCGACGTTGCACGCTCTCGATTCTGCGGATATGGGACGAGCAATGTGGAGACCAGACCTGACTGGCATATTCAAGAAGAGGGCGGACGGAGGCTATGTAGAGGGAACGGGAATCGCAAGGATTAGAGAATTCCTTAGACCAGCGTTTCACAAACCCTAGGGCGAAGTTGGCCTAAAGAATGATATCGTCGATATGTGGGATGAAGCTGAGCTCCCTGTCAAATAAGTTTCCGAGGTCACGTATTGAGGATACGTATGAGACCTGCTGGTTAAGCAGGAAGTAGGGGCGAGGAGGTGGGGGTGGACGTTTGTGGGAGAATGTAATGGTGTGACATTTGGCAACATTGAGATCAAGGCAGTTATTACGGCACCAGGTTGAGAAGCTGTCGAGGTCCTGTTGGAGGAGTGAGGAGTCGAGGGGAGAGAGATGATTGTTTTGTAGAGTTTGGCGTCGTCCGCATAGAGGGATATGGATGAGTGTTTAATAACAGAGTCGACATCATTGATGGTTAGGATAAAAAGGAGGGGGCCTAGATGACTTCCTTGCGGAACCCCAGAGGTGGGAAAAAAAGGATCGGAAAGGGAGGATCTGAATTTGACAGGGTAGGATCGGTTTATCAGATAAGAAGATAACCATTTGATCAATAGGGGTTCGAAGCCTAGGGAGGACAGCTTGAAAAGGATGAGATTATGGGAGATTTTGTCAAATGCCTTGCTGAAATCGGTGGTGATAACATCAACTTCGTTGCCATTCTCTAAGGCACGGAGAGTATGGGATGAGAACTCGATCAGATTGGTTGTGGTCGACCTACCCGAAAGGAAACCATGCTGGTTGGGTGAGATGATGGATTTACAACTAAAAGATAACGCATTGTAAAGAAGCCCTTCGAACAGTTTGGGGATATCAGATAGTTTGGCGATGGGTCGGTAGTTGTATATCATTTTTAGGTCCCTTTTTATGTATGGGGGTGACATAGGAGGATTTCCAGATACTAGGGAAGGTCCCTTAAGATAGAGATAGGTTGAAAATCTTTGATATCGGGAGAGAAAGAGAAGTGGAACAGTTTTTAAGAATACAGACGGAAGTCCATCAGGTCCGGGGCTGAACTCGTCTTTGAGTAAGTTTAGTTTCTCCTCAACTACGTGACACTGAATAAGTTGAGGAGAGAAAGGACCAAGGGAGAATTCGGAAAAGTCATTGAAATACGACGGATTGGGTTCGAAGGAGATGTCTGTGAAGGATTTATTGAAAAACGACGCGAACAGGTTGGCAATAGTTAGGTTGTCGTTTGACATAGTCGCGCCATAAGAGAGGGAGTTAGGATAGACGTCGGATTTACGTTTATAATTTATAAAGTGGAAAAAGGATTTGGGATCGCTAATCAGATTGTGTTTTAATAAGGTATTTGGAATAGAGGGAGTTGTAGAGTTCGGAAAATTTATAAAAGGCCCCGAGATAGTTGGAGTAGTTTTCAATGGATCGCATTTTGAGGAAAATGTTCCATAAGTTATTCCTTTTGTTCCGAAGATTGCGGTTGTATTATGGCGGCGAAGAAACCGATGATCTGCGGCGAGAATAGGGGATATATAAGGCGACGGCATAGTAAATCTCCTTATAGAGAGTGGCCGTGGCTTCTTCTACACCCAAATGATCAAAGCGAAACGCCGTTTTGCTAAGATGTTCATTTAGGAGGCGGAAATTAGCCTTATGGAAGTTGTAAGAAAAGCAGTCAGGAGGTAGAGGGGGCTGGGTTTCGTGGTCGAGATATAAGGATAAGAGCAGTGGGGGATGATAATTGTCAATGGTAGAGAGGGCATGTGGGCTAGGGGCAACTGAGGACATGAGAGGGTCGGTTGTGAACACGAGGTCCAGCTGTCTCCCCATATGATTTGGGACATTGCTAATTTGATGGAGGCCTGAGTCGGAGAGGCCGTTAATAAAAATACGTTCATTAGAACTAGTGGGGTTAGAGACGCATCACTTCATCATACGTATTTATGACATTATTCTCAAGGCCAACTCTGTCCTTGGTTTTGTGAAACGCTGGCCGAAAGAATTCTCTAATCACTACGCTTCCAGATTGCTCTACATAGCCTTTGTCCGCCCCCTCCTTGAATATGCTAGTGAAGTTTGGTCTCCTTACTATTCGTCCCATATTCCCATGGTCGGAAACGTGCAACGTCGTTTATTGCGTTTTGCCCTTCGAGGATTGAATTGGGATAATCGTCTGATTCTACCACCGTACACGAACCGTCTTCAATTAATTAACCTTAACACACTTGAAGACCGCAGAATTCATGCCGACATCCTCTTCATCCACCGTCTAATCTCAGGTTCAATCAACGGCCTTCCTCCATCACATTTTCCAACTGCTCTATTCTCTGGACATTGCTTGTTTAGATTAATGGTTATTCCGACGGATGCAGCACGATTTAGTAAGTTACCAGTTCACTTCTTTCACAGGAATCGAAAATTGACTCCTAACTCGGATCGCAACAAAAGACGAGGGATTGTTTGGGGTGGAATTGGAAAATTACTTTGGAGATGTGTTTTTCCATTAGTATGTAGTGATGGACAATTATTCATACATTCATTTCATTTTGATATGAAATAAATACATTTTTATCCTTGAAAAACAATTAATTAATTTGTACTTTCAATATATACATGGGCACACATCGTAAAGAAGTCATATCTGAAGTCAACTATGTTGTACTGATCGACGCGAAACTCTCGTGCCATTAAAACGTTCCAGCACAGAAAACCTACATCATCTCGGAGTAGGATGCAGGCTTCGATCTTTTACGAATTAAAGAACGCGACTAGAGTAGCTGTAACAATGTAGAATCTCGGGTCACAAACTTCCTTTGCTGAATATTGTGCTACTCTTACGCCGTGAATCAAGTATGATAAGAAATAATTGAGAATATTGCTGTTTGAAGAACATAGCAATAGAGGTGAAAAACAAGCTTGTTGTAAAAGGCGGGTGAATGCATGTTATTCCAGAAGCATCGGTAAGGAAAAACTGTTTGGAAAGAGATTTTTGCCATTAGCGTGGTAATCTAGCCAAAACCCATTAGCACATTTCCACATTGCATTGCCGCCTATTTATTTAGCCGCAAAGCACATCTCAGACAAAGACCCAAACGTTCCCTTTGTGTTTTTATATTTCGGGATCTGCTTCTCATTACCAGTGACCTCCTCACATAAGCAAACAAAGATCCAATTAGCATCCAATGAGATTCGGCTTGTTTGCGTAGCCGAACTCACATCGTATGGATGCACATTATGCCCTTCCTTTGTTTTAGATTCGTTCTCATGGTTTCGTTCCATGAACGAACCAATGTTTACACATACATGTGTACCATCATAGATGTTCGCTAGGAGATATGGTTCCCTACCCCTAAAGAGAGACTTCACGTTTCTCGTGGGATAGAAAATCCACCCTTAAAAGTAAGAGAGCCAGTTTCATTGGCCAAATTTCTTTGACAACGAATGAATATGGTTGATTCCATTTCCATCTGCCGACCACGCTGGTCGCGGGAGCTTCCGTTCCTCGTCGCACGCCGAGGACGCGATAATACCTGGAGTCGTGTGTGTATTAAAATTAAATAAGTAAAAATCAAGTTAACACTAACATATTTAATAAGTTCTAAGTAACGAAATAAAAAACGGTGATTACCAATGGCCAGTGTTTTCCCTTTTCCTGTTGTGGACGTGGCATGGCGGAGTTTGTTTGTGTTTTTCTTTCGGTCTGCGGCAGACACTTTTAGAACTGGTGGAGACGAGGTAGAACTCCGTGTCGTGCGCCGGCATAATGACCTCGTACCCCACACTCTCACCATTGTAGGTTTGCGGTATAGCTCTTCCAGTTCGTGGTTGTGTTACTGCATCTTGAGCAGAATTCATTACATCTATCATCTTTACGTAGCCATTCCGAGGTTTCCATTACAAAGCGAACATTTAATAAAATTTAAGGAAAACGTGTGAGACTGGTTTAAAACGCCATGCACTTGTGAGTGTATTTCACTTACTGACGTAGCGTAAAGTAATGTCAAATGCGGAGATTAGTAATGTGAAAGTAGTAACGGAAAGTTGGAGGCGAAAATATATTTCTTTTAGAGTGCATGTAATTCCAAAAGCTCTAAGATTTCATACCACTTTTCGGGCAGACAAACTGGCATCTGATATAAAGATTCTCTCGCAGATCCAGCAGGTACAACCAACACACTAATGCGTAAAATCAAAGTAAGAATCGTGATATCATGACGAAAAGGAAAGAAATTGGAAAAATAAATACTTAGAGGCGCATTTCATAGTATTTATCATAGCAATCCCACAGAGGTTAGAGAAAAACCCTCACAGGGGGAGGTGGTAAGTCAAGGCTTTTGTTCTAACTTTGCTTTGATTCTGACCGTAATTAGGTAGATTGGAGTCGCATTCTTCATCTACATCCAAAAAAACGTTATAGTTCCTTCAACAGGTTGGGGAGGGCAGTTAACAAACTTTAACACAAAATGAAAGAATATTTGGAAACAGTTAAGAGAGTTATGAACTCACTTGGGTAAGACAAAAGTCTATTGGTCCATCGCATTACATAAGTATAAACAATAGGTACTAATGGCAATTTACTCTGTTTTTCGGGTACAAGTGTTACGAAATATGAAGTCTCTCGTTTTCGGATATATACGTAAGGAAGAAAGATGAACTGAACGTAGACTGACAGAAGGGTCTCCATATATCACTTTGGAGCAGACGGAACATGCAGGTTACAAAGCTATAGAGAGGGGGATAGAAAAAGAAAAGTGTGGTAAGGACATGTCTGGGAGGTCATGAACTTCAATTTATTTGATATGATAGAATTTACTTGAAAAGAAACAATTGTGTCAATATAGGTCTTGTTTCTTCAATGAACGCTTTTCGACTATGTGGTATTGACAGAAATAACTCTCTATTCAAAGTAATCAAATTTCTTTATCTATGCAGCTTCAAGAAAAACTGAATAAACTGAATATACATTTTCAATAAATAAAGTGATGCTATTATCGAAAATGAATGCTGAACAACCACATCGGGGATCGACTACATTCTGGAAAACCGTTGACCTGACGTACGATCGGGAACGAGTGGATGCGATTCGACTACATGTACCGTCAGCATTTATAAGTTCTTCAATAAAACGAATATGTTGATATTGTTCGTTTGGGTCGAAAAAAAATAACTATAAAGGCGTACCTTTCACACACCTGCTGAATCAATATGAATTTGGAAATGACTCGAAAGAGTAAAACGAGTCAGTAGAACTTACTCAGCAGCACAAAAACCGTGACAATAGTACTACTACCGTGACTCATCATTCAGGACAAGGAAAAACTGTATGCGGTTTGGAATTTCTTAGTGGTACGGTTTTTCAAGACTTTTGTGGTAGATCGTGAATACGATCTGTAATTGCTACGATTAGAACTATTGCATCGCACGGAACAATCAATGTAACGATGTCAGGAATGCCAACTATTTGGAATTGTTTAGAATATTTATATCGAAAGCAAAAGCAGGAATAAAACGAAGATGCATTATAGAAACTTCATCTAAGTAAACGCTTCATAACGAAAAGGGCCATTGTTACGTACGTAATTAATAAATGAAACCCGTTCTCGTTTTAATATAACGTCGTAGCTCTTACTAAACTTACATCGCGATTCAATTCGTTTGATTCACAAGGAAATAAGACTAGAAGATATCGAACATAAGGAATTCCTGAGCTGTGAATATCTCCTTTCGTAATCGTAACATTCCTCCCACCTGCAGGTGAAACGTATGCAGAATACCAACGTCGAGCTAACAAAGTGCAATCGACTACTAATTATCTAAGTATCTAAACCAAATGAAAGAATTTAAACAGATCCACATCGAATCAGTCACGAAAATCAAATTAAAGCAAAAAAATAAAAAAGCAAACACGAGCTTCTGAGATAAGGTCGTAAATATGTAAATCAGTTCCTTTTATAGGTGAAGTTCAAGTGGAGGTTTTATGGCAAACTAGATGAATCAACAGATACCGATCGGAGGCAACTGTTGTTGTTGTTGCTTCTGTTATATTCATAAAAAATTCTAGCTGTATTCCGGATGGTTTGGAAGGCGTAGACACACGGGGCCAATTAACGTCACTGTAAACACAGGTTTCGATATGTTAGATTTGATGTGGTTTGAAGATATACGCGAACGTTGAACTCTTGCTCTTTAGTTATATCATTTAAAGGTATTTTTTTATTGTTTGGGGTAACACCCGACTTAGGGGTTGTCAAGCATTAATCATGTGTCTTTGCAGAAAAGAAACTCGTTTGCAATCTGGATGAGAATGTTCAATTGACGTAGCGGTCGTATGTCGGTAATTTTAATATAGATTGACCAGGTAGTTTTAAAAGGCTTCAGGTGTTTGACTTGTCATTATACGACTATGACTGTCTACCTCATTCGGTCGTCTTTAATCAGTAAGTCAAATCAAAACAAGATTGTAACAAACTCTAAGGTATCTGCAGAGAGTCGCGGGGTGAAATCACTTCGGATTAAAAAGTTAGCCGTTGCAATTTCTTTGTGAGTAAAGAAAACTAGACAACAAGGAAGAGATTTAATGCCTTTGAGGAGCCCAAACCAATAAAATGGAGCGGTATCGGTGAAAAAGGGATTGCAGGGAACAGCCTCGGATATCGGTAAAAGCTATAAAAAGGAAATACAATATGTACGATTGGAGCCTAAGGAATAATTTAACACACACTTTCGTTTTATTGAGGAAGCAGACCAAGCTAGCATGTTTATAATTTTCCATTACAACTGATGGGTGAAAATTGTGGCGATTCAAAGTTCAATTTCGATACAGGTGAGGCTAGACGAAGCAGCACTTGCCATGATGATTTCTTTTTACTAGTTAAAGTAATGTAAGCCAATTATATGATATCTTGGGACTAATAATCCCAACTACCACGGCTTTCGCTTGTATTCAAGATACATCCTGGCAAATTATAACCGAAACTGAGTTATGAATGTGGCCCACATTAATGGTTTCTTAAAAATGTTTTTTCTTAGGTACAACTTTCGTCTATTTAGACGCTTAGTTTGAGTGCCTTCTGTCATCTAGCTTCTTGTCAGCAGCAAAGCCTAGTATATACCAAGTGCTACGAGGGTTGCCTTTTATATTTCGGGATTAGAGAACAAAAACAAATATTGATCATCGAAAATCAATAATTTGCCTTTCGGCGACAGAACTTTGTGGCAATACTTATAATTATTTGAAAGACAAAGAAAAATTTGAAAAACTTTGTCAATTTTTTTTCTTAAAATTTAACTTACTAAACTTACCTATTTTTTTTTTTTTTTTTTTTTTTTTTTTTTAATTTTATGTAAAATCACTTAGCTTAACTTAACTTAAATCTTATACTACCCTAATTCTAGAAAAGCTAAGTCTATGTAAGCTAGCTAAGATGATAGTGTGATTCTATACCGACTTTGGTATCCAGGTCTTTATATGCCATTCAACCACCAGAACTGTTGACGCTGTATAATACTATCGTCCCGGTCTCTGTGGGAGATAGCCCTACTGAAGCGCAGGAGCTCTTCTTCGGTGCGCGTTATTTCCCGGTCGTAGCACAATCGCCCGTCTACGGCTGATCTACTTACATGATAGATCAGCGGAATTCCGGATCTATCCTGTATAAGCCCTTTCATGTCCAAATCAAGGAACGCCTCTGGTGGAACAAAACCGTTGCGACGCACGTTCTCATAGTACAGGGTATTTGGAGGGTATCTCCAACACATGCATTCTGAATGCAGCAACCGCTTCTTCAGGTGTCGAAAAACGTTGACCTCTCAGTTTGTTTTTTACGTACGGGAATAAAAAGAAGTCATTCGGTGCCAAGTCAGGACTATACGGCGGATGACCCATCAAATCGATGTTTTGTGTGCTCAAAAATGCAGTTGTCGCAGCCGATATGTGAGAGCTCGCATTGTCGTGGTGAAGAGTGATCCGTCTTCGGCGGTTGGTTTTCCTGATTTCTTGGAAGACAACTGGCAAACAAATGGTTGTGTACCACTCAGAATTGACTGTTCTGCGTTGTTCTAGTGGTACGGTTGCGACATGTCCAGTTTTTCCGAAAAAACAGGCGACCATTTGCTTGGAAGTGCTTCGTGCGCGAACAACTTTTGTTGGATTTGGCTCATCTTGAAACACCCAGACAGTCGACTGCTGTTTACTTTCGGGCTCATACGCGTAAATCCACGATTCATCACCTGTCACGATGTCATAGACGTGTTTCGAAGCACCGCCACCGTATTTTTTGAGCATTTCTTTCGACCAATTGACACGAGCCTTTTTTTGGGCGATTGACAAATTGTGTGGGATCCAACGCGAACAAATTTTTTTGACAGTCAAATGTTTATGCAATATTGAATGTATGCTGGTCCCACTAACGCCTACGGTTTTCTCAATCTCACGATAGGTCACATGACGATCTTCCAATATCAGTTCGCGCACAGCATCAATGGCTTTCGGAACAACAACTGATTTTGGACGACCTTCACGAAACTCATCTTGGAGTGAACTACGACCACGATTGAATTCACCATACCATCGATAAACACTGGTCCTTGATGGAGCTTCATCGCCAAAAATTGAATTAAGTTCATCCATGCACTGTTGCTGAGTTAATCCACGCCGAAAGTTGTAAAAAATAATCGCACGAAAATGTTGACGATTTAATTCCATTTTTGGGCCGAGATGAATCTTTTAAGTTACTGTAAACAACACAAATAGCGCTCGTATGTCAAAACGTTTTGAGTGCGTATAACCTCAAAAATGTCCAACTTTACGACAGAGCTGTCAATTGCCGGATTGCAACGCTAGGGTTGTCAAATCCCGAAACATAAGAGGCAACCTTCGTATTGGCGTAAATAATATTGACAGTATATAATAATACTGAGGGAAAATGACAATTATAATACTGCTACGGGAAAAAAACATTGAGCGAGGAGTTTGTTTAAATTTTTATGTTGCGATCGGAATTTTGATGGACGTACTGAAAATATGGAGAAAGCCTTCGGGGATTTTGTAATATTGAGAACAAGAGTATTTGGACGATATAAAGCTTTCAAAGAGAATTGTGATGAAACAGAAAACTTGTGTATTACAGAATACCATTAAAGATCGAAAATTAAAACATTTGAGTGGTACAAAATATTCAAAGAGGGTCGTGAAGTATCTGAAAACTTGTCTCATCCGAGATGATTTGCAATAACAATTACTGAACAAAACACCAACCTAGTGAAGATAATGGTGTTCGAAAATCGTGACTATAGTTCGAGAGAGTTTTTTCTCATAAGTTAGTACGACTTGACCTAAAACAGTTGAATTCTCTTCAAATGGAGGATTGCAACAAATAAAACACGACTTTTTGATCAAAAATGGTTACGCTCGGACTTCTTTCTGTCTCCGATACTAAAATTGCCAGTTCGACGACTTCGTTTTTAATACATAAGACAATACACACATTTGTCGAGAGAACGGGATCCTGTAATATACCTTCTGTGAAGAGAGTACTAGGAATTTAAAAAAAAACATATATTTCTTTAAATAAAGTACCATGCTTCATTTATTCTTCAATATTTATTAGGCTGCCTTGAAATTAAGGTCTATTTGAAGCAACACACGTATGGCATCGCTTTATCCAATCTTCGAAAGTTTTCTTACACATGGTGGGTGGAATCACCGTCATCCCACATAGGTTTCACAACCTATCACGGGAGTATATACCTGTTAGGGACGCAGCGTTTAATTCTGCGAAAGACGTCACAAACCACAGTGTGTCAATTCCTGGAGAATATTACAAACCAAAACAAATTCGTGGAAAATGCATCCAGCTACATGATGTTGAATTATAAGACGACGCCACAGCTAAAGTATGCTGAATTGTTAGACGACGCCACGGCCACAGCGTGTCGAATTGTTTGGAAATTTCTCGAAAATGGCAGAAGCCAGAGCCACGGACCCATAAAAGAAGGACATGGTAGCATGGCGGTTTGAGTTTTTCCTTTATCGTAAAGAAGTTCAGTAACTCCGTTATCGTCAAGGGATCAGTTTCTCTTTTATCATCGAGGAGTTCAGTTCCTCCTTTTTTATAGATAAGAGCAGTTTCTTTCCACCATTTGAGGAGTCAGTTCCTTCATTGTTATGATTCAGTTCAGTTTCAACTTCAATGCCAGTGTAGTGATCCTATGTCACTACTCTCACCCAATTACCTATAATCCCAACCTTATTCCTATAGTGAATCATATGAGCGACAACTTAAACCAAAAGTTAATTTGTCGCACATTGATTCAAATTTCAATTACCTTACCCTTACCCAAAATCCCAATCCAATTGAATCATATGGAGGATAAATTTAAACGAAAGTCCATTTGTCGTATATTGAGTCAATTTCGAATAACCTTAACATTATGAAATGCCTAATTCTAAATGCATTTCACAATTTCTCCCTACGGGAATTTGTTCAAACAAATTCCTATCCACTTCCCAGAATCCTTTTCCAATTGAAGCACACAAAATCATGTTTGTGCTTCTTGGAATTTTTAAGTAAATTTTTAACCAATCTCTGTTGCCAGAGAGTATAAAAGGGCGGCACATTTTGGATTCGAGATCAGTTCACGCACGCACAGTACAAGACAGCACAAACACACACACATACACACCGACCAAAGCGCAGATTATCAGACGCCAAAGATGTGATCTGCGTTTACTACCCCACTCAAGACCTACCGGTCTTGTACGATTTCTTTCCCACCATCCCCCCATCCAAGTAGTTAGAGAACATCCGAACTAACCCTGTCCACACTATCCTTAGATGCGTCCTTCCCCTTTCTTTTCAGATATCTTGAGACCGAGCCCAACATCTTCACGGATGTGGGTGATTCTGGTTATCGCCAGATAACCAGAAGCCAGAGACAAGATGAAGGACACATTTGTCCTTGTTTCCCTAAAGTCAGCCTCTCGTCGCCCATTTTTTTTTGGATTCGAGATCAGTCGAAGTCGAGAAGGTCCAAGTTACGCCCGAATATTATAAAATCAAGTTAAACCAAATAAGCAAAGTAAAATCAAATGAAACCCATAAGACCTTTTATTTGTGAAATAAAAAACGATTGCGGGTACGCTCACCCACCAACTGTTCATCCATTTCTCAAAGACGGCCAACGCTGTCGGCATCACTGCTAACAAGGCAGATCATCCCCCATGGTGAACTATCTCCGGAAACAAGCAAGCGGAAGGAACTTGCGTTAGAAGATCGGCTCATCGGGGAGGCTCCCACTAAAGAGGCCGAGCACATCAAATACGCCGCCCCCACACCTCCTTCTGGAACAGACGTCCACCCTAGAGACCAAAACTCAACAATTATATAACCTTACACCAGTGAAGTCTTGATCCAAGTATCTCGGGTCAGTTCGAATTCAAGGTAAATTAGTCATTAACTCTAAAGTTCAATTTATTTTTGCCTGAGACCTGTTTTGAAAGAGAACTGTCAGATTAACGTTTGCGATATGAATGTATTCTTAGATATATGAATATATTCTTAGATTCAGTTTGATGCAGAGAGATAACCATTTGGCAAGCTGGGGCTGGAATCATTATACAGTCCACAATACGGAAAGGTGACAGCAAACCGCCACGTTACAATTACACAAGACGCAGTCCGCCCTACTAACGATTGGTGGTTCGAGTGGAGATCATCTAGCAATAGCTGACCTACGTCAACGAAGCAACACACAAATTTCCTACATGTCACGTACGTGTACCCTAAACAAATAAAATGATACCCTTTTTCATACAATACTAATATCTGGTTCACATGAAAAAGTTATGTGGAATCTTAGGCAAAAAAAGAGATTTTCTTTATAAAGGTATATTTAATATAACTATTATCAGCTACCAATGAAGGAAATGGGGGATTCCATTCGCTGTGCAATACATAATGGCCAGTGGGCAGAAATAAAATTCCCGATTGATAGATTTGTTTATCTCAAATGGACTTTCATCTAACTGTACTGTAACAGAGGGTCCATCGGATAACACTACTAAGTCCAAGCGTCATTAAAAAAAAAAGTAACGAAACCTCACTAATGATTGGGAAGCATATACAAGGTGGCGCAAAATTAATCATCCAATTTTGTTTTTAAATTACTTTTTTACTAAATAAAAAAAATGATTTTGAGTGATGGAAATCTTTATTTGGACCTTTACAATTTTTCCTGTTAAGTGGAAAAGATGATATCTGTCAAGTGGCCGCCGCCAGTGTTGACACACTTTTGTACCCGTTTTATCGCATTTTCTTGTCTTGTTGAAACCACATGTTCAGTAAGAAGTCGTTTATCATGGCCCTGTAGCGTTCGCCAGTTACAGTGACCGTATTGCCGGTGGCGTCCTCAAAAAAAAAACGGCCCAATCACTCCTCCCGCGTGAACGCCACACCACACAGTGGGTTTTAGTGGATGTAATGGCTCTTCCTGCATCACACGCGGATTTTCAGTGCCCCAGAAATGAATATTTTGCTTATTGACGTAACCGCTTAAGTGGAAAAACGCCTCGCCGCTCATGATGATTTTCGACACAAAATCGTCCTCTTCGTTGTTGAGATTAAGGATGGCTTGACAGTAATTCACACGCGACTGACGTCAGCAGGCATTAACTGATGCACTGTTTGCACTTTGTATGGGAACATGTCTGTCTTTCACTAAAATTCGCTGTAGGGTCTGTAGCGGTTCCGCCAAACGCCACGGTACACTTACCTTAAAAACCCCCATAATCATCACCCAAGACGCATAAGTCTTCGCCAATGCATTCGCATTCGGCACCTAAAAATGCTGCACGCATTAATGAGATCAAATCTATGATCTTTAAGTCCCTGTAAAGAAAACTTACCTTCATGCATTCTCTTCGCATACCACTGCTCCTTAAAATTTCTTTATTAGCTTATCAGGAATTCCCAATCAATTTCGGCATTTACGTCGCCAGTCAAATTTCCTTAGATGAATTCCGGTAAGCAAAATAATTCGGTTTACATACATTGTAACCTTCATGACAGGGATCATAAATATTGCGCCGTCTATTTTCCCAACTTCGCCAAGTAAATTTCTTTACGTACACATCGGCCGGCGACCTTTTTCTTCCAGCAATAAAATTCCCTAACTCGCACCATGTGCAAATCGAAGATTGCTGTTCCTACATAGGTTTCCTGTGATACCATAGACAATTCATATCGTTTGTGGTATCCGAATCACGGTTTCACGCGGTCCGATCTGGCTTGCCAGACGATGAAAACGTTGGAACCCAAAAACTTGAACATCATGTTGTTGAAAGTCGTGTTGAGGAATTCTGTTAAATTTCTTTGATGTCTTTTACGCTCCCCGAATGACGATCGACCAGGGATATTTTTCGAACATCTTTCACGTACCGTCGATTGGATTCAGATCAACTACGCGACTTCTGAAATTGTCCTTCTTGGCGATCTTAATGTACACAACTCCGGCTGGTTGGTACATTCTAACAGATACGACGAGACTGGGAAGCTGGCGGAGATGTTCGCTGTTAGCCACAACTTGACTCAACTCGTGGAGGAACCTACGCGAGTGCCGGATGCCTGAGGTGATTATGCGAACATCCTGGATCTGTATTTGAGATCCGAACTGGGCACTTATACCGTGGAGGTTTCTGCGCCACTGGGAAACTCATCACTGCTTGGTATAGGTCTCGCAACCACTTGCATTTCAAACGAATAACCGAACTAAGCAGCTTCGCCATGTATGGAAGCATGGGGTTACTAACTGGGACGATTTGTGAGATTTCTTCGCATCCTTTCCATGGTCAGAGGTGTGCTTCGGAAACTGCGATGTTAACGCTTGCGCAGAGTCGGTCACAGAGATTATTCTTCTCGGGATGGAGATCTGGATTCCGCATTCCATTAAACAAAGTTCATCTGATAAGCCTTGGTTTGATAAAAAATGCGAGCAGATTACAGCGGCAAAAAATAGAACTTTTAAACAGTGGCGCTCCAATCCCACCGTGGTTAACATAACGGATTTTGTTAGAATCAGAAACGCCTGCAACCATACGATTGATACCGCAAAGAAGGCCTACAACGACAGAGTGACCAATAAACTCCTTGAGTGCCCAACTGATCCGCAACCCTTCTGGTCAATGACAAAGGCTATCAGCAATAATTTCGCTTCCTCCTTTTTTCCTATATTAGTGATGGGCAGCGGAACACTAGTCACAAATTCAAGGGATAAAGCTGATATGTTCGTGAATTTATTTTCTCAATCTCAATGCCGGTTTTTTGGAGCCACCTGTGATCGCGCCGGTACGGTCTTCAATCCGGAATGTGGGGTTCCGCCCGCGTATTCTACGTGGACTGGACTGTAAGAAGGTCACCGGCCCGGACAGAATACCCGCAATAGTCCATAAGCTTTGTGCTCCAGAACTGTCGCCGGTTCTTCGCAGACTCTTCCGCTTATCTTATGCACGCAGAACATTTCCTGCCTACTGGAAAATAGTTCGAGTTCAGCCGATTTGAAAGAGGAAAGAAAAGTGTCTCCCACAAAATTACCATGGAAAAGGTCCATCAATGCCGAGTTAATTAAGTATTTGAAGTGCAACGGATTTCTGAATGATCGGCAATACGGATTCCGTGGCAGGCGGTCCACGAGAGACCTTTCCACCCTTATAACCGATATATAGACATCTGCGCCACCTGCATCTTCAGAACATTAAATGATTAAATGATTAATGTGGGAACAGATCTCAAGTGTTTCAGAATGTATACAGAGACCCCCTCGGGATAGTGTTTTTGAAGAAAATTGAGGTCTTTTGAAAAGAGTGTTAAGGCGACGCATCTCATGCACAAAGTAGCAACCAAAACAAAACGAACGGACTCATAGCACATCCTAAGTTGAACTGCCCAGCAAGATCTCGAGATCCGATTCATTATTTTTGGTGAAAGTGTTTATTAGTAAGCTTAACACGACACAAGACCAAAAGCGCACATTATCGTGTGCATTATCATCATGAATAAGATACTCGTACATGACGAAAGTGAGGAGACTAACTTTTTTTCTTGGAACCACGAATTTTATTCTTTTTAGCCATCCAGATCGTCCCTTCAAAAGAGTTTTATTCCGTAGTCACACAGGGGCGGAGACCTTGTTTTCAGTCTTTGTAGTATATTTCGACTTTCGACTCAGCAAAGTTTAGCCTCCTGCGACTATTTCCTATTTCCAAACCTGAAGAATTACCTATATTGACTATATGTATCGAGCTAAAACTATGTTGAGAAATAAAGTGCTTATCTGCCCAAAAATTGGAAGAGCTATACCGCAAATCTACAATAGTGAGAGTAATCAGGTTAAGGTGGACCGGACATGTGGCGCGAATTGGCAACAATAGGACTGTGCGTAGAATTCTTGACAGTAGACCTATGGGAAAGAGACCGACAGGAGGCCCCCGAGATGGGAGGACAATGTTAAGTTCGACCTTGAGGCGATCGGATCAGTTGTCAAGTCTGGACGTAGAGTGCAAGGGACAGGGAACGATGGCGGAGTCGAGTTGGAGAGGTCATGAACCTCCGGGTTCCTACAGGCCAATAAATAGTATAGCAATTTTTTTGTTTTGTTTTGTTTCGGTAGGAAGGTGAACATCTTCAAAAGATACCCCTAGACCGATCCAGAGGCATGCTGGGTTTTTACCGACTAAAACCACCTCCCGCCAGGCTCATGTTCTTGTTGCTCACCGCGGAACTTTCTTTTAGATATTTCATCGCGGGATGGGACGGAGTTTACCTGTTACTCCGCTCGTCGCGTCGCAACTGCTGCATAATGTCACATAGAATATCATTGGTTACGGACCATGCTTGTTTGGAACTCAGCATGTATTCCATTACCTCTGCTGGGGTAACTGTCCGTCTCGTATGTCGCTCCAAAATCGTTCGTGCGCTCTCGAATCTCACGCACTGTGTGAGTACGTGTTTCGCATTTTCTATTTAGCCTTCACAATACAAGTAGTATGTGTGATTCACATGATTATACTTGTGCAAGTATTGCTGAAAACACCCATGTCTTGATATTAGCTGAGTCAAGTGGTAATTCAGCTCGCCATGTTCTCTTTTCACCCATGTTTCTATATCAGGTATCATGGTGTGGGTCCATCTTTCTTTGGTGGAATCCCGTTGCCATTCTCTTAGGCTTGAGAGCTCTATTGTGACCGCATTCTCCGACGATTCTCTTGGGAGACCTTATGCAATGCAGCGTTTTCTTTAGCTGCAATGTCAGGTGGCGTCTTCCTGGCCAAAATATTTATGGCATCTTCGGATACCGTTCGGAATGAACAGCATACTCTTAGTGATGCCACCCCATGCGCTCAGTTCACTCCCCTCATGTACGACTTACACTGTGCAGCTCCTGCCTATATGTGAGCTGCATACATTATAATGGAGGTTTTGACATTGGTTATGAGTTTCCTTATGTGGGGCCGGGGTCCTCCAACATTGGGTAGCAGTCTCGCTAAAACTATGCACCCTCTTACCGTTTTCTCACTCGTTTCCTCAGGTGTTCCTTGAAGCTCAACCTGTTGTCGAGTATAACACCAAGATATTTAATATAGGGAGTGGATCTGATTATTTGTCCTTCTATTTCCAAATCAAGCTGTTCAACTTTCTTGTGGCTGCTTATTAAAACTGCCTCCGTCTTATGTTCAGCTAGTTTCAGTCCGGTCGTATCTAGCCAGCATTTAATGGTCTGGATTGCTTGGGAGCAAATATTTTCCAGGTCATCTAGATGTTTAGCTGCGGCCACTATTGCCAAATCATCTGCCTACCCAATGATTCTAACCCCCTCCGGTACATTGACCCTGGGCACACCATCATACATGCTATTCCATAACAGCGGACCTAATACAGATCCCTGAGGTACACCCGCTGTTATTTTATATTCCTGTGGTCCTTCATCTGTAGCATACAGCAGTTTTCTATCCGAGAGATAGTTTGCTAGTATACGCACCCAGTGGGGTGAGACTTGTAGATTGCCCAACGCTTCTAGAATCCGATTCCAATTCACCGAGTTAAACGCATTTTTAATATCTAGCGTCACCACCGCGCAATATTTCTTTGTACCACCTAGCCATCGTGCTCCAGATATCGCATTGCGAGCGATGTTGCACACCACAGATAGTGCCTTACCGGTTGATCTACCTTTCCGGAATCCATACTGCGATTCAGAGAGCCCTGATGTCCCCTCAGTGAATTGTTCCAGGCGAGTGGCAACTACTCACTCAAGCAGTTTTCCTGTTGTGTCCAGCATCCACAATGGGCGATAAGACGACGGCGCATAAGCCCGGGTATAAGCACAACCCACTGTTTTTTCCATCGTTTGGGAAATTCTCCTGTTTGAAAGCAGGTTGTGAAGAGACTGATGAAAACTTCCGGCTTCTATATTAAAGCAGTCTTCACTACAGCGTTAGGGATACCATCCAGTCCCGGGGTCTTGTTTTTTTGACAACCCTTGCAGCCAAGAGCACCTCTTCGGTGGTCACGGGAAGTATCTCTCCTTCAGTGATACTCCACTCCTCTTGCACTCTCAACACCTCATCATACTGCGAGAAGAGAATAGCAGCGATTCTGGCCATGTCAGTTTTACTTTTTTGCATTTGACTACTGTTATTCTGTAGTCTTTTCATGACAATCCTGAGGCGCTGCCCCATGGGTTGTTATTTAATTCATCTCTAAGGGAGCAGAACGTCATATTTATTTTTGCGGATCACATTCCTCAACTCTTTCCGTTTGTTGACGAATTCCGCATGCAACTGTGGATGGGTGTTACGGTTTCTTGCTCTTTGTTGCAAGCGTCTTAACCTGTTGCACTCCGATCGCACATGGGCGATTTCTGAGTTCCACCAATGCACTGGTTTGATAGCTCTGCTGGTTGTCTTTGCATGACTTTTCCAGCCTGTTCGCATCTGCCTCTGCGCCAAACTGTGCAATTTGTTCTTCCAGTATATAATCGAGCAATTCCGCATCGAGGTCCTTCTCTTTCCACCCATTTTTTTGGGCTTTCTTCGCCAATTTGCCAGTGATGAATCCCCTGTGTGGTAATATTTCGTTCATCACGTCTTGGTGGCCACTATGGGTGTAGGTGTCAGAAACTCGCCATTCCATACCTCTTCCCAACATGGAGTTGACAAATGTGATGCCGATTTTGGACCGGGCTCTATCCTTTATGAAGGTGTCATTAATACCATCATTAAGTAACACCAGATCTAGGACCGCGAAGGCTTCAAGAAGTGCCTGGCCTCTACTGTTGGTCCTTGTGCTTCCCCATTCGACTGCCTAAGCGTTGAAATCTCCAGCAGCTATAAGAGGGCTCTTATCTCTAGCTTCTTGTGTTATTCTGTCTAAAAAGCATTTGAAATATTCTATTTCCCATCTTGGCGGAGCGTAACAACAGTAGAAATGAATTCCTCTGATCTTAGCATAGGCAATTCCTTCCAGCCGCTGAACACTTCTGCATTCCATGGGCGAATTTCCAGTTGTCCAGATGGCCGCTGTTCCGCTGCTGTCTTCCTCCCATGTAATAGTACCAGTGCCGGCTATCCTGTGCTGCTCATTGATGAGTACCACGTCAGCACCATATTCCTTAAGCGTTTGGGAAAGAAGATCTTGTGCGGCTCCACAATGGTTTAAGTTGATTTGAATGCACTTAAACCTGTCCATTTTTTTTTTTTCAAGAGATTGGACTTCGCGTTTTTAAATGCTCACCATTTGTAACTCCCTGTTGAGTGGTGGTTACCGCCTTCGCATCCTGATTCGTAGAACATGAATTTGGCGTGTGCTTTACAACCCATTGCTTTGTGGCCTTTTCCTCCGCATTTCAAACAGTTTTCCGAACGATCTTCTTCGGATTTGCAGGATTTCACCACATGGCCGTATTGCCAACATCTGAAACATCGTGTGGGTGCGATGTATTCTCGAAGTCTGAATCTCACCCATCCAACCCCTAGGAAACCTGTAGCCAGCAACATGCTAGCCTTTTCTCCTGGTAAGCGGATCACGGCAACCTGCGTGCCATCTGGTTTTCTTCTTAAACTCTTTACCGCTTCCTGTGGAATCGCGTTCTGCGCAAGGAGCTTGTGGGTATATTCGCTGGTGGCGTTAGCATGAACGCAGATTAGACGAAAACACCGCAATTTAATTCACGGCAGCTGATTCCTCAAAACACAGTTCTCCGGTAGAAATGAAACACACAGATATCTAATTGTATTTAATTGTTGAACTTTATTGAGCAATGTTCTTGAGTATTACACGGGGACATTGATTTATTTTGTTTTTATTGTTCTAACGATTTTCCACAATGACACATTAGTTTAGAAGTGACACGAAATATTTCGACTTAATTAAACAACCTTTATCGGAAGAAAAGTTGACAAAATGCTCCTCTAATTACAAGCTGAATAAGACATTATATTACGTAACACTTAACACGTAAGGTTCTCGACAACCTTCCTCGACTGTAGAATTCTGACTCAGCAAAACGCCACGTCCCCGGTACGTGTGCGCGCTTCAAAGGTTACTATCTGACTAGTTATTCGCTGCCCACGAAAAAAAGGACACCGCAAAGAAAACCGCAAAAAGAGGAGGAGCTGCACGATCGACTCGAGGCAGTCAATCGTGATTGGGCCGGGGAATACGGCATACATTTCGTATGTATGTGTATGCATCGCATACAATCGTCCGGTGATCGATGGTGGTTGCGAGCGTCGCAACTGCATCTCCTACGAATACAAACAATGGGTGGCCTGCGGCTGTGTACACAATTGATTGTGCAATACTTGCCGGCAACAGGAACATCTGGGGTAAAAACAACACGAGCCGAAGATCTGGCCATCCTAGGAGAGGCCATAAATCAACATTTAGGTTGATGGGTGTGAATTTTCCTAGGTCCGCCGACGGTTGGCGGCCGTTAATAGGAAATTGGATATACCATAAACAATCTATGATGCAAATGCTATATTTGGGTATTGCAACGAATATAGGGTGCAGCCATTGCCAGATGTTAAAAGTAAACACTTGATGGCTGCATCCAATTCGTTGCTTGTTCGCGGTCCCTGATCGGTGGAGACCGATAATAGGAAACCAGCTATTGCTGGTAATTAGGGTAATGTTTGCTTTGCATCAGCCGAAACCTTGTCGGCGGTGGCAAACTGATGGGACCTGATAGCCGCATGCTAGGGGTGCCATGGACAACAAAAACAACGAGTAATCAATGAACTCCGTGTTGATTTTGTTTCCATGGCGTAAGGCTATGGGAACGAGATGCACTGGGTGCAATGCATGACCGAGGATGAAATTTTCAATGCCAAGGCTAGGTGATAATCTTTGCCGTGGACTTAATGTTTTCAGGTATGGTAATGCATGCCCGAGGATGAAATTTTCGATGCCACGGCTAGGTGATAATCTTTGCCGTGGACTTAATGTTTTCAGGTATGGTAATGCATGCCCGAGGATGAAATTTTCGATGCCACGGCTAGGTGATAATTTTTGCCGTGGACTTAATGTTTTCAGGTATGGTGGTGGAGAAAAAGGGGTTTGGAGAAAAACCCCCAAAGAAAGGTAAGCTGCCTAAAAGATATTCATGTCAGTTATCCTATTGGGTAACTGAATTAATTCCAGCAATTTGACTGGCGGTAAATGCCGTAGCAAGGTTACGCAACCTTGCTGAAGGTTCGACTTTGAGGTAAGTCGCTTCGCCTGGAATAGTGGGGATCGAGTGATGTATGGCTCTTCGGGCCCTGAAAAGCCCCACAAGCTCGATAGCGATCGCTGTCAGAGTTTCCTCAATAGTAGTCACCTGCTCTAAATCACGACACTCAACCGTGATTTCCTGTGACACTGTTTCGGCATTAGCATCTTCCTTTAGTACTCGTTGTACCTTTGCTTTCAGTGTCTCGGTGGTGGCCTCTAGACGGCGTTTCAGTTCTAGCAGCGACTAGTATAGTAGTATATGATAGTATTTGCCGAAAAAAATATCAAACTGCCCTCGTGCCATAGCGTCAACGTGAATATTTGTACTTCCTTTACAATTCTCAGTTATTTGGTATAAAATGTGTTGATATACTGGCGAGAGTTCTTTATAAGCTTCACAGTTGTGGGACCTCATCGAAGGATTTCACAAGAGTCAAAATGACAATAATCTCTCCCGTGGCGTACAGAGTATTTTGTCACCCAGAGAGAACATTTTTATTGAATAGAGGGATATACCAAATTAAAAAGCAAATTAAATTAAAAAAAAAAAAGAAAAACAAAAGCATTTCAGAACCACAAAAAAAGTATTGTATTCGAAATAATATAATGGTAACTTTTTCTTTTAAAGTAAAAAGAACATTTTTTTCTGTATACCGAAATGTTGAATTGTTTAATAAACCGACTGAAAGTGTACTTAGATTAAGTGCTAGCGCAGAACCAGTTACTTCGATTAAAAAAGTAATATTGTTAAAATTGACTTTAGTCGAAAACTGTGCAACTATTTTCTGTCATTCGTAAACAAATGGATATTCAAATCAATCATATTAAATATACCTATACCTGTGGTAATATTGGCGCAAGGATATATATATATATATATATATTAAAACAAATTATGGTTAGTAGTTGATACCCAAGAATTGCAGCGGTATGGAGTTTTTTATTATAATACATAATTAAAAACATACATACTTATTATATTAATTTTATTTCACTGATTCGACTGAACACGTAATTTGATGTGTAAATAAATAAATATTCCAAAGTATCAAATTCTTGTGCGGTAAAAATTATTTAATATTAGGTAGTTACGAATTCATGTACTAATAGCCAAACAACAATGAAGAGAAGCATGCGGGCCGCCGAACGTGTTGTGTGGGTTTGGAGAGAATCATATTTTACAACAATGGATTATAAAGTTCCCGCGCAAGGCTAATAACCTTGCCGGGAAAAACAAATTATTATGGACAATTTAACAAGTCTCGGATATCGGTGCAGAGACTTGCTAAATAAGGCGAAGGCCAGATCCCGATGATGATGATGATACCTGTAGTAATCCTAATGCAATCAAAAATGTATAATCCAAAGAGATGAGCAATCTTTGACTGAAACAATAAAATTAATAAAATGTGTTTTCCAAGTTACCTAAGTTTTGAAATATACATCGGTTTAGTAAAATAAATCATTGCAAGCGAACGATGAACAAAATAAAGTTATAATGATAATTAAATATATCTCAAATGAAAAGAAACACATCTTATCCAATTATGTGACCATGAGTTTGATTGGGAGTCACGGAAAATTAGTTCTGAAGATTCAAAGGGGCGTCAATCTCGTTGACAGCTACAAAGAAACTTCTATTAGCGCTTTCCAATCGACTACGTGCCAAACACCATGACATAATATTCAGTCCCATCTTACTGGCAATGTTGCCCTAAATTTTCCTCTAGAGTCAACAAAATTACTTGAAAACCAAATACGCATCTTATTGCTCGGCAACATATTTTCTTACCGTACCAAGCAGGGGAAGAGAGTCACTTCTTGATGGTCTAAAACTGATGCAGGTCTCTTGTTGTTTGGTACATCGCTTCCGCTTCAACAAGAAAAGGGGAAACCGACGGTGTACCAAAACGGGAAAAACCAGATTCCACAAGCACCAAAGAGAAGTATGTGTAACGACGACGCGTTACAAGTTTATTGCCCTCTTACATCGAAATTGTACTTCTTAGGCTGACACCGCGGCATATCTACACGAGCATTGAGGAATATTGGCCCGCCGCTCTCGCGGATGCACTCAGCCATCTCCCGTGTCACGTACCATTCACTTATTCACAATCTCTGTTAATGCCTCTCCCTTTGACTGCAAGTCTCAGGTCCAAGACACCACGCACACCACGAAAACTATTTTTAGATACGTTTCAAAGGAATTCGACATAAGAAAGGAACAAAGGCAAAAAATAACATCCCTTGCATTACCAATGCTAAAGCAGGAGAGACGCAAAAGCCAACCCTTATTCTTGAGAAGACCGACAGGGAGATGTTGTGATACTGTGATGTCCATGGCGTACTGCTGAGAAGAATCTATAAATGGTTGGGTGAAGTTTCGAGATGAATTGCTGCATCTGCCGGTAAAGGAACCATTTCTGAACTTGCCGACATGACTCGCCATGGACGTAATTTGTTTTGTTCCGCACCGCCGGAAGTGACCTTGAAAGGCAGACACAGGACCTTAAAATGTGTTTTATATTTTTTCTTTTGAATTCAATTGCTTGACGAAGAGGGAGAACGACTGGTAATTCGTCGGTCATTTTCCATCAAACCACTTGGCCTGTACAGGTACTCGAAGCCCTAAAAAAATGTAACCCGAGTTGAGACGATCGACATATTGAGATATCAACAAGCCACGATCTCTTTTTAACTTGAGATAAAGTAAAGTGATCCCTTGTATAATATTTGTCAATAATTTGTCTCAGCCGAAGGTGTGTAAGGGGCGGATTGATGTCCTATCATAAATGCACAGGTTAGAAACGGGTAATCGAAACCCAGAAGTCAGCTGAAAACCACAAAAAAGACATGAATTGGTTATATAAAGGTCCATTTTGTAGATGCGGTAGAAGGTATTCAATTCAAAAAATACCTAATGGCCGCGGCAGAAACTGGGCGATAGTGTATCCATAAGTTTAGAGGTTAAATTTGCTTCCTGTGGTAATGTTTCGTTCTTTCCAAAAACCAAATCAAAGGTAGCTGCATGGCGTAATTTTGTCATGAATTGTCCAATAACTTCATTGCGTTCCTCATAACATTTAAAATTAACTGTGTATCATATTTATTTGTGGTTAACAAACTAAAAAGATCATAAAATGTTCTGCAAATTGTGCGGTGCGGCGGGTTTTTTCTTTACTTTAGTAGTGTGCTATTGTAATATAGAATAATTTCCAGATATTCACTACACGAGTCCTAAGACAAATCGGGCTTAGGAAAAGCAGTCGGCTATTTTTTTTTAGTAAAAATTGACAAGATGCTTTTTCTTCAACAGTTCTTCTTCTAATCCATTGACTTCTTTGGTGATGCTTCGCTCCTCTAAAAAAAAACAAATAGAATGAGGCTGCTTGGCAAAATTTAATCATTAACCGTCTAATAACTAATCCACATTCTTTATAGCACTTTAAATAAACTGTTAATATGATATTAATTTGTGGTTAACTAATTAACGAGATTTTCAAATGTTTTGGAAATTGTGCTGTGCGACAGATAACTATTGAACAACACTTTTACAGAAAAAATCCTATATAGAGCAAAAAGTACTAATTCTTTAAATATGTGTATTAAATTTCGATGTATCAAATCGATTACAATTCGATTTGGTTTAGAATGTCTCCATTTCCATGTCACACAATCAAAATAGCGAAGGACAACCCAGAAAGAAAATCGAATAAGCAAAAAGCATCAGCCGTATGTCTAACAATAACATAATGTAGCGAGCTTAGGGTTCGCTGGATTAATTATATATATATATTAGTCCGTTAATAACAACCGTTACTTTTACCGTACACTTAACGATTTCTTGACTTATCGCTTCCGTACTTATCGCGTCTTTGACTGCTTACTTCTTACTTTTACTCATCGCTTCCTTACTGCGTGCGACGTATTTATACCGTTTTTCCTCATTCTGATTTGGTGTTTCGTTTCCGCCCGTTCCACAGCCTGGAATTTTCTATTGCTCATAGTCTCCATATTATAGTCTCAGAATATTCTAGTACTTTGTTTTGGACTTTCTAGAATATTCTAGTACTGATTGTCATATGCGTCACAATAACATGCAATTTCAGATCAGTTTGGTGGACTTGAGTTTGGAAAACAAATTCGTACACGCGGCAGTGACCTGATGTGTTGATCATTGGTTACATTTTTCGAGATTCTAATCGTCATCGGGTCGGTTGGTATCACGCGGTTTTCACCATCGCCGCAAAGGCTATAGTGGCCCTGCCCGAGAACTGAAAGATATGTGGCGTATATAAGAGACGATTAATTGACAGAACGCACCCCACCGAACTGGTTGGCCAAGTTTAGTACCGAAGATTTGAGTTTCGAATTTGGGTCCCGAAACCGAAAGATCCAAGTGAAGGCGCTTGCCGAGAAAGACCGGTCGCCACCTGGGCGAAAGGTTGCTTACATTTTTACAAATCAAAGGAATTTGCAACGACTTGGTTACATATTTCGCCTTGATGTCTGAGCTCTGTACAATTTGACCCAAGAAAATTTGGAAAATTACATATTTATCTGCAATTCACTTCTTAGGCGACATGAAAACGATCCATTTCTCGAGCAATGAGTGATAGGTGACAAAAAAAAGTTCACTTACGACAACGTATTGCACAAAAACCGCCGAATACCCAATTATGAAACAACCCTATCGTTTTTTGACTAAATAAGTAAAATTAATACAATTAATCTGCATCTGGTCTTGGCTTTATTTACTATGTCTCTTCACCGGTACCCGGTCGTTATGCGAGAATTGTTAAATTGCCCCTAATAATTTGTTTTTCCGGGCAAGGTTATTTGCCTTGTGCCAACCTTTCTCAAGATGCCGCTGCATGCATTGGTTCACTACTTGGCGAGTGGCAAATTACCTATCCAGGGATGTGTGGCGGTTCTTTAAAACCTTCCTAAAGAACCATCTATTTCTTTAAAACAACCTACTTTTCCCCCACTCCATAAACCACTATACTTACCTGCATTCGAGCAGTGTAAGCTTTCTTTCAAATAACTTTCACCTGAAAGTAAAACCCCAGCAGGCATGCACATCAAACAAGTTATTTCATTCATATTACATGAACCGTACCAGACAATCGGCTCGGCTTGTCAGCAATTATAAAAGATAAATACTCGCTGGCCAGCGTAATTGTTGACACAGCTGTAGCCGGTATTCTTGCTACGGTTCATGAGTGAATATTGCCTCAATCCCAAGGTTCGCTACAGTTGCGACCAATTTCCTTTATCGGTTATCTACCGATCATGGGATTTGGGCACTAATATGATTGACGTTAGACAATCATACCCTAGATCATGCCTAAAGATGCTCCGGCCTGTTAAACAAACAAACACACAGTAGCATCACTATGTTTACCCTATTACCGACCGCTAGTCCATGGCCACCCTGGGCAAGACGTATGGTTGCACATCTGCAAGGCTAATTCCTCGCCATTATACTCATGTACCGGCACCGTCTTGTAAACAAGACCCACATTTTCGGCTGACCTATCGTCACCAGAACTATAGCCTACAACGGCATTATCATGAACGCCTGAGTAAACACGATGTGCATATCATCGTGACCCTTGAAATAGCGTTTTTGTGTATCTTAAAGCAAAAACCTATTTCGTTCTCAGGCGCAGGTCATCAAAGATTTATGACCCTTGAAATATCGTTTCTGTTTATTTAAGACACAGAAACCTATTTCTCCCTTCGGCGATCTTCGCTATCGCGTATCTCTATAATACCTACAATTCATTACACCAGCCCATGTTTATTCAGGTGCATTTTCGTCGTTGCCGATATGCAGGCTGAAGGGCAACGTACTTATCCTATACGGACACATATAGAATCCTCCCACACCGATGTAATCCACCATCGTTGAATCTGAGCGATATGGATTGCATCGGCGAGTCAGATATCATCGTTATAAGAGTGCACAAGCACTATACGTGCCTATTGAGGTTTCTTGTAATGTACGGAGTCGAGTAAAAAAATAATATGTTTTTGTCTTGTGCGTGATCCTGTGTCAAGCGTGTGTGGAAGTCCGTCCTTACGCGAGTCGTTTAATATACCGCGTAACTCTTGTTGTCAAAGAGAACAATAAATTAAGGAACCATATATGTGAAAGAAACTTGTGTGAAATAAAACAAAAAAGAAGTTACGTAAAATAAATCAGTGTTCAATTTTTACCCGTTTTCGTCTTCCTTGAGGAACAATTTTCAGCAATCGGTGAGTGTAATCTAAAGGAGATGGGGATTAAGTGAATCCGGGTTGTGCCAGGCACTCTACTTAAATGCCCCACAGATGTCACGTAGAGACTGCATGTCAACTTGGATTGAACAGGAACAAGGATCGTCCTGGCCTTCGCCGGGTTGAAAGCAGAGACGTTGCCCTGTATGTTCGCTCCCACCCCGCACTTCTTCCTCATACCGCCTCCTAAATGTCACTTAATTTTTACCACCTCCTGTCCTACCCCGCATCATTAACAGGTTAAGTTATTAGCTGATTAATTAAGATAGTTCGTAAGTTAGCCCATAAGAACCTTTTTGTAAGCTTGTACTAAGCCAATAAATAGGGTGGTAAGAAGATCCACTCTATTAAATAGCTGCCAGACGAAAACCCCGACGTGGATCTTACTAGCGAAACGATGCTAAGCCAGAGGAGTAAACTAGAATACAAGGACTATAATACTATACGAAGGCCATGTGTAGTGTAGAAATGGGCAGCTTCCGGGTGGTGAAAGCTTGCATTGTACGCATACCCATTCACCGGAGAAGGCGGATGTACGCGATCTTGGTCTATATACCTGAAGCACATCAATCTAATCTCAAGGGACACTCTTAGATGCAACTTCATTCAAAAAGAATTTATTTCATTGTAGGCGGCGATTTGAATGCCAAACAAAAAGATTCGGGAAATAATATGTTCAATAAAAGCGGAAATCAAATTGCTGCCTGGTTAGATCAACACTCCGTTGAATATAAAACTGACTTACCAGCTACAGAATATCCATCCTTTCCTAGAGGATGATCCGTCTTAGACATTATGCTTATTGACTCACCACTGATACCTACAAATATAGGCCATACATTTTTGCACATTTGAAACATGAATAGAAATAAAACTACCACTGTTATTTTGTTGATCCTTTATATAACGTAATAAACGTTTATTGAAATTCTTTTTTTTTAAATGACATCGTCGATATGTGCCTCATCTCGTCATTGGCACTCCTGCAATCGACTACGCAAACTTTGGAAAACTCGCTGACATGCCGCGGGGTATCGCGGCTATCTCCTCTTGGAATGTTCTCATCGCTTCTTCTTGAACATGGCCGCCCTGTTTGTTTAATATTCATTGTCGATCCCGTTTGATCGAGCTTCTTGACCCAAGCTTTAATTAAATTAACACTTCGACATCCACTTAACGGCGTAATCCGTATTCAATTCTAAATAGGCGTCGTACAGTAACGTAGGAATCGTTGTTTTTGTAAAATTGGTTTACACAAAAAGCACGCTGTTGTCCCGTGAAGCGCTCCATCGTGACTAAAATTGCATGAAGCGACGCACAATTTCCTGCTCCTCCCTCTAACGGTTTTTAAGAAATCAAGTGTTGGCATTTGCAAAAATTTATGGGCCACCCGATACTAGCAGACGAAACAGAAACTTACGAACGATTGACAATTATAGCGATCATTTTGCATTCGCTGTGGTGATAAAACCTCCGAGCGATCTCTTGGAACTAGATGAATGTATGGTCCCGCTACCGTTCTAATACGGAGGAATGCGATGGCCGCGCTTCACCATAACTCTAACAAGAGAACTGCCTTCAAACGCTCTTAATTCACCAATAAATACAAATCCACCACAATATATAACAAACGGATGAAAGCAACACTTACCAACAACGTAAATATGTACCACAAAAGTCAGCGCATCATCTAAACTAAAACTATCATACGGTTCACAGACAGGCACGACCAATCGATTGGAAAACCTCCAACACCTAATAAAAGCTAACTAAAGGTTAGCAACAAATGTGTGGTGCAACCATAGAACTCGTGCTGTAAAACCAAACAGCCCCAAAATGTTCCCACAAATTAATAAAATAATTAGAGAGGGTAATTATAAAATAATAAAAATTATTAGCGTTGCGCCAACCTTTTTCAGGATGTCGTTGCATGCATTGGTTCACAACTTGGCGGGTGCCAACGTAGCTATCCAGGTGCGTCACGTGGAGATTGCATGTCAACTTGGATTGAACAGCGACAAGGATCGTCCTGGCCTTCGCCAGGTTGAAAGCAGAGACCTGTATGTCGCAACGAAAGGTTGCGGCTGAGTACAGGCATTTCCAATGATTATTTTTTCACTTTCTTTAGAGATAAAGCTGTATGCTTAATATGCTCAGAGACTGTGTCGACATTAAAAGAATATAACATAAAAAGGCATTAGGATACAAAACATGAACAACAATATAAAAACTTAACAGGACAACTAATGATAGATAAGTTCAATCAAATGGAGAAAACCGTGGAAAACAATGGGCTATTTTTAAAAATCAAGCTATTCTATCAAATACGGCAGTTAAGGCTAGTTTTGTTGTCAGTCAAATACTATCAACAAAAAAAAAAGAAACTCTTTGCGGATGGAGAGATGATATAAGAATGTCTGACTGCTGTTGCAGAAATTGCATTTCCTGATAAAATAAATATTATTTCAAACATTAGTTTATCAAGATTCACCATTGCAAGGAGAATTGAAAACTTGTCCGAGAGCATAGCAACAACGCTTCATGAACGCATTGCAAAATTCGAATACTGTTCTTTGGCACGTAATGAGAATTGTGATATTAGCGATCCAGCATAACTGGATATATTTTTACGTGGTATCGACACTAAATTTAATATCGCCGAAGAATTGTGTTCAATAATTCCAATGCAAGGGACTACAACCGGCAAAGACCTGTGCGGTGAACTAAAGTCTGTGTTGGAAAAATTTTCAATTTTATTAGAAAAGATTATTGGTATATCGACAGAAGGAGCACGAGCAATGTCGGGCATGGAGGTAGGAGTATCGGGAAGTCTATTTCAAGACATTCAGAAGATCACAGGAACGGAAATACCTGGTGTACCCGTCTGAAGAGAGCGTCAAGATACAAATGTATCGATAGGGAACGTTTGTTGTGAACGAGCCCTTATATTTTTTTTATTTGGTTGCTATGACATCTGCCAAACATATTTAGTATGCATCAAGTCGTTGTACAAACAACATCTTTTTTTTTTTAATCCTGTTAAAAATGTCGAATTTTGTACCAGAAAATTATGGTTTGCGGAAAGCATTGATTTTCTGTTTTCATTTGAAGAAAAGTGCTGCTGAATGGGCCACAAGACACGGAAAGGTAATTTTGTTCCATGATAATGCTCCGATAATGCAAAGCCCGTCAAAGAAACAATTAAAGCTCTCGGCTGGGAAGTGTTACCCCACCCGCCGTATTCACCAGACTTGGCTCCTTCCGACTACCATTTGTTTTCATCGATGGGACACGCATTGGCTGAGCAGCATTTCAATTCCTACGAAGAAATCGAAAATTGGGTCTCCGAATGGTTTGCCTCAAAAGACGTCCGGTTTTATTGGCGTGATATTCACAAATTTCTAGAAAGGTGGTCGAAATGTGGAGAAAGCAATGGCCAATACTTCGAATAAAATGTTTTTTACTTTTTAAAAAATAACGCTCACTTCATGCCGGTACACATGGTATTCGTTAACCACTGCATAATTCACCAGGAAAACTTGTGTGCGAAAAGATTGAGTTTGCCAAATGTCACAGTACCAATAATTAAACTAGTCAATTTTATAAAGTCGCGCGAATTAATAAAAACAATTGAGTTATTATTATATATCAAATAAATAATTTTATTTTATTTTAACTTTTCTCAAAGAACATTCGTCTTTGAATTTCTAATCGAGACTGCCGGCCAAATCCTTTTTTTTTTCAAAACTGTATTTATTAACCATAATTAGAATTCGTACATTTAAGTAATACAGTGACTTAAAATTAATTTACATGTAATTATTATTATAATATATACATTTTCCAAACAATATTTTATGAGATATAAGATAGATGCGTGTTTATAAATTTAGTGGTATTATCTTCCTGGAAAAGGTCAGAAAACCAGGCCTGCCAAATCCGCCTCCAGTCTCCTTTTTAACCTTTTTCTTTCTTCGCTTCCATGTTGTCCTTATCATATGGCAGCAGATCTTTGTCGTGAGGACTGTGAGAACTTTTTCTTTTTTTGCAGCTAGTGTTGAATGCATTACCTACAGCATGTGTGCTGAGGACTGTGAGAACTTTTCCTTTTTTTGCAGCTAGTGTTGGATGCATTAACTCTCCTCATCTTTTAGAGAAAAGCGTCCTCGCTTTTCCAGTTAGGCGTAGTGTTCTTGAACAAAATTCATTTACAATGATAACGGCACTTCTAACAGGGTGTTCTATTGGGATGAAAAGTGTTGAGATTTCTTGTATATTGGTGAATTTAGTATCTGCTTCTGACTCTAATATATTTAGTAAATCTAATCTCCTGTTTTTTTTTGGATGATTTCTTTTAATTTTTTTTTTATGTTTGAGTATTTAGTTCTATCTACATGTACATTATTTTCTTTAACGTCTTTTAAGTCTAGAGTGTTAGAATAGAAATTTTTATTGAATGAATAATTCTAGGGTAAGTACGATGAAAAATAATTTTAATTGCCTGGTTGTGAACAAATGTTATCCTTGTGCACTTTGGAACCACGGTTCGTTGTCACTGTGTTTCCATTATCGTCTCTGACAATGTGTTCGATGAAGCGATCAGTATTTTTGTTTCGTCGGGATGGTCTCACATAAATTTTGTCTCCTGGTTTATACATTTTGGTTTCGCGGTTCATCTTAAAATACTTTATTAATTGTTTTTGGTTTGCTTCAAGTTTTTCCTGTATATTAGGATATGCGAGTCTGTTAAAAAACACGTCCTCGGGTTTCGCGTTAGTTACCGAGTGAATAAAGTTGTTATATTGTTTCACTGCTTCGAATATGATGTCCTTACATTCCCTGTTACGAGGGTTGCCTCTTATGTTTCGGGATTTGGCAACCCTAGCGTTGCAATTCGGCAATTGACAGCTCTGTCGTAAAGTTGGACATTTTTGAGGTTATGCGCACTCAGAACGTTTTGACATACGAGCGCTATTTGTGTTGTTTACAGTAACTTAAAAGATTCATCTCGGCCCAAAAATGGAATTAAATCGTCAACATTTTCGTGCGATTATTTTTTACAACTTTCGGCGTGGATTAACTCAGCAACAGTGCAACAATTTTTGGCGATGAAGCTCCATCAAGGACCAGTGTTTATCGATGGTATGGTGAATTCAATCATGGTCGCAGTTCACTCCAAGATGAATTTCGTGAAGGTCGTCCAAAATCAGTTGTTGTTCCGAAAACCATTGATGCTGTGCGCGAACTGATATTGGAAGATCGTCATGTGACCTATCGTGAGATTGAGACAACCTTAGGCGTTACTGGGACCAGCATATATTCAATATTGCATAAACATTTGACTGTCAAAAAAATTTGTTCGCGTTGGATCCCACACAATTTGTCAATCGCCCAAAAAAAGGCTCATGTCAATTGGTCGAAAGAAATGCTCAAAAAATACGGTCGCGGTGCTTCGAAACACGTCTATGAGATCGTGACAGGTGATGAATCGTGGATTTACGCGTATGAGCCCGAAAGTAAACAGCAGTCGACTGTCTGAGTGTTTCAAGATGAGCCAAATCCAACAAAAGTTGTTCGCGCACGAAGCACTTCCAAGCAAACGGTCGCCTGTTTTTTCGGAAAAACTGGACATGTCGCAACCGTACCACTAGAACAACGCAGAACAGTCAATTCTGAGTGGTACACAACCATTTGTTTGCCAGTTGTCTTCCAAGAAATCAGGAAAACCAACCGCCGAAGACGGATCACTCTTCACCACGACAATGCGAGCTCTCACACATCGGCTGCGATAACTGCATTTTTGAGCACCCAAAACATCGATTTGATGGGTCATCCGCCGTATAGTCCTGACTTGGCACCGAATGACTTCTTTTTATTCCCGTACGTAAAAAACAAACTGAGAGGTCAACGTTTTTCGACACCTGAAGAAGCGGTTGCTGCATTCAGAAAGCATGTGTTGGAGATACCTCAATCAGAGTGGCAAAAGTGCTTCGACAATTGGTTCAAACGCATGCAAAAGTGTATAGATCTTCATGGGGAATATTTTGAAAAACAATAAAGTGATTTTCGATAATCAATATTTGTTTTTGTTCTCTAATCCCGAAATATAAAAGGCAAGCCTGGTATATACTAGCGACTTGATACGCACTCTTCATCATGCTATTGCATTTGCAGATGATCTTGTCATTCACAGATCAGCTCCGAAAACTGAGATCATTAACAGCCAATTGCAGCGGGACTTCAGTCAAGAACAGGGCAACTGCGATGTTTGGAAACTCAAAACCAATGTCCGGAAGTGTGAAACTATCCCGTTTATAACACCGCTGTATCAGGCACTAGGGATACAAGAAGAAGCTGGCGAAAAGTTGTTATCATGGGGCCGTAGTCTAATACTTAGGCTTTTGGCTGGACCAGTATCTATATTTTAACAAACATATTGAGGCTGCTTTGGTCCAGGCAAAGAGAATTTATGCTATGGCAAAAAGGTTATTTCAGGGTATCCAACTTGACAATGCAGTTATGGTCATATATTACATGGTTCTCATCAGCCCAATGATCATGATGGATGCCCACTATGGTTCAATGTAGGTCCACATCATGCAGCGAAGAACAGCTCTTTCGCTTCAGTAGGAATATCTTCCGCAGAGACCGGGACGATAATATTAAACAGCATCAACAGTTCTGGTGGTTGACTGGAAAATAAAGGCCTGATTACCAATGTCGGTAGAATCACTGCATCATCAGTCAGCTTACACAGACTTAGCTTCTCTAGAATTAGGGTAGTATAAGATTTAATGAAGTTCTTTTAAACAAAAATAAAAAAAGAAGTAACTTAAATTAGAATTTTTTCTTCTTTGTCACAAATATTCAAACTGCACAATAGTCATGTAATGTTTAGTTTAGAGCGTCTGCCTAGGACCAGTAAGTTATAATATAAGATAATTAAGCTAGAATTTAAACATTTTTTATCTAACCTATGATTTAGAAACTAATAATATAAAACGAAAATAAAAAATGTTGCAAAAATGAAAAAAAATTAATGTAGGTCCACATCTGATGGAGAAGATTCGGGTTTTCACAAGGCAATGCCTCAGAACTTGCCTTGTACAACACCTCCACGCTTTAACCCTGAGGAACGGAAATGCTGAATAATGGTCTGATACAATCGATGCACATCGAATTGTTCCCACGACAGCAAACAACGACAGAAGCTGAGCTAGGAAAAATTAGATAATAAATATAAGCTGTTGAATATTAGGTAGTTCAGTTTTTAAGTTTTTGCGAACCAATGGAGGGCAAAGCATTCTGCCATGTGAGTTGTTTTTTAGTAACTCTCGTAGTATTTTAATTAACCACCCAACGTGGGGCTGCATTTTGTGACACTATAAAAATTCCTGTTAACACAAACCTCGAATGAACTCAACCGGGAACCAAGCTTAGAATCAATTAATTATAATATTACTGTAAGTCAATAGTCAAATACATATTTGTATATATATGAAAATCATATCCATAAACCATATTCTCTCTATTTGAATAAAAGTAAACTACTTGCACTACCTTATCGACTGTGAAAATACTGAATAGTGAATTTACATTCTAAATTGTAGATTTAATTAAACATTTTTTTTGTTAAATTATTGCACTGGGAGCAAATCCATTAAATAAAACATCAATTATGCCTGCAGATAACGTTGCAGCTCCTCAATCGCCCGCTCCCGTTCCTCTCCCTGTCCCTAATGCGAATAACGACGCCATGATTAGGCTGATTTCACAACTAGTGACCGGAACCCGTCAAATACAGGGACGGCAACTTTTTAATTCCATAACGAACCTCGCGTCCGATACTAACAACGCTATGGATCAGTCAATACACCTGGTCTACGATAGGAATTTGTCCGACATGGACAAAATACCCGATGTGGTGAAGAGCCTCAGAAAATTCTCTGGCCAGCAACGCGAATTTAACTCATGGAAAAAGAGTGTCGATAGCATACTCAAAATCTATTTGAACGCTACTCCCAAGTATTATGGGATCCTATCTGTTATCAGAAATAAGATTCCGGCTACGCGGAGATCGCTCTAGAATCATATAATAGCCCTTACATTATAACCTTACATTATGCATGACAATTGGAACAAGGTAGTAGTACGATTGGGGGATGAGAGCGAACATACAGGGCAAAGTCACTAATTGCTTTTACTCCGGCGAAAGCCTGGACGATCCTTGTCCGTGTTCAATCCAAGTTGACATGCAGTCTCCACGTGACGCACCTGGATAGCTACTTTGGCACCCGCCAAGTAGTGAACCAATGCATGGAGCGACATCCTGAGAAAGGTTGGCGCAAGGCTAATAACCTTGCCCATGAAAACAAATTATTATGGACAAACTAACAAGCCTCGGATATGGACCGGATACACGACGACGACCGCGGAAACGAAAATGGCTAAACGATTTGGGAATTTTCTCATGGAACGTCCGCTTACTATACACAGCTCGAGCTGCACATCAGCTAGCCGATGCCCTGTTCAAATATAAGGCTCACATAACATCATTACAAGAAATAAGATGGACGGGGAGTGGTGTTATTCAAAGAAACGAGTAGGACATTTATTACAGCTGTCATGGAAAACACCATGTGCTCGGGGTAGGCTCTCTAGTCAGCCAAAAACTGAAGCCTGCCATTATCGGGCTTAATGCAATAGACGAAAGGCTATGCACTCTTCACGTGTGAGGCAAGTTTAAGAACATAGGCCTCATAAAGGTTCACGGACCTATAGAGGAGTTCCCTGACGACGAAAAACAAGAATTCTACGAGAACGTGGAACGGACCCTCAATGCCTTCCCAAGATGCGATGTGAAAATCGTTCTTGGTGATTTGAATGCCAAAATAGGTCGGGGACAACAATTGGAAACCAATTCTAAGATCTAGCTGTCAGCGAAAGAAATGCAGACGCCGGCAATCAGGTCGCGGTCCTCAACAGACTCATCCATGAGATCAGTCTTAAAAAACAACAACTGGATAAACAAATGGAGGAAGTTTTTAAACTAAAAAATAATTTGACCGAGAATGAGCGGAAAACGAAAATGGTACAACAACAACAGCAAGAACACAGACGACAGCAACCCACGAAGAGAAAGAAAACACGACAAGCTAAGGAAACTCCACAGCAGGAATCACGTCAACAACAACAGCAGGAACTACATCAACAGCAGGAAGCATCTCAGCTGGTGCCGGTCAAAAAACAAAAGGAGAAAGTACCTACTATATATATCAGCTACATGGAGACAAAGGATCTCATAAAATTGGGTGAGTTGACATGCAAATCATTTAAAACAAAACGTATAAATAATTTTAAGATAAGTTTAACATGCGATGATTTAGAAGGCTATAGCAAAATTAAATCGACGTTGGGGAAATCGTAAAGCAGCGGGTACTACACGTACACCCCTTAATCGGAGAAAACTGTCTCCATGCTCCTCAAAAGAGTTGATTCTTCCTTTACGCCCGAAGAGGTGCTCGAAGAACTAAAAAGCTTCGAAAACGATACCTTGAAATTTACAGGTCTGAAACCATTTTCTACAGCAAATTCTAGAAATCGCAACCGTAAGTTGCCTTTTTTCATTGTGTCGCTAAATAGTAAAATTGATGGACTTAGATATATTAACTACATTAATCACCAAACAATAAGTTGGGAGAGAATAAAGAAGTCCGACCGCGTATTGCAGTGTATGCGATGTCAACGCTTCGGCCATGCGGCAGCGAATTGCAATATGCATTTCAGATGCGTCAAATTCCTAAATAAGCATATCATTGGAGAATGCCCATTGGGCGCAGAACAGCTCCCGGACAGAAATAAACTATCCTGTGTCCTCTATAACAACACAGGTCACCCTGCTAACTTTAGAGGCTGCCATTCAGCAAACGTTTACGAGCAATGGGAGAGACCAATACTAGGTGTATGCATACGTTTTTTACGGTTTAACCAAGAGATGGCGCCAGCGAAAAATACGCAGCACACCCCAAAACTAGTGAAAGACACCTTTAAATCGCTTGGGTTATCCTTCTGCAGTCGCCGTACTCCCCAGACTTGGTGCCATCTGACTGTCACCTCTTCGCATCAATGGGGCACGCGCTCACAGAGCAGCACTTCAGCGATTTCGAGGAAGTTGGAAAATGGCTCGACGAATGGTTTGCCGCGAAGGACAAGCACTTTTTCGGGCATGCTATTCATAAAATACCTGAAAGATGGGCAAAATGTGTAGAAGCCCATATCCAATATTTTGAATAAAAAAATATAATTTCCCTAGAAAATTACGTATTTTTTTTACCAAAGAAACCGGAAAGAACGTATGCATATATCTAGTATATATATATTGAGTTTTTTTTTAAATTTATTTAGATTAAGAATTAGCTCCTCGATAGTATAGTGGTGAGTATACCCGCCTGTCACGCGGGAGACCGGGGCTCGATTCTCCGTCGGGGAGCCTCTGGCGCAAGACTAATGACCTTGCCCGGAAAAAACAAATAATTATGGTCAAATTTAACAAGTCTCAGGACTTGCTAAATAAGGCCAAGACCGGCTCTCGGTTGTAGTGTCGATGATGCTGATTATGATGAAGAATTATGTTATAGAATGTAAGTGACTTAATTCCCTTCAAACGGGGAAAAACAGATTCTCTACCAAAGTGATATGATTTCTCGACTAGTCCCCCTTTTAACAATCTATACATCGTTTTATACTGTTAGAAAATTAAATGAATGAAATGTCAGCACGGTACCTTGTCACAAATTTTTTTTCTTTACGCAACACAAACGCGCCAATTCTACCTCCGCTCTCCCCCCCACCCGTGACCCAACATCGGCCTGACTGTTCTCCACAGGAGCGTTATGTGTTTTACCATGACAATCCAAGGATACTTTTAAAGAGACATTCTTCTTTCTTCAACAGACTCTTCCAACCGTCCCATTCAACAAGTAAATTTCCAAGTACATGTAAATCGGCGAATATCCGACAAAAACTACCGACGCATACCATTAACTTGGTCGAAGGTTATGGATTTATAGCGTTTGCGACGATAGTGATCGGATACGGATACCCCATACGCTAAAGTTATCATTGGTCAATATCAATGTGGCTTCATCCCAGCCAAATGAGCGATTGATCAGATATTCACCCTTAGGCAGGCGATGGAAAAATGACTGGAATTTAAGATTCCATTATATCATCTGTTTACAGACGTTAAGGCCGCCAGCGGCAACATAGCTGAGGTAGAATTATGTAATGCCATGAAAGAGTTCGGCATCCCGAATAAATGACTTTGTAGCTTGACCATGACCAACGTAGCTAGTCAAATAAAAATAGCGGGACTGCTGTCCAAACCAATAAACATCTTTAATGGACTCCGACAGCGGAGCGGTCTGGCCCCCCACCTTTTCAACCTGCCGTTGGAGAAAGCATTCCGTGACTCTGGCGTTACAACTAGAGGGACTATTGTCACCAAGTCCAGCCAGATGATTGCCTACGCAGATGACATCGACATCATCAGTAGATTCGACTCGGCTGTATAGGACTCCTTCACCCAGATCGAGCAGGCGGCACAAAAACCGGGACTTCACATTAATGAGGGAAAAAGTAAGTACATAGTAGCAAATTCTGCGAAGAGAAGACCTAACGTTGGTCAAACTATCAGGTTAGCGGAGCATAAATTTGAAGTAGCGCAATCGTTTAACTACCTTGGGTCAGTAGTAGCAGCCGATAATAATATGGAAGAAAAAAATACACAAACGGCTGATCAAATCCAACAAAACATACTATGGTCTATCAAGGCTCTTTAAATCCCGAAATTTATCCAGAATATCCAGGCTATTACTGTAGAAGACCATAGTCTTACCAGTACTCATGTATGGATAGGAGACTTGGGCACTCTGAACTGTTAGCCGCGTTCGAGAGGAAGGTCCTAAGGAACATTGTTAGCCCCATGAGTTGTACGCAATCTACCTTGAAGTTAACATTATAAGAAAAATCAAACTCGGTTGACTCCGGTGGGTGGGACAACTAGCTGGAATGGGCGAAGAGGAGCCTGCCCGGAAAGACCTTTGTGGCAGGATGTATGGAAGGAGACAGCGCGGCAGACCTTGTCTGCGATGGAGGAATGGTGTAGACCAGGACGCCCAGAGCCAGGGAGTGCCAAACTGGATGACATCGGCTCGAAATCGGGACCGGCGGAGAGACTTGCTAAATAGGGCCAAGACCGGGTGCCGGTTGTAGTGCTGATGATGACGATGAGCAGTACGATTCCTGAATTCTATCAGGCCGTCTACCACTGTGGGGGTTTCTCTATTCTATATGAGAAACAACCCACAATTCCAACAATTCCTATCTAATTTCGACCGCCTTACAGCGCGTCAAATCCACTCAATAGAGAACTCGCCAGTGTAAATACACGTACGCCGGTTCGACCTCATTAATGCCAACATCCAACATGCACACGATCAGCAATCATGCTACACGTAGGCGCTGATCGTGCAAATACAAGACCTTTTCAGAACAACTCTCCCCAGCTGCGAATGTGTTATATTTATGTTATGCAATGTCTATGGTTCGCATGCTAGGCGACATAAGCGATGAGCACCAACAGGGGATCATGGTATGTGTTCAACCCTTCTATGATAGGGAAAAAGTAAAAGGAAAATGACCAAATATGGTCATCGAGGCGATAGATAGATTTTTGGTATCCTGTCGCTATACTACTACTATAGTGCGCTGTTTTAAGCTAAATGCGAACTATTCAATTATCTAATTCTAATATTCAATTATCTAATACTAATATTAATTACAATAACTATAGTGCGCTGTTTTAAGTTAAATGTGAACTATTCCATTATGCAATTCTAATATTAATTACAATAAGTTTAGTGTACCCTTTTAAGTTAAATGTGAACTGTTCAGTTATTTAATCATCAACATTACTTATAGTAACTAAATTACTTGTAGCGTAAAGAGATAAGCTAACCATGGAGTCGGATTTGTAAACATCAGTTTTGTTTTAACAATTGAAAATAAAGAACCTTTTTTTTTGTGTTACTAGAGTAACCCAGAGTATTTCTTGTGCGGTGAATATACGAGGGTTGCCTTTTATATTTCGGGATTAGAGAACAAAAACAAATATTGATCATCGAAAATCACTTTATTGTTTTTCAAAATATTCCCCATGAAGATCTATACACTTTTGCATGCGTTTGAACCAATTGTCGAAGTACTTTTGCCACTCTGATTGAAGTATCTCCAACATATGCATTCTGAATGCAGCAACCGCTTCTTCAGGTGTCGAAAAACGTTGACCTCTCAGTTTGTTTTTTACGTACCGGAATAAAAAGAAGTCATTCGGTGCCAAGTCAGGACTATACGGCGGATGACCCATCAAATCGATGTTTTGGGTGCTCAAAAATGCAGTTGTCGCAGCCGATGTGTGAGAGCTCGCATTGTCGTGGTGAAGAGTGATCCGTCTTCGGCGGTTGGTTTTCCTGATTTCTTGGAAGACAACTGGCAAACAAATGGTTGTGTACCACGTTGTTCTAGTGGTACGGTTGCGACATGTCTAGTTTTTCCGAAAAAACAGGCGACCATTTGCTTGGAAGTGCTTCGTGCGCGAACAACTTTTGTTGGATTTGGCTCATCTTGAAATACTCAGACAGTCGACTGCTGTTTACTTTCGGGCTCATACGCGTAAATCCACGATTCATCACCTGTCACGATGTCATAGACGTGTTTCGAAGCACCGCGACCGTATTTTTTGAGCATTTCTTTCGACCAATTGACACGAGCCTTTTTTTGGGCGATTGACAAATTGTGTGGGACCCAACGCGAACAAATTTTTTGACAGTCAAATGTTTATGCAATATTGAATGTATGCTGGTCCCACTAACGCCTAAGGTTGTCTCAATCTCACGATAGGTCACATGACGATCTTCCAATATCAGTTCGCGCACAGCATCAATGGTTTTCCGAACAACAACTGATTTTGGATGACCTTCACGAAATTCATCTTGGAGTGAATTACGACCACGATTGAATTCACCATACTATCGATAGACACTGGTCCTTAATGGAGCTTCATCGCCAAAAATTGAATTAAATTCATCCATGCACTGTTGCTGAGTTAATCCACGCCGAAAGTTGTAAAAAATAATCGCACGAAAATGTTGACGATTTAATTCCATTTTTGGGCCGAGATGAATCTTTTCAGTTACTGTAAACAACACAAATAGCGCTCGTATGCCAAAACGTTTTGAGTGCGTATAACCTCAAAAATGTCCAACATTACGACAGAGCTGTCAATTGCCGGATTGCAACGCTAGGGTTGTCAAATCCCGAAACATAAGAGGCAACCCTCGTATTCAGACAGCAGCCGGATCGGGTTGGCGTTCCGCTACCTACACCCCTTAAACTTAAACCCCACATGGTTGTATCCAATTTCTTCCCTTTTCAGTCAGTCGATTAACGAGATTATCAGGAGGAGGTTGTGTCGCTAACCACCGCCGCGTGTGCATGCTTATGCACACGCTTGTCCGCGAAGATTAACTGTTTTTCGGGTAACAGGCTAATGCACCTCGAGTGCCTAAGAACGTTCTACTTATCAAAATGTTAATTAAAAACTCAGTCACGATGGCGCAACAAAATCAAACAAAAAAGAAACATTTATCCAACCAACAAACTTCAGTGTGTTATTTATCGTTCCTGTTATCCTGGGTGGACTATTCTCGCAACCGCGAAACATCGTTGGGAGATATAAGGAATCCATGCCATACGCTGGCACATCACCACTTATACCCCCACACCACCACTTGTCGCTCATCTTAAGTAAGTTAAGATCAATGAATATGAGTCAAGAATCCATGAATAACATGACTCTGTGCTACAGGGATAAAGCACTTGATACCCTCGTAAGAAGGTTGTAAGGCAACCTGTCTAGATTACTTCGCGAGCCAATGGACGGCGACTATTTCATCAAATCTGAAAAGGTTAACTACTAGAACAGACCCGTAACCAACAGTTTGTTCCACAGAAGCGCCAACATCCACAACAGATCCATCAGCCACACAAAGTCCAGATAGTCTACCACACCGAAGAGCCCGATTCAGATGAAACTACACCGGAAGAGTACGAAAGCGAGATGGAACGAGAAGCCCAAAACTGTGACAAGAAACTAACGAATTACATTGACTCACAAGATAACCCTTACCTTGACGAACCGGAGCAACTCGACGATATTTATTTTTTAGACTAAGACCCTGTTCGCCTCCTTACTTCGAACATATCGCAAGAAGCGGAAAGACACTAAAATGCTGAATAGACACAGGAATAAGGCCAAGACCCGATCCCGGTGGTAGTGCCGATAATAATGATGAGATATTCGTTATTAACACTAGGTTTACTGACGTTTCTGATATACCTATCTCTACGAACACGCGTCAATTTGACGCAGAGACGAATACATATATCAACACTTAGAAAATAATGTAATTATATACTATAAGAAAAAAATGAAAATGTGAGATATATATTTATGGAAAGGTTTTATTATTCAATAGTTTTATTACAGATTATTTCAATATTTGACATTTATTTCGCATATTTTTTACACAAATACTCAATTTTGTTTGTACATTTTCCGCAAACAACCTTTTGACATATTTTACAGATATTATTGCTCCTGTTTCTTTTACAAAAGCCAATTTGGCAAGTCCTACGTTCTCCCGAAGTACTAGGTAACGGGTGATTATAATCTATGTTGTTGGATTTTTTCTTTTCTTCTTCTGTAAGTTCTTTGGCCAACTGAAATAGAAACTCCTTTCTGGATAATTTTGACCCAGTACACTCTGTGTATAATATCCATGCGTTTATTGCCGCTAAATCTATAATGTTGAAGAACACCTGGAGAGGACAGCACCTTTAGATTTGGCTTACTTTTATATATAGTAAGTATGCAGTTTCCTGATTTATAATGTTCTGAAGAATACAACTTCATTTTATCTTTCTTGCTTTTTGCTGGCTTTGGCAGTTCTCTTTTGTTGGCTCGAATAGTTCCAACGAAACTGGTTCCTTTTGCAACTAATTTTTCAGCTAGAGGAATACTGGTGAAAAAATTATCCGTAGTTATATTTCTTCCGTGATGAAGATATGGTTCCGCTAACTTCATAACTACAAATTCGCCCAACGGTGTTGAATTTCGCGTTTCATCCTTCCCTAGGTAAGGGATCCCATTGATAACGTATTTAGATTGCACATCTACTGCCAACCAAAATTTTATACCAAATTTGTAAGGCTTATTTGGCATGTATTGGGTAAATTTGCAGCGGGCTTTAGTAGGAAACAGTTGCTCGTCTATTGAAATATTTTCGTGAGGTTTATAACAGCATTGGCTATTGTGTATAAATTGATTCCATATTTCGGATATCATTGCAAATTTGTCGGTGCGTAAACGTCTAGCTCGTTCCGTTTTTTTATCAAATCGGACAAATCGAAGAATTTGCATGAAATCATCTCTGGACATTGTATTAGAAAAAAAAGCAGGTCCCCATTCTTTGGACCACAAATAAAAAGCATTCAGCGAATTTGCTTCATACGCTCCCCTAGCGTACAAAATCCCAATAAATGCAAGCAACTTTGTGGTTGAAATCTTCCAATCTCCTTTCAAAACACGACCTGCTTCTTCTTCAGTACAACTTTTTATATGTTCTATCATCTTTTTGGTTATAATCAAATGAAAAGCACTGCTTACGTTACCTTCCATCACATTGCGTTTTGCGTAGCCAGTAGGCCCAGCGATGTCTTTGAAGATTGTGTGGAAAGGATAGCGACCACTAGATCCGCCCACTTTCAATTTCGTCCAAGTGGTTCCATCGGCCGCTATTTCTGTATCACAGACTGCCTCCGAATTTTGGAACGATCTCCTAATATTTGTCTCATTCTCGGATTCAGAATCGGATAGGATACGCATCCTTTTTCTGCAAAGACCAAATTTCTGATGATTTTCTTTTTCAATGTCTGATGAGTCCCCTGTTTGCATACTTTTATCAGATTCCAAAATCTCGATTTCATCCTCGTCTTGAATCACGCAAAAGTTGTTTATCGCTTTGTCTTTGTATAACGTCAAATTGACGCATATCCGTAGAGATAGGTATACCACATAAAGAATTACAATATTTCAACACTTTTGAAAAAAGTAGACCACAATATATATTTATCTCGACCACTGGACAAAAGTCAATACAAGAGATAAGATAAAAATGCAAACGGTGTTTGTACATTTCCTTATAAAATTTTAAATGCGTCAAAATGACGCGTCCCGTAAACCTAGTGTTAATTATTCCTATTTTAATTATCGGGTTGTATTATTAGTATGGGCTCCTCGATAGTATAGTGGTTAGTATCCCCGCATCTCACGCGCCAAACCGGGGTTCGATTCTCCGTCGGGGAGCCTCTGGCGCAAGACTAATGACCTTGCCCGGAAAAACAAATTATCATGGAAAATTTAACAAGCCTCAGGACTTGCTAAATAAGGCCAAGACCGGTTCCCGGTTGTAGTGCCGATGATGATGATGGTTATTATTAATTAATAATATTATTTATGATTTATTAGTTATAAGTTACTAGTTAATATTTATTAGTTCTTAGTAACTAGTGATTCGTTGTTAGTTTATAATTATCAGTCACTAGTTATTATGTAAGTATTATATACTGGTAACTAGCTGTTAATATATAGTAGTGACTTTTTTTGTTATTACTCTTCTCGCGGGAGTAGCGAACCTATAGCACCGAGTCGCTGCTCCCAGATGCCACCAGATAACTGTTGCAGTTTTATTTTAAACAGTTGCTGATTGTAATGCTCTGGAAACACTCCCGCGGGGTGGGAATTCCACAGCTTTCCGCCTCTGTAACGTAACCAGTTCTGACGCAGAGATATTTGCGCCATCGGGAGATGAACCGCAAATTGATGCGATCCGTCGGATTGTCTCGTGGAGCCCATATAAACCGAATTACGCGGAACAACTCCGAAGAACAGTGCCGGTGATAATATCTATAAAACAGACAGAGGGCAGCTACATACTTTCGATGACAGCGACTGTGTTACCTGTTAGTTACTAGTTATTGGTAACTAATGACTAGTTTCTAGTTATACATTTTTTCAAATTTCATAGAGCAAAAATACTTTGGCGTTAGTTCGAAATTTGTCACAATTTGATGAGAACACACAATGATCGTTTCTAATATTTATTCCCAAGGCAAGGTACAATTTACGCCCCTTAACGTAAATCGCTTCCTCAAATTGTATCACAATTCAGCTCGTATATAAACCGCGTTATCGACTATTGGAATAATTTTTAAGTAGAAACGGACGAATTAATATATAAAATCCCTAAGCATATTTTAAGTTTTGTATTTTCTAATAAACTGCAGACACTTGAGCGATTGTTGCTACCAACTCATTCATTTATATTACAAGGGGTTCCTGCCACTTGAATGTTTACTTTTCCAATGTTTAAATCAAAATTATATTGTTACATTCTTTTTGTAAGGTCCAAAAAAAGGCTACGTTTTTGTGGTGATTGTACTAAAACAAGTTGAAATTTTATTGGTAATTGATTTTGGGAACTGTATAAGTTATATAAAAAAAATATAAAAAAAATAATTAGCAAATGAATGCTTAAATGTGCACAAGTTTGATTGTGAATATGCGCCCACGGGACAATGGCCCCATTCTCGTATTTTGGTTTTTTATTTCCCATGAAATATATCTCAATCCGCTTTAAGCTGGTTTTGAAGTTGCAAATGAGGCATTTAATTTGTATAATAATTAATTGACATTATGGACTAATTAGCTTAATAGTAAATATCTAGATCAGCATTGTATATATTGTGTTTATAAGGCTAACGAAATAGGAATGTTTGGCAACAAAGACAGATTGTAGAATTAAGAAAAAAATTAATTTATAAATTTAGTAAGCACTGACATCTGTGGCCTTAATGGAAATTGAAATGGAAGTAAGACTAATAATGCAACTTCCAGAAAGCAAAGTACAGATTTGAAAATTTCTTAGTGATATTACGGTCCACGGGACAACAAAATGCCGTCATCCACTGTGGATGGATTTCATATAGCGCTGCATTTCGGCATACGGATATCTTGTGCAGCGTGGATTTTTCATTTTGCAACGGGGATGCATTTTGCCTGGCACTTGATTTAGGCCATCTCCTGCGTTAGGCCCTTCCACCAGGACCGTTTGTAATGTTTCGTTCTTATTGGTCTTTTGAAAGTATAAAAAAGAAAACAAGTAAATAAAGAAATAGATAAATAAAATAGGCCTTTCCCTGTATTGGTGTCAATTTTTTTAATGGGCCCTGTAGATAAGTTTGTGATTAGTAATCAGCATCGCCCATGCGCTTTCTTTCCAATATATTGCAAAATATCGATTTTTCCTTCCTTTATATTTTTCTATTCTCCGTTTGCCGGCGAATTTAACACTCACCACGGAAGGTGTTGCATTATTTTTAATTCATTTTGATAAGTTTTGATTTTATATACTAATTGTTGTAGATGTACTTTAACTTAATTAATGCATCCACAGGAATCCCCTATTGCTTAGTCCTTGAACACCAGCGAGCGCAGTAAAGTGCAGGTTATATTTTTTGTTTTTGTCGACTCCTCTTTGTCAAAATGCACTATGCGTTGTGGTAAAGGTGGTGACTGGAGTGGGGTGTTGCAACGCGCAATGGATTTGGAACGCATTTAGGAAATACGTTTTTGGTAGGCTCGCAAAAAAGTAGATAGCACAAGAAAGCACATAAGAGACGAGCAAAAATGGAGGCATATTCTCTTTTTTCCCTCTGTTGTGAATATTGTTAAATTTCCTTCCCGGCATGGAACCTCTAGCTGTCGCTTTTAGGATACACACCCTTATTTTTCTCCACCGTCCTTTTCTATTAGTGCATCTTATGTACAATGGTTACGCCATGCAATACTTCGGTATATTCGCGATATTGCGCTATCTTGCGTTCACTTACGGACATTCAGTAAACAAGGGTTTGATTTACTGGTTTCAGGTTTGATAGGCCCACAACAGCATTCTATATGTCCCTGGATGCATCGATTCGAGCCTTTCTTCAAATTAACTATACAAAAAAAAAATAACAGCAAAAAATATACGTATATATTTAAACTGAACTAATGAAATCCGCTGCAGCAGCAATTATGCTCGTTGCTCATGTATTTGCTGTTAGTACATGCTATCTGTGGTACGTCCTTTCTTCTCTTCCGCCCCCAACGAAGCAATGGCCAATCTGTCCTCTTAGTCGGCTGATTAGTAACTTGTGAATTACCCAACAGAGTCAGCTTCTTTTAGCATTCTGCGAAAAAGTTTGTTTCTTTTATTTCTCATTAGAACTTAATTGTTCTTTAGATGCGATAGGCGCACATGTGTCTTGCATGCAAAAGCTGTCATTCGTTCCGTGAATGTCTCATACTCCTTGCAGGGTAAAGCCGACAGAAAAACAGATTTAAATCTCGTGCCAAGTTGTGTATGCCACATCTTGTTTTCTAGAAAGATGATGCTTTAGGAAATGGAAAGAATGATGTCGATGACAAATCCCCAGATGCAATTCCAAGAGTCGGGTGCATCATGTACTGGGAGATAACTCATCATCGTGTCTTTTGTTGGCCACGAGTGCCCTCTTTATATTTGTTTATCACGAAGATTTAGAAATATGATATGATGCCTCGTTGAAGAAATTTTATACTAGAGAAGATTGCGATTAAGAGATCTCTTTTGAATGCCGTGACTTCTGGACCATTCGGGTGACAATCTGGATAATTTTTTGCTGAACCGGAACATTTTGTCTATGGAAGAGTGACCTTTCAAAAAACAAGGTCTATTAATATTATTAATTAATTATTAATAATCTCAATAAATGTCAGCTTTCTATTGGTAAAGGGACGTTTTCAATTCGTAATCTAAATTTGAATGGATGCTATTTTTCGTATACTAACCGTGCCTAGAAAAACGAATTCTTGAGGTACTCTCAGCTATGAAAAAAGGGAGTGAGTAGGCTAATTAAGTATCGACGAACATTAGCCCGAAACGCCGCGAAATTGCTATCAGTCCGTGCGACTCGGCTGAAGAATGGTCCTCTGTACTATTTACGTCTAAATCTAATTTTTAAAGTGAATCGGTGGACTCTTCCACTAAACTAGTATAGTGGCATCATATTTAGAGAGACGTACTATATATATCAAGTTCAGCTTGCTACAATTGCAATAATTACACAATTCACTTTTTTCTTTCTTTCTATTTGTTTTCTTATTTTTTCTAAACTCCCTTTCTTCAGTTTTTCTTCTCCACTTTTATATTTGTCCCTTATCTATCGATACGAATAGTCTTTAGGGTACGCACGTTATAAAAAAACAATACTTATACTAAATAACATGAACCGGACTCATTGCGCCTACGTTCTAAGGACGGTATTGGAAAACTTGCGAAAGGGTAAGAAAGAAACGGCAACAGGGCAAGGTCAATTTTGTAGAAAATTTAATGACGTCGGATTTTATTTTTGTTTCGATTGTTAGCTGGTTCATTCCGGTTCGGAAATTTTCTTCAATTTACGAACATTTAGGAGTAAACTGCGAAAGTGAGAGAAGACAAAGACAAAGCACCGTCAATTTTCTAGAAAATTCGCAGGCGTCGGATTTTGGATTTGTTCTCTGTTGTTAAGGATTTTTTAACAATTATATTTTATTTTTATTCTTCACCAAACTTACTCCGGATCAATTAAAACCCCTATTTAAAAACCACAATCATACTGGACACAGCCATAGTCTCCGTAATAGCCATAGTCTCACTAATAGTCTTCCTAATTCTGTTTCCTCAAAATAACAATCGTGGAAGCGGAACAAAAAAGGATATTAAATGGAACGACACGAGATTTCCGCTTTGTTCATTAAGCATTCGACGCGTGCGGTTGTGCTACGGGAATAAATAAAATTTAAACCCAATAGTTATTAGAAAAAAAAATATTGTTCAGAATAATTAGCGTGCAATAAATGTGAAAACGGTTTATGCAAAAGTGAAGCAATTGTGTTCAATAGTCGGATTATTCATTTAAATGTTATATAAAACAATAAATAAAACAAAGAAATAGTTTAAATGTTATATAATTTTACATTTGGCGAAACGCCCACGACACCAAACCCTAAAGGCAGCAGAAACCCAAATCGACCACGTCTCAACATTCAAGACTGATCCGGAGTAAGTTTGGTGAAGAATAAAATATATATATATATATATATATATATATATATATATATATATATATAAATATAATTGTTAAAAAATCCTTAACACTGTATGCTAGTCAGTTGGTTTTGGTTAGTAGTTGATACCCAAGAATTGGAGCGGTATGGAGTTTTTTATTATAATACATAATTAAAAACATACATACTTATTACATTAATTTTATTTCACTGATTCGACTGAACACGTAATTTGATGTGTAAATAAATAAATATTCCAAAGTACCAAATTCTTATGCGGTAAAAATTATTTAATATTAGGTCGTTACGAAGTCATGTACTAATAGCCAAACAAAAATGAAGAGAAGCATGCGGGCCGCCGAACGTGTTGTGTGGGTTTGGAGAGAATCATATTTTACAACAATGGATTATAAAGTTCCCGCGCAAGGCTAATAACCTTGCCGGGAAAAACAAATTATTATGGACAATTTAACAAGTCTCGGATAAGGACCGGATCCCGGTTGTAGTGCCGATGATGATAATCATTATAAAGTTATTTGGAATATTATCTTAATAACTTCTACATTAAGAAGAATTATTACTCTACACATTTTGTGAGACTTAAACTTGAATGTAAAAGTTAAGACAGTTGGAGCCCAATGTAAAGACTTAACGAGTATGTGGTGTTTCCGAAAGATATGCACGAATACGCAAACCATAGATCTCCTTTCCCAAACGGTTAAGGAATATGGCACTGACGTGGTACTCATCAAGGAGCAGTATATGATGCCTGACACCGGTAAAAATAAATAGGAAGAACACGGCAGCGGAACAGTGGCCACCTGGACGATGGGAAATTTTCCTATAAAAAACAGAACTGATCACCAGTAGCAGGTCAAGGAAATCCATTTCTATAATTGTTATGTTCCACCACGGTGAGAAATAAAAGAATACGGAGCTCCCTTGTATCTGCTGAAGATTTCACTGCTGGCGCGGTGGAAAGAGAAAGCATCAAGATCCACAGCAGGGCCCAGACACTGTTTGAAGCCCTCGCAGTGCTAGATGCAGCGCTATTTAATGATGGTGTTGAGGAAACCTTCATAACCGAGAGAAGCCGATTCGAAACCGACATCACTTTTGCCAGTTTGTTGACTAGAAACATGGAGTAGTCCCCTACACTTTTCATGCATTCCCTCAACTTTAACCTCACCCCCCCCCCCCCCCCCGCTCATTAACCAAAACTTCAAAACAGGGATCCCGAAGCCGGCTACACGACTTGTCACGGGTAGATTGGCTAAGAAAGCTCCGAAAAATGGATGGAAAGAAAAATATCTCGATGTGAAGCTGCTCGATTATATGCTGGATGACTCAATTGCTGCACTATTTGAATCTGCTGCCCTATTTGAATACTGGCAATTGAGTGTTCTAAAACTGCTCAGACGTACATTCAAATTATCTTCTCAATTTTGAAAACGTAACGTTCATAGAGAAAAAAAAGTGAAAAGGGCAGATTCAAAAGACTTTAAAACGTTCACATGGAATGTTTGTGCCATGTTTTATGACATTTGTGGCGTTTCTAAAAGATACACACACAATACACGAGTGATAAGGCTACTTCCTAGCGGATGTTGGCGTTAAGCTCGTTTAGGGTCACTAGCTTATTGATAAACCTTTGAGTTCATGTACCCCTTTGGAAAGAAGTCCAGCAGCGTTAAATCGGTTGAAGGCGAAGATCATTATCACCAGTTTTCGATATCAAAGGATCGAGGAACAACAGCTTTAAATAGGCGATTGTAGCTTTAACTATGAGGGCTGGAGTACCGCTTTATTAAAACCAAAAGAGATCCATATCGTTTTCAAGAAGAATCGGCATCAAAGGCACGGGTTATCACATATCGGACTATGATGACTTGATTGATGGTTGTTGTTTGGCCACGTTCAAGGACGAGTCGACGACGGTATCAGCACAAGTCCACACAAAACAGTAAAATGTTGGTCGTGAAGACATAAACCCTCAATAATGTAAGAAGTTCTGATGCCATAGAACCGACAATTGTGTTCGTTAACCGTTCCAATTAGCGTGAAATTCGTCTTAAATTTTATGACGATTTTCTACCAAGAATCCTCTTGGGTTTTTACTACTTGGGCGATGAAATTCGCATATGCCAAGCGACGTATATGTCATTCAGTCAAGTGAATTTTGTACAGGAATTCGTTGAAATCAAAATGAATTAAGCGCTATCGTGTGATTCGTCTCATGTCCCATTTTGCAGAACGACGTCGAGATGATGTTGTCGAAGAAGTCTCAATAGTGGGATGCACGGCCGGCATATTTGCAACGGATAGCTTAGGCGAAGTCTATTTGGAGGCCTGAGAATAGCAAGAATCAGTAACTACTTCAAGACGAATGTTTTGTCGTTAGTCGTGGTTCATTGCATATCATCGCCGTAGCCGTGTTGATTGTTTCTTCGGTAAGAGCGGTAACAGCTTTTCGAGACCTCCTTCCAATTTATACGATTCCTTGGCCTTTGGAAATAACTTATGGCGTAGAAAATACTTGCTTATACAAGGTGGCGCAAAATTAATCACCGTATTGGAAGATGTTATAACGTTTGCAAATGGCGTCGTAGGTCAATCATATTTGACATTTGTGAACTAGACAGCTGCAGTATACAAACAGACAGGCAATGGGGGGATATACTCCACAAGAGCGTGATTGTGTCGATTTTTTTACCAATGATCGGTCGGTGGTGTAGAGCAGCGTGCATTTCGACGTCGATTTCCATTTCCACTTAAGCGGTTATGTCAATAAGCAAAGTCTTCGTTTCTGGGGCACTGAAAATCCGCGTGTGATGCACGAAGAGCCATTACATCCACTCAAAATCACTGTGTGGTGCGCGTTCACGCGGACGAGTGATTGGGCCGTATTTTTTTGAGGACGCCACCGGCAATACGGTCACTGTTGCTGGCGAACGCCACAGCGCCATGATAAACGACTTATTACTGCCGGAATTGGATGAGCGGGGCTTGGTGAACATGTGGTATCAACAAAATGCCGCAACCGCACACACACAACGAGCCACAATGGATATTGTGAAGGAAGCGTTTCCTGGTCGCGTAATCTCCCGTTTTGCCGAGTTGGCATGGCCAGCAAGATCGCCCGATTTAACCATCCCAGACTTCTTTCTTTGGGGCTATTTGAAGTCGTGGGGTTATGCCAACAAGCTTCAGACAATCGCAGCTCTTAAGGCAGTCGACAGGAATGCGAACAGTTATCACCGGAAATCTTCCGGAAAGTTATGTAAAATGCGATAAAACGGGTACAAATCTGTATCAACACTGGCGGCAGCTACTTTACGGATATCATCTTTTCCACTTAACAGCAAAAATTGTAAAGGTCTGTGGCGGTTCCGCCAAACCCCACGGTTCACTTACCTAAAAAAACGCCCATAATTCCCATCCAATCACATAATTCCGCCAATGCAAACGCATTAGCACCTTAAATGCTTTACGCATCTAGGATTATCTAAGGTATAATCTAAAAAGCTTCAGTAGAAGAATTCTTACTTTTTCTTGCATTCCCTCCGCATAAAAATTCCTGTAAGAGTTCTTTCTTGCCTTATCATAAATTCCCTGTAATAAAATTCATCGGTTCGCATATCATACGACCGCATATCAGGGAATCTTACCCTTGAGTTGGCTAATCCCAGCCTCAATATGTGTACATAAAAACTATCTATGCACACATCGGCTGTCGACCCTTTTAGCCAGCAATAAATAGTCCAACACCAGCTGCGTGTAATTAGCACCATCCACGTTGAGACTATTTCCCTAACTCACACCATGAGTAAACAAAAGACCGCTGTCCTTCAGCAGGCATTCTGGCGATACGCAAACAATTCAATCATCCTAGTATCCCAAATGCACCTATCATCTAATGAGTTGCAACTTGTTTACTTAGTCGAACTCTCAGGCCATAAATTCCTTTTATCCTACATAGTTCTGGATTCGTTTCCCAGTAACCTCTCACATAAACAAAGACCTCCACGACCCCTTTTTCCTTTCTTTGTTTCAGGTTCATTCCCATGGCCTTGTGTATGAAAAAAAAACCAATGTGATCTTCACTCACACATACACATACAGTTCCAAGTCTTTCTTCCTTGTTTTTACCACGAGAGAAATACCTTCTCGCTCGGGAAAACTCACCCCAAAACGACTGAATATCGCTGAGTGGTTTACCATCCGCTGACCACAATGGTCATGCCGCTCCCGCCCCCCGTCACTGCGGAGACGCGCAAATATATACCAGAGTCGTGTTCGCGTTGTACAAGTAACGTTAGTTAAAGTTGGTGAAAGTATTGATTAAAATCTGTCATTTTATGTGTTGTTCGATTTTGATATACATTCAAAACTAAAAGAATAATCGCTACAAGTCCTAAGTGAAATATAAGATCCTTTTATCGTTAAATAAAGAAACAAACAATAAAATTAATTTAAAGTGGTGATCGCCAACCAACACTAGTGTTTTATTTCTCTCTGCCTACTTCCTGTGTTGGTGTTTCCTTTGCTTCGGCGGAATTGTGTAGTGCTCGTCGGAACAATTAAGTTATGATGGAGGAGGAAGTGAATCTAGTGCCCGTGACTGGTACATACTTCCTCCACACAGGTCCAAATAAAGATTTCCATCACTCAAAATCTTTTTTTTTCTTATTTAGTAAAAAAGGGATTCAAAAACAAAATTGGATGATTAATGTGGAATGCGCCACCTTGTATTGTTAAATGCCGCAGGCAACCTTTCATAAGTGTTGGTAGGTGTTAACCCACGCCAGACACAATATTTTATCGTATATCATTGCTCACATAGTACAAACATAACTACAATTTAGATGCATGTCTTTATTGAACACCCCTTGTTTTTTGCGTTCAAACTATAGTCTCGAAATATAATTAAATTAAATTAAAATTAATTAAAAATCTTTAATACGTCACAAAAGGAAATAGAAATAAGTATGTAGACAAAAGGTACCACGATGCATGTGGATCATTTCTAAGCTCCAATAGTGTTTTTGGTGCTATTACTGCGAATAGTTTTTTAAGGCAGCAGTAGAGAGCAAGTGGAATAGCATTCTTTCCGATTTAAATAAGTATCCCCACAATCATGCTTTTGAATCACTACTAATACTTTAAGGCGTTTCGTAAATCAACGAGAATTTATTCGAAGTCCTAATAGAAAGTCTATAAAGTCTCTCTTCTTCATAAAAACTAATATGAATTTGGAATATGATATGGTAAATCACTCGAAAAGTTAACTTGAATTCCTTTGTGACTAACACTGAAGGCAAACGTGTAGCGCTAAGTCTGCAACTTGAGATGCTATAGATAGCTGTTGAAATTATTTCACTCCGACCATAATCAAAATGTCTTCTACTACTTTTTCTTTCCAGATATCATTTTGATATTTGTATTTTCCTTCTAAGATCTTTCAAAAGTGAAGCTAATAAAGAATTCCCACAACGTATGACACACTTTATATCAACTGACTGTGAATTATTAGTATAAACTAAGTAAAGGAACTTTTGGCAACTGACAGCAGGAATGCTAGTATCTTTCTTGAACAGGTTATCGTGGACGTCGTTACAGTTTAATTTTGGGTGTAAAACATGTTGACTCGTGGGTGATAAATTGATAAGAAGAGCAAAGCCACTAAATATAAAAGGAAACCGATTATAGCTTATAATTATTGACTTGTTTGGCTGTTTTTAAAGTTGGCGTAGAGGTTAGATTTTAAAAAGTAAGTCTTTGAAATTGACAGAAACAAATCCCAAACGTACGAAAGGTAATGAAGCAAATGCAGTATCTAGAGACAAAATAGAGAAGTGAGCGTAGCATAGATACGACCTGCATCACCATAATTAACTAGGATGTATTCCAGATTTTTGAAGAAAGACAATAGACCAACGGATTGCGCCCCGGTCTCAGCTGTATATAAAATAAATATATTTAAAAGAAAATACAAAAACGCAAAGTCCCTAAATAATTAAACCGATTGTGAAAGTGCTTTTTGGTTTTTCTTCCAAAAATTGTTCTGAGTTTTACGTGACAATAAAAACCGTACAAACAAGCAATTAACACCAACGACTCCATTCTGCGGGAACATATCATACATACTATATAATAATGATAAATGCTAAACAAACAAAACTGTATAGTGTGATATCTTTACGACGGAAGTATGAATTTCGTGAATTTTTACGACTAGGCTACCAGATTGCGAGTACATTTTGGCAATCTTCTCACATGGTAGGTAAGCCTGCAGATAAACGTTCCTTGTTTCGTGTAGCGATAAATATCTTCAATATAGTTCTTAATTAGGTATACTACTTTCATAAGGGTATCTTATAGAAAAAAAGTTTTACAGTCTTGTTTCAAATCCAAATCAGCAGCTGTAGTCTTAAAAATGTAGCACTCAGGACAGTTGTAGAACATCCCAGGTGCTTTAAAATTATAAGCCTTGTCCTACATTTTACTATTGCGCAGCACTCGGAAATAAAGTGGGATTATTGTGATTGCAAATATTGTACGACAAACATTTCATTTTTCGTGATACTGATGGGCAATTTGTCGCAATAAGGCACCTAGGCATAAATTGGAAAAGAGACACTCTCCCGTCCTCACAAGTCCGGTTGGCACTTAAGGTCAATTGTTCTCATTCGATACTTGCCAGTCGAGTTGGCTCCCGCTATGACAAAAAGATCGTTTTATGAAGATTCTGAGAGTGGGCTGCCTTCAGCTTTTGATCTGGTTTCGTGCGCATCTAGCTCGATTCCGCTTCAGTGTGTTAGTCCACTTTATAATCCATTTAGTGCTTCAGGCAACTTGGATCTATTCGCTTAATTGAGTAAATTGATAGAAATTTGGAGTGAGTACTGAGAGACCTGCTACTCGGACCACGCGTCAACCTTGTAATGAATGAACTAAGAAATGATCGCATGTAAAAAATGGTTGTAAAAGATAGGCATTCAAATCAGGGTGACGTAAGCATCAGGGCAAAGTTGTTAAACTTAGCTTATCAACTAGTATATTACTAGTAGTAGTGAGACGAAACAGCTTGAGAGCGGGGAGGTCATTTTGTTAAGAATTGATATATTCACAGGTCAACATTTTGCTCTAAGTGAACTTCTGAAATATAAGTTGCCAATTTATTCTCTGAAAGATCCTGGCAGTTTGGTATACGTCTTTTCAAAATCGAGATCAGTGGTGATTTCCTGTATTCAAACTGTATCCGATATATAATATATATATGTAAGTCTGTAATCTATCTATTTATATGTGAGTCTGTAATCTATCTATATGTGAGTCTGTAATCTTTCTATTTATAGAAGTATATGTTTTGTTATTCAGTAAAAGTCTGCCAACGGCTAGAGGCAGGTGTCATTACAGTGGAAATCAGGCGACACGATTATTAAATAACAAACTAAGTTAATATATGACGGGTTGTTGGGTAGAGAATTTAATATATAACCTGTTGTCGGATTTCGTGGTCACCTTTGAGGGGCCTATTCGACATGTTTAATACTGATTTGTCCTCAAAACCGTTCGACGTAGCATAAACAATAACATATAGAAAAGTGTTATGTGCAATTGTAGGGATATTTAGAGCAATATTGAAAAAAACAATGGTGGTAATAGTCACTTGCCGTTTTCTCTGCATTCTATACGTCTTGTAATCAACAGACTCGCCAGCATCACTCACGCAAAAATGTTAGGATTGGACTTTGGATACTTGAAAGGAAAAGAGATAGTTGCTAATTGGATAGGAGTCTCTATTCTAGACTAGACGGTCTTGGGTAGGATGATAAACACAAACGTAAACATGTACCTACGGATTCTGATAATCAAATTAAGCGCTAAATATAATCTGCTGTACATTTATAACCAATAAAATCATATTGACTATGGGATAGACACGGGTCTTATATTTCGTTACTGCAAAACTCTGCGCATATCCTAAGCAAAGATAAGAGATTTATCAGTTTGTGAGATAGGTTCAGTGTGGGATCCAAAGTAATAATGTCCATATACTTTGATAAAAGCGTGCATCTGTTTGTGTGAGTTAAAAAAAATTACACGCGAGTGTAGCACAGTGCAGCACAAATAACAATCCATTTGCCATGTGAAGAGAATAGAAGAGAGAAAAATACAGCGAAACAACACATTATAACATAGATTTATCCGTATACTCATCATCATCATCAGCACTGCAACCGGGGGCCTTTCTTGGCCTTCTTTAGCAAGTCCTGAGGCTTGTTAAATTTTCCATAATGATTAGTTTTTTCCGGGCAAGGTCATTAGTCTTGCGCCACAGGCTCCCCGACGGAGAATCGAACCCCGGTCTCCCGCGTGACAGGCGGGTATACTAACCACTATACTATCGAGGAGCCACCCGTATACTCACCACAGTATAATATAGTCGTAGCCAAACAAGAAACATCGAACAAAACTCATTGATACAAAAAACGACTGAACGTGCGAATAGATAAATAGATAAAAAGATTGATAGATGAATTGAAAGATAGAAAGAAAAAACAGAGAGTCGATTTTGTTAGCACTGTGTAATACAGCCGAAGAGACATCGAATTTTTCTTAGACCTATAGCGGTCGTTCTGATTATAATGACATACCCCACTTCTATGCGGAACGCTACAGGAGTTTCGTGTCAGCCAATGCAACATCCACTGCCTTAAAAACAATTTATTTCCACTCATACCTTTACCCACAAACCAGTAATTTTTGTACTAAGTATGCCTAACACTGAAGCTGATATTTCAAGATCTTAAGAAGTTATATCTGTTTGGAGCCCAAAAAAAGGCCCTTATTTTTTTTTTTATTAGCTCGTTTTTAAATAATCATAAAAAATGAATCGATTAATAAAACTCTTCAGGAATATGAAAAAAAAAATGTTATTGGCATAAATTTGGAAAATGACGACTGTTGCCCAATACACTCAAAACAAAATTTAAAAAAGTATTTCCGTGGCACCGGTAGAAGTCCCTTGGATCATCATCTGAAAACATAAACATTTTTCTTTCAAAAATTATGAAAAGTTTCCGACCTCAACGTGAAGATAGCAACACTCGTCAATAAATGCTGGTAGTTGTGCACCTCTTGACAGCTACTTACGACAATTTCAGCCATTTCAGCGTAGTTTTTATTTGACAGTCGTTTGAGTGAGTCGATCTGAGTGTTTTCGTGAAAATGGACGAAATTGAGTATCGAGCTGTCATCAAATTTTTGTTTTTGAAAGGCAATACACCTTCGCAAATCAAAGATGAGTTGGACTCTGTGTATGGGGACTCTGTACCATTATTTACCATAGTGAAATTTTGGGCAGCTGAATTTAAACGTGGCCGTGAGAGCTTGGGAGACGATGAACGTTCGGGACGTCAAAAAACTGCAACAACTGACGATAACATCGCTAAAGTTCACTAAATAGTGCTAGACGACAGCCAAATTAAAGTGAGAGAGATAGCAGAGGGTATGAAAATGTCAAAAGAACGTGTTTGTCACATATTAAATCAAGATTTAGGCATGCGAAAGCTGTCCGCAGATAACACAATCCTAACCCATGACGCATACAAAACATAAAAACCCATAGATAACTTACCAATGTAAGATAATGCAGAGAGTAATATTATCAGAAACCGTGATTCATACAAAATACAAAACCCACAGATAACATATCAATGTAAGAAAATGTACATAGTAACATAATCCTAGCCTATGACTCACATCTTACAGATACAAGTCACACACAATATCAATCAAATTAAAATACCAGCATAACAAACAAGAAATATACATAAATAGCAGATATAGACTCAGTCAGGCATCCAGTAACCTTTCAAGTTCGAGTGAATGGAAAGCTTTCCCGAACTTTCAACGTCGCTGCAGGGGTACCGCAGGGCTCCATTCTAGGCCCCATCTTATTTAATATCTACACCTCAGATATTCCTCGCCCTGTGGATGATAGAATAAACTAGATTTGCTATGCGGATGACGTTCTAGTGTACACGTCATCTAAAAGCCCAAAACTCGCAACAAACCGACTCAACCGTCATCGGGACGAACTGTATCAGTATTACAGTCGATGGAAAATTCGACTTAACCCATCTAAAGCAGTAGCTATAGTTCTGAGTAGTTAACACTCCCAACCTACTTCTCGATATTCACAGAATATTCGAATACAAATAGGAGGTACTACGATCAGACCACAGAACAGGATGAAATATCTTGGGGTCATCTATACCCCAAAAAATGAATTTCATCAAACATCTGACCCACATTCTTCAAAGGGGCCTCGGTCGGTCAAAGCAACTGCACAACATCTTGAAGTGGAGCAACAAAGTTGACACCAAAGTTAAACTTCTCTGCTATAAGCAGCTAATCCGATCTGGAATATCATACGCCTTTCCCATATGGTCCTGCATATCTTCGGCCCAAACGGAAAGACTTCGAGTTTTCGAAAGAAAACTCCTCAGAAGATTCATCAACCACTTTAGAAGGCCTGACGGTCGCCATTACCTTAACTCTCACCTATACGAAGGTGCCTCCATTATCCCTATCGACGAGTACTTGGTACAATTAGCATATAAGCACCTCGAAAGCATTCAGAACAGCGAGAACCCACTTGTACGGGAGTCTTGCGTTCTTGACCTTTCTCTCTTTCGATCTCCTCGGATCAGACCACCACAATTTCTTCTTCAGTACAAAACTGAAGCCAGCACTCTTCCCAACAACATTCTCCTTTATAATAGAGGAGTCCTGGATCCCATCCCATAGGGTCTACTGCTGACACACTACAAACACGCACGCACAGTACAAGACAGCACAAACACACACACATACACACGGACCCAAGCGCAGATTATCAGACGCCAAAGACGTGATCTGCGTTTACTACCACACTCAAGACCTACCGGTCTTGTACGTTCCTCATCATCATCGGCACTACAACCGGGATCCGGTCTTGGCCTTATTTAGCAAGTCCTATTGTTAAATTTTCCATAATGATTTGTTTTTTCCGGGCAAGGTCTTTAGTCTTGCGCCAGATCTTGTACGTTCCCTAATCTAATAATTGCGCTCGAAGGACAGACATTTTCGTCAAATGAGGAGGCAATCACCTTCGTGAACAGTTATTTTGCAGAGAAAAACGGTTAGACAGGTGGGAGCATCGCTGGGAGAAGTGTGTAGAGTTACAAGCAGACTATGTAGAAAAATAAAAATAAATTTAAGGGGGTATTCTGGTCTAGACGCACGAATTTAACGCAATTTTTGAAGTGCTGTAAAAAAAAGCAATCAATATTTTTAATATTCATTTTTTTATAGGATGCTTATTAATATTTCAAGAATCCAGTAAAAAAAATTGAAAGTAAAAAATACAAAATTAAAAAAGTTAGTAGCTGATGAAGTGGGAGATCTCAAAAAGTTGGCACGCAACCATACCCACGATTCAACCCTCCTAGCAATCTGAAAAAAAAATTATTAATTTACAGAAATGCCTCTATCGTTGGAACTAAAAAAAAGTTTAAAAGAAATTGTACCACGTTTTTTTTTTAATTTTTCGAATTTTTTAAAAATAGTTAACATTGAAATTTGGGGATGAGGATAGTTCATGCAATAGAAAAGCCTATAAGGAAGACATATACGAGGGTTGCCTTTTATATTTCGGGATTAGAGAACAAAAACAAATATTGATCATCGAAAATCACTTTATTGTTTTTCAAAATATTCCCCATGAAGATCTATACACTTTTGCATGCGTTTGAACCAATTGTCGAAGCACTTTTGCCACTCTGATTGAGTTATCTCCAACACATGCATTCTGAATGCAGCAACCGCTTCTTCAGGTATCGAAAAACGTTGACCTCTCAGTTTGTTTTTTACGTACGGGAATAAAAAGTCATTCGGTGCCAAGTCAGGACTATACGGCGGATGACCCATCAAATCGATGTTTTGGGTGCTCAAAAATGCAATTGTCGCAGCCGATGTGTGAGAGCTCGCATTGTCGTGGTGAAGAGTGATCCGTCTTCGGCGGTTGGTTTTCCTGATTTCTTGGAAGACAACTGGCAAACAAATGGTTGTGTACCACTCAGAATTGACTGTTCTGCGTTGTTCTAGTGGTACGGTTGTTTTTCCGAAAAGACAGGCGACCATTTGCTTGGAAGTGCTCCGTGCGCGAACAACTTTTGTTGGATTTGGCTCATCTTGAAACACCCAGACAGTCGACTGCTGTTTACTTTCGGGCTCATACGCGTAAATCCACGATTCATCACCTGTCACGATGTCATAGACGTGTTTCGAAGCACCGCGACCGTATTTTTTGAGCATTTCTTTCGACCAATTGACACGAGCCTTTTTTTGGGCGATTGACAAATTGTGTGGGATCCAACGCGAACAAATTTTTTTGACAGTCAAATGTTTATGCAATATTGAATGTATGCTGGTCTCACTAACGCCTAAGGTTGTCTCAATCTCACGATAGGTCACATGACGATCTTCCAATATCAGTTCGCGCACAGCATCAATGGTTTTCGGAACAACAACTGATTTTGGACGACCTTCACGAAATTCATCTTGGAGTGAACTATGACCACGATTGAATTCACCATATCATCGATAAACACTGGTCCTTGATGGAGCTTCATCGCCAAAAATTGAATTAAGTTCATCCATGCACTGTTGCTGAGTTAATTCACGCCGAAAGTTGTAAAAACTAATCGCACGAAAATGTTGACGATTTAATTCCATTTTTGGGCCGAGATGAATCTTTTAAGTTACTGTAAACAACACAAATAGCGCTCGTATGTCAAAACGTTCTGAGTGCGCATAACCTCAAAAATGTCCAACTTTACGACAGAGCTGTCAATTGCCGGATTGCAACACTAGGGTTGCCAAATCCCGAGACATAAGGGGCAACCCTCGTACTAAATTTGAAGTAAATCGGTTCAGTAGAACTTGAAAAATCGTGGGTATTGTTTTAAAAAAGACAGTTTGGAGAAAAACGCGTTTAAAGTTTCACGTAAAGCCGAACCGGTTTAAACGGCGCGTCAGCAAAACAGAATACCCCCTCAAAAAATCTCTTGTATCTTTGTTAACTCGGAAACTTTTCAGACCATCCTCGTACATGAGTTTTAATAGTGAAGTACCCACGATCGTAGTTATAGCACTTTTTTCGCAAAATGAGTATTGTTTAAACAAAAAACTGCGTTTTCGACGAAAGATCGTATTAAACTGTTTATATTATATATTTTTTCTTATATACCGATCGTTAAAATTGGTAGATAATTCTGCTAGATAATCGAATGAAGAAGCTACAGTTAAAATTTCAAGTCAATCGGATGAAAACTCTTTGAGTTCTGCTACGTGCCGATTTCAAAAACATGGTTTCGAGATAAACTCATTTAAAGAATGAATGAAGAAAACATAGATTTTTTCAAAATTGTAATGTGTACCAGTCTTAACATTTTTTTAACGTATTCCTGCACATTCGCAACGCACTGTTGCTTCCTTGGCTGTCTACTTCCCACTAACTACCTCTTGCCGTAGGAAGAAAACTCAACTCTTGGTCGTTTTCCGTTGTCTTGGTTTTCTCATCTTATGGAGCTCTGTCTCTTCCAGGAACTCCCGCTTTTCCAGGAGATCGTTTTATCTTCTTGGTTGGAGGATCGTCACTGGTGTCACTTACCAGTCATGTAAGAATATGCGTAAAAATGAGAACTTCAAACTAGTACATGTAAATTAAAACCAAATGTAACAGGAAAGTGATTATCCCGGGATATTGAGAAATTTGTCAAAGTGTAAAGCAAAAGTAAATGTAACATAGAAATGATGATCCGGAGACAGAAAAGTCCTTCACACTATAAATTAACAGACTAATTTAACATAAAAGTACGATACTTAATATAGTACGCTATAACTTTTCGAAGTCATAATAATATGGTTCATAATAATTTTTTTACCTTTACTCTGCTATCCCAGCACCGTATAATTGCCCATCTAAAGTCGTATTCTGGTCCTCCAGGTCTTGTCTCGCTGATGTAAGGTTACGTTGTCTCAATCTCGGAATTGGAGCCCTCAGTGGCCTTGATGGGATTGGCATCCGATTCCATGCAAAAGTAGTAAAAATATAGTACGTCCAACCGTTATTCCTAATCCATCGTATATAGAATATAAGCCTGATAACCCCTCGTTGAAGACTTCTGTTATTTTATCTTTTTTGTTTTCATTAAGCACTTATTGTTTTGTTTTTAAAATTTTTGCATCCTCAAAAACAAAAAAAAAAATCTTTATTTTTTTTTGTCATAATGCCTCGAAAAGAAGAAGAGGTAGGCCTCTAAGATAATAGTTTATTTTTTTTTATAATGTATGTGTATTATATTAAGAATAAATGAAAGAAAATGTAAGCTGAAAGGCATAAATTAAGCATATAATATTGTATAATTTAGAGTGCTTGTGAAGAGCCAGTAAATTACATTATGTAGTAAAATTATTGAGATAGGTTTAGCATTTAGACTAAAATTGTAAAATATAAAAAAGACTTTGTGAATAAATGCGTCTGCAAACAAACAAACAAAACCTCTCGTTGAAGGTGGTGGCCACGATATCAGTCGCTATATCGAGCACAATCTTTCCGCTTGACGCTATTTTCAGTGCGATGATCCATACAACTTCGTTGAATGATATGTTTTGATTTTGGGTGTGTGACGGTGCTACGAACCGCACAAACCACTATAGGTCGAGATGTCGTCGTTCCACCAAGGAACATACTCACCTATAGCCAAACTCCACGTGCCCATAGACACGGGGCCCCCAAGTCCACCTGCTCACCTGAGGAAAGGTGACATTCACCCTGGAGTCAACAACCCCACGTATCCCCAGATACATGGGCCACAAGTTCCGAACAATTTTCCTACGCTTGCGCGGCGGTCGAAGGACTTGACCCAGCACAGAAATTGTGTATCGACCCATCAACTGGATATACACAAACGGTTGGCACAGCTGCGCCAGACGTCGACAAACATCACATCCCTGGCGATAAGCGAATTGCCGGAAAACCAATTCATCGACAAAACCTTTGTCCCTGCCGCAATGCACTTCGCCTAAAGAAAGGCTATTGCGGAGCAACAACAATAAACGAAAACGCTGTTCCCATAGGGCAAAGTAAACACGATCCCAGGATCGACTAATGTAAACCACACATTCGATTGTTTGCATAATCAATGCAACAGAAGTGTGAAAATTCGGGTGGACCCACGGACGGCAATTTCCGCGTCTATGTGTGTGAGCGCGATCTTCCCAGCAAAGCGAAAAGAGAAAGCCAACACCAGCGAAAGGGAAAAGAAAACTATGGGGTGAATGGAATCATCCCCAGAGAAGTAACCGCAGTCTAGATAGAGAACTCCGACGAGGAGGTATCTGCACAGCGCATTAAATCGGAAAAAGAAACCGAAGTGTCTTCACTTTTAAAATACGCGAGTTTACCGAGTACATTCGCGGAACTGCCACCAAAGGTAAACGAAATAAACGTAGATATTCGAGGTTCAACGTACCGCAATTCAATGCGCGCAGACTTGTGATCCTCACGAAGGACATCGGAATTGTATTTATCGGGTTATGACAGTGTTTCCCCAAAATAATTAGATCAAGTGCGAACAGTCAAGACTGAGACTGACGCGTTATTCTCGTCGTGACATTTCTTTGGTTTTACAACGTGTGACTTTTATATGTGAACAATTTCGTGCAAACAATAAGTGATAGACTACATACGATCGACAGACATAGTTAAGGATATTTGCAAAAATTAATTCGTTACAAGGTGTGGTAGAAGTTTGTTGTTTTATTATTACTCGATGTATCAGGGATAATTGTGAAATTAATGACAAAAAGAATCGAACAATAAAATAAAAAGAGCGTTTTCAAAAAAGGAAAGAATTTGCCTTTTAATTGTCGCTGTCTTCGCTCCGTGTGTCGCTTTGCATTTGGAACTGTGTTCGGCGGGACACTCACAACCTAATAGGACCAAAAAATCCGCCAAAGGTGTATCCACCCAAACAACGTGAAAGAAGATCGTCAGAGATTAGTTCTTCGTAAATCGGCTTGATTGCTTCAAAAACATCTGTATGCAAGGGAAGCTTCTGCTTATAAGTAGAAAGAGTACCTAATGCTTTGCTGCGTTGCCAAGAGCATCTAGAATCGACTCTGACTGGACACATATCGTTTTGTGGTTTTTCATCTGTGGTTATTTTATGGTAGAGGGTTGCCCATATATCATATATCTAATTTTTTCAACTGCTTCAGTATTGCGTCTAATAGCAAGTCCGTAAAAAATAGTAAGTTCATAAATGAGCTTACCCGTAAATTTACCTTGGCCCCCGAGACCTTTGATATTTTTCTCACCTTACGATGGCGAGGTCCTATTCTCTTTGGACCATGGCCAATGCACTCTTTTTTAGCAACGGAAACATTTCCATACGGATTGGTGTCAATAATTCCTTTATAGGTTTTCAAGCCCCATCGCCAATGTAATTGACGTATTTCACATTATAACCTGATTCGGAGCGCTGGAACATGTCAACGACGGCGTCGACCTCCATCTTGCCCGCTGGATCCTTATGATTTGCTTTGCAATGCAATTCAGGACAGCAAAACCTTCTTCATATTCTGCAGTTCCTTCTTTTTTCTTCCAATATTCACACACTTTACAATACTTTGGTTTGACACAAATATCCAGCACTTTACCAGTATACCAACCAATTAGAATAACGAGCCCAAAAAGAAAAGAAAAACCTCGCTTTCTTCACGAACCGTCGCCAGATACTGTAAGCCCATCGCTGTTATTGTGCTCTATTTTTTTTTTTTTTTTTTTTTTTTTTTTTTAAGTAACATCCTTTAGTGGATATGAATAGTACAATCTTAACAATTTGATTTAATACTATGTTTGAATTGTACTTAATTTAGTTTAATTAAGTAAAAAGTGTGAGGGTTTACTGGACTAGTGTTTAGCTCCCAAGTCGATTTTAGTAAGTTAGGTTTTAACGTGCTAATTCATGAGGTTTCGTCCGCTTTAGCCGTCTCAATTCGTGGGTAATATCCAAGAGCTGAATAGCTTGGTATGATTAGGTAGACGTTTTTCGTATTTGACAGCATATTCTTAGATAACTTCATAAATCCATTTGATCTCTAGGTCATCATGTAATTCCTGATTTATCACAAAACGATACGCATTGGTGATAAGGCCAAGGAATTTGTTCTGGGTTTTTTAAACTTTTTTCCTTATTGGATTGCTTTGTACATCCCCTTATTGGATTCCGTATAACCAGTTGAGCTTGATGATAGATTGATAGATCAATCTTTGACAATAGAGATTAAGTTGAGAGTGATTCCCGATTAACCAATACAACCAATATTTTCTCAAACAGTTTTAAATGGATGGCAATAGCGATATTGGTGTATAAGACGTTATTTCTTCTGCTGGTTTACCTGGTTTCTTGAGCATTATTATCTGGGCTATTTTCAATGAATTTGGAATGTATCTTAGTCGAAAGCAAGCATTAAACAGATATGTTAGCATAATGACAGCTGTTGACGTCCGGCGCCGTGCTTCCTCGGAATGAGGGAAGAGCGGGGACCTTTTATTATTTCTTTATTTAATTTTCTTTATATTTTAGAATGTGGATTTTTCTAATTTAAACTCTTTTTATTTAAGTAGTTTAGTCACGATGAGAAATGTTTATTTATATTTATTTCTTTTTGTGTATTTGTTGTCTTCTTAATCTTATCTTAATCAATCTCAACTACTTCTCTCTCACTGTGTATTACACAAACTCAAAACTCCAACAAAACTCAAAGTGAAACTACTTGAACTGCTTCTCAACTCGAACTCAAACTAACTGAACTGCTTTACAATTGAATTTTTTCTCTACTTATAGAACATTGTGTTCTAATTTGCTGTAAATTATAATACGAACAAAACAAATTTTCTCAAAATATTCCTTTAGTTTCTGTGACTTTTAAATTGAATAAAATTTGAACGAAAATCAAAGTGCTCTGTTTTGAAATAAAAAGGGGCAAGTTATGAAAAGGGGCATGTTATTAAATGTGCTGTAACTGGCAATATTGTGAATGTTTATGAATGGTATGTATTAAGTGAGAATGTAATATATGTAAGGAGATTCAGTGTTAAATTTAATAAAGGGTAGTATTTTGGAATACAACATCCCACCCTTCCTCGAGAAAGAAAATTATCGTTGAAGAGAATAATTTTCTAGTAACTATATATTAGATTCCGGCGCAAGGTTAATAACCTTGCCCGTAAAAATAAATTATTATGGAAATTTTAACAAGCCTCGAGACTAGCTAAATAAGGCCAAGACCGGATCCCGGTTGTAGTGCCGATGATGATGATGATATATTAGATTAAGAAAGACTTGGATTTTCGTTCAATTACATTACAATGGTTTTCAAAATTAATCTTTATCAAAGGTTACAATAATCAATAAGTTCTTAATACTAGAAGAATAGTCTATTTACATTATATATTAACTAAGTTTTTACAATAATCAAAAAGTTCTTAACACTAGAAAAATTGTCAAAATAGTCTATTTACATTACATATTAACTAACTAAATTTAAATATTTCTCCTTGGAACCTTTTCTTTTCTTATCCAAAAATTATTATTACTTATTATATTAATTACATAATATTAATATTATTGTTTCAAAATTCTCATTTCCGTTCGAATATATATATTAATTCCAAAATTTCCAATATATATATTACCTCTACGATTTTCTTTCTTTCCTTTTCCGTTCGAATATATATTACTTCCAAAATTATCAATATATATTACCTCTAAAATTTTCTTTCGTTATTCTCCCTCTTTAACTTTTTTTTTTTTTTCGTTTTCGTCAATTCCTACAATTGTTTGATTAGTTCATATATATTGAATAAAAGAACAAAGGCCATTTGTTATGTGTTTATCTTTTCCTTAAATTTATGGAAAATTTTCCAAAACCTTTCTGGGCCTATTATTATGATGATTGTATAGAAATGCATAATACCAAAAATCTTCTTAAGAACTGACTTCAAATGTCGTAAATGACTGTGTAACTTTTTATTTTGTTGTATTTTGTGTTTGAATAAATGTTTATTGTTGTAAAAAAAAATTTGTAATGTGCTTATATGGTTTTTCTTTTCCGTACCTATTTTAGTTAAATTATTATTTTCATTTTTTATTATTTCGTGTTTGAGTAAGGGTCTGTGTTTGTTTTCGTTGTTTAAAATATTTATTGTTTTCGGCTTAGTGTTGTCATTGTCCATAGCTTTAACCGCTGTCGGAACGTCTACCTTTTCAGTCTTACTCACTGCTGATCGATCGTTTAGTTTCTCAGTGTCATTTACTGATTCGTATAGTTCTTCAGACTTATTAGCTGTTAGAACATCTTGGTTCCCAGTCCTATTTGTTGTTTGAACTATTTCTTCAGTTATATCTGCTGTAGAAACATTCAATCCTTCAGTCTTTGCTGCAGAAAAGATTTGGTCATCAGTATTAGCTGCTGGACTGACTTGGGTTTCGATTTTTATTGCAACTTTTGGGTCTTCAGTCTTTAACACTGCTGAATTTTCAGTCTTTGTTGCTGAAGTGTCGGGGTTTTCTATTGGGATAGCCGGAATATTAGGGATTTCTGTTTGTATATTTTCTGCAGGATCCGAATTTTCAGTCTTTAATACTGCTGAGTTTTCACTCTTGGTTGCTGAAGTGTCTGCGTTGTCAATAGGGATAGCTGAGATATTAGGGATTTCAGTCTTTAATACTGCTGAAAATTTCGAATTTCCAGTCTGTGTTGCTGAATTATTTTCCAGAATTGGAGTATGAATCGGAGTCTTTATATTAGGGGCTGGGTTATCTTCGTTTATATGTCTAGGTTTATAGGAGTATGTGGGCTCAAGGTAAATTTGGTCAGGAGCTTCCTTAAAATGGTCGTTATCTATTTCCAAAGATCTAATGCTGTAAATAGAAAAATTTGGTCTGTCTTCCATAAATTTTGGTTGGCGTCAGGCCTCGTTTTCCGACTCTTGCACCCGAGAAAAGTGAACATTTTGCTTATCGTTTTGTCTATTGGTGATCCTAGAATTTTCACCAAAACGATTTTCAGAGTTTGTAGGATTATTTCTGAATGGGTTACGCGTTGTTGTACCTTGTTGGTAATTTGTTGAAGACGATCCATTCCTAGATATCTTGTATCTACACTCGTTCTCTGTGTGATTATTCCGTCCACAGAAATTGCATAAAATGTTGTATTCCCTTTTTTTGGGTTGTCTATTCGGAAAAGTGGACTGCATGTTTCGATAACATGTCTTCTGTGTATGCCCTGACTTACCACAGGTTTGGCAGACTATTCGATTAAATCTGTCATTATAGTTATATGGCCTGGGAGAGTTGTCCATTCGAGCAGCATGTGATACTACATGTGCAATCGACTGTTTTAAATTGTTTCCCCCATGGACTTTAGCTAGTATTTTTAATTGTTCGTTCTGTAGTCCATCTTCAAATGTTTGTACGGCCAATTTTATGTTTTCTTCTATTAAGTATTCCCTAACCACCGCGTCTGCCGTTATTTCACACGTGGCAGAATTTAGAGTCCTTAGAGCATTCGCGACTCTATCGCCATATTCCCGAACGGTTTCTCTGTAGTGTTGTTTCAGAGAAATCAACTCATTGTGTGCCGTCGACCGAGATTGGTCCTCTTTATATTCCGATTCGAGTTTATCTTTTAAATCCTCCCACTTAGCGATTTTGCTATACCTAAACAGATTGTAAGCATGACCCTCTAGTCTTTTTTTGACTAGCTCTAAAAATGTCTCGTATATATCCGGGTCTGCCTTCTTTATGGATCTAAATAAAACGTCTCCCCCGGAAATAAATTTACCTAAGTCGCAGGGTTTCCCGTCAAAGGTGGGGACGATTCTGAAAACATCAGAAATTCCGACAGACAGAGCCATTTCAGGGGTTTTACTGAGTATCTGTTGATAGTGGATTTGTTCTTCCCCCTGCCTAGCCGCCTGTCTCGTGTAATATGGACTCGTAATATTGAAAATTTGAAATAAAGTATGGCGAAAATTTGTTATCAATTCTTAAAAATATGGTTTATGAAAAAATGGCCTTTATGTTATTATTCAATATATATATATGTTATTATTCAATATATATATATATATGAATGGTATGTATTAAGTGAGAATGTAATATATGTGAGGAGATTCAGTGTTAAATTTAATAGAGGGTAGTATTCTGGAATACAACACAGCTTTTCGAGGTAATTCCTTGTACACGCCAGGTGATATTTCATCGATGCCTGGTGCTTTTTTGTGGTTCAAACTTTTGCCGATTTCTTGAGCAATCTCCATTTGGGTCACTGGTTTGATTGTTTGCTCAGTTTGATACCTGGGTGAAGGATCAATACTAGTGCGGATGTTGTGTGGTTTGAACACTGAAGCCAGGTGTTGTGCAAATATTTCAACTTTATCTTCAGTTCTGCATACCCACTGTCGGTGCGTATCTTTTATAGGTGGCACTTGGATAAGGGGACGTTTAAATTTACGTGTTGCCTTCCAGAGAGAGTAATCCGTATCCGCTGACGAACTTAGTTTGTGGGGAGGAGGTCGTGACGCCAGCATGGGCGAGAGTTCTACCTCGTCTCCACCAGTTCGAAAAGTGTCTGCCGCAGACCGAAAGAAAAACACAGTTCACCGCAAGCTGTCCAAAGTAGGGAAGTTGTTCACCGAAGATATCCATGATAAAAACGCATAGGTTAGGTGTTGTTTATTAATGACTTTTATTGTTTGGAATTCGGTTGGCACATTCACTGAATAAATGATTAATCAGATACAAACGGTGATGCTGTTCATATGTTATATCTAAGGAGCAAACATTTCGGTAAAATTTAAAACTCGGTGCGCACATTCACCGCATAAATAATTGAACAAGTGCACGAGGACCGGGTAAAACTAGCGATACGTATTTGTACACTTCACTGAAACTATCGTACAATTAATCGACTTTGGGTATATCGCGTGTCTGCAGCGCTACAGACAGCGGGAGTGATGTGACCAGCGTGGTCAAAGGATGGTAAAGGACTCAGCGATCGTCATCTCATGCAGAGATGATTTCGCTAAGGAAAAAAAGGAAGAGAGAGAAAAACTCTTCTCTTAAGGGTGTGAATATATCCTTGCCAAGGATATGTTTTATCTCCCACAAGTGTAACGTAGAGTCTCTCTTATGGGAACAAGAAAACCAGATCTCGTAATAAAGGTCATGGTGGTATGTGTGGGATCGTTCAGATAGATGCGATTCACACGTGCAGTGGAACGACGAAACAGGCAGGCGGCAAAGACAATAGGGAAAAATGACCAAATGCGCCGTTGGTAATGCGGGTCATTGTTTACACGATGCCTCGTCGCTATTTTCGGCGTTAGGAGAAAAAGGTGCTAAAAGCAAATCGGATGTTTATGGCATCTCTGGCTGCAGTAGAAACCGGGTTCATATTTGCATTAGGAAATGCTGGAGAATTTGGTTTCAGCGTCTATTGCGCTAATTATATGTAGCTACTTGGGTTGTTTGTTGATAAGACAAACAAAAAAGGTTGCCAGGCAATGTGTATGAAAAGGTATATGGCGCGGTTGGGAAAATAGACGGCGCGATATTTATGGTCCCTGTCATGACGGTTACATTGAATGCAATCCGAATTATTTTGTTTACAGGAATTTGTCTAAGGAAATTTGACTGGCGACGTAGATGCCGAAATTGATTGGAAATTCCTGTTAAGTTAATAAAGAAATCTTAAGGAGCAATGGTATGCGAAGAGAATGCATGAAGGTAAGTTTTCTTTACAGGGACTTAAAGATCATAAATTTGATCTCTTAAATGCGTGCAGCATTTTTAGGTACTAATACTGTTGCATTAGCAAACTTAAGGGAGTTGGGTAGTAGTTATGGGGGTTTTTCAAGCAAGTAGACCGTAGGGTTTGGCGGAAACGCTACAAGTTCACTTAGATACTCATCTATACAACTCGCTTTATGTTCTTTAAATAATTTGTTAACTAGATTGCTCACTTTGTTAAATATTTGTTTATCGTTGGGGTGCCTGGATATGTGCCAGTTTCGCCTAGCTTTGCGCCTGTCTCTGATTAGATCTCTAATCTCAATAGGGTATGTGGTTGCTGGTTCTGGTTTATCATTTGGCACCCGAGTTGCTGGTGCGGCTGCGCTTTGTAGTGTCCCGATAAATTGTTGTACTTGTTGTTCCAATTCTTCACAATTTTGAAGTTTTAGGTTTAATTCAATCTGATTGTCAAGCTCTTTTCGGAATTTTTCCCAATCTGTATATTTGTTAGTAAGATTTACTTTTCTGTTCTTTCTGGGAACAGATGCATTCAATCTTAATAATACTGTAATATGGTCAGACGTTAAATCAACTATACTATCCGTTTCAGTGTAATTCGATGACACTCTTTTCGAAATGAAGAAATCGATCAGGTCAGGAGTTTTGTTGCTATCAGTAGGCCAGTGTGTTGGTGAACAAGACGAATGAAATCCGCACATTGCTTCTTTGATGGCTGTAAGCAATTCTTTTCCCTTGCCTGGAATAGTCAACCTTGACCCCCAAGCAGTGTGCTTGACATTGAAATCTCCACCAATTATCAACCTTGGTCCGAGCTTCTTGAAAATATTCGTGAATTGTGGTTTTGAAATTGTGTGTCTAGGTGGGCAATATACAGCACCTATGTTTAAATCAACTCCATTAAGGTTAATAGTAACAATGGAGCCTTAAATAAAAGTTTATTTTATTTCTTCTTGTTGGAACTGTTGTCTACGTTGTTTTATTGTCAGAGCTGTACCTCCACGGGCACGGTCGCTGGGGTGCGTAGTCCAATAGGCCATATAACCCCTGATTTGTATGAAGCTCATATGAGAAAAGTGTGTTTCAGATATCAGTGCAATATCTATGTTGTGGTGTGTATTCAACACGCGTCGAACACACCTTCCACGAACAATAGAATGTGGCGTGCAACGATGTTCCGTTGAATGTCAATAACTATACAAAACGTCAGGAACCGTGGTGGCTCCTGGTGCGCATAAATCTTGGTGGCAGCTAACTGAAAGCAATTTGATTGTAAATAGGTTAAAAGGAAATGAGTACCCAGTTGACTTTAGAATCCTCCAGCTCTCGTGGTCCACGGACTGGAGAAACAGCACCCAGAAATATTCTCAAAGCATAGGGCTCCTCGATAGTATAGTGGTTAGTATACCCGCCTGTCACCCGGGAGACCGGGGTTCGATTCCCCGTCGGGGAGCCTCTGGCGCAAGACTAATGACCTTGCCCAGAAAAAATAAATCATTATGGAAAATTTAACAAGCCTTAGGACTTGCTAAATAAGGCCAAGACCGGTCCCCGGTTGTAGTGCCGATGATGATGATGATGATGATGATGATATGGTCTCACAGGCCAGCGTAACAAGTCCAATACAGCTCGAAAACACTCGCAATCGTATAAAATAAATCAATAGCAAACTATTTCACACTTAAGACTCAAACTTGAATCACAATCTATATTTTACTTCAAACGATTGCTTTGATATGTATTGATTAAATTAATTTGCGACTGTGGTCGCTAGCAGCTAACGAAGGAAGAAAACAAGGAATTGTTTTATGTCACCTTGACAACAAGAACAACAAAACATGTGTGTTAGTTGTTGACAGTTGTTATTGGGTGCGATGGTTGCGTTCAATTGCGAATTAACTGGTTGCACCCAGCGAATCCGCAACAGTGCTCTCTTATAAATATTTATATTTCCTGACCCTTTTGGTTGAATCATTTGGTTGAGCCCATTGGGCGTTCCAAGTGATTATTCGTAGGAGCCGATTTGTCATTGTGTTTATTTCTTGGATTCCTTTGTCGCTTTTTAGAAAAATTTCAAGTTTACCTACCCTTTCTCTTGGGCGGTTAATGCTTTTATTGATGTCATCCTGGAATACACTGAGCATTTTCATCATATACATGATGGTAGGCTCGTTATTGACAGGTTGTTGTCTCCTTTTGTTATCTGCTTTCTCATTTGGCTTATTGTTTATTTATGTGTTGGTACCACCAGTTGTAGTTGCCCCGCTTGCTCTGTATTTTTTTTTATTGTGGTCTTTGAGTGACTGTAGTTTTCTTTGGATGCTGAGCTTTTCCTTTTTTTTTTTTTGATACACTGAGTTCCTTGTAACTAGCTGGATGGCCATTGCCGTGGCAAAGCGCACATGTTGCTACACTGCTGCGCTGTGTTGAGGCCCGGCTCACTTAACACATCTTGAATTATAATTGCAGACATTTTTTGTTGGCAATTATTACATTGAGGTACCGATCTAACCTTTTTTGGTGGTTCAATCGATACTTTACACCATAAAAATTCTTGGATTTCATAGACTGATTACTTATTCTCTTTTTGAACTATATCAACATTAAACAATGGGAAGGCTTTAAAGATTGTTTCTCCATTATTCGAGGTGGTACTTCTTCTGATGTTTGTTACCTTTATCACTTTATGATTTACTATACTAATAGTATTACTATTTATTGTAGGAACGCGGAAGTTCAAGACCTCACCGACTCGACCCCGCCATCGTTCCTTGCCCTGTGCACTCTTCTTTTATGCTTGACCAGCCGATCCGATCTCCTCAAGGGCAAACCTAACATTGTCCTCCCATCTCCGTCGCGGCCGTCCTGCCGGTCTCCTTCCCGTTGGTCTACCGTCAAGAATTCTACGCATGGTCCTATCGTTGCCTATTCGCACCACATGTCCGGGCCGTCTTAATCTTTGCGACCTGATTACTCTCACTATTGCAGGTTTGTGGTATAGCTCTTCCAATTCGTGGTTGTGGAGTTTCCTCCATTGTCCTGCCTCCTCGTCATATTTACCTCCAAAGATACCCCTTACATTTCTTATTCTCGAATACGCGGAATTTGTTTTCTTCCCGTTTTGTGAGAGCTCATGTTTCGCATCCGTATAGAGCAATCGGCATGATTATGGTTCTATAGGCACGGAGCTTTATGTTACGTGATAACAGTTTGGATTTCAGTAGTTTACTGACTACATGCCAACTAGCGTTGCCGGAATGCAGTCTTTTGTTAATTTCCTTCGACATTTCGTTACTGGCCGTCAGTATCGTTTCCATATATTAAAATTCTTTAACTTTTTTAAATATCTAGCCTCTGACGTTTATATGTGTTCCCTGAGGTCCACCTGCTCTCGCCGTAATCATATATTTTATATACCTCTTCTGCCGCTTGTTTGATGATTTCACAGTTTTTACTTACAGTTTCTAGATTATCGCCCAGGAGGGCTATGTCATACGCATATGCGAGCACTTGTGTGACCCCGTTCATGGATGATCCGGCCATGTTGTCGTCTTGTACCTTTCTCATGACATACTCGAGCACGAGGTTAAAAAGACATGGTGAGAGGCCATCCCTCTGTTTCAGTCCGTCTCGGATCTCAAATGACTCTGGGAGGTGGTTCTGTATTCTAACTCGCTCTTTGTTTCTGTTCATGCAAATTTAAATCAGGGCGGCACCGTTTTTCGGGATTCCCAGCTCAACTGTTGGAGACAACGGATAACAAAGTGTTCAGTTTTGCGGATGATAGTACGCTTGTTTCCTCCTTTTCGAGTGATCGGCCGATTGGTGCATCTACGTCGCACCAGCTGAGATGTAGACAGATTGACTCTCTGAATCAGGATCTAGATAAAGTCCTGCAGTGGGGAAAGGCCAATCTTGTCGACCTCAACGCAACGAAGATCCAGTATACAACATTCACAAAGAAAACTGGATCATCGGTTCCACAGCTGATGATGAGTGGCCGGGCCCTCGAGGCTGGGGAAAGTTTTAAATTGCTCGGCGTCACGGTCTGTGGGAATGTATCATGGCATAAACACGTATCGGGTATCGCCAGATCAGCCTCAGGAAAACTGAGTTATCTTTTTAGAGCCAAGAAATACTTTACTCCGGCCCAACTTCTTCTCCTATATAAATCTCAAATTAGACCCGCGCTCGAATATTGCTCTCATGTTTGGAGCTCGGCTCCTAAACATACCCTCGACCTACTTGAAAGCGTACAAAGACGAGCGATCCGCCTGATCGGGGACTCGGCGCTGACGTCGGGACTACAGTCGCTGTCACATCGAAGGCGCGTGGCCGACCTCGGTCTGTTTTACAGATATTATCACGGGTGCTGTTCTTCGGAGATTCTTGGCATTGTTCCACGAAATTCGCGTTTATATGCGCTCCACAAGACAATCCGACGGATCGCACCCGTTTATGGTTCATCTCCCGACGGCGCGAACATCCCTGTATCAGAACTCGTTCCGTTACAGAGCGGGGAAGCTGTGGAACTCCCTTCCCACGCGAGTGTTCCCGGAGCGTTACAACCTGCAACTGTTCAAAAAGAACTGCAACAGTTATTTGATGGCATCTCGGGGCGCCCACTCGACGCTATAGGTTCGCCTTTCCCGAGAGAAGCCAAAAAAAAAAAAAAAAAAAAAAAAAAAAAAAAAAAAAAAAAAAAAAAAAAACTACAATATGGTAGAGTCTTTGCCTTGGGACTGAGTCGTACGATTTCGTGAGCATAATTCATTTGCAATCATATCTATTTTTCTTACCTTTATCACTTTATGATTTAGTGAGCATAACTCATTTGCAATCATATCAATGGACATTGAAGCTGGAAGTCCTCTGATCACGAATCGAAATGGTTTCTCACTTTTTAGTTGATAGGTATGATATTCTAAATCTTGAGTTCTTACATCCGTCTTAAGGGATTGTAATTTCTCATTCTCAGTTTTGCATGCTATTTTTATATCGTTATTAGATAATGCCTTGAATTGAATTCTTGGCGCAAGGCTAATAACCTTCCCCGGAAAAACAAATTATGGAAAATTAAAAAATTTTGCTTGCTAAATAAGGCAAGACCGGATCCCGATTGTAGAGCCAATGATGATGATGATGATTTGAATTTTGTCTTTCACTACAGACAAAATGGCATTTATAAATGTATTAAAATCCCTTACATTCCTCACATTGATAGGTGGTGGCAGGGGAATTTTCCTTTCTTTGGTATCCTCATTTGTTGAATCAGGAACTGACGTCATATTGTTTACAAGTCGGTATTGTATTTTGTTTATAACTGTTATCAGTTTTTCTTTTCTTATAAACTGCAGAGGTTTCTCTTTCCAGATCTTCTTCGTCTGTGTGGTATTCTGTTGGTAGAGGTATAGTGGCACGTACCTGCGATTGCATTTCGTTTTCCAGTGCATTGATTTTATGAAGCATTTCATTTATCATCGCTTGTTGCTGTTGATATTACTTATCAGAATATTTTGTTGATTGTATGATGTAGTGTCCATTGTTATTATTATGTGTTTTACTCGTTTTTTTTGTGGTTTATACTATTCACTTATCACTATTGACAGAGAACCCTGTTACGCGTTTATTTTCCTTCAGTTTTTATTTTTCTTTTTTTAGGTTTTTTTTTTTTGTGTATTCGATGTGTGGTGATATAACACGCCTTTACCGTTCGAACGTCAAGTGAACACTATGTGCTCTATAGACAATACTTTTTCTTTTTCAGCTGCACTTTTCAAACATAAGGTGCGCACGCGTTTAGTAGCAAACGCAATATTAGAAATAATCTTAACGTACATTGCTTGAAAAACAGGCTTTGGAAGGTCCATGAAAGCGCAGAACTTTTTAATGCCATTGATTCCAATACCAAGCAAGCGCATTGCAAAAATCATACGTGTGTTGACTTCATACGCACGATAATTAATTAACGGGCAACTGTTTACAGAATGATCGCTGCAATTCCTGCAGTTTAGAATAATTTTGAAGCCAACCCGCGTCTGCTGCCATCTGAATATATAGGGTTTTCCAATAGGGACTTGACAATCTTTTTTCGGTAGTAAATTTTTATAATTTGCAGATATTGTTCGTTTGTGTACTTAACCACTGAAAATGTTGAGTTTACTGAATAAATTGACAGCGACAGTTCGATGATTAGTGAGAGGGTGCGTTCACAAATTAAATTCAAAGTTGTCAAGTCCCTATTGGAAAACCCGATATCACCTCACCTTTGCATTCTCTGTATTCCAGAAAATTGATGAAACGGTAGCCAAACGATTCATCACAATTTTCATCGTTCATTTTGGGTTTGTTGCCTACGCGCTAACATTTTCCGAATCGTGCTTGAAAAAAATGACGGTTAGGCGAATGCCTTGTTCAGATTTGCTTCGTCTTAGCGTTGAATAGCTTTCTTTAGTGCCTTTGCGGCCATCATACACTTTATCACTCATCATTCAGAATGTTTACGTAAATTATAAAGGCAAAATAACAACGGTAAACACGTAATTACGACTCGATCTGCTGCGTACAGGTGATTGGCGAAACACGTGCTCTTGCAATACTAAACAGTAAACACTTACTATATAGTCTACGATAGTGTATGTATAGTACACAGCGACATCTATAACATAGTTTTGAAGTATATTCTCAGCGGTCGATAAGCTGTAGGCATATATGTGACCGCGAGATTCAAAAATGCTGTGAAGTCGAAATTTGCGTTTTTTACACCTCTATTATTACTTATTGGCCTGTAGGAACCCGGAAGTTCATGACCTCACCGACTCGATTCCGCTATCGTTCCCTGTCTTATGCACTCTCCTTCCACGCTTGACGAGCTGATCCGATCTCCTCAAGGTCAACCCTAACATTGTCCTCCCATCTCCGTCGCGGCCGTCCTGCCGGTCTCTTTCCCGTTGGTCTACCGTCAAGAATTCTACGTACGGTCCTATCCTTGCCTATTCGCACCACATGTCCGACCCATCTTAATCTTCACGACCTGATTACTCTCACTATTGTAGGCTTGCGGTACATCTCTTCCAATTCGTGGTTGGGAAGTTTCCTCCATTGTCCTGCCTCCTCGTCATATTTACCTCCAAAGATACCCCTTAAAACTTTATTCTCAGTTTTTGTCATGCTTGGACGTTATTAATTATAAATCTAGGAATATTTTGACGTAATTTAAGTCAATAAAAAAATTCCAAACAGATATAACCCTTTAAGTTAGTAGATGTCGTGATAGAACTTAGTGCATCATTTATGAAGCAGTACTGCTTATCAGATTCTGACTATGTCGCCGCCCTCTTTCTCACCTTGCTCCACTACGAATGTGTAATCTATATAAATGAAAAAAAAGAAGAAATTACGATGATATTTTAAAAATGAAAATCTGATTATCCTCAGTGATGGTGAAGGATCTAATACTTACGAAGATAAATGTGTTGATCCATATTTTTGTTCCTTAATCCAGAAAAAGACCAATCTCCTTCCTTTTGTAAATCAGTACGTATTTATTCGTACAATCCATTTTTAAGACATAATTGAGTAAGTGCCCCTTTTGTCCTACACCCTAAGCTCTTTTCTGCGTTGCCGTACATGTTAGGACGAAATCAATCCATTGAGTTCCAGCCGGTTGAACTTTTAGTAGAGTGCCAAATCTGTAAAATATAGTTTTTTTTTTTTTTTTTTTTTTACTGCATTTATTTGACTAAAAATTAAGAGTTACAATAAGTAATACAACTAACTTATAATAGATTGGTTACATAATAAATGTTTACATGTTATTTGTTAACATTTTTCAAACAGTTCTTTTTTATATGTGCTTAAGATTTAATGTGATTTAGATACATTGTTAGTTTTGTTTTTCCTGGAAAAGGTCAGAAGAAAAACCAGGAACTCTGCTTATTTTAACTTAGCCTACTTAAAATTACTTAACATAACTTAATCTAATCTTATATACAATTTACAATATTTGATTCATTTTTCATTTTTAAAACATTTTTTATTTTCTTTTTATATCCTTAGTTTCTAAATTAAAGGCTAGACAAAAAATGCTTAAATTCTAGCTTAATTATCTTATATAATAACTTACTGGTCCTTCGCAGACGCTCTAAGCTAAACATTGGTTAACATTTGTATAATTTGCCTTTCGGCGACAGAATTTTGTGGCAGTACTTATAATTATTTGAAAGACAAAAAAAAATTTGAAAAACTCTGTCAATTTTTTTTGTTTTTTTTTCTTAAAATTTAACTTACCTATTTTTTTTTTATTAATTTTTAATTTTATGTAAAAGCACTTAACTTAACTTAACTTAAATCTTATACTACCCTAATTCTAGAAAAGCTAAGTCTATGTAAGCTAGCTGATGATAGTGTGATTCTATACCGACTTTGGTATCCAGGTCTTTATATGCCATTCAACCACCAGAACTGTTGACGCTGTCTAATACAATCGTCCCGGTCTCTGTGGGAGATAGCCCTACTGAAGCGCAGGAGCTCTTCTTCGGTGCGCGTTACTTCCCGGCCGTAGCACAATCGTCCGTCTACGGATGATCTACTTACATGATAGATCAGCGGAATTCCGGATCTATCCTGTATAAGCCCTTTCATGTCCAAGTCAAGAAACGCCTCTGGTGGAACAAAGCCGTTGCGACGCACGCTCTCATAGTACAGAGTGTTTGGATAATAGGCCCCGAAAATTAGGTCATTGGACGAGCTTATTGCTCTCGCAATATGTCCTCTGATTAATTTAATCATAAAATTATCCACCCTATTTATGCAGGCTTCATTATATAAAGTCTCATTTGAGTAGTACTTTTTGTATTCCGATTCCGGTGTTCGATATAATCTGAGACAGGTTCTCAGACACTTCCTTTCGAACACCCGAATCTTTTCCATCAAATTTGGACCTATGTTAAACCATATTGGAAACCATATATGAGCATTGGCCTGATTGGCGTCATGTAGCATGTGACTTTTACCCTGCTGTCAAGTTGGCTACTGTGAAATAGCCTCCTTGTCATAGCAAACGTTTTTCTAGCCTTGACCAGAGCAGCCTCTACATGTCTGTTGAAATACAGATATTGGTCTAGCCAGATGCCAAGGTATTTAACTAAACTCTTGGTTTCCAGTTTATCTCCATGCGGTCCCACGATAACTAGCTTTCGCCAGTTTTTTCTTGTGTCGTTCGTGGCTTTATATAATGGAGTTCAAAATGGGATGGCTTCACATTTCTGGAAGTTGATCTTAAGATTCCAGTCATCGCAGTAGCGCTGCACTTTGTTGAAGTCTCACTCTAGTAAACTATTTATAATCTCAACTTTCGGAGCTGTTCTGTAAATTATGAGATCGTCTGCGTACGCAATAGTGCATCCACTAGGTCGCTAATGTAAATATTAAAAAGAATCGGAGAAAGTACCGCTCCCTGTTGCAAGCCGTTCTTGATATTATACGTTTTATTAGAGGTCACATTACCATTTTTGACCACGAACCTCCTGTCCTTTAACATATCGTAAAGTACATATAGTAAAGGCTTATGTATGCCATGTCTGACCAGTTTGTAATATTACACTTCGATCCAGACGGTATCAAAAACTTTTTCCAAGTCGATCAGACAGGCACCTGTGCATTGGTTCCTACATTTATTCCATTGTATGTCAGAGACCACTTTAGCTGCGGCATGTGTGGTTTAATGGCCCTCCTTAAAGCCAAACGGGTTATTTGGAATAATGTTGTTGTCGTCTACCCATTTTAGCAGAGCTTTGTTAATAGTCTTTTCAAATGCTTTACTGATGCTTGGAAGTAAACTTATCGATCGCATGTTCATTGGGTTTGTACAGTCTGTGCCCTTTTTAAGGATAGGCTGAATGATAGCCGTTTTCCAACGCGCGGGATAATATGCATTATTCAACGCGTTGTTAAACAGGACCGTGTATATATCCATTGCCTTTGGGGACAGGTTCTTGAGTACGATGTTAGGTACTCCATCTATTCCCACTGACTTTTTGCTTCTTAATGAGTCGAAGATACTCTGGATTCCTTCCCTTGTGATTAAAAGGCTATTAGCCCCACCATTGGCATTAATGTCAACTAACAGATTATCGTCACTGAATTCGGTAAAACCCGGATTCTCCGATTGCCAATGTGTATTTTCATTCCGGAGGTGCAGGTGATTCAGTAGAACTCTGTCCTCCAGGTCGTGATTTCGGCGAATGCTTTCATTCACCTTGTTACGCCTCCAGCGCCGTGCTTCCTCTTTCGAGGGAAGAGCGTGGGGGTTATAAGATCTTTTCTTATTTGAAATAATTATCGTTTCTATTTATTAAAATAGTTATAGTTTTTATTTATTTTTATATTTTCTTTGAACTCAGCTATCTCAAGCTGAGCTCTCTTCTGAACTACTTTTTCAATATAAATTTTCCTGTTTTTATAGAACAATTTGTTCCAACTAACTGTGTCGTATAAAATGAACAAAACAATCCAGAAGTCTCTGTTTATAATTTTGAATAAACTTTGAACGAAAATCAAAGTGGCTATGTTTTGAAATGAAAAATGTGCTTGTTATGAAAAGGGGCATGTTTTTAAATGTGCTGTAAGTGACTGGATATAGAATATTGTGTCTGTTTATTTATGAAATGTGCTGTAAGTGACTGGATATAGAATATTGTGTCTGTTTATTTATGAAATGTGCTGTAAGTGACTGGATATAGAATATTGTGTCTGTTTATTTATGAAATGTGCTGTAAGTGACTGGATATAGAATATTGTGTCTGTTTATTTATGAATTGTATTAAATGAGAATGTAAGATATGTGAGGATGTAGTTTTAAAGGTTGTGTTAGAAAGGACATGAGATTAGTGTTAAAGCGAATAAGGGTAGTATTCTGGAATACAACAACCTTGTACATTTCCTGAAAGACAGCTCCCACAGCGTTCACCTTTTCCAAAGATTCTTCGATCACGAAGAGCTCACTATTGAGGATAGCGTTCTCGGTATCTATGCCAATGTTGGTTAGCAGCTGCTTGTTTACATCAGTACGTGGAATTTGGAGACACTGAATCTCGTTTTGATTATTTCTTCTGAATATTTTATTTATTTGTGGGAACATATTCGGGTTATTAGTTTTTACAGCTCGAATTCGGTTGTTCCAATACAAATTTGTTGCTAATCTATAATTAGCTTTAAGTAATTGTTGCAGGTTTTTTAATCGGGATTTCAGGGATATTATCTCCTGGTCTTGTTTGTCTGTAAACTGTCTGTGTAATTGTTTTAGTTTCGATAGCAGTCTGCTCTTTTTCTTGTGGAGTGCGTTAATTGTTGCGTTTCTGTACATGTTAATGTGATCTGTAACTGTTGTTTTGGGAATTGTTTTGTCCATTGTTCGTTTTGCGGTTTCGTCCATTTGTTGAATGTATTTGTCGATTTCGTCATTTGTCAGGTTTCTGTTTACTGGTAGATTAAAGTCATTCGAACAAAGTTCTCTTGTTAATGATCTAGTGATCCGCGGCCATCGCATTACCCCGTATTAATAAGGTTGCGGGATCACGAATTCTTCCAAATCTGCGAGCTCGTTCGGAAGCTCTATTACTGCCGTGAATGCACAGTGGTCACTGTCGTATTCAGTTGTCCGTAAACAGTTTGTGTTTCGTCTCTTGGTGTTAAGTAATCTCAGTCGTGAGTCGATTAGCAAGATATCTAAGAACGATCTACCCCTGGGGAACGATGGATATTCAGTAGCTAGCAGGTCTGTTCTATATTCAATATGAAACTGATCTAACCAACCAGCCAACTGATTTCCTCTGGCATTAGATATATAATCTCCCCAATTTCTATGCTTGGCGTTCATATCTCATACCCTAGGATAAAGTAGTTTTTGTCCAGGTGCAAATGTAAGCATCGAAAGAGTGTCTCGAGCTCTGCTATAAATAGGTTATGTTGGTGCTCCTCAGGTGCATAGACCGCAATCGCATACAAGCCCCTTCCTTGCTGAAGGGGAATGCGCACGATACAGGCTTCCAGCACCCGGAACCTGCGCACTTCTCCACTATATATAACTTTATGATTGGTTCCTTTTCTAATAAAGATTGCGACACCCCCCCTTGAGTGGAGTTAGGTCGGTCTCTTCGTATAATATCGTAGATTTTATGCCATATTTTGTGTCTCTGGTTTAACTTTGTTTCCCCCACCAGAAGTACATCAGGGTGTTCAAATTGCAACAGGTTGAAAAGATTGGCTCTTCTCTCAGTTCTTATTAGTGAATTTACATTCACGACAAGAGCTTTTATTGATGTTGTGATTAGAGGGTTTATGTTGACTTTTTGTTTAGATTGGGCAAGTGCGAGTAGATTTTGCAGCTGTGTCATCTGTCTCTGCAGATTAAGCAGAACCGTGACCACGTCTGCTTGCGACGTTGTTTCAGTCTGTGTGGGAGTATTTGTGGCTACCAATGTTGTAGCCTGGTTTGGTAGTCTCCCACCCGACGCAATTTGTGCGTACGACCGCTGCGATGTTACGGGCATTGTTGTAGTACGAGCTGGCTCTGTGTTTTTTTGCCGAGTAACACTTCTTGCCATTATTTCTCGGAATTTAGGACATCCTCGATAATTAGCGGGGTGTCCCTCATTCCGGCACACTGCGCAGTTTAGAAGGCCTTTGTCTTCTACCCTTTCTTTTCCCAGAGGGCATTCTTCTGCCTTATGGTCTTTTCCGTCGGGTTATATCCATGTGGCTTTATGGATTTGCTTGTGCTTGAACATCGTGGTTTTCATTAACAGGTCTTTTGACGCTGCGAACGTAATAATTCGAATTCCATTATCATTTGAAACGTCGTGTAGACTTTCTTTACCTATAGTTGGTTGGAAGATATCTTCCTTTCCCATTTTATTTGAGAGTGGCGGGTTTTTAGTGTAGCGTTTATTGCCTCTATTAAGAGAGGTATTTTAAGAAAAATGGGAGTAAGTTTTGCCATAGACATTGTGATCCAGCTCAGGGTTAGGTAAGAAATTGGTGCTCCATAATTTGGAATGCATCTAAGTTATTAACTATGAATGCGGTAGTGGGCAGGGTGGGGGCCGCGACGAAGAATTTCTTTGTTTGAAATAAGGTTGAAAGACAATTGAGTTGCGCAATTCGTTAACGTCAAAATTGGTGTAGTTTCTTGAATAGTCTAAATTAGTTATTCAATTTATAAGATCTGATGTGGAACAATCGTTCACATATCCATAGAGGGACATTATTGAAAGGCGATAATGACAATTATTTAATGTAAAAATTAGTGATGAAGAAGTTCGGGGTTCGATGAGAATATCAGATTTAACTGATAGTCCATGAAATGTTTGATTTGTAAATGAAATGTATTGACATATCGGATTGGGACAGTTTACTAGACTATCTTCAAAGTTTTCGAACGTAATAACCTGGCAAAAAAAAAGATAAATAAATAAGAAGAAACGGATAACGTAAATAGATAAAATTCATAATTTTGGTTAGACCCAAAATAATATATCCTATAACATGTTTCAATAGAGGTCGTTTCTGTAAACTGGGCCCCTTTTTGGTCCGGTATAAAGTTTGATTCTGGTTCTGGCAGATGGCTGCTTCATACCCTGGGAGGACATATTTCAATTGATTTTATCAGAGTGAACAGAATTATATAAAAAATCGGCCACAACCAGATACAAACGTGAGATATTTAATACAAAAACCGTTTTTCGCTTCCATGTTACTGTGGTCTTGAGAATGTCGCATGCCCCGAATGTCACGTCTGCGTTCGTGGAACATCCTGCAGTATATTCGTAACGATTTTCAGCTGGTTCGAGTTTTGCTTGTTTTGATGAAGACACGGCCGTGTCAGCTCACGTACGGCTTTAACTGGGTATTACAGTGTGCAGAATTTCGAGAGATGATAAGTAGCCGCAAATTCCGAAAGAGTTGGATTTTCATCTATTGCATTTGTGAAGAGAAGGTATGTTAGTCCGAATTTATGATAGTAAGTAGTTCAATTCAAAAATAATCACGCGGTTAAATGCCATGTTACAAATAATTAGCAAGTTAATAACTTCACATATACGTAGGTTGCTATTATATTTTTCAAAATAGCAACATTAGTCTTGCCAGACAGTTTTTAACAATTTCATTAAAAGTTCACTTGCCCAGAAAGTTTATTGTATGGACGGGCGCCAATTGTTGTTGTTTTTCTTTAAATTAATTAATTCCACAATGTGAAGAAAATCGAATTAAAACAAACATATTTCCGTGTAATTATTTTCACTACTTTCGATGCATCGATAAATTCGATTTTTTTAAATGAAGCGGACATGACTAGTTTATCTCCAGTTTAAAGAAGAATAAAAAACCATGAAGGTACAAGCCGATCTGTATTCGAGGATTTCGTCTGAGGGGGAGTAAGTCATAATATGCACTAATCTCTCTATCTCTCTCAATGACGCATTTAATATTATAAATAATATGTGTGCAAGTGGAAACTCGTATTTTTTGTCAAATTCAACTTTATTGGAAAAGACACTTATACAAAGATTGATTGATATTGCTTGGTAAGAAACTCCTAACTGTTCTGTAAGCTCCTCTTGAGTTTGGCATGGAATTTAATCCAGTAAAATTTTAATTTTTTCCTCGTGAAATTTTTTTACTGCACATGGCCGGACTTCCTTCACGACATCTTGGAAATCACCTTTTTACTGTTGAACGATTCACAGAATGTTCACCCAAAGTCGAATTAATCAATTCTATAGCTTGAGAAGCATATTTTTTTTTCATTTGAAAACAGAATAAAATGCAATGACGTACATGTTGTTTATCGATATCCAGCTCTTATACAACTGATGCACATGGAGTTATGGCTTGTAAATGACTAAAACTTAGTCATAAAAATAGCAATGACTAAGCTACATACATCCAAAATGGGGAGCGAGTTCGATGCGTTAAATATGTTTTTAATGCAACCAGCTTCAGAGCCGAGTTTCTACGTCCACAACATTTTCTTTTTTTTTTACACTAACGCGCGCACAAAAGGGAATTTTGAAGTACCCTTAAATGTCAGGGCACAGTGCGAGCGGATGGAGAGGAAGTCGATAAGGAAAGAAGATGTGGATGTATATTGGTCTTGAATGTCTGGACATCACAACGGCCAGGAAACACATGATCAGGCAGAACATTCCAGATTCGTCTGGTTCGGCTAAAGAATGACTCTTTATGTTTATTTGTGCGCCTAAAGTCCACTTTCAACGTGAACTGATGCGCATTCACAGATTGACGGGTATCGCGGGAAAATGTCTGAAGGGGCCGAACACATTCAGCAAGTTCAGTTGAGTAACGACCGTGGTAATACCTATAGAAAAGAGATATGCATGATACGTTGCGCCTGTGTTTTAAATACGGAATTGATCGACTTACGGATGGGTCCCCAATAAGTTTCCCTGCCCGTTTTTGCATTCTGTCGAGCACGTGTAGTGCAGTTTTGGATGCGCTTGACCAAATATGGGAGTTGAACTTCATTTTTGGACGAATATACGCCTTGTAAATAGTGGGCAGGTTGGATGGAGTGAAGTATCTTTTTCATCTCGTAAGGAATCCCATACATTTGGCTGCACTTTTCGCAGCTGCAAATATGTGATCATTCCAGTTAAGAGTCGAAATAATTCGAGTGCCGAGGATTGATAATTCTTTGGCTTCGTCGATGCAAGTGCCGTTCATAGCCAGTATATTTTCTTTGTGGTTCACCTTTGATGACAAGAGGCAGCACTGAGTTTTTAGGGCATTAAATTCTACTCGGTTAGATAATCCCCACTGATATATCTTGTTGAGGTCTGAATTCTATGTATCAAGCATAAGTCGCTGGTTGGTAGTGACGTTCGAAGAGTTTGGACGGGAGTGTTCGTATGACTATGAGAAACTCAATGTGCTATCATCAGCAAACGAGTGAATTGGGTTGTGAGTAATTGACAAGAGATCATTTATAAAGAGGAGGAAGAGAGTGGGTGAGAGTACCGATCCCTGGGGAACACCTACATTAATTTGATAGGAGACAGATTTGACACCATCAAGAACCACTTGGATTGAACGGCCAGAAAGATAGTCTCTTATCCATTGGACCAGGGAATTGTCCACTCCATATGAATGCAATTTTGACAAAAGGGCTGGATGTCAAACTCTGTCAAAGGCTTTTGAAATATCCAATGCGACTACCTTGCTTTCACCGAGGTAGTGGATGGAATGGTTCCACTTTTCGGTAAGGTACACCATCAAATCTCCTGTGGACCTGTTGCTACGAAAGCCATATTGGCGGTCATTGAGGAGGTCATTTGATTCCAGATATTTCGAAAGTTGACGGTTGATAAGAGATTCCATTACCTTGGAGTGAATAGAAGTCAGTGCTATGGGTCGATAAGAAGAAAGGGATGATTTGTCACCCTTTTTGGGAATTGGCTGAATGTTCGCTGACTTCCATCTATTTGGGAAACGACCAGTAGAATAAGACAAATGGAAGAGTTTCCGCAGTGGTTTGGCTAGTGAAGAGGAACATCTCTTCAAGAGGATTGGGGGAATGCCGCCCGGACCAGCGGGTTTGTGTGCCTTTAGCAACTTGAGTGCGCGGGCAACAGTACAGTATAATAAGGCAGAATAATACTATTTAATATGGGTGTGGCCTTCCATGGTATAGGAAAAACAGAAGCACTACGTTGCACCCATGCAGGTTGAACAAAGTAAATTGTGCCTTGGTAACACCGGACTTAAAAAGCGCCTTTAACTTGGCCAACTGGTTGTCCATCAGCAGAGCCATTAGTCGAATCGGCACTCCGCATTATCTCCCGAATATCCCAAGTTACTTCACCAATAGAGAACTAATGTACGATACGGATGAGGATAGAAAAATCTCGGCAGGAGTTCCTCAAGTGTCAATACTTGGCCCGCTCCTTTGGAACATTCTGCACAATGAGGTTTCTTAAATAAAACTATCCCAAGGAGTGGAAATCAGTAGTTTCGCAGACGACATTGCGGTTGTAACAGTTGTTAAACATATAAACGATAAAGAGCCGCCCAGTAAGGAGGCAATTCGGCTAATTAAAAACTGGCTACAAGCCGCCGGACTAAAACTAGGTGACCACAAAACGGAAGCAGTACAGCCGGAAAGCGTGTGAAATATGTAAGCTTCCAGATCGGAAATCAGAACATATGACAAAAGGAAAATGTTTAATACTTGGGGGTGCTCATCATAGCAACAGACTAAGATTTAAGTTTCGCGCGAGTGAGAATGTCACGGGCTTACAGGCAGCCATATCCAATAAATTACCAATCACGGATGAATCAGGATGTAGTAAGAGAATTATCCTGTCAAATGTGGTCGCATCAGTACTAGTCTATCCCGGGCGAGTGAAGAAGCTCTACCAACAAAATAGTTGAAAAGAATGAAGGCTGTGAGCATTAAAGACTATATGCGGCATCACGACGATTTCTAGCGAAGCAGCATCATAGCCGGATTATTCCCCATAGACATTCTAACTGAGGAAACGTTTCGGAATAAAGTACCTGGCGGGATAGACGATAAAGCTACAAGAAGGAGAACCTTCTATTGCTTTATGTTCTAGTATGTTTTTAATGCAACCAACTTCAGAGCTAAGTTTTTATTTGTACGCCTTTTATATGAAGTTACAATCAAGTTTAGGTTCGAGTTCTACGTCTGAAGAAAACTAATTCATACAGTGTATTGCCTTCTATACATCCTTTATATATTCAGTGGCGTATTTGTGTAACTAATTAAGTGTATTGACACATTAAGGTACCAAATGATTCACGTTGGAGTTCTACATCTAATGAACAGTAAGTATCTTGACTTCTGTGCGATTCAGTTTCATATTTGATAAACTTCTGGACTGTATTGACACATAAAGGAACAAATTGACTCACGTTGGAGTTCTTCGTCTGAAGAACAGTAAGTCATAGAATATATAGATTTCTACACGCTTCAAAGGCGCATTCGATAAACTGTTCACATACATTGACATCCACGTTAAAGCCATATTTACACTATGTCATCATCATCATCATCGGCACTACAACCGGGATCCGGTCTTGACCTTGAGGCTTGTTAAATTTTCCATAAATATATTTTTACGGGCAAGGTTATAAGCCTTGCGCCAATTTACACTATGTAACCTCTACTTATTAGTGAGATACTTTGAAAAATGAACTGATCGAACCCCACTTTTCCACCTTATACAGTTAAACCGACTTCCTCAGGGATATAATAAAAATTTCATGCTAGTGTTAGTGATGTTCTTCCGAAACTTAGTGCAGTATTACCTACTTTTAGGGGCCGGTGTCCTCCTTACTGGCTGCAATCTTTTACAACAGTGTCCTTACCACATAGACTCCTTTGGCGCAATGCGCCTCAACGTGTTATTTTACAAATTTTTATTGGTGGAAAATATTTAACTGTTCCCGCTTTGATATTGCTTTGTGCCTTTATGTTTTTCTGTGGTTTTTCCAGCCGTAACTTCTGTCCTCTGCTTTCCTTTTTAATTGTGTCATTGGTTCCTTTGCCTTTGTTGTTGAGCCAGTGTTGTAATTATCTTTTCCTTGATTCTCTCCGCTGTGCTGTGTAATTGTGTTCCGGGGTTGTTTTCGGTGTCATTTTTGCTTTGTTTGCCCCTTAAAAAGGAGTCTCACTGTTCGTCTACGGGATGCTTTGGGTGTCCGGATTTCTAGTCAAGTCATTCACAATATCGCGGCAAGCTGTCCTACATCTTATCTTTCAATGCAGCCACCTCACCTCTGTCTTTTGTATAATATTCTTACCATTATTTTTTATTTGAGTTTTCTGTTTTGCTTTTATCATTTATGTTGCTTTAATTTCTTAATGATGTGTCTATTCAGGTTTACCCTGCAATAGGTGACAACTCCCCCATGTGCGCACACATATCTCTATGGATGTGCACGAACGACTGCCTGTAGGGCATGTAGGTTAGGGTAGGTTAGTCAAGGGTGTTACCCTTCAGAACCACTTTAATGGTGCAGTTGTTTTTATGCAATTTTTAATTACGTTTTTTCGCTTTTCTGAGTTTTCAAGGTTACTAACGGCAGACGTTTGTATGTCAATGACTTTGATCACAAACAGTTTTTATGTTCTTATATTCCTCATTGTTGGGACTAAAAATAAGAGGTTCAAGGGCGTGTGTGTCGCACTGCAACTGCTACAGCAGAGTAGTAGTTGCTATTGCCATTTTTATTCATGCACTTAGTATTGCACATCGCTTGGGTAATTTAAAGCTCGATTTCTAGATATGAATTCTGACTTTTGTTTATTTGTGTTGCTTATGTATTCAATATACAACGCTTTCTTGGCAATTAAAAATAGGCCAACAACCTCAGCAATAGCTATGACAAGTACGTTCTACATTGGCAGTTCAGGTAAAATTAAGATACGAGTATTACCTAGATAACACATTCAACCAATTTTAATCGTTAATTAGTGGAGTTAACTAAACAACGTAAAAATAAAACACTTACACATGGCGTTTCACTCATTGCAACGTTATTCTATGTGTGACAAAGTAAGACTTTGAAGGGAGATTCCCCAACAATTTTTCATCATCATCATCATCGGCACTACAACTGGGAACTGGTCTTGGCCTTATTTAGCAAGTCCCGAGGCTTGTTAAATTTTCCATAACGATTTGGCAACGTCATTAGTCTTGTGCAATTTCACAATTTTTCATAATTATATTCTTTAGGGAGTTAGAAATATTCTCCTAAAATTTTATTAAAAAAACAAAAATCAAAAGCTTATGGGCATTTTAGTGCACGCACTTTACTATAATTCATTGGCGTTATTTATACGCTTTAAACTTTAAATGCTTTTTTCTCAAAACTGTGTTTTTCGACATGATTCCGCGTGTATCTCAAAAAGTATTTGAGATATCGACATACAAAATCATCCTAGTTAATGCCATAATTGTGTTAGATACCCAAGCCCGATCTCTCTCCCTCCCGAAAATAACAACACAAAATTATAAAATCAAGGAGGCGACTAATAATAAACAGAAAACTACTGAATAAAAAAAAGAAGAAGAATAATAAACAAGGAGGCGTCTAAAAAATAAGGAGAAAAAAAATCGTAACATAAAAAAAAACAGTCATAGCTAAAACCTAAACAAGAAAAAACGTATAATAACAAAACAGATAGTGTCGTCGCGCGAGTTAACACCCCACGCACATTGGACTTAGATGAAATTCAATCACTTCTCTTCCTAATCTAATTATGGAAAATTCCCAGATCATCTCTAACCTTATCGTCAACCTCTGCACACAACACAACATACCAAGCCATGGAAAATTCCCTATCTCCTACAACGTGAACCATCTACGATAAGAGCTTGCAAAACTCCCAGACGGCGTTATATCCTACATTGAGAATCACACCTGATAAGAACTTACAACTTAATCTATAAGAGCAGCGACAACAGCATGAACGAGTCTTCTTAATCTCCACGCTACGAAGTGCGCTGACGAATGTTCATAAGAACAGAAGGCATTCGAATTATGAATTAAAATAATGTTAGACTAGGTTTATAAATTAATAAATATATTTTTTACTATAACCCTCAGATCTATCATTAACTCGGGCAGTGTAAAGTCGCGTATTTAATAAACCAATCCAAATAAAAGACAGTGTCTTCACGCGTTGTGTTAAATCGCGTAGTTAAGTTAACCCAAACGAAAATAAGTGCCGTTCAAGTGGGGGCTTCAATAACCCATCGCGCCCATAAAGCGGAACAGTGGAATGAAGAATAGCAAACAGCCCCCATTAGAAGGAAAAAAGAGAAGATCTATAACTGTGAGTACCTTCATTGATTATCTAAGACTTTATTGTGCACATACAATTGTATCATAAACATATTTTTAAAAAATTCTTGATTTTTTCATTTTAGTGCACTGGGAATTTTAGAACGCGCGGATTCATCAAGGAAAATCTCAAAGTGTCGACTACGACGCCCTCTATACTTAACTCATTTTCGAGTTTAAAAAACAGTTTTTTTTGGTAATATCAAGGCGTATATTCAGTTTTTTAATAAAATCTTCATTTAGATATAAAAAAAAAAAGATCGATATTTTTATGTTTTTTGCGAATTTCCCCTTAATTCCCATCGATTGTATTATTTCTGTCCAGGTTTAACTTTTTGTCATGCGAAGTCGCTTAATTACTTCATTTCCTAGTACGATTACCCTGGTATCGAAGAATGTTTATATGGATGTGTGGTTCAAAAACTGCCAGTATATAAAAGCCTGGAAAACACCAATCAAACCGTATTCAAATTTGATTCATATTCCAGAACAGAACAGAAAGTTATAGAAGTATCCTCTAGACTTAAGAGAACACGTTCACCACGTGTAGGATAAGTATTAAGTTGTACCACATGAAATATCCGATTTTCGCTAAGTCGGAAATAAGAAATTCTCGAGTGAACATCTGTGCCAGAACGTTAAATTTTTCTTATAAAGTAAAGTGGTACGCGGGCTTGACGTGTCCGAATTTTAGGGTTCGTTACAAGTGTAGTGCTCTGAAAAGCCTCACCACCTTTTTCCCCCATTCATACATCGAAATCCCAATAATCATACATCAAAACCATAATCTAAACTAAATCCAAAAATTCGCAATAAACGAATCAAATATTCGTTTATCGCTTTGCATTTGCCCCACGGCATAATCTAAATTCAAAATCCAGAAATACATTATTTCAATCTGGTAAAATCGTTCATAAATTAAATAAACCAAGCCCATGGAAAATCGAACCAGATGGTCCATTTGCCATAAACAAACAAAACCCAAATTCCATCCTTATATGCACAATAGTTTCATGAGAATTCATAAAACAGAATTCTTATCTTAAACAAACATCACACCCAATGTATCGGAAATCGAAATTTTCCATCTGAAACGTTCGTTTTCAAGATAAAAATCGCGATTTGGTGCTATTTAAAAGGAGGATGCATCGCGATCTCGGGAGGCAGTTGAATTATCTAGATTGTCCCTGGCGGAAGTGCTGCAGGACCACGATCAGAGCGAACAGCATCTAAGAACAACATAGAGCAAGGTCCTTGGAGGTGGTATTGTGGCGGTTTTATTTAACGCCACTACTTACCTTCGCATCAATTATTAAGAAATTTCTTCCTAGTGCATCTAAAACCCTGGAAAACAATGTCTAATGGCAGTTCCATTGAACGCCATTACTTACCTTTCAAGTATCTATCCAAAAACTTCCTCCTAAAACACATAAACCCATAGTTTTTCGCTAATGCCATCGCATTAGCACCTAAATAGATATTTCCCCCAAGGGCATGGTCTCTTGAAACGCATCATGTTCGTGAAGAGTAATCGGTTGCAGCACCAAGCAACCGACATAAAACTCGAACGACATCAATGTTAATACCATCCAATAAATGCCGCCACACACGTGCGCGGCGTCTCTTCATGACTTATCCCAAGTCACCCCAAATTTCGTCCGACCGACAAAACTTGTACGATCATCCCGCGCCACGATGCCGAAAATTCAATTTTTGACCATCATTACATGCAATCGAATTCAACATCGGCCACCAATTTCGATGCCACACACAAGCGTCATCAGCAGGGTAGACCAACAGCAGATATCCCAAGTCGCCCTATAGACGGGCACAATAATCACCACAGCTGCGAGTACACACATAATGACGACATCTTTAACAGAATTCCTTTTTGTCGTTTTCGTTTGCCACGACGAAACGACAAAAATGATCATGCACCCTTGCCGTTATAAACTCGGAGATCTTCACCCCGATTGGTTACCGCACGAGCAACTTTACATTGTTAGTGTTTAAAGATAGGACATCAACCCTTAGTGGACAGTGCACGTCCACTGGGGGATTTTTCCAATAAGTTAGTCTCAATATGGATTCCGTGTAGGCGAGTCGTGCCCTCCACGTAAAACGTTAAATTGATTCAAGTCTGAAATTAGATTCCGCGGAGGCAAGCCGTGTCCTCCACGTAAAATCGTAAATCAACAGGAGTCAGTCTGGATCTATCTCAAAGTGAAGACGGTTGAGTTTGATGTCGTACATTACCGATTTAAACAATAACGACCTATTGTTACTTTTAAATTATGTTACCGTTTAAAAAATAAATACCTACTGTTACTTTCAAATTGTGTTACCGTTTAAAAAATAAAGACCTATTGTTACTTTCAAATTGTGTTACCATTTAAAAATAAACACCTATTGTTACACTTAAGTTTTTGTCGAACAAATAAAGAAGTAAATACCTATTGCGTTACTTTCAAATTTAAAATTCGTTCGTTGAATTCGGAGTCAGAAGGTTCGTAGTTCCATTCAAAAAGGAGTCCGAAGAAATCCCTAGGACAAAGCAATAAATCAAACAGTCCTACATTATCGATCGCACAGTGAAATGGTAAAGGATAGGAAGGTTTGCGTGAACCTGTTTCCATGCCGACACACAACAGAAACCAAAATACCTACAGTGGCCCCAGGAGAATCGCCCCTTCTCCAATAAAATAAAATAAAATGTGAATTTAAGTAAACAAAAGCATTTTTTATTATTTTGGAATTGTGCGTTCGTCACAAAACGTTGGCTGCTCCAGCATAGGCGACGAGTTCCAACCACGAACCGGTGAGTAGAATGGTGGCACGCCCACAAAACAGATCGTTGTAGCTTTCCTCGATTTCGGGCATCACCAGGAGTCGCCAGGTTGGACGGCACAGGGACACAATTACTGGAACGACGTCCCACGAACGATCGGTTGCTACTCTTCCTTCAAGGTTTGAGAAAGCACGGCGGCGACCGCAACGGGTCCCCCCAGGAGCGGTCTTAAAGAGATCCCTTATTCTTTTCAGGATAAGGAGACACGCCACCTGGGGGTGAGGCCAGTAACAACTACTACACAAGTACAGTTTTTTTTCTTCTAGGAATTGTTTACCATGCTGTCGGCAGTTCAAATTCGAACCCTCTTCCTTTATGAATTTAAAATGGGACATAAAGTGACATTGGCGATGAAAAATATTAATGACGCATTTGAGGATGTAGCGGTAAACGAACGCACTATACTCCGTTGGTTTGGAAAGTTCCGTTCGGGAGATTTCAGCCACGAAAATGAAACAAGTGGGAAGCCGGAAACGTCAGTTGACGACGATGTTTTAAGAGCAACGGTTGATGCGGACCCAACGAAATCAGCGCGGGAGATTGCTCAAAGCATGGGAGTATCCCCGATGACAAAAAGTCGACACCTTTCTCTCATAGGAAGGGTAAAGACACTCGATTAGTGGATACCCCATGAACTGAACGAGTCCCAAAAACTACGGCGACTGGAAAACTGCGCATCGCTTAGATTAAGAAAACAAACTGAACCGTTTTCGCACCGGATAATCACCTGTTATGAAAATTTGATATATGATAACCGTAAAAGACCCGGGCAGTGGTTGGATACTGGCGAAAAACTAAAATACACCCCCAAGCCCGGTCTTCACCCGAAAAAGGTTATCGTGATAATTTGGAGGTCATCAAAAGGACTAATCCACTTTTTATTTCTTCAACCAGGAGAAACGATAAACGTTGTCAAATATTGTGAGGAAATCGACATATTGCTGCCAAATTGTCTGAAAATCAGCCTGCGTTGGTCAATAAGCACGGCCCGGTGCTTTTGCATGACAATGCTAAACCTCATAAGTAACGGTGCAAAAACTGTTGCAGTTGGGATTTTCGCTGGTCGATCGTCATTCGGGGAGCGATAAAGACAACAAAGAAATTTAATAAAGTTCCTCAGCACAATCTCCAACCACGTGATGTCCACGTTATTGGGTTCTAACGCCTTCATTCTTGGGCAAGCCAGACCGGACCGTGTGAAGACGCAGACTCCGACCTTAAAACGGAAACTCGAATGCAAGACGTACCCCGAGCAACGAAGATATGTCGAATCAGTTGACGAATCGACTTGGGCCTCAGTTAGGGCAAGGATATCAGGTTTCGCTATTTGCAAATGTTGGTGGACGGCGTTTAGATTCATATTGGTGAAACCGATGCACCTGGTGTTACAATATCCCGTTATCACTCGAACGACGACAGAATTTCGAGAAAGAGCCCGATTATGCGATGATGAATTTCTTGAACATTCGCTCGTCGTTCGTCAAGCGACAAACATCATAAAACAAAGAATATCGAGTGCGCGTGTGCGTGAATTCGTGAATAAACTGTGTTTATCGCAGTTCGGCCGGCGTTACATGGCGAAAAAAAAAAAAAACAAAAAAAAAAAAACGAGTGTGTGTGTGTTTCGAACCCAAACTGGGCAAGACGAAGAGCGTCGAATTAAAAATGGCACACTCATGTGTAGTCGCTAATTCAAAAACAATCAAAAAAATTACCAAAAGGAAGAACGAAGTGTCAATTATAGATGACAGCCCAGTGGCAAATAAAGTCCGCTCAAACCTGTCAATGGAACGACAAAAATCAAATGTGACGAAAAAAACCGTCACAGAAGAAAATATACCTGCCAAGGATACTTGTTACTCAGGAGCAGGGAACAAATTTTAGGAATAGGAGAAACTGGAGTCAAACATTCCCGAAGGAGACGATGACCTAAACAACTTAATTGCTGATCTCATCAAAAAACGCGAAGAACGTTCCAAACAAGTACGAGCAGCCCTGGAAGAGCGAAACAAAAGACGGAATGAAATCGAAGCAAAAAGAGAGCAAAAAACAAATCACCAGCGGCAGCATCAACACTTGCTACAAATAAGCGAAACAATGGACGATCAACAACAGCATCAGAAACAACTGCAGCAGACAAAGACTGCCAAGGACGAGCAACAACAGCAACCAAAAAAGGAAAAAATACCTCCAATTGTCATCAGTTACATAGAAGCGAAAGATTTAATGAAGTTGGGTGAGTTGACTTGTAAAGATTTTAAAACAAAAAGAATTAGTGCTGAAAAAACTTTATTAAACAATAAAGTAAAGTCTGCTATGGGAAGGGCAAAAACCGAGTACTACACGTACACCCCAAAATCAGAAAAATCAATTTCCACGCTCTTAAAAGGAGTTGATCCTTCGTTCTCCCCAGAGGAGATACTCGAGGAATTAAAAACGGTTGAAACAGCTAGTTTAAAATTTACAGGTGTAAAACCGTTTTCAACTGCGAATTCTAGAAAGTGCAACCGCAAATTGTCTTTCTACATTGTATCTCTAAGTCCTAATAGTAAAGTTGATGCGCTTAGACATATAAAATGTCTAAGCCACCAAATTATAAGCTGGGAAAAAATTAGAAAATCTGAGCGCGTACTGCAATGTATGCGCTGTCAACGACTTGGACACGTTGCATCAAACTGCAATATGAAATTCAGATGCGTAAAATGCCTCGCTGACCATAACATGGGCGAATGTCCGCTAGGAAAGGAACAGCTTCCGGATAGGGAAACACTGTCATGTGTACTATGTAAAAATACAGGACACACCGCAAATTTTAGGGGTTGTCCCAAATTTCAACATATGAAGTTAAAGTGGGAATCAAAACAAAAGCAAGTGGCAGAAGAGAAAAAAATTAAAACTCGTTCTTATAATAATTTCGTTGCCCCGCGTGTAACATATGCACAAATCACGGGCAATTCTATGCAACGAGCCCCAGTGGAATCTTCACATACCAATGGGCAAATACCGGCAGTAGATGCGCAACCTGAGATATTAAATATGATATCGGCCATGCAAACACAATTTGCTAATTTTCAAAAAATATTGACGGAACAAATGGCCCGAATAGATATGCTCTGTTCGGCTGTGTTTTCAAATAACTCCTTCCATCAAAATCTTCGACTCTCTAACTGAACTAAAACTAAAAATTATTTCGGTGAACGTAAATTCACTAATACACATAGACAGAAGAGATAATCTAGGCAACATGCTTGAAGTCGAACCCCCGATGTACTTTTGGCTAGTGAAACTAAACTAAACCAAAGGCACAAAATTGTCTATAAAAACTATAAGATAATCAGACGTGACAGGCCACATTTTACTCAAGGGGGTGGGGTTGCAGTTTTAATTAAAAAAGGTCTCTATCATAAGGTAATTTATAGTACAGAAGTACACAAATTTCAGGTGCTGGAAGCCTGCATAATAGATATTCCGTTGAGAAGTCAAAAGCACCTGTATGTGGTCTCCATTTATCCCCTCAAGCTACCCAGTGTAAGCAATTTATCAATGAAATTGATATGCTATTTCGACACCTGAAATTAGATTCGGAAAACAACTATTTCCTAATAGCGGGTGATTTCAACGCCAAGCATAGTGCTTGGGGTAACTTAACCACGAACACAAGAGGCAATGCTTTATATGATTGGTGGCAAATTAATGATATCGAGCGCAGATTAGAATTGTACGCCACAAGTACACCGTCTTATCCTAAAGGAAATTCATTTCTGGATTTACTTATGATCGACGATCGAATAAACTTGCCAGGCACAGATGTAACTACGCGAAACTGTCTTCGCACAATCGATTACGATAGCGATCACTACGGATTTGGAGCCATAATTGAAGTCCCAAATGAACAATATTCACTAGAGCAGTTCGAACAGATCCACTCTTTCAATTTTCGAAAAGCTCACTGGTCACGCTTTGATCGATTAATAAAAAAAGAACTTCGTAACAGTGCCATAGACACTCCGACTATTAGAAACCTCCATAACGACGAAATCGATCATTACTTAACAACATTGGACGATATTATTACCAATGCAATGAATTGCTCTATACCTAAAGTTCCCCATACCGACGGTTATACTAATAAGTACAGGACATCAGCAATTGACGCTTTGTATAAGCAAAAGAGCATTATGCTCTCAAAGCTGAAAATACTTCATAGGCAGTTCAGCGACCCAAATAGTCAGGAAATAAGAACACTTAAGTCCCTAATCAAAAATCTCCAAAAATTGATCCGTGATAATTACCGTTCAAGTATAAATGAAGAGTGGAAGAACAAAATTCAAGCCATTCAAGCTAGCGGATTGAATATGTTCCAACAAATCAATAAAACTTTTCGAAAGAAAGATCACAATGACATTCCATATTTGCGAGTCCCACGGACTCCTGAGAATTGTCAGCAATGCTGAACTCAGGACTCAATCTGGAGCATGTCAACTCCAACGAAGAAGTAATATTAGTCGAAGACCCGCAAGACAAAGTGAACTCAATTGGTGCATGTTTCGAGGCAGTATACAGAGTGAACGAATCCACTCACTCCAATACGATCCTCGAAAACAACGCATTCCAGACCTACAGCGCACTGAGAAACCAAATTTGTACCTGGCGGAACCAAAACCGTAGTTTTACCACATTCAGTGAAAATAACAGAGCGGACTCCGCCAGGAGTAATCAGAATATGAATATGTTTGTGAGTAAGGATGAACTTACGAACATCCTAAAGTCAATAAAAAGCAAAAAGTCCTCTGGGATAGATAGCATCCCAAATGTAGTTTTAAAACATTTGCCTCCTGAAGCAGTAAAAATCTACACTACGCTATTCAACAACGCCTTAAATAAGGCATACTGTAGCGTCCTACGAACGCACAATTCCGCCCAGGTAAGGTTCCAAACCTTCAAGGAACTGACTTACCTTATCCAGTACACTTGCCCACAGACACGTGTCCCCAAAGCTCATTAATCAGGCCTGTAACAAGGGCATAGGAAGCTGAAACAATGTCGAAACCGACATCAAAAAACAAGGAACTTAACGTTCAAAAACTTTCAGCATCGAGTCAACGCATCCATTCATAGTATGCAAAACAATTCCAGATTACAGGCCATAAATCTTCCATCCAAAGCATCTGCACGATGTACCAGGAATTGCATTTTCGATAAATAAATAACAACGGATGCATACGCCGGCAGCTAAACGCAAGAAAGCATATCGCCTATCCGCGGCCAAAATTGTAAACAACCGAAATTATCGCAACAAGATAATTCGGAAGATTTACAAATCCAACGACAACAAAGGAAATACTCCGGTCCCACGATTCCTTTGTAAAAAGTTCACACCCATTAGAAGGATCTAATGGATTTCGGTTGTGTTTACAAAAGGCAAACAACCACGGGCTGTACGCCCGAAAAATCATCTCGGCCTTCGCGCCAGATGTTCTGTGCAAACAGAAGGCCGTGAAAAAGGAAATGCTATTTCAACGAAGAATGTATGCAGGATGACTTTCCCTTTCTCAAAAAAAACTATGAAATATCCCCGGGGATACGGTAACATGCTGCTAACAGGAATCCGGAAATTCTGTTAGCAGGGGAACTAGGAAAATTTTTGGATAGTGTTACAGATACAATCCGTCTCAGAGAGATTTGAATCGTCAAGGAGGAGACAGAGATTTTGATCATCGAACCGCGAGGATCTCTAACGAAGAGATAACCGAATGAGGTCGTGAATAGAATTGTTCGAGAACGTCGAGTCGTACGTGTGCTTAATTTCAAAAATAATTAACTTGTGTATTCTAGACGATAAGTGCAAAATAAGCTTTTTGGATTAATAAAGTCACCGTACAAATAGAAAAACAGTTTTTCGTGTTTTATTTGTGCCGTTTCCGCCCAGTGTGTTCTTCCTTGTGTGCGTACAGTGTTCGGCGGAACACTTACGACCGAATCGACAATAACCGCCAAAATACTATCCAACCCTCTGGAAAACTGCAATAGTCCACCCGATCCCTAAAAAGGGCAAAGACAGGACCAATCCAACTAACCTTCGGGCGATTAGTTTGCTGCCAAATATCAGCAAGGTTTTCGAGAAGATCATAAACAAAGCACTGATGAACTGGTGTGATTAAAATGAAATCATCCCCAACAACCAGTTTGGCTTTAAAGCGGGACATAGTACGGTGCATGCCGCGTCAAAGCTTGTTTCCGACATACAATGGAACAAGACAAAGCGCCAATGCACAGGTGCCTGCTTAGTTGACTTTGAAAAGGCTTTCGACACCGTGTGGTTAGAAGGACTTCTTCATAAGTTAGAAAACCTGAGAATGCCTCATTATCTATTGTACAACATTTACGAAATGATAACGGACAAGCAGTTTGTGGTAAAATGCGGAAATATATTCTCAAGCAAGACCTTCAAAATTACAAACGGTTTACAACAAGGGGCGGTGAATTCTCCCATTCTGTTTAATATTTACACCAGTGATCTAGTGGGTACGCTTAACTATGCCATTGCATACGCAGACGACATTGTGGTATACAGAACAGGAGAGAAAATAGATGTCATCAATAGACTTCTCCAGGACGACTTCAATAAAATAAAACGTTTTTGTAATGACTGGAAATTAAAAATTAATTTCCACAAAACCGAGACTATCCTTTTCAGAACACCGCTCTCCAGGGCCTCTCAGGACACAAAGTACAATTGGAAAAACTTCTCTATCGTAGGGAATAATAATCTCCCACTACAAGTGAAAACTGTAGTCAGATATCTCGGTATTTGGCTTGATCAGTATTTATACTTTGACAAGCATATAGCAGTCACTCTCTCTGCAGCAAGAAACGCTGCCATAAAAAGTCTATTCCGAAGCAGCATTCTCAATCCAAAAGTTAAAATAATTTCATTTTCGGCATTCATCCGACCAATGTTGGTCTATGGCTGTCCAATATGGTACAATATATCCCCGTTCCACATGGAAAAGATTCGCGTGTTCGAGAGACAGTGTTTGCGTTCCTGACTCGGGCTTAATGGAACACCAGAGTCACGATACCAGAAATTTTACCCTAATAAAACCCTGTGGCCACATCGCAAGGGCAATGTGCAGTGTAAATAATCTCATCGCGGGAGCATATTATCCGAACGATATGTATCTGGAGAGTACCCTCCAGAACGGGTTCATTCCCCCAGAGGCGTTCCTCTTCTTGGACGGAAAAGGTCTTATCCAAGATGAGGGTGGAATACCTATTATATACCACGCTTTCCGTGGTGCTAGGGATAAACGAATTGTCCACAATAACGATATCTCTAATAGGCCAGACCGATTTCGATTCAGTACGGTGATCAGTGAAAGAGATAAATCAATAAAAGACCGAGCCAACCCCAACTGGTGGTGGCTCCAAAACGAAGAAAGAACTTCACGTCCTCAGATATAATATTCAGCTTTGGCGCAGCTTCCTCCCTTCCTTTCCTTTGCCCTCTTTCCCGTTAACTTCTGTCATTTTATCTTTTTTATTTTCATTAAGCACTTATTATTTTGTTTTTAAAATTTTTGCATCCTCAAAAAAAAAAAAAATCTTTATTTTTTTTGTCATAATGCCTCTAAAAGAAGAAGAGGTAGACCTCTAAGATAATAGTCTATTTTTTTTATAAAGTATGTGTATTATATTAAGAATAAGTAAAAGAAAATGTAAGCTGAAAGGCATAAATTAAGCATATAATATTGTATAATTTAGAGTGCTTGTGAAGAGCCAGTAAATTACATTATGTAGTAAAAAATTATTAAAATAGGTTTAGCATTTAGACTAAAATTGTAAAACATAAAAAAGACTTTGTGAATAAATGCGTCTGCAAACAAACAAACAATGAATTTCTTGAAGTTTGGTTGTTTATCATAATATCTGCATGATGTTCCCCATAGTCATGACATAGTCCCCCCGGGAGATCCGAATGGGGAACTAGTTTACCTCTGAAATCTTAGAAGGTACCATCATGACTTATCTCCGCGTCAGTCCGGGCCATCAGCCATACATCCGAAATATAGTCGAAGATTGCTCCCGACAATATCGCGGAATGTACAGCATGTTGGTATCTCAGCTTGGGACTGACTACCACCTAAATCAACCTTATCTCGAACCGGTCCATCAATCAACCTCTGAAAGATGGACGGAGATTTCTCCCGACTATTTCATGGAGCCTATAGGTTGATGGGGTGGTATTTCACCGGGCGAGAGGAGGTTGAGACCCCACCTACCACTCGGCCTTTAGTCGCCTCTTACGACAAGCCGGCCTAGCTATGAGTATATTCTAACGCCCTACTCACAGGTTCGCAACCTATTTACTGCACTTCCTCACACAATTTCGTACGCAGACGAACTTATATTTTATAAAACAGACCCGAAAATTGAAATCATAAACAGTTTACTGCAACGCGACTTCAATAAAGTGCTGCGATATTGCAACGACAGGAAACTTAAGATAAACTTCCAGCAATGTGAAGCTATTCTAATTAGAACCCCGTTGCATAAAGCCACAAATGATACAAGAAAAACCTAGCGAAAGTTAGTTACCATGGGGCCGCATGAATATATAGAAATACAAGAGTGTGGTTAAATACCTTTGCATTTGGCTTGTCGAATACCAGTATTTTAACAGAGGCCAAGAAAAGATTTGCCCTGACAAGGAGGCTATTTCACAGTAGCCAACTTGATAACAGGGTAAAGGTTATATGCTATATGGCCCTAATTAGGCTCATGATTATATATGAATGTCCAGTGTGGTTCAATATAGGTCCAAATATGATAGAAAAGATTCGGGTGCTCGAAAGGAAGTGCCTCAGAACCTATATCGAACACCGGACTCTGACTACAAAAGGTATTATCCAAATGAGACCTTTTTTTTTTTTTTTTTTTTTTTTTTTGTTTTTTTAATTAGATTTCTCTCGGGAGAGGCGAACCTATAGCGCAGAGTGGGCGCCCCGAGATGCCATCAAAAAACTGTTGCAGTTCTTTTTGAACAGTTGCAGGTTGTAACGTTCCGGGAACACTCGCGTGGGAAGGGAGTTCCACAGCTTCCCCGCTCTGTAGCGGAACGAGTTCTGATGTAGGGATGTTCGCGCCGTCGGGAGATTAACCACAAACGGGTGCGATCCGTCGGATTGTCTTGTGGAGCGCATATAAACCGAATTGCGTGGAACAATGCCAAGAATCTCCGAAGAACAGCACCCGTGATAATATCTGTAAAACAGACAGAGGTCGGCTACGCGCCTTCGATGTGATAGCGACTGTAGTCCCGACGTCAGCGCCGAGTCCCCGATCAGGCGGATCGCTCGTCTCTGTATGCTCTCAAGTAGGTCGAGGGTATGTTTAGGAGCCGAGCTCCAAACATGAGAGCAATATTCGAGCGCGGGTCTAATTTGGGATTTATATATAACGAAGCCTACATAAACAGGGTGGATAATTTTATGATCCAATTAATCAGAGGACATATGGCGAGAGTTGCATCCAATCACCTAATTTTCGAAGGGTATTATACAAATACTTTGTATTTTGAGAGGGTACGCCACAATGGCTTTGTTCCACCAGAGGCGTTCCTCGAATTTGATATGAACGTTCTTATACAGGACGTATCCGGAGTTCCGCTGAGTTATCATGTAGGTAGATCTTCCGTAGACGGGCGATTGTGCTACCATCGAGAAGACATGCGATCGAAGAAGAGCTTTTGGGGTTCAATAGAGCTATTTCCCATAGAGACTGCGATGTATTATTAAACAGTTTTGGTGGTTGAATGGCAAATAAAGACCTATGTACCAAAGTCGGTAAAGTAACTCCATCAATTAGCTCACACAGATTTAGCTTTTCTAGGAATAGGGTAGAGTAAGATTTAATTTATATTAAATAAAGTTTTTAAGCAATTACAAGTCAGTTAAATTTAAGTTGAAAAAAAAACAAAATCGGCACATATGTTTTCTTTAGTTTTTGTTTGTTATTAAAATAAACATAATTAAGGCAAATTGTACAATAGACATATAAAGTTTAGCTTAGAGCATTTGCGCAGGACCAATCGGTTAAAATGTAAGATAATTAAGCTAGAATTTAAGCATTTTTCGTCTGCCCTATGATTTCGAATCTAAGAAAAACCGGAGATAAAAAATGTTGGAAAAATGAAAATGATACATGTTGCAATACGCTTTGTAGCCAAGTTGGATAGAATGAAGTATGTCTTGCATCTCTTAAGGAGCCTCATACATTTGGCCGCATTTCTCAATGACTTGAAATATGTGACCGTTGCAGTCCGGAGTAAAATTTATTCGTGTGCGAAGAATTGAGAGTTCGTTCAATGACAACATGTCTACATTGGGATTTGACTTTCATTAAAGGAGCCAGAGGGGTGGAGACATTCAGTTCTACTCCTTTAGATAATGGTCATTGGTATATATTATTGTGGTCGAAATTCAATAAGTTTCTGTTCGATGAGGAGATTTCAAAGGGCTGCCCGAGCACATTCGAAAGAGTACAAAAAACTGAACATACTGTCATGAGCAAACGAAAGATTTGGAGTCTGGGTAATGGACAAGACATCATTGATAATGGAAACAGAGCGAGCGAAATCAGAGAGCCCTGTAAACCAGTGATATTAATTTGGTAGGAGATAGATTTAACGTCGTCTAGAAACGCTTGGAATAAACAGTCTTAAATATATTGGGTTGCAAAGTTGTGTGGAAGAAGTATGGTGCGCCGGCGTACGGCGCTGATTCACTCCCTTCCTCCATCATATATTGTTCCGCCGACACAATTTCACAACTGCTAAAAGGTCCGCCGATGATAGTTCGCAAAATACCCAAAGGAAGAGATAGACACAACCAGGATACCAGAGCACAGATATTAAACACACTGGATTAACGTTCGAATGATTTTTTATTGAAATTATAGTTTTCTGAGGTTCTTTTAATTTAAAACTGATCTTAGTGAGGTTTTTTTTTTATTTAACATCCTACGGTATTTAATTAGCTTATGGAAAACAGATTCTACTTTCACTGACGATGACACGGATGCGCAAAAATGTAAGGCGGTGTACACTACTTGTGGTGATTATACTTAGGCGCCAGAAAGAATTACTTTTGTATTAATTGCGCGCTCACTCGACTTGGCTGGTGTATATTCGCGTCCCCGTGCGCACCGGGTGGTAACGACCTGCTCGGTCGATGGGTGTAAAACGACTCAGCGATGTGAATTCGCTGGCAAAGGAAATTCGGCCAGTGGTACTGGCTCTCTTAATTTAGGGATGCGTTTTCTATCTCAAGAGAAACGCGAAGTCTCTCTTTGGGGTAGGTAACCGAATCTAATAAAGAATATCATAGCGGTACACATGTATCTGTGAACATTGGTTTTTTCATGGGACAAAGCCATGAGAACGAATCTGAAAAATCGACAGGGATAATGGGCATCAATGAGATGTGAGTTCGGCTAAATAAATAAGCCGGATCTCATTGGGTGCTAGTTGGATTTCTGTTTGCTCATGCCGCGAGGTCATGAGAAGTGGTCCAGAAATATTGGAAGACAAAGAGATCTTGTACATCATTGTCTATAAAGTGCATTGCAGCTGTATTGATAGACCGCAATGTATCGTGGACATGGTGCTAATTGGTTTTAGCATATTCATTGAGAATTGGTGTTTATGGCATCGCTGCCAAGGGTAAGTACACAATTCCTATTTGCATTTGCTTATGCTATAGGATTTGGTTTATGCCTTTAGCCGCTAGATGTGTGTATTTTATTTTGTCCCTTGGACAAAGGTCGCCAGCCAATGTGTATGTAGAGGAATTTGTTGGTAAGGCTGGGAATAGGCGAAGCAATGTTTATTATCCATGGTTATGATGGTTACGTTATATGTGAACCAAATTGTTTCGTTTTCAGGAATTCGTCTAGGGAAAATACATATTGTAGCGAGCTTAGGGTTCGCTGGATTAATTATTTTAAAATAAATAAGAGCCGTTAAATCGATTTTGAATTAATATAACACTTTATTAGTCCGTAATACAACCGTTACTTATACCGTACACATAACGATTTCTTTACTTATCGCTTCCGTACTTATCGCGTCTTTTACTGCTTACTTCTCACTCGAGACTTATCACTTGCTTCACTGTCTTACTTATTACTCATTGCTTATTACTTTCGCACTTATCGCTTGCTTCACTTTCTACTTTTTACTCATCTCCATGATCTGTGTGCGACGTATTTATACCGTTCCCTCATTCTGATTCGGCGTCTCGTTTCCGTCCGTTCCATAATCTCGACTTTTCTATTCCAGTTTTCCAGTACTTCCTAAAATAATCTAGTACTTTGTTTCGGACTTTCTCGAAGATTCCAGTACTGATTGTCATATGCGTCACAATATGATAAGATTGGGCTTTGCCTGGCAACCGAAGGTGCCGAATTGGCTTGGACAGAATTCTTGTAGGGAATTTTGGATGCGAATTAATGGATGAAGGTAAGAATTCTCTTCCAGGAGCTTTTAGATAAGTGCATTAGATACTTGATGCGTGAAGCATTTACAGGTGCTAATGCGATTGCATTAGCGAAAAACTATGAAAGTTGGGTTGTAGTTACGGGGGTTCTTCGGGTAAGTAGACAGCGAGGTTTTCGGAATCGCCACAAAGTCATATTTTTACAATAGATGGTGTTAGTAAAGTTACCGACAGTACTGGAATGATTCACATGTCGTTTAACAGCTGACGGTTTAAACTTTATTCTCAACGAAGAAGTAAACGATTTGATTGCGTTCTGTTGGTTTTGCAACAAATTGAATATGGAAGACCACACTGTGTATTTTTACCATATTTTACTGTTTTACTTGCGTAAAGGAAAGAACATAGGTCAACTTTGTGAGAAATAACATATTTGTACCAGTTGCTCAGCAACTTTTCCCTGGAAAATGTTAACCCCGTCGATGTGACATAAACTAGCGCGTACGTACCCCAACTTGACACCAATGGTTTCTTTCTTTTGGTGGTGCTTAAAATCGCTTTCTGAATCAATTAAAAGGAGAAAAGCATCTACAACGCAGAATACTTGCTGGACAGATCTTAGAAATTTTGCGTTACTTTTAGAAGAGTGCCAATAAAAAAACGAACGATATTTAGATAATATTATTTAATTTATTGCAATAAATGCCCAAGAATCGTACTTTAAGAAAATTTAATTCTTAAATCTTCATTCATGCCAGCTCAAAGACAGAGTTGGTAAGAAAGTTGTGTAGTGCGTTTAATTGACAATAGGTTAATTTTTCAATTCTTGCTATTGTGGCAGTTATGCACTATTACTAAGTGGTTGCCCCATAAAATAGGAAAAATAGGAACTCATTGCGCCCACTAGGCCTTATATGTTCGCTCTTCGTAAAAGAAGTTAAATTAAAAAAAAAGCCATTATGCTGTCGAAAGCGAAATAAAAATTGAACCACCTCCTATTTTATTTTTTATTAAAGAATGTTGCTTATGAAGAAGAAAGAAAACGTTTGGAAATCCTGTAAAATCTTGTAATCTCTGTACAGCGTGTTACCGAGGTTTTTTTTGGGTTAATAATTGGTGCTAGGGCTCCTCGATAGTATAGTGTGTTGTATTCCAGAATACTACCCTTATTCGCTTTAACACTAACTCATGTCCTTTCAAACACAACCCTTAAAAACACAACCCTTAAAACTACATCCTCACATATCCTACATTCTCAGTTAATACAATTCATAAATAAACAGACACAATATTCTATATCCAGTCACTTACAGCACATTTCATAAATAAACAGACACTATATTCTATATCCAGTCACTTACAGCACATTTCATAAATATGCCCCTTTTCATAACAAGCACATTTTTCATTTCAAAACATGGCCACTTTGATTTTCGTTCAAAGTTTATTCAAAAATCTAAGTCACAGAGACTTCTAGATTGTTTTGTTCAGTTTATACGCCACAGTCAGTTAGAACAAAATGTTCTATATAAACAAGTAAATTTATATGAAAAAAGGTAGAAAGAAGAGAGCTCAGCTTGAGATAGCTGAGTTCAATAAAATATAAAAATAAATAAGAACTATAATTGTTTTAATAATAAAAGAAAAGATTATAATAACCTCCACGCTCTTCCCTCGAAAGAGGAAGCACGGCGTAGGAGCCGTAACACTGGTGGCAGCGGTGGGATCCACGAAGACTGGTGGACTCCCCGAAGGACGACTCTATCCTCGAAGGAAGACCAATCCTCGAAGGAAGACCGATCCACGAAGACTGGTGGACTCCCCGAAGGACGACTCTATCCTCGAAGGAAGACCAATCCTCGAAGGAAGACCGATCCACGAATACTGGTGGACTCCTCGAAGGATCACCAATCCTCGAAGGAAGACCGATCCACGAAGACTCCTCGAAGGAAGATCAATCCTCGAAGGAAGACCAATCCCCGAAGGACGACTATATCCTCGAAGGGATACCGATCCACGAAGACTGGTGGACTCCCGACTAGTGGACTCCTCGAAGGAAGACCAATCCTCGAAGGAAGACCGATTCACGAAGACTGGTGGACTCCCCAAAAGAAGACCAATCCCCGAAGGAAGACCAATCCCTGAAGGACGACCAATCCCTGAAGGACGACTTAATCTTCGAAGGAAGACCAATCCCCGAAGGACGACTTAATCCTCGAAGGAGGACTCGATCCCAGAGGAAGATTAGTGCAAGATAAAACCCTAAAGAGGGAAGGAATGTCCTCATTTGGATGGTGGAACATTCGATGTATCGAGTGCAAATAACTTCGTAATTTCCTTTGCCGATGAGTTCCAGAGGAAATCTAAATTAACCTCAGTGGCAGCAGATGAAAAAAAAAAACAAGAAGACAACACCTCAGAAAAATAAAAAGAACAAAACGTTAATCAAAAAAAAAAATTATTATAAAAAAGGAGAACAAAACATCAATCAACATATATTAGTAGTAAGAATCGTTAGCGAAATATCAATTTTTCTGTTCATTTTTCCGTAGGAATATTTTTACCTTGGAACTTTTAACTTTTCCTTTTTACTAACAATTTTGTCCGATAGAAATTATTTCGAATATTCTCTTTCCAGTATTTTGACGACATTTCCGTTTTGTCTTTTTCGCCGAATTTTCTTTCTCTACAGCTTTGAGACCAAATTAACTTTCTTTTTCATATATATTGAATAACTAAAAGAAAGGCCATTTTTATATACCGTATTTTTAAGAAGTGATTTTGCCATACATTGATTTCAGAGTTTTCAAGATTACGAGTCCGTATTACACGAGACAGGCGGCTAGGCAGGGGGAAGAACAAATCCACTCTCTACAAATACACCATAACCCTCCTGAAATGGCTCTTTCTGTCGGAATTTCGGATGTTTTTAGAATCGTCCCTACCTTTGACGGAAAACCCTGCGACCTAGATAAATTTATTTCCGGGGGAGACGTTTTATTTAGATCTATAAAAAGGGCAGACCCGGAGATATATGAAACATTTTTGGAGCTAGTCAAAAATAGACTAGAGGGTCCTGCCTATGATCTAATTAGGTATAGCACAATTGCTAAATGGGAGGATTTAAAGGATAAACTTGAATCAGAATATAAAGAGGAAGCACGGCGTTGGAGCCGTAACAAGTGGTTAGTATACCCGCCTGTCACCCAGGAGACCGGGGTTCGATTCCCCGTCGGGGAGCCCCTGGCGCAAGACTAATGACCTTGCCCAGACAAAATAAATCATTATGGACAATTTAACAAGCCTCCGGACTTGCTAAATAAGGCCAAGATCGGTTCCCGGTTGTAGTGCCGATGATGATGATGAATTGGTGCTAAGTCACGATCGCATTTCTACCATTCCAAAGTAGTTACGGCTCGTGCATGTTTCCATATGTAACATGTATTGTACTTCCACTGAAAGTACCCACTAAAGGTACTGCCCACAATCTATCAAAGAACAGATAACAATATACACAATTCAAGTGTACATAGTACGTACATGAATTTAATTTTAATGTAAAATCCCAACTTGTGATGATACGCTTGATTAGCGATTCAAATGATGAGTATAGCTTTGCTCCGCCCTTTTCCCTTGTTTTACTTTTGTACATGTTGCACTTTGTTTTATTTATTTAAACTTTATTCTAAAAGGTAAATATTCTACTAAACGAATAATATCTTGCTAATAAAAGTTGTTTTCCACATACAAAATGTGACTGTGCATAGCAACGCGCTATTTGTAAAAGTTATTTATTATACTTGGCCCGTCTAGAGACAGGACAATGTAATTAGATATAACAACTCGAATTTAATAGTATTGTTTCTGTACGCGTAGATCTGGACATTGAACATTGACATTGGACATCAGTGTTAAAACATCAACGAGTTCTTTCTACGAAATGTGAAATTGAAGAAACGAGACTCCTTGCTTAACGTGTATTGGTTTTGTTTGTGTTGACTTTCTTGGCTATGAAACTGAGGCTGCATTTCAGCATTTATTTTCTACGCTAAGAAAATGCCTTAAGGGTTATTCAATAGTTTAGTAACTACACTCCTCAATGAAAAAGACAAACGTTCACCTTCATATTATTTTCAATATATCCTAAAAAAATATTCATCGTCTAGACTCGTCGTTATTAGCAATCACAACTGACTCGTTTAATTATAGTCCGGACAGGGGACGACTTAGGTGTTTCTACTTTGGGCTAATTTCCTCGACCACCTAGAATAATATTTTCCACAGCAAAAGTAAGTGGGAAAATCAAAGAAAATCCACTGTAAGCACAAAACAATGACAAATTGTTGAGGGTCTCCGTGTACAGGAACTGGGAAAAAAGGAAAATTCGCGCAACCTGGTCAAACGATGCCCGCAGGCGGATGTATTTTGCTGGTCGAATAAAAGCGTTTTTCGAGGACAATGAAGCGTTTTTGTTCAATTGCATCACTCAGTTTTAGTGATGTGGTACCGTGCAGTTTATTGTTAATTTTACCTCTTGGCCACGGTCACCTTTGGCCAGAGATTTTATTGAGGGAGACTTATTGTCTGAAGAATTTAAGTATAGATAGCTTACTTGAAGATGTTATATCTTACACTTTGGGAACATTTAAGGTTGTTAACTGACTGATGTGATTACACTTTTTAAACACTAGGTATTTGCACGTCGGAGAGCCTCTGGCGCAAGACTAATGACCTTGCCCGGAAAAAACAAATCATTATGGAAAATTTAACGAGCCTCAGGACTTTCTAAATAAGGCCAAGACCGGCTCCCGGTTGTAGTGCCGATGATGATGATGATGATGATGATTTGCACAACTGACAGTAGTATGGCCCAGGTTTTGAGTCTCTAAAAATCCATTTGCTTTCACACAAAAGCGAAGAAACTCTGCCTGAGCCCTTGTGTATTAGGAGAACTGGAACCAATTCCAAAACACTTTGATGTAATACTTCTAGATACAAAACAAGCAACATACACATCTTATTAGTGGCGTAATCTCAACTGAATACTTTCTCTTACTGCAATGTATGTGAACGCCTTACACTGTCACAAGAAATTAAATAATTAAAAAGATACTATTCTCAACTAGGTATGATAACATTTCGTCGAAATGGAGATATTTTAAGAGATAACATTGCGCTGAGTCTACTAAACTCCACGAAAGCTCAGGAAGTCAACAGACTCTTAGATTCGCAAAGGATTCATGGTTCACGTGTGCCACGCCATCTTGTGTTATTGGGTATATCAAACTATCTGGAAATCCAAATACTGGGCAAAACAAATTGGCCAAACGCAGCACCGCTGGCACCTTTCAAGTCCAGGTGAAAAGAGCACAAGTAAATCGGCATTAAACATAAACTGATTTTACGATCCTTGTTTGAGCTACACACTGACTGGGCAAAAGCAACAATATTAAAAAAAGTACAATGATGTACATATTGTGACACACAGGCTCTGTCCTCCACCAGTTGAATCAAATTGCGATCAACAGTGAATGTTTTTCGTCGGTTCAGTTAGAATGTATCGCGATACCGCCAAACGGAAGTTAAAAGTCACTGTTAGACTTTTGTCTTTGTTTGCTTTTCTTTATTCACTCAACTGAGTTTGGACTTCACATGCCGTTGTGTAGTGGCTTTAAATCAAGCCCCTGTTAAAAGCACGGAATGCTATACCGAAATTTTATCATCATCATCATCATCGGCACTACAACCGGGAACCGGTCTTGGCCTTATTTAGCAAGTTCTAAGAGGCTTGCTTAATTTTCCATGATAATTTGTTTTTACGGGCGAGGTCATTAGTCTTGCGCCAGAGGCTTCCCGACGAACACAAAATTGCGGAGCATACTTCCCGAATGAAGCCAGCGAGAATGAGAAAGCAGCAGCAAAACCATGCCAAGCGCTCAGAATTTCTGAGAAATTTCGGCGGTTTCGGTTTTGCTATGATTGGCAGCAAAAACCGAATCGGTTGGCTTCGGTTATCTCCCGTGGACGGTTAGGTGTTCGCTATCGTACGGTCGTACATTACAATCATGAATAAGAATGTGTTTATATAAAAGTGTTTTCTTAATGTATGATTAAAATAAGCGTTCGTTAAATATAAAAAGAAAAATCAATAAAAGCAAAGTTAATAAAATGAGCTTAATGCCTGTTGATTGGTGTTGGTAGATCAACACCGAAAACCGCCATCATTTTATTAAAGCATATAAATAATTTGTCGAAAGGTTGAAATACTTTGAGTAAATTTGTGCTCTTCGTGAATTGCCACCCATACTTAACTTCGAATACAGTCACAGCTCCTGAAACGATGCTCCTTGGGATTTTTCTCCCGTCCTCCGTTTTTTAATGAACGATAGTGAAGAACGTCTGATTCGAACTGGCGCTATGACAGTTAGAATCACTAAAAATGTAACCAATGCTCAACACATCAGGCCACTGCCGCGTGTACGAATTCGATTTTTAAACTCAAGTACACTCAACTGATGTGGAATTTTTATGTTATCGCTATGGTATACGGCTTTGATACATTGTCTGATTCGATATTCGTTCGGTGTTCTTCACTATTTGTTTGTGTGTTGTGTGGGCATCTGTTAGAAACGCCACACTACTCCCTCCTCAGTAACTTTGTTACGATCAACTTCGTGTGCGAACGACGGACTGAGGAACGAGCGAGCGAGAGAATGGCGGAGCAGGCGAGTGTGCCGGCGCTCTATGCGGAAGTCGTGAATGAAGTCGTAACGTACTGTTTACTATAGAAAAGTGTGTGTGTGTGTGTATGTGTGTACACAGATCACGTCGGGTTGTTGCGTTAAGCAAGGATAGTGTGGACGGTGATTTGAACATACGATGAAACGAGTGAGAAGCGAAGCAATGAAGCAGCAGGCTACTGGCCGCGTGTGCGAATTCTATTTCTAAACTCAAGTACACTCAACTGATGTGGAGTTGTTATGTTATCGCTATGGTATACGGCTCTGATACATTTTCTGATTCGATTTTCGTCCGATGCTCTTGACTATTTGCTTGTCTATTGTGTGTGTATCTGTTAGAAACGCCACAACTGTTTTTTTTTTATCCCGATATGTCCGAGAAGAAGTTTCCCTTATCTTCCTCTGCACCCTCATGTACGCTGGTATGGTGCGTACGCATCTGATATACAGCCAAAATCGGCGCCTCCTGTGTGATCCAAGATGCATTAGAAGTCTTATTTAATTTTCACATTCTCTTGTTGTTCCCTTGTAGGAACAAATTTCCGATGGGTGCTTTATTAACCACTTCCTCTCCTTCCGATCGCACTGTGCTCTGACATTTAAGGCTTCTCCAAAATACCACTTAGTGCGCATGTTAGTGTAAAATAAATTATGCTCTCTTGAGTGTGATTGCCAACTTCACACTGCGGCGGTTTATTTAATTAATCTTTCGATGGAAGGGCATGTTGCTTAGTATTATGTGAATTGTGTCTATAGGAACTTAATGTGCTTTTGACATTTCTATTGGCAAGATTTCCGTGAAGGAAAACCCAGTCGGTGCTGGCGCAACTTGCCCCAAGGCCATTGAAAACAATAAATTTACACAAAATTACAATATAATTTATTGTTTGATATTGCCGGCAATGCGATTAACGAAGTTGAAATAACAACGTTTTTTTTTTTCTTTATTTTTTATTTTTATTAGACTTCTCTCGGGTGAGGCGAACCTATAGCGCCGAGTGAGCGCCCCGAGATGCCATCAAATAACTATTGCATCCCTGGCCGATGTTTCAGTCTGTCAACCACAATTTTCTGGATGTGGTTTCGAGTACAAAGACGACACGACGATACCCCAGTATGAAGAAAGCAACAGAAGAAGGAAAAAATTTACGTGAAGGAAATGGATTACATACAGAAACAATTGTAACCGCCAATAGTTCATGGGGGAAACGACGGTTTTCATTGTTTTTAGGAATCACGCCGTTCATTGAATGTTTCAAAAAAAAAAAAAAAAGAATGACTTGGAGCTCATGCTTATCACAGTCAATCGAAACATGAATGTTCATTCAAAAAAGTAGAGGACACTGTCTACGAAATTTTTAAATGCTTCCAAATTTAATAAACCTTCAAGGGCGTATTCGATTTCATTAGACACTCTCGACGAAGTGATCAAACGGCTTGACAAATCTTCGAGGGTGTATTGAAGGAAAATCTGTATGAAAATTACAACGTTTTAAAAAAGATACATCCATTATGTCGAAAAAAAAATTAACGCATGATGGAGAAATCTGCAAAAAGAAAAATAACAATATACTATGGTTTGCAAATGTCGTCGGGGAGCCTCTGGCGCAAGACTAATGACCTTGCCCGGAAAAAACAAATCATTATGGAGAATTTAACAGCCTCAGGACTTGCTAAATAAGGCCAAGACCGGTTCCCGGTTGTAGTGCCGATGATGATGATGATGATGGTTTGCAAATGTGGTGGAATCAGAAGTCCTTGGAAAAAATGAAAATAGAAACCTAAGCGACAATACGTCGCTAATACACGTTACTTTGTGTGCTAATTGAGGGGGGTTGTGTAGCGAGGTGTAACATCTCCTAAGATCTCCAACAACTTACAGGATAAAAAGTGCCTCTGGACCTAATATGATAAGAAGAATGCGCAAGCAGTGGGTTACATGGATAACCCTCATCATAAGGTGGTCCTATTGCTGAAAGTTTTTTCACGCCTTCACATCAAACATTTGTAGCGTAGGGACTAATACTGCGGTGTGCATTTTCAAGGGCGTTTTAGAGATGAACATTGGACACAAAATATATTGCAGTTACAGATGCAGTGGTAGAGACGCGCACCACCATTAAAACCGCAAGAAAATTAAACGATGATTTGAGAGGACAGAAGCTCAGCTTTATGGTCGCGGTTCATGAAATTTAAAAAATTTCACACTCAAAGTTTTCATTTTTTCATTTCAATAGGCTTCTACGACGCAGGGTTTTTTTATAATGCAACATAACTCAAACAATTTTCATTTAATCGATAAATGTTTACAACTTCCTAAAAAAAAGTTCCACGCCGAAATACATAATAGAGGAATTGTAAAGAGTTCATTTTTAAATTTAACAATTGATTGCCTATTTTGTGGCAAAAATTGAGATTTTTTCAAATGCCAATTAATCGTCCAAAAATTAATATTGTCAAAATTCCCCCATATAAATTAAGATAATTTTTTTTATTACTTTTTATTTTTTAAGATTCACCTGTATTTACCTGGTATGTAGAACCAGAGAGCGCCGCCGATACTAGGGGGCTGACGAGATTGGCTCCAGCGTAACCATTCTGTATTATTTTTATTTATATTTAATATAATATTTGAAGATTTTAAAGCATCCTTGATAACATAGTTGGCATTAATATCCTGTAACCCTATCTTATATCTCCTGATTGTTTTTATACATCCGCAATGGTTTTATCCCTTAACAACCAGTCCATGTTACTAGTTTCCCCTAACTTCACTACTTTAAAGACCATAGTTCTAATGATGGGCGTTAAATATAGTGCTAATCCCTTACATCACGAAGCAGTGATAACATCGCCCCAACTAAATGATATTATCTAGTATATTTTCTCCCCAATCATTGACACCCTCAGCAATCTTCATCTCAGCACGATAGTACTATAATGTTTGATTCCACTTCGGGCCATCAAATCACAGCTAAACTTAGGGCTACAGAGACCGTGATGGTTGTGTTGGCGATGTTACATGACGTGGCGGCTTATTAAAGTTTCTGTGATCCAGGAAAGGAGGTACTTAAGTGCACTGAGGCGCACTGGACCATGAAGAGGATTCGCTTTTCTTCATGTTAAACAAGTTTAGTTTTTATAATGGCTAACGATGAGCTTAGAGGATGAACGAAAAAGCTCAGTGACTTCAGAAGTGTCGAAGGACTCGTCTTTAGAAAGAAAAACACAAGGCATCACTTGGTCCAATAGATCTGTGTGCACTGAAATTATTAAGTACTCTCAGATTTTAACGAGTGATATAATTTTACAGAAAATTTGACGCCCTCAAGTGTACGAACAGACAGACGATAACGGGCAACCATCGGCGGTTGGATTAGTGACAAATTGTGCAGCGGATAAGTTATCCTTGTAGGCCACGCCATTGGCGGTTTAATATCAAGTAAGATAAGGTGAAGTAAAAATTAAATTAAATGTATCCTAGATGTCCGCGGATAAGTAATTGAGAGCCCTAGAGCAAGAAGACTGTTGTAAGTGTATTATAACATTATTATTATTCTCATTTGAAGTAATCATTGGAGAAAAAAAAACTTAGTCATGATTTTTAAAATACTATTCTATACGTGATTATAAATGACAGGGGGTGGCCACCCTTTTTTGGGAGCAAGAGCGCAGTTAAAAATATTCATAAACGTCGCGGGCGCAACAGTATGTAATTACATCATATATGTCGATGGCATATTTGCGACCGCGGGCTCTGGGTTGTCCAACCGTGGTCTAGGGACTAGTATAAATCAGAGTTTAAAAAACAAAGTGACAGCATGTCTTGCCCACTAGTATAAATCAGAGTTTAAAAAACAAAGTGACAGCATGTCGTCCCCACTAAGAGGTGATTTAATAAATAAGACGCATAAGAGCTGAGAAAGGTTGGCGCAAGGCTAATAACCGTGCCCGTAAAACGAATTCGTATGGAAAATTTAACCATCCTCGGGTATGGACCGGATACATGACGACGACCACGGAAACGAAAATGGCTAAACGATTTAAGAATTTTCTCATGGAACGTCCGCTCACTATACACAGCTCGAGCCGCACAGCAGCTACCCGATCTCATGTCCGAACATAAGGCTGCCATAACAGCATTACAAGAAATAAGATGGACGGGGAGTGGCGTAATTTAAAGAAACGAGTATGACATTTATTACAGCTGTCATGCAACCATGTGCTCGGGGTAGGCTTTCTAGTCAGCCAAAAACTGAAGCCTGCCATCATCGGCTTTAATGCAATAAACGGAAGGCTATGCACTCTTCGCGTGCGAGGCAAGTTTAAGAACATAAGCCTCATAAACGTTCACGGACCTACAGAGACTTAATCGCTTCTCGGCCTTATGGCTAAGATCAAAGTGTAGTATCTGTTCGTATCGCTTAAAAATAGCTCTATTCGGCCGCATGTCTTCTCGATGGTAGCACAATTGCCCGTCTACGGAAGATATACTTAAATGATAAATTAGCGGAACTCCGGATACATCCTGTATAAGAGCGTTCATACCAAATTCGAGGAACGCTTCTGGTGTAACAAAGCCATTGTGGCGCACTCTCTCAAAATGCAAAGTATTTATATAATAGCCTTGGACGTAACTATTGCTCTCGCCATATGTCCTCTAATTAATTTGATATAAAAATTATCCACCCTGTTTATCCAGGCTTCGTTATATAAGGTCTCATTTGGGTAATACCTTTTGTAGTCAGATTCCGGGGTTCGATATGATCTGAGACAAGTTCTAAGACATTTTCTTTCGATCACCCAAATCTTTTATATCAATTTATAATCGTGGGCCCGATTAGGGCCATATAGCATATAACTTTTACCCTGCTATCAAGTTGGCTACTGTGAAATAGCCTCCTTGTTTTCTTGGCCTTGACCAAGTTGCCTCCACATGTCTGTTACGAGGGTTGCCTTTTATATTTCGGGATTAGAGAACAAAAACAAATATTGATCATCGAAAATCACTTTATTGTTTTTCAAAATATTCCCCATGAAGATCTAAACACGTTTGCATGCGTTTGAACCAATTGTCGAAGCACTTTTGCCACTCTGATTGAAGTATCTCCAACACATGCATTCTGAATGCAGCAACCGCTTCTTCAGGTGTCGAAAAACGTTGACCTCTCAGTTTGTTTTTTACGTACGGGAATAAAAAGAAGTCATTCGGTGCCAAGTCAGGACTATACGGCGGATGACCGATCAAATCGATGTTTTGGGTGCTCAAAAATGCAATTGGCGCAGCCGATGTGTGAGAGCTCGCATTGTCGTGGTGAAGAGTGATCCGTCTTCGGCGGTTGGTTTCCTGATTTCTTGGAAGATAACTGGCAAACAAATGGTTGTGTACCACTCAGAATTGACTGTTCTGCGTTGTTCTAGTGGTACGGTTGCGACATGTCCAGTTTTTCCGAAAAAACAGGCGACTATTTGCTTGGAAGTGCTTCGTGCGCGAACAACTTTTGTTGGATTGGGCTCATCTTGAAACACCCAGACAGTCGACTGCTGTTTACTTTCGGGCTCATACGCGTAAATCCACGATTCATCACCTGTCACGATGTCATAGACGTGTTTCGAAGCACCGCGACCGTATTTTTTGAGCATTTCTTTCGACCAATTGACACGAGCCTTTTTTTGGGCGATTGACAAATTGTGTGGGATCCAACGCGAACAAATTTTTTTGACAGTCAAATGTTTATGCAATATTGAATGTATGCTGGTCCCACTAACGCCTAAGGTTGTCTCAATCTCACGATAGGTCACATGACGATCTTCCAATATCAGTTCGCGCACAGCATCAATGGTTTTCGGAACAACAACTGATTTTGGAGGACCTTCACGAAATTCATCTTGGAGTGAACTACGACCACGATTGAATTCAACATACCATCGATAAACACTGGTCCTTGATGGAGCTTCATCCCCAAAAATTGAATTAAGTTCATCCATGCACTGTTGCTGAGTTAATCCACGCCGAAAGTTGTAAAAAATAATCGCACGAAAATGTTGACGATTTAATTCCATTTTTGGGCCGAGATGAATCTTTTCAGTTACTGTAAACAACACAAATAGCGCTCCTATGTCAAAACGTTCTGAGTGCGTATAACCTCAAAAACGTCCAACTTTACGACAGAGCTGTCAATTGCCGGATTGCAACACTAGGGTTGCCAAATCCCGAAACATAAGAGGCAACCCTCGTACAATATCGGTATTGATCAAGCCAAATTCCAAGGTATTTAACCACACTTTTGGTTTCTAGTTGGTTTTCATGCGCTCCCATGATAACTAACTTTCGCCAGTTTTTTCTTGCATCATTTGTGAATTTATGCAACGTGGTTCTAAATAGAATAGCTTCAGATTATACATGCCTTGTCTGACAACTTTGTAATATAATCCTTCAAGCCAAACGGTGTCGAATGCTTTTTCCAAGTCGATGAGACAGGCCTCCGTGCATTGGTTCTTGCATTTTTTTTTTTTTTTTTTTTTTTAATAACATCCTTTATTGGATATGAATAGTGCAATCTTAACAATTTAATTTAATACTAGATTTAAATAGTACTTAATTTAGTTTAATTAAGTTAAACGTGTATGGGTTTATTGGACCAGTGTTCAGCTCCCAACTCGATTTTAGTATGTTTGATTTTAACATGTTAATTCATGAGGTTTCGTCCGTTTTAGCCATCTCAATTCCTGGGTAATATCCGAGAGCTGAATAGCTTCTACGTTGGTATGATTTTGAGGGAGTTTTTCATGTTTGACAGCGTATTCTTGGATAACTTTGTGGGGTAGAAATATTGTGCGCCGGCGTACGGCACTAAGTACTCTTCTATCCACATCTACACTAAAAGATTGCACGGAAGAAAATACCAACAAGGAACGAAACTCCGCCGCAAGACATGCATCCATAAAGAAAGTAAATGAAACTCACTGTTTATTTTTTATTAATTAAACGGTTTATTGAAGATAACCGATGGTTACTTTTTGTCTGATGAAATGAAAAAAAAAAAAATGAATTAAAAGTCACTTGGAATCTTTCAAATATCTTCATTTACGCATTCTCATTGCTTCGTTCAAACGTACACCATTAGCAAGGAGCTACTTGAGGAAGACATTATTATTAATGACAAAAACACAAACAGAAATAACGAAACACTCCACTGACACTGAAAATAAGTTAAGGGGGTGAGTTTCCTATTACAAGAGAAACGTGAAGTCTCTCTTTGGAGTAGGTAACCGGATCTCGTAGTGAAGATCCTCGTGGTATGCGTGAGATGATCTTAGCAATGTGCCAATGGATCACTCTTTGCTCATGCTGCAAGGCCATGAGAAAGGAATTCGGAGATAAAGGAATTTATGAGCTGAGAGTTCGGCTAAATAAACAAGTTGCAACTCATTAGATGCTAAATGCATTTGGGATACTTCAAACAATTTGGATTGTTTATCGTATCGCCAGAATGCCTGCGGGAGAACAGAATTCTTTTGTTTGCACATGATGCGTGCTGAAGAATTTGGTTTTAGCGGCTATTGCGCTAATCGTCTGCAGCTGTGTCAATAAGCTGCTTGGAGTTGCTTTGCCGTTGGACAAAAGAGTCGCCCGACAATGTGTATGTGGGGAACGTTGTTGTACACGTGGTGAGGCTGGGAATAGGTCACGCAAAGATAATCATCCCTGATTATGATGGTTACATGGTACGGTAACCGAATTGTTTTCTTTTAGGCATAATGCTTGACCTTTAAGGAATTCTTCTAGGAAAATGCGTATGAATTATGGATGCTTGAGAATTCTTTTAGAAGAATTTTATTAATGCTTGATGCATGGAGAATACCTTGAGAAAGGAAATGTTTTCAGGTGCTAATGCAATTGCATTAGCGAAAAACAATGGGAGTTGGGTTGTAATTATGGGGGGTTTTTCGGGTAAGCATAAAAAAACCCCCACAACTTCATAAATCCATTTGATCTCTAGGTTCTTGCATTTATTCCATTGTACATCGGAAACCAGCTTACACAGACTTAGCTTTTCTAGAATTAGGGTAGTATAAGTTCTAAGTTAACTTATTTTAAGTAAATAAAATTATATTAAAAAAAAAATTTAATTAAGGTAAATTTTAAGTAAAAGCAAAAAAAAATTGGTTCGAAGTTTTTCGAATTTTTCTTTGTTAGACAATAAATCAGAACTAAACCTTATTGTAAATTTTAAGTAAAAGCAAAAAAAAATTGGTACGAAGTTTTTCGAATTTTTCTTTGTTAGACAATAAATCAGAACTAAACCCGCAAATAAAGTCCTGTCGCCGAAAGGCAACTTGCACAATAGTCTTACTATGTTTAGCTTAGAGCGTCTGCGTGGGACCAGGAAGTTATAATATAAGATAATTAAGCTAGAATTTAAGCATTTTCTGTGTAGCATTTAAATTAGAAACTAAGAATATAAAACGAAATAAAAAAATGTTGCAAAAATGAGTATGAAAAATGTCGGAAACCAGTTTAGCTGAGGCATGTTGCTTTCATGACCCGTCCTAAGCCCAAACTGGTTATTCGGAATAATGTTGTTGTCATCAAACCATTTGAGCAAAGCTTTGTTTATGACTTTCTAGAATACTTTACTGATGTTTGGGAGTAAGCTAATTGAACGCATGTTCATTGGGTTTATACAGTCCTTGCCCTTTTTTGTTATAGGCTGAATGATTGCTGTTTTCCAACGCGTGGGATAGTGTTCATTATTTAACGCATTGTTAAATAGAAATATGAACACTGCTAATGCTGGTAGACACTTGAGTACGATATTTGGCACTCCATTTATTCCCACTGACTTTTTGATTCTTAGTGAGTCGAAGATACCCTGGATCTCCTCCTTCGTTATTAATAGGATATTACCCTTTTTATTGGCGGTAATAGCATTTGCCAAATTATCGTCATTAAATTCGTTAAAACCGAGATTCTCTGATTGCCAATTTGTAATTTCATTTCGAAGGTGCAAGTGATTCACTAGACCACTGTTTTCCAAGTCGTAGTTAAGGTGGATGCTTTCATTTACCTTGTATGTTTCGTGGAAGACAGGTTGTGGCGTCTCTAACAGAAACACACACAATTCACAAGCAAAATAGTGAAGGACACCGAACGAAAATCGAATAAGAAAATACATCAGAGCCGTATACCATAGCGATAACATAACAATTCAATTCAAAGTGGAGTATAGTCGAGTTTAAAAATCAAATTCTAAAATCGGCCAGTAGCCTATGTGTTACGCTTCGGTTCAATTACACGTCAGTTCGAATCACACGTTCTTCATTATCATTTCAAACGCTATAAGGTCACACAGTGTTTGGCTTTTCTAAAAGATTTTCTATCACGAAGAGTTCATTACTAAGGATAGCGTTCTTTTATCTATGCCTATGTTGTTTGTTTTCGTCATTACGTGGTAAGTGGAGACACTGAATTTCATTTTGATTATTTCTCCTGAATATCGTATTAATTTGTGGGAACATTAACTTTTAGTAATTGTTGGAGGTTTTTTAATCGGGATTTCAGTGATATTATTTCCTAGTCGTGTCTGTCAGTAAACTGTCTGTATAATTGATTTAGTTTTGCTAGCGGTCTGCTTTTTTTCCTGTGAAGTGCGTTTATTGTTGCGTTCCTATACAATTTCATATAGTCCGGTTCTGTTGTTTTAGGACTTGTTTTGTCCATTGGTCGTGCATTTGTTGAATGTATTTGTCGATTTCGTTATTCGTCAGGTTTCTGTTTGTTGGTAGGTCGATATCGTTCGAACGTAACTCTTTTATTAAGGGGGTATTCTGGTCTAGAAATTTGAAAAAATCATTTTTGTTTTCATATTTTCAAAGCTTAACCCTCTAAGAATATGTCTTTAAGAGGATTTTAGAAAATTCAAATTATTTTCGGAGGTATGGCTGTTTTGCTGACGGGCCGTCTAAACTGGCTCCGCCGGAACGAATCGAACAAAAGAAGAGATACGACCGTCTAACGCATCAAAGGAAGCCAGAGCTGCTCGGTTGGAAGAGAGAAGGGCGAAAGGTGCTTATTTCGAAGTCAAGGAAGGTCCAATGTATGCAGCAGGAATGGCAGATTGAATAAACGTAAGCCTAAAATATCATTTCATGACTTAGACCGCGAGAAGCTTTACGTGAAACTTTAAACGCGTTTTTCTCGAAACTGTCTTTTTTAAAACAATACCCACGATTTTTCAAGTTCTACTTAACCGATTTACTTCAAATTTAATACATGTTTTCTTTATAGGCTTTTCTATTGCATGAATTATCCTCATCCCCAAATTTCAATGTTAACTATTTTTAAAAAATTCGAAAAACTAAAAACAAGTGGTACAAAAATAATTTTTTTTTCAAGTAGTCGCCATTTTGTTAAAAAATTTTTTTTAGTTCCAACGATAGAGGCATTTCCGTAAATTAATAACCTTTTTTTCTTTTTTTTCCGATTGCTAGGAGGGTTGAATCGTGGGTATGGTCGCGTGTCAACTTTTTGAGATCCCCCACTTCATCAGCTACTAACTTTTTGAATTTTGAATTTTTTACTTTAATTTTTTTTTACTGTATTCTTGAAATATTAATAAACATCCTGTAAAAAATGAATAGTAAGAATATTGATTGCTTTTTTTTACAGCACTTCAAAAATTGCGTTAAATTCGTGCGTCTAGACCAGAATACCCCCTTAACGATCTGGTGAATCGTGGCCATCGCATTGCCCCATAGTTGTAGGGTTGTGGGACCACGAATTCCCCCAGTTCTGACAGTTCGTTCGGAAGCTTATTATGGCCGTGAAATCTCTGTTGGTGTTTAATAGTCTCAGTCGTGTGTCTATAAGCATGATATCTGGATAGAATCTACATCTAGGGAACGATGGATATTCCGTAGCTAGACGGTCAGTTTTATATTCTACGTGATATTGATCTAACCAGCTAGCCAGTTGATTTCCTTTACTATTGGACATATAATTTCCCCAGTCTTTATGTTTGGCGTTCATGTGTCCACCTATAATAAAGTAGTTTTTATCTAGATGGAGTTGCAAGCATCGAAACAGAGTCTCAAGTTCTGCTATAAAGAGATTATACTGATGTTCCTCGGCTGCATAAACCGAGATCGCATACAGGCCCCTTCCTGGCTGAAGTGGTATGCGGACGATACATGCTTGAAGCGGCCGGAACCTGCGCACTTATCCACTATATATGACTTTGTGTTGGAGTCCTTTACTAATAAAGATGGCGACACCTCCCCCTTGCGAATTGGGTCGGTCTCTTCGTATAATATCATCGTTTTTGTGCCAAAGTTTATGCCTCTGGCTTAACTTAGTTTCCCCAGCTAGAAGCGCATTAGGGTTTTCGTCTTGCAACAGGTTAAAAAGAGTGGTTCTTCTCTCGGTGCTTATAAGTGAATTTACATTTATGGCAAGAGCTTTAAATGATGTTTTGGTTACAGGGTTTATAGCGAGTTTTTATTTAGACTGGGTAAGTGTGAGTTTATTTGACTTTGCAGCTATGTCGTCTGTCTCTGTAGATTGAGCAATATTATGAACACGGCTGCTTGTGATATGGTTTCAGCCTGTGCTGAAGTGTTTGAGGATATCAGTGTTGGAGCCTGTGTTGGGGTTTCTCTGCCTTTCCCTGCTTGGGCGTAAGACCGCTGATTGTGCGATTTGTCTAAGTTTTTCTTTGCTGACTCACAACCTTCGACGTTAATTCTCGGTATTTAGGAAAAAAACTCAGTAGTCAGCGGGGTGTCCCTCATTCCGACATACTTTAAAAGAGTTTTGTGTTTCACCCTTTCTTTACCCAAAGGGCACCTTCTGCATTATGATGCTGACCGCATTTCACAGTTCGCCACTGAATGCCCAAGCCTTTGGCAACGGAGGCATTGAAGAATGTTTTTGCCTTTTTTTAGTTTGTCCCCCTTTTTTTAGTTGTTACACATTGGTGGTCCAGAGCTGTGATTTTCCGTAGACTACTGTAGGGCGTATAAGTCGGGGTGCCGGCACGGGACCGGGTTTACTTATCACCCACCGAATACCGCAGCAAAACGATCACCAGACAAGAAGAAATACAGTTGTGGATATATTGTGCCCCACCAGGTAACTGTCACTTGTTATCACCGAGGGAAGGCTGAAACACGGGTCGCACAAGTGAAAATAAAACACGGGGAGGTATGCTGTTTTCTGATAATGTTCTTTTATTTTTTTATGTTTTGTTATTAAGTTTTGTAACAGCGTAATTGCATATTAAATTGTTTTGATGATGAGAATGATTAACTTTTCTTGTTCATTTGTTATTTATTACGTATTCTATATAAATGTAGGCCTATCGCATTTTCTCGACACCGTGACATTTATTTACTTATTTTTATATATTTATATCTTTATGATTGAATAATGTTTTAATTTGATGAAATATGATCTAAAAATTACGAATAATTGCACCACATTAGAACACGACAGACACTAACAAATACTATTACTGTACAGCAAATTCTCGGACGCACTCGACTTCGTGGAGGGACCCGCTCAGGGGTGTGCGCATACTGTCGTATATTATTTCTACAACAATTGTATTTAATTATTTGTGTCCACAAAACTTACCCCGTGGTCGGCAGCTTCAATTTCCTTCTGGGCACAAAACGATTTTAGTTAAATGGATTAAACTAATAGATTTTAGTAGTTTCACATGAGGACAGGGAGTCTCGATGTAAATGTCCTTTGCACACAAGAGCGAATATTAGTACAAAACGAGAATATAAGAAATATAAGTACAAAACGATTTTATTTTTCATTTCAATTGCACATGCACATCGTATTTTATTTTACTTTCTTAAATATGAGAACTGAATAATTGAAACACACCCGTACGCGGCGACTGCTTAACCAACAAGAAGGACTCATCTCGTGTCTTTTGCCACACATCCTATTTCGTTCCGCTTCCACGGTAGTGATTTCGAGGAAGCGGCCGAGATGGCGAATGGCTAATAGGGGGCGACTATGGCTACTACAAAGAAGATGACTATTGCAATGTGAATGGGGTTTTAAATTGGTTTTACGTTTATCTAAATTAGATTCTATTGTAAAGGGAATAGGCAATTCGTACTTTGTAGGGAAGGGAAGTATGTGGGAAGGATGAAGGATATGTGCGTAAAGACACGAGATGTTAATGACGAGTAGTCAATGATTCAAAGGGCAAGGGATAATTAATTGAAGTTTAATTATATAACAACTCCCGTGCGCAGGTTACGGTGGATAGTAAACGAAACTTTTACTCAGTGATTAACCTCGAGAGACTCGTGGTGAGTCGTCTCTCAGCCGAGGGTGAGTTTTCTTTTCCTCGAGAGAAACGTGAAGTTTCTCTTTGTGGTAGTGAATTGGAGAGGATCTCCCCGGGTCGATCTTAGCTAGTGTGCTAATGATCCATTGTTTACTCATGCAACGAAGTTCGTGGGAAAACGAAACTGAGAAAGGAGGGTGAACAAAGGGCATCATAGGATACATGGTGCAGCTGCGTAAATAGTCTGCAAGCCATTAGGGCAATTGGTGCTAAGAGCAATTCAGATACACAATGGTGACTGTGCACGGTATCTTTGCTGCCGGAAGGGTCGAATTCTTTGGTTGCATGTTTATATGTTGTAGAATTCGATTCTTGGATCGATTCTTTTCGCTAGATGCGAAAACTGCTTTTTCGATTGGAGTTGGGTTGGAATTGTGTGTGGTTCTTGTGTATGTTTAAAGAAAGAAGGGTAGTTTACAGTTCTCCCTTTTAGCCCTGGCTGTGATGAACGGTTTGGCCATATTAAATTTAGGGTCGTCGTACTTTAGCTCTCGCAGCATTTTCATAAGAGTCTCCGGTTCAGTTTTAGGGTCGACGCCCTTTAATAGAATTGTAATATTTTTAAGTTCTGTCGGCGTGTAAGAAAAGAATTCCGCGGTGGCTCTTTTCAACATATTTTTAATTTTAATATGGTCACCACCGCTAAATGTTTGAATGGCATACCAAGTCTTTTAATCATAAAATTATTACTACCTACAGCTAACTTACACAGATTCTTGATCACGGTAACCCCTACGCCAGGTAAGTCTAACTTACACAGACTTACCAATTCTTACCAATCGATGTCTTCCGTGTTGAGTGGTGGCATTTTAGTTTTTTTTGCTGGTTTCCTGCTGTTGTCCTTTTGGTTGATGTGCTTCCTTTTGTTCATCTGTCCTTTGTTCTGAGGTTGAATTTTGTTGCGGATGTTGGCCTTCTTTTGGCTTCGGCTTTCCTTGTTTGGTTTTTTTGTTGTTCCAGCGCTTCAACTTTTATTCCCCTTCTTTCCTCTTGTCAGGCTTTGGCTAAAACTAGTTTCACTTTTAGCTCGTTTATTTCTTCTTGTTCGTCCTCCGATTTAGAAGAAGCCAGACAAGCGAACGTGTTATTATAAAAATTGCCGCCATAGTATGTGGTAGAAGGGAATGCATTCTCCGCCTCCATTTGTTGTTGTTCTAACATGAGTTCTGCAGCTTTGCGAGTCATTGTTATGTTGCTTATTTCGCTCTCTTTGATTTTCTTTTGCGCTTTTAATTTCGGTTTGATGCACGAGGAGCATTTTAATAGGCTTATGTTGCCTTTCAATAACTTATTCTTTGTTTTTATTCCATCGTCAATGCTCATGTCGGAGCCCGCGGTACACATACGTTAACACAACAAGCGCAAACACTTCCGTTCTTATTTCGATATTATTGAACACAATAGAACTGGCCACATGCATATAAAATTATAACCCATATTTTCCGACATCCTTCCAAAGATAATTTCATTCAATTGCGGAACTAGTTAGCACTAAAACTGGTATTGAGATACGGGGTGCCCTGTAAATAGTATTCTACAGTGGGACATGAGGATGTTACAAGCAAAAATGATTCTGGGTGATCATCATCATCGGCACTACAACCAAATTTGTTTTTCCGGGCAAGTTCATGCTTCTGGGTGATGGCTCTCTTCAAAACATTTTCAGAAGAAGAAAATATTTCTGAGTTATCACAATTTTTGAGTTATCTGTGTTTTTTCAAAATCTCGGAAAATCGATAGACTAAGGGCCATCGCCCCCCCCCCCCCCCCCCCCCCATGGTTTCTTGAAATTGCCCGGCTTATTTCAATAAAATTTGTTAAGAAATAAAAAAATTATAGCACTTTGAAAAGTTGCCATTCAACTTGGCCACTCGTATATGTCAGAACAGTGCATACTTGCGAGGACGGACGCTGTAGTGAATTGAAGTCTTAGATATTCATATCACTTACTTTCAGCATTCGGGAGAATTAGAAAAATGTCGGTGACTAGTATCTGACTATAATACAATTTTCATAATCAGTTCCATATATTTTGATTTGACAAAGATACTTGATTTTTGTAAGTGCGAATTGTAGAGATGAAAGAACAAACCCATAATTTCCTGTGTCTGCTCAAAACATTCTAGTTATAAAATGAACATTTGCCCCCTTAAAATGCTTGAAGATTTCAATTGAAGATTAATAATCCACACTTGTCGCTGAGCCGTGATGTGCTGCCAGCCTCTTTAAAGTATATATTCATAATTTCCATAATGTGCCACAAAAGTGCTTAAGTGCAAAAGGAACAAATTCGAATCCTTTGTATAGTACTTCGCATTCTTTCCGGTTTCCTCATTCCTTTGCAGGAAGCCACTCAAAGATGCATTGCTTAAACAGGATCCACGTTGTTGGTTAAACAACTAGAACCAACATGTGAAGCTTGTTGAGTGGGTTTTGTGCAGCAGGATAAGAACATCGCGAATACCATGTATACGTGTCACATTGCATAAGGTGCTAAAAAAAGGCTGCAAGCCTCCTCTAGTGCATTAATACTAATTAACATTATTAATATAAGGGACATCTTTACAAGTTTAGGAGTTTGAGACTGCCAACTTGTCATCCTTTGAATGGAATTAACCTCTCAACAGAATCTTAATAGACTGAAAAATTGTGAAGAATGCACTCCCAGTCCACTCTTTCATAATAGCAGTTTCATAAGGTAAAGAAAGCTCCAGCTGAATTGCTGCACTCCAATAACACGTCTCTCTCAACGTAACAGCCACTTTAACCCGATGAATGTGATACTTGCACTTAAACATAGAAGAGAGATGATTACCTCGTTCTTCAAGTGTGTGCAGCAATATGTAAACTTAAAATGGATAATGACGAATCCTTTCATGAAAACCAAGGACCGATTTCATGACGGTTCTGAGTAAATATCCTATTGCCATGTTCTTCCTTCAACGACCCAAACGAAACTTAGATAACTAGGTAAAGATAAGATGTATAAGAGCCCAGCCAGCCTCTACTAAAAAGCGTTGTCTTCCTGCTTCGAGGTAATCGTAAACTCGCGTGCAGCTGATAGCCGACAGCAATATTTCATGCATGCCGGTTTCACATGACATTTTTGTTTTTTTTTCCTTATAGGCTGTGATATAATCGGGAATCTATGCTGTCGCTGCATGTCCTTTCCGGACTATATTGCTTTGCTTGAGCATGTCAATTTAATGATAATATCTAAGAGACATTCAGACATATACTTAAGGAATGCAATATTTTTAATGTAAGTTACACAGCCATGCACACCAGCTGCATATGCACCATTTAAAAGAAATACGGTGTTTAACAAGCGGTTTCCACAATAGATACTAGAGGGTTATTATGGGGAAAACCAACCTCATACATGCACAATGGTTTTATGTCCTTTACCCCTATACTTTGAAAGGCGATGAGTTGCACGTATAAAAATTGTCTGCTTTATGACCCACGTTGGACTCTTGCTTGCAGTAGCCATTTCAATACAAACTTGTATTATTTTATATTGTTGTTCAATTCTATATGCCTATTTCTACTGACACCCTGGGTCATGTTAAAAAACATTACATCTCATAATTTTATAAATTACTTTATAACAATGATTCCAAAATTGCCATCACACGGATTTCGACGTGTAAATTCTGAACCATGTTGCCTTAAAAACCACTATGTTATTCTTGATTTGTTTTTCTTTTCTTTACAAACCCGAATTGAAAAGTTGTTTTCTAGGGACTGAGGTGTAAGGTTTTGAACTAACACAGATAATTCAATAACATACCACCTTCATCGCAGAGCCGAGAATAAGAGGGGCCGTAGAGCTTTGGCGCATTCTCACAAGCTAGGTTAATTCTGATAAAAAGGCCTGCAGCTGTAATATATTCTTATAAACTAGTATAACTCTGGACAACGCACCAACATAGGTCGTAAAATATTTTAATCGGCTTACAACTAATGTATTCCCTTTGAATGCCGCACATGTCAGATGAGTTAACAGAACATGGTCATAAAAGGCTACTTACGCGCGAGTGCCGATCGTTCCAGGAATTTATAATTTAAATTTAGTGGGGTTAATGCCCGTATTACTTTTGAAGGGGCTACCTTTCTACTATCTTATCAATTTTTTCTAAACTTTGGAACTAGTTAAATAGATTCAATTTGTGGCGACTTTAAATTACGCCGCCTGTCAAATTTAAAGTGTTACACCGTAGTGTTACGACATTGTAGAGGATAAAATTATGGAGCATAGTTCTCGATATTTTGAAAACACTCATGCGTAATTTGCAAGAGAATCAGCAACAAAGCCTTTTAAATCACTCAATTCCTCTAGAAATTTCGATGGCGTCGGTTTTTTGTTGTTTTTCGCAGTATAAAATGAGAAACTTAGTTTCGACTATCGAGAGCGCGGGTCATGTTTTACAAAGTGATGGGCAATCAATTCAATTGTAATTTGTAACAACGTAAATTTGTGCTATTTTTTCAATAAAATTATCAATAAAACTCACCGTACAAATATTGCCAAAGATAAAGATAAGATAAAGCACAGAAGATGATGCGGGAGATGGGTTTTCATACAGAAGCTCGAATGGTTGAAATCCCGAAAATTTGGTTTTAAGTTACCCTTACACGATGATGGGCAAGGTAAAAAGGCGCGGTCAGTTTTAAATGGGATAAAATCAAAAATCGAGAATTAACCAAGATTGCTCTAAAAAACCGATTGATGAAGATGTTATATAAATAACGGCAGTTAATTATCATCATCATCATCATCATCATCGACACTACAATCGGGAGCCGGTCTTGGCCTTATTTAGCAAGTCCTGTGGCTTGTTAAATTTTCCATAATGATTTGTTTTTTCCGGGCAAGGTCATTAGTCTTAAAAAGAAAAAAGAAAAAAGAAAATGGTTTTCTTTCCCCGTTCGCGTTACCTAATAAAAACAGAAAGGCCGCTTCCTGCCCCAGTGTCCGTGACGAAATTCAAGACCTGTGCGAGGACACACACAGGATTAGTACCAAAGAGGAACAACCCTGAAACGCGATAAAAAAGAAGGTGAATTCGATAAAATTTATAGTTCCCTTACAGAATTCGTTCTGCTTCTGTTAAACTTGCCAAAATCTGTAATAACACCACACACCTTCATATAACGAAATATGCACACTTTTAGATGAGGTGACCACACCGATCGCCATCGAGTTCCCTCTGCTGAACGCGATCCCAAAAGAAGCGGTAAAGAGCTTAAGAAGAAAACCAGATGGCACGCAGGCTGCCATGATCCGCTTACCAAGAGAAAAGGCTAGCACGTTGCTGGCTACAGGGTGAGATGCAGACTTCGAGAACACATCGCACCCACACGATGTTTCAGATGTTAGCAATACGGTCATGTGGCGAAATCCTGAAAATCCGATTAAGATCGTTCGGAAAACTGTTTGAAATGCGGAGAAAAACGCCACAAAGCAATGTGTTGTAAAGCACAACCCAAATGCATTCTTTGCGAATAAGGATGCGAAGGCGGTAACCACCACTCAACAGGAAGTTACAAATGCTGAGCATTTAAAAACGCGATTTCCAATCTTCTCAATAAAAATGGACAGGTTTAAGTGCATTCAAATCAACTTAAACCATTGTGGAGCCGCACAAGATCTCCTTTCCCAAACGGTTAAGGAATATGGTGCCGACGTGGTACTCATCAATGAGCAGCACAGGATAGCTGGCACTGGTACTATTGCATGGGAGGAAGACAGCAGCGGAACAGCGGCCATCTGTACAACTGTAAATTCGCCCATGGAATTGCCTATACTAAGATCAGCGGAATTCATTTCTACTGTTGTTACGCTCCGCCAAGGTGGGAAATAGAATATTTCAAATGCTTTTTAGACAGAATAACACAAGACGCTTGGGCAGTAGAATGGGGAAGCACAAGGACCATCAGGAGAGGCCAGGCACTACTTGAAGCCTTCGCAATGCTAGATGTTGTGTTACTTAATGATGGTATCGATGACACCTTCATAAACGAGAGAGGCCGGTCCAAAATCGACATCACAATTGTCAGCTCCATGTTGGCAAGAAGTATGGAGTGGCGAGTTTTGGACACCTACACCCACAGTGATGTACGAAATATTACCGCACACGGGATTCATCACTGGCAAATTGGCGAAGAAAGCCCAAAAAAATGGGTGGAAAGAGAAGGACCTCGATGCGGAACTGCTCGGTTATATACTGGAAGACCAAATCGCACAGTTTGACGCAGAGGCCGATGCGAATAGGCAGGCTGGAAAAGTGATGAAGTGGCTAACTACCGCATGTGATGCTTCTATGTCACAAAAAAGACAACCAGCAGGGGCTATCAAACCAGTGTATTGGTGGAACTCAGAAATCGCCCATGTGCGATCGGAGTGCAACAGGTTAAGACGCTTGCAACAAAGAGCAAGAAACCGTAACACCTACCCACAGTTGCGGAATTCGTCAACAAACGGAAAGAGTTGAGGAATATGATCCGCAAAAGTAAATATGACGCGTTCTGCTCCCTAAGTGATGAATTAAATAACAACCCAAGGGGCAGCGCTTACAGGATAGTCATGAAAAGACTGCAGAGTATCAGTAGCCAGAAGAAGAGGTGCTCTTGGCTGCAAGGGTTATCAAAAAAAAAACAAGACCCCGGGACTGGATGGTATCCCTAACGCTGTAGTGAAGACTGCTTTAACAAAAAAGCCGGAAGTCTTCAGCAGTCTTTTCACAAACAGCTGGTTGTGCTTATACCAAAATGTGTCAAGAATCCAGAAGAGCCGTCGTCTTATCGCCCGTTGTGCATGCTGGACATAACTGGAAAACTGTTTGAGCGAGTAATTGCCACTCGCCTGGAAGAATTCACTGAGGGAAAATCGGGGCTCTCTGAATCGCAGTATGGGTTCCGGAAAGGTAGATCAACCGGAAAAGCACTACCTGTGGTGTGCGACGTCGCTCGCAATGCAATAGTTGGAGCACGATGGCTAGGTGGTACCAAAAAATATTGCGCGGTGGTGACGCCTGATGTTAAAAATGCTTTTAACTCGGTGAATTGGAATCGAATTCTATAAGCGTTGCGCGATCTAAAAGTCTCCTCCTACTTGGTGCATATATTAGAAAACTGTCTCTCGGATAGAAGACTGTTCTATGACACGGATGAGGAACCACAGGAATATAAAATAACAGCGGGTGTACCTCAGAGATCTGTTGTCCGCTGTTATGGAATAGCATGTATGATGGTGTGCTCAGAGTCAATGTACCAGAAGGGGTTAGAATCATTGGGTACGCAGATGATTTGGCAATAGTAGCCGTCTCTAAACATCTAGATGACCTGGAGAATATTTGCTCCCAAGCAATCCAGAGCATTAAATGCTGGCTAGATATAGGCGGACTGAAACTAGCTGGACATAAGACGGAGGCAGTTTTAATAAGCACCCGCAAGAAAATTGAACACCTTGATTTGGAAATATAAGGACAAATAATCAGATCCAGTCCCTATATTAAATATCTTGGTGTTATACTCGACAACAGGTCGAGCTTCAAGGAACACCTGAGGAAAACGAGTGAAAAAACGGCAAGAGTATGCAAAGTTTTGGGGAGACTGCTACCCAATGTTGGAGGACCCTGGCCCCACATAAGGAAACTGATAACCAGTGTCAACACCTCCACTATAATGTATGCAGCTCACATATAGGCAGGGGCCGCACAGTATAAGTCATACATCAGGGGAGTGAACTCAGCGCATAGACTGCCATCACTAAGAGTATGCTGTGCATTTCAAACGGCATCCGAAGATGCCATAAATGTTTTGCCCGGGAAGACACCACTTGACATTGCAACTAAAGACAGCGCTGCATTCCATAAGGTCTCCCAAGACAATCGTCGGAGAATGCGGCCACAGTTAGAGCTATCAAGCCTAAGAGAATGGCAACGAAGGTGGGATTCTTCCACCAAAGGAAGATGGACCCACACCATGATACCTGATATAGAAACATGGGTGAAAAGAAAACATGCCGAGCTGAATTACTACTTGGCTCAGCTAATATCAGGACATGAATGCTTCCGGCAATACTTGCACAAGTATAATCATGTGAATCACCCATACTGCTTGTATTGCGAAGGCAAAATAGAAAATGCGAAACACGTACTCACAGAGTGTGTAAGATTCGAGACCGCACGCACGATTTTGGAGAGACATACGAGACGGACAGTTACTCCGACTGGAATAATAGAATACATGCTTAGTTCAAAACAAGCATGGTCCGTAACAAATGGTATTCTCTGTGAAATGATGCAGCAGTTGCGACGCGACGAGCGGAGTAACAGATAAACTCCGTGTCGCCCCGCGATGGAATATCTAAAAGAAAGTTCCGCGGGGATCTGACGCTGGCGGCATATGAGCCTGGCGGGAGGTGGTTTTAGTCGGTAAAAACCCGGCATGCCCCTGGATCGGTCTAGAGGTATCTTTTGAAGACTTCCACCTTCCTACCGAAACCAAAAAACAAAAAAAAATCTCTCATCAACAAGAATTCGAGTTCGAAAGAACAGCTCTCTGTTTTGTTATATCTGGAAACAGAACAGTCCTTGTCGACGGTTTATGACTGACTCTCTTTATGTTCGATCAAGCAGGTCGAAAAAGGAAATTTATATTTTTTGTTTACTCTTGATTCATGCCTCATTGCTATCCGGATGCACTATCTATGGATATAATATAAACATGTTTTAAGATAGATATATCACATGTGTAAAATTCCTTGTTTACCCAAGACCTGGGCGAATGTTTACATTGTGATTTTCGAGTGCTCGCCGACATTTGGTCATGGTCGTCAAATTTAACATTTGTATTAATTTCTGCAAATTTCATTTTTGATTATCCAGTTTTTTACCGTTACGTTTTTTTTTTTCTTTGTGGAAAGTTACATATCTCCCTTGTATCAAACCATTGTAAGCTCTAAAAAGTATTAAAAATGTATTTTGATAGATCAACAAAGATTCCTCATATTTGTAACTCGCCAACTAAAGCCATTAATTGTTTTCTCCTACAAATTCCACCCAATCAAGTTGAGATTATACAAATGGCAATTCATGACCAGCGATACCAAAGACATTTCTGTATATTCTATTGGCATCGCTTCTACGTTTTTGCTTATCTTATAGATAGCACTTTGAATCCAGTAAAGAGCATCTATTTTTCGTGCACTCATCGGGTTTTTCCAGATGCGGGTAACTGGATGCTATAATTGCCTGTTCATGCATTTTTACGTAGACTCATAAACAATTTGGTGTGTTGATTAAACACAAATTAATCTACACGGGAAAAATCACGTTAAGTGAAATATTGTGGCGTGCGGTCCCAATTGGTAAATATTTGGGGGTAGCAACCTTGGCGTGTGACACTTCGAAGGTATCACAGACTTGCGTTGTGAAGAAAATGACGCATATAAAATGCCTCCCGTGAGCTTAATGATATGAGAGAGTTTGGGTTCATAATTGGTTTTTGGAGCATTTTCAATGAATATGTGTAATAAAGATAGTTTCCATACACCCAGAAAAGATCCGCTGGAAAGTGAACCCTTGAAAGTGTTAACTACGGGAATAGGGAAATACGAGGCACAGCTAGTCTAACATTCTTAAATATTTTTTTTTCTATACAGTCTATTCCATCAGGAATAATATATTTAAATTTCAAGGGTAGATCTTAAATAGCTTTTCAGCGGCACCCTTGTAAGGAGCTGCAGTCAGAAGCAAAAGTTCACACTATTATTCGGTTTTTATCGGTGTCGTCAATGTTGTAATAATAAAAGCAACACCGCAGTCGTGTCTCAGGTAACCACATACTTGTGAAGTCTTTCCTACATTGTTGGCAGTTTAGCCCGACCGCAGATATATTTGAATGACTTACTTATTGTTCTGTGTCCACAGAGCACATGTCAATAAAACCAAGTGAAACACCTCGGTATTCTGATTATGCTGTTGGCATAGCCACTGAAGAATTTCTATTAATTCTAAACATGTTCTGCCTTACGGGAGTAATAATTACACCTGCGGCCGACAAACCTGAAGCATCGTATGTTTATCGTAGAGCACCTTCAGCAATCCAGTAGGAGCTTTTGCGGAGGAGATATTGCATACCTCTACGTTTGATCTCCCTCGATGTAAATCAAAGAAATTAGTATTTGTAAATTGAAAACTGTCTTGAAGATTTATTCACGAAAAGACTCCAAAGATGAATTGAAAAACTCCAATGCTATGACGTGGACTAGAATCTCTTGAAATTCCTCAATTTGCCACAAATTGACAGCAATCAATAGTATTTGCATTCATTGTCACAATATCACTTAACTCTCCCTTAAATCTATGACCGAACAGCCGCAGGCATGAGCCGAAGTCGTTAATAATATCACCTATGACTAAAAATGGCATTCACATCGCAGAATTGGTAAACGAGTGAATAATGGAATATTATTAGGATACATAAAATATTGTTTACTTTTCGTTGCCGTATCCCAAGATTTAATCAGCTCATAGTCTACTTATAATGCTCACCTTCAAGGCGAGCATATTTTTAATTTAACGAATTAGTCAGCATGAAGGCATTTCAGAACACATCCGACTGCACAGGTTAACACCATAATTGTTATCCAGCAATAACTATTGTAAAAACCCTTCGTATGCCACGACATAAGGAGAAATTGATGACGCCATTTTTTGTCCTTAAGCCAAATCAGTTTAAGAATGGTAACTACATTCGAAACACCTGTCGCTGAAACTAGAAAGGCCACCAATCTACCACCGCCTAGGACTTATTGCACTCAATAACATTATAAACTACAAGACTCTCGATGAGCGTTGTACCCAATTAAAGTCAACTGTCTGGTCAATTGATTGTCAAACAAAAAGCGGCTTCAATTTATGGATCTTTAATCCGAATCCAGCCAGTTCTAGCCTACGTTAACATACCCGCCATCTTGCCATTGACCTCAAAACTACAATTCGACCCACCGCACCGGTACGTGACTTTCGAAGTGGCAACCAACAGGTCTGCCTGCTAATCCCATAAATGGATACTGGCAACATTAAAGACAAGACTTAGGCTTAGACAAGTCTTCAAAATGACAAGAAAATATAAAAAAAGTTCTTGTATACGTGTGTGGTGAATGTAGTAGAAGGTAGGTAGATACTGAAACCTTGTCGTTATTGCTCCATAAATTTTGCACCATTGGCGAAGTTCGCTCATATATCAAATGACAGTCGCGACACAACTAGTGGCATACACTGTGCTTAGAGAGGTTCAGGGAAGAGTGAAAAAGCCAATTTCAATTCACGTGCAAATGTTGTCCCCTGTTCTAGCTGGTGTCGTATGATGATTGAAGGAAGTCTATAGTCTGCCCTGCGGGCAGTCGATCAGTTATGTAAACGATCGCATTTCAAAATGAGTCTGGAATACAGATCTCAATGCCACGTGCTATTTAGACAAATACGGTCTAACGAATTAAGCAAATTTTAAACGAAGCTGTAGCTTCATGAAAATTGTATACAAATGAAAAGGTAATTTATAACGCCTCTTCATATACGTTTCATTGACATAAAGACCTATTGAACCAATATATCATGACTTCATCGGCATAGTTAGTGTGAGTGTGTTTTTTGGCTTTTGTTATACTTAATTCACACGGTTTTTAATAATTAATACTGACATAAATACACAGTACGCCAAGATGAATAATGTTAGTTAGATGTAAACGACTTGATTCAAATACAGCCCGATATCTCCACTTCATTTGCAATATCTTGAATTTCACCTATTAATTCTGTAGAAGTTTTTGTTATTTGCAATGTAATTGATTTTGCTGAAATTTATTACACTAGCTCAGCCGCTCGGTCTGATACCATCCTGTCAACTTCGTGAAGAGAATGGGAAACATTTGGCTCGTGGACCATTTTAAAACAGATATAAGTAGCGAGTTGAGTCCCAAATTGACCCTGAGGTAAGATTAACACCACAATATGCCATATGATCCATAATAGAGTCTCGAGAAACCTTTGACTTTCTTTCGGTGCTTGGCGTGGTCTAACGCTGGCAAAATACGTGATGAGCCGACACTACCATAACAAATCATCAAGAAAACACCGATTCGGCAAAATGAAGACGTAGGGAAAAATGAAAAAAGTGGGATATATGCGCCGGCACGTGGAATGTTCGAACGTTATATAAACCAGCCGCGATACAGACGGTTGTAGAGAACGCGAAACAATATTAAATGGACAACGTCGCGTTTCAGGAAGACCGACTCCTAGATCAGGTAATCAAAACCAAGGGGTTCACACTCGCGTGTGTTAGGTGTGTCAGTCATCATAGATAAAGATGATGTGCATGAGGTCATTGATTCACCTAAACCAAAAAACGCTATCCATTTCTGAACTCGGATAACCCCCAGAATGATAATGCAATTAATTGCATATTTCGGCGTAACCATTTAACCACAAAAAGTAATCAATTGCACATTTCGGCATGACCAATAAATCAAAAGAAAAAAAAAATTATTAAATGCACATTTCGGTGCAATCAATAAACCACGATAATTGTACAAGAATTAACTAGGTCAGTTTGCAATTGCGGATGTTGAACTGTGGCTCAAATCGATGAAGATATATCGGCTGACACCACACTTAAACGCAATTGCAAACTGGAATCGAAAATCAAAAATTAGGTCATCACGAAATGAAATTGCATTATCGTCATCGGGAGGTGTTGACCCCAAGGTAAGGAGAAGGGGCGCAAGCAAAGTAGGAGTTAGTGCTGGTGGTGAATCGTTAGAGTTGGCAGTCTGAAAGGAGAGTGTAGATTGATAGTTTATCTCGAATAGTAAAAGTGGAATGAGATAGTCACAGCCACATCGGTTCTGTTAGAATGTACCAAGCAGCAGGAGTTGTGCACAAATCGCCAAGGACGACAATATCAGAAGCAGGGTGGTTGAACTGTATCCAGTCGACGGTAGGTGAAAGATGTTCGAAAACCGTCCCTCGGCGATCATCAATCGGGGAGCGGTAAAGTCAACAAAGAAATTTAACAGAATTCCTCAGCACAACCCTCAACCACATGATGTCCAAGTTATTGGGTTCTAACGCCTCCATTCTTTGGCAAGCCAGACCGGACCGCGTGAAGACGCAGACTCCGCCCTGAGGAACGAAGATATGTCGAATCAGTTGACGAATCGACTTGGGTCTCAGTTAGGATATCGGGTTTCGCTGTTTGCAAATATTGGTGGACGGCGTTTATATTCCTATTGGTGAAACCCATGCCTCTGATATTACAAAATACCGTTATATGTCGAACGTCGACAGAGCCCGATTATGGGAAGACGAATTTCTTAAAGTTATTTATCATAATATCTGCATGATGTTCTCCCCGACAAAGGGGAGGTGGGGGGGTCCAAATGGGAAACTAGTTTACCTCCTGTATTCTTTATATCAGAAGGTACCATCATGACTTGTCTCCCTGTCAGTCCGGGCCATCAGTCATACATCCGAAACATAATCAAAGATTTCTCCCGACGATATCAGGGGAATGTACAACATGACGGAGTGGTATCTCACCTTGGGACCGACTACCACCTAAGCCAACCTTTTCTCGAACCGGTCCATCAGCCAAGCTCCGAAAGATATCCAGGGATATCTTCCGACCAATTCATGGAGCCTCTAGCTTGATGGGGTGGTGTTTCACTGAGCGACAAGGCATTGGGATCCCACCTGCCACTAGACCTTTAGTCGCCTCTTACGACAAGCCGGCCTAGCTGTGAGTATATTCTAACGCCCTACTCACAGGGCGTGTATTTGAGACAAACGAGTCAAGAGTGATGCTAAGAGAATAAAGGAGACATTGAAAGGCCCTCACGGAACCGAATCTTACTCCAAGTGATTAATTTCTGTATGGTTACTTAAAAACAAGTATCTAAGAAAGCAAGACTAATGACCTTGCCCAAAAAAAAAAAAACAAATCATTATGGAAAATTTAACAAGCCTCAGGACTTGTTAAATAAGGCCAAGACCGGTTCCCGGCTGTAGTGCCGATAATGATGATGATGATCTAAGAAAGCAATCTGATAGCAAGAGATTAGTTACAACAAAGCATGGTACGAAAATCAACGACAAGAGCAATTTGCGAATGTGTTTTTAAGATACTTGGATAACATAATTTTTAAAAACTAGATATGATTCAATTTTTTTTTGTAATACCTAAATATAAATAATAATAAAATATGAATATAAAAAATATAAATAAAATTCAGGTAGCCCTCGTACAACACGGTTTCGTTCTAACACGATAAGAAAATAACGAAAAGCTTTGTACAACACTATAAGTACTTCTGTGGGGAGGAAGTATTGTGCCTGGCACGGACACTCCGTTCACTTCCTCCTCCATCATGAATTGTTCGCCGCGTAAAACACTGAACGTGAAAGAACGATCACCAAGGGACCAACAATAGAAAAATGAAACGCAGTGATTTAGTTAATGTTAATTCTTTATTTGTTACGTTTTATACTTATTGGATTTTAATACTCAATTTTCTAACTACACGACACTGGGTGGGTATTTCGCGTCTCTGTGTGCACCGGAGAGCGGAAGTCGGCATGACCGTGGTGGTCAGCGGGTGGAATTTGACTCCATTAACTTTAACGCGATTGCCAACACGTCTGCTAGTTGTTATACGTTCACAATTATTTTACTTGAATGGCCTTATACTGGAAGGCACAAGAGAAATAATTTTTTTATTTTTAACGCGCTCGACTCTAACTGTACTCTTCGTTTCACACCGTACCGGCGCGGAGCAACCGCCTCGGTCAGTGGATGAAATTCGACTCCACGATATTTAATCATTTTGGGGTGAGTTTTCCCAAGAGAGAAAGTATTTCTCTCGTGGTAAAAACAAGAAAGAAAGACTTGGCAATGTATGTGTATGTGTGAATGAAGATCACATTGGATTTTTTTCATACACAACGCCATAGGAATGAACCTGAAACAAAGAAAGGAAAAGGGAACGCGGAGTTCTTTGTTTATGTGAGCGGTTACTGGGAAACGAATCCAGAACTATGTAGGATAAAAGGAATTTATGGCCTGAGAGTTCAACTGAGTAAACATTAGATGGTAGGTGCATTTGGGATACTAGGATGATTGAATTGTTTGCGTATCGCCAGAATGCCTGCTGAAGGACAGCGGTCTTTTGTTTACACGTGGAGTGAGTTAGGGAAATAGTCTCAACGTGGATGGTGCTAATTGCACGCAGCTGATGTTGGCCTATTTAACGCTGGCTAAAAGGGTCGGCAGCCGATGTGTGCATAGATAGTTTTTATGTACACATATTGAGGCTGGGATTAGCCAACTCGAGGTTAAGATTACCTGATATGTGGTCGTATGATATGCGAACCGATGAATTTTATTACAGGGAATTTATGATAAGGCAAGAAAGAACTCTTACAGGAATTTGTATGCGGAGGGAATGCAAGAAAAAGTAAGAATTCTTTTACTGAAGCTTTTTAGATTATACCTTAGATAATCCTAGATGCGTAAAGCATTTAAGGTGCTAATGCGTTTGCATTGGCGGAATTATGTGATTGGATGGGAGTTATGGGGTTTTTTTAGGTAAGTGAACCGTGGGGTTTGGCGGAACCGCCACACTTCCACAGCACTGGAAAAAATAATTTATTTATAAAGAACACGCCACCAAATTTTTCGCTGTCGGAATACACTGGATGAACCCACGTCCTCGGGCCCGCCCCTCTGTATTAAGAGGGAACATTACTTCCATTTGCCCCCAGATCATGCCTATCTCTTTTCTATAGGTATTATCACGGTCGTTGCTCAACTGAACTTGCGGAATGAGTCCCGCCCCTTCAGACATTTTCCCACGATACCCGTCAATCTGTGAATGCGCATCAGTTCACGTTGAAAGTGGACTTCAGGCCCACAAATAAACATCGAGAGTCATTCTTTAGCCGAACCACACGAATGTGGAATATTCTGCCTGATCATGTCTTTCCTGGTCGTTGTGATGTCCAGACAATCAAGACCAATATACATCGACACCTCCTTTTCTTATCCACGTCCTCTCCATCCGCTTACACTCTGCTCTGACATTTAAGGGTACTTCAAAATCCCGTTAGTGTAAAAAAAAGATGCGCTTCTCATTAATTATTTCATTCAGGTTCTGCAAGCACGTGGGCATTACTTTTCAGCATACCCTCGTATAATTTAGAGTGCTTTTGAAAAGCTGGTAAGTTAATGGGAGAAGTGGATATGAAATAGGTTTCCAAACCTGGCCAAATATAAATTCATTCATTTATACTTTGGAGTTTTCTCAGAAATAATAGTCATTTTTTCATAACATGACCCGTAACATATTTTTAATGCACATCACAGTTTTGAATGTTAATATTTTAGATAAGAAAATCGATGTACTTCTTAAATGCGCTTACAATGGTAAGTTCGAAGTAGAATTTTGTGATAAGGTGCTATTATTCTTTTTGTCAATATAAGGAGAATGAAAGGCGTACAAGTTATTTTGCTACAGGCGATTGAGTAAGACAACATAAAGTAACCCAAGCATTTTCCTTAGGGCCCTAACTGTTAACACGTAGATGGAATTATTATATACATTTGAAACACCCCCAGTATTTAGGATTGCAGGCAGTTTTGTTTCTGAGCTATAGTATCATATTGCGGCCATTAACATCTTTAGCTCTGCAAGTAAAACAACTGAAGAAAGACCGCAAAACATAACAAAATACACAAATCGAGGGTATTCCCTTCAAATTAATTCGGGTGGGACATACTATAACTGTATAAAAACAAAGAAACACGACTAAATCACAAGGGATGATTCAAATTAACTCTGCACAATAGCGCAATAACTTGGCTAGATCGAGGGGTTAGCTACTTAGCAATCCTTCCTCGATGACTGTTGATTCAAATGAATTGAAAATCAACACAACGCCTAGTGCTTACCGAATATAAATAGGGAAGCTTAAAATTAACTTCAAAAGTTTTATTGGCAAATCATTGTGTGCATGTAACCGGGTATAAGCCGCACAATGTGAATAATCCCCCAAGAAAGAAAGGCTAACTTTTACAGATTCAACAGTACTTGTACATGCATCGCCATAAAGAAAAAAATATGCAGCTTCGACAACTTTAGGAATTTAATTTTCTCGAACCTCTGCAGGAAATGATGCACTCAATGTGGAGAGAAGTTTTAGCAAATATTCTACAGAAAACTTCAGCTCTTTTGTATTAGAAAAGGAAAAAAAATTATAAGAAAACAGATTTCATATTACCTCATTTACTAACGCCAAAGGATAACGCTATACGAATGCAGCCAATACGATTTTACAACATAGCGATATTGAGAAGCTATAGCTCTTCAACTCTACGAAAAAGGACCTTTGTAACCCGATGGAAGTTTTCCAGAAAATATAAGACGAAGAGGAGACACCGGGAAGCTGCGTATTCCTTGCAACTATAACCTCTCTTATTGTATTGTCGGTTGAGCACTCATCGGGATAGGGGTAACCAGGACTCTCTTTAATCGAATTGGAGAAATCCTGGACATCACAAGAGAATAAGAAACAGAAAAAGAAAATATGACAACCAAGTCAACTATATACACTTGGCAAGAAATTTTCCTGTCAGTTCCCCTGTCCAATAACTGTCGAACCGTAGACGAAACTAATTGGCGTACCCATACGGAGTCAAGGTCATTAAATGATTACAACAACAAAATAAACATAAACAAATCCTTTAGAATAATTGCAATTTGTGATTAAAATGAAAAGGACATTGTGCAGCGAAATATTGTATGACTGCACACAAATCCACAAAAACAACAAGAACAAAATTTGTTGAGCTATCTACAGGATGATATAGACTTAAAAGTCCCAAACCCCCCAATGGGTGGACCGGGTATGTCAGAGGCGGGTTGGTGAAAAGAAAGGAAAGAACTGAATTAAAAACAGTCGACGGGACTCGCCGGAGGCGGCGGAAGGGTGGAGAAAATTTTCTAGAAGTTACGTTGAATCAGAAATTGCAGTGGAAATCCTACATAGAAGAAGAGAGGTAATTAAGAAACCTACAAGGACACTTACGACATGTAGAGCAGTCGTTTCAAAGGGTTGGGGATGTAATCCTAAAAAGCGATGAATATGCACCATGAATGCGCACCACCATTATATTTATACATCCAACAACTACGTATAGGACGGCAACTTAATAAGGAAAAACAGAGCAGCGCAAGGAAGTTAAGTAATTAAATAAAATTCAAAGACTTACTTATGTGTGCATCACAGGAGTCATGCGTATATACTCAACGGTGTCGTTTGAAAAACGACGAGAAGCGACTGAGAGCATTAGGGGTGAGTGAGTAATTCAAAGAATTCACACGTATTCATAACTTTATGAAAAAATCAGGTGAAAGAGGCTCTGTACTGAATGACAAACGCAAACATCCTGGATCCGTAATCCATTGTGAGAACGAAGCTTCACTTATTCAGGGTAAACACATCTCAAACCTAAGTATCCTGAAGGACACAATGTACATAAGTGCAGTTTTATGAAAGGAATCAAAACTTAACTAGGTGACAAAAAAGGCAGGCAGCTTATTCAATACATTATAGGAGTACAAAGCCTGCCCAGAAGTGCCTTTGAGCCTACCTGCCCATGGGGTGCATTTTATTCTATTTTAACCTAAAGAGGAAATACAATTATAAACGCTGCTACTGTTCTTTCGACAGCTCCGAGAATTATCTAAGAATTGAAATGTTTGCAACCTGAATATAGGACGGGTGGTATGGGAATCGGTACCACAACGTCGGAGCTTGCACGAGACTCGTACAGCCACATATTTATTGTGGATGCTATCGACAAGCTGGGCTCCGCGTTGAATTCAGAGATTGAAAAAAAAGAAAGAGAAAAACGGAATATATATGTGTGCATTTAAATATTTGTCTTCTAAAATTATTGTGCCATTATACCCCAGGGGGGTTCATGTGTTTGTAAGCACTTTTGCCAACCCCACACTTTAATTTTATTATTTCATCATCTTTGTTTCTAAACGAGGTTTTACGGATATTTCTGCACTAACGCTCGCGCCCCTCGAAAACGAATCTTTTCCGTTTCGTTTTTTCTTTTGAGATTTCCTTGCAGATGAGTGTATTATTAAAGGATTCGTGGTTCTGTACGTAAAAGGGTAATCTGCTTCTGGTGCAATTTCGTACATTTGATTAGCCAATAGTCTACAACCACGGATAGTTCTCAACCTACTTAGATATGAGTCTATTGTTCTAATGGCTAATGTTGATATGTTCATTTTCCAACTAACTTAATCACTCCATAAGTGGGGATAATTATTCGGTAGTATATTCCTCAATTGTTAGGGCGCCCATAACACTGCTTGTATCGCTGAAGACTGGGGTTTATTTTTTCGCCGAGAAACGCTGATACATAGATTGAAGTTGACAACGAAGGACAAGACCAAATTTTGTCTGCGTCCGGTCAAATTTCTTACCATCACTTGTTTTGTTATCCAGCCGACGGTACAATCAAAGGACATTACTCTTAAGATGTGTGAGGTTTAGTGCTATATTGGATCACATGAAAGGACTATTTCCATAACGTCATCAATGCTTATGAAGTAACCACGTATAATGTTTATGTCCATTGACAATCTTTCCAAGCCAATTCTGCACGAATTACAAGAAATCATCCTTCGACTTAGGGAAGCTTTCAAGTACGTTACGTACTTTACCCAAATACTCTTATCCACGATATTATGGAATCCCTGTAGATTTCAATATTTTCAGCTCATCTGAGCAAGAAATTCCATTCGCAATGTAAAATTTCAAACAAACTTTTTGCCCAATAATTCGTTCACGTTTTTTTTTATCAATTCGTATGAATACCAAACTCGACCGGGCTTTTCAATCCACTTTATGCAGGTGGTTGAAAACTGTCTAGGGGACAAGCTTTAGCTACTTAGCGATACTATATCTGTTAACGTGTCATTCTTCTTCGATCATTTCCGTGGTTTTATCGATTTTTTCGACGACGGCCCTACCTGTATAATGTGCACCTTTAACGTTGTTGCTGTTTGGTGGATTACGACTTGTAATAGGTGGGTTGTAAGTGGTGATTCTATGACCCCCAGGAGGATATGTAACAAAAACACTAAAATGCCGCGAAAAAGAAGGCATCCCAAGAGGCATTCATATTTTCGGGAAGCTTTCTGCACTGATACACCCACGTGGCGTGGAGCAATTCCTGCGTATACCTATCGACAGGACAATGTCACCTTTACAATGTCTCTATCGTAGATAACACGACGATATTCTGTTTCAATAAGATTGCAATTAGAATTTAGAAATCATACAACTGTTACAAATTAGGACCACCTCGCCCCAATATATTTATCTACTGGGGCCGAGCCCACTTATGTTTGGAATCACTTAATGTGGGTTGATCCATGCCAACGTGATTATTACACTAAACAAAAACTTGATATTGACACCTCTGCCAATAGAGGCGTAAAGCCCCGATCATCTGAAAGGAAAATTTATATTGATGTTGCTTTAATTAAATCCTGTTCTAAGAAAATTCGCCTTCATGGTATGCAGTGCCATTCATAAACCTACAAATATGTGACAATACCATGAAGATTGTTTATTAAAATTACAATTAGCTAACAAATCTAGGGCAATACCTGTCTATGAACACTATTGTGATGTTCGATGATCTATGATAATTAGCGATCCATGTTATAATAAGTGAATGAAAGGATCTAATATTGTGTCTGCTGACTCACAAACGATATCCGACGAAAGGATCTCGCAGGCTTAACCTGAAGCAAATGGTAAAACAATGGCGGCGGTTGCGTCCTTATAGAGAAGGTCAGGAAAAGCGATTCTAAAAAGGAGATCGCAGTTAATTTACGGAATCTTGGAGACAGAAGAATTTGTGGTGGCCGCATCCCGAGAAAGTAATAAATTAAGAGTGGAAAAAGCGCCGTGTGTTAATTAAAGTCGCGTGTATCATACATTTTAATTTCAGCAGAGTATAGCAGCAGGTAGTTTTGTGCGTGACTACAATAAGATAAAGGACATAAAAATAAGAAATATGAAATAATTAAAGTTCGCCCCACTGAGTCGTCCAAAAAATATAAACAAACAAAGTGCTTTCAATAAACTAAAACACAAATGTTTAATTTTTATGCCAGTGTGACTTTTCTACTGTGCCAAATCTTAACTTAATCAGACACTTGGTTCCAACAGCGAACATACAGGGCAAAGTCTCTTCTTTCAACCCGGCGAAGGCCAGGACGATCCTTGTCCTTATTCAATCCAAGCTGACATGCAGTCTCCACGTGACACCCCTGGACACGCCGACCAGAGGCCACTACCGAGACGCTGAAAGCAAAGGTACAACAAGTACTAAAGGAAGATGCTAATGTCAAAACAGTGTCACAGGAAATCACAGTTGAGTGTCGTGATTTAGATGAGCGATCGCTAGAGAGTTCCCTCCGCTGAACGCGATCCCGAAGGAAGCTGTAAAGAGCTTAAGAAGGAAACCAGATGGCACGCAGGCTGCCATGTCCCGCTTACCAAGAGAACAAGCTAGCATGTTGCTGGCTACAGGCTTCCTACGGGTTGGATGGCTGAGATTCAGACTTCGAGAATACATCGCACCCACACGATGTTTCAAATAATGGCAATACGGTCATGTGGCGAAATCCTGCAAATCCGAAGAAGATCGTTCGGAAAACTGTTTGAAATGCGGAGAAGAAGGCCACAAAGCAATGGGTTGTAAAGCACAACCCAAATGCATGTTCTGCGAATCAGGATGCGAAGGCGGTGACCACCACTCAACAGGGAGTTACAAATGCCGAGCATTTAAAAACGCGATGTCCAATCTTCTCAATAAAAATGGACAGGTTTAAGTGCATTCAAATCAACTTAAACCACTGTGAAGCCGCACAAGATCTCCTTTCTCAAACGGTTAAGGAATATGGTGCCGAGGTGGTACTCATCAATGAACAGTACAGGATGCCAGGCACTAGTACTATTACATGTGAGGAAGACAGCAGCGGAACAGCGGCCATCTGGACAACTGGAAATTCCCACATGGAATGCAGAAGTGTCCAGCGGCTGGAAGGAATTGCTTATGCGAAGATCAGAGGAATTCATTTCTACTGTTGTTACGCTCCGCCAAGGTGGGAAATAGAATATTTCAAATGCTTTTTAGACAGAATTACACAAGAAGCTAGAGATAAGAGCTCACTTATAGTTGCTGGAGATTTTAACGCTTGTGCAGTAGAATGGGGAAGCACAAGGACCACAGTAGAGGACAGGCACTACTTGAAGCCTTCGCAGTGCTAGATGTGGTGTTACTTAATGATGGTATCGATGACACCTTCATAAACGAGAGAGGCCGGTCCAAAATCGTCATCACATTTGTCAGCTCCATGTTGGCAAGAAGTATGGAGTGGCAAGTTTTGGACACCTACACCCACAGTGACCACCAGGCCGTGATGTACGAAATATTACCGCACAGGGGATTCATCAGTGGCAAATTGGCGAAGAGAGCCCAAAAAAATGGGTGAAAAGAGAGGGACGTCGATGCGGATCTGCTCGATTAGATACTGAAAGACCAAATCGCATAGTTTGACGCAGAGGCCGATGCGAATAGGCAGGCTGGAAAAGTCATGAAGTGGCTAACTACCGCATGCGATGCTTCTATGCCACGACAAAGACAACCAGCAGGGGCTATCAAACCAGTGTATTGGTGGAACTCAGAAATCGCCAATGTGCGATCGGAGTGCAACAGGTTAAGACGGTTGCAACAAAGAGCAAGAAACCGTAACACCCACCCACAATTGCATGCGGAATTCGTCAACAAACGGAAAGAGTTGAGGAATGTGATCCGCAAAAGTAAATATGACGCGCTCTGCTCCTTAAGGTATGAATTAAATACCCATGGGGCAGCGCTTACAGGATAGTCCTGAAAAGACTACAGAACAACAGTAGTCAAATGCAAAAAAGTAAAACTGACATGGCCAGAATCGCTGCTATTCTCTTCTCGCAGTGTGATGAGGTGTTGAGAGTGCAAGAGCAGTGGAGTATCACTGAAGGAGAGATACATCCCGTGACCCCCGAAGAGGTGCTCTTGGCTGCAAGGGTTGTCAAAAAAAAAAACAAGACCCCGGGACTAGATGGTATGCCTAACGCTGTAGTGAAGACTGCTTTAACAAAAAAGTCGGAAGTCTTCAGTAGTCTCTTCACAACCTGCCTTCAAACAGGACAATTTCCCAAACGATGGAAAAAACAGCGGCTTGTGATTATTCCAAAAGGAGTCAAGAATCCAGAGGCGCTGTCGTCTTACGTCCGTTGTGCATGTTGGACACGACAGGAAAACTGCTTGAGCGAGTAATTGCCACTCGCCTGGAACAATTCACTGAGGGGACATCGGGGCTCTATGAATCGCAGTATGGATTCCGGAAAGGAGGATCAACCGGTGAGGCACTATCTGCGGTGTGCGACATTGCTCGAAATATTGGGCGGTGGTGACGCTAGATGTTAAAAATGCATTTAACTCGGTGAATTGGAATCGGATTCTAGAAGCGTTGCGCGATCTACAAGTCTCACCCTACTTGGTGCGTATATTAGCAAACTATCTCTCGGATAGAAGACTGCTGTATGATACAGATGAGGGACCACAGGAACATCAAATAACAGCGGGTGTACCTCAGGGATCTGTATTAGGTCCGCTGTTATGGAATGTAATGTATGATGGAGTGCTCAGGGTCAATGTATCGGAGGGGGTTAGAATCATTGGGTACGCAGATGATTTGGCGATAGTGGCCGTAGCTAAACATCTAGATGACCTGGAAAATATTTGCTCCCAAGCAATCCAGAACATTAAATGCTGGCTAGATATAGGCGGACTGAAACTAGCTGGACATAAGACGGAGGCAGTTTTAATAAGCAGCCGCAAGAAGGTTGAACACATTGATTTGGAAATAGAAGGACAAATAATCAGATCCAGTCCTTATATTAAATATCTTGGTGTGATAGTCGACAACAGGTTGAACTTCAAAAAACACCTGAGGAAAACGAGTGAAAAAACGGCAAGAATATGCAAAGTTTTAGCGAGACTGCTACCCAATGTTGGAGGACCCCGGCCCCACACAAGGAAACTCATAACCAGTGTCAACACCTCCATTATAATGTATGCAGCTCACATATGGGCAGGAGCCGCACAGGATAAGTCGTACATGAGGGGAGTGAACTCCATACATAGGCTGGCGTCACTAAGAGTGTGTTGTGCATTCCGAACGGTATCCGAAGAAGCTATAAATATTCTGGCCGGGAGGACGCCACCTGACATTGCAGCTAAAGAAAACGCTGCATTGCATAAGGTCTCTCAAGAGAATCGTCGGCGAATGCGGTCACAATTAGAGCTCTCAAGTCTAAGAGATTGGCAACGAAGGTGGGATTCTTCCACCAAAGGAAGATGGACCCACACCATGATACCTGATATAGAAACATGGGTGAAAAGAAAACATGGCGAGCTGAATTACCACCTGACTCAGCTAATATCAGGACATGGATGCTTTCGGCAATACTTGCACAAGTATAAGCATGTGAATCATCCATACTGCTTGTATTGCGAAGGCAAAATAGAAAATGCGGAACACGTACTCACAGAGTGCGTGAGATTCGAGACCGCACAAACGATTTCGGAGAGACATATGAGACGGGCAGTTACTCCGGGAGGAGTAATAGAATACATGCTTAGTTCAAAACAGGCATGGTCCGTAGCAAATGGTATTCTCTGTGAAATGATGCAGCAGTTGCGACGCGACGAGCGGAGTAACAGGTAAACTCCGTGTCGCCCCGCGATGGAATACCTAAAAGAAAGTTCCGCGGGGATCAACGGGACTATGAGCCTGGCTGGAGATGGTTTTAGTCGGTAAAAGCCCGGCATGCCTCTGGATCGGTCAAGAGAAGATTTCCACCTTCCTGCTGAACCAAAAAAAAAAAAAAAAAAAACCCCTGGATAGCTCCTTTGACGCCCGCCCAGCAGTGAACCAATGCATGCAGCGTCATCCTGAGAAAGGTTGGCGCAAGGCTAATAACCTTCCCCGGAAAAACAAATTATTGTGGGCAATTTAACAAGTCTCGGATATGGACCGGATACAGATGGAGAGACTTGCTAAATAAGACCAAGACCGGATTCCGGCTGTAGTGCCCAGCTTCTATATTCGACACAAGTTTTGAGGGGAAACATTTTGTAAGTCTGTGGCATTTCTAACCGATACACACACAGTATACAATCAAATGGAATGTTATTACAATCTTTCCTGCGAAAGACTTTATTTATTTGTGGGAACATATTCGGTCCACCAGCTTTAATGGCTTGAATTCTGTTGTTCCAGTCTTCATTAATTACTGATCTATAATTGTCACGGATCTGGACGCAAGGCTAAAACCTTGCCCGGAAAAACAAATTATTATGGACAATTTAACAAGTCTCGGATAAGGACCGGTTACAGGTGGAGAGACTTGCTAAATAAGGCCAAGACCGGATCCCGGTTGTAGTGCCGATGATGATGATGGTGAGGAACACGGAAGTTTATGACCCCACTGACTCGGCTGCGCAATCGTTCCCTGTCCTGTGCATTCTCTTTTCACGCTTCAGCCTCTTATCCGATCGCCCTTAGGTGGCTCCTTATACTGTCCCCCCATCTTCCATCTAATAAATAAATGACTTTGAAAAACATACCAAACGTCATGATGGGTACCTTCTGAGATAAAGAATTGCGGAGGTAAATTAGTTTCCCATTTGGGTCTCCGGGGGGGACTATGCCAGGGGGAACATCATGCAAATACTTTGATAAATAACGGAACTTTAAGTATTTCGCCATCGCATAATCGGGCTCGTTCTCGAGACTCTGTCGGCGTTCGACTGATAACGGCATTTTGTATCATCAGGGACATCGGTTTCACTAATACGAATGTAAACGTCGTCAATATACGACTAGGATACGACTTACATTCGAGATTCCATTTTAAGGGCTGAGTCTGCGTCTTCGCGTAGTCCGATCTGGCTTGCCAGAGGATGGAGGCGTTGAAATCCAATGACATGGACATCATGTGGTTGAGGGTCGTGCTGAGGAATTCTGTTAAATTTCTTTGTTGTCGTTACCGCTCCCTGAACGACGATCGACCGGCGACATTTTTCCAACATCTTTCACGTACTGTCGACTGGATACAGATCAACCAGCTAGCTCCTGAAATTGTCGTCTTTGGCGATTTGTATGAGCACAATTCCGGGTAATTGGTACATTCTAACAGAACCGACGAGGCTGGGAGGCTGGCGGAGATGTTCGCGGTTAGCCGCAGTTTGACTCAACGCGTGGAGGAATCTACGCGAGTGCCGGATGACCGAGGTGATCATGCGAACGCTCTGGATTTGTTATTGACATCAGAGCCCAGCATTTATACCGTGGAGATTGTTGCGCCACTGAGAAACTCAGATTGCTGCTTGGTATCTGTCGCACGACCAGTTGCATTTCAAGCGAATAATCCGACCTAAGCAGCTTCGCAATGTATGGACGTATAGGGCTACTAACTGGGGTGATTTGCGAGATTTCTTCGTATCCTGTCCGTGGCCGGAAGTGTGCATCGGAGAATCCGACGTTAACGCATGCGCGGAGTCGATCAGAGATTATTCTTCTCGGATTGGAGGTATTCATCCAGAATTCCATTAAACGAAGTTCATCTGATATGCCCTGGTTTGATAAAAATGCGAGCAGATTACAGCGGCAAAGAATAGACAATTTAAACAATGGGGTTCGAATCCCACGGAGGTTAACAGAACGGATTTTGTTAGAATCAAAAAAGCGTGCAACCAGACGATTGATAGTGCGAAGGGGGCTTACACCGACAGAGTGATCAATAAACTCCTTGACTGCCCAACTGGTTCGCGTCCCTTCTGGTAAATGGCAATGGGTGTCAGCAATAACTTCGCTTCCTCCTCTTTTCCTCCCTTGGTGACGGGCAGCGGGACGTTAGCCACAAATTCAAAAGATAAAGCTAATGTGTTCGCGAATTTATTTTCCGCGATTTCAAACCTCGATGCCGGCCTTTTGGAGTCACATGTGATCGTTCCGATACGGTCTTCGATGCGAGATGTAAGGTTCCGCCTTAAACGCATTCTACGTCGACTGGACTGTAGGAAATCAACCGGCCCTGACGGAATACCAACAATAGTCATTAAGAACTGTGATCCAGACATGTCACCGGTTCTTGGCAGACTCTTTCGCTTATCTTATGAACAAGGGGCCTCTCCTGCCTGCTGGAAAATAGTTCGAGTTTAGTCAATCCCAAAGAAGGGAAAAACGTGTCTACCACAAAATTACCGACCGATAGCATTACTGCCTATGTTATCTCAGGTGATAGAAAATGTCATAAAGGCCGATTTAATTAAGTATTTGGAGTACAACGGACTTCTGAATGATCGTCAATACGGATTCCGTGGCAAGCGGCCCGCTGGAGACCTTTTGACCTTTATAACTGATGATATCTGCGATTGAGCAAACTGGTGAGTCAAGAGCGGTCGCATTGGACATCTCCAAGACTTTTGACCATGTTTGGCACGGTGCATTTCTGAGCAAATTTCGTTCATATTGACTTTCCCAACAGCTTTGTGACTGGACGAAGAGCTTCATCGAAAAGTGATCGATCCGTGTTGTTCTGGGCGATGAATCTTTGGATGTGTATTCTTTTACTTCCGAGATGCTTCAAGGTTCTATTTTGGTTCCAACATTGTTTATGCATTCCATAAATGATTTGTTGCAGTCGAAGGATAACAAAGTGTTCAGTTTTGGGGATGATAGTACGCTTGTTTCCTCTTTTACGATGTGACCGGCCGATTAGTGCATCAATGTCGCATCAGCGGAGATGTAGACAGATTGACTCTCTGAAGCGGGATTTGGATAAGGTTCGACAGTGGGGAAAGGCCAATCTCGTCGACTTCAATACAACAGCGACGCAGTATACAACATTCACAAAGAAAAGTGGATTATCGGTTCCACAGCTGATGATGAATGGCCAGGCCCTCGAATCTGGAGGAAGCGGGGATATCCTCGGCGTCACGTTCTGTGGTAATGTATCATGTCTTAAATATCGCTAGGTCTGCGTCGGGAAAACTGTGTTATGTTTTTAGAGTCAAAAAATATTTTACATCGCCCGAATTTCTTCCCCTGCATAAATTTCAGATTAGACTAGCGCTCGAATATTGGTCTTATGTTTGGAGCTCTGCTCCCAAACATATGCTCGACCTATTTGAGAGCATACAGAGACGAGCGATCCACCTGATCGGGGACGCGGCGCTGACATCGGGACTAATATAGCGTTTGCGACGATAGTGAAGAACGAGTGATTCGAACTGACGCTATGACGGTTAGAATCACTAAAAATTTAACCAATGCTCAACACATCGGGCCACTGCTGCGTGTACGATATCGATTTTTAAACTCAAGTACACTCAACTGATGTGGAATTGTTATGTTATCGCTATGGTATACGGCTCTGATGGTTTTTGCTTATTCGAATTTCCTTTTGGTGTTCTTCACTATGTGTTTGCATATTGTGTGTGTATCTGTTAGAAACGCCACACTACTCCCTCCTCAGTAACTTTGTTACGATCAACTTCGTGTGCGAACGACGGAGCGAGGGACGAGCGAGCGAGAGAACGGCGGAGCAGGCGAGTGTGTGACGCTACGGTCGTTAGCACATCGAAGGCGCGTAGTTGAACTATGTCTGTTTTGCAGATATTATCACGGGTACTGTTCTTCGGAGATTCGTGGTACTGTTCCGCGCAATTCGGTTTATATACGCTCTATAAGACGGTTCATCTCCCAACGGTGCAAACTTGCCTGCGCAGAACTCATTTCGTTACAGAGCGGGAAGCTCAAATTTTTGAATAGGTCGGATAAGTTGTGTTGAAGAGCACACCGACAACTGATAGAGTGAGTCGAGAATTTTTGAGTTGTTTAAGCTGAGTCAATTCGTATTATGTAATTTAATTTATAATATTTTGGAACTGATGGTCAAAGCTAATTATGAGTTCTACTCATCACCATCATCATCGTCATTATAGCCGGGATCCGGTCTTGGCCTTATTTAGCATGTCTCTTCACCGGTATCCGGTCCTTATCCGAGACTTGTTAAACTGTCCATAATAATTTGTTTTTCCGGGCAAGATTATTGGCCTTGCGCTAACCTTTCTCAGGATGTGGCTGCATGCATTGGTTCACTACTTGGCGGGTGCCAAAGTAGCTATCCAGGGGTTTCACGTGGAGACTGCATGTCAACTTGGATTGAACAGCGACAAAGATCGTCCTGGCCTTCGCCGGGTTGAAAGCAGAGACTTTACCTTGTGTATTCTCTCCCATCCCCCTATGAGTTCTACTGCCTCGCTTAACCTCGTAATTTTTGAACCGTACCATTGTTCCAATTGAAATTATCGAAGCGATTTAATATCCACCCATTCCAGTATGTCAAGTATGTTGTCTACTCGGTCTCAACCCCTACGTTGGGAATCTTTACGATCATGTTTACGATCGGTTTTATATTTTAGATTTATGTTAAACTAAACGAATAGATAATCAGTATCAAATAGCTTAGTTTATCATTAAGGATAGATGTCGAGAATCACTGTCAGACAAAACTTGTTATATGTAGAATAGCTTTTGTAATGGCTATTTGGCATCCAATATTCAATAACTCAAATCAATTCACCGAGGTTACCAATAAACCTTTTCCCAATCATTCAATGCCATTTCTACCTTGCCACTTGTCCCTCTCTACACCAACGCTCACGGTTTAGTGTGATTAATGATTGAAGTTATTGTAGTCATTATAAGATGTGTGGTTTCGATTCGCAAAGTATAGATTAACACCTGTCTTAATGGGGTAATAAATTAAAAAGTACTCGTAAAGAACACGATCGGAAAACATATCAAATGCTTCATTCGTCCAGAACCAGTTTGACGACACCCAACATACAACACGAATCTCTCTCGGCAATTCACTAGAGCGTTAAAAATTCTCCCTCTGTCGCACATTTGTCATGGGAAGCGGGTATCTAAATAGCAACAACATCGAACCACCACTCGAAATATTGTAGGAATTGAATTACATTTGAAAAGACTGTCTCCTACTCGATCTCCATTCCTATGCCCGACTGCAATGTGGGTCACGATGTAATTACGACTATTCCATGTTAAATGTGATAGCGATAACGCATGAATTGGTGATGAGAAAAACGAATGCCGCGTGACGCAAGCCTCACGGAATCAAAGTCAAAGTCATTGGTGTATTGTGGAAGATCGCTCAATGGGACCCATGTTCCTGAACAATGAGCTAGATCGCTTCACACAATTGAACGCGCGGAAGGAATGGTGTCTAGTTACACTTTGACCCATGTAACTTAATAATCAATTTGTTTATATATATATATTTTTATTTTATTTGCCATTATGGTATATTTTGCTAAATGCTTTTGGGTGAGTATCAGTCAAATACAAATACGTTTAATAATACGTATCTCGTTAGCAGCCGCAGTCATTTATCAATAAAATTACATCTAGTGAGTGGGAGAATTCTAGTATGTTATTTATATATTTCCGGAAATAAAATTACGTGTTTACAAGTTGTGTAAAGAAGTTGTTGAATAATAATGGGAATGGTGTTAATGTATCTGCCATAAAACGATAGCCCGTCCAGAGCTTTTCAGATAAACTATTATTTGTTGGTATTAATATATTTAATCGGCTTAACCAAATGAGGAGTTGAAAGAAGGGGACTTTGTTGGAATGGGCTTTGAATGGACCATAAATAACCAAAAATGCCTCTCTACATTGTTTTTCAAAATAATTTTGCAGCCTGTTAAGATCCATTAACAAAAATATAAAACCTTAAGTTCGACGACGTGATTCGATGACAATATTTGGCATTGTGTTTGATGCTCAAAGTAAACTCCTCAGTTAGAGTACAAAACTTTACCTTTTAGGAAACTAGTAATAGAATGGTGCAAACACTGAAAGCAATCAATCAGTAAAGCCTTTTGAAGCTCAGATCACAGATCTGATTTAGAAAACACTTTGTTCGAAAACGAGTTTTTTAAGGTACCAATTCCTCAAGTAAAACTTAGTACTGTTGTGTACATTTCCATCCTATACTAGAGGGAGAGTCTCAAGTACCTAATGATCTTTTGAAAATTCAGAAATCTATTTAATACAAAACGTCTCGTGGGATATTTAAGGTATTCTAACACATCTAACTTAAAAACCACACCAAACGAAATATAAAGTCTTTGCATCTAAGGAGAGCAAAAATGAACTCAACGAATCATGTATATCCTGCATATGTCTTTTCTATAAGTATTGTTTCGGTCGTTGCACATCTAAATTTGGTGCATAGGTTGCACGACTTCAAGCAATCTTGGTCATCAATCAGAGAATGGACAGCAGTACACGTTAAAAATTAAGATACTAATAAGCACAGAGAATTGTTTTTCAGTCGAACTGCACGCTTTAGGTTTTTGCCTTATTCAAGACCACAACCCACCACACCTCCATAACCTATCGAACCTCCTTTCAGTATCCCCTTTTTGACTGCTGTCCTCGTCTTGTGGACATATGATATAAACAAATAGTAGGAACCAAAACTAAAAAGAACATTATTTATTAATAGGTTAAATAAAAACAGAATTAAATTTAGAAAGCGCCTTGGAAAACTGCAAGCCCTATTTTAATCCCCTATATATTTGGCAGCCTCACTGTGCTCAGTAATGTGAAGTCACACTGAACAAAATATCCATAGATAAATAGCAGTGGTCAAAAATATTACTCGAAAAGAAATGCTACCCGAGACAAACACGAGTAGATGAAAATATTATTCGTATGCTCGGTAGTCAACGCTCTCCTTCCACGCTTGACCATCTGATCCGAACTCCTCAAGGTCAAACCTTACATTATCCTCCCATCTCCGTCGCGGCCATCCTACCGATCTCTTTCCCGTTGGTCTTCCGTCAAGAATTCTACGCATGGTCCTATTATGGGGAGGAGAAGTATTGTGCCAGGCATGGACACTCCGTTCACTTCTACCCCATTATTCACGTAATGCAAGTTCAGCCAAAAGTTAATCACAAATAAATGAACGAACGCCGCCCCGTTCGTTCACAACCAGGGGTAAAGGGTCAGAGATAAACACCCAGGACACTGCGACACAGCAAGGAGACAAAACCTTTGAAATAAAACACACAGTATTGTTCGGATAATGTCTAAACATTTATTATTCATTTTATATCACTCCCGCAAGATTTTTTTAATTATAGCACTGGTGATAATGCGAGTGATTGTATTTTTAACACGCGACACAAAAAAATGACTAAACGCTCGGACACTCGCGACTTCGATTTTAACGCATCTCCGCAACGCTAAGGAGAGCGGGAGCGGCAACGACCATGGCGGTCGGCGGATGGAAATGGACTCAGCGTTGCTCTGCTCGATGCAGAGCCACTTCGCAAATGGGGTGAGTTTTCTCGAGAAAGAAAGTGTTCCTCTCGTGGTGAAAACGAGGAAAGAGGATCTCACTGGTGAGGTCCTGTGGTGGTGTGCGTGAAGTCGATCGTTGAGATCAGATTGTTTACATATGCGCGACGGCAATGGAACAACGAAGCAGGCAGACGGCAAGGACAAAGGAAGAAGCGACCAAATGTTTCGTTCGGTAATGAGGGCCATGTTTACGCGGTGCATCGTCTCTATAATAGACATTGGGCAAAAGGTGCTAATGGGATTGGTGGCAGAAACGAATCCCTTGCCTGCATTTGTATATGCAGGGTAATTAGTTGCGGGTGAAAAAGAAATTGAAGATTGTTTGTTAGTGGGAAAACAAACGAGAGTTGGATCTTATGCATGTTTACATGCGTAGAAATATGGTTTATGGCATCTCCGATTGGTATAGGAACCGACTTCTTGTTTATACTAGAAAATGCTAGAGGATTCGGTTCCGATGATAATGATTGGGATGCGGGAATTGTTTGTCGATTGGACAAACGAATCGCGGGTCGGTTTATTGCAGCTGTAAAAACAAGCTGTCCGACATAGCATTTTAAATGATAACAAAGGGTGCCGAATGATTTGGTACTCATGGTGCATATGCACATTAAAGAATTATTTTTAGAAATTTTAGCTAATGCGTTGTATGCATTAAATGTCCTTGTAAAGGAAATGTTTCAGGTATGCTGGGTGGAGATTGCCGTGCAGATGTGGGTAAGTTGAAGTTTGTGTGGGAACCGAATACGTTTTGGGATTCCCGAAAAGGTGGAAAAGAAATCTTACAGGAAATTATATGCGCAGAGATACATGAAAGGTACGTTTTCTTTTACAAGGACTTTTAGATTATAAATTTGATAACCTAGATGCGTAAAGCACTTAAAGTGCTAATGCGCTTGCATTAGCTAAAACTTATGCCAATTGGGATGTAGTTATGGGGGTTTTCAGGAAAACGAACCGTGGGGTGTGGCGGAATCGCCACACTATCCTTACCCATTCTCGCCACATGTCCGGGCCATCTTAATCTTCGCGACCTGATTACTCTCACTATTGTAGGATAAAGAACGATGGCGCAGCCCAGTCAGTGAGGTCATGAACTTAGGACTCAGTGAGGTCATGAACTACATTATTATGCCAATAAATAAGATATGCTCGGTGTTCAGCTGTCTGAAGCGTGTGTATTTTTTAGTATTGTAGTTTTCTAATTCATAGTTAGTTGATACAAAGCTATAAATTACTACTTCTACTATTACTACTTATTGGCCTATAGGAACGCGGAAGTTTATGACCTCACCGACTCGACTCCGCCATCGATCCGTGTCCTGTGTACTCTTCTTCCACGCTTGACCAGCCTATCCGATCTCCTCAAAGTCAAGCTTAACATTGTTCTCCCATCTCCGTCACGGCCGTCCTGTTGGCCTCTTTCCCGTTGGTCTACCGTGTGGAATTCTACGCACGGTCCTATCGATATCCATTCTCGCCACATGTCCAGCCCATCTTAATCTTCCCGACTTTATTATTCTCACTATTGTAGGTTTGCGATATAGCTCTTCCAATTCGTGGTTGTGGAGTTTCCCCCCTTTGTCCTGCCTAAAGCTATAAATACTGGTGGGAATTAACACGTTGTTAGGGAGGATTGAGCAGGTTGTTCAAGAAATAATAAGTTTGATAAAAGGTAGCGCTATTAAGTTCTGGATATTCGGATATGGTTTTGGACAATCGTTGATTAACTGAGAGAGATTTAATAGAAGCCTTAGGCATATCATTAGACAGTGTAGGCAGTATTTTGGCTGATGTTTTGACTCCACACTGGTTGCCGCCTTCGCTAAGAATGGAACAAAAACATGTCTAAAGGCGATTTTGTCTGAGTGTTTTGAAACGTATAAAAAGGATGTTGTGCGTTATTTTCGTCATTATCGATGAGATTTGGGTCTATCACTATGAATCCTGAATCAAAACAAGAGGCCAAGCAGTGGTGGTAACGTGGTGTCAGGTGGGCAACGAAGTAATTGCCGATTTCACGCATAGATGTCTTTGGCCAAATTTTTTAATGGCTTCTGTCAATGACAAGTTTTTCTCCTTTTGACATACGTTAGCTATCAGTCTTACTTTGTTTTAGAAACAAATTGCGCGTATTTTTGTGAAGAGGTATTAGTTTGGAGTCAGTTTTAGTATAAAGTGGGAAAACGAGAATTTTTGTCGTATTTTATTTCTTTATTTCCATAACGAAAAGAATGCAACGCAAGCTGCTAAAAAGCTATGTGATATGTATGGTGAAGAAGCCTTAAGGGAAAGACAGTCCTCGAATTGGTTTGACTAATTTCGTTCTGGAGATTTTTCACTGAAAGGTGAACAACGATCAGGTCAACTATGTGTCGGATCGCCATGTAACTGCACGAGAGATAGCAAAAAACGTAAATGTGTCTCATACAGCGATTGAGAGACGTTTAAAATGTATGAACCTCGTTAAAAAGTTTGATGTTTGGGTTCCACATGATTTAAAAGAAATTCATTTTGTGCTTGCGATTTGTATCTTAGACGCAATAAATCCGACCCTTTTTTTGAAACGAATCATCAGTGGCGATAAGAAATTGGTTGTTTACAGTAAAGTCAATCGAAAACGATTTTGGTCCAGGCTTGATCAGCCAGTACAATCCACCTCGAATTCTGATATCCACCAAAAGAAGATTTAGCTCTCAAGTTGGAAAGGTGTCGTGCGTTTTGAGCTGCTTTTAAGGAATCAAACGATCAATTCGGATGTACTGTCAACAACAGAACAGTTAAATACAGCAATTAACGAAAAACGGCCAGAGTTGGTCGATCGAAAGGCTGTCATTTTTCATCAGGACAACGCTAGACCACATACATCTTTGTTCACTGGCCAAAAATTATTGGAGCTTGTTTGAGAACTGTTTCCTGAACTTGCGACCTGGCTCCATCAGATTACCATTTATTTCGGTCGTTGCAAAACCCCTCGGAATGGGTAAAACTTTCAATGATGATGACGCTGTGAAATCGCATTTGATTCAATTTTTTTGCCGATAAAGATCAGAAGTTCTACGATCGTGAAATTATGAAGTTGCCAGAAAGATGGCAAAAGGTCATCGAACAATATAGAAACTATATCAATTATTAAAGCTTATTATTTCTATCTAAAAAATGTATTTTAATTATTTGAATAAATCGGCAATTACTTAGTTGCCAACCTTAGACCTCGGTTCCAAAGCAAGTTAAGGTCAAGAAAATAAATGTTAGTAACAGTGATTTGTAATGAAAGCGGCATTTTGTTGGGCTACTCTGAATTGGTAAAAAAATAAACTGGGATGAAAAATTAATAAGAAGAAATCTGGTTTACAGGAACAGAAGATAATTTTTCATCAATAGAACGCATTCACACAAAATAACCCACAAATCAAAAAGTCCTCGTGTAAATCTGTGAATTGACATAGTCTTTGTTATAATATCCCTATTCGCTAGATTTAACTTCCTTTCACTTCTGGCTGTTCTCATATCTCATAAAATGCATGCTTGGGAAACAATTGTCGTCGAACGAAGAGGTCATGAAAGCGTATTTCGAGAATCTTCAAGATTCTCGCCTTAGGGATGAAATCCCTGATCTTGTATACCACTATAACAAGTGCTTTGAAGTTTTGGAAGAGTATATTAAATAATAAAAAGTATATCAAATCACAACCCATGTATTTTTTCATAAAACTTATTGAAAAACCTGTTGACATATTGCTAGCACAATTGTTGACATATATATGTGGCGTTTCTAGCAGATACACACACGACTAAAAGTGAAGAACAACAACACCTAAAAGACAAGTCGAACAATCAAATGGCAAGCGCTGTCAGCAGTGACTTCAGTTTCCCCATTAGGGACGGGCAGCGCGACGTCAGTTACAAATTCAAAATATAAAGCTAATGTGTTCGCGAATTTATTTTCAGTGAATTAAAACTTCGACGCCGGTCTTTTGGAGCTACCGGTGGTGGCACCGGTACGGTCTTCAATGTGAGGTGTGTGGTTCCGGCCGCGTACTATTCGACGCATTCTACATGGGCTGGACTGTAGGAAAGCAACCGGTGCGGAAGGAATATCAGCAATAGTCCTTAAGAACTGTGCTCGAGAACTATCGCCGGTTCTTGACAGACTCTTTCGCTTATTTTACGAACGAGGGAGCTTTCCTGCCTACTGGAAAATCGCTCGAATTCAGCCCATCCCAAGGAAGGAAAAAAGTGTCTCCCACAAAATTACCGGGAGAGAGCATTATTGTCTATGTTATCTAAGGTGATGGGAAAGGTCTTCAATGCCGAGTTAATTAAGTATTTGGAGTGCAACGGACTTCTGAATGGCCCTCTATACGGATTCCGTAGCAGAAGGTCCGAGGGAGACCTTTTGACCCTTATAATCGATATATGGACATCTGCGATTGAGCAGCGTGGTTAGTCAAGGGCGGTCGCATTGGATATCTTCAGAGCCTTTCATCGTGTCTGGCACGGGACATTGCTGATCAAACTTCGTTCATATGGACTTTCCCAGCAATTTTGCGACTGGACGAAGAGGTTCCCAAAAAACGATCGATGCATGTTGTTCTAGACGATGAATCTTCGGATCTGTATCCTTTTACTTCCGGGGTGCCTCAAAGTTCTGTTTTGCCTCCAACATTGTTCTTGCTTCACATAGAGGATTTGTTCGAGTCAACGAACAACAAAGTGTTCCGTTTTGCGATCACAGTACTTTTGTTTCCCCTTTTTCGAGTGATGAAGTGATTAGTGTAGCAACGTCGCACCAGCTGAGATGTACCCAGATCTACTCTCTGAATGGCGATCTGGATTGGTTCCTGCAGTAGGGAAAGGCCAATCTCGTCGACTTCAATGCAACGAAGACACAGTATATAACATTCACAAAGAAAAGTGGATCATCGATTCCACAGCTGATGATGAATGGCCAGGCCCTCGAATCTGGGGTAAGCAGGAACTTGTTCGGCGTCACGGTCTGTGGGAATGTATCGTGACATAAACACATGTCGAACGTCGCCAGATCCGCCTCAGGAAAACTGAACTATCTTTGTAGAGCCAAGAAATATTTTATCCCGGCTCAACTTCTTCTCCTGTATAAATCCCAAATTAGATCTGCACTCGAATATTGCTCTCATGTTTGAAGCTCTTCTCCGAAACATGTCTTGAGAGCATACAGAGACGAGCGATCCGCCTGATCGGAGACCTAGCGCCGACATCGGGACTACAGTCGCTATCACATCGAAGGCGCGTAGCCGACCTCTATCTGTTTTACAGATATTATCACGGGTACTGTTCTTCGGAGATTCGTGGTATTATTCCGCGCAATTTGGTTTATATGCGCTCTACGACACAATCCGACGGATCGCACCAATTTGCAGTTTATCTCCCAACGGCGTGAACATACCTGCATCAGAACTCGTTTCGTTGCGTGGAATTCCCTCCCCGCTCAAGTGTTCCCGGAGCATTACAACCTACAACTGTTCAAAAAGTACTGCAACAGTTATTTGGAGGGATCTCGGGGCTTGGCTGATGGCTCCCGTCAATAGCATCTTAGGGCGCTGACTCAACCCTATAGGTTCGTCTCTCCCGAGAGAAGTAAATTAAAAAAAAAAAATAAAAAGAATGGAATAAATGAGGAGAGTGTGTTCATGAATAAAGTTGAATTTATAAAAAAAAATTGTGTTTCTTAGTTAGACCGGAAATTTGTTGAGTGATGTGTTATAATAACCTTTTAGATCAGTAAAAATGTCAAAACAGCTTCACTTCTACCGCACGTTTATCCGGTTGCAGTTTATTCGTTTTTTCATTGGTCCGTAGCCTGCGACAGTCGAAAGATAACTAATGAGGTTCCATAAAAAAGCTGATCATATCCCATATTATGTCGGACGACAGGTTTTACAACATCTTCCACACATTCCAAGATACATTCCATGTGTTCCACAATGCGTACCACATATCCTACAACATGTTCGGCATGTATCATCTTCTAATATACATAGCCCAGATATATGCAGGAGCGCACAGTATACGTTTTTATTTTATTTTATTTTTTTATATTTTACTTCTCCCAGGTAAGGCGAACCTATAGTGTTGAGTCAGCGCCCTAAGATGCTACTTTTTTTCTCGACCGGGTCCATCAGCCAAGCTTTGAAAGATGTTCAAGGATTTCTTGCAACCATTTCACGAAGCTTATAGCTTAATGGTGTGATACTTCACCGGGCGAGTGGGCTTTGAAACCCTACCTTACCACTCAGTAATTGTGCCGAACTGCACAATAGCATGAATCATCAGTTGAACCTAAGTTTGTACAATCAAACGCAAGACACAACCTCCTTTCCAACTCAGCCAGTAAGGCGGTAAGTGGTAAATGGAGCAGTGATCTCAGCGCATACGCTATTATCATAGTATGCTACCCTTCCGGACGGTATTTAAAGGTCAATATCATGGTTGAAAGGAAACTATTTGGAATCGCAGCTTAAGACTGGTTTGCAACAGGTTGGTGCACTAACCTCGCCTGCGAATCCGGATACAAATAGATAACTTCAGCCGAAGAGAATGGCAACAATTATGAAACACTGGTACAAAAGAAAGATGGATCCACATCATGATACCTGATAAAGAAACTTGGGTAAAAGGTAATCATGACGAGTTGAACTACCACCACACTTAACCGAAATCAGGACGTGGATGCTTTCGACTTGCGTAAGTAAAAATATGCCATTCACACATACTGCTTGTACTGCGAAGATGAAATATAAAATGCGAAACATGTACTCACAGAGCGCGCGAGATTCGAGATCGCACAAACGACGATAGTGCGACATATGAGACGGACTGTTTGTGGCATTTCTAACAGACGCAGACATAAAGCGTGAACATATAGTGAAGAATAACACTGAAAGAATTTCCAATAATCAAAGCCTCAGAGCCGAATACGGAGTGTTTTGGCCCGCAAAAATCCGGTTGAATCAGTTCGAAGAAACTTTTCAAATATTTTCACCGTCTTACCAAAAACAAAAAACGATATACCCAAGCGTTCCACGATAGGGCCCACATATTCCACAACACGTTCCACACATTGAACGGTGCATTCTATACGTGGGATATAAAGTGATATATAATGTTGAACTTGCTGTGGAATCCCATTAGTGATTGTCTAAATCTCCTCGAGGAGAACTCCTAAGAGAAACCGAAGGCCTCGCACCTACATACGTTCCACATATTCAACAGTGCATTCTACATGTGGGATATAATGTTGAATTTGTTGTGGAATCCCATTAGTCGTCTCTTAAATGTCATCAGGGAGAATTTGTCACAGAAACGACTGCGACAATTTACTACAATATTAAGTTTATTATTCATTTCAACAGTTGAACCTACACATATATAGCCAATGATGATTTCATATCGTGATGGAAGGGGGGGAAGTTTGTGTCAGACACGGGCACTATGTTCGCTTCCATCCCCATCGTCTATTGTTCACGCGGACACTGCTCACAACGCAAGGAGGAAGAAAACGATGGTTGACCTTCGCAACCGAGCGGACACAACACAGAAACAAAACACTCAGGCGATGTTGTTTATGCATAAACAATTTTTTTATTGTCAATGGTCTTTACTTAGAACTTATATTTAATATTGAATTGATTTTTATAAATTTTAAACAAGGCGAAACACTTCTTCTTAACACGACTTCGATATTTCAACGCTTGTCCGTCGCGCGACGGAGAGCGGGGGGTAGCACGACCGTGGTGGTCAGCGGATGGAATTAGACTCTGCGATAAACGGCTCGTGCAGAGCCGACTCGCTAATTGGAGTGAGCTTGCGGTGTGGTGGTAGATATTCTCTACACTAAGGATATGTTATTACTTACCATCAGAGAAATGTAAAGTATCTCTTGGTGGAATAGAAAACCAGATCTCGTAATGGAGATCATGGTAGTATGTGTGTGATCGTTTAGATCTGTGTTGTTTACCCATGCGCGAAAGCAATGGCAAAACAAAGCAGGCAGGCGCAAGGACAAAGGGATCGAGACGATCGTTCTCTATGAAGTGTATCGCGTCTAAGTAAATAGACGACGATGCATCGAAGAAATATAGTAAGAGAAAAGATGAGACGAGGGCATCATAAAAGTCTTGGATTGATGATGCCCTTGCGTAAATAGACGCATAGCCATTAGAAAAAGGTGCTTATGGTTTGGGATATTTTATACAATGAAAATCGTATATCGTATCTTGGGTCGGTGGACGAAACGAATCCCTTGTCTGCATTTGTATATGCAGGGTAATTCTTTTGTGGCAAAGCGCGAAATTGGTGATTGCCTATTCGTAGTAAAACAAATCATGGGTTGGGTATTATGAAGGAATTCGGTTTATGGCACATGACGCTAGATGCGGTATTTGCTTTTGTCCCTTGGACAAAGGGTCTGCTAGATATGTGCATGTGGGAAGATTAGGGTGCACATGAGGGACAAACTTGCTTGGCAAACAATGGTGCCGGAATAGTTTTCCTACTTATGATACTTGTATGCAGACGAATTATTCTCCAGCGAATTCTACTGGTGCGTTGGATGTGTAAATAGAATCTTTCAGGTATTTTCATGAAATGCGTTGAAAGCATTCATGTCCTTGCGAAAGGAAATGTTTTCAGGTGCCAATGCGATTGCATTGGCGGGAAACAATGGGAGTTGGGTTGTAGTTATGGAGGGTTTTCAGGTATGTGGGCCGTGGGGTTTGGCGGAACCGCCACAAGGGTTTTACCTTTTGGTAATTTCAGTCTTAATTTTGTCGCTAAGCAGTCAACAGTCCGACCGGAGTAGCAGAGTGCATGCTAAATTTCAAACAAGCATGATCCATAACAAATAATATTCCATGCGACATAATGCAGCAGTTGCGACGTGACAAACGCAGTAACAGGTAAACTCTGTTCCGCCCCGCGATGGAATATCTAAAAGAAAATTCCGGGGGGATAAATGGGAATATGTACCTGGGGGCAGGTAGTTTGAGTCGAAAGGATCCGGCATGCCTCTGGATCGGATGTGAAACGGAGCGCGCTACAATTTACCGCCAATGTTTTTTAAAATGTTTTTTTCTCGATATGTGTTTTTTCAAATGGTGTGCAGCATCACTCGAAAATGTGTAGTGTCACTTGAATTTTTATTGTTTGTTATTGAACTATCTATTAGTTAAACTTACTTTTGAAAAAAAACGTTTGAACATACAATTTTAAGGAAAAACAAAGCGGAAAAATGCCTTTTGAAGATTTCCACCTTCCTACAGAAACAAAAAAAAAAAACAAAACAAAAACCACTCTGCTACTTATCACAGTGATTTTCTACATTCTGTGAATAATTTTAAGTTTTTCCCCAAAATTCAGAACATACAAAATTAAGTTAGACGTCCAAACAAATGCGCACACTGTTTAAAAAAGACGGAAACATTAGAAGTTGAAAGTGCAAAATTTTAATACGAGGGTTGCCTCTTATGTTTCGGGATTTGGCAACCCTAGCGTTGCAATCCGGCAATTGACAGCTCTGTCGTAAAGTTGGACATTTTTGAGGTTATACGCACTCAGAACGTTTTGACATACGAGCGCTATTTGTGTTGTTTACAGTAACTTAAAAGATTCATCTCGGCCCAAAAATGGAATTAAATCGTCAACATTTTCGTGCGATTATTTTTTACAACTTTCGGCGTGGATTAACTCAGCAACAGTGCATGGATGAATTTAATTCAATTTTTGGCGATGAGGCTCCATCAAGGACCAGTGTTTATCGATAGTATGGTGAATTCAATCGTGGTCGTAGTTCACTCCAAGATGAATTTCGTGAAGGTCGTCCAAAATCAGTTGCTGTTCCGAAAACCATTGATGCTGTGCGCGAACTGATATTGGAAGATCGTCATGTGACCTATCGTGAGATTGAGACAACCTTAGGCGTTAGTGGGACCAGCATACATTCAATATTGCATAAACATTTGACTGTCAAAAAAATGTGTTCGCGTTGGATCCCACACAATTTGTCAATCGCCCAAAAAAAGGCTCGTGTCAATTGGTCGAAAGAAATGCTCAAAAAGTACGGTCGCGGTGCTTCGAAACACGTCTATGACATCGTGACAGGTGATGAATCGTGGATTTACGCGTATGAGCCCGAAAGTAAACAGCAGTCGACTGTCTGGGTGTTTCAAGATGAGCCAAATCCAACAAAAGTTGTTCGCGCACGAAGCACTTCCAAGCAAATGGTCGCCTGTTTTTTTCGGAAAAACTGGACATGTCGCAACCGTACCACTAGAACAACGCAGAACAGTCAATTCTGAGTGGTACACAACCATTTGTTTGCCAGTTGTCTTCCAAGAAATCAGGAAAACCAACCGCCGAAGACGGATCACTCTTCACCACGACAATGCGAGCTCTCACTGCGAAAACTGAATTTTTGAGCACCCAAAACATCGATTTGATGGGTCATCCGCCGTATAGTCCTAACTTGGCACCGAATGACTTCTTTTTATTCCCGTACGTAAAAAACCAACCTGAGAGGTCAACGTTTTTCGACACCTGAAGAAGCGGTTGCTGCATTCAGAATGCATGTGTTGGAGATACTTCAATCAGAGTGGCAAAAGTGCTTCGACAATTGGTTCAAACGCATGCAAAAGTGTATAGATCTTCATGGGGAATATTTTGAAAAACAATGAAGTGATTTTCGATGATCTATATTTGCTTTTGCACTTTGATAAGTCAGTGACATTTTGGATTACCCACGCAGGAACTTTAAATGCTCCCATCAACTGCCATCTATGAATAGACTACTGTCGAAATTTGAGCAAGCTGCGTCATTTAGCTTGTGTTTGACAGCAATTGAAAGCAGACAATCTCGTGCATTTTAACGAAAATGGAAAAAAGTGAATTTCGTGGGCTGATTAAGCGTAATCAAGCAAAATTCATAAATTGGGCTACGAACTGCTACCCTATCCAGCATATTCTCTAGATTTGGCCCCTGCGACTATTTCCTGTTTCCAAACCTAAAGAAATGGCTGGGCGATAAGAGATTTGCGTCGAAAGAAGCATCGCAGGAAAACGCTGGATTAAATGTATCGACCTAAAAGGAGACTATGTTGAGAAATAAAATACCTATTTGCCGAAAAAAAAATCTTTTATTCAAAAAGTACCTACAGTGAGCGTCAAAAGAAAGTGTACAGCATTGTACTGCATTTTTACAACCCTGTTAAAGCAAGGGGGTTCGAGCTTTTAGTAAAATACTTATGTTATTTTTTAAGGTAGTTTATTTTCAATGAATTGCCATATAAAACTTAACAGAAAATAATGAAGTAAAAATACAATAAAAAAATAAATAAAAATAGTTCAGTTTTTAAGCGTCAAAAAAAAAGTATACAACTTGCCACACATACTGTGCAACTTTCGGCTTATCGAGAAAACAACCGTTAAATTTATTTTGTTTTCTTTACAACTCATAACTAATTGATTAAAAGTGTTATTGACTTCATTTCCATCGAAAGTTGCTTGTTCGGTTGGGATTTTTTGCCACTCTTCAACTAGAATTGACTTTAGTGACTCTCTGTCTGAAATGTTCCTCTTTCGGATCTGCTTATCCAGATACTCCCACAATTGCTCGATGGGGTTTAAGTCTGGGGATTGCGGAGGGTGATCCAGTTGCTTAGGCGTACGGTAAAGTAACCATTCCTTGACTATTTTCGATGTGTGCTTGGAGTCGTTGTCTTGTTGGAAGATCCATGAATCACTTAAACCCAGTTTCGCAACACTACTTGGCAAATTGTCTCTTAAAATATTAAGATAATCTTCTTTTCTTATTGTACTGTCAATAAAGACGAGGTTCCCAACTCCAGACCATTACCGAACCACCTCCGTGCTTAATTGTTGAATTTAAATTCTTTTGTTCAAATTCAGGTTTTTTCGTTCTCCATATTTTTGGTGGTTTTATTGAACCAAAAATCTCAAATTCGCTCTCGTTCATTTCTGGGGAAATGTTCTCTTTAGTGACGAGAGCGAATTTGAGATTTTTGGTTCAATAAAACCACCAAAAATATGGAGAACGGAAAAAACTGAATTTGAACAAAAAAATTTAAATTATATGTCTATTCTGCTCTATACTGAACATTTCTAATCTATATGCATTCAGATTTATTGCAATTGCTGTGTGTGAACTTGTGCTTTTTAAAACCTGTCATTCTAAATAAGTATTTTATATACCATAAATTTAGAGATAGTTCTTACGAAGCTGCCATAAAAACGTATTCCTTAAAGTCAACCGAACTACAACCTTTAAAGTATTTCTCACGAGCATCAACCGCTATACAACAAATCAATCCTGCTTAGATCAATTTATATAAAAATCAAATAATTTTCTAACAAAGCATCGGGACGAGACTGGTTTCTCTTCCACCTGCAGATTCTTTGACTGGTTTGGAAGTCGTTGGTAAATAAATTTTAATTTGTGGGTTTGACCATTCCAAAACCAGTAAGCGACTAAATTTATGGGAATGCTTAGAGCTCTCGATATTAGCATCAATGTGCAGTTAGGAATATCGAAATTTGTTATTGGCTCTTACGCCTTTCTTCTCGAATGGCTTGACTCCGGGTGAAGTCGTGCTTATCTTCCATATGTTTTAGGTGTTTGTTCACGTGCGTGCGTCAACTGTCGTCGAATTTTGATATTGGGAATATAAACTATTTTTAAATGTATAATGTTTAATATTTAGAATAAATTTCCAATTTCTAAGCGGTGCTCTCTCAGTTGTAGGCCTCTAATGGAACCTATACCAGTCTAGAATGTTCTATTGTATTGGTTCTCGTGGCAGCACTACCACGACATTTCTTTGTGCCTTAACCAAAGAATGCGTTTCGAATATTGAATGGCAGTTAAATTAGTTACATTATTTGGTATCATAGCAGAAGGTCGTAAATATACCCCAGGGGTGCCTCATTGGAGACGAGATCGATGGTGGAGAAGTAGCAGGTAGGTGTGGCCTTGTTATAGAGCTTGCAATTCCATTCATGACATTACATTTAAAAGGTGGCATTCTGAGTAGCCTCGAACTATTTATAATTCTAGATAAATACGAGTAACATATATCATGACGTTTTACTGATTTATTTACTTTGTATTATTCACGATGGCGTAAGATCTCGTTTATGAAAAAATAATGAAATCAAGAAATATATTACTGACTCTTTTCTATATACCTTTGTATACGAGTTTTTGTTCACGATATTCAAGGCTGTTTGTAACAAGGTGGATATAGCAAGGGTATAGTTTTAGAAGCCAAAATATGTTGAATGTACTAATTTCTGATGTAAAATTGGTCTATAATTTATTTATTTAATTATTTATTGTTCATATTAATTGGGCTTTTAAAAATGTGCCAAAGAGGGGACATCTGATAGAAATGAAAGCAGTAAGATGAATGATCCGGTGGTCATTTTTAATGTAATATAAATGTAAATGATGGAAACCCAGGAATAGGAAGGAACTAAGGCGAAGTATTGCATCTCATACTCGCTTTTGAATAATATTACCATTTGACTGAGATTAAATTATCGATTTCAAAAACATATATAGAGCATGTACAAACAAATGGCACATAATCACTTATTGACTCATACGGTCTAATCTAAAAAAAAAAACTGTGAAATCATCATCCAAGCGGCAGAAGAGGTGGGCCTAGAAATAAATAAAGACAAAACAAAATACATGATTACAGCGAGAGCAGGTGCACCTCAGGGAACACATATAGACGTCAGAGGCAAGATATTTTAAAAAGTTAAAGAATTTAAATATCTGGGAACGATACTGACGGCTAGTAACGAAATGTCGAAGGAATTTAACAAAAGACTACACTCCGGCAACGCTAGTTGGTATGCAGTCAGTAAACTGCTGAAATCCAAACTGCTATCACGTAATATAAATATCCGTGTCTATAGAACCATAATCATGCCGATTGCTCTATACGGATGCGAACCATGGGCTCTCACAAAACGGGAAGAAAACAAATTCCGCGTATTCGAGAATAAAGTTCTATGGGATATCTTTGGCGACAAATATGACGAGGAGGCAGGACAATGGAGGAACCACAACCACGAATTGGAAGGGCTATACCGCAAACCTACAATAGTGAGAGTAATCAAGTCGCGTAGATTAAGATGGGCCGGATACGTGGCGCGAATAGGCAACGATAGGACCGTGCATAGAATTCTTGACGGTAAACCAACGGGAAAGAGACCGACAGGACGGCCGCGACGGAGCTGGGAGGATAATGTTAGGTTGGACCTCGAGCAGATCGGATCGGTTGGTCGAACGTGGAAGGAGAGCGCACGGGACAGGGAACAATGGTGGGGTCGAGTCGTCGGGGTCATGAACTTTCGGGTTCCCACAGGCCAATAAATAGTATACATCTACACTTATCAAGTTCCGTACAGACATTAAACGCCACAATAACTCAAACACCAGCAAGTGCTTTTGCGAGTGAGGCCGATATTAAAATACTCACTCATGATCTTGTGGGGGAACGAGGTAGATGTGCCAGCGTATGGCATTGATTCACCGAGATCCCCAACGACGTTCCGCAGAAAATTATTCACCAAGGAGGAATAAAAAACAAAGACGCTGGAGTTGTTTGCTATTTTAATGTTTTTTTTTTATTTTCGCTTAGTTTGAATATCGGCACATACACAGAGCACTCCGCTGGTGTTCCTAGTATACAGTATTTAATATCGTTCATAAAGTAAGCTCACAGTACCGACTTCCTTACTATATCGTTTGTATTTATTTCATATTAACTCGACAACATATGTCTGGAGCGTTTATGCAAGAATTAACGCACGATCAATTGAGTCATGGACACGGAGAACCCTTTTGCTTTGTCCGCTTTTCACTACACACACTCAGATTCGACAGCGATATTTTGTCAAACTCCGATCAAATCCACGCGATCGATTGGTGGTGGGCCCCTCCGAGTACTTTCAGAATTGACTACGAAACCGCATTGAGAATTGGCTTTACTAACAGCTCGTCTGACTTGTACATAAACAAAATCGCGTGTGTACGCAGCGGATGAATCCCGACTGACTAATGGTATGGAAAAAAATCTATTCATCGCGTCTGGTGATTGAGTCATAGCAGAAATAAACTTGCCGCCACTTCCGGAGAATTTCGAGAAGAGTTGCTATGCTCGCATAAGAATTCAGTTCCAGCGAATCCTCGCCGTACAAGCTGTGTTGGATTCGTTGGTTGTGTATACCGAGAAATTGTGCTTTGTGAACGCGAGCAAGTATGAGCATGCATTTTCGGGGGAAGTTGGAATTGCTTGGGTGCAAGCAAGGAATATCGTTTAGATAAGATATTAACCGAAGTAATTTCGGGGAAACGTATGCTGCTCGGTATAGTTGGTGGTGATGGTTAATGTTCCGTTATGGATTTGAATATGCGTTTCATTACAGCATATGAATTTCGGAGAAATTAAGATTGCTTGGTCGCAAAGAAAGAATATAACGTAAGTAGGGAATTGACGGAAGCAATTTTGGGAAGATGTATGTGGTGTGATGTAATTGAGGGAGATGATTGGTATTCCATTGTAGGTTGGAATATGCATTTTATTACGGCTTATGAATTTCCGGGGAAATTGAGATTGCTTGGTCGCAGGGAGGGAATATGAATTCAGTAAAGAATTGACCGAAGCAATTTTGGGAAAATGAATGCGGGGATGATTTAGAATATATTGTGTTGAATTGTATTCTGTTGCGGGTTTGGAGTGTGTTTTATTGCGAAGTTTGGAATGTATGCTATTGCGGATTTTGCATGGGGAATTAGGTTACAGGTTAAGGTAAGGTGATGCGCTGTTAGCGGTCAAGGTCTGGTTGGCATTGTGCGTTGGTTCTCCATGTGGTGTAGAGAACCCCCACAATCTAAACACTAAGAAAGCTAGTGGTGTAGATGTCATTAAAAATATTTTTCTAAGAAAATTACCCGAAATTGGTACTAAAGCTAATGCTTGTATAAAAATGCAATATTTCCCTACCACCTGGAAGGAAGCAAAAATGGTACCCATACCAAAAGCAGGTAAACCTGTTAACGCACCAAACAGTTACAGGCCCATAAGTTTACTGAGGACTTTAATCTAAATTTATGAAAAGGTATTGAAGAGTAAGATGATAAAAATTATTGAGGGACGGGATATCCTCCCAAATGAACAATTTGGTTTTAGACGTTACCATAGCATTAGCCATACAAATAAGGACTTGCAATGGTATCAAAGCATATTGGGTCATCGGCATGTCAACCGGAATGATACTTCTGGATATCGAAAAAGCATTTGATACTATATGGCACAATGGTTTTTTATTTAAAATGATTCAACTTTTTCCTAGATTTCTTTGTAAAATTGTTCAAAGTTTTTTGACAGACCGTCGTTGCAAAGTCCATGTCAACAATACTGCCTCACGAGTATTAAATGTACTAGCATGTGTTCCTCAGGCGTCAGTACTCGGGCCAATTTTATAAAGCCTGTATATCTCGGAGATCCCTCAATTACCGTATTATTAACTTGCTCTATATGCTGATGATTGCGCAATATTTTCGTCGAACGCACTTGGTCACAACATCGAGACAAATGTACAATTTGCGACAGAAATGCTAATAAATTTTTTTAGGAAATGGCGAATAAAAGTAAATGCGGAGAAGATGCAAGCTATCTTTTTCACAAAAAAAAGAAAGTCAATTTTCCTAGTCAAAGTACTGCTTCCATCTTGTCACGATATTGTTTGTTTCTGTGACCAGACAACCGTTAGTGTCTCGAATTATTTTGACTGCCCTCGGTATCCATTTCCATCCTTGCCCCTGTTCAATCCAAGTTGACATGCAGTCTCCACGTGACACCCTTGGGTAGCTACTTTGGCACCCGCCAAGTAGTGAATCAATGCATGCGGCGACATCCTGAGAAAGGTTGGAGCAAGGCTAATAACCAGGCCAGTTAAAATGAATTATTATGGTAAATTCAACAAACCTCGGATATGGACCGGATACACGACGACGATCACGGAATCGAAAATGGCTAAACGATTCGAGAATTTTCTCATGAAACGTCCGCTCACTATACAGAGCTCTAGCTGCACAGCAGCTAGCCGATGCCCTGTCCAAATATAAGGCTGACATAACAGCATTACAAGAAATAAGATGGACGGGGAGTGGTGTTATTCAAAGAAACGAATATGACATTTATTACAGCTGTCATGCAAAACACCATGTGTTCGGGGTAAGCTGTTTAGTCAGCCAAAAACTGAAGCCTGCCATCATCGGCTTTAATTCAATAAACGAAAGGCTGTGCACTCGTCTCGTCCGAGGCAAGTTTAAGAACATAAGCCTCATAAACGTTCACGGACCTACAGAGGAGTTGCTTGACGACGAAAAGGAAGAATTCTACGAGAACGTCGAACAGGCCCTCAACGCTTGTCCAAGATGCGACGTGAATATCGTCCTTGGGGAGTTGAATGCCTAAATAGGTCAGGGGGCGGTTTTTAGGCAGTACGCAGGTTCCCATAGTTTGCATGAGAACACTAATGACAATGGACTACGAGTCATCGAACTGGCAGCATCGAAAAACTTGGTCGTTGCAAGTACCAGGTTTCCGCGTAAAGATATCCACAAAGCCACCTGGGTATCACCTGATGGAGCCACTCGCACCCAAATTGACCACGTGTTGATTGATCGCCGCCACTCCTCGAGCCTGATGACGATACGAACGTACCGATGTGCCAACGTCAACTCAGATCACTATCTTATTGGTACAATGGTCCGAGCGCGAATTCCCTTACGGAGACGTATTGCATCCGCGGAGCAGGTTCGAATCAACGCGACTGCCTTACGTAATGAGAACATTGGTAATAACTTTCGTCATGGGTTGGGACTCGCCCTCGAAGAGCTCGACGAAGATAGAGTAAGTCTTGGGACTAGAATGCCGGGCGTAGAAGAGAAATGGACACGTCTTAAGAATACTGTCAATAGTACTGCCAACTCCATCTTAGGCAGTAGTCGCAGAGATCGGAGCGACTGGTTTGATGACGAGTGCGAACTGGCAAATGAACGTAAGAATTCTGCATGTCGGCAATGCAACAGTCTCAGAGTACGCGGATACGCGAGCAGAAATACAAAGAGCTCAGAAGATCTGAAAAGAGGCTTCACAGACAAAAGAAAAATGCATGGCAAAAAAAAAACTTTTTCTGTGAAATAGAGAAACGTAGAAGGTGAGGTCCGCACCAGGCGCGGAAGTTCTACCAAATAATCGGCAGTATGACGCGGTATACGCCACACGGAAGGGCTTAAGGAGAATTGTTGGCCCCGTATGTGAGGGAGAACGATTCCGGACCCGCTAGAACCATGAGTTGTACGCGATCTACCTTAAAGCTAACGTTGTAAGAAAAATCGATCTCGGTAGACTCCGGTGGGCGGGACACCTAGCTGGAATAACCGAAGAGGAGCCTTCCCGGAAAGTCCTTTGTGCCAGGATATATGGAAGATGACAGCGAGGCAGACTTTGTCTGCGATGGAGGGTGGCGTAGACCAGGACACCCAGATTCTGGGAGTGCCAAACTCAATGACATCGGCTCGAAATCGGGACCGGTGGAGAGACTTGCTAAATAAAAATAGATAATGTCGATGATGATGATACTACATGATGTTTCTAGTACAAGTCTGTCCAAAGCGACAGAGTATAACGTTGGTTGTTAGTTGAGTCCACGGAATCAGAAGCCGAAGAATATGAGCAGGCATAAGATTCAAAAGGGATTATTTACAAGAATTATGTACCGGAAAAACCAGCTTTAAGGATTATTTGGGCATCCTCCGTCGTTTGTAAGTAAAAATTCGTCGAATTCGATCAACATTAGGAGGAACGAGTTCTTGCTGACTCCTCCCACATAATCATGGCCCCATTTGTCAAATTTGATACCAATAATTTTCTCGCTTTTCTCTATATTGAAGTTATCAGTGAAAGGAAAATTTTACGACGCCATTAAGAACATCTAAGAGAACTATACTTTAGCTAAAAGTGATTCCAAAAAACGATTACTCTTTCAAAAGACTTTTCGATCGATTTCAACTGTGTAATGGTTCAGACGACGATTGTTGCATATAAATACTGTTAGTTTTAATCCATAATGTGTGCCCTGACGGAACTGGAAACCACTAAGTAGTATAATTAGGTATAGTGTGTTCCCTGTTTCATACAAACGCGCATGCAAAATGAGATTGCGAGATACTTTTAAATGTCAAAGCACAACGTGAACGGAAGAAAAGAGAGAAGCTATATGTGTTATAGATATGACACAAATGAGGTTAAGTTGGAAACAGCATTCCTTCTCCCCAAGTATTCTCCCGCAAAAGCTGCCAGTCATTAGTTTTGGATGGACCGATAAACACGGGGAATTGTTCTTCAGTCGAACTACACGACTGTGAAACGGTATGCGAGAGTATGTATTATGAGCTTTGGTATCCAAGATTAATGTGTACCCTTTACCAATTCATTCCCTCTATATCTGCCGTATGGTACATTGCAATTTAACTACATAGACTCATTTTTAAGATTGCATGTGGTACTAAAAAAACGCACAGCACCGAAATCCGATATTAAAGGTGAAAAACACAGTAGACGGTTCAAAAAATCGACTTTTTTTATTGCTTAAATCTGGTTCTATATTTTTAATTAATTTAACGAATTCAATTACATAACAGAACATTTTAGGAAAATGTTCCACAAATTATTCCTCTTGTTTTGAGGGCTACGGAGTCTGCAGTTATACCAAGAGGCAATGGGAACGATAGGGGGAAATAGCTTTGTCGATTTTTCTGTAGAGAGAGGCAGTAGGGTCATCCGCACTTATATCGTTAAAGCAAAGTGGGATTTGCTAAGACAGTCATCTACGAGGAGGAAGTTGACTTTGCGGAAGTTATAAGAAATATGGAACATATAGGGAAATAGCCTTGTAGATTTCTTTGTAGAGAGAGGCAGTAGGGTCATCCGCACTTATATCGTTAAGGTAAAGTGGGATTTGCTAAGACACTCATTTATGAGGTGGAAGTTGACTTTGCGGAAGTTATAAGAAAATTAGTTGGGGGTTGGTGTGGGGTCGGTTGAGTAGTCGGATTGTAGGGATAAAAGAAACGACAACCGGGAGGTGGTGGTTGTCAGTAGTTGAGAGAGTGTGGGGACTAGGGGTAACTGAGAAATTATAAGGGTCTGCCGTAAACACAAGGTCAAGTTACCTGCCCAGATGATGTGGGACATTGCTTACTTGCCAGAGGATTGCGTCGGTGAGGCTGTCTACAAACCGACATTACTTGGAACTTATGGGGTTTAAGATGTAGTACGATTTATCGTCCGACAACGCCCATTGGAGATGGGGGAGGTTAAAATCACCAAACACTACGATATCATCTTGGGAAGAACTCAATTCTGTTAAGGGGGTATTGTGGTCTAGAAATTTGAAAAAATCATATTTTTTTTCATATTTTCAAAGCTTAACCCTCTAAAAATATGTCTTTAAGAGGATTTTAGAAAATTCAAATTATTTTCGGAGGTATGGCTGTTTTGCTGACGCGCCGTCTAAACCGGCTCGGCCGGAACGAATCGAACAAAAGACACTAGGGACTTTCTGTCGACCTGCGACCCTGTTTCCTCGTAAAACCTTTATATATATTGAAATACAATAACCGGAGGTAACCTTTATGTATTTTTAAATTATCTTTTATATTTAGTGTGAGCTTACATCCAGTTGCGAACAGTAGAATTCTAACCTTCAAGCCAAGCGAACGCATGTGCTGAAAATAAAATAAAAATATTTCAAGTGATTTCAAGTGAAATGGATCGAAAATCTTCAGCGAAAAGGATCACGCGTCCGGATCGAAGTAAAAAAAGGCGATTTCACGTTAATAGATTCACGGTAGAGTCTATCGGCGGGAAAATTGAGCAAATCAAATGAGGCCAAAACTGCTCGGTTGGAAGAGAGAAGCGCGAAAGATACTTATTTCGAAGTCGAGGAAGGGCCAATGTATGCAGTTGGAATGGCAGATTGAATAAACGTAAGCCTAACATATCATTTCCTGACTTAGACCGCGAGAAACTTTACGTGAGACTTTAAACGCGTTTTTCTCGAAACTGTCTTTTTAAAACAATACCCACGACTTTTCAAGTTCTACTGAACCGATTTACTTCAAATTTAGTATATGTCTTCATTATAGGCTTTTCTATTGCATGAACTATCCTCATCCCCAAATTTCAATGTTGACTATTTTTAAATAATTCGAAAAACTAAAAAAAGTGGTACAAAAATAAATTTTTTTTTCAAGCAGTCGCCATTTTGTTAAAAAAAAATTATTTTCAACTTTTTTTAGTTCCAACGATAGACGCATTTCCGTAAATTAATAATCTTTTTTTTCAGATTGCTAGGAGGGTTGAATCGTGGGTATGGTCGAGTGCCAACTTTTTGAGATCCCCCACTTCATCAGCTGCTAACTTTTTGAATTTTGAATTTTTTACTTTCAATTTTTTTTACTCTATTCTTGAAATATTAATAAACATCCTAAAAAAAAGAATAGTAAAAATATTGATTTTTTTCAGCACTTCAAAAATTGCGTTAAATTCGTGCGTCTAGACCAGAATACCCCCTTAAGTGGTCAATTGCAGCACTTGCGAGATCGTATGACTCCAGGGTTTGCAGAGGCGCTATATAGAAGCAAATGACGTATAAGAACTTTAAGTGATATTCAATTTTTATTGTGATATAGCCGAGGTTGGGAGAAGAAAAAATGGTAATAAGGGAGGAGGCTAGTCGATTTTGGATGGCAAGCAGCACGACTCGGGAGGGGGAGTCAGGACAGGATGGATGAACATCATCACCACGAAAAACGTTGAAGGAGGAGGGGAACAGTTCCTGGCTATTGATACTGAGAACAAGGTTGGTTTTGGTCAGAGGGTATATATCAAAGAGAAGGGAGTGTGTATTTTGCAAGATCGATTAGGTTTTAGAGCGTAGTCTGTGGGGTAGATGCGCGTGTGCCAATACACGGGCACTGATTTACTATCTCCCCAGCACTTTCACTTATCACTCGTAGGTTGTTCCGCAGCAGCAAACAGTTAACATAATATCCAGGAAGTAAATCAAAATAAACACAGCGTTGTTTCTTTTGTTTGATTGTTTCCTTTTATTGGTTCACAAGTTCACAATTTGTTTTTTAAGATTTGTAAAACAAATTTATTTTTAAATAGGTAAATTAACATAAAACTTGGTAACACGTAGTTAAAGATGCCTTAAGTCCTTCTTGGTCGGAAGCAATTGTTCGCGTTTGAATAAAAACACATCCGAGGTTAAGACTTCTTAGGGAGAATTTTACAACATAAATAATTACCAGTCAATTAAGTATTTACGCTATAATGAACCATCTACACCCTGCCTCGATACAGTACACTCGATCTTTTGCGCGCTCTCTGGCGGATGATAATTAATTTCCAACTCGTGTGTGTCGCTTGAAGAATGAAGAATGACTCTTGACACGCGTGTATTCGCGACAGAGGATGAAATCTGACTCCCCGTTTGGACGACATTGACCCAGCCTCAGCGCTTGAGCTGAGTGTTCACTCATGTCATCGGCGGGGAAATCAATTTTTCCCCTAACCCCAACGACCAATGAAAAACGGTTTGCATCCCATTGGAAGGTTCTCATGGACGTCATCCAGATGCATTGAATGTCTTTTTCTTGGAAAGAAAGACAACGAAACATGCGTTGGGAAAAACAAACATGCAGCTGGTCAAATATGATGATAGGTGTACAGGCTGGGTGTATTGGCACAGTACGATAGAGGATAGACTTTTGATTGACGTTGAGTCAACAGAACTTTGCCCACTATAGCTAGGGACCGGAATGGATGTGAACCTGTTTGTTTTAGAGGAAGATAACGAGGGACCCGATCATGGGCATGATTGTATTCAATTCCATGGTCGGTTGGTGGCCAGTCCTGGGAAATTTATTGCGGCTGCCGAAAACCTAGTAGACATAGAAACATTGTATGTTTACTCATTGTCCGCTGCGTACAGCATCAATTCGCTTGTACGCAGATTACCAACGTCCCATCGTCGATGTGTCGGGTGTATGTTTATGTTAAAGCACCATTTGATATCCCTGTAGGTAGCCAGCAATGGGCTGTGCTGTAGATTGATGTTTGAATGATCGACCGATGGTTCAGTAGATAAAGTGAGGATGAACATGTCATGCACGTGCATGAGAAAATGCTTCTTAGCATTGCGGATGGACATGTTCGGGGATTCATGTTGGATACCTGATAAGGTAACCGAATGAGATTTCAGGGGCATGATGCATTGGATGCAAGCATGCTCCGAGCTGAAAGTTGATGCCACGGCAAGATGGGTAATCTTGCCGTGGACTCATGTTTTCAGGTGTAGGGCGATGCGGGGTAGCATACGCTGCTCATTTGCAGGTAAGTATGAATGGCTTGCGTGGAAAGTGGGAGACAGGTAAAAAGGAATGGGTGGTTCGTGGGAAATGGCTTAAAGAACCCCCACAAGTCCACTGACATTCTGATAGTAGAAGATCAAGGGGAAAGTATTTGATTTATTTTAATTTGATTAGAGCTTATTGTCTTTTAATGTGGTACACAGTTAAAGAATAGCAAAAACAGTTAAAAATGCAAATGCCCTAACCAACACCTCCGTAGAATCATCCCTTTAATATGGGTGGAGAGACTTAATGGTGTGTGGGGTGGGCGACTGATTAAAAATCTTATTAATGGTTCCGCCGCATTGGAAATTAGAAGCCATTTTCGTGTGGATGTATTGACGAAGAGTCGAGAGGTCTATTGATATTTTTTGTTTATTTAATAAAAATAATAATTTAATAATAATAAAAAAATAATATAATAATTTTAGAATAAAAAGAATGCTAATAATAATTCCAAATAGAATCAATTACCTGGTCAACTTATAGCAACTTAAAATAGCAAAAACCATGATCACCAGTTTTGTGAATAAATATATAAAAGTATATTACTACATCGTACAATATTGGCGATGAGCACTTTTTTCTTATCTTGTGCAAATTTTAAAATTCGTGCCCGCTTCACCCGTCATCCTTATTTTTTGTCTTATATTGTGGTCTGCAATAGTAAAGCGAGCAGGGGCGAGGATCGCCCCCTTATGCATTTAGCTGGTGACAAAGGTTTTTTTTTTTTTTTTTTTTTTAATTATTTTTATTATTTTTATTTAACTCGAGTATCTAAATTTGGAAAATGTATTGCAATAGGGAGTATCAAAAGTACTTTCACGTTTACGTGTGAAAAAAAAATACCAGAACACATTTTCTTAATAGTTAAAAAAAAAAAAAACCTTGTGAAGGTAAAAGGGCTTTCAGTAGTCTAATATTATTTTGCTTTCCGTCCTGTTTTGTTTGCCTACTATTGGGATTCGCATCGCACTGTAAAAAAAAGTTCGGGAAAAGAATTCAGGGAATACAGTTTCTTTATTACATATAAATATAAGTGATAATCAGTAGAGTGCGTTCCTTAGCATATTACCAGATATCATTAAGTATTTACTGAGATTTTCAAAAAGACAACCCATGTTCACGCCAAACTTTTCCTCAGATGACACTATATTAAAAATGTAGCCGTGACAAAACGGTTGCCGTGACACAAAATTTCCTATTTGTATAAAGAGAAACGTAAATGGAAAAAACCGAACAGATTAAAGCTCAAGTGCATTCAACATGCTCTTTCTATTATTACCCATGCCGAATTGACTCCGATTAACACCGCGCTGTCAGGAGAATCCTTAAACTTTATTGACCCAACTCATCAATTCTAAGTTCCATGCTCAATTAACAATAAATTCCAGTAGCTGCACAACCGGTTGCACGAGATTTACATAATTCCCAATTCTCTTGATCATTTAAATTGCTTCGACTTTTATCTAACATCTTCAACAGCGCAAAGCGAGCGATTTATGTTACTTGTAGGTTAGGTTTCATCTGACCAGAGACAAGTTGCCTGAGAATAAATATACGACCTATTCGCAAATTGATGTTAAAAATTGCTAATAATTGCTGTATGCTAATGAAATGCTAATTAAAATTGTAGACAGCCCATTAGGCACACAAGAGTCCAACAAGCTGTGTTCTATTTAAGTCGAGTGGCATCCGGATATGTGCAGCACATGAGTAATCGCTGAATAGGTGTCGATCTCTGGCACAATTACCTGAGTGCGACGATCACGTGCCGACGGATCTGACTCACAGATGCACACCTGAGTACAGTGATAGATTCACGCGAGATTCTTGGAATTTTAATTTCGGACATTTCGGCAGAGTAATAGCTTGGTGTCAATGTCCGTATTCGTATTCCACTCATCAACTTTATGTACGCATTCAAATGGGATACCAACAAAAAGGCGCGGCCTATAAAGAACTCCAAGGTAAAAGTACGTGATTCTGTTGAGTGTACCCGTATCTTGGACTCAACTTCTGCAGGGGGTTCATGAAGTTGTGTGTCTCGAGTATCTGAACATAGACGTCGGCGATAATGTAATTGATCGCCTTCAACTGATAATGGGAACGAAGCACTCTGATAGTGATATGTTATTAGATAGTTCTTCTGTGGTCTTGTCCTAAATTAGAAAGCGTGGGAGAGTGCCACTTGACTCGCCGGGAGAGGTATGGAAACCTTTTTATCGCCCAACTCTGGTTGCACTTGAAACATTAAAACATTCTACCGGTAATAGTTTAACAGACTCCATTAGTTGAAGATGCTGAAACACATGGGGCAGTAAAATACTCGATGTAGACATGAAAGATACTCTGAAACTCTTCAAGAATACAACTGAAGTCTGAGGGTGGTCTGAGTAAAAGATCACGAAAAACAATGATGTTTAATGCCAGCGATGTTTATATTGAAATTAGATTTGTAGATTCTCAATTGTACTTCTGAAATTAAAGTATTAGTAGAGGGTGCCCCTAAATTCATTTGTATTTCGAGACAAAGTGTTGTCAAAGAAAAAACAAAGAGAGCGTGATAGCGTATAATTCATAGTAAAGGCGACCCTCTACACAAAGTAACAACATATTTTCAATATTGAGCAGTGCTTTAAAAATAATTAAAATTTTTGGCACCTATACTCCGCACTTTTCTTATAAAATATAGTCATAATACTAAAGTGATTCAAATTTATTAACTGCGAAAAACTTACTTTAACAATCAGGAAGACAGAATTAATTAGCGATCTTAAGAGTAAGTATATTTTTTGTCATTGCCTCGATCTCGCAGCTTCCACAATCCCCTACATCGAAGAGATTTTTAGGCTCTGACTTGAAACGGGAAAGATAGAAATCATCAAATCAAATTAAATAAATTTTGATCCGATTTTGACAATTCCATGGATGAGAATGATTCCGATATTCCTAAGCCAAGCAAAAGACTAAGATGAACACAAAGGATATAATTGCCTGTGTTTTCAAAACATAAAACGTATTGTGGCTTAGATGTATTAGTTACAATATAAGTTTCAATGGATCATTAATTAATTCAATTAACGGCAATGTAAGATAGGGACAAAAAAAAGCACAAACTCAATTTTCTTGTAACTAATATTGTTCAATAGAGAGTAAAGGGTATGTAAAAATAAGAATATCTAAAACATATATGTTATACGAATCCTACCATATTATCATTTCTTCAGAACTGCTACCAGTTTTCAATATTAAAGTGGATTTACTTCTATAAAATATTCTAACAGTGATCTTTCTGGAGGTAAAAGTTGTAGAAAGGTGTGAGAAGAGCTCAAAGAAAGTAACATATTTTATATAATCTAGTTATTCGTTCAACAAACTGTTGTTCGTTCCCGTACAAATTTGTTCTCACTAAAAAATTGTTCCCAAAAAAGTACCAAGTGCACAATTATAACACATGAACTCAATAAAACCTCCTTTTTCACTGTATTTACATTGGCCATCTTCATTATGTTATAATTTTTGCTTCTAATACTTCTAACATCAAATGACTGTAGAGACTTGTAAGGTGATTAAAGATGTTTCACTTTTTTACACCATGAATTCCATTTTGTGCCGACTGCAGTCATTTTATAAAACGATCTTTCCATACTACAGAAAGAATTTCCGCAGAGAAGTGTTCGCCTTCTAGTGGGCGATGGCTTCTGTCTGTTTACACGTCTGACGATTATAATACCGAAAATAGAAAGGTGACCTACTCTTATAGTATATGGTATGTCTATTCTATCTCTTTATTAGCCTGTAGGAACCCGGAAGTTCATGACCTCGCTCTCGACTCCGCGATCGTTCCCTGTCCTGTGCACTCTCCTTCCACGCTTCACCATCTGATCCGATCTCCTCGAGGTCAAATCCAACATTGTCCTCCCATTTCCGTCGCGGCCGTTCTGTCGTTCTCTTTCCCGTTGGTTTACCGTCAAGAATTCTATGCACGGTCCTATCGTTGCCCATTCGCGCCACGTGTCCGGCCCATCTTGATCTTCGCGACTTAATTACTCTCACTATTGTAGGTTTGCGATATCGCTCTTCCAATTCGCGGTTATGGAGTTTCCTCCATTGTCTTGGCTCCTAGTCATACTTACTGCCAAGATACCCCTTAAAACATTATTCTCGAATACGGGGAATTTGTTTTCTACCAGTTTTGCGAGAGCCCATATTTCGCATCCGTATAGCGCAATCGGCATGATTATGGTTCTATAGACACGGACTTTATATTACGTGATACTAGTTTGGATTTCAGCAGTTTACTGACTGCATGCCAACTAGCGTTGCGGGAGTGTAGTCTTTTGTTAATTTCCATCGACTTTTCGTTACTAGCCGTTAGTATCGTTTCCAGATATTTAAATTCTTTAACTTTTTCAAATATCTTGCCTCTGACGTTTATATGTGTTCCCTGAGGTCCACTTGCTCTCGCCGTAATCAAGTATTTTGTTTTGTCTTCATTTATTTCTCAGCCCGCCTCTTCTGCCGCTTGTATGATGATTTCACTGTTTTTATCAACAGTTTCTAGGTTATCGCCCAGAACGGCGATGTCATCCGCATATGCGAGCAATTGTGTGACCCCATTCAGGGATGATCCGGCCATGTTGTCGTCTTGTACCTTTCTGATGACATACTAGAGGACAAGGTTAAAAAGACACGGTGAGAGGCCATCCCCCTGTTTTATTCCGTCCCGGATTTCAAATAGTTCTGAGAGGTGGTTTTCTATTCTAACTCGCCCTTTGTTTTCGTTCATGCAAATTTGAATGAGGGCGGCATATTTTTTCGGGATTCCCATCTCAACTACAATATGGTAGAGTCTTCGCCTTGCGACTGAGTCGTAGGCTTTTTTGAAGTCAACGAACAGTTGGTGAACCGTCTCTCCGTATTCCCACTTCTTTTCCAGCAGTTGTTTTATTGTGAACATTTGGTCGCTTGTTGACCGGTTTCTACGGAACCCGCATTGGTAGTCTCCCAGTATTTCTTCTGCGTACGGCGTGATTCTCGCCAGTATGACATTTGTTACAACCATGAGTTGTACGCAATCTACCTTGAAGCTAATGTTGTAAGAAAAATTTAGATTGGTAGACTCCGGTGGGCGGAACACCTAGCTCGAATGAGCGAAGAGGAGTCTGCCCGGAAAGTCCTTTGTGGTGGGATGTACGGAAGGAGACCGCGCTGCGATGGGGAGATAGCGTAAACCAGGACTCCCAGGGCCTGGGAGTGCCAAACTGGATGACATCGGCTCGAAATCGGGACCGGTGGAGAGATTTGTTAAATAAGGCCAAGACCGGATCCCGGTTGTAGTGCCGATGATGATGATGCTACATGCCATCCAGTCTGTGCCACAGTCGAATGAAACATTTTCTGGTCGGATAATCCCATAAAATAGCGAAGTTATTTGCCCTCAAGATCAAGCAATTTGGAGCCTATGATCTTTTCGTTTTCTTTGGGGTTACCTTTAGACAATATCAATAAACCAACAACAATTCAACAGTTAAAGGATGAGATAGATAATTTGTATATTGGTGATATTGAGAAGCCTTGTGTTGTTTGGACAATTTGGAACATCGTGATAAACATTTAGCCAATAGTATTTCATGCGATATTATTTTCCAAAAATGCCGTGGGCGGCGCCATAAAATTTAATAACAAAATCAGCAATTTGTCGCATTGTACTGTTTTATAAACGTTTAATATCTTTCCTTCTTATTGGAACACCCTTTATATAATTCATCACACATGGCCAAATGAAATAAATGTCAGGTCCTATAACTGCCCAAAATTTCCCAATAGCTTTACCTATCGCATCACTCAATTGGTGATAATTTTTAATGCATAAGTTTTGTTGCACTCTTAGAGAATTTAATTAAAGCAAGTGAAAAGATTTTTTTTTTTATAACTTCAGGGAATTTTACGGAAATGGAAACAGTCTTTTTATCCAACTTTACCTAATTTTAACCCATTGAGGCAGATTTGTAGTAACTGAAACCAACAGTAATCGATCGATGGAGGACTTGACTGTATAGTAGACGCATTGCAATATATTAATCGAGTTTTTTAAATTTAAGTTCATATATCAAAAATGTGTTCGTCGCTATTAAAGCGACAGAATTTGTTTTTCTCCTTATGCTATGTTGAATAAGTTGACTGGAACTATAATATTATCTCTATTAATCAAATCATTGTACGCCCTTTTAATTGTCTGTGGTAATATACTTACTTACTTACTGACGGTGAAATCAGAATGATTTGATTTTATAATTCCATCAATCATAAAATATCACTTTCGATTCAGGATTTACTTTTAAATACACGCTGATTTGACAGATTTTTGTTTGTTCTTCTAAACATCAGTTTTACAACAGATACGCGGTTAACATTTTTCATTTTTGAAAAGAATTTTAATTCGTTCCATATTGTAAATCTATTTGTACACTATTAAGTCGCAAAGTATCCAAATGCTCAAGTTTTGGTGTTTTGTTTACATGATTTAAAAGTGGTCAATGTTTAATTACTCAGTGCTGATCTTGCTGTACAAAGATTAGAATGATTGAATTTTCCGCATTGTTTTTCTTTTTTCTCATATACCATATTCACAAGGTTTGTTGCCTACGGTGGTTTTGAAATATTTTCTCAAAAGATCAATCAATGCTAAGTTGCTCAAACAAGTCACACACTGCTCACCTTTTACTTTTTTTCAAGGTATATCTTTGACATTAACATTTCTAGAACCTAATCTCATCATCGGTACGAACCTAACACGTTTTTTTACCGCCCACGTTTGAGTGATGAATATTTCAGCGTTATTTCATTAAATCCATTCTCTGAAAACTTGTTATGTTCTTGCCCTAAAATAATTTATGCATTACAACAACTTACATACGATACAATGTAAGGCTATTCAGGTTTAAAAAATATATCGTTAACGTCCGAAGGCAAACGAAACATTTTTTTAAAATCAAAACACCCACTAGGTCAAAAAAGGGATCATGTCACCTACAAAATTGCCCCTGGGCGTCTTAACTCGGAAGAGCAGCAAAGCAAACACCCTTTAACCATGAAATTAATGTCGATCTCACGTGAGGTAAATGAGAGGAGCGATTAATTCTCATAATTGAATTTGGCGTGATTGGTGGTTATCAACTCGTGATTAGTGCCCACAGGTAACGTCTGGTCCGCGGAGTAAGTTAACACACAAGCAACGAAGAGATGTGATTAAACTTAAAGTCATTGACTGGTAGTAATTCTTTTCAGTTGCCGATAGCTATTTTCCTTAGGGGAATCTGCACGAAAGAACCAAAAATGTGGGTCAGTAGGCCTATGGACGAATTAGATTAGGTTCATTAGAATTATTGTAGTTTGAAATGGCTAAAACAATATGAAAAGGGTAGTTGTAATAGCAAACTACGTTACATTGCAACACACTTATTTTAATTTATATTTCAAGGTTGTTGTTAGCGACGCCATGAACTTGCGGGTTCCTACAGACCAATAAATGACAGAAGTATAGTATAGGGTTTTCCAATAGGGACTTGAGAACCCCTTTTCGGTAGTAAATTTTTATAATTTGCAAGAGTTGTTCGTTCGTGTACTTAACCACGATGAAAATGTTGAGTTTACTGAATTAATTGACAGTGACAGTTTGCTGATTAATGAAAGGGTGCGTTCACAAATTAAATTCAAAGTTGTCAAGTCCCTATGGGAAAACCCGATACATACGAGGGTTGTACTAAATTTTACGCAAATTAAATGTCCAGAAAAAGTAAATAGATAAAAGGTGTTCGATGTTAACTTATCCCTGTGATCAGTTACCGGATGAAACCAAAATATTTCAAATAATTTATCGCTTGTTTTAATTCTCCTTAAACAGTAGCATTCAATAGTAACTAATCCAACATTTATTAATCCCGTTCCACCAGCAAAGAGGTTCACAGAGTCTGCACCAATGCTCATCTCTACATTTTTTTTTTTTAGATTTTAAACCGCATTTATTTTCCTAATTCTTTTAACATATTATGTATAATATTAGGGGTAAATGTTAAACCCTATTTTACAATTACAGTCCTTAAATTAACTTAGTGGCTCTATGCGAACTCTCTAAATTATACAGTATAAATTGATTTTCATTTATGTCTTTCGGCGTACTTTTTTTTTGTCTTTTTTCTTATATATATATGAACACTAAATAAGTAATATATTAGAGGGACTCCTCGTTTACATATATATATATATATATATATATATATATATATATATATATATATATATATATATATATATATATATATATATATATATATGCATTTTTTTAATTCTATTTTTATTTTAAGTAACAAACAAAAACTTCAAAACGAAACGAAAAGCTAATTAAAAATATAACAGAATAGCAACAAAATAAGTAATAAACATAGTGTGGGAAGGAGATGGGGAGGGGGGATAAGAGGAAGGAGAGCATTACGCTTGAGAGGCATACTATATCTGAGGAAGTGAAGTCCTCTCCTCGTTGAGAAGCTGTGCGGGTTCTCTACACTACATGGAGAACCAACCCACTGTTTCCGCCTTATTTCGACCACCAACAGCGTCAACATCAAACCCAATTCCTCCCACTAACCTATTCACCTGTAAATCATGTTTTAAAAACGGACGCTTAGCTGAATTCATTATTCTATGCAGGTAATGCATAATTGAATTCAGTTACCTTTTTGCCATACGGCAACTACAGTCCTCTAACCCATGAGTTTTCCACCGGAAATTCCAATTCATGTTGGTTAGCAACAACAAGTCGAATCAAACGAGGCGGGTGCGCCATTATCCAACGGCTTGGGTAATTATCGAATTCCTCAGCATGTCTCCCACGATAATATTACCCTAGCCAAAGTAGCGTTACTTCGACTTTCCCCAGACACTCCATTAGGTGGGGATCAATGATCTCTTCTTACAGGTGAACAGCACAAGATACCTTTTCCTCTCCTTCACGATTTTGTTTTTTCATAGCTCAATGCACTCTGGGATCACCACAGTCCCCGCACTAGGTCAGAGTTGCATTGATACAAGCACACCAAAGCCAGATCAACCCTGGGTTATTGTGCTTTCCTTTTGGTTGCTTCATCCTTTCTATGTCCATCGACGTCGAACGAATACGCAAGTACTTTATCCAACTCGATGAGTGTAGAGAATTGAGGCATGCACAGGAGAGCGCGACTACCATTGGCTGATCGTTGTGCAAGAGCAAAAATCCCACCTTCATCCCTAATTGCAGAAATCATTACTCAACCACAACCGCGGTCGGTCACGCCGCCGCTCTGGGAAAATTTTATTTCGCGTCTGTTAACGCAGTCGATATTCAACCGCTGGAATGTGCACACACGTTTTTGGATTACGAGTCGTGAGTTTAGTTTTTCGTCTGTTTCAAGAGTCAGTAAAGTCGATAATCACCAAGTGAAATTAATTACAAAATATTAGCCACCTTTCGAATGAACGGAAAGGAGTCCATAACCTTAAAGAACCCCGTGCGTGAAAATATACTAGTTTCTCATATGAAATCAACACTGTGCCAGACAAACAAGAGGAATAAAATACTCCATTCATGTTCGAAGACAAAAAGATACATTAAAGTAGACAGTGATTGTGGACCTAATTTATGAACACAATTAAGTAAAAAAAAGAAAAAAACATACAAATCCTTGTGTAAACTAAAAACAAAAAAAAAAACAAAAAAAAACGGATTAACCTCAAAACAACATTCCAGTGCGTTTTCTCCTCTCTTGTTTCGGCGACTTGGATTTCAGCTGAACTACAAGTGGGAAGGAAGTGAACCAAGTGCTCGTGTTTTGGCACAACATACTTCGAACCCCCACAAAGCCACCACCATTTGGGAGATGGTCGATCTTTGGCAGATTTATCTCCTTCACTGATCGCCGTGCTAAAACGCAGGCGGTCTGGGGTATTGGAGATATCACTATCATGGAGAATTCGTTTGTCCCTGACACCACGGAGAGCGTGGTAAATAATCGGGACTCCTGGGGGGATAAACCCATTTTGGAGCGTATTCTCCAGATACACATCGTTGGGATAGAATGCTCCCGAAATAAGATTATTGTCACTGCACATTGCCCTTGCTGTGTGACCATGAATTATGAAATTGTCTATCCTATTTAACCCTGATTTGTTATACAGGATTTTGTTGGGATAGAATTTTTTGTATTGCTCTGGTGTTCTATAAAGTCCGAGGCACGACCGCAAACACTGCCGTTCGAACACACGAAACTTCTCCATATAAAGTGGAGATATATTATACCATACTGGGCAGCCATACACCAAAACTGGTCGGATGAATGCCGAGTACGAAATTATTTTAACTCTGGGGTCAAGAAGACTACTCCGGAATAGACTTCTTGTCATAGAATATGCGCTTTTAGCTGCGGAGAGGGATGTGTATGTGCTTGTCAAATATAAATACTGGTCTAGTCAGATACCAAGGTATCTAACTACAGTTTTCACTTGCAGTGGAAAATTATTGTTACCTACAATAGAAATGTGTTTCCAGTTGTATTTTGCATCCCTCAAGGCCCTGCATAGGGGCGTTCTGAAAAGGATAGTCTCGGTTTTACGGAAAATAATCTTTGATTTCCAGTCGTCGCAAAAATGTTTTATTTTGTTGAAGTCATCTTGAATGTGGCTATTGATGACGTCTATGGCGTTTTCGAAAGAACTCACTAGATCACTAGTGTAAATATTGAATAGAATGGGAGAATTCACAGCTCCCTACTGCAAACCTTTTTAATTTGGAAGGTCGTGTTGGAGAGCATGTCCCCGCATTTCACCACAAAATGTTTGTCCATTTTTTTTTATTTAATAGACTTCTCTCGGGAGAGGCGAACCTATAGCGTTGAGTGGACGCCCCGAGATGCCATCAAATAACTGTTGCAGTTCTTTTTGAACAGTTGCAGGTTGTAACGCTCCGGGTACACTCGCGTGGGAAGGCAGTTCCACAGCTTCCCCGCTCTGTAACGGAACGAGTTCTGATACAGGGATGTTCGCGCCATCGGGAGATGAACCACAAACGGGTGCGATCCGTCGGATTGTCTCGTGGAGAGCATATAAACCGAATTGCGTGGAATTATCATATCATAAATGATGTATATCAGATATTTCGGCATAACCAGGTTTGTTAACTTATAGACAAGTCCTTCTAACCATACGGTGACGAAAACTCAACTGTTTAGCCTTAGTGGCTTCTTTGCACCCAGAATCGACCTAAATATTTCTCTTGGGGTTGACACTCCTTACCCTGCGTGGAATAAAAGTTCACATGCCAAGCAGAATCGTGTCTGTCAATGTGTCCGCTATAGAGTCAACATCGTTATTGACGAAAAATAACGACCTATTTAACTTCCAAAAAAACTCATTCAGACCTTCCCAGTTGGCTTTCTCGTATAACGGTACTGTTCTTTTGGGAGTTTTCTCGTTAACGCTACTGTTGGTTAGAACAACATTTAGCTGACACGACACAGTGATCTGAAGTGCCGAATGGCAAAGAAAATTCAATTGTATAATTGTTCGGGTGAGAGGTGAGAAACAGGTCCAGTGTGTTGGCAGAAAAACCATCTATATCTAGTACCCGTGCTGGCTCATTGACGAGTTGAGTCAAACTATTTGAATGAGTAAAGAGCTGGACATACTAATCTTCGGGTGATGTGTGTCCGAAGTGACGAAGCTCCTGAGAGTTATGCACATTAAAATCACCCACAATGGCGACTACAGTGTGTGGATATGGTCAAGATCGTGTCGATAGAAAGTTTGGGCTTTTGTAAAGAAAGCAGTAGTGTATGACATGCATACGAACGTGAAGTTTTAGTCACGAGAAATTAAATTCTATATTGGAGCAGTGCCCCTATTGTGGCAGAACCTGATACGCAACAATTTTTCGTATGTATGTGGTTGGACCACGATGTGGAAAGAACAGAAGCACTAAATTATATCCAAGTAGAATAAAATCGGAAATATCTCTATTAGTTAATACCTGGGTTTTCCTAAATGCATGGATAGCTGGATTCTGGTTAGAAACGTGGGCAGACACAAAGGAGGACTCACATTTTAGGCCGCGAATGTTGCAAAGATCGAAGCGAAATTCCCATTCCATTTAAATGGCCAGACACAGAAACCCAATGCCACCTCAGAAAAGGATGCAAGTCAGGACCGGCGATACATAATTGAAAGCAACTACTACAGGTGTTATGCCCTTGTAATAGATGTCCCACTAGATCCCTACCTAAATCCAGGTCACATCCCTTCCATGACGAATATTACTCCACTAAAACACCAAAAATTCTCCAGAGGTTATAAATCAATGGAGAGTATCGGTGCCCAAAGGTGTGAAATAGAGGGAAACACACAAAAGGAAAGGAAAGGGTAGAGGGTTTTCCCGTACCAAACCTCACTCGCGTGTATATCTTCGCACTTCTCACAGCACTAAGTGGTACACTCGCGTCTTAGAGATCCGTTTGTTTGTTTAGTGTCGCCCAGATAACTTTTCACTTTATTCGGACCGGTGTGTGGAAACCCGTTTGTTTGCTTAGGACTCCACTGTATGACTTGTCGCGCTAACCGATAACCAATACCCAAAACGGATTGCACTATTGAGCCAATGGTACGGTTCACGAGGCGGAAGCGCATGTGAATAAGGAAAAGGGTTTTTTAATCGAATTCAGTTTAATCAAATATCAATCAGATGAAATAATTTCGTATTAATAAAAAACTTTTTAACGTTAGAATCGCTCGACTTTTATTTTTTCTATATGTAATTCCAGAACCCCAAAGATATAATTTTCATAAAAACTGTTTTCTGTTTTGGTGATTATAAATGACCACTCAGATTTATTGATTTAACGGTGTTGGACTGTGTTCTTTGGAATTTTTTCTGGAGTCATGTCAACAAGCGATCAACCAACCACGCCTTAAAGGAACAAATTGAGGTGTATTCATGAAATCCACCCATATTTATGAAAAATTGTCATGGAAATTTTCGATATCCTATTTTACACATAATTTTACCCTGTATATATTAAGAATCAATAAAGAGAAAAACGTTTTCTCTCAATTTTACTTTTTGCATCCATTTTGGGACACTCTTTACTTATTTCAAAAATATAGCCAGACTTACTAATGTGAAAGCAATAAAATAGAATGTGTAAGTTTATTCTGAAATGTAGTATTTTTCCACTTTGTTTCAAGGGGTAAGAACTTTCATCAATGGTGATGTGCTACCACCAGCAGGGGTACTCGCAACATTTTGTCAAAGTGAACGATGCTCGTATCGTATTTCGCGACAACATGACATATCTATATTACAAACCCGGGGTTCTATTATTAACTTAGATCGATGACATACTTTCATTCAAATCTTCCCAAACAGAGGTACGGACAAAATTGAGTGCAACTGCAGTATATCTCACAGAGAGGGTGGTGTTCCACGAGCGTCAGTACTGAACCCAAAATTACTTTCCCCATCAAATGTATAGAAGCTACACACTGTCTAAAGCCATACTCTATGCTTACGATACCTTAACATACGGGCAAAATAGGACAGCTAGAAATTTGAAACAAAGAGACACCCTTAAGCACATTAAACTGGAAACCGACAGCTCGTAATCGAAGGAATAAACCTTTCAACGCATTTCTTTCTTGGTGATGAGTTTCACTAATTTGCTCAAATTTAACGAACGAACGAGGCTAGAACGTACGCATTTTTTTAGCCCCACCAAAAAGAAGTAAAGCCGTGGTTACAGTAACAAAACTACTCGGATATAAAACCACTGTCAGATTACTCTGACATATTATCTATATGGTAGCAACGTACCTCGAAAATCTTGAATTGCGATAACAACGCGGCCAAGAAACAAACGGTCTGGAAGAACTTTCCTCGGTCTAGCGCCAATTGGGACTCCTTTACGAAAGGGATTATTGTAGGAACTGAAAATAAATAATCAACGAAAAACGAACACTATTCGTACGATGCGATACAATCCATGCTAGATTCCTCCATTGAAGGTCTAATAAACAATATCGAGTCTGAAGATAACCACTTCGGCAGTGGTAATTACAAAGGGTAATAAGTCACAGGCGGAAAAGAAAAGATAGAAGGTAACCTCCTGAAAAAGAGACAACCCCTGGAAGGGAGAGGGTTCCAGGATTTGATAAAGGACAGTAAGGGAGAACAACTAAGGGTTGGGATTATTCCTAAGGGAAGACATTTTTTAGTCGAAAACAGACAGCTGAAAAGACAACATAGCTTAACAGGAATCCAATAGATTCTACGATGGGATTCACTACCAATCGGAAAACAAAGCCTAGTTTAATAATCAAGACCACATGACCACTAAAGTAGCCCAACTGATAAACCATGCTGCTGTCGTGATATTAATCGTGATCACAAAGACGGCTGACAATGAAAACGGTACAATCAACAACCTATTCGATAGGACCATCAATGGCCTGGAAGCAGTCTGTTATAAAATCTGAATAGGAACAGTTAAAGAACAGGCAAACATCTTGTTGTCAAATCTGAGTGGAGCAAATCAATAAGCGGCTCAACGCTGAACATTTCATTTCAAAACCTAGAGAGGCTTTGCCGTCTTATTACAAAACAGTTGTCTCCTCCCAAAACAGCGACTAAAAATAATAGTACCCAACAAGCGCTGGTAGGTTAATAAAAAAAAATGGATAACCAAACTGTGTCTCAGTTGGGGCTAGAATACCGGGTTTTGCTGTATGGCGAACGGCGTTTACATTCATATTAGTGAATCCTCTGGTATTACAAAATGCGGTTTCAAGTATCAGAGTATCCAATCCAGAGTATACAGAGTATTCAATTTCCCAGGACGAGTTGTTTGGCATTTGGTTTCTTATTAAATTAGTCTCGTTGAGAGACTTCTTCGAAGATGAGAATGGGATACTACTTCACCGTTTTTTATCTCAGAGGCCACCATCATACTGTGGTGGTTCTACGAACCACACAATCCCACTATAGGTCGAGATGTCGTCGTTCCACCAATGAACATACTCACCTATAGCCAAACTACACGTGCCCACAGACACGTGCCCCCAAAGTTCTCCTTTCCACCTGAAAAAAGGTAACAATCATACTGGTGTCAGCAACCCCACGTATTCACAGATACGTGGGCCACAAGTCCCGAACAATTTTTCTTACGCCTGCAGGGCGATCGAAGGACATGACCCAGCACAGAAATTGTGTATCGATCCATCAACTTGATATACACAAACGGTTGGCACAGCTGCGCCAGATGTCGACAAACATCACATCTCCGGCGATAAGCGAATTGCCGGAAAACCAATCTGTCGGCAAAACCTTTGTCCCTGCCGCTATGTACTCCACCTAAACCAAGGCCTTGCGGCCAAATGCTGTTCCCATAGGGCAAAGTAAATATTATCCCATGATCGCCTAATGTAAATCGCACATTCGATAACCGATGCATCAGAGGCGTGAAAACTCTGACGATCACAGAATGATCTACAGCAAGCAGACAATAACCTTCGCGTCTGTATGCGTGAGCGCATTCGTCCCTGGTGGAGAGATTCTCGATTGAGAGAAAGCTACCACCCAGGGAAAGCGAACGGAGAAAAGTCACCATCAGCGGAAGGGGTAAGAAAACTATGGGGTGAATGGAATGACCCCCAGAGAAGTTACCTCAGTCGGTATAGAGAGTCCAGTTAGAGAACCCCACCGAGGAGGTCGATCCGCGCAACGTAGTAACCGAAACGTATATATCCGACGTTTAACGCCCAGCATTTTTAACGTGCGCTGGGCCGTGACCCTCACTGATTCTCATGGAGGACATCTCAAAAAAAGTGTGTCGGCTGATTTCATTCTTCGTTAAAATAATTAAATGAAGTGCGGACAGTAAACACAGAGACTGAGACGGTTAATCTCGTCGTGACATATTCGTGGTATCCCAACGTGTGACGTTTACATATATGTAAAATTCTTCGTGCTAAAAACAATAGTGAACGGCTGACCTGACGTGATCAATTTCCGTGCAATTTCGATAGACAAGATTAAATAAGAACATTTTCAAAATTAAGACTTAAGTGGTGGTGGAAGTTTGTTGTTTTCTTTTTCTGCAGCATATAAAAAAAATTATTAAATGTACACGCAAAATAAATGTAATCTTAATGACAAAGAGTGGAATAAAACAAGATTATTAAAGATATAAATTTCATGTGTTTAATTTGTGACGGCATTCGCTCCGTGTGTCGCTTTTCATGAGTGAGCAGTGTTCGGCGGGACACATTACCCCGACCGACTCTCAACAACAATAACATACGACAAAATACCATCTCCCCAACTTTATTCCTGGTGATCCGCCAACGTCCAAAACATGGCCAACGACTGCTTCCGACTACATCTCGAAAACTAAAGCGTGGCTGGGTGGTATGGTGGGGAGGAAGTATTGTGCCAGACATGGGCACTAGGTTCACTTCCATCCCCATCGTCTATTGTTCCACCAACGAGCACTAAACAATTCCGCCGAAGCAAAGGAACGAAACGCCGCCACGTTCGTTTACATCCGTCACTACAACATCGAACGAAAACTTCGCAACACATGGAGCAAGTCAAAGAAAACACAAGTTGTTCTTAATTAATTTTTAGTTCATTTCCGACGTGATATTCTTTATTCTTAGCCGTTATTACATATGTTAGTGTTTTTATACTCCGCGTAAACTTATTATTAATACAAAATTGATTTTCATGAATTTTATTTAACTACACGCACGACTCCAAGTATTTTCAAGTCCTCGGCGCGCGACGAGGAGCGGCAGCGGCAACGACCGTGGTGGTCAGCGGATGGAATTAGACTCCAAGATTCAACCTTCGTTTGGGGTGAGTTTGTGGTGTGGTGATAGCTATCCTCTCCACTAAGGATATGCATTTACTTACCACCAGAGAAACGTAAATTCTCTTGGTGGAATAGAGAACCAGATCGCTTAATGGAGATCGTGGTGGTATGTGTGTGATCGTTCAGGTCTGTGTTGTTTACATAACGCTTGCAGGTCAAAAGCGACCTAATGCATCGGCCGGTAATGAGGGTCGGCTGAGTAAATAGCAGCCACTCATTAGATGCTAAGAGGGATTGAAATAATGGAGATCGTATATCGTATCTCTGCCGACTGGGAGAATCGCATTCTTTTGTTTGTATATGTTTATGCTATTGAATCCAATCCGACGGCTAAGCGCGACGTCGGTGATTGTTTGAAGATTCAAACAAAGAAATATTTCCGAGAGAAGTACTTGCAGCTGAATCAATAGTTGCAAGTCTTCGGAAAGTAATTTAGATGGATACACAATGACGGTTGTGTATACCATCTGTGTCAATTATACATGGCATCTATAGCGAAGCCAAGATCGAACTATAGTGTGAATATCTACACTAATTGGAAATTCGGCTTTTGGTCGCTAATGGTGAGATGTATTGATACATGTATGAATGCCCTTGTAGGACAAATTCTTTGCAGGCATTTCCAGGTAATGCATTGAAATCATTAATTATCCCTGGGAAGGAAATGTTTTTGCCGCGGGGAGATTGCGGTGCAGATGTGGGAAGGTTAAAGTTTGCCTGGCAACCGAAGGTGCCGAATAGGATTTGGGATTCCTGAAAAGGTAGAAAAGAAATCTTACAGGGAATTGTATGCGAAGAGATGCATGAAAGGTAAGTTTTCTTTCACAGGGACTTTTAGATTATAGGTTTGATAACCTAGATGCGCAAAGCACTTAAGGTGCTAATGCGATTGCATTCGCGAAAACGTATGCCGATTGGGTTGTAGTTATGGGGGTTTTTCAGGTAAGTGGGCCGTGGGGTCAGGCGGATCCGCCACAGTATCTCACCATAGGGCCGGAGTTAGAACCGACCTACCACCTCCTTGCATCCAACCCATACATCAACCAAGCTTGGATAGATGGTCAACAATTTCACGGTGTTTTGGTTTATTGGGGTAGCACTCCATCGGGTGGTTGGGGTTTGGGAGCCAACCTACCACCCAGCCTTTAGTCACCTTTTACGAGGACGTAACTCCCCTACCGCATTATTTATTATAACATCAGCTGCGAATATATTTTAAGGCTCCTACCATTCATCTGCAACAAAATAACCAGTAAACCTGCAGGCCGAAGACAAAACAAAATACATGATTACGACGAGAGCAGGTGGACCTCAGAGAACACATATAAACGTCAGGGGCAAGTTATTTGAAAATGTCAAAGCATTTAAATATCTGGGAACGATACTGACGACCAGAAACGAAACGTCAAAGGAAATTATCAAAAGACCACATTCCGGCAACGCTAGTTGGCATGCAGCCAGTAAACTATTAAAATCCAAACTGCTATCACGTAATATAAAGCTCCGTGTCTATAGAACCATAATCATGCCGCTTGCTCTATACGGATGCGAAACATGGGCTCTCACAAAACGGGAAGAGAACAAATTCCGCGTATTCGAGAATAAAGTTTTAAGGGGTATATTTGGCGGTAAATAGTGAGAGTACCTACAATAGTGAGAGTAAGCAAGTCGCGAAGATTAAGATGGGCCGGACACGTAGCGCGAATGGGCGATGATAGGACCGTGCATAGAATTCTTGACGGTAAACTAACGGGGAAGAGACCGACAGGACGGCCGCGACGGAGATGGGAGGACTGTGGGGGGTTTCTCTATTCTACATGAGAAACAACCCACAATTCCAACCAACATTTCTACCTAATTTCGACCGCTTTCAGCGCGTCATACTTACCAATTTCCTTTATATGTATTCCCCTGTAAAACATTTCAAACGGACGTATAGCTAAACTCATCATCCTTTGCAGATAATGCATAATTGAATTTAGCTACATAAATGTCATACGACAACCCCATTCTTGCTAACCATGAGTTTCCCATCGGAAATCTCATAATGTCGGTTAGCAACAACAAGTCTAAAAGAACGACGCTGTTGCATCATAGCAAAATAGCTGCGGTAATTTCAGCGTCTTAGAGTCTAGTTCTCACGCGAATTATTTCCCAAACATTAGCGGCGTCCTATCGACTTTCCCTCAGATCGCCCATTCGCTTGGGATCAATGAACTCTCTTTGCAGGGGAGTAACATCCGTTAGGTTTCCCTCTCATTCGTATTTCTTTCCACGGTTCAATGTGCTCCGACTACACCATAGCCGTACCACTGGGTCATCAGGTCATGTCAGTAGCTGCATCTGATACCAACACACACAACCAAAGCTACCCCGAGATCACAGCATATCATGTTTTCTGTTCTCACATTCTTCATGTCCGTCAATTACCCTATTAACAAAAGTTACTCATACTTTGACGGACGTTAGGTTGAGAGAGTAGAGGCGTGGTCTCTTTTGGTTGTCCTGTGTGAAGAAAGAAATATGAATTTCCACCCTAATTCCTTCAGTCACTATCCCATCTCCATTACGATCGGACACGCTGTCTCTCGGGCACAAACTACAAAATTAATAAAAATCAAAAGGCACCAATTCCAAAACAGAAATTACAAAATTTAAATTAATTAAAATAAATAGCCAACAAAAAGACAATAAAATTACCCAAAGTGAAATAAATTTAAATAAATAAAAAGGTGTTTTCCATTTCCTTCGGAGTAACAAGTGCCGGGGGATTTTAAGTGATCCTGTGTCATACGTTGGCATCATACTTCTACCCCCACAGGACAATGTTAGATTGGACCTCGAGGAGATCGGATCGGATGATCGAACGTGGAAGGAGAGCGCACAGGACAGGGAACAATGGCGAGTCGGTGAGGTCATTAACTTCCGGGTTCTTACAGGCCAGTAAATAATAATAATAATAAACCTGCAGCCATTCTAATAAGCTATCCCGGTGAAATTAAAATGCAATAACATACCGTCAGTATTCGACTTCTATCTGAATGAACATTCCTAAGATTGGTTCATATATACAACTTCCATTATACAACCTAGCCATGAAGCTCATTTAATCTTCAAACTTTCTTACTCAAAATCCCTTAGCTTAACACGGTTTGTAAGTAAAAACCAAACATCACTGTAGGTTGAATTTAGTACTTGACTTAAGGCTCTTCCGCTTGTTCAGAACATGTGTTAAGTAATATAAAACAAAAAAATAATAAGCCTTTCCGTATAATGGAACTAACTTAAATTCTTGGTAATGAGATTATAATGGGTAGCTATATTTAATTACCACCGGATCGAGTAGTAGATCATCGTAAAGCTGTACAGGATCTGCTGTATAATTAAATATTACTTCATTTCTTAAGTCGAACTGTAGCATCGGTGGCACAGTTCACATAGTGGTTTAGAGATGCGAAAAGCTATTGGTATTTTATATTGACGGCTATTAAAATAGGTAAATAATAAATCCATTTCTCTAAAATTAAAGTGCTGTAGAAGTGCGTTGAATTCAAAGAGGTTCAAAGAGGTTTTGCTTATATAACGCCTTTTGATTGTTTAACTCTTCGTACATAAATACTTTAAACATAAGACCTCCCATCGACCAGACACCCAGTAACATCAAAGATGTAAAATTATATTAAGTAATCACTTATTTTGACATCATTCAAATCGTGATGTATAAGAAACAATAACTCGTACTTGGCGCGTTCTAGCTAGTTAATTTGTCCCCTCCTTTTTCACACACCTTAAGCCTTTTAATGTGTCTACTGATAAATTGTTCTTATCTTAAAAGAAACTGGAACATCTTAACAAGCACGTATGCATAAGATAAAAATACATGACACATCGCCTACTAATTCATTGTTCTCTCATAAGATAAACCTATTAAGCGATATCAATTATCGGATGCTTTAAAAAACTACTAAAAGTGAAACGTGCTTTTGCATTAGTTGTGGTTGCTGAAATATCGCATGAAACCTGTAACTTATTTATAGTTTAAATAATTTCTGCCGTAAATAATAAGGTGCTTGACTTATCGACGTTTTTGCGCTCATCACTCTGCCTTAAGTTAAGTATCTAAAAGTTCTCTGATTTGTAACCACCAATAACTTGTCGTGACTGTTGGGCAGTTAAGTAACCACTAGAGATTGTTGAACTGGTTATCAACACGGTGAACACGGTACCCTAACGATCCGGCTTCTAAATCGAAGGTGCTATAGAGGCTCAGACACGAACACGATAAAACTAAACAACGTTATGCGGCAAAAGTCAGTATCGTACACCTTATTAAGTCTGTTTTGAGATAAAACCGGCTTGAGAAAGGTCAGTTAAGTTTAATAAACGAATAAGACATAAGAATAGAGAGAACACTATTTTCGTGTCTCAGAGTACTCGCTTATAATATGGTTTTGAGTTAGTGAAGTACGTCCGAAAATTGTTGACGAACATTGTTAAGATGATAATGATTTGTTATTAAATGATAAGACGAGAAAGTCGTGATTTTCAGAACAGATAAAGTGTGATATTGATTAACTTTTAGTATCACACTAATTGGGGGTTAACAATTTGCGAAAAATATATGGTTCATTTATCGTTAATGGATGGTTAACTTTAAGTTGTCCAATATACAGTAACAGTTGTGTGGTAATTGGTAAGAGATAAATAGGAATACAGTGGGTAGTGAACTAAGTAAAAAAAGATGATGAAATAAACGGCTTCGACCACTGGAGGTCTAGATTACAAATGTGGTAGTCTCAGTACAAAATGTAATTATTTAGTTCGTCGAATATTTATAAGTACCTGTCTCCTAACCGATCATTTGTCTTTTTCGACAGGAAATTTTAGATCTTTTCATCAGCAAAATATTCTCGAATGAATTAAAATTACAAGTGATATTCTGAATAGTCGAGTATACAAGCTTTGGTTAAGTGGTTACTACATCCTCTTTTTTTTTTTTTTTATTAGACTTCTCTCGGGAGAGGCGAACATATAGCGCTGAGTGGGCGCGCGGAGATCCCATCAAATAACTGTTGCTGTTCTTTTTGAACAGTTGCAGGTTGTAACGCGCCGGGAACACTCGCGTGGGAAGGGAGTTCCACAGCTTCCCCCCTCTGAACGGAACGGGCTCTGATGCAGAGATGTTCTCGCCGTCGGGAGATGAACCACAAACGGGTGAGATCCGTCGGATTGTCTTGTGGAGCGCATATAAGTCGAATTGCGTGGAACAATATCAAGAATCTCCGAAGAACAGTACCCGTGATAATATCTGTAAAACAGACAGAGGTCGGTTACGTTTGATGTGATAGCGACTGTAGTCCCGACGTCAGCGCCGAGTCCCCGATCAGGCGGATCGCTCGTCTCTGTATGCTGTCAAGTAGGTCGAGGGTATGTTTAGGAGCCTAACTCCAAACATGAGATTAATATTCGAGCGCGGGTCTAATTTGAGATTTATATAGGAGAAGAAGTTGGGCCGGAGTAAAATATTTCTTGGCTCTAAAAAGATAGCTTAGTTTTTCTGAGGCTGATCTGGGGATACTCGACACATGTTTATGCCATGATACATTCCCACAGACCGTGACGCCGAGCAATTTCAAACTTTCCCCAGCTTCGAGGGCCCGGCCATTCATCATCAGCTGTGGAACCGATAATCCACGTCTCTTTGTGAATGTTATATATTGTGTCTTCGCTGCATTGAAGTCGACGAGATTGGCCTTTCCCCACTGCAGGACCCTATCTAGATCCTGATTCAGAGAGTCAATCTGTCTACATCTCAACTGATGCGGCACAGATGCACCAATCGGCCGAACACTCGAAAAGGAGGAAACAAGCGCACTATCATCCGCAAAACTGAACACTTTGTTATCCGTTGTCTCCAACAAATCATTTATGTGAAGCAAGAACAAGGTTGGTGCTAAAATAGATCGATCGATTCTCGAGGAAGCTCCTCGTCCAGTCGCAAACCTGTTGGGAAAGTCCATATGAACGAAGTTTGCTCAGCAATGCCCCGTGCCAGACGCGGTCCAAAGCCTTGGAGATATCCAATGCGCCCGCCCTTGACTCACCATGCCGTTCAATCGCAGATGTCCATATATCGGTTATAAGTGTCAAAAGGTCTCTCGTAATGACGATCATTCAGAAGTCCGTTGGACTCCAAATACTTAACTAACTCTGTATTGATGACTTTTTCCATTACCTTAGATAAAATAGACAATAATGCTATCGGACGGTAATTTTGTGGGAGACAGTTTTTTCCCGTCTTTGGGATTGGCTGAACTCGAGCGATTTTCCAGCAGGCAGGAAAGGTCCTCCGTGCATAAGATAAGCGGAAGAGTCTGCCAAGAACCGGCGATAGTTCTGGAGCACAGTTCTTAAGGACTATTGCTGGTATTACGTCCGGGCCGGTTGCCTTCCTACAATCTAGTTCACGTAGAATGCGTTGAATAGTGCGCGGACGAAATCTCACATCCCGCATGGAAGACCCTACCGGCGAGATCGCAGGTGGCTCCAAAAGGCCGGGATCGAGGATTGAATTCGCGGAAAATAAATTCGCGAACACATTTGCTTTATCTTTTGAATTCGTGACTAACGCCCCGTTTTCTGTCACCAACGGAGGGAAAGAGGAGGATGCGAAGTTACCGCTGACAGATTTTGTCATTGACTAGAAGGAGCGCGAACCAGTTGTACACCGATGGAGCTTATTGATCACCCTGTCGTTGTGAGCCTTCTTCGCGGTATCAATCGCCTGGTTGCACGCGTTTTTGATTTTAACAAAATTCGTTCTGTTAACATCGGTGGGATTGGAGCGCCGTTGCTTAAAAGCTTTATTTTTTGCCGCTGTAATCAGCTCGCATTTTGTATCAAACGAAGGCTTATCAGACAAACTTCGTTTGATGGAATGTGGAATATACATATCCATCCCCAGAAAAATAATCTCTAATACCGACTGCGCGCAAGCGTTAACATCGGAGTTTTCGAAGCACACCTCTGACCATGGAAATCTCGCAAATCGTCCCAGTTAGCAGTCCCATACTTCCATACATGGCGAGGCTGCCTAGGCCGGTTATTCGCTTGATATGCAAGTGTTTGCGCGACAGATACCAAACAGTGATCTGAGTTTCCCAGTGGCGCAGAAACCTCTACGGTATAAATACCCGGTTCGGGTGTCAAAAACAGATCCATGGTGTTCGCATAATCGCCTCGGACATCCGGCACTCGCGTTGGCTGCCCTACGAGTTGAGTCAAGTTGTGGCTTACAGCAAACATCTCCGCCAGCCTCCCAGCCTCGTCGATCCTTTCAGAATGTAACAACCAGCCGGAATTGTGCACATTATAATCGCCAAAGACAACAATTTCAGAAGCTGGGTGGTTGATCTGTATCCAGTCGACGGTATATGAAAGATGTTCGAAAAATGTCGCCGGTCGATCGTCATTCGGGCAGCGGTGAAGACAACAAAGAAATTTAGGGTCTCAGTTAGGGCAGGGATATCAGGTTTCGTTGTTTGCAAATATTGGTGGACGGCGTTTACATTGGTTTGGTGAAACCGATGCCCCTGATGTTACAAAATGCCATCACCAGTCGAGCGTGGGCAGAGCCTCGAGAGCGAACCCGGTTATGCGATGACCATCCCCTTAAAGTTCCATTATTTATCATGATATCTGCATGATGTTCCCCCTGACATAGTCCCCCCGGAGATCCGAATGGGAGACTAGTTTTCCTCCCGAATTCTTTATATCAGAAGGCACCATCATGACTTATCTCCGGAAATACACAAAAAGGAGATCTAAACGGCTTTCTAAATCAGACTAAAATTCAATATATCTTTCGAAGATCTGTTAGTCAAGATAAGACAGTTTCGGCCTATTTATCAACGATTTCTTGATCACGGTAACCCCTACGGCAGGTAAGTATCTGTTTGAATTTGACTTTATTTTGGCTTAAATTATGTAGAATCATTCCAAAAATGATATTTAATTGCTAACTTTTTAAATAACCCTCAGAACTAAATTTCTGATTCAATCCTATATACTCTGAAACGCTTTTGATCGATTGGCGCGTATAAGTAGCACTTTGGAATCGTTTAGCTCAGCCAGTAGTTACTTATACCAATTTGGCTTTGCTGAGGGAGATGAAAACACCAACTTCCTATTTTGATTTTCTTATGTAGTAAATCAATTTCAAAACGTCCAACTTCTTAAAACCAAATAATTTTTTAGTTTACATCCGACCGACTTGAAATTTGAACTGTAGCTCCTACAAACAATTTTTAAGGATTATAAAAACGGATTAACAATTACCTTTTTTATAAACGACAAAACATTAACGTTTCGTTAAAAAAAAAAACAAAGGAAAGTTCAAATATATGTCAATTCGCGAAAAATGATTTTATTTTTAATGATCGTGTGTACTTCTCTACTAAATTTAATGCAGATTATGAAAAACAAATTTGTTTATCCTAGGTGCAGATGAGAAGACCTCCAAAAAAAAAAAAATCACATGCTGGTGTGAACGTTTGTTCTGCCGCTATTTTAGTAGAAAAACTTTAAAGAAAAATTGCTTTACACACCTCTTTATATGTACAAGAATTTATTTAAAAAAATCCATTATGATGGAATCATGATGCTTTATTGCACGCACAAAATCCGCAAAAAAGAATAATTTTGGACCATTCAAATACACCCCTTAAATATTTTTTGAGATTTAGTACTGTATTTTGTACTTTGTTTAATAATTTGGATGTGTTTTTTATCTGATTTCTGACATTGTGTTTATTACAGGAAATGGAAAATAAAAATAAATGGTAATAAAGCACAAGCTATCTGCTTTTCGAGATGTAGGAAAATCTGCTACCTATCAAATGGCAGTAAACTCATACGTGTGCAATTGATATTGATTGGTCCGAAGACTGTAGATATCTAGGTATTATTCTAGATAAAAAACTTATCTTTCAAAATCACATCACTACCACAATTGACAAAATAAACAAAGTCGTAAGAGTTATGTATCCATTAGGGTGTAGAAAGTCAAAGCTTAGCCTCAAAAATAAAATTATTATTTTTAAAACCATTTTTCAAGCTATACTCCTGTACGTCCCTCCTGTATGGTGTAATTGTGCTCGCACACACAAAATAAAATTGCAAAGGTGTCAAAATAAAATATTGAAAATGTTGCTGAATTTGCCATGGCATTATTCGACGCATGAACTACATGAAAACGCTAACGTTAAACCGGTAGAGTTCCTTATTGACAAAATCTATCGAAACTTCTTCGTCAATTGTTCTTTTTCTGACAATGTTCTCGTTTCCCGTCTTGCGTTATCCTAAATCACTACATATGTACTCTGTCTATGAAAATTATATCGAGGTCATTACTATATAAAATAACCGGAAACCCGTGCAATATTAGTCTTAAGATTCAAATAAGGGTTTTTTATTGTAGTTTTCCCTTAATTTATTATTTGTTATTCATTAAAATTGTGCTATTCTCATTATATAGATTTAAGATTATAGTTGTAAAGGAATTGCTATCCTAAATCTCTGAAATACTAGTTGTAAAATATACCATAAATGTAATTATCTACCAAATAAAATTGAATTGAACGACAAAGTATACCAAATATGCATACATCCGTATGCATTTAAATCAGAATATAAAATTACACATGACTGGAAATCAAAACAAAACATTTAGCCAGATTTTCACATTTAGACATTCATTCTGTACATTCATTCATTTAGTCATTTAAACCGCCTAACTGATAAACACAAATCAGTAATCAAAACAGAAGCATAAACAAAAAAATCACCGGTTGCTATATCTCGTTTAATATCGCAAACAGGAAAGTACCGTTTTCTTGACCTAGATGCGATCAACGTACTCATCGTTGGTGAAATCACTCCATATAGTATGGTCGCAAATTTCGCCCAAGTATCTATAACGGAGTAATTGGATGATTAGTTTCTCAGGAGAGCAACGGTGATAAAAAGATAAAGCAAAAAAGCCCGATTGATTCTCATCAGGTGGAGTCGAAATTTGTATTCAGTTGTTGAAAGTCGATAGAAGTCGAAAGTAATTAGAAGTCTAGTAAAGAGTCGAGTGAAACAGTTGTAGAAGAGACGACAAAAATCGAATCAGTTAAATAATAATTGATTATTATAATTATTATTAATTTGTCTACGTAAGATTTGTGACAGTTTTCAAATTGCCAATGGAGGCAATCGAACCATTAATTGGTAATATACCGATTTTTCGTGAAAAACCAATATTGAAGTAAATAAATTTCAACAAAGAATAAACATTAGTGTTTTTTTTTTCGAAGAGAACTATATTAACAATATTAAGGAAAGAATAAATGTTGACTATATTAACAACATAGAGGACCTGAGAAGTAAAAGAAGGTGCCACTTTAACGGAGACAGTCGTTAACCCACCGTCGTTGACACCAACAAACTGGGAGTAGCCTTTTCTTATATTTATATTTTTTGGTCTAAAATATACGTGCAATAAAACAAGCGGAACCCTTGAAGTTGAGTCGTACTGGGCAAGAACACAACGCCCTTCGTCCAGAGCAAGGTCTGGTTCTGGAGTTACGGCACCCCGACAAAAGGAAAGAGCTTGCGAAATTGTAGTTACGTAATAAATACCCCACCATCTTTATCCCACCGAGAAAATATAAAATATAAAACATTTATACAAACATTAAATTATACAGAAAACATTAATCGAATCTTCACATTTTTAACTGCACGTAAAACCTACTAAACAATTTAAACATTAAATACATAGCACATATTTGGATATTACAAACAATTCGCATTTTAAATTAAACATGTAATACAAAACATAAATTAATTATTACATTTATATTTTTACAAGTAGTATTTAAGAGTTTTAGGACAGCAATTCCTTTACAACTATAATATTAGATCTATATAATGACAAAACACAAAACATTAAATTACACAGAAAACATTCATTTATTTTTCGCAATTCAAATTCGGCATATATTCAACATCATCGGCACTACAACTGGTATCCGGCTTTGGCCTTATTTAGTAAGTCTCCCCACCGGCATCCGGTCCATATCCGAGACTTGTTAAATTGCCCATAATAATTTGTTTTTCCGGGAAAAGTTGTGGGCCTTGCGCCAACCTTTCTCAGGATGTCGCTGGATGCATTGGTTCACTACTTGGCGGATGCCAAAGTAGCTATCCAGGGGTGTCACGTGGAGACTGCATGTCAACTTGGATTGAACAGGGACAAAGATCGTCCTGGCCTTCGCCGGGTTGAAAACAGAGACTTTGCCCTGTATGATCGCTCCCACTCCCCCCAGACATATAATACACAACACATTAAATTACACATAAAACACTTACTACATTTTTACCTCACACACAAGTTAAAATATAAAATATTAAACATAAACTTAAATATAACATACAAAACATTTATCATCATCATCATCGGCACTACAACCGGGAACTGGTTTTGGCCTTATTTAGCAAGTCTTGAGTCTTGTTAAATTTTCCATAATGATTTGCTTTTTCCGGGCAAGGTCATTAGTCTTGCGCCAGAGGCTCCCCGACGGGAGGATACAAACATAAAATTAAAACATTAAACATAGAACTGGCGCATAGAAACGGCCAGTTATTTCATCGGTGATGATATCTCCGATAAACTTGATATCGATCATCGCCATTGATTGGGTCATACAGTAACGGTTAAGTGATATAACACAGTTTTCTCGTTGAGATAACGGTGGATAAAAAACAAAAGAGCCGGTGGTATCGCACCGTTGTGCTAGTCACTCGATGTTTAACAGTCGACTTGGTGAAAAAGGGTCGAAAAAACGAGCGGCGCTGGTAGTGCGCACGGCAATAGTTACGTAGTAACGGGAATTGACGGCGTCAATTTAATCACGTTTTAATTACCATCTTAATTCATAGACGATCGATTTCGGTTTCAAAAGTTTAGTTTATTGTTTTTCTGTGCAGATAAGTTGTTTTCAAATTCGCAAAAAAACGTTTTTCTTTACATCCGCATTTATTTAACAATTTAATTACATATTTTACTAAGACTTAATGTTAACTTCTATTTTACAAATATCATTCTTACATTAACTTACTGGGTCTTCGCAAACACTCTAAATTATACATTATCATTTTTCTTATGGATTTCGGTATACAATAACTAATGTTTTTATAACATGTCACAATAATTGATATGTTTTCTTTTTAAAATTTATTCAATTTTTTCTATATCATGCATTATTTATAATTTGTTTTTTTTTAATTACATATATAAGGGGTTGACAAGCAAAATAAATGAAAAAAAAACCAAACAAAACGGGCAAACATGAACAAGGAATACAAATAAAATTAAAAAATTAAAAGAAAAATAAAAATGAAAATGAAAATGAAAAAAATAAAAAAAATAATTGGGAATTGCGGATAGGAGGAAGGAGGGCGGTGCGCCTGAAAGGCATACTATGTTTGGGGACGTATAGTACTTTCTTCATCACCGATGGGGGACAGTTGGGATGGGATTGATCTTTTATTGATTTATCTCTTTCACCGATCACCATACTAAAACGCAGGCGATCTGGAAAATTAGAGATATTGTTATCGTGGAGAATTCGTTTATCCCTGGCACAACGGAAAGCGTGGTAAATAACAGGGACTCTGCGTTTGTCTTGGATAAGTCCTTTTTTATTCAAGAAAGGGAACGCTTCTGGGGGAATGAACCCATTCTGGAGAGTATTCACCATATACATATCATTGGGATAGAATGCTTCCGATATGAGATCATTTTTGTTGCACATTGCCCTTATTGTGTGCTCGCGGATAATATTGATAATGAAGTTATCTAGGTATTCTGTTTAGTCCTGAGATTTCTCATACATGACTTTATTGGGACAGTATTTGTTATACTGTGGCTCGGGGGTTCTGTACATTCCGAGGCAGGAACGCAAACACCTCTCGAACACCCGAAACTTCTCCATGTAAAATGGGGATATGTTGTACCATACCGGGCAGCCATACACTAATATTGGTCGGATGAATGCCGGGTATGAAATTATTTTCATCTTGCGGTCCAGAAGACTACTACGAAAGAGACTCCGTGTCATTGTATATGCGTTTTTAGCTGCTGTAAGAGCAGCTGATATATGCTTATCAAAGTAAAGATATTGATCAAGCCATATTCGAAGGTATCCGACTACAGTTTTTACTTGTAGAGGAAGATTATTACTTACTGCAATGGAAAATGTTTTCCAATTCCGTTTTGTATCCCTTGATACACTGGACAGCGGAGTTCTGAAAAGGAAAGTCTCTGTTTTTTGGAAACCCATTTTTAATTTCCAGTCGTCGCAAAAACGTTTGATTTTGTTGAAATCATTGTACAGATATCTGTTGATGGCATCAATCTTTTCTCCAGATCTGTACACCACAATGTCGTCGGCATACGCAATTGCATGGTTCAGAGAACCCAATAGATCACTAGTGTAAATGTTAAATAAAATGGTAGCATTCACTGCTCCTTGTTGTAGGCCGTTTTTGATGTGGAAGGTCTTGTAGCGTTTCTAACAGAAACACACACAATACACAAGTAAATAGTGAAGAACACCGAACGAAAATCGAGTATGAAAATGCATCAGAGTCGTATACCATAGCGATAACATAACAAATTCACATCAGTCGAATGTACTTGAGTTTAGAAATCGAATTCGTACACACGGCGGTGGCCTGATGGGTTGCGCTTTGGTTTAATTTTTGGTGATTCTAACTGTCAAAGCGTCAGTTCGAATCACACGTTCTTCACTATCACCCCAAACGCTATAGTCTTGTTAGGGATTATATCTCTACATTTCACCACAAATTGTTTACCCATTATCATATCGTAGATAATGTATAATAAATATTCGGGAATACCTATATTTGATAATTTATATACCAGCCCTTCTAACCATACGGTGTCGAAAGCCTTTTCAAAGTCAACCAAACAGGCCCCTGTGCATTGTCGATTCACCTTGTTCGACTGTGTGTCGGAAACAAGTTTTGTCGCAGCATGAACTGTGTCATGTTGGGATCGGAAACCAAACTGGTAGTTCGGAATAATACCATTTTCCTCACACCAGTTAGTCAATGCTTTATTTATAATTTTCTCGAATACCTTGCTGATGTTTGGAAGCAAACTAATCGAGCGAAGATTGGCTGGATTGCTCCTGTCATTGCCCTTTTTGGGGATGGGATGGCCTACTGCAGATTTCCATTGGATTCGATAATATGCATTATTTAGAGTGTTATTGAACAAAATAGTGTAAACCGTCACTCCTTCAAGAGGTAAATGCTTTAGAACAGTGTTTGGAATAGTATCTATTCCAGAAGATTTTTTGTTCTTAATCGATCTAAGAATGTCCGTCAGTTCATCCTTGTGTACAAATATGCTAGTGTTTAGATTTCTAAGCGGGGAATCCGCTCTATTCTTTTCACTAAAGATAGTGAAACTTCGACTTAAGAGACGCCAATTGTTAAGTTCATTGCGTAGCGAAATATGTTTTTGGAGAGCCCTATTTTCCAGGTCAAGGTTAGAATGAGCCGATTCGCTCAATCTATACACTGCTACGAAACAAGCACCAATTGAGTTCGCCTTTTTTGCGGATCCTCGACTATTATGAACTCTTCGTTAGAGTTGATGTGTTCTAGGGTAAGTCCTGCGTTCAGCAGAGTTTGACAATTCTCGGGAGTCCGCGCAACTCGCAGACATGGGATGTGATTATAATCTTTCCTTCGAAAGACTTTATTTAATTGTGGGAACATATTCGGTCCACTAGCTTTAATGGATTGAATTTTCTTGTTCCAATCTTCATTAATTACTGATCTATAGTTGTCACGGATCAGTTTTTGAAGATTTTTAAGATTTGTATACATAACTTCCGTAAACGACTTTGTGTTGTAGACCATTTTTAACTAAGACAGCGACCCCGCCCCCCTGAGTGGAATTTGGACGATCTCGTCTAATTACTTTATAATTTGGGTAGCCCAATTTGTGCCCTTGGTTTAGCTTAGTTTCGCTAGCCAAAAGTACATCTGGGCCTTCAGCTTCCATCAGATTGTTGAGATTATCCCTTCTTTCCATGCGGATTAGTGGATTAACATTCACAGCAATAATTTTTAGGGTTAATTCAGCCGCAGTGAACATTATGATTAAAGTGCGGGTTCGTCTGGAAACAGGGTCGAATAGATAATGTCCATTCGAGCCACGTCTTCCGTCCGTTCTTTTTTTTGTTGATCATTTCGAATTTATTTTATCAAACGCAACAAACTGTCCTTGTATGGACAGTAATATACCTGTTATATCAGCTTGTGCCTCTGGAGCAGGCGCTTTAATGATATTGCGTGATTGTTCTAAGATTGGTGCATTTTTTACTCCACCTGTCATTTGAGCGTATGACACACTTGGTGCCACGAAGTTGTTGTAAGAGCGAGTTTTCATTCGTTTCTCTTCTTCAACTTGCTTCTTCTGGCTTCCAACTTTTATTGTAGTTGTTGGTACTTAGGGCAACCTCTAAAGTTAGCAGGGTGAACTGAGTTGTTACAGAGGACATAGGATAGTATATTTCTATACGGGAGCTGTTCTTTGCCCGATGGGCATTGCCCAATGATATGCTTATTTAGGCATTTTACGCATCTGAAATGCATATTGCAATTCGCTGCCAAATGGCCGAAACGTTAACAGCGCATACACTGCAATACGCGGTCGGACTTCTTTACGAGGGTTGCCTTTTATATTTCGGGATTAGAGAACAAAAACAAATATTGATCATCGAAAATCACTTTATTGTTTTTCAAAATATTCCCCATGAAGATCTATACACTTTTGCATGCGTTTGAACCAATTGTCGAAGCACTTTTGCCACTCTGATTGAGGTATCTCGAACACATGCATTCTTAATGCAGCAACCGCTTCTTCAGGTGTCGAAAAACGTTGACCTCTCAGTTTGTTTTTTACGTATGGGAATAAAAAGAAGTCATTCGGTGTCAAGTCAGGACTATACGGCGGATGACCCATCAAATCGATGTTTTGGGTGCTCAAAAATGCAGTTGTCGCAGCCGATGTGTGAGAGCTCGCATTGTCGTGGTGAAGAGTGATCCGTCTTCGGCGGTTGGTTTTCCTGATTTCTTGGAAGACAACTGGCAAACAAATGGTTGTGTACCGCTCAGAATTGACTGTCCTGCGTTGTTCTAGTGGTACGGTTACGACATGTCCAGTTTTTCCGAAAAAACAGGCGACCATTTGCTTGGAAGTGCTTCGTGCGCGAACAACTTTTGTTGGATTTGGCTCATCTTGAACACCCAGACAGTCGGCTGCTGTTTACTTTCGGGCTCATCCGCGTAAATCCACGATTAATCACCTGTCACGATGTCATAGACGTGTTTCGAAGCACCGCGACAGTATTTTTTGAGCATTTCTTTCGACCAATTGACACGAGCCTTTTTTGGGCGATTGACAAATTGTGTGGGATCCAACGCGAACAAATTTTTTCGACAGTCAAATGTTTATGCAATATTGAATGTATGCTGGTCCCACTAACGCCTAAGGTTGTCTCAATCTCACGATAGGTCACATGACGATCTTCCAATATCAGTTTGCGCACAGCATCAATGGTTTTCGGAACAACAACTGATTTTGGACGACCTTCACGAAATTCATCTTGGAGTGAACTACGACCACGATTGAATTCACCATACCATCGATAAACACTGGTCCTTGATGGAGCTACATGGCCAAAAATTGAATTAAGTTCACCAATCAACGTTTTGCTGAGTTAATCCACGCCGAAAGTTGTAAAAAATAATCGCACGAAAATGTTGACGATTTAATTCCATTTTTGGGCCGAGATGAATCTTTTAAGTTACTGTAAACAACACAAATAGCGCTCGTATGTCAAAACGTTCTGAGTGCGCATAACCTCAAAAATGTCCAACTTTACGACAGAGCTTTCAATTGCCAGATTGCAACACTAGGGCTGCCAAATCCCGAAACATAAGAGGCAACCCTCGTATTCTCTCCCAACTTATTGTTTGGTGATTAATGTATTTAATATATCTAAGCCCATCAATTTTACTATTGGGGCTTAACGACACAATGAAGAAAGGCAACTTACGGTTGTGATTTCTAGAATTTGCTGTAGAAAATGGTTTCACACCTGTAAATTTCAAGGTATCGTGTTCGAAGCTTTTTAGTTCTTCGAGCACCTCTACGGGAGTAAAGGAAGGATCAACTCCTTTGAGGAGCATGGAGACAGTTTTCTCCGATTTAGGGGTGTACGTGTAGTACTTTAACTTTGCTATACCCTTCGAAATCATCGCATGTTAAACCTATCTTAAAATTATTATCCGTTTTGTTTTAAAAGTTTTGCATGTCAACTCACCCAATTTTATGAGATCCTTTGTCTCCATGTAACTGATGTAGATAGCAGGTACTTTCTCTTTTTGACTGGCACCTGCTGAGGTGGTTCCTGCTGTTGAAGTGGTTCGTGCTGTTGTTGTTGATGTGATTCCTGCTGTTGAGTTTCCTTATCTTGTCGTGTTTTCTTTCTCTTCGGGGGTTGCTGTTGTCTTTGTTCTTGCTGTTGTTGTTGTACCAGTTTCGTTTTCCGCTCATTCTGGCTCAAATTGTTTTTTATTTTAAGAACTTCCTCCATTTGTTTATCCAGTTGTTGTTTTTTAAGACTAATCTCATGGATGAGTCTGTTGAGGACCTCGATCTGATTGCTGGCATCTGCATTTGCTTCGATGACAGCTAGTTCTTGGAATTAGTTTCCACCCCCTGAGTACGGGGCACCATGGGTGTTGTCTTCGTCGTCGCTGTTGACACTCAACGTGTCTGTATGCTTGTTTTCATTGGTTCTAAGGCGTTTAGACTTTAGATTTACGGCTGTATTTTGCCTTCTCCGAAGCACCATTTTCGCATCCGTTTGAATTAGGTCCATATTATGGACCACTTGTTCTCACTTCTTTTTTTTAATTGTTTTTTTTATTGCGCGAGTAACAGATATATAATCACGTTCAGGAGTTTGCTTATTATATTGTTCATAAAATCATACACAAACAGGAACACTTCGTACGTCAGGTATCGGCACTAATTGGTTTTTAATTATTTTGGGTGCAGAGAAGTCCCAAGCGAACCCGTGCTCATTTATGATGTGCAACGCGGTTTAATTTAACAATAATAATTTAATAATAGTGTTACAAACACTTCACGTTTTAGGCCGTTCCGTTGTACGGTTCATCAACTGTCGTTTGTCTACACATCTGCACCAGATGGTGGTCAATTTGGCACTGGCAATAAAAACGTGTTGATGGCCGAATTATCATTAATAAAGTGAGAATTTAAAATTTGTGTATTTACTGCCCAAGTGATAAAAAAACGCACATACGAACTTTAAAACTTATCAGAGATCTCCAAAAAATTGTATGTTTTTTTTTTTTTTTTTATAAATATCTTATAGTTATTTGTTTAAACGAGAATATATTTAATGCATACCTCCATAATTGTGAGTGGATCTTTCTACGTGAAAAGGTACCAAAAAAACCACCGATTGTTTCATTAATGTAAACCCCTGTTCAGTCCAAATCGAAGTAATATCCTCCACACTGCATTAATTCCGAGATGTTATAGAGTACGACAAGGACTCCAATGTCCAACCTACATTTCAATAGGACTGTCGGTGAACGAGATACCGTTTATACATATGGCTTTCAAGATGATTGGTGGTGATTTAACGAAGAACACGGTCATATATAGCCAAGGTACTCGTACATTAAATGCTTTCCCTGTTGTGGTTTCTATATTTCTCCTTCCTTTCTTTCTTTGCTCCTTTTCACTTTCCATAATTCTTTTTTCTTTCACCCAGAGGGGCGCAAAAATGATGATAGTTTAAAATATAAAAGAAAAACGAAGAATATGTAAAAATAAATCATATGCTTTTCAAGAATCTTTTCTCGCTATAATTGTAACAAAATCGTTTTCATAAGCTTAATAAGTAGTCGTCGCATTAATACTACATAACCGAGCTAACTCTGTTTAATTTACAGTACCTGGACAAAGACAGTGTTCTACCAGATTTGCAAGAAACTAATTTCGGCTTAGTATCTTAATAAACAACAAACACTCTCATTCATATATGACTTGTAAACTAAAAGATTTCTCCTTTCCGTACTTCTTTTATTTTTCCTGGTCTTCTCTAGGTTTTTCTATTTTATAAATTCTTTTAATTCTACTCATAAAGGTAAAAAAAAAATCAAATTTATATATTAACAAAAACAAACTAATAAAATCAAAAGCGTATAACAAAAATAGTGAAATCAAAGAAAGCCAGTAGAGAAAATGTATTGTTAATAAGTTTTCGTTATTTTCGTGTAGTAATTGTAACACTTTCCCCCTTTTCGAACTAATTTAATCCCCCTAATAATATTACAAAACAGAATTAACTTTAGATAATTTGAAGAAGTCGAAACCAAATATTGTGAAAGTAGATTTAGCATTCTTGTAAAAATGCATGCAAATTCGTTATTGGGTGTTCTTAAATAAATTAGTATATGAACTGAAGAACCTAAAACACAGACACAAGCAGTTGTAATATCCTTTAACGACTTCTATCGTATTTAACCTGTTCATGTCACTAGATCGAAAATCTGTGTTCAACTTGAACAGGTCCAAATTACTCTCTGCTTACCTTCTTGTGTCCCCTTACTCTTTCGAAACTCCTTGACCAGTAACTCACGTTTTATTGTAAGTCGACCTGAAATAAATACCCTAATTTTGTGAAAAGTGAACTTTCGAAATCATCTTTTTATGTGGGTTCTATATAACAAAATATTCTATTTGCATTTCTTACCAAACACTCTTCTCACTCACGATTTACAATACGAGTAGAAACAACTCTTAAAAGACATCTGACAACGGCGTTGGCCATTTTGAATATTTGAGACGCAAAATACATAAATTCTTTCCATCTCGGAAGGGATAGTATATACGACTTCCTTTATTTCAACATAAACCTTCCACTCCAACACACGCGTGAAAAATTATCGCAGTGGTTCTACTTGTAGTCAAAGGTGATGATTAAAATGCAAAACACGTCTCTTGGGGATATGCTTGACCAAAAAATGGGGGAAATCTATTTTATCATTGGTGGAGTAACGATTCCACTATGTACTAGGCGGAGGTTACACGGTCCTAAGCTTTTGGTTGCAAAGCAGAAGACACAGACAAGGACTGGATAATATCGGATGTCGAATTTTCAAATAGTAAAGAAAAGTTGGTGATTAAGTTATCCTTACGTGCCCTTGGGCTTTTCGGTAAGTTTCCTCAAACTATTACGACGAGGCACATTTCCGTAAGACTCTCACCGGCATGGAGACAATTAGAATAGAAAATAGTCATGTCTTAATGATTAAAGGGGGTACACAATTGTACGTTACAGGCAATCTAGGTTTATTATCAACAAAAGACCATGTCGAGGTAATACCTGTAAACCACTAAGGAATAATCCTCAGAGGAAGATTTATCAAATAGTTAACTTAATTCGGCAAGTGTGACTGAATCTAGTCCAACTTGAACGTATATACAGAACACAAATTTCATCCCTCAACGGTGGGGGTTGAGTAATTTACTCGAAAGAACGCTGGACAGGCGATGGTGACATGTCCAAAAATTAATTGTTAAGAATGGTGATATGAATAAAATGTTAAATCACTTGAAATGAAACCAAAAAGACATGAGAAAGCTTCAAATTTATAGATACAACATGTGTGCTATGTTTATCCAGTGTATCTGAAGATAATTACAACTTTTAAGTTATTGTAAGATTAAAGAAGGCATAAGCTTTAAGCCCAATTAAATCAGGAGAGCGTATTTTTCTCTAACTCAAGATAAATACGTGAATGCCTAAACGACGATTTGTGGATATGTATTAAAATATATTAAGATGTAATTAATGTATTAATATATAACAAATTGCATTAAAATGTAGTAAAACAAATTTTAAAAATTGAAATGTTATAAAACATGATAAAACACAAGTGAACATTTATTAAAATACACTGAAATACATGTGTATTAAAATGAAAAGTTATGAGACTGGCATAACATTCATAACGGATAGATTTTGGACAGAGTTCCGGTAGGGATCCAACTGCCATGAGGTCTACATTGTTCTGACAAGTTATAATGCGGACTGAGTTAATAACAACAACACATAATCCATCATCAAAACTGATTTTGTCTTCTTCAAAATAGGCTCCATTTGAAGAGGTATATTTTGTATACAAATTATCCAGCCATTGATAAATACATTTTTACATGGATATCCCGGGATCCCCTTCAGTTCCTTAGCGGATTTTTAACAGATTTTAAGTTTCAGGAGAAGAAAAATAGATACGACAGTGTATCTGAAGACTACAGTGTTTACTCGATCATATCGGTAAAGTTTTTGATCAAAAAGTCGTCTTTTTGGGATCCTCCAGGTCAAAAAAAAAATTCTACTATTTTGGAACAAACTGTCGTGGGATGTGTGTCCTGTGCAAACCATCAATTAAAATGTGGTAAACAAATTCGTGAGAGATGGATGGTTCTCATCAAACTATAGTGACGATTTACCAATACCATTTTCTTTATTAGGTCGATGTTTGCAGTCCCTGTCATTTTTTTTTCTTTTGGATAACGGATACTTAAAACGGCGTTTTGAGGTATCATTAACGGTAAAAAAAACAAAATGCGATCGGATAAAACAGAAAAGCGTAAGGAAAGAAAATCTCGATGTACAATGACGCGATGATGTGGTTCGAATAAGAAAGATATTTTTACATCTGGAGTTAACTTTCAACATGGTGCGTACTTTCTGATTGATGGGTATCACAGCAGAGTGTTTGGAGACGTGGAATACATTCAGCAAGCTCAGTTCAGTGTAGTGATCATAAATCACTACCCCCATCCAATCCCCATTCATCATCATCATCATCATCATCGGCACTACAATCGGGATCCGGTCTTGGCCTTATTTAACAAATCTCTCCACCGGTCCCGATTTCGAGCCGATGTCATCCAGTTTGGCACTCCCAGGCTCTGGGCGTCCTGGTCTACGCCATCCCTCCATCGCAGACAAGGTCTGCCGCGCTGTCTCCGTCCATACATCCTGCCACAAAGGACTTTCCGCCAATTATTACCTATGATTAATCTACAATTCCTATAGTGAATCATATGAGCGGCAAATTAAAGTAAAAGTTAATTTGTCGCACATTGATTCAATTCCCAATTATCTTACCCGTACCCACAATACCAATCATGTTCCCCAATTGAATTATATGCGCGACAAATTTAACCGAAAGTCCATTTATTCAATTCCCAATAACCATTAACATTATGAAATGCCTAATTCTAAATGTATTTAATAATCTCTCCTTCCGGGAATTTGTTCAACCAAATCCCTATCCAGTTCCGAGAATCCCATTCCAACTGAAGCACACAAAATCTTATTTGTGCCTCTTGGAATTTTTAAGTAACATTTTTAACAAATCTCTGTCGCCACAGAGTAGAAAAAGGCGGCATATATTGGATTCATGACCAAGCGCAGATTATCAGACGCCAAAGACGTGATCTACGTTTACTACCGCACCCAAGGCCTACCGGTCTTGTACGATTTCTTTCCCACCATCCCTCTATACAAGTAGTAAGAGAACACCTGGACTAACACTGTCCACACTATCCTTGGATACCCCCACTTTTTTCTTTTCTTTTCAGATATCGCGAGACCGAGCCTAACATCCTCACGGATGTGGGTGATTCTGGTTATCGCAAGATGACCAGAAGCCAGAGACAAGATGAAGGACACATCTGTCCTTGTCTCGCTAAAGTCGTGTATTCGTGATCACACTTCTCGTATCACTGGGCCAATCATGCACAACGGTCTTGCCGTTAATAATGATGCCAATAAAGCAAACATCATCGGAGAGACCTTTGAAAATAATCACAAGCTCACTCTCGAGGATGGCGACCCGGACTCTGATGCAATAATTAGTTCAGAGGTTCACAATAAATTCGACAACTTTAACAAGCCAATAGTTGTCTTTAACTCAGCTAACAGTGCATACTTCGACGACACACGTGATAATAGTCACGGCTTCGTCACACCAAATACCCTACAGAACCTAGTTAAATCTCGAAACCCCAAGAAGTCACCCGGTATCGACAACATGTCGTACCAGTCGTTGCGAAGGCTTTCTGCTTTATTCTTTATAAAGCTCTCCATTCTGCTCAACTATGCCTACAACACGGGGTACTTTCCGCAAGCTTGGAAGCATGCTGTTGTCCGCCCAATAGCAAAAGTTGGGAAACCAAATTATCACCCCTCAAGCTTTCGTCCTATTTCGCTCCTCACCTGCATCAGCAAAATATATGAACAATTCATATAGGAGAAGCTAAATAAATTTATTAGTGTCAGGAAACTAATACCTGATTTCCAATTTGGATTTAGAAGATCGCAAAGCACAACCATGGCTCTCAACATATTTCAAAACCACGTTTGCGTGCGCCTCTTTAATAAGGAACCCACCATTGACATTGGTGAGCCTGCACATTGAAAAGGCTTTTGACACAACTTGGGTCGAAGGTCTCGTTTTCAAATTACTGAATACTGGCCTCAGTAAAACGCTGTGTAATATCATCTACCAGTTCGTTTTAAACAGAACCTTCCAAGTTCGAGTGAATGGAAAACTTTCCCAAACTTTCAACGCCGCTGCAGGTGCACCACAGGGCTCCATTCTAGGCTCCATCTTATTTAATACCTACACCTCAGATATTCCTCGCCCTGTGGATGGTAGAGTAAACCAGATATGCTAAGCAGATGACGTCCTAGTGTACACGTCATCTAAAAGCCCAAAACTTACAACAAACCAACTCAACCGTCATCTGGACGAACTGTATCAGTGTTACAGTCGATGAAAAATTCGTCTTAACCCATCCAAAGCAGTAGCTATAATTCTGAGTAGTAAACACTCCCAACCTACTTCTCGATATTCACAGAATATCCGAATACAAGTAGGAGGTACTACGATTAGACCACAGGACAGGATGAAATATCTTAGGGTCCATACCCCAAAGATGAATTTCTTCAAACACGTGACCCACATTCTTCAAAGGGACCTCGGTCGGTCTAAGCAACTGCACAACATCTTGAAGTGGAGCAACAAAGTTGACACCAAAGTTAAGCTTGTCTGCTATAAGCAGCTAATCCGATCTGGAATATCGTACGCCTTTCCCATATGGTCCTGCATATCTTCGGCCCACATGGAGAGACTGCGAGGTTTCGAAAGAACACTCCTCAGAAGATGCACCAACCACTACAGAAGGCCTGACGGCCGCCACTAGCCGAACTCTCACCTATACGAAGGTGCCTCTATTATCCCTACCGACGAGTACTTGCCACAATTAGCATACAAGTACCTCGAAAGCATTCAGAACAACGAGAGCCCACTTGTGCGGGAGTCTTGCGTTCTTGAACCTTCTCTCTTTCGATCTCTTCGGATCAGACCACCACAATTTCTTCTTCAGTACAAAACTGAAGAAAGCACCCTACCCAACAACATTCTCCTTTATAATGGAGGATTCCTGGATCCATCCCATAGGATCGACTGCTGACACACTACAAACACGCACGCACAGTACAAGACAGCACAAACACACACACATACACACCGACCAAAGCGCAGATTATCAGACGCCAAAGACGTGATTTGCGTTTACTGCCGCACTCAAGACCTACCGGTCTTGTACGATTTCTTTCTCACCATCCCCCCATCCAAGTAGTTAGAGAACAATTGAACTAACCCTGTCCACACTATCCTTAGATACGTCCTTCCTCTTTCTTTTCAGATATCTTGAGACCGAGCCCAACATCTTCACGGATGTGGGTGATTCTGGTTATCGCAAGATGACCAGAAGCCAGAGACAAGATGAAGGACACATTTGTCCTTGTCTCCTTAAAGTCGGCCTCTCGCCACCCCATTTTTGTTTTTTTTTGTTTTTTTGGATTCGTGATCAGTCAAAATCCAGGGGGCCGAGCCAAGGCCAATACCCAATGAAGGAAAAAGAAGAAAATAAAAGTCGGTAAAACTAAAATAAAAGAAGGGCTTCTTATTCCATCCGGTCCTGGAGGAAGGAATAGTACAGCTCGTTGTGGGACTCGTTAGGCCGGACAACCACATCAGGACCAATCCGGCCAATAAGGACCCACAGGACCCGCGGGACGGAGGTAAGCAAAAATTCACTAAAAATATAACCACCGCATCAATAACGATCGTGATAATACTTATGGAAAAAAGTTAGGCATGATAGGTTAGACCTATGTTCTCATCACGGAACTACTTACTTCTGGGTTCCTAATGGGTTTCACCGCTTGTTCAGTAACGATTGTGATAATACATATGGAAAAAAGTTAGGCATGATAGGGTGGACCTATGTTCTCATGACGAAACTACTTACGCTGGAACCCTAATGGGTTTCACTGCTCGTTTTGCTATCTTAATCAACAAGAAATCGTTTCCAAAAAGAAGAAGATAGTGCGTAAAAATACAGAGGCCTGGAGAACATCAGCATCAATTAGAAGTCAGATGAACCGGTCAAAAATATAATAGGTTGGCAAGAAAGTAATCCCGATTTTACACGTAGATAGTATTAGCCATTTTTTTGAAAGACGTTTGTGAATGTTATGATCTTTTCCTTTTGGTATTTGTTATCTGTCACTTTTAGCTTGCTTTAGCAACGAATTGATAGTAGTTTTATATACAGGCGTTAGTTTGGTGTCAATTTCAAGTTGGCATGCAAAAAAGCATTTTCGTCTTTTTTTGCTTTTCTATTTCCATAAAGGAAAGAACGTAATGTATACAGTGATGAAGCCTTAAAAGAAACACAGTGCCGAAATTGCTTACATAAATTTCGTCCTGGTAATTTTTGCATCAAAGATGACCAACACTCTGATGACCAAATCAAAGCCGCAATCAAATCGGATCGTCATATACCCGCGTGAGAGATTGCAGAAAGGTTAAATGTAACACAAACAACAATTGAAATTCATTTAAAATTCGTTTATCCATATTGATATTCGGGTCCCACATTGATATTCGGGTCCCATAAATGAAAGAAATTCATTTCACAGAACGCATCAACATCTACGACTTGCATGTCAAACGTAAAGAAATTAAATCTTTTTGGGAACGAATCTTTACGAATGATGGAAAATGAGTTGTTTACGATACGATCACTCAAAAACGATCATGGTGAAAACGTGGTGAACCAAGGCAAACCACATCGAAACCAATTTCATAGGATTATTAAGGTAATGTGTATTTTCAGCTGCTTCCAAAGAAGCGTATGGTCTATTCCGATGAGTACTGTCACCAGCTGAGCTTATTGAAAATGATCGTCGCTTAACTGTTGGAGAAATCTCATCAGAATTGGGTATCAGCTATGGAAGTGTTCAATCCATCAGTTTCATAAGTTTCTGATTGACATGGATGTTGTCATCCGTACTTCTTGTCCTTGGGTATCGATCATAACTCTCGTTTTTGATACTATCTCGCCCACTTTTAAATTCTCTGGCCCGCGTATACACACGATTCTGAGACAGCGTATCATCATCAAACTATGCCTTCAATCGAGAAAATATTTCCGAAGGTTTAACGCCTTCATTTCTTAAAAATGTTATAATAATGCGTTGCCAACAGACATATATACGCCCTGTATATAAACCAAACAACAGCCACGCACAAGATTATCTAGCTCGCAACTTGTTGCTAAGCAAACAACTAAAATTACCGTTTATATTTGATTTACTGTCGAGTCCTGGAATGATGATGAGTCTGTGAAATTGTGCTTCGTTAAGTTTTTTGCTAGTAAAAACTAGAAATTATATGGGGGTGGAGTCATGAAGCTTACAGAGAAATGCCAAAAGGTCATTGAAAAAATAGAAAATATTTCTTCGATTAAAGTTCATTCATTGTATAAAAACAAGCTTGTTTTATTTGTATCCGTTACAAAATCGATTTATTTATAAATTATTATTATTATTATTATTATTATTATAATTATAATTATAATTATAATTATAATTATAATTATAATTACAATTATAATTATAATTATAATTATTATTATTATTATTATTATTATTATTATTATTATTATTATTATTATTATTATTATTATTATTATTATTATTATTATTATTATTATTATTATTATTATTATTATTATTATTATTATTATTATTATTATTATTATTATTATTATTATTATTATTATTATTATTATTTTTATTATTATTATTATTATTATTATTATTATTATTATTATTATTATTATTATTATTATTATTATTATTATTATTATTATTATTATTATTATTATTATTATTATTATTATTATTATTATTATTATTATTATTATTATTATTATTATTATTATTATTATTATTATTATTATTATTATTATTATTATTATTATTTTTATTATTATTATATATATATATATATATATGTATTTTTTTTTCCTCCAAAAGTACCATTAGATATCGCATATATGCCATGGCATCGAGAAATTCAAGAGTACGGCTCTATACACAGAAAAATCGTTAATAAAATCTTTAATCGCGTTTCCTGAAAATCATATTTTTGAAACTGTTGGTCAAGGTTTCTTAAAAACTGCCGTCGGATCGCCTTTTTTATTTTTTTTATTTTAAAGTAGATTTGAGTCAATGGGGCCCCTACCACAATTAAAATGATATATGCGTCATCTTTTTTTACAGTACTTTAAAAAGAGAGAGAAAATGGTGAAAAACCGTATTTAAAAATTGAAATGTCCGCCATTTTGTTAAATTTTGACTTTCATGGATGACTCATGACTACACTCATATAGTTTGTGAAAATACTTCGTTTATTTATTTTTGATAATTTTTGCAGGTGGTAGAGTGGCCAGGAGTAAGGTGCCTTTTCTTGAGACGGTCACATTACAAGGCGTGTCAACAATTATTGTCACTATATTTTATAATAAAAAAAAAAGTTTTTGTACTTTGGAACATATTAAACAAGATACAAAAAGTTTGGGTTCTTTGTTTATTTCCTTCTATGAGAAAAAATTCGAGAAAATGACCTTGTTTTGAGACCCTCAGATCGTCACAAAAGCTACATTTGAGGAGAACATTTGATTGAAGATGCTTCGAAAACTGACGATTAACTGTGACTCCATAATCTTCGACAGAATAGAAGTTAGAGTTACGTGTAGGAAGAGGGAAATGATTTGTGGCCCGTTTTTTTCCATTTTTTTTTTCGCATGTCAACTCTAATGACTTCCTCTACCTCTTTTAATTGGCGCAAGACTAATGACCTTGCCCGGAAAAAACAAATCATTATGGAAAATTTAACAAGCCTCAGGCCTTGCTAAATAAGGCCAAGACCGGTGCCCGGTTGTAGTGCCGATGATGATGATGATGATGATGACCTCTTTTAACGCTTAATACGTCCATGGCTTACCCAAGATTTTAATTTCGTCCGAACAGGAAATTCCGTTCACAAGACAAAATTTGAATCAAATTCTGCTTTCACCTTTTTTATAGCAGTTGAAGCAAACTACTATCTTTGACCGCTGAAAGTAAATTTGTTGACAGATGACGCTCAAACTCGGCGTTAAAACGTATAACAATTGTGTCCACAAAGGAAAAAGGCATAATTAATATGTACCCTTAACCACCAGAAGCTTTTAAATATGAATATCAAATACCTCTACTGCCAGAGCTAACCTAGAGAAACGGTCCACTCCACCGGATTCAGCGTACTGAAGTTAGGTGGTTTTCTTGAAGTATTTTGAAACTAGCGAAGTGTTGTTAATCAAATCATTGAATTTGGAGGTCAACAAGGTGCATCAATGGGGAGTAGAATTCGATGCCCGTGGCCGGTGAACGGCACTTGCACTGTCAAAGTCAACGAAATATCAAAACTTTGTAGTCGAATATAAAAACATCAAAGAAGAATAAAAATAAAATAAATAAATTAAATTAAAAAAAATCGAAAAGGATAAAATATTATATAAAAGGCAGCAGTAATAAGAAGGAAAAGACAAGGTAGTCCGCTTGCTTTTTATACTAAGGACAAACAACACTGATCATCGAACTATAAACAGGCCAACTACCCAAAATTCAAAATTCCAAAATCTTGACAACTTTTCGGTTTTGTACCAAAAAAACTGCTTCGAGCTTAATATCGCTAAATCCCAATCCATAACCTTTTCATGAAAAGGAATCTCTGCTCCTGTCCGCCCCTACACCCTTCATAACCAAATTCTCACTATCATCATCACACTTATGCACTACACTAATAGGGAACTTATTTTTCTCTCACATATAGACAAGATTATCTTCAAGACCAATTCAAGATGATGGTCTAAAGAATTCTTTAACCACTATGTCATCGGACCCATAATATTTCTATTGTGCGTCACTACTCAAATATGCTAATCTGGTATTGTCCTCCTTTCAACAGTATTACTTTGGCAGAATCGAGACTATTCAACGTCCTTCTTACTTTTCACTCTACGTGAATTGGCATAGAAAAACTTTCTAATACCGCCGCCATACACTAACCGCCTCAAAATAATTAAGATGAAAACCATGGAAGAGCGCTGAAACCTAATTTATATTATTTTCATTCACCGGCTTCTCTCTGGCTTGGTCAGTCAATATAGTCTTCTCAAATCAACCATGTTTAACACAAACCAACCCAACTAAACGTAATCCTCGGCTAATCCCCCCACCCACGCCGATTACAGTTCTAATGAACCTGTATCCCGAATGCTATAACTTATCCATTTTAGATTTCAATATTAGCACCCCAACTCTAGAAAACTGTCTCATAAATGTCTCAATCTACTTTCTTGCCTTATTTCATCCTAACCGTCACGATTGTAGTTAAGTTACTAAGTTACCTTGTAAGTTAGTCTCTAAGAATCTTTTTGTAAGTTTGCTCCAAGCTAGTAAATGGGATGGTGGTCCTAACTTCAATTCAAAGAAGAAAGATGAAAAGGAGGGAATCGTCAAACGAAAAATATTGTAGAAAATCCGAAAATTAGATATTAAAGACTAATTAAAGAAGTGATTAAATAAATAAAAAATAATTAAAAATACATGATACTTTATACGAGTATATAAAAGATTTTATTTGTATCTCCATTTATTATCTTTCCCATTTCCTTTCCCCACAATATGCTATTATACTCAAGGACACGTTCAAATCCCAATTGTGGACGGGTTTTATAGATTAAAACAAAAACCTGTTAAGCAAGCTTTTCGGATATTATGATCAAAAGCTTAATTCTTATGAAATCATTGAATTCCGATCTCAACAAATGTACCAACGATGATACAGTGAAGAATAGTACGCAATGCCCCCAAGATAAAAAAGTGTTCATCTTTTAATCCCATCATTGGAACATCAACATAATGTATAAGCTTACTGTAGAAGTCGTTGCTCAATTAAACTTGGTGAATGTATCTAGATCTATTTCAGGAGTTCCGCTAATCAGAAAGTATGCACCAATTTTTCTTGAAAATTTACTTCAGATTAATACAGAGAATCGTTCTTCTGCTGAACAACCTCATTGTGGAATCCGTTTCTTTGTTGTTATATTCTTCAAGTATTTAAGACCAAGGTTTAACGATATCTCAATTTAAATAAACAAAAAGTACAAACTATTGTGCTGTTACGTACCCAATCCCACACGCTCTCTCTCTCCTGAATTATAACAAGTAGGCGAAACTACTATAGGGTTTTCCAATAGGGACTTGACAACTTTGAATTTAATTTGTACACGCACCCTTTCACTAATCATCGAACTGTCACTGTCAATTTATTCAGTAAACTTAACATTTTCATGGTGGTTAAGTACACGAACGAACAATGTCTGCAAATTATAAAAATTTACTACCGAAATTTGGAGTCGGTAACCGCAACTTTAAGAGCATTAGCTCCAATTTTCGGTCGTAATTCTCGCCCTAGTAGACAGCCAATAACAAGTTTAGTGCAAAAATTTGAGTCTACATATTCGTTGTGTGATGTTGGTCGAAGCGTCGAAAACATCGCTGCCGTTCAGGCGTCCTTACCAAACGATCCAAATCAGTCAATTCCACGGCGTTCTCAAGAATTGGGCATCGCCCAGACCACTTTATGGCGAATTTTGCGTAAGGATCTTGGTTTACACCCATACAAGATCAAGCTGACTCAAGAATTGAAGCCGATGGACCTTTTGAAGCGACGTACGTTCTCCGATTGGGCTTTGGAAAAGATGCGCTAAGATGATGAATTTCATCGCAAAATCATCTTCAGCGACGAAGCTCAATGGGTTCGTCAATAAAGAAAACATGCGTTATTGGTCGGGTGAAAATCCACATGTGCTTCATGGATCACCACTTCATCCACAAAAAATAACTGTTTGGTGCGGTTTGCATGCCGGCGGCGTCATTGGGCCATATTTTTTCGTCGACGATAACGATCGTCACGTTACTGTAAATGGCCATCATTATCGCGCCATGATTACCGATTATTTTTGGCCCCAATTGGAAGATATTGACTTGGGCGGCATGTGGTTTCAACAGGACGGTGCCACAAGCCACACAGCACACGATACAATCAATTTATTGAAGAGTAAGTTTGATGAGCGTGTTATCTCAAGAAATGGGCAAGTCGGTTGGCCGCCTCGTTCGTGCGATTTAACGCCTCTAGACTATTTTCTTTGGGACTACGTCAAGTCATTGGTCTATGCCAACAAGCCGACGACGATGGAAGAGCTGAGAGCCAACATTGAACGCGAAATAGCGGCAGTTTCGGCCGAAATATGTGGCCGAGTCATCGAAAATTGGGTCCAATGAATCGACCACTGCAAACGTGCCCGGGGTGGCCATATGAACGAAGTCAAGTTCCATAAATGTTTTGATTGTACTTCAAGCAGATAATAAATTTTTTGAAATATCTCAAATGGTTTGCGTTTTATTTAAAAAAAAAGTTGTCAAGTCCCTATTGGAAAACCCGATATAACAAATTAAAATAAAAAAGTAGGCGGGGAAAACTTGACAAAAGTGTTATTAGAACAAAAGGATTTTGTTCGCGCCGGAAGTCAATCAAGTTTTTAATTGTCAAAACAAAGACCGCATATTTAAAAATCACGAGAGAAAAAAAACAACATTTATTAGGAAAAAGGATTTTGTTCGCGGCGGAAGTCAATCAAGTTTTTAATTGTCAAAACAAAGACCGCATATTTAAAAATCACGAGAAAACAAAAACGTTTATTAGAAAAAAGTAGAAAAAGAAAAGGATCTGAACTGGGGTTTCAACAAACAACGACCCCAGCAAACGGAATAGCGGTTCAACATCAACCAGCCATCGTTTCATCACAGCTGAAACGTGAGTACCATTACTTACTATTTCAGATTATTTGGATGCAAATTAATAATATAGCAGTGCCAAAAAATACATTTGTGTAATTCAATGCAAAGTTATATTGGAAAAGTCTGATTCCGTACAAACAAAACAAAATCCTTGAACATTTTCTCGACTGCTCGACAAAATTGTCAGTGATAGGGTGTAAGATATAAAATTTAACAAATAACAAATTCAGATATTTTACACTTTCATTCTGGTAAAGTGGAAAATACAATCCAGACGGGTGGAACTGTAAAAGCTGCTTGTGGTCCCAACACTCTCAATTGATTACGCGCAATTTAAAGTTCATCAATTCCTTTGAGGTATTTTCGATGTTACTGCTCAGATGAGTCCGTCGTAGTAAATTCACAGAAATTACCTTCATAGTAGTCGTTGCATCACCCAGGAGCTGGGGATCGACCACAAAACATTTTTAAATTATATTCACAAAACTGGATTCAAAAATACGTATATTTCGTATATAATGAATTAATAATGAATGACTAATTGATTTCTTTTTCCCCACACTAATACATCTGCCCCCATGTTTTAACTTCTGATATTACCGTCGCTACTACGGTTTTTTAGTTATGAAACGTCCATTATTAGTATTAAAATATAAATATGTTAACCACTTTTTTAAAATAATTATTTATAATACGAACATAACCACAATGTTTAAATTAAAATACTTTTATGCAAAAGCAGCATATAGTCTCACACAGATATTTACCGTTATGTGGTAACGAATCATATACGTATTTATTTCTCCTCATGTTAGTGATTTTTTCGGTTTGTTTTATTTTCAAGTTACTAAGACAAATTACTTTTATATATCATTTGAATTATGTATATTATATTTAACAATTATTGTTGTTCACCCTCGACTTTGTTTTACATAAACCACAAACGTATATAAAGAAATAATATTCAGTTAAAATTATAACATAAAATATAATAACATCTATAACTTAAAACATTGAAAACAGACTTTTCATCAAATATACAAACGACAAGACACAACCGCGTTAGGTACAAAAAACACAAAACAACATATAGAATGAATGAAATGTTTAAATTAGAAAGCGGAATATTTTTCATGTCACAGATTACGTACTAGAAGATAAACTGAACCCTTTAAGAATATACATACTCCCAGGCATCTGGCATAATCATCCCCATCCATGCAAAACGTATCTACCAAAGCACAACCCATTTATGTCCAATCGCACGGAGCAACTTTTACCCTCAAAATTACATTTAAAACTCACATCCAAGGACTTTTAAATTAGTAAAGAAACGAAGTCAACGGGCTGTGCAATCCTGTTCAAAACAACAAAGAAGTTCTTGCTGTCCATCTTAAACATCATTCAGTGGTGGGAAAAAAAAATTGGACGGAGATGGACCACCGAAAATTGTCTCGGTACATCTGCCCTATGAACGGTCAACGTGTATTTGCAGCATCAAGAGTGGTGTATCAAAATTCTCAGGATGAAAAACATCTCGTTTTCTGAGGCAAAAAGACGAAAAACTTGACAAAAATCTAGTTAATGAATTTGAACCCTTTTTTGGGTGACGAGTTTCAAAAAATATTCAAATTAGTTCGAGTAAGAAGCCTGGGAACTATGAACTCGTTTTGAGGGAGATTTTTGGGTTTATGATGCGACAGGATGTGATCCGCGTAGCGGGCAATATCAGTTTAGATCATTAGAAATGTATTGTTAGTTTTCTAGTGACAATCTGAATCTTGGTAGTCACAACACATTAAATGTTCATATCAATTGACGTGTTTACAATTATATTACAATTATTTGATTGAATATGTGATGCATGGCAAACTGAAAGTAGTTAAATACAAGTTGACTGTTCACATGAATGCCCATCAATCCATAGTTCGCTTTCTTAACAGAGAACCATTGAAGATAAAATAATTTTTGTTCGGATTCCTTAAAAATAAAAAGTACATTGTAAGTTGTTTACCTTTAAATACTCGTAAGCTCATTTTACTCGGCTCAAATGTTACATTAACTTCTGTTTTTGCCTTAAGATTTTCATATAAGGGAAAGGTATTTGAAAGACTAGTAAAATACGTGAACTGAGTCAAAAAATAGATCGCATGTATTGTCATTGAGTAGGAAAACGACCACTTGAATTATAATACGTTTATAGAAATAAATAGACAAATTACGCCCATAACTAATAGGCCGATCATGGAAACACTATGAAACACTATGATCATCACACTATATTTGAGTGAACTTGAGCTTACTAGGGTAAAGTCGAATACACTAATTATTTGATCAACGAGCAAAGAAACATCCAAATTAAATAGGGACGTAAATAAATGGGTTTAATTTATTTATCAAGCAACAAATTTGTAATTTTGTCTGTTAAGAAATCGGGAAATATTCTATAATCCCCCAATCTGCACGAATTATTAATACTCTTCCGATTCCAAAGGATAAACAATACATAATATTAAGAAAAAAACAGGAAAGGGCGAGGTGACAACAACCGAAATGACTTAAAATAGTGAACATAATATAGTACCACCTTATAGCTCATTATAAAACATATGCATGCCGTCAACAGAAACCATATTGCATGAATAAACGGTCACGTAGAATACAATCTCAATACTAGCAAAACGAATGGTGAGAATTTCATACAAATAATTTCTTTTTTTTGCATATATATATTTTTTTTATTTTACTTCTCCCAGGAAAGGCGAGTCAGGGCCCTTAGATGCTATCTTTTCTCGACCGGGTCTATCAGCCAAGCCCCGAAAGATGCTCAACGATTTCTCCCAACCATTTCACGAACCTTTCAGCTTAATGGGCTGGTATTTCACTGGGCGCCTGGGGTTTGGGACCCCACCCACCACTCAGTAAATGTGCCGAATTGTACAATAGGTTTGCACAATCAAACGCAACGACACAATCTCCTTACCAACTCAGCCATTGAACCGGCTGAGCATTTAGATCAGCCTGCTCGTTGCAGACGCACCAACGGCGAAACCGACAGTGTTCATGTGAAAACCACCAAGTTATGGCTGAGAACCTGTGGGGGTTCTCTATACCACATGAAGAACCAACTCACAATTCCAACCAATTTCAACCGCTAACCAAAGCTCAAATCTGAATACACTCGCAAACATGCAAAAAGCATACTTCCCATCTGCAACAGCACCCATTTCCAAATCTGCAATCGCATACATCCCCGAACTTGCAAGAATCCATTTCCCAATCTGTAATGAAAGGCATTTCCAAAAACTTACAACAGAATATTAATCATCTCCCTCATCTACATCAAACCGCATACATTTTCCCCAAAAACCACTTCGATTAATTTCTTACTTAAACTATATTCCTCGCTTGCAACCAAGCAGCATAAATTTCCCCCGAAAACCATTCCGACTCACTTCCTGCTTAAACCATTTCCCTCGCTTGTAACCAAGCAACATTTACCTTCCCCGAAAGCCATTTCGGCTCCCATCCCAACTAATCCAATTGAAACAACACAAATTCTCCTTACTGGTAAGTCACCAGCACGATGCGTTGCATTTCCACGAAACAACCATCGCAACGACCAAGACCCATATCCCCTTGTCTAACCGACAACTCATGCCCATACTTGGTCGTGTTTCCAAAACCAATTTTCCCGTATACATAGCGACAGAGGAATCCAATTCAGCCTGTATGGCAGTAATTCCTTGGAACTAAATTCGCTATGCACGCATAGCAACCCCTTTCAAGTTCCTTGTAAGTGGCAGTGAGTTTATTTAGCTATGACTCCACCGCCACGACACGATGAATGGATTCTCGCCCCTTTCTAGTCAGTCGAAATTCATCAACCGCTGGGGACGGTCACGCCGCGCCACCAGTCGAGTCGCGACGGCCAGTCGCAATCCAACCACCGTCGGGATCGTCAAGTGCCGTGGAGTGACAACGAGTCGGAGTCCTTAAGCAATTCGTGTACCAGTCTCTAAGAAAGCATAGTTTTCGTGGCTGACATACGTTAAAGAAAGAAAACTATAATAACAGCATTTAAATGAATACCAATTGTAAATACAAGTTTAGTTCTTAAATCCGGTGACATCCACTAGTGTATAAGAAATAATAGTTTCCGTGGCTGACATATGTTAAAGAAAGAAAAATATAATAACAATATTTAATCGAATACCAATTGTGAATACAAGTTTTAGTTCTTAAATCCGTTTAACATCCATTGTGTAAAAAATCTTTTTCCTTCACCCATTGGCAAAATTAGAACTTCAGACAACGAATATTTATACCACTTTAAATAAAAAACGTTTATACACAACAACACCATAGTGTTTCATTTGGTTTCTCTGGTTGGACATTCCGCAGCGGTAGACGTGGGGCTTTATGTGAACCCGTGCCCGTGCCAGCATGCAACATAAAGAAAACTGTGGCCGGTTAACATCACACAATACCGCGGTGTTTAATTTGGTGATTCAGTGGACGGAGTTCGGTGGGACAAGCGTGGGCATATTTGTTAACCTGTGCCCGTGCTGGTCCACCATACAAATAAAACGCTACCATGCTACCAACCCCCCTCACCACCACACACCACAACCCCCCCCCCCCCCCTCAGACCACCCAAAACCACTTTTTGAAATCCTCGTTTTTTATTAAAAGAGCCTTCTTAATTTACCATCCAAATGATTAATCTGTCTTCGAATAAATAATCTGCCAACGTTATAAAAACAAACCTTTTTGAAATCCATGACTTTTCCTAAATTACCATTCAAATGACAACAAATCTGTATACTCTTTGAATAAATAAGCTGCCAACGTTGTATAACACAAATTCGTGTTGCCATATCAGAGCTGCAAAAATAGTTCGCAGCTAAATCATATACACCAGCGAAATGTGACCAAAAACTACTCTCACAACTGACCCTCTCCAGAACGCACTTTTAGTAACTTCCGTGGAAACAAACGATACCACCAATGGATCAAGCTGTATGTACCATATCACGACTTAACACCCCCAATATTTTTAAGGCATTTCATTTGAGAATCTAATTCAACTGTCCTGAACCTTTATTCACCAAAGTCTTTAAGGAAATATACGAGTATAGTAGAGAAATCCTTTCGGAACGGAAGAGTAACTATTGGGACTTCCTTAACCACCATCGGGCTCATCAATCATCCCACTCTTCAGGTCAATAAGTTGCTATCGCTGTTCAACGCAAATTGCTACCAGATCACAGATTCTAAATTAGTTGCCAGCTTGATCGTTTTTAAAACAGAAACATGACTGAATAGCTGATTTTTTCGAGAACACTGTTTAACTCAACACTCAACTAACACACTACCAAATGAATCGATACCAGCAGTGGCCAAGCCGAAAAGATAATCTTACGGTTTAACGCACAGAATGTTTTCTGAAGCATTCTACTTAAAAAACATAACTATTTAGAAGAAACTGACTTAACTGTTAGAATATTGCGAATTGGTACCACAAAAGTTTTTACGAAAATAAGAGAGAAATCTTTATATGTGTGATACTTCGTCACCTTACATCAGGATCGTCGAGCTCGTTTTTCTATAAGTCTTATTCAAATGATCAGTTCCCAAAATGAATGAAGTCAGCGAATACGCGTATACCCGATTCCCAAAAATAGCCACCATCCGCCCCTTGAAACTTCTTGGCCCTACACTAAACTGCAGCGAATGTTTTTCTATAGGTCTTATTCAAACGATCAATTCCCAAAATAAATGAAGTCAGCGAATACTCATATACCCGATTACCAAAAAATCCACTATCAGCACCTTTCCTTTGTCACCCCATAACACCAACTTCCATTCTATTGCAGGTTAAGGAGAAAATCTTGAAACATTTGATTGCCTTTATGAACTTTAGTATGCAACAACAAATCTTTAGATCTGAAGACACACCTTACCGAGGAATAAAGTCTATCGATCCAATGCTTTGGCAAAAGTAGGGTTTTTGAACTGTATATATCAAAAGCGACAGAGCTTGGCACTTAGTCATATTACAGAAAGTGATTAACCGGTTCAGATGCTGCCTTCCTATTTCTTCAACCCATATGCCTTCACACACGCTGGCGCTTCACAAGCCTATTTACTAAGACCCACTCTATTTCTGTTTTTATAACACAACATTTCATTCATTCCTATATTCCTATATACGAATCCAACAAATTACGCACTCGCAACCATAGTAAAGAAGTTATCACGAGAGGAGAATCGAACAAAAAACATCAGCGCCGTAAACCGAAACATTAATATAGCAACCACAATCTTATACAGCGAATTGAAACAACCTCACTTACATCAGGCCGTGGTTCTAATCTTTTCTAGTCTGGGTTCGAATCATCTACTTCACTATCAACGAAAACCGCCTGACACACAATCCAGTTCAGTCAGTACAAGTTCACCGTACTCACCAAAAGGCGAATGTAAGTTCTAGCTTTTCGGACTCAATATCCAATATCAGGCCATGCTCAGCTCAAAATTTTGTCATAAATAATATAAGGATTATCTGAAGTTCCATCGGCTGCCTAATGGTGAATATGTGATCAATCGCTGATTTGCGTGGGATGAAGCCACACTGATATTGACCAATGATGGCTTTAGCGTATGGGGCTATCCGATCTTGTAGGATGGAGAAGAGTATCTTATAGGCAGTACTCAGCAATGTTATACCCCTCTAGTTGCTGTACAGTGTGATACATCTCTTCTTATGTATGGGGCAAATTATTCCGCGACGCCAATCTTCCGGCATCTCCTCTTGCTCGCATACGTGCACCACGATCTCATGAATTGCGTGATGTTACGCTGCCCCTGCTTGTTTGATCAGCTCAGCTGGTATGCCATCAGCTCCGGGGACTTTATTTGATTTGAGCTGTCTTATGGCTTTTAATGTTTCCTCAATGCTTGGTGGCGTCAGCATTTGGTATTGATCTTGCATCTGTGGAGCCTCCAATTCTTCTGTGAGCTGACTATTTAACAATTAATTGAAGTGCATTTCCCATCGCTCCAGAATGACTTCAGGATCGGTGATCAGATTACGCTCTTCCCTGCAATAAGTGCAGTATAGCATGTATTGCGTCATACTGTGGACTATTTGGTAGAACTTCCGCGCCTGGTGCGGACCTCGCTCTCTCTACTTATTTCTATTTCATAGACTAGATTTTTTTCCCAGGCGCTTTTTTTTTTGTCGGTGGTCTTTTTTCAGATCTTCTGAGCTCTTTGTATCCACCCCCCCCCCCCCCCCCCCCCGCCTCCACCCCGTGCCCGCGTCCTATGAGACTGTGGCGAACGTACAAATTCCCCACAGGAAAAAGTCCAGACCAACTTGAGGTAACGCACCTACCTGGACAACATCACGTCCACAGACGCGATCCCAAGCCCAGCGGGGGCCGCCAGTAACCCAACGTTGAGTCGACACCAGAGGGCAAGGAACTTAACGTCCCCAAAGCCTCTAATACCGAGCTAAACGCTCCAAACCTACGACCTGAAACAAGGAGAAACATTCATGCATCCTTCGACGTGTGCAATCGCAAGCTAAGTGAATGCCAGCACCTCAAGTCGGCAACCCTGAACATCTGCACGAGATGCAGGGATTTACAATTAAAACAATTAACCGACCAACGGACGCGGTGCGGTTGATCTAAACATCAGATCACCCAAATGTTCACCGCGAACAAAGGAGCGCATTCCTTAGCCTCGTAAAAACCCAGATGGCGCGAAAAACCAAGCACCACGTAACTCCAAACAATACCTTGTTTGGAGTTTTACGAAGGCCAGCTGCAATAAATAAATACGGCACAGCATTGCGCCGTTGCCACTGTCCGCCAAGCAGAAAAGCATCAGCGGAATGTTTGTTTTTCACACCATGTGAAAAATTCTCTTGGATCTCAAATCCAATAGATACCAGCGGACTAGACGTCCAGGCGATCGTCAACACCAGATGGTTGACCTAAACAAGCAGCGTGGGAATAGAATCCACCGTCAACAACGACGGTGAAGCTTCCTTATGTATGAGTGAGAATTTTCTCCTTACAGTAAAATGTGTCTGCACAACTGCAGATACAAAAAACACAGATACTGGGAGAACAGTATCCGATAGGTTGCAAGAGGGGATTCGGTGATATACAGACAATCCGTCTGACAGAGAGTTTTGAATCGTCAACGAGACGAAAAGGAGTCTTTATCAAGGGACTGACGAATAACGCCGAACTAAGAGGTCGAAAGATAACATCCAGCGGAAGTAGAGCCTGAGAAACCCCGTCGCGGAGAAAAAACGCAAAGTGAAGAAAGACAATAAATCAAGGTAGCGGGAGTAAGTGAGGTTGGTGAGCTAACGTAGTAGAAACTAACTCGTGCTGTGGAGTAACAAAATTGTCGTGCGCGTAAACAGCAACTTGTAATATCGAACCGTGGTGATTAACTTGTAATATCGAACCGTGGTGATTAAGAAAGTCGTACGTGCACTAACTGTAATAGTGTAAGGAAAAACTTGTAATATCGTCAGCATTATCTGTATTATATGGACATAGTGAACTTGTAATGTCTAGTGTAAGGAAAGAATCTAAAAGCTTAAATATAAAATCAGATATATACACGGAAGTCTTGCGTGTTTCAATTTTTGTACTGTATGCGCTCCGGTGTGTTTGAATTTCATCTGCGATAAACAGTGTTCGGCGGAACACTTGGACAAATACGAATCACGACTAAGTTAAACAACCCGAAACGCCAAACTGGTGACAGCCCGACGCGGGTAAAAACAACACGTGAAACACAATTTACCGTGAACTCTCGAGATTTAGACGCAAAAGAACACGCTCGGAGTAAAAGTGAAGAATAAAAGAGCAGAACAAACCCGCGAAAATTCCCCAAGACAGACGGTGACATTAACAATAACAGACAGTACCAGTGAAGTGAAGTGACCAAACCACCTGACTGAACCCACCTGCGCCATCACGACGCCCAAGGACACAAGGACAGACAAACACTACGAGCAGTAAGTTTTAGAAACAAACATTTTTTTTTAATATACCTTTTTTTTTTTTCCTTGTGTAAGCTCCTTCCGAGCTAAAATTTTGATACGGTGGTTTCCTTTAGTTATAGTTAGTAAGTAAATCGAATAGAGTAAAAGCTACTATGATACAATGTATGTTTTTTTTTAAGTAAGAAATATATAATAATTTTTTTTGTGCTAATTTCCTTTTCTTGTGACTTGTGAAAAATTTGTAAAGCTCCTTCCGAGCCCAAAAGTGAGACTGTATTCGTAAAATTTGTAAAGCTCTTTCCGAGCAGGAAGATTTTAAGCAATTTAATAGTGAAAAACGATAGAACCACTGTAATTTTTATGTTATATCAAACGAATAATTCAAAATAATTCTTCCGCCGAAAACGGTGAAGAAGTCATAGTATATAAATAATTTCGTGGCTAGGTAGGAAAAATCCTAAAGAATACCTATTGAAATTTGAACGCAATGACCCTAAATAAAGTGAGTAACAATACAGCTAGATGTAAGCAAACAGCATACTAAATAAATTAAAAAGTAGTACCTTCACGAAAATCCCGCGACATTCTTAATAGAATATTTCTAAGTAAAACAATTGACATTCAAAACACCAAGTGAATAAAATTGAGCAATACTATTAATATTTATAAAACCCATGTCAAATTAAACAAACAAAAATGTTTATTATGCTTTCACAACTTCACTTCAATAATTTTATTCTCTTATTATGATAAATCCCAATTAAAAAAAAAAAAAAAAAAAAAAAAAAAAAAAAAACCAGTTAAGAATTTCAAACAATATATAAAAAAAATAAACAATTTTGTAAGCTCCCTCAGAGCAACGAAGGACACGCGCGAACCGACGACACACTCGACAAATTTTTTTTTTCGTTTTTCTCCTTTCGTAACGACCGCGAAATACAAGGGAAATTAATCCCCTGAAATAAAGGCAACGAAGAAACAGTTGCGCATCCGCGAAAAAACTTCGATAATCCTCACCTCCTCGTACTTCTTGACCTCTTCCAGACTGAAAGCGTTCTCTTGTCCGTCACTAACACCGTCGTATTACCCAAAATATCCGCTGGTGTAGGCCCATCCTTGTAGCATCTTTGGAAATCAGATAGCATCCTTTGTGCTAGGCCTTTTCCCTGACTCCACCTTCGGACCCAGCAGGTTGTTTCGCCGCGTCCACTAATTTAAAGGAAAACTCGCGCATCGAGCGACCGAGTTACAGGGCAAAACCCCTGGAAATTAATGACAACCACGAGGTTGCAGGCGGCGACCCAGAAAGTAAAAACGTTGAGGGGAAACGTAATCGCTCCCTCACAGAGAAAATCGACGCGAAATCTCCCGAAGTCAACGATAACGACCAGGTCGAAATCCACAATTTTTAAAGCTACAATGGCTAACAATGCCGAAGCTTCCCCAACGACGTCGCAGGCCGCAGCCCTCCGTCAAGAAGTTAATATTGCAACACAAGCAGACCATCGTTCGAATCGATACATTAAATTACCGGACTTCACGTCCGATGACCCAGACTTTTGGTTCGGTTACGCCGAACAAACATTTGCCTGCGAAGGCATCACCGGCGAACAGGAGAAATTTCTCCTAGCAACCCGCGATTTAGACCCTGTCTTGCTCCCGTATGCGAAGCATCTAATTAAAACGCCATCTCCACTACCATATACAGCATTCAAGGAGATGGTGATTAATGCCTATAGGGAATCGCCACAAAATCGCTTGCGACGTTTGTTACGATCGGCCGACACCTCTGGGATGCGACCATCCCAGCGCGCCGCTTATTTCCGTGCACTGGCCGGCACGGACATGTCCGAAACAGCCTTAACAGCTATATTCAGAGAGTCTTTGCCAGAATACGTTCAGGCAATCGTCGCGCCTTTAGCCGAATCTGGCCTCGACGAATTAGCGCGACACGCCGAGGCAGTCATGGCCACAGATAGATCCCGATTGGATCTCCAGCTTCCACTGGCGGCGACGCACGTCCAAATTCCACCCCAGCCCCAGCCACGAACCCCCACGGTTACATATACCCATGCGACGCACCCAAGCGAACTCGAAGACTTGAGAGTGCAAATTAGACAAATGCAAACGCAGCTAAATAATCTCAGCATGGGGAATAATTTTCGGACTGGCCGTGACAGATCGCGACGCCGAGACAGGTCGCGAAACAATTCAAGGCGTCAGCATAGCAGACCACGCACGCCAAACAATGAGAACACCTTCGGCAGGTGTTATTATCATCATCGATTTGGAGCGCAGGCCAGGAATTGCAGGCAGCCCTGCAACTGGACACAAAACCCAGCATTACCGGCTAGTTCTTTAAACTAGAACTGCCGACCGACGAAAAAGCGCAAACGGCCGGCAATCCCCAAATAAGTCGCTTGTCAATTTATGATTCAAAATTAAACATGGACTTCATAATTGACACAGGTGCGGATATTTCCGTTCTTCCTCGCTCGTACGCACCTGCCACTCGGTTGCCGGATGAATTGAAATTGTTCGCCGCGAACAATACCCCTATCAAGACATACGGTAGGAAGTTAATGACACTAAAAATAGGCCTACGTCGACCAATTCGATGGTACTTCGTAGTAGCCGATGTCACCGATCCCCTAATAGGGTCGGACTTGCTGCGACACTATAAACTAGTAGTGGACGTAGCACGTAATAGACTGATGGACCCGTTAACGTCTCTTTCTCAGCCAGTAAACGCAAAGGCGGGAAAGGCAGTGACGTTAACGTGCACAACCGCAAACGGTCCATTCAGCGATCTATTGCGCGAATTTGCGGACATTACAGTTCCGCTTAGTAATCCCCGACGCGCAAAAGCCGGCGTTTTTCATCACATTGAAACGCGCGGCCCCCCAGTGAGCCAACGCCCGCGCAGATTGGCTCCCGAAAAATTGCGTGAGGCTCGTGCAGAATTCGAGTATATGCTCGACTTAGGAATCTGCCAGCCATCCGATAGCCCTTGGGCGAGCCCACTCCATCTCGTCAAAAAGAGCAACGGCGAGTGGCGTCCATGCGGTGATTACCGAATGCTGAACGCGGTGACGACACCCGATCGGTATCCGATAGCAAACCTGCACGATTTCTCCTATAAGCTGCAGGGTTGCGAAATCTTTTCGACCCTCGATCTCACGAGGGCATACCACCAAATCCCGGTGGCTCCCGAAGACATCCCCAAAACCGCGGTAACTACACCTTTTGGACTGTTCGAGTTCAAGGTGATGACGTTCGGTCTTCGAAATGCAGCGCAAACGTTCCAGCGCTACATTGACTCAGCTCTCCGCGGACTTGACTTCTGCTATGCGTATATCGACGATATACTCATAGCATCGAAAACTATGACAGAACATCGCGCCCACTTGAAGCAGGTGTTCGAACGCCTCCGAGATTTCGGCCTGGTAATCAACCCAGACAAGTGCCACCTCGGAGAGGCGGAAGTCAAGTACCTTGGCTACTGCATTAACGGCCAAGGAGTCCGCCCATTACAAGACAGGGTGGATGCATTAATGCAATTTCCTCGCCCCACGAACGTGCGAGAATTAAGGCGTTATTTGGGCATGCTGAACTTCTATCGCCCAACACTCCGAAACGCCGCACAGGTCCAGGCTCCTCTCAACGAATATCTAGTAGGAGCCAAACGCAACGATAAGCGACCAATTAAGTGGACCGAGTCAGCTGATCAAGCATTTCGCGCATCAAAAGAACAGCTGGCGAATGCAACGTTACTTCGACATCCCGTCGAAGGAGCCCCATTGGCCTTACAGTGCGACGCGTCCGACACTGCAATTGGGGCCGTACTCGAACAAGAGTGCGACGGCAAATGGGAACCGCTAGGTTTCTTCTCGAAAAAGTTGAACCCAACCCAGCGACGATACAGTGCTTATGACAGGGAGTTACTAGCGATTTACAGCGCAATAAAGTACTTCCGGCACATGATTGAGGGACGTCAGTTGACGGTAAAAACCGACCACAAACCACTGACGTATGCCTTCCAAAAGAAAGCGGGAAGTTCAACCCCGCGACAAGAACGGCACCTGGATTTCATCGGGCAATTCACCACCCGAATCGAATATGTCCCAGGTGCGGACAATGTAATTGCAGACGCCTTTTCGCGTATCGATGCAATTAAACTCCGTGCGCAAATCGATGGTGCCGACTTGGCACAAGCACAAGAAGATGACCATCAACTCGAGTCACTACTGAAAGCGGAGACAGCACTAGTTTTGCGTAAACTCCCTTTCAACGACTCAAACGATGAAGTCTGGTGCGATGTTTCGACAGGGACAGCTCGACCCTACATCCCAGAAAATCTGCGAAGGAATGTGTACGAAACATTCCATAACCCAGCCCACCCAAGCGGACGCGCAACCGTTGCCGCAGTCCGACGTAAATTTGCCTGGCCACATATGGCCAAAGACATAACAAAATGGGCACGAACTTGTTTGCAATGTCAGCGTTGCAAAGTCGATCGACACAATGTGCTCCACCCAGGACAGTTTAAGCTCCCCGAGGCACGATTTGCCCATGTTCACATCGACATTGTGGGACCGCTTACGCCGTCGAGAGGTTACCTGTACCTCCTGACGATGATCGATCGTTTCACTCGGTGGCCAGAAGCAGTGCCACTACGAACAGTGACCGCAGAGAATGTAGCCAAAGCATTCTATTCGACTTGGGTCACACGTTTCGGCGTCCCAGCTACCCTCACAGCCGATCGAGGACCACAGTTCGAGGCGGCGATTTTCAAGCAGCTGACCGATCTACTCGGCTGCCAGCAAAGCCACACAACAGCCTATCACCCACAGTCCAATGGGATGATCGAACGTTGGCATCGCTCTCTTAAAGCCTCACTGATGTGTCATGACGACAATCAATGGCTGGACGCACTACCAACAGTTCTTTTAGGCTTGCGCACAAGCATAAAAGAAGACCTGGGAGCCTCAGCAGCAGATCTGACGTACGGAACCAATCTGCGCCTCCCAGGAGAGTTCTTCGCCGATGGAGAACCACCGCTCGAACAGTTGCCAAATTTGGAAAACCTACGCAAACTCATGCGTAAGGTCAGGGCAACGCCGGTCGCCAGACACGGTTCCAAGAGGTTATTTGTTCACCCAGATATGGACAGCTGCACGCACGTCTTCATCAGGGTGGACAAAGTTAGGAAACCTCTAGAACCGCCCTACGAAGGGCCATACAAGGTGCTGGAGCGAATAAACGACCGAGTTTTCTCCGTAGACATCGACGGAAAGCCGTACACCGTCAGTGTCGGAGACTGAAGCCGTGCCACCTAGAACTACCGCCAGATACCGTGCCAGGAGAGGTGCACCATCAACCGTTGGCGGCAGCCGAAACCCGCCCAGTGTACCACCCACCACACTCCCAGGAAACACCAGGCACGGTAAGAGTTGAGAATCAACCTAACCCTCGCGAAATGGTTGCTCGTGGGGCATCGGATATCCTGCACGGACCGATAACGCGGCAACGCGCTCGAGATCTGCGCGCCCAAGAAGACGCCGCAAGGATTCTCAACTTACGGCAACCACTAACCGAAACCACCAACAACGAAAGCGCGACTAACACCCACAAGGAAACAACAAACGCGATTGCTTTCGCTCCTTTACCGCCTAAACACCGACCACGATGGAAAGGAGCACTCTCCGACCTTTAACAGCACCCTCCGTACTCCTACCTTTTCCTTATCGTGACTACGTCACTGGGGGGGGAGTCCTGTGGCGAACGTACAAATTCCCCACAGGAAAAAGTCCAGACCAACTTGAGGTAACGCACCTACCTGGACAACATCACGTCCACAGACGCGATCCCAAGCCCAGCGGGGGCCGCCAGTAACCCAACGTTGAGTCGACACCAGAGGGCAAGGAACTTAACGTCCCCAAAGCCTCTAATACCGAGCTAAACGCTCCAAACCTACGACCTGAAACAAGGAGAAACATTCATGCATCCTTCGACGTGTGCAATCGCAAGCTAAGTGAATGCCAGCACCTCAAGTCGGCAACCCTGAACATCTGCACGAGATGCAGGGATTTACAATTAAAACAATTAACCGACCAACGGACGCGGTGCGGTTGATCTAAACATCAGATCACCCAAATGTTCACCGCGAACAAAGGAGCGCATTCCTTAGCCTCGTAAAAACCCAGATGGCGCGAAAAACCAAGCACCACGTAACTCCAAACAATACCTTGTTTGGAGTTTTACGAAGGCCAGCTGCAATAAATAAATACGGCACAGCATTGCGCCGTTGCCACTGTCCGCCAAGCAGAAATGCATCAGCGGAATGTTTGTTTTTCACACCATGTGAAAAATTCTCTTGGATCTCAAATCCAATAGATACCAGCGGACTAGACGTCCAGGCGATCGTCAACACCAGATGGTTGACCTAAACAAGCAGCGTGGGAATAGAATCCACCGTCAACAACGACGGTGAAGCTTCCTTATGTATGAGTGAGAATTTTCTCCTTACAGTAAAATGTGTCTGCACAACTGCAGATACAAAAAACACAGATACTGGGAGAACAGTATCCGATAGGTTGCAAGATGGGATTCGGTGATATACAGACAATCCGTCTGACAGAGAGTTTTGAATCGTCAACGAGACGAAAAGGAGTCTTTATCAAGGGACTGACGAATAACGCCGAACTAAGAGGTCGAAAGATAACATCCAGCGGAAGTAGAGCCTGAGAAACCCCGTCGCGGAGAAAAAACGCAAAGTGAAGAAAGACAATAAATCAAGGTAGCGGGAGTAAGTGAGGTTGGTGAGCTAACGTAGTAGAAACTAACTCGTGCTGTGGAGTAACAAAATTGTCGTGCGCGTAAACAGCAACTTGTAATATCGAACCGTGGTGATTAACTTGTAATATCGAACCGTGGTGATTAAGAAAGTCGTACGTGCACTAACTGTAATAGTGTAAGGAAAAACTTGTAATATCGTCAGCATTATCTGTATTATATGGACATAGTGAACTTGTAATGTCTAGTGTAAGGAAAGAATCTAAAAGCTTAAATATAAAATCAGATATATACACGGAAGTCTTGCGTGTTTCAATTTTTGTACTGTATGCGCTCCGGTGTGTTTGAATTTCATCTGCGATAAACAGTGTTCGGCGGAACACTTGGACAAATACGAATCACGGCTAAGTTATCCAACGTACACCGCCAAAAGACTACTCCATTGTCCGGCATAAAGCATTCTTACGTTCAGTTGCTAGTGTGCACCCATCATCAAACCAGTCTTTCCAATCTCTACGACTACTGCCTATCGTGGTGTGTCACGTGGTGACTGTATGTCAACTAAGATTGAATAGGGGCAAAAATCGTCCTGCCCTTCGCTGGGTTGAAAGCAATCAGTGACTTTGCCCTGTATGTTCGCTCCCGGCCCCCAAACTCACTTCTTAGATACATGTGAGTGCTATACACCATGGTATCTTATACTATGCATTACACACGTCCATCGGAACATCTGGGGAATGAGTATTGTAATGTCATACTTTTCATTGGCGTGTGCTGTCCGGTATTTCGTTTCAATGACAGTGGAAATTGAATTATGATCCAATTATCACCCTTAGGCAGGCGATGGAAAAATGTCTGGAATTTATGAGTCCATTTTATCATCTATTTATAGGCTTTAAGGCCGCCTACGACAGCATAGCCAGGGTAGAACTATATAATGCCATGAGAGAGTTCAGCATTCCAAACATATTGATACGACTTTGTAGGTTGATCATGACCAACGTAACTAGTCAACTCAAATAGCGGGATTGCTGTCCAAACCAATAAACTCCTTCATCCAGATCGAACAGGGGGCACAACAACTGGGACATCGCAGATGACTGTCCCGTGGAAAAACGGTTCAGTTTGGTTTCTTAATCTAAGCGATCCGCAGATTTCCAGGCGCCGTAATTTTTGGGACTCGTTGAGTTAATGGGATATCCACTTATCAAGTTTCTTTACTCCCATGATTTGTGCAATCTCCCGCACCGATTTCGTTGGGTGCGCATCCACCATCGTTCTTAAAATATCGTCGTCAGTTAACATTTCCGGCCTCCCACGTGTTTTACTTTCGAGTCTGAAATCTCCCGAACGGAACTTTCCAAACCAACATCGTATAGTGCGTTCGTTTGCCACTACATCCTCAAATGCTCATTAATGTTTTTCATTGCGAATGACGCATTATGTCCCTTTTTCAACGGAAGAGGGTTCAAATTTGAACTGCCGAGAGCGTAGTAAACAAATCCCAGAAAAGAAATAACTGTACTTGTAACGAACCCTAAAATTCTCATACGTCAAGCACACGTGCCACTTTACTTTATAAAAAACGAAAATCCGACGTTCTGGCACAGAAGTTCACTCAAGAACTTCTTATTTCCGACTGAGCGAAAATCGGACATTTCATGTGGTACAACTCAATATATATATATATATATATATATATATATATATATATATATATATATATATATATATATATATATATATATATTGTGACGCATATGCCAATCAGTTCCAGAATATTCTAGAAAGTCCAAAACAAAGTACTAGAATATTCTAGAAAGTACTGGAAAACTGGAGACTATGAGCAATAGAAAATTCGAGGCTATGGAACGAACGGAAACGAAACACCGAATCAGAATGAGGAAACGGTATAAATACGTCGCACGCAGATCGGGAAGATAAGTAGTAAGTAAGTAAGAAGTAAGCAGTAAACAACGCGATAAGTACGAAAGCGATAAGTCAAGAAATCGTTAAGTGTACGGTAAAAGTAACGGTTGTTATTAACGGACGAATAAAGTGTTATATTAATTCAAAATAGATTTAACGGCTCTTATTTATTAAAAATAATTAAACCAGCGAACCCTAAGCTCACAACAATTGGTGCAGAAGTGGGATTAATTATTGGTGAAGTAAATAACTCAGTGAAAGTGTATTGTGACGATGACAGATCGACATTTGGAAGATCTTCGCGTTCCTGAGTTGAAGACGGAACTTGAGGACCCGAATCTGGATAGCAGAGGACAGAAGCAAATTCTTCGACAGCGTCTGCAAGCAGCAATGGAGGAAGAGGGTATTGATGTCGACACATATGTTTTTACGATTGGGCCATACTGTCCGGATGGAGAAGAAACGGCAAGTCAAGATGGTGCCAATGTAACGGAGAAGAGTTCGCCACAGCTGGACATTTCGGAGATGCTCAGGATGACGATGAGAAAATTGGACGCGCAAGCTACAGATATTAACACAAAATTGGACGCGCAAAATTCAAAATTCGACGCGCAAGCTGCAGGTGTTAATGCAAAGTTGGATGCCCAAACGCAGTGGATGAAATGTAATCTTCAACATTTTAAGGAAGAAATTCGAAACGAAGTAGAATATCTGGATCTAAAAAACGAAGCTGAATTTAAGAAAGTCACCGATGAAATAAGGCGAATAGAAAAGAGACTTGAGTGTGTTGAGAGAAATAAGACATCGCCTAGCAATCAACATGAATACAAAGATACAAGGATGCAACCGCCAACCTTCGATGGAACGGGACCCTTCTCTGTATTTATACGTCAGTTTGACGACGCGGCCAATTATAATAAGTGGTCGGATGAGCAAAAGTCAACATCACTAATCTTGTCACTCCGCGTGGCGGCTGCAGAATTGCTACAAACCATACCAGCAGAAAAGCAAACAGATTTCCAAGCGGTAAGAGACAGCCTTGAAGCTAGGTATGGAGACAACCACATGCAGTAGGTCTACTGCATGCAACCACGGAGCAGAATGCAGAAACCTGGAGAAAATCTTCAACAGTTGCAGGCAGACATTGAGCGATTGGCAAACTTGTCTTATTCAAATATGACTAAGGAATTTCTGAACGAGGTAGCAATGGATGCATTTACAAAGATCGGGACTTGCAACAAGCCGGTCGTTTGGCAGGAAAGAAGACGAGTAATGAAATACTGGGGTTCGCATTGGCATATGAATCTGCTAAACTGGCTACCAGGAGTACATACAGAGTCCGAGAAATGTCCGTCCGGGAATGTTTCTGCCAAAGAATCGGGCATCTACAACGGAGAACCCCGAGACCTGATATGAAGTATTGGACATGCGGCGAAGTCGGCCACATCTCTGTTGACTGTAGGAAACGTCGACGAATGAATGAAACATCAATTGAGAATTGTTGTTCATGCGCTAATCACAAGAGAAGCCTTCAGCGTGATTCAGACTTGAACAGTACCACGACCGAATGTGAATCCTTGCATCAACAGATAATTGCTCTTAGGGCCAGCCGAGAAAAGGTCATTGAGGAGAACAATCGCTTATCAACTAATCTAGCAGAGAGGCGTGCTGAAATTTTGACCCTAAAGCGTCGCCTTCAGGATTCGGAAATAGAAACTGATCGTTTAAAACAAGAGGCATACGACCTCCGAAATGTACAAGTAGAAGTACTAGATGGGTGGACGAGTGATGCTATGTGCGCAGCTCAACTTCAGGATGAAGATATGTCGCTAATCCTGGAACACAAAGAAAAGAACGAGAGGCCAACTTGGAACAATATTTCCGACAAGAGTGGAACAATTAAGGCATATTGGGCACAATGGACTTCCTTGCTGGTAGAAGATAGAATTCTTAAGAGTAAATGGGAAGCGGCGGACGGAAAATCCCATATAACGCAGATTCTACTCCCACCATCAAAAGTGAAGGATGTTCTAACAGAAATGCACGACGGGGCCTCCGGTGGACATCTGGGAGTTAATAAGACACTTTCAAAATTACGATCGCGATTCTACTGGCTTCACATGAGAGATGACGTCGAGTCTTGGTGTAGGAAGTGCACAACTTGCACTGCGACCAAAGGACCAACAGCAAAACCAAGGAGCGCTATGAAGCAGTACAACGTGGGTGCCCCTTTCGAGCGAACTGCGATTGATATCTCAGGACCATTTCCAAAAACCAACGACAACAACAAATACATGTTGGTTATCATGGATTACTTCAGCAAGCGGGTAGAAGTCCTTCCAATTCCAAACCAAGAAGCAACAACCGTCATTGAGCAGCTTATCAATAATTGGATCAGCAGATATGGAGTCTCCTGTAAATTCAGTCCGATCAGGGCCGAAACTTCAAATCACAGATATTTCAAGGCATCTGTGCGGCACTGGGCGTAAGAAAAATCAGGACCACACCCTTACATTCGGACGGAATGGTCGAAAGGTTCAACCGAACAATAAAAGAACATTTATCGAAGGTCGTTAGTGATCACCAACGAGATTGGGACAAATATGTACAAACCTTTCTCATGAATTATAGATCGGCAAATCACGAGACGACAGGCCATTCTCCCACAAGAATCATATTTGGACGAGAGATACGATTACCACCCGATCTGCGATTCAAAATCCCTCCAGACGCCATAGTGCCCGATGATGATGATGATGGCATGCACCACAGACGTAAATCGACTAAGAAGACGGTTATAGAACTGCCACAAACTCCGTCGGTTTCGTTATCAATGTGGCTTCAAAACAGTCTCACCATAGCCGGGTCTGCAACTTTTTCCTCACCCATAGGAAGGGCCCGAACCACCGTACCCGGAATCAACTAGGTTCTGTTTGGTGTCAACAATGAACCCAACAGAGGACATTTGCAAGGGAGACTCCGAACACTTTCTCAAATCGGGAATTAAGACCAGGTTAAACAGAAAATGTGGAACAGTCAAAGAGTACCACAAACACAAACTGTTCTCAAACACAACATGACCTGCTTGCTAAATAATAACTCAAACGTATTTGTATTTACAAGAAGATTCTGCACAAATTAAGCTAGGAACAAGGCCTCGGATATTTTAACACATGACTTCTGATTCGTTATTTGAAACTTTTAAAAGTTACGATATTATTTCATAATGAGATACTTACAATCGCGTGGTGCTTTAAAGATTATGGTTGAACTACCCTCTAAAGCTAATACGTGGATTTATATACGAGAATCATTGTCCTGCACGGACACTACGACGTACGAGGAGTTAAAATAACTTTTAAGTCGCTTCCAAAAATTTATTGCCTATTGTTTTCATGACTGATCACGGTTGTAGTGCCGATGATGATGATGATGTTTTCGTGACTACGTCACTGATGAAGTACTGTGGTGGTCATAATTTCCACTCTAAAACATTTTATTCAAATTCACTTGAATTTTTTTTTAATTATTATTTCTGGGAAAGAACAATTTTTAGTTCGTCAGTACGACTTCCACGGAGAAGTATGAACATAGTAAAAAAGTTTAATTCAATATAATTAAATTAGCGATAATGAATAATTTTAAGAATATGAACTCAAAATATATAAAAGTCATCATCATCATCGGCACTACACCCGGGATCAGGCCTTGGCCTTATTTAGCAAGTCTCTCCACCGGTATCCGGTCCATATCCGAGACTTGTTAAATTGTCCATAATAATTTGTTTTTTCAGGCAGGGTTCTTAGCCTTGCGGCAACCTTTCTTAGAATGTCGCTCCATGGATTGGTTCACTGCTTGTAGGGTGTTAAAGTAGCTATCCAGGGGTGTCACGTGGAGACGGCATGCCAACTTTGATCGAACAGGGACAAGTATCGTCCTGGCCTTTGCCGGGTTGAAAGCAGAAACTTTGCCCTGTACATTCGCTCCCACCCCTCCGAAATATGTAAAAGTACTAAAAGAAAACTACTCCCTTCCACACTGATTGGTCGGATTGGGAACCCAAGAGGGCTTCATCCAAAATTATTCCCAAAAAAGCTTGTAATTAACTAATTAGTTTATTATTATTATTTTTTTTTTTTTTTTTTTTTTGTTTTTTTTTTTTTTTTTTTTTTTTTTTTTTTTTTTTTTTTTTTACAATTTTTCAGGAAAAGCCTATAGCGATAAATCAGCGCCCTGTAATACTATTTTTTCATGACTATATTTATCATAAATTCTCCTGACCATCTTACATTACTAATGTACAAGACGACAACATGGCCGGATCATCCCTGAACGGGGCCACACATGTTCTCGCATATGCGGATGACATCGCCGTTTTGAGCGATAATCTAGAAACTTTAAGTAAAAACTGTGAAATCATCATGCAAGCGGCAGCAGAGGTGGGCCTAGAAATAAATCAAGACAAAACAAAATACATGATTACGGGGAGAGCAGGTGGAACTCAGGGAACACATATAAACGTCAGAGGCAAGATATTTTAAAAAGTTAAAGAATTTAAATATCTGGGAACAATACTGAGGGCCAGTAACGAAACGTCGTAAATATCACGATACTGACGACCCGAAACGAAACGTCGAAGGAAATTAACAAAAGACTACACTCCGACAACGCTAGTTGGCATGCAGCCAGTAAACTGTTGAAATCCAAACTGCTATCACACAGCATAAAGCTCCGGGTCTATACAACCATAATCATGCCGATTGCTCTATACGGATGCGAAAGATGGGCTCTCACAAAACGGGAAGAAAACAAATTCCACGTAGTCGAGAATATAGTTTTAAGGGGTATCTTTGGACGTAAATATGACGAGGAGGCAGGACAATGGAGGAAACTCAACAACCACGAATTGGAAGAGCTATACCGCAAACCTACAATAGTGAGAGTAATCAAGTCGCGAAGATTAAGATGGGCCGAACATGTAGCCAGAATGGGCAACGATAGGACCGTGCGTAGAATTCTTGACGGTAGACCAACGGCAAAGAGACCGGTAGGACGGTCGCGACGAAGATGGGGGGACAATGTGAGGTTCGAGCTTGAGGTGATCGGATCGGCCGGTTAAGCGTGGAAGGAGAGTGCACAGGACAGGGAACGATGGCAAAGTCGCGTCGGTGAGGTTGTGGCGTCTCTAACAGATACACACACAATACACAAGCAAATAGTGAAGAACACCGAACGAAAATCGAATAAGATAATGCATCAGAGCCGTATACCATAGCGATAAAATAACAATTCATATCAGTGGAATATACTTGCGTTTAAAAATCGAATTCACAACACCGCCAGTAGCCCGATGGGTTGCGCTTTGGTTCAATTTTTGGTGATTCTAACTGTCATAGCGTCAGATCGAATCACATATTCTTCACTATCAATCCCAAACGCTATAAGGTCATGAATTTCCGGGTTCCTACAGGCCAATAAATAATAATAATAATAATAATAATAATATAATAATAATAATAATCTTACATTACTTATAGCTTAATGGGTGGTACTATGTTACCTCACCGGACAGCTGAGCAACGGGACCTTAGCTACCCCTTAGTAATTGTGCCCAACTGCCATAATAGTAAGAATCTGGAGTTGAACGTACGTTTGACCAATCAACCTCCTTCCCAACCCCCCCATGGTTTTTTTGTTTTTTCCTTTTTTTTGGTCCAATATGATGAGCACACGGAACAATAGATAAACCTCCGCAATCTCCTGAATTGATATAACTATACCCCAAACCAACAGTAGTGAGAATCATCAGGTGGCGAAGATGTGCCGGGCATGTGGGGAGCGGGCCATATGGGAAGGCCGCGTCGGAGATATGAGGACAATATCATGCATGACCTTGGGGAAATTTAATTTCGTAATTTGTCTACAATTTTTAACCTTAGATATAAAACGTTGTTTGTTTTTGCACGGAATAGTTGCAATATAAAATAGAAAGAATAAAAAACGGTAGACTAATCCCTTCGTTTTTTTCTTAAATACATATTACAATTATTGTTATTGTTATATTATCCATAATTATTTTAATTATAATATGCGTAACTATTATAAATATATTATAATTGTAATATTGTATTTTAAATGCTTGTCGCTTTTTTAAAAATATTTAATACCACTTTTACGCAAGATAGAGTACAGATGGAGGAATACACGGAGTCATTTATGTGGTCGTTTAAAATGTTTAAGTATACTACTGCCATAAATTACCATGTTTTATATCTTTTACAAGATTAAGACCCCCCCCCCCCCCGCCCCTTATATTGTCTATGTTTACATTTACAATTAATACGCGCCAAAAATTTTTATTTGGACACCTTAATGTAGCCCGTGTCCCGATAGTCCCTCCATTAAAGTGCTTCAAGCATTTGCATTGTATTATTTAATTTTTTTACATAATCCACAAGCCTAACGTCAGTGTTTATCATTACGACTTCTTTTATCGAAATTTTTCAACCAAACGAAACTAAAGCATTAAAAGATTGGTTTTCAAATTTAGGTTGATAATCTGAAAGTGAATATAAAAATGTATATTCATTAACTTGAATCCCTATACACTCTATACTCTCTTCGGAATAAGTGGAGAACCGAAAGAGAACCAGTTAAAAGCATTTGGTTGACGTATTTAGCAGGCTCTACTTCCAGAGAGCCTTAGTACTCCTTTTTGCACAGCATGAAAAACAAAGCGCAAAACTTAACAATAAAGACAACAAAACTCCCCAGGGGCGATCACAGTCGCATTATTCAAAGGAATCGGGCACAGTGAAACTTTGCTCTCAAAAGACAGAAATGTGTCTTGGAGATGTCATCAAGGATAGCTTTGCACACATTTTCTGTTACATAAGTGAAAAACCTCACCAAGCAACTATATCCTTTTATCCTCGTTTTTTTTTTTGCATTTTTTTTTTCTTCTTTGCATTTCATTCTAAAATGCCTTTCGTTTCGGGAGAAAGGAAAAGTGCCAGTCTTTACATATACTAGATCGGGATTGGTCTATCTTAAGAGGTCGGTAAATAGGAGGAGCTTCTTGATCAAGAAGCCACGCTAACGGCTAACTGATGTGCTGCGACACACATTGAAAAACATAAGTCGGAAAAAGTTATATTTTCTTCTTAGGTAAATGCTCATTTGTTATTAATTCTGCGTTAGGTTTCACCACTTCTTATGTAATATCTTAGTCTTTTCCTTTTTCTTTTTCTTATTGCCACTATACACATCCTTTTCATGGGTCGCTTCTTACCACCTCTCCCTTGTATGAGATTTCTTATAAAAACTCTTCCATCCGCGATTTTACTCTCGTTCTTGTGATAATAAGTAGTTACTACCCTCTCAACCAACGAAAGACAGACACGTACCACGTAACATCGACAACATCTTATTTGGGTGCAGAGAAGGATTCAAAATCTGTCATCTCAATGCGCATAGTCTCAACATACATAAATTAGGCTATATACCAATGTTATCTGGTTGCGTGTAGGAATGTAGATGTCGGCTCTATACACATGCAACACAATTCAACCCTGGTATCCCTGACCAATTATATCACATCCCTAACTATAATCTCTTCTGAATTGATTAAGCAACGAATACTATAGGCGAAGGGGTTGCAATTCGTTGCAAGTCCTCCCTTAGACGCAAAAATTCTTAAACTTCCTCAGGACACGGATGTCGAATATTTTATTTCTTTAAATTCGTGATGGTTTCTCTCAGTGCGATGCTTCTTGCGTCCATAATTTCAGTAAATACTCTGCCTCACTCCACCAACGTACGTACATCGCACCCTCTTTCCATTTTTTGACCATCCTACCACATTTTTAGAGATTTCCCTCTATAGCATGTTAGGAAATTTTTATTTGTGGTGATTTCAAATTTGGGAGGATGAATAGATGAATACAGGTTTTCCTTAGATACAATTCGATATTTTTTTGTATCCTTTTCCATCCGTTGTTTTTATTTATATATTTTTTCCATTGTTGTTTTTTTCGTTTACTTTGTTTTCATAGCTATTTTTATATTTTGCATATCCTTTGGACAACTATTTAAGAGGTTTTTCGGGAAATTCTAGATCCTTCTTGACCTTGCTTTTGTGTCCAGTCCATTTTTTTTTTTTTGGGATTTTGTTTGCTCATCTGTCGTGTTAGATGCTTGCGCTGATGAAGATGTCCTTTTGTGCAACGAATTTGCATTTCACTCGTCCTGTAGCACTCACACAGTTGCATCAATCGCGTTGTAAAGAATTTGAATGTAAAATCCTTGAATATGCGACTGATTCTATTTTTAGGGAATGCCGTAGGACAAGCACTGGCCGTACTTTGAATTATCGATTAATGACTCGTCTTACGAGTGTGTGCAACAAAAACAAATTTTTATATTCTCTACTGTCCCTGCTTCGCCACCGTCCTTGTTGGCGCCATAAAATTACAGAGGGGACTGCATGGTTAGTAGGAAAATGACCCCCGTACCCGCTTTTTAGGTTTTAAACCGGTATAGTGATAAGGTGGCACGTGTCATCACCATCTTCTGAATGTACGGCTATCGAATGGGAGCGAAGTGCGCCCCCACAGAATGTAATGGAGATCCCTTAAAAAAATTGTTTGGAGGCATTATCTTCATAAGATGTCAGTGTTTTCTGTATAATAATTTTTTAACAATATTATCTATAATCCCATGGAAGCACCTAAGAATTGTAGTAGTATTTTTTTTTTTGTGTTATATCGACAATCCGAACGTCAACTAATAAGATAGTTATTCAAAGGCAGGTTTAAAAAAGGTGAACATTTGAGATTTAAATTTTTAAAGTGGCTCAGTTCAGTTGTCAAACTAAGAGTTCAGTTGGAAATAAAAAGCGTTAGGCAAAGAAAATTGAAACAAAGAAACCAATAAATTTAATTCAAATACAAAACTTACTTTTTTTATACGTATACATATGCCATTGGAGAAAGTCAGCCGTTGAAGTTGTCAACATCGATAGTTCATTTTCAAACCAAGAATCATAGAGAGAAAAGGAAAATTAAAAGAAAAAGTATATTTAAAAAACAATATCGTCTACAATAAATTTAGTTTAAATATAAAATGTCGTTTTGTTAAAAGCATTTATAATATTTGGTTGGCAGTATTTTGGCGTTGATTATTCAAAGTTATAGCAGCAAGAAACTCAGGCGTCCTGGACACAACGAGGAGGATAATTTCGAAGCAGATGGGTGGAAGGTAGATGAGTATAATGGCTGTAAATTATTCTCCACTAAATCTTGGAGATTTGCATTATTTGCGGGCAATGCATATAGAATTGTGGTTTAGCCAACTCAGTATTATCAGGATTTCCCACATGACCGTGCTATATATATAAATATAATAATAGTATTAGGAGAAGCAGGTATGAAATGTGGGTTTGTTTGTTACAGTAGCGGGCCAATATTGTGCCCATTTGACATATATGGCAATTTGTTGCTCCTTCAACATATGGGAACCGTGAATAAGCAATAATTAAAAAAAAAACACCGGCATAGTTTTGTATTGATTTGTTAAATATGTTCGCGGGATACGGAAAAGCGATGGTTCGACTTTTTTGAACAAGTGTTTCAAACATTCCAGGCAAGGACCACAGTAGGCACTAAAAAAAGATGAAGGTGCTAAAATGCAAGTGCTCTTGGGCCTAGTTTATTTTATTTTTTTTTTAAAAAGGCGTAGGAGGAGGCAACATTATAACATTTGTGATGGTAGTGAAGAACGTGCGATTCGACGCTATGACTGTTAGAATCACTACAAATAGAACTAAAGCCTCAACACATCAGTCCAATGCCGCATGCAGAATTCCATCGTTATTCACAAGTATACTCAACTGATGTTAGATTGCTATATTATTGCGCTACGGTATACGGCTCTAATGCTTTGCTTATTCGATTTTCTTTCGGTGTTGTTCTTCATTATTTGCTTGTGTACTGTGGGTATATCTGTTAAAAATGCCACAACGTCTCTAGACTGCATTCTATGAAACGGGGTTTATCAGGTGTATGCATACGTTTTTTCCGGCTTAACTAAGAGGTGGCGCCAGCGAAAAGTACGCAGCGTATTTATCTGACACATACGTCATTTTGTTCGTCTGAGATTTCACTACAAAAACACACAAGTTGAGTCCGCCAAAAACGAGCGTCTTTGTTTTATCGTTCAGTGACCATGTCGAGTTTTGTGCCTGAAAAAGAACATTTGCGGCGCACATTGCTTTTCTTATTTAATCAAAAGAAAAAGTTTGCTGATAGAAGCATATGGTGAACACGCACCATCAATTAGAATATGTGATACATGGTTTCGAGAATTTAAAAATGGTGATTTCCATGTGAAAGACAGTGAGCGCACTGGTAGACCACAAAAATGTGAAGACGAGGGATTGCAGAAGTTATTGGATGATAACCCAATTTAAACTCAACGGCAATTAACTGAAGCATTACATTTGTCACAAGAAACAATCAGCAGACGTTTACGAGCAATGGGGAATATCACTAAATTCAGTAAATGGGTCCCACGCGATTTGAATGAGCGTCAAATGGAAAATCGCAAAGTCCGTTGTGAAATGTTGCTTCAACGCCACGAAAGGAAATAATTTTTGCATCGAATTGCTACGGGTGGCGAAAAATTGATTTATTTTCAAAACCCGAAGCGGAAAAAATCATGGCTTTCACCTGTCGAAGCCGGTCCCTTAACACCAAGGCCAAATCGCTTCGGCAAGAAGACCATGCCCTATTTTTGGTGGGACCAGAGGGGTATTGTGTATTATAAAATCTTGAAGCCCGGCGAAACCGTTAATACACAACGTTATCGTAAACAAATGCTCAAGTTAAACCACACATTAATCGAAAAACGACCGGAAGAAGGGCCAGAAGACATGGCAAACTGATTATGTTACACGACAACGCGCCGTCTCACACAGCAAAACTAGTGAAAGACACTTTAAATCGTTTGCGTGGCACATCCTTCTGCACCCGCCGTACTTCCCGGACTTGCCGCCATCTGTCTATCATCTCTCCGCATCAATGGGGCACGCGCTCGCAGAGCAGCACTTCAACAATTTCGAGGAAGTTAGAAAATGGCTCGACGAATGGTTTGCCGCGAAAGACAAGCAGTTTCTCTGGCATCATCAGCATCATCATCATCATCATCATCATCATCATCATCGGCACTACAACCGGGATCCAGTCTCGGCCTTATTTAACAAGTCTGAGTTTTGTTAAACTTTCCATAATAATTTGGTTATTAGCCTTGCGCCAACGTTTTTCTGGCATGCTATTCATAAATTACCTGAAAGTTGGGCGAAATGTATAGAAGCCGATGGCCAATATTTTGAATAAAAAAAATTTATTTCCCTAGAAAATTACCCTTTTTTTACCAAAGAAACCCGAAAAACGTATGCATACACCTGATAAGTACCAGAAGGTACTAAAAATGTCAAAAGCCCGACCCGAAATCAGAATAAAACCAAAAAGCCCATTGAAGCGAAACGTCCTATACTCTCGTTCCCATATATCGTGGTATATGAGTACTAGCCACGACCCAGAAACCTCTCACCCACAAATTTGGATTGAGTCTCAGACGGGTGCGGTGCTAGAATTAGCGCGCCTGTAAAGTTCACCAACTGCAGCCGTTTGAAAAAAGACAGTAAGGGCGCCACTGTACTTGTGGCGATGCTCACATATACATACACAGTACACAAGCAAATAGTGAAGAACACCGAACAAAAAATCGAATAAGAAAATGCATCAGAGCCGTATATTATAGCGATAACATAACAAAATCCACATCAGTCGAATGTACTTGAGTTTAGAAATCAAATTCGTACACACGTCGGTGGCCTGATGTGTTGCGCTTTGGTTCAATTTTTGGTGATTCTAACTGTCATAGCGTCAGTTTGAATCACACGTTGTTCACTATCATCCCAAACGCTATATACTCGTTGGGTGGGATTTTGTAATTGAAGCGGTTGAAGTGCCGCGGGAAGGATGTTGCTGGCAAAAGTAGATTGGAGGTATGGCAAAAGACCACATGACGGTTGTCAATGAAATCGCAATTAGAACAGCGTGGCCGACGCTAACTACAAACTACAGCCAAGTTTATCGACGCCTTGTTAACTTGAGGACGCAGCTGAACAAGGACACGAACCTGAAAAATTAACGAAAATAACATAAACAGTTTACTGTAGAATGAATATCCAGAGAAGGCGTCTTCAGAAAAAACCACAGGAAGAGCCGCCAATCTTCCTCACTCCCCAGTAATCCATCCGGTTAAAAGGATTTCGCCAGTAGAACTCGGCGGAACCGCAAAGTTTGACAGAAAAAGTTTCAACGACGTCTTGCGGACCGGATCTCATTCAATCACTCTGGGTGATTAGATTCTGAGAAAACCGGTCGACATTATCATCAACATCAAAGAAATGTTTTCCCAAGTCCAGATGCCCAAGCCCAATAGTGCCATCTTTTGGCACAAAGAAACCCAAAATGGGAAACCGGCAAAATACCTTTTGGCTTCCATAATATTTGAGGCCACATCATTACCATCTACGGCGGTTTCTGTGATAAACGGGAAAGCTGAGGAATTCAAAAAGGAGCCACACGAAATTACTACAGGGACGACTACGTGCAAAGTTACGCAACAACAGTCACAAACTAGGCGAAGGCGGTGAAAACGCGGCCGCTACAACGTAGGGTGGTTCTGGAGCACATCCCCAGATATCGTCACTTCGAAAATGATTCTATTAAGAGGGAAGGTACCAGTGCGGTAATGTATACTTTCGACTCATGGCGATTCATAGCACTAGTGCTTATTCAAGGGAAGGAGCTGATACAGGACCTCTGGGGGGTAGAGTGAGAAAATATAGGAAGAGCAGAAGACGCCTGAAGGAAGAACTGGGAATCTAGCGCTTTCAAGCTATTATCGAAACAACAAGATTTCCAACTACACATCTTCGACGATGCCAGCAAAGGAACCTACGCCAACAAAAGTTTACTGGAGAACAATGGTACCTGATGGAAGAGCAAGTCTCACCACGATCAGTAACAAGGCTCGAGTGGGACGCGAATAAACCAAATTCCATGCAATAATACCACGAATCTCCGAAGAATGTTTCCAATGATATGTAGTGATCCGGAAGCCCTACCATCCTCCTTAATCCAAACGATTTCTCATATAATAATACATAATACATATCTCATTATCACCCCATTTAATCCAAACGATTTCCCATATAATAATACATAGCGGTTGCTTAATACAGAATCGTCACCAAGTAAATATAGTAAATACTCAAAGTGGCGATTCTGAAATCAAATCGACCATTTTTCCAAATATACATACCCCATATCCCAATATACAAAACCCATCCATCATCACACTTTCCTAAACGATTTCAAAAAAAATTGTTATCCTATGTACATAGCAGCTGCAATAGCGTTTGCTTAATATGATGAACCCAGAATCATCACCAAGTAAATATAGTAAATACCCTATGTGACGATTCTGAAAAGAAATCCAACACAATAAAATATTATTGTCGCACAAGCGAAAAACCTATAATCAAGCTAACGGTAGCAGTTTGACTTCGTTCATGAGAAAGAAACTTCTCGAAGAAGAAAATGAAAAAGAGGCAGTTTGTACTTTCGTAGAGAGGAGTAGAATTTCAACCACAGGAGGGTGCGCACGTTTTGTGTCTGTCCACAAAAAATCAATTTAGTTTTGTTATAATTAGTTCGCCTCTCATATACAAATACTTGTGGCTTTATATTGTTTTAACTAAAAAAACTGTTGTTGATTACATTTGAATTAAATATTGTTATTCATGTGAAAAATCTGAAAATACAGTACTAACTATACAATTAGTTTATCGACCATTAACTCATTTTTACAGACCATTTTTATCTTACTCCGTCCCTTATGGTGCCGCTAAATGTGTAATTAAAAGCTGCTATTAAGTGTTAAGACGTCTCGTTAAAATAGTGTCCACGCTCTGATGAGAGGTTTTAGAAGTGCAAGTGTGGTGTGCCATGGTAGTCAGCACTAATAAATTATTTTACTCTCGAATAATTTTGGCGGAAATTCTAGTTGAATCGTTTGGTTGTGAATCAAAATTAAACATACAAGTGAATGTACATAACAATACATCTAGATTATCTTACATAATTAACAACAGCAACAACAAATACATCAAAAACAAAACAACAACATCAACCATCAAAAAGTTATATTAATTCTAATAACTCGACTTCAAATATAAAACAACAAAAAAAAAAAAAATTCGACTGGGAATCTTTGAGAAATATCAACATCAAACACGTCTAATAGTTGCTTCTTCTAATTTGTCTATTATGCGAAGTATAATCAAGCATCTTTATAACTACAATAAACCTCTATTTAATAATTATAAATAATAATATATACATATAAACAAATACTTCCCAATCAACAAAAAACAAAAAAAAAGGAAAGCAAGAAACAAGAAAAAAAAATCTATATATAACTATGTACATACATACATGTTTGTATATATATATGTACATACCTAGAAGATATGAAAGGAACACTATTATAGAAATGAATAAAGTTGCGCACATCTCTTAATGATTCAAAAACAAAACAAAAACAAAAACGCTATAGAAAAGGAAAAGCTAAAAACCCGGTTTAATTCAGCAGACTACAATCAACAACACCAGCAAATCCATTAAGCTACTTGGATTTCACCCGATGGCGTAAAGCGAAATCAAATAGGCCACTTCCTCAGACACAAAAGACACCACTCGAATATCCTCGACGTAAGATCATATAAGGGAGCATATTGCAACTCCGATCATCTTCTAGTGATGGGCAATGTTCTAGTGACGAGCAGAAAATTCGACATTGATCAACTAAAAGACCTACGCAAAAGAGCTGAATAGCGAGACAAAACTAACGAATAGATTTAGCATCCTACTGAATGGAAGTAGTGAGGAAGAGGAAACCAATAATGTGGACATTAAATGGGCATCGATCAGAGACGTAATCAAACAAACAGCCTAAAAGGTATTAGAATTTAAGAAAACAATTAAGTCCAACCTTAGTTTGACCATGAGGGCATAGCAAGATTCGAACAACGTAAACACCTCAGAGTGATCAACTTAGATAGATATGATGAAGTCAACGCAGGAAGATACACGACGATTCGGAAAGAGACAATGAGACTTTTCAAACGCAGAAAACGCGACTGGGAGAAGCCTTGGATCGAAAAAATCCTAGAAAATGCCAGTGCAAAGAAGGTCAGAGTTATGTATGCTAGCATGAACTCAATTAGAAATGGCTACCGAGACGCAAACAGCAGTCTGGTCACAGAAAGAAACAATATCGTCACAAGATGGAACCAGTACTTTGAAAACCTGTTCAATCCATCAACCACAAATAAACGCACCAGGCGTATGTACGGCCGAGCGTCAAATCCCAAAGCCCTTTTTCAAAGAAGTTGTAAACGCAATAAATCGATTGAAAAACAACAAGGCTCCTGGAGTGGACTGCATACTGGCAGAGCTTATGAAGCATGGAGGAGCAACCGCTCAAAACATCTACCAATTGATCAAAACAATATAAGGGATAAGGAACTCACTCCGGAAGAATGGGAAACCTCAATATTTATCCCATCTTCAAAAACGGCGACAGATCTGATTGTGAAAACTACAGGGGAATATCATTGCTCTCAACCACATACAAAATACTAACAACTGTCATACTGTCGAGAATCACACCATACGCAGAAGAAATACTGGGAGACTATCAGTGCTGATTCCATAGGAACCGGTCAACGACCGACCAAATGCTCACAGTAAGGCAATTGTTGGAAAAGAAGTGGGCATACCACCAACTTCGCGTTGACTTCAAAAACTCCTAGGACTTAGTCGCAAAGCAAAGACTTTGCCATATTCTGGTTCAACTGGGAGTCCCGAAAAAATATGCCGCCCTCATTCAAATTTGCATGAACGAAAATAAAGGGCGAGTTAGAATAGTAAACCACCTCTCAGAACCATTTTAAATCCGCGACGGACTAAAACAGGGAGATGCCATGTCACCATGTTTTTAATCCTGTATTCAAGTATATTATGAGAAAGGTACAAGACGACAATATTGCCTGTTCATTTCTGAACGGGATCACACAAGTGCTCGCATCTGCGGATGACATCGCCGTTTTGGGCGATAATCTAGAAACTGTAAATAAAAACAGTGAAATGATCATGCAAGTGGCAGAAGAGGTGGGCCTAGAAATAAATGAACACAAAACAAAATACATGATTACGGCGAGAGCAGGTGGACCTCAGGGAAGACATATAAATGTCAGAGGCAAGATATTTGAAAAAGGTAAAGAATTTAAATATCTTGGAACGATACCGGCCGGTAACATGTCGAAGGAAATTAACGGAAGACTGCATTCAGTAAACTACTGAAATCCAAACTGCTATCACGCAATATAAAGGTCCATGTTTATAGAACCATAAGCATGTCGAGTGTTCTGTACGCATGCGAAACACGGGCTCTCACAAAACGGAAAGAAAAAAAATTCCGCCTCTTTGAGATGATGATGGAGAGGCAGGACAATGGAGGTAACTCCATAATCACGAATTGGAAGAGCTATACCGCAAACCTACAATAGTGAGAGTAATGAGGACGCGAAAATTATGATGGGCCGGAAATGTGGCGAAATGGGCAACGATAGGACCGTGCGTAGAATTCTTGCCGTAAGACTAATAGAAAAGAGACCGGTAGGATGGCCGCGACGAAGATGGGAGGACAATGTGAGGTTTGACCTTGAGGAAATCGGATCAGATGTTCAAGCGTGGAAGATGAGTGCACAGGACAGGGAACGATGGCACAGGTCATGAACTTCCGGGCGTCTATAGGCCAATAAATAGTAATAATAAATAGTAATAGTATGCACATCTATACCTCCGTTCCGTATACACTAACTCGTCCTCCTCTCGCACTGTGCTCTGACATTTACGGGTATTTCAAAATCCTCTTTTGTATGCGCGCTACTGCTAGAAAAAAAACACTTGCATGATGATCCCGCTGAGACAGTCCCCCCGGAGATCCAAATAGTAAAGTAGCTTACCTCCGGCGTTTTTCATATTAGGGAGGTACTGTGGTGGTTCAATGTAGATGTGGCAAACAGGGGTACGGTTTCACTATACCCCCAACACTGCACTTGTGAAATAGAATTGTTAAATGATCACTGACAATGGAGAAAGAAAAATAAGAATGAAACACACTGTCTTGTTCCGCTGTAATTTTGTCCTTTTATTTTTGCTTATTTCTTGTGGTAATTTGATTTATTGTAAATTGATTTAACATTTGTCTTTTATTTTCTTCACTAAGTCCTTTCCTTTATCTTAACATTTGTTTTCAACGAGATGCTACATTAAATAAATAGTCGCACTTCTTGCCGTTCCACAGCGAATTTTTTATTCGCACTATTTGTTAGGCCGCTGTGCCAAGAAAAACGAAATTGATATTTTTGTATAAATGACTACTGAATGAAATCGAAAGTACAATTTTAACGACAACCGACGGACTCGATGCCCTTCAACGTGTATATACACCACGGGGGAATGAAACTTGACATTTGTTGGGTTGACTCGCGACGCGTGCGCTCTTGATGATGATTGTGAATCGACTAATCCCAATCAGGGATGAAAATTGGCATTTAGGATTTGCACGACGATTAACCAAGCACTGTCGTGCTCTCTCATGCATTCCTTAAATTTCCCGGCCCATCGAGGTGAATAACCACTTGTGCATTCATTCGATCGTCGCTGGGCATAGGAATAATGGCGAAACCAAAAGGGAGAGCACAATGACCTAGGGTTGGTTTGGCTTTTGCTGATCTGAGGCTGACCGAGTGAGCTAGTTCGCTGACTGTGGTGATCTCAGAGTGCGATGTACTCTGAAGAGGAAAAAATGGGATGGAAAGGAAAGTGTTTTGTGTTATTCACGTGAATAAAGAGATCATTGATTCCAAGCGAATAGAGTGTTTGGGGGAAGTCAAAGGGACGGTAAATCGGCTAGGGAATTATGACCGTGGGAACCAAATTAAATAATTCGATAATTTCCCCAGTGGCTTTGCGATGATGGGACAGCATCGCTCGCCCAGACTGTGCCGTTGCTAAGACCGACATGAAACTCCGATCTCATGGGTTACGGTAATGGAGTTGCCGTATGGCAAAAAAGGAGCTAAATTCAATTATGCATTATCTGCATAGAATAATGAATTCAGCTATGTGTCCTTTTGGGAAACATTATTTTCAGGTAAAATAGCTGGTGGAAGGAGTTGGGGTTGAGCTGACGCGCTGTTAGCGGTCGAAATTAGGTTGGAATTGTGGGTTGGTTCTCCATGTAATATAGAGAACCCCCACAGTACCATAATTTCCCACATCAATTCCAGTACAGTTCATCAACCAAACAATCGAAACATAATCGATATCGCGCAACATATAGCGTGACGGAGCGGTCTCTCACCTTGGGATCGACTCCACCCAGCCAATAACTTGATGAAGTTGCATTTCGTCGGGCGGCAGGAACCCACCTACCACTCGGCCTTTAGTCCCTATTTTACGACAAGACGCCCTGGCTGTGAGTACTCGCACATTCTAAGGCCATACTTACAGGGCTATTAAAATGTCATGATGTTTTTCTTCGATCTTGTTTGACATTTTATAATGAAACGACTTAGCTCTGTACAGCGTTTGTAAAGTATTCAGATATATCACGAAAGTTTGCATTCTATAAGGAAGGTGTTTCTCCGGTTAAAAAAACTTATGGTCCAGATAATCAACCTACAAAACGAACAAGTCTATATACAATCGAAAAGAACGTATCCTCTACGTCTTATTCCATTAGTATTAAGCTCAGACATTTAAGGGTACTTCAAAATAAATTTGTTTTCGCGCGTTAATGTAAACAAAAAATTATAAATATAAAAATTTTGAAGAAAATGCAACGACAATAGCTTAGAGAGAGTTTGTGATGACCGTGATAAATCGATCCGGTGCCTTTCTCACCAATCTCATTAGTCTTAAGGAACAACTCGGCGCATTTAACGCTATGATCCTGCTTTGAAAGTATATAAAATTAAACTTCTAAAATTTAAAATAGACCAACCTTCGGAATCGTCTTCCCGTCACCGTTGTGTTCGACCAAATTTTGTTTATCGACGAGACCAGTTCCTGACTTAGTAGCTACGTCAACAACAAAACTTCCGCGCTTGGGCTAAAGAATTGGAATCTGACATTGGTCGTGTCATTCGCGAAATACCAATGCTCAAACGCGTCGTCGTAGTTTATGACCTCAAAATGGACTACACTAGACACAGTTAGGGCCAAGATTTAAAAAAAAATAATCTCTAAAATAGAATAAGAAATGGTTCTTTTGTATGATAATACAGATTATACGACAAAATTAAGAGAGAAACAATAAACAAATCTTTTGGAAAAAAGTACCTATAAATGAATTACTTGTAATTTAAATTTGTTTACTCACTCATTTAGAGAACATTTATTACTAAAGGTTTGTAGCAGAAAGGGCCTGAAGAGGAACCCGACAAGGGAGAGCAACGAAATTCAGTCAACCTAAATCTAAGCCACTCAAGTGGATGGAAATTGAATATGAGGAAGATAAGTGTAAGAACTTTAATTCATTTTTGTAGTTTTTTATTAAATTATACTCAGCACATCAATGTGTGAACCAGACCACATTCCAGTTAATGTCAGAGATCAACAGCAAGAGCTGTTAGAAAGAAAACATGTTACCAAAAGCAGAACTGGACCCCAAAATTGAGCTCTGCGGAACGTCCAAATTAAACAATATTTTATCAATGAATATACTATTTATTTTTAGTTCTGTGACATATTTACAAGATACGACCTAAATAAGTCAAGTACGAAAACGAAATCCCGCTCTTTCCAATTTACTTAGCAAAAAAATGTTGGTTAACCATTTCGAAAGCTTTGCTAATGTCAATAAACGAGTTAGCTTGTATAAATTTTCTCTCATCGAGATATGACATTATTCGGGAACAAAACTAAAGGAGAGCATTCCTCGTTAATTTGCGTATTAGAAAACCAAATTTCCATAAATGTTTTCAATGATTTGCTAAAAACAACTTGTTTTGTAAAACAACTAAACAAATCAGTGACTTTTCGCCCAAAATTTCAAGTTCAATCTTTTTATTAAAAAATAAAAAATAAATATAACTTGCAGTTTAAATGTGATCTTATTTAAAATTCTAATATTCATAACAATTTATATGCCCGAACGCGGAAACATAATTGTTGCGGATTGGCAATTAAATGTGCTGGAATGTACTGGAGTAATCTAGTACATTCGCATGTATACCAGTTGCGCAGCAGCTGGCACCAACTGGCCATCATTGTCACCACGATGATGTCATGGCGTCACTTTTTGAATTGGCAGTTATGCCATTTCATGAGTCTGCAATCAACCTTCAACGGCATCGGAGCAAGCATCGTCATCACGAGTGAAACGGACAAGAAGTTAATCATTGTCATTGTTAACACAACTTAGAATATACATTAAATTAAATCAATCCTGCCTTTCATTGGATTCCTCTCGTCAAGGGTAACGTCATACAAGGCTTACCACTCAACATTTTCTGAAGGGGACAGCGGACAACTACGAACACTACTACAAAACATTTCTGGTCCTTCGAAACGGATCCAGTGCTTCATTGGATTAGCATCATCGCCGCCCAGTTCGCGGCACATAGACTCTGCAACCTGACTCGACACAAATCAAGGAGCTGAAGCTGCAACACTCATAAAATCATAATACCTGTAGGATCTGAAGGTATTCCTAAACTCCAATCGTCTGTGAAACAAACACAAGATGTCTGATTGGGACACAGTTACGGTTTTACGTAAACGGGCTCCGAAACCACCTGCCCTCAAAACAAAAAGTGCTATTAATCAGGCACGTCGTCAGGGCGTTCAAGCGGATACTCAACAGAAATTTGGTGCCGGTACTAATAAGCAGCACATCAACACTAAAAACACGGCTAAATTGGACAGGGAAACTGATGAACCTAAACATGAGAAAATACCTTTAGAAGTCGGCAAGATCATTCAACAGGGACGCCAAGGGAAAGGATTGAGCCAAAAGGACTTGGCAACAAAAATATGTGAAAGGAAACCACAGGCAAAGGTAGAAGCCGATCTATCGAAGCTGCGCCCAGTGCAACAGCGAAGGCTGGCAATATCCGGACAAAATGCTGGTGAATCCCCGAAGGGAACGGAGAGTGCTCAAAGGAAACGAGGAAAGGAACAGGACCCTAAGCCTAACCACAGTGAGAGTGACAAGCAGGAAGAAAGTGATACATCGAGTGAAGCTGGTGACGGGGAAAGTGATTCGACGTCGAAACCTGGTAACGATGCTCCTCGGACTGGTGCACCGGCCATCTCCCCGCCAGCAAGTCGTTCGCCCCCAATGATGTTCCGGCCACCTCTACGGCGCCCGGAAACTCCGTCGGGACTTGACATGCGAATGCCGTCCGGCCCAATCACGGTTCGTCCCTGCCTAGGTGGCTTGCCTCGGCAATTAGGAGTTAATATGCCGCTCGGCCCTCCACCCGGATTGCCATCACGGATGATGCACCCGGAAAATTCCCCCCGTAGGGACAACGGTTCCCCGCCGACATTCCTCTGTCGGCGGAACAACAAAGATCTCGACCGACGACATTCCTCGCTCGGAAGAGATCATACGTTTTCTCGCTACACTATGCACAACGGAGCCGACAATCACCACGGCAGTGGTGGCGGAGGCGACGGCGACAACTTTGACAACGGTTCCGCGATGACATTCCTCAATCGGCGGAACACCAAAGATCTCGACCGACGACATTCCTCGGTCGGCAGAGATCATACATGTGTTCATCACCAACCCGAGTCGAGTACAAATGTAAGGACATGCACAAAAGAAGATGACAGTTCCAAGGATTCCTTAAGTCGTGGATCAGAGGACAGCGGCCGCCAGATGATCATTGCAAATCAAACGCTAAGTGATTTGTTGGAGAAAAATTCAATGGAAACCGCTGTTGATGCAAAACGAAAGCAGGATGACGAACTTTCTACAACGATAGTTCAAACCAACGTGTCTTTGACAGCTGCTCCAATACAACAACCGACCACGATTAAGGAACTCATCGCCGCTCAGTTCGCGGCACAGGCCACCATCTCCGGTACTTTCCTCAACATACAGGAAAAGGGACAACCAAGTCCGACAGCAATCGAGGCAACCAAATGCGCACTCCGCGCCGAATGGGAAGCCTTCTCCAAGCGGCACTACGACATCTTCTACCTGGCGGCACCTGAGGATCAGCAACACGCGTACTTCGCGGATGATTGTTTCGGCGAAACCGAAGAGATATACCTCGAGGAAGAGACGAAGCTCCTTGAGGCCCAGTACGCGCTCAAAGCAGCCTCCTCAACCATGGTCAACAGCACCAATCGCCTCCACCCTAGCGAGCTACCCCCAGTGCAGCTGCCAATGGCCGACATCAAGCCATCAGAAACGGAACTGCACCCCAGAACAGTGGATGAGAGTGAGCAGGCCGCCGACCAGAGTGCCGCCTGCCCAAAGCCCAACCTACCCAAGGTCCCGATGATCGACCCAGTGCCGAAGCCGCCACAGAAGACGATGCCGCGCACGCATTGTGGGGCACACCATGACATAGCCGTTCCTCGTGGGTTGCGAACTTACAACTCCGACCCAGAGGAACTGGCTACCATCACACGGACTCCAGAGCAAGCAGTGGGCACGGCGTACATAGGATCCGTGTCAGATCCAACGCCAATGCCTTCCACGAATTCGACTGTTCCAGCAACAGTAGTCGGCCCGATGACTAACCAGCCCAGTGTCCCGATGCACAAAACACCGCCGACACCCGTAAAGCAACGGGGTGCTTGCACATTCTGCAGGGCCTCACACACCATTTACGCTTGCGAGGGCTTCCGATCACTCACACCTGGCCGTCGAAAGTCCTTCGCACACAAAAGAACCCTGTGCACCAACTGCTTGGGTCGCCACCGCCTGCGCGACTGCCACTCCAACAAGACGTGCCGTCAATGCCAGCGGAGACATCACACCCTGCTGCACGTCCGGTCTACCGCCAACGACAGGACAACATCACCGCCACAACGAGCCAAAGGATCCGCCCCCCGGATCGACCGCCAGGAAGGGGTCTGCGCACATACAATCAGCACCCCTTCACAGTATTCCGCGTTGCTGCCAACAGCCAGAGTCATCGTGACGTCGGAGACCGAACAGAGGATTGAAGTCCGTGCTCTACTGGACCCCTGCTCCAATGGCACCTTCATTTCAACATCACTCGCCCGAAGGTTGCACCTCCGATGCCAAGCATCACCCGCCCCCACCTACGGTGTTGGGGGCACTCGTGGCCTTGCCACCAGGACTCAGGCCGCCATCAGAATCACTTCTCGCCTCCACGACTCGAGACAATGGACACTGAGGCCCTTCATCCTGTCCGGGCTCTCAGTGTATACACCACCACCAGGATCAACGACAAGGGATCTCTCGTTCGTGGCGGATCTGGAACTTGCAGATCCGAACATCGCCTCCGCCGAGAAGGTGGACATCATCCTTGGGGCAGACATATACCCCAACATCATCGTCGAAGGTCTCAGGAAGGACCAACGTTCCGGCCTCGTCGCGCAGGCCACTGAACTGGGATGGGTGCTAACAGGCTCAGCACCCACCACATCATCCAGCGCAAAGGTAACAAGGCCTGTCACCAGCCATCATATGGCCATTCCTCGTGGGTTGCGAATTTACAACTCGGACCCAGAGGAACTGGTCGACCTTCCGACTGAAGGCCGCGGCTTCCATCAGAGATCCCAAAGGACGTCTCGCCGGCATCGGCCGCAGTGGCCACATACGAAGCCCATTCAACTACCAGCCACCGATCACTTGCGCGACCCAACTACAAGACATGCCCCCCGCCCTCTGAACCATTGCAGGGGCAAGGGGCAATCGAGGAACCAGGAGCCTACCCACTCGAACACTTCAAGGCATCCCACCACACCCAGGGCACCACGTGGTCAAGCTCCTGCCCAGCTCCAAAGCTACCCAGGCCAACCGCTACCACCTGTAGCCACCACAACAGGACCAGGAGCGCGCAATGCCCCGCTTGGCGGGCGGCGCTACCCAGCAACCAGCGGTCTCTCGAACTCCAGCAAGAAAGCACGCCCCTCTGTGCATCCACAGGGGCTGCATTCCGACGACCCCGGGAGGCACTTGCCCCGTGACTGCCACTACGAAAGGACACGCGGACAGTGCCAGGGTAGACACCGCACCCGACTCCACGTTACAGCACACACCCCCAACGGTCGCAACCTGCCGGCCACTCACTCCAGACGGGCGCCAACGTGCGCAGTACATGGCACCACCACCGGTCTCGACATAGCTAGACCCACCACCAGTCATCACGTGGTCATTGATCGTGGGTTGCGACCTTACAACTCCAACCGGGATCAACTGGCCGTTCCCGCGACCACAAGAGGCAACGGACATCAGCGATGGGAAAGAGGTTCCTGTCGCCATCGCTCATACGGGCCATCCCAGACCCTCAAGTCTCCAGCGCTCCTCAGGGCGGGCGGCCCCCTCTCAACCGATCATCAACGTGAAAGTGGACACCCGACCAAGACCAACCGGCACCAGCAGACCGCACACTCCCGGCCCTTGGCCACCGTCCCCTGGAACGAAATGATTCGCCAATGATTGGCGAAGGCGGGCGGAATGTTGCGGATTGGCAATTAAATGTGCTGGAATGTACTGGAGTAATCTAGTACATTCGCATGTATACCAGTTGCGCAGCAGCTGGCACCAACTGGCCATCATTGTCACCACGATGATGTCATGGCGTCACTTTTTGAATTGGCAGTTATGCCATTTCATGAGTCTGCAATCAACCTTCAACGGCATCGGAGCAAGCATCGTCATCACGAGTGAAACGGACAAGAAGTTAATCATTGTCATTGTTAACACAACTTAGAATATACATTAAATTAAATCAATCCTGCCTTTCATTGGATTCCTCTCGTCAAGGGTAACGTCATACAAGGCTTACCACTCAACATTTTCTGAAGGGGACAGCGGACAACTACGAACACTACTACAAAACAATAATTTTGATATGTTTAATGTCAGTCTCGAATCGGATCTGTTACACTATACCGCACCCAGTATTTAAGTAAATCAAAATACCAAGTGTAGAGAAAAACAAACAGAGTAAAAATAAATCAAGTTGGTGGCAAAAAAGGCATAATGAATAAAGAAAATGAAATTAATGATTCTATATTGAAACATCAGAAGTCAAGATCAAAATACAAAGAAAAACAAAAAGGAAATGAAAATATCAAAGAGAGAAGAAAAATAAATAAGGAAAAAAAAAAGTAATTTCAAATACAGAAAGAAAAAGTAGACGAATAAAATAAAAAAGGAGTGAAAAAGATGGAGAAGAATAAGTAAGAATAAAAAGTAAACCGAATTAAGAAGAACAAGGGAAATGAAGAAGGATGATTTTATATCTACAATCTAAAGAAGGCGCAATTAAAAATAAAATAAATATATAAAAACAATGAAATAAAAATATAGCATAACACAATATTAAAGAAACTATTTATTCATATTCTCAAAGGCATAACAGGCCCAAGTGAGTCAAGTATTTAAGAGTTCGAAATATAAATTTAAGATGCTCTTCACGTGAATGTTTATAATAGTTGGGTTCGAAATGAATTAATTCAAAGCTTCGTTATAGAAGACAGGGCATGTGACATTATTGTCAGAATCTCACCTGCACGTTAAGATTTTTAATACCTTGTGAAGGTCACGTTACAAGTCTTGTTTCTTTTACTGTGGTTGGGCGATCATATACAGACTTGAAATATTCAATTACTTTTGCTGACAGTTCGCATGTCATGAGGGGGAGTGGATTGATTATGCTCTGATATTATACACTTCTTCAGTCCAGAGCACAGGAAAATAGATGATGCCACTAAATTCAGAGTTCAATGTTCAAATATCATATTCATTTAACACAAGATGAATGAGAACAATTACAACGGAAATACCCTTCAAAAAAGTCAAAAGTGAATAAACGTTTGTGTATCTATTTACTAACCAATTCTCATGCTTCTCGGCTCAAAAATTAGTGCCTCAAAGGTATGTTACAACGCGAAGACATTCGCTAATCTCTATGCACTGACGGTTGAAAAGAGAGCAGTACTCAAAATAAAATAATTATTTTCGCCTTACTTTGACCTTGACCCCATTATCTCTTCAACAGAGATAAATGTTCAGAACTTTTAATTAAAAAGAATTATTCGTAGCGCCTAACCCACGGTAACCGTCTAGTTTATTGGTATTTGTTTTAGCTTTCTTGGTTTTATTTTCCCTTTCAAGTGGTTGACTTGAACTTCCTCCATCCGAACTGTCCCGTTGGTGGTTTTCCTCCCCTATTCATAAGTCACAGGACTTGTTTTAATTTGAATGATTCTTTTCCGATTGTCGCTTTCCACACCCTTGGAAATGCTAAATGTGTATCTTTTAATTTATACAGGACTACGTTGCGAGCAGTTCATCAAAAATTGATAATTTATTTGTCAACGCAGTGCACAATGCAAAAGCATTGCAGTCAGTGATAAACTAAAGGACTTCCTTTGCTGAGTCTCTTTTATTTCCTCCGCCTTCAGTTGTCGGGATTCCCACAGTTCTCGTCACCAACTCGAGAAACAGCTTTTCGTTGCAACCCGTTGACAAACCGAAGAAAGAAAGTGAAAAGGGACTCAAAAGAGTTTTTTTCTTTTACCACACTCCACAGGATAAATACTTTTAAGGTTCCTTTAGAAGTCAAGAGCGACGTAAAATAAGGGGAAAGAAACGGATTTGCGGTTATAAATGGTCCCAGTGCAGTGAATACTTTCTTATAAAAGGATCCTGAATGGCAATAAAAAAGGAGAATGTGGATTCTCGGATAGGACACGCATTTGTGGTTTTCAGGTGACTTCATCAACTGCGTCAATTATACTCTTGGGGTTGTTTTTGTTGCTTGCCCGCCACTGGCCATCTTCTGAATCTTTGAAGGCGTACGCCACAACGTTCTATGTAACAATTAACTGTAGAAACGCCGAAGTCTTTGATGTGAAAAAGAACCAAAAGCTGCCTAATTCGTGACGGATAGGTAAAGAAAGTGGTGATAGTTGCAAGGCTATTGGAACGACACCAAGCTATTGTTTTTGCAATTCACTACTTGGGGATCTCACAATGTATCCGTGAACCAAAGTCTTGCAACAGGTGGTTTTAAGGTTTGCGGCAACAATTAAGGTCGTTCATCTGAAGAATGACTTATTTGTTTGCGCAAAACTTTATTTGTCGAGAGTCTATAGTGATCATAAAAGATGTAATTATATTTGGTCTCAATGGGAACGCAACTATTTGCGATGAAAGCAATAAAATTACGTAATCTGAAAAACACAAACGCCGAGTTGACCACAATTACGATTTTTATGTGAACAATTTGTGCAGCGATGGTCATAACATATTTATTCAGATTATAGAAAACACGGCGTTGCACATTGTAAGTCGGTGGAGAGAAGCTAGTGATTATTACGATATCATTAATATCGTATGTTTTTTTATATGAAAGGCGGCCCCGTCATGAATTCATCTAAATGTCAAAATGCTTTGCGGTTGGAAGAAGATTAAAGTGATAAATACCAATAGCTTTGACTGTCTGGATATTTTAATGACGAGAAGATACTTGATCTAACAGAACGTTTTAAGCTTGCGCGGTTTGGCTAAAGAGCGATCGCCTGTGTTTATCCTTGTGTCTGAAGTTGTTTTTAAACTTGAGCTGGTGCACGCTTATTGTGTTGGTAACGCGTCGTGCCAACAATCATCCACACGCCGCGTAGTAAGCAACTGCAATGATTATCAGCCATCATGTTACCAGAAAGGAGTGGTGTATTAACCCTATATAGGACAAACAGATTGGCTTGTCAAATCTACCCCTCATGAGATCAAATGACGAGCAGTGTATTCCACTTGAGAACTCGAATAATGTTTATGAGAATTACACGATATTCTGCCCAAAAAGCAACTTCAATAATTATTTAACTGGCCCCAATAGGTCTCATTGATTTGCTTATTTGGACAATTTATTTATTGACATAAAAGGTTGTTTTGAACAAAAAATTGCCAACAATTCATATTCTCAATAGTTTTAAGTATAAATAGAGTGAGGAAATTTAATACAGCATCAGTTCTTATACCAAGTGCAAAGACTATGTTACATAACTTAATAACACAAAACAGTTTTAACCATTGCCAAGCCTTCTTTTATTTCCACTAGGATGGGTATCCCATATAAAAGTAATAGTTTACTTTGAAATAATTTGAAAGTAACAGTTTACCTTACTAAAAACTCACTCCCGCCGACACTAACCGGATTCACTCAACTTTTCCCGTGTTGGCCAATTTATGCATAAACAACACACAATGACACAAAAAATAAATAGCCGAATTGTGTTTTTCATAAAATAAACAACTATCCGGAGAAATGGAAATGGACACTTGTGTAAACAACTGCTTGGGGTCGTAATACACACATCCCAAAGTACAGGAGCTCAACCAGACATAACATGTAAACATTCGTACTAAAATCTTAGGTAAATTAATAATGATTATGTGAGGCAATTATCTTAAAAGATGTTGAGTTAACATGAAGGGTAAACGAATTTGAAAAATTACCCATTGAGCTACACGGTCAAAGATAAGTCGGTGATAAGCCCTCGACCGAGACTGCTGTTACACGCAGAATCCCAATACCCTCATCCAGATCTAATAATTAAACCTAACATTTATCCTGCAAAAAACAATCGTATTGCATACATATGGGGCAACATTAATTAATATTAAAACCGAAAGCATTCTCTCAGTGTAGCATCAAATAATTTCTGGCTACAATCCATGGAATCCATTCGGTGTAGCATGTGAAACCTTATCACATGTCTACCTATTGCTAAACTCATTCCCAATTCCCATACTTAGAATTGCAATCTTGCATTTTCCCACATTTTACCTATTCTAAACTAATTACCTTGAAATGCATGCATTTTCATAGCCACATCTAAAATTGCAATTCTGCAATTCCCACACCCAACGTACTCATCACCTGGACGATCGCATCCAACATCCCATCATCACCCAGGTAATTCTACCTGCACACCGTTCGCTATGAGCAAATCAGATTTACGTCACCGTAAATCGAAATGTTCCCATGGCCTTGGGGAAGAGAATTTTGCAAACTTTGCGATTCTCATCGTCGTTGGCTTGGCCTTCGAGTGAGACTGGCGTTAGGTGGCTGTCTGAAGGACAGCTATGATTGTCGGAAGATATTTGGAGATCTGATATAGATTCTGGGTATAAATAGGGAGTTCTGTTAGGAGAATAATTAGTTGGGATAAGACAGCCAAGTGTGGCACATCAACTTAACTCAATCCGTGAGGTGAACTTCTGAAGTCTGGTGAAACCTTGTTTAAAGTTAACACGTAAACTTAAAATTAAAACTTAAAACCTTACACGTAAAGAACTTAAACTTTAAAAAAACTTCAACTTAAAGAGAAAAATAAATGATCGCACCGCGATTAAAAAATACTACAAAAGGTACTCCAGAAGAAAAAGATGTAGAATATGCTCTTTTTTATGCAGCCGTTTTGTTCAGTGATGAAACAACCTCGTAGATTACATGACGCAGCCAAAGAAGGGCTGAATCGAGATCTGAACTTAGTAGTAGTGACTTTAGTGCACAACAAGATACACGAACTCGGAAGAGCAAGACTAGAAGTCGTAGCAAGAAATAGGAAACCAGCTGAAAGGACTAAACAGTCCCACAAGGAGTATAGCAGGAGACGAATTTTTAATCCTTGGATTGATGTCTTTGACGATGGTCGTTTCTGTTGTTTATTTTTGTTTATTGGTGATCATCCAATGATTTGGTAGATTCGTAGGATTTAGGAATTATTGGCTCTTATTAGAACCATCCGTTCTATGGCTCTACCTAAATCCTACCGGCTACGCCATTTTTGTTGAGGTACCATCGGTATAACTGTAGGAAGGAATGGCTTACCTACTGGGGAGGACGTCTTACTGGTTGCTTTGGACGTTTCTGGGCAGGAGGGCCGTTTACCGCTTGAGTCGGCGGCGCAGGAAATGTGTCCTCGTAGCTCCCTCCGGTGGGCGTGGGGGCTTTTTTTAACGGGACACTCTGCTGTTGCGGGTTCCTTGTTGCAGGGGGTGGTCCTTGAATTGTTCCCTCTGGTCCTCTTGTCCCTTATATGTTTTTGTTTATTTGTACTGCGTCCAGTAGAAGTTTACCGCCCCACAAATCCAATGAAACTGTCTCTCTTTGATTTTTATTAATTTTGGTTTTATTTGTTATTTTTTGAATCGAACGGTTGGATATAAAATGTTACGTCTGGAAACGGGTTGGTCGTTCGACCAGCGCCCTGCCCTTCGGAACTTGACTGATATCGTGTGATATTATTGATATTTCAATATTTAAATAAATAATATTTTAATTTGTAATTACTTTCTAAAATTTGCTACATTTTTACTAAAATTGTTTCGAATGTTTATATGTGAAAATTCGGTCCGAACTCACTCAACAAAAAGCTTTTTCTTTCCAAATAAATGATGATGACGAAAAATAATTTAGTCAAGGATTTATATGAAAATTGAAGAGAAGTGCTTTACAGTGTGCAATAATACCGTCACAAGCCTTTGGTACGAAGTGTAAAAATGTTTTATTTTAGTTTTCTGATAATCCTTTCTATTCTTATACACTATCATATCTCTACGATTGTAGTAATCCATTTAAGGTGAACCAACTGCTAAACCTTTGCTCTGCATGACATTGATTTTACATCAATATGATTATCAAGGATTCCTGTATCGCTCTTTACACCGACGATTCGTTCTTCACTTGATTTTTTCGGTCTCCAGATAGATTTCGACGTCTTCGTTACGGTGCCAGAAGAATTGTTTGGAGCTTAATGTTGACAATTGCCAATCAATTACGTTTTCAAGGCAGTGCACCCACTCTCCCCCCACCACCACTTCTTATTCAAGCCACCATTAGGCTCTTTTGAATCGATCCGAGACCTTGGTATCTTATGTAACAATCAGCTAAACTTCCTCTCACACATTGATGACATAATCCTTAAGGTCAATGCAACTCTCGGATTTGTGAAACGCTGGTCTAGGGAATTTTCTAATCCTTATGTGACCCGATCGCTCTGCATGACTTTTGTCGCCCTTTTCTTGAATATGTTAGCCGAGTGGTAGGTACCATGTACGTACCATGCTAAGAAGGAAATTAGCACCTGAAAAATTCCAGTTTTCATGTTGTCGAAAATATTGAGTTATTTGATCAGATATTAGTACTTGAAGCTGCTTATTTCATGAGCTTTCGGTTCATCAGACTGCGCTCCACCAAGTTGACATAAGAATCATCATTTCAAGTGAACAATTGAAATACATCAATCCAGCTGATCTGCGGTGAATCACTATCAGCCCTTTAACAGAAACATGTTTGGCAACCACGACGAGGTTTGGGATATTTTAAATAACTTATAATATTAGAGTTTCAAACCAATCCAGACTTTGGCTTTAAAATTTAGCGAGTATAAATTGATTTATTACCCAATGTCAACCAAAATCATATCTCCATCTAAAAACTCAAATATTTGGCAAACTATACCAATTCCATTCCCCTTTGAGCAGGGCGTTAGAATATACTCACAGCTAAACCGGCTTGTCGGAAGAGGCGACTAGAGCCCGAATGGTAGGTGGGATCCCAACGCCCTGTCGCCCAGTGAAATACCACCCCATCAAGCTATAGGCTTCGTGACATGATCGGAAGAAATGTCTGGCCATCTTTCAGAACTTGGCTGATGGGCCGGTTCGAGAAAAGGTTGGATTAGTTGGTAGTCAGTCACAAGATGAGATACGACCCCGTCACGCTTTACATTCCGCGATATAATCGAGATAAACCTTCGACGGTGTTTCGGAAGTGTGGCTGATGGCGCAGACAGACACGGAGATAAGTCATGATGGTACCTTCTGATATAAAGAATTCCGGAGGTAAACTAGTTTCCCATTCGGATCTCCGAGGGGACTATGTCAGGGGGAACATCTTGCAGATATTATGATAAATGGCCGACTTTGGGAGGTTCGTCATCGCCTTCGAGGGTCTGCCCAAGCTCGACTGGTAACGGCATTTTGTAACATCAGGGGCATCGGTTTCACCAATACGAATGTAAACCAATATTTGCAAACAGCGTAACCTGATGTCCTTGCCCTAACTGGGACTCAGGTCGATTTGTCAGCTGAAGGGTGGAGTCTGCGCCTTCACGCGGTCTGATCTGGCTTGCCAGAGGATGGAGGCGTTGGAACCCAATAACATGGACATCATGTGGTTAAGGGTCGTTCTGAGGAATTCTGCTAAATTTCTTTGTTGTTTTTACCGCCCCCGAATGACGATCGACCAGCGACATTTTTCGAAAATCTTTCACATACCGTCAACTGGATACAGATCAACCACCCAGATTCTGAAATTGTTGTCTTTGGCGATTATAATGTGCACAATTCCGGCTCGTTGGTACATCCTAACAGAACCGACGAGGCTGGGAGGCTGCCGGAGATATTTGCTGTCAGCCACAACTTGAGTCAACTCGTGGAGGAACCAACGCGAGTGTCGGATGCCCGAGGCGATTATGCGAACACCCTGGCTTTGTTTTTGACATCCGAACCCAGTATTTATACCGTAGAGGTTTCTGTGCCATTGGGAAACTTAGATCACTGCTTGGTATCTGCCGCGAATTAAGTCACAATTCACGGAATTTAACTTTTTAAAAACTTTATTTGTGAATTTCACTTATATTAATTTTATTTACAAATTCTAATTGCTATTAATCTTTGTTACAAGTTTTACTTAGTTCTCGGCTATGCCGGCTGGTGTCCAAATCAGAATCCCCGCTTCGTCTGGTCATCATGTAGCATTTATAGTCTTTGCTTCGGACGTCTTATCATCTTAGCTCATATGATGATTGTTGGGTCTTTAGGTCGTGTGAATCTTTGTCTTGTTGTGTTGACTTATGATGCTTGTTGGGTACTCGGGTCGTGTGCATCTTTGTCTTGTTGTGTTGACTTATGATGCTTGTTGGGTACTCGGGTCGTGTGTATCTTTGTTGGCTTATGATGATTGTTGGGTTTTGCTTGACATGAATATTAGCTTAAAGTAATTGCAATGGTTTTTTATCTTAGTTTGATAACAATGGTTATTTTCGTCTTATTATGTTGACTTATGATGATTGCTGGTTTTGCTGGCCATGATTATTTAATATGTTTATTATAATAATAGATTAAAGTGATTACAATGGTTTTAACCCTAAATTGCCATTAACTCCCTTAACTCCCCCCTCTGTTAAGATAAAGCGTCCTCGCTTTTGAGTTTTTCCAGAGCATTGGTGTATTGTACTATGTATTTGTGTTTTTTCTTAATATTAATAATTTTTACAATGGTTTTTATTACACATATGCTCATGCTAATTATTACAATTATTATAAGTGTTACAAAAAGTGTAAGTATAGGATGTTCTTCGATTGGTATGAGTATCGTGGATAATTCTTGTAAGTTTGTAAATTTAGTTTCTTTGTTGGAGGTCATATACTCTAGTATTGTTACATCATTATTATGGTTTTGTACAATTAATTTTTTCATCAACCTTTTTCTGTTCGTATATGTTTTATTATTTATTGTTACAGTATTTTCAAAATGAATGAGTTTCGGGCCTGTCATTGTTACATTATTCACTATTTGTTCTTGATTAAAAAATATGTACCCATCTTCTAACTCTTTTATATCTTTATTGTTTTCCTTTATAGACTTACAATGTACTGGTTCGTTTTTTAGTAGGGGTATGGTGCAACTATCTTTGCTGTAATCTATTTTACAAATGTAGTCCCCAATATAATTTTTACAATCATTAACATTTACATAATTTTGATTACATAGACTTATTTTTTCTTTTAATTTTAGTTTGCCAATTCTACTGGATAGGGAATATAGTTTGTACAAATGACATTGTTTGATTATTACTGGATATTTGTATGTAATTACAATAGAATCTTTATAATAACAGATAAATTGTTTAGAGTACTCTAGAACATGTATGATAGGGATACCAGTATTTTCATGTTTGATTATTTCTTCTACGTCATACGTATCAATAGCTTTGGAGTAAAAGTTCCCATTTTTTGCTAAATTTATGGTGGTTGTAATTGTTTCGAGTTCGTAATAAACTTCTTGTAGGATGGTTTCTGAGCTGTGCTCTTTATTATCTACTTTCTCTAGTAGTTTCTCGAATCTCGAGTTAATCGCTTTTTGTTCGTTGTTGTTTTTTACTAGCGTATTCAAGCGGGTTTCAATTTCGACTATGTCGTTGTGGTCTGGTGTACCCGTTATCAGTTTTAATACTGACCCTAAAAGGTTTATTTGTCTCCTTGGCCTGACTTCATGCGGAGTGATTTGCGCCATTAGCGAATCTATACGATGGAGAATTGCTTTCATCTGTAATGATGTTTCTTCATGTCCCGCTGTTTCTTTTGCCATGTGTATGGGTGCGAGTATCTTCGTTAAGTTAAAAATATGAAGGAGGTATTCGGTCTCGTTGTACAGGTGAACTGGTGCGGTTTCGATGGATATGTATTTTTGGCCAGTTAGGTCTTTTATTTCAAGAGTTTTCGCTTGAGGTATTAGTAGGAGAGCAATTATGATGTACATTTTGTGTTCCTAATGTTGTCTTTATGGATTTTCTTGCCTTGAGTTGTGATTATATAATTCCCTTTATCCTCTTTTACTTTTGTCTCAATGAAACGGTCTGTATTCTTGTTCCGTCGCTTTGATCTGTGAAATATTATGTCATTAGGGTTGTATGTTTTCGCTTCTCGATTTTTATTAAAGTGGTTTAATATTTTTTTTTGGTTGAGTTTCAGAACATTTTCGAGTGGTGGTATTTGTTCTCGATTAAAAAATATGTCTTCGGGTTTAAAATTAGTGACGGAGTGTATAGTGGCGTTATATTGTTTCACAGCTTCAAAAATTTCCTCTTCGCAATCTGTGCTGTTTTGTTTTGCAAGAGCTCGTACTATTTCAAGAATGGTCGAGTGTGCTCTTTCGACCTGGCTGTTAGATGTTGAGTGATCAATAGGTGTTTTTACGTGTATTGTTTTGTGTCGGTTGAACATTGATTCTGCCTGATGACTTGTAAAAATTGATTCATTGTCAGTCATTACGTACTGTTGATCGTTGTACTTGAATATTTGCGAAAGTATTTCGTTTATAACCGTCGGTATGTTTAGTTTGTTTGGTATGTGCCTTAGGTGTAGGTACTTTGAGTAACGGTCGATTGTGCTGATGTACATTTGGTCGTTTAAGTGGAAGACATCCATTTGTAGGTATTGTCCGATTTTGGTTGGTACTGGTGTTTCTCCTATGGGGTGCTTATTGGGTTTCCTGTCGTATTTGGCTTTGAGGCATGTTTTGCACTTTGTAGCGTAATTTTTACATGCGTTAGCTATTTTCGGCCAGTAGTATTGTAATAGGATTTCCTTGGTATTATTTCGATATCCTCTGTGTGCCCTATTATGCACTTCTTCTGTTATTTTTATTTGTTCATTTCTGTCTTCTATATCTTTTAATAGTGTTTGAGTTATAATTAGTTTATAATGTTTGAATGTTTCTTTAATTGTTCTTTCATGTTTATGTAATAGTTCTTCTGGTATTTTTATTGCATTAATGACGTTGGGGTTAAGTATTTTCTTTAGTTGTTTCTTTAAATCTTCTTCATTTATGATGCATACGTCATGCCTGAAGTTATTAAAAACATTTTTTGTTTTTATAGGTTGGTTTTTGTTTGATTCGTTAATCGTTATTTGATTTTTATAATTATTGAGAGGTTGGCTTACTCGTGAGATTTGTGTTCGTGGAGAGCTTATTGCGGAATGTTCAGAGCAAGTGGAGGTGTTTACCTGTTGTCTTGACAATGCATCTGCGACTACATTATCTTTACCGGGTTTATACCTGATTTCTGCTCCGTATTCCTCTATGAAGTTTTTCCATCGTTTTAGTTTGGTATTAGGATTTCTTTCTGATACGGCGAATGTTAATGATTGATGATCCGTATATATGATCAGGTTTGTTATACCATACAGCAGATTCCTTAGTTTTTGTAGCGTCCAAACTATCGCTAACAGTTCTTTCTCATTAGTGGAGTAGTTTTCTTCTGTTTTGCTAAGTGTTCGTGATACGAAGGTTATTGGATTATTTCCTTGACTTAAGACCGCACCTATGGCGAAGTTACTCGCATCGGTCGTAAGTTCGAAGGGTTTGCTGAAATCTGGTTGGAATAGCTCTATCCTTGCTCGTAGTTCCTCTTTGATCATTTCAAATGCTTTTCTGGCTCGTTCGTCGAATTGGATTTCAACCTTTTTACTTTTATTCTTAGACACTTGTTCTTCTGTTTGTAAGAATATGGACATTGGTTTTGTGATGTTCGCATAATTTTGTATGAATCGTCGGTAGTATCCAGCTAGTCCTAAAAATGACCTTAATTCTTTCAGGTTAGTCGGTTCTGGGTAATTTTTTATTGTTTCAATCTTCTCCGGATCGACGGTAATTGTGTTGTGTTTTATTATATGTCCCAGGTATTTTATTGATTCCTTAAAGAAGTGCGATTTTTCGTTTGAAATTTTCATGTTGGCTCTTCTTAATGTATCTGTAATTATTTTTACGTGTTCTGAGTGTTCCTCTTTGCTATGAGAGTATATTAACACGTCGTCGATATAGACGTAGGCGAATTTCCCGATGTATGGTCGAAGTATATCGTCAACTGCTCTTTGGAATATACTGGGCGCGTTCCTGAGTCCAAACGGCATTCGTGCGAATTCATATTTCGCTCCATTAATAGAGAAGGCAGTTTTCTGTTGATCCTCTTTTTTTATTTTTATTTGGTGGAAACCTGATTCTAAGTCCAATGTTGAAAATATATTGGCTTTCCCTAGATTTTGTATTGTTAAATTTACGTCAGGGATAGGGTATCGATCCGTAATTGTTTCTGCATTGAGTTTCTGGTAGTCTATTACCATACGTCTCTTAGGGGTTCCATCTTCGTTGTATCCTTTCTTCGGTACAACCCATACAGGTGAGTTGTATGGGCTAAAACTCTTTTGGATTATTCCTTCCTTCAGTAGTCGAGCGATTTCCTCATTTACAAACTTGTTGTCGGACATGGGGTAAGGGTATTGTCGCGAGTAAATAGGATCTTCATGTTTAGTACGTATTGAGGCTTCTACTTGGGTAATGAAGGGGAGGGTGGGAATGAATTTATTGTTTTGTTCCATAATTGCATCTACCTCCTTAGAATAGTATTCGTCATCAAGAGAATAATTTATTTGCATTTTGGGGGTTTTGTAAGTAATTGAATAAGTTTCTAAGTCTATCTTGGCATTTAATTGAACTAAGCCTGCTTCTCCTAGTATCATTGTAAAATTTCTTAAAGTAGGTATGACATAAAATATTAGATTCGTATTAAACATATTGACTTGTTTTTTTGCATGAGTTAATGTCGTACCATGCATTGTATTAACTTCAATGGGTTCTATTGGTATGGGTGCTCCATAGGGGTAGTTTGAGGAAACGTAATTATTGGTGGCTCCAGTATCTATAAGAATAGTCACTCGGAGCTCGGGTCTTCCTTTATCCTTGGTTCTTAGGGTCAAACACGGAAGACCATTTATTCGGCTAAAAAAGTCGTCTTAGCTTCATGGTCATTGTCTTCGCTACCTATCTGTGGGCTGTTAGAAATGTTATCGTTATGATGTATTTTGTTCATTTCTTGGGGCCCATTTCTATGGTATTGTGTTGAAGTTGTTCTGAAGGGGTTATTCCACTGTCTCTGTTGTTGGTTATTGTGTGATCTCCTGTCTCGGATAGATTCATCCACTTCCATTGGTTCAGGCTTCGGCTTCACATATGTTTGCACGTTGGGTTTGTAATAACGTTGCTCCTTGTAGCCTTGTGGTGGTTCGACTTTCCTTTCGTATTTTTCGTATCTCTTCTGGTGTCTCTGATCATATGAGTTCCGAGGTCTATAGTGATACCTTTCGCTTAATCCGTATGCTTCTTTGTTGTGTAAGATAGTTCTAGCGATTGCATACGCTTCTTCCAGAGTTTTCGGATTTTGGGAAAAAAGTACTCCTCTTGTGTATTCACAATTTAATCCTTGAGCAAAGGCTCTAACGCCTGATTCCATAGCGTTGGTGTATGAGGCTTCACTTTTATTCGTACCTTGCATCTCGATTTTAGTTAGTACTAGATTTAAGGCTTTATTGATGTTATTGAAATACTCCGTAACTTCTAATTTTTCCTGTTTAATTTTCAATAAGTTTTCTTGTAACACATAAAGTGGCCTTTGGTCGGCGTAAGTATAATCTAACCTATTGATTATAGCGTAGAAATTAAGTATGGTATTGTGGTTCACCAATATGTCCGCTGCGTCGCCTTGTATTTTTGTTCTGAGGATTTGTAGGCATTTAAAATATTCATTTGTCTGTTGGAATCTTTTTATTTCCTCCATTAGGTTCCAGATCAGACTCCGCCATGCTCTATACTCCTCTGGTTTGCCGTTGAAAACAGGTATGTTTTTAAATATACTGGTGTCGATTTGGCTAGGATCTTCTAGCTTCCAAGTTACGGGGGTTAGCTTTTCTATCGTAACTATTTCCTTGTTTAATCCTTGCTGTTGTATCCGTATGACGGCTTCCCTGGTTTCCTTATTCTCGGTTATTAATGCCGATAGGGTACTTGTTAGGTGAGCGATCTGCGCTTGTAGTTCTGCTGCTGAGGCCATTTCTTCACTTTCACTTTCTGATTCGGTTGGGGCGGATGGTCTCTCGAATGGTCTCGACGACTTATTCCGTATTTTAGGAATTTTCATAAAGGAGATGTGGGTCTAATCCCGGGGTTTTATCGTGAGTGTGTTTTTTTCTCACTTTCCTTTTTTATCTGCTATGCAGTCAAAACTTGTTGTGTCCGTACTTATGCGGATGTTGTCCTTTATTGCTAGGGAATCACTGACACTTTAAGAAAATTTAATTTTTACTCACGGTTTTTCCTATGCAACTCTTAGTGTGGTTTCCAGTGTGTTTTTCGCCTAGTAATGTCCGGATGAGTTCCTGGTCAGGTCTGGATATGGTCCTTGTCAGGTACAGCTATGGTCCTAGTTAGGTCCAGATATGGTCCTCGTCTCGTCCGGGTATGGTCCACAGGTTGTGATGGAGTTATAATCCAAAACACTCCTGGCAGGATCGCCAATTAAGTCACAATTCACGGAATTTAACTTTTTAAAAACTTTATTTGTGAATTTCACTTATATTAATTTTATTTACAAATTCTAATTGCTATTAATCTTTGTTACAAGTTTTACTTAGTTCTCGGCTATGCCGGCTGGTGTCCAAATCAGAATCCCCGCTTCGTCTGGTCATCATGTAGCATTTATAGTCTTTGCTTCGGACGTCTTATCATCTTAGCTCATATGATGATTGTTGGGTCTTTAGGTCGTGTGAATCTTTGTCTTGTTGTGTTGACTTATGATGCTTGTTGGGTACTCGGGTCGTGTGCATCTTTGTCTTGTTGTGTTGACTTATGATGCTTGTTGGGTACTCGGGTCGTGTGTATCTTTGTTGGCTTATGATGATTGTTGGGTTTTGCTTGACATGAATATTAGCTTAAAGTAATTGCAATGGTTTTTTATCTTAGTTTGATAACAATGGTTATTTTCGTCTTATTATGTTGACTTATGATGATTGCTGGTTTTGCTGGCCATGATTATTTAATATGTTTATTATAATAATAGATTAAAGTGATTACAATGGTTTTAACCCTAAATTGCCATTAACTCCCTTAACTCGCGCAAGCACTTGCATTTCAAGCGAATAACCGGCCTAGGCAGCCTCGCCATGTATGGAAGTATGGGACTGCTAACTGGGACGATTTGCGAGATTTCTTGGCATCCTTTCCATGGTCGGAGGTGTGCTTCGGAGACTCCGATGTTAACGCTTGCGTGGAGTCGGTCACAGAGATTATTCTTCTCGGGATGGAGATCTACATTCCACATTCCATCAAACCAGGTTCATCTGATAAGTCTTGGTTTGATAAAAAATGCGAGCAAATCACAGCGGCAAAAAATAGATCTTTTAAGCAATGGTGCTCCAGTCACACCGATGTTAACAGAACGAATTTTGTTAGAATCAGAGGCGCCTACAACCAGGCGATTGATACCGCGAGGAAAGCTCACAACGACAGAGTGACCAATAAACTCCTTGAGTGCACGACTGGTTCGCGCTCCTTCTGGTCAATAGCAAGGGCTGTCAGCGGTAACTTCGCATCCTTCTCTTTCCCTCCGTTAATGACAGACAGCAGGACGTTAGTCACAAATTCAAAGGATAAAGCTAATGTGTTCGCGAATTTATTTTCCGCAAATTCAAACCTCGATCCCGGCCTTTTGGAGCCAGCTGTGATCGCCTCGGTATGGTCTTCCATGCGGGATGTGATGTTTCGCCCGCGTACTAATCAACGGATTCTGCGTGAACTGGACTGTAGGAAAGCAACCGCCCCGGACGGAATACCAGCAATAGCCCTTAAGAACTGTGCTTCAGAAGTATCGCCGGTTTTGGCAGACTCTTCCGCTTATCTTATGCACGGACGACCTTTCCTACCTGCTGGTAAATCACTCAAGTTCAGCCAATCCCAAAGACGGGAAAATAGTGTCTCCCACAAAATTACCGACCAATAGCATTACTGTATATGTTATCAAAGGTGATGGAAAAAGTCACCAATACTGAGTTAATTAAGTATTTGGAGTGCAACGGACTTCTGAATGATCGTCAATACGGATTCCGTGGCAGGCGATCCACGTGAGACCCTTTGGCACTTATAACCGATATGTGGACATCTGCCATTGAGCGGCATGGTGAGTCAAGGGCGGTCGCATTGGACATCTCCAAGGCTTTTAACCATATCTGGCACGACTTTCCCAGCAGCTTTGCGACTGGACGAAGAGCTTCCTCAACAATCGATCGATCTGGGTTGTTGTGGACGGCGAGTGTTCGGATCTGTATCCTGTTAATTCGGGGGTGCCCGAAGGTTCTATTTTGGCCCCGACCTGGTTTCTGCTTCACATAATTGATTTGTTGAAAACAACGGATAACAAAGTGTTCAGTTTTGCGGATGATAGTACGATTGTTTCCTGTTTTTCGAATGATCGGCCGATTAGTGCATCTACGTCGCATAAGCTGAGATGTAGCCATATCGACTCTCTGAATCGGGATCTAGATAAGGTCCTGCAGTGGGAAGGGCCAATCTCGTCGACTTCAATGCAGCGAGGACCCAATATATAACATTCACAAAGAAACGTGGATTATCGGTTTCACAGCTGATGATGAGTGGCCGGGCCCTCGAGGCTGGGGAAAGTTTGAAATTGCTCGGTGTCACGGTCTGTGGGAATGTGTCGTGGCATAAACATATGTCGAGTATCGCCAGGTCAACCTCAGGAAAACTGAGTTATCTTTTTAAAGCCAAGAAATATTTTACTCCGGCCCAACTTCTTCTCCTGTATAAATCTTAAATTAGACCCCCGCTCGTATATTGGTCTCATGTTTGGAGCTCTGCTCCTAAACATACCCTCGACCTACTTGAGAGCATACAGAGACGAGCGATCCGCCTGATCGGGGACACGGTGCTGACGTCAGGTCTACAGCCGCTATCACATCGAAAGCGCGTAGCCGACCTCTGTCTGTTTTACACATATTATCACGGGTACTCTTATTAGGAGATTCGTGATATTGTTCCACACAATTCAGCTTATATGCGCCCTACAGGACAATTCGACGTATCGCATGAGTTTGTGGTTGATCTCCCGACGGCGCGAACATCCCTGCATCAGAACTCGTTCCGTTACAGAGCGGGGAAGCTGTGGAACTCCCTTCCCACGCGAGTGTTCCCGGAGCGTTACAGTCTGCAACTGTTCGAAAAGGACTGAAACAGTTATTTGGTGGCATCTCGGGGCGCCCACTCAGCGCTATAGGTTCGCCTCTCCCGAGAGAAGTGTAATAAAAACAAAGGTCTGGTGCCCATATCAATTATCGCATATTCTCAGAATTGAGAGCATTCGACGTTTTTTCCATTTTACCTGCTTAGGGCTATGTTGGAAAAACCCGCTCTCCCTACCCTAACCACTAGGCGTCTCAATTTAATTAACCCTACCACACTAGAAGAGTAAAGAATTCAATCAACCGTGCAAGTCTTCTTTCCTCTATTCCGTTCTATACCAATCCCCGTAATCTATGAAACCCACGTCCATTTTATCTACCAGCCCATCACACCTTGTACGGCTATATTCAACTGATCTCACGTATGCTAGGCAACATCATCTCCTACTCCACCTCCTTTGACTTCAACCTCACTTCTCCTGCTCTCAAACCTTGTCTCCCCACTAGCTCTTCTAGAGAAATTTTCTACAAAGTGTCATATTTCTCGCAATTTTTACTTAACAGCATTTTGAATGATGAAATTATCCATCTACCTACGCTTAGAACAAATGAAAATCCAGTGAATACAATGTATGAGACATAACTTCCCACTTTCTCCAAGTATCTCTTCACTGGTTTAGCCATGTAACAAAGACAGCTTACCACGCATATTTCTCATCTTTTCAAAGCTTGGTCAATTACCATCGATCACTAATGATAGTTTCAGATATTGATTCGCATCATAACTTACGATACCCGGTTTCGGTGTTAATGGTTTCACTTCACCTGGCACCTATGTATCTACATGTCCAATGACCATGCAGCACACAAAGACCCACTTCACTGTAGTTGGAGCAACGTTTCGAGAATGTGTGAGAAGTAATGTTCTTTGTTCCATATCATTTGTGAGAAGAACCTTTTTAAAAGATCGATGTATTTTATGGTGACTCACTTACCGGTCGGCAAGAATCCTTTTCGACTTATTTGTGCTTTTAGATCTAAATGTTAAATTTTTCGAGTGCATTTCCACGTTTTTCGTCATGTGTGTCGAAATCATTTTTTAATAGCTACATCCATCGTTGTCGATCGCAAGTATTGTATCAAAGAGCAAGTGATTCGATTCTGCCCAATTTTCTATCTTATAAAATTTAATAAAAGGCCAAAACCTCCGTAAATAATTGTAGTTTCAAGATCAGAAATCCGACATGCGTACAAAGAGTAAATTGATCGCACTAGCTCCACAATAACTTTGTTTCATAAGCGTGATTAACACTCTATGGGTTAGTTTATAATGCAGTAAATACACCACAAATGGTGGAGAGGCATGTTGAAGTAGGACATGGTAGAAGTTGCTGCATGTTTCAACATCAAATTACGAGTATTCGGTCTGCTCTTATTTAAAGTCTTTTAAACTTCAAACAATTTGTTTAGAAAGAAGTAATATGATTTCCAGTAAAAACCAATCCATGAAAGATCAAAGAGTAAAAGCTCAGTAAAATATCTTTCATATTTCCGCAACGGTCGCTCTTGTTTTTAACATATTTCTTAAGACCAGAGTTTCCTTTTAACCGTTTGATTCATCAAGGATATGATTTTGAATTGTTATTTAATAAAACTTCCTGGAAATGTCGTTTCAAGATTTGGACCTAAGGCACACAAACATGGTCCTTTTTGGGGAGTCTCACAAGTGATCGTAATTTTTTCCTTAATAGCAGTATAAATAAAATATTTGACGTCATATCAAACATTACTTGGTGTAACGACCTTCATTGTACATAAAGCGAAGACCATTAAACCAATAGGAATTGGTGATTCGATTCCAGGATCAGTAAGGCTATTAGGGTAAAACAGTTAAGGTTTCGGTAGCAAGGGTAATGATGAAAGTAAGGAACGATAATAATGCACACAGTCAACCCATCTCCATATCTAGAAAATGAATCAAAAAATATTCCATTGCCTCACAAACAGCCAAATTTCTGACACTTTGTGAAAAACATCACAAACTATCTCATCTTCGATCGTAATTATTGATTACCCCATTATCAACGCGACCGCGACATGGGATCTTTGAAAAAAAATTTACAAAATAGAAAGCCCTTATGTATATTACTATTACTATTTACTGGCCTGTAGGAACCCGAAAGTTTACGACCTAGGCTACTCGACTCCGCAATTGTTCCCTGTCCTGTGCACTCTACTTCCACGTTCGACCATCAGATCCGATCTCCTCGAGGTCAAACCTAACATTGTCCTCCCATCTCCGTCGCAGCCGTCCTATCGATCTCTTTCCCGTTGGTCTACCGCCAAGAATTCTATACACGGTTCCATCGTTACCCATTCGCGCCATCTTAACCTTCGCGACTTGATTACTCTCGCTATTGTAGGTTTGCGGTATAGCTCTTCCAATTCATGGTTGTGGTGTTTCCTCCATTGTCCTGCATCCTCGTTATATTTACCACCAAAGATACCCCTTAAAACTTTATTCTTGAATACGGGGAATTTGTTTTCTTCTCGTTTTGTGAGAGCCCATGTTTCGCATCCGTATACAGCAATCGGCATGATTATGGTTGTATAGACACGGAGCTTTATATTACGTGATAGCAGTTTGGATTTCAGCAGTTTACTGACTCCGTACTAGCTAGCGTTGCCGGAGTGTAGTCTTTTGTTAGTTTCCTTCGACATTTCGTTTCTGGTCGTCAGTATCGTTCCCAGATATTTAAACTGTTTAACTTTTTCAAATATCTTGCCCCTGATGTTTATATGTGTTCCCTGAGATCCGTCTGCTCTCGACGTAATCATGTATTTTGTTTTTTTTTTGACGTAATCATGTATTTTATTTCTAGGCCCACCTCTTCTGCCGCTTGCATGATGATTTCACAGTTTTTACTTACAGTTTCTAGATTGTCGCCCAGAAAGGGGAAGTCATCCGCATATGCGAGCATTTGTGTGACGCCGTTCAGGGATGATCCGCCCATGTTATCGTCTTGTACCTTTCTGATGATATACTCGGGCACAGGGTTAAAAAGACATGGTGAGAGGCTATCCCCTTGTTTTAGTCCGTCCCGGATTTCAAATAGTTCTGAGAGGTGGTTTTCTATTCTAACTCGCCCTTTGTTTTCGTTCATGCAAATTTGAATGAGGGCGGCATATTTTTTCGGGATTCACATCTCAACTACAATATGGTAGAGTCTTTGCCTTGCGACTGAGTCGTAGGCTTTTTTGAAGTAAACGAACAGTTGGTGAACCGTCTCTCCGTATTCCCACTTCTTTTCCAGCAGTTGCCTTATTGTGAACATCTGGTGGCTTGTTGACCGGTTCCGACGGAATCCCCACTGACAGTTTCCCAGTGTATCTTCTGCGTATTGTGTGATACTCGCCAGTATGACATTCATTAGTATTCTATATGTAATTGGGAGGAATGATATTCCTCTGTAGTTTTCGCATTCAGATCTGTTACCTTTTTTGAAAATGGGGACGACTATTGAGGTTTTCCATTCTTTCGGAATGACTTCTTTATACCATATTCTTGTAATCAGTTGGAGGATCTCTCGAGCGGTTGCCTCTCCTCCATGCTTCACAAGCTCTGCCAGTATGCAGTCGACTCCGGGAGCCTTGTTGTTTTTCAATCGATTTATTGCGTCTACAACTTCGTCGAAAGAGGGCTCTGGGATCTGAGACTCGGCTGTATGTACGTCTGATGCGTTTATTGGTGGTTGATGGGTGCATACATTGAGCACATTTTCAAAGTACTGCTTCCATCTTGTCACGATATTGTTTGTTTCTGTCACCAGACAGCCGTTTGTGTCTCGGATTATTTGGGCTCTCCCTCGGTAAACATTTCTAATTGAATTTATGCCGGCATACATACCTCTGATATTCTTCGCTCTGGCATTTTCTAAATTTTTTTCATTCCGAGTCGTCTCCCATTTGCGTTTGAAAGGTTTCATTGTCTCTTTCCGAATTGTCGCGTATCTTTCTGTGTTGACTTCATCATATCTTTCTAAGTGGATCACTCTGAGGCGTTTACGTTCTTCCATCTTAGCCCTGCACTCATCGTCAAACCAAGGTTTGGACTTAATTGTTTTCTTAAATCCTAATACCTTTTGGGCTGTTTGTTTGATTGTGTCTCTGATCGATGGCCATTTAGTGTCCAGATTATTGGTTTCCTCTTCCTCACTACTTCCATTCTCTAGGATGCTAAATCTATTCGTTAGTTTTGTCTTGATATTCAGCCCTTTTACGCAGCTCTTTTAGTTTATCAATCTCGAACTTTTTGCTCGTCTCCCGTGACTGCCCATGTGGGTTTGCTGCGAGCCGACTCCTAATTTTGCCCATCACTAGAAGAAGATCGGAGTCGCAATCTGCCCCTCTATATGATCTTATGTCAAGGATATTCGAGTGGTGTCTTTTGTGTCTGAGGCAGTGGTCTATTGGATTTCGCTCTACGCCATCGGGTGAAACCCAAGTGGCCCCATGGATTTGCTTGTGCTTCAACATCGTGCTTTCACTACCAGATCTTTTGACGGTGCGAACGTGATAATTCGAATTCCATTATCATTTGAGACGCCGTGTAGGTTTTCTTCAGGTGTAGTTGGTTGGAAGATATTTTCCTTTCCAATTTTCGTATTGAGGTCTCCGAGGAGGATTTTAACATCTAATGGTGAGAACCCATAAAATACTTTCTCTAGGGTCTCGTAGAACGTATCCTTCGTTTTTTCGTCGGTAGATTCTGTTGGGGCGTGTACGTTTATAAATACATAATTGTACCATGGGCCCTGTATTTTTAGCACCGACATTCGGTCATTAATAATTTCACATCTTTTACATGGGGCGTAATCTTCTGCTTATGATGAACCCAGTCCCGAGGTTATGTATATCCGTACTTTACATGCCAGGGTAAACCCGCTGGTTTCGATCACTTGATGTGGGAGTCGGACTTCCTGAAGCACGACAATGTCCATTTTATATTGTTTCGTGTTTTCTACGACCGTCTGTATCGCGCCTGGTTTATATAACGTTCGAGAATCCCACCTCGCGACGCGTATATCCCGCTTTTCCCGTTTTCCCCTACATATTTTTTTCCGAGTCGGTGTTTTCTTGATGTTTTGTTCCGTTATGGTAGTGTCGGCTTATCACACCTACGCCCACCGGATTTTTCGTGGGATTGTTTTTTGTATATTGATTATTCATTTTTGTTCCCACGAGTCTTGGGGTGACAATTAGTCCGCCATATCAGATCTCCTTTTTGATATGGTAAGGTCTGCTTACTGCTCTGATTCGATCCGGTGTCAGGGAGGCGCCGTTATAATCCAACCGGGATACCCCTGGCTGCGAACCGTCACGGTGACGCGTAACACCCTGGATTAGGGGTGTAGATCTTTGTGTGTTACTTCTCGCTAGCCTGTCTGACATGGGTGGCCCTACTGAAACGTCAGCATAGCATAGTGATTCATTGTAGTTTAAGCCCCCGCACCACGTCAAGGTTTCTACAGAGCGGGGGAAGCTCAGGGCTCTACCACCCAAAATTCCTCATAAGGTACTTCACCAATAGAAAGCTGATGTACGATCCGAACGATGGTAGAAAATTCAATGATGTGTCGGCAGGTGTTCGGTGAGGGATAGTACTTGGTCAACTCCCGTGGAATATTATATACGACGCAGTGTTACGAATAAAACTACCCATGAGAGGTGAAATTATTGGATTCGCAGACAATTTCGCGGTCATCATAATTACTAGATGTGGAAGCAGATACTAATCAAGCAACTTGAGTGATTAAAGACTAGCTAGAATCGACCAGACTAAAACAGTTCTAATCACAGGTCGAAATCGTGCTGAATATGATAACTTCCAGATTGAAAATCAGACCATATGATCAAAGAACGCTGTTAAGTGTTTGAGAGTTATGCTCGACAATCAATACTCTTCGAACTTCTTTTTACACCCGGCATACCCGAGGAAATTTTTTTATCCTGTGTTGAATCCTACTCTTTGCACGTTGATAAACTCCGGATTCATTCCACTCACACATATCATCGACGTGTGTAACCAAAGATGTGGGGCACAATACAGGAACGGGGTTATTTTATCCTTAATGGTTTTTTAAATTATGTTCCCATTGGCAAGATTTCCATGAAGGGAGACACAATCGGCGCTGACGTAAAGTGGACGTAAATTGTTTGATGTCTAGTATTTTGGTGGCTTTCAACTTCCGAAGATGTTGTGCTTCACCAATTCTATTTTTACAAAATCGATGGTATTTTAAATGCATGTTACACAAGCGGATAAATCGAAGCAGATTTTTTTCTACCAAGTCTTTGTAGTGTCACAACTACGAGGGCGGGCTGCAAAGTTTCCGACCTAACAAAGATACAAGGCTTTTTTTAAAGATTTATTTTTATTTTTCTACATAGTCTCCTTGTAACTCTACACACTTCTCCCAGCGATGGTCCCATCTCTCTAACTCGTCCAAATATTACTCGGCGTTTTTCTCTGCAAAATAACTGTTCACGAAGGTAATTGCCTCCTCATTTGACGAAAATCTCTGTCCTCCGAGCGCAGTTTTTAGAATAGGGAACAAAAAGAATTCACTTGGGGCTAGATCTGGTGAGTAAGGTGGATGGTCAAGCAGTTCAAACTATAATCCGTGAATTTTGGCCACGGCAACCACTGGGGTGTGAGACGGCGCGTTGTCCTGGTAAAACACGATTTTCCTTTTCTGCAAATGTGACCATTTTTCCGCAATTTCTGTCTTCAGTTGGTCAAGTAATGATGCGTAGTATGCTCCTGTAATGGTTTTTCCTTTTTGAAGATAATCGATTAAGATAACACCATGACTATCCCAAAAAACAGTCCCCTTCACTTTCCCAGCCGAAAAAACTGTTTGGGCTGTTTTTGGAGCCGATTCCCCCTTTACAGTCTACTGTTTTGACTGTATTTTTGTTTCGGGCGTATAATGCTGTATCCAAGTTTCATCGACAGTAATTAATCGGCGCCAAAACTCAGATTTATTGCGACTAAACTGTGCCAATAGGGCGTTGGAATTGTTCATTGGAACACGTCTAACGTGAGCAAACACGGCACCCAGCGCGCGGACAGCTTTCTATGACTAAATCTTGATTTAATATGTGACAAACACGTTCTTTGGACCGTTTCATAGGCTCTGCTATCTCTCTCACTTTAATTCAGCGGTCGTCTAGCATAATTTGGTGAACGTTAGCGATGTTATCGTCAGTTGTTGCAGTTTTTGGACGTCCTGAACGTTCATCGTCTCCCAAGCTCTCACGGCCACGTTTAAATTCAGCTGCCCAAAATTTCACCGTGGTAAATGATGGTGCAGAGTTCCCATACACAAGCCCAACTCATCTTTGATTTACGTAGGTGTATTGCCTTTCAAAAACAAAAATTTGCTTACAGCGCGATACTCAATTTTGTCCATTTTCACAAAAACACTGACATCGACTCACTCAAACGACTGTCAAATAAAAACTGCGCGTCCAAAATGGGTGAAATTTTGGTGAGTAACTGCCAAAACATGCACAACCACATTCAGTGGTTTTTATTGACGAGTGCTGTTATCTTCACGTTGAAACTTTTCAGATCACCCTCGTATTTCACGATAACAAATTCTGGCTTAAAGTTGTCTGATACACCTGCCCATATGTGTAGCAACAGACCGAAGAGATGTCATTAAGCAATGCCAACAGTTTTGTTTATAGGCCTGCTTGTTAAAATCGGCAGAGTTAGTTTATTAAATTAGTGGCAAGCTTACATATTATAGATTTTGCCTTTTTTAGGTTACGGTGGAATAAAGTGAGTTATAATAACCATAAAAATATATATTAAGTTGTGATGTGATGTAAATTGCAGTTAGGTTTAAGAAAACAAAAACAGAGAACCAACGTTTTTATATGCTATATTTTCTTTGCATTAGTGTGTTAGTAATAATTTTGTTAGAGGTAAAAAAGAGTAAGGCCGAAAGTCAATTGTTTATGACATTAGTCATCTTATGTTTAACTTTGAGTGTTCGCCGAGGACCAATAAAGTAAGATTTAATATATTTAAACTAGAGTTGGGGTACCTTTTGTCTAGCAAATACAAGTGTATCTCTGATAGCATGACACACCCCCCGACTGCCAAGAGATGGCTGATCCTTATGTGTCACTGATGTTTTGATTATACTTATATTAAAGCACAACTGTGATGTTATAATATTATACTCTTGTGACGTTATACCATTCACCCATATACTATGAACTCTTATATTAATAGCTCTTATACGACGAATTCTTATACAGTAAGCCCTTACATCGCAAACTCTTATACTGCAAACTTACACCGCAAAGCCGCACACTGCAAACTCTCATACTATAAATCGTTATTCTGCAAACTCTTATAGATATTAAAAAGTCTAATACTGCAAATTCTTATACTGCAAACTCCTATATTGAAAACGAATATACAACAAGTTCGTATACCGTAAGTTTAGTTTTAGTTTAGTGAGGGCAGAACCCTCATATATTCAGCATGGTACAAGCGATAAAACTTAACAAAACTTATAAGAATATATGTAAGAATAAGTTAAAAAGCAAAAAAAAGAAAAAAAGGGGGGGGGGGGTGGGGTATGTTTGGCGAGTTGGTTACTGGGTTTATTCATCAATTATCACACATTCATTCATTTCGCTTAGTACAGGATGTAAGAGTGTAGACGGGGAGTGGGCGTGGTCAGGAGGGGAAAGAGAGGAGATGAAGTTTAAGAGCAGTAGAGGTAAAGTTGAAATCGAAGGAGGTAGGGTAGGGGTTTGCCCGCCGCAGCATTCGTGAAATGGGTTCATTAGAGCCGTAAGAAGTGTGGTGGGTGGGCTGATAGAAGAGATGAGGGTTTCGCAGGTTGCGGGGGTTAGTGTGAAGTGCAATGATGGAGAACAAAGTTGGGCAGTTGATTGTGCCTGAAAGAAGACGGTGGACGAAAAGGATATCGGCATGGAGCTGGCTTGTGTATGGGGGGATAATCCGAGGATTCGCCCAGTTCAGTCCGCGGAGGGCAAAACGCAGAAAACGACGTTGCACGGACGAGTAGTGTGGAGACCAGACCTGACTGGCGTATTCAAGAAGGGGGCGCACGAAGGCTATGTAGAGAGAACGGGAAACGTAAGGATTAGAAAATTCTTTAGACCAGCGTTTCACAAACCCAAAGACAGAGTTGGTCTTAAGAATAATATCATCAATATGCGGGATGAAGCTAAGCTCCCTGTCAAATAAGATCCCGAGGACGCGTATCGAGAGTACAGATGATATCTGCTGGTTTAGCAGGAAGTAGGAAGGTGTGGGGGGCGGGAGGGGGGGGGGGCACGTTTGTGGGAGAAGGTGATGGAGTGACGTTTGAAAACGTTGAGTTCAGGGCAGTTATTACGGCACCAAGTTGAGAAGCTGTCGAGGTCCGTTTGGAGAAGTGAGGAGTCGAGAGGAGAGATGATCGATTTGTAGAGTTTGGCGTCGTCTGCATAGAGGGAGATGGATGAGTATTTAATAATGGAGTCAACATCATTGATGGTAAGGATAAATAAGAGGGGACCTAGATGGCTGCTTTGCGGAACCCCTGATGTGGGACGAAAAGGATTGGACAGGGAGGATCTGAATTTGACACGGTAGGATCGATCTTTCAGATAAGAAGATAACCACTTGATCAATAGGGGTTCGAAACCTAGGGAGGACAGCTTAAAAAGTATGAGATTATGGAGATTTTGTCAAAGGTCTTGCTGAAATCGGTGGTGATTACACCGACTTCGTTGCCAATCTCTAAGGCACGGAGAGTATGGGATGAGAACTCGATCAGTTCCGTTGAAAGGAAACCATGCTGGTTGGATGAGATGATGGATTTACAACGGAAAGATAACGCGTTATAAAGAGCTCCTTCGAACTGTTTGGACATATGAGACAGTTTGGCGATGGGACGGTAGTTGGTTATATCGTTTTTAGGTCCCTTTTTATGTATGGGGTGACATAGGAGGATTTACAAATACTAGGGAAGATCCCTTGTGAAAGGGATAGATTGAATATCATTGATATCGGCAGGGAAAGAGAAGTGGGACATTTCTTTTAAAAATACAGCCGGGAGACCATCAGTCCCAGGGCTGAACTCGTCTTTGAGTAAGTTTCATTTCTCCTCAACTACGTGACGCTGAATAATTTGAGGGGTGAAGAGGCCGACGGAGAATTCGGGCAAGTCTTTGAAGTGAGACGGATTGGGTTCGAAGGAGATGTCTGTGAAGGATTTATTGAAAAACGAAGCGAATATGTTGGCAGTAAATAGGGGGCCGGTTGAAGTAGTCTCGCCATAAGAAAGGGAGTTAGGATAGGCGTCGGATTTACGTTTGCAATTAATGCAGTGGAAAAAAAATGTGGGGTCATTGATCAAATTAGATTGTGTTTTTATGAGGTAGTTGGTGTAGAGGGAGTTGTGGAGCTCGGAAAATTTATAAAAGGAACCGAGATAGTTGGAGTAGTTTTGGATGGAACGCGTTTTGAGGAAAATGTTCAATAGTTATTTCTCTTGTTCCTAAGAGCGCGGAGTGTGCGGTTGTACCATGGCGGCGATGAAACCGATGACCTGTGACGAGAATAGGGGACATATAAGGCGACGGCATAGTAGATCTCCTTACAGAGAGTGGCAGTAGCTTCTTCTACCCCCAAATAATCAAAGCGAAAAGCTGTTTTGCTAAGATGCTCATTTAAAAGGCGGAAGCCAGCTTTGTGGAAGTTGTAGGAAAAGCTGTCATGAGGTAGAGAAGGCTGGGTTTCATGATCAAGATATATGGATAAGAGCAGCGGGGAGTGATAATTATTAATGGTGGAGAGGGCGTATGGACTAGAGGCAACTGGGGACTTGTGTGGGTCCGTTGTGAACACGAGGTCCAGTTGTCTCCCCATATGATTTGGGACATTGCTTACTTGATGTTCTTCAGGCAATGTCCATTGGAGATGGGGGAGGTTAAAATCGCCAAGAACGACGATATCGTCTATTGAGGTGCTTAACTCGGCTAGGTTATCTACCGCTTCGTATGACACGCCGGGTCGCGAAGGAGATATATAGAATCAGATAATGAAGAGACATAGGGCGCTTGTCGATTTTTATTGCGACGTAGTCAAGATCCGAAGAAGAAGAGATGGCAATTAGAGACGAAGCGAGTCTGTTATGAGTGGCAAGCAGCACTCCACGGCAAGGAGAATTGGGATCTTCTCGATGAACGTTATCATCGCGAAAAACATTGAAGGAGGCAGGGAAGAGTTCAAGACTATTAATACTAGGGATAAGGTTGGTCTCAGTCAGAGCGTATATGTCGAAGGGGAGGGAATGTGCCTTTTCCAGAGTCGAATGTGTTTTGGAGTGGAGACTTCTAACATTCTGATAGTAGACGGTTGGGGGGAGCGTATTGGGGGTATTGAGATGATAGGGGGGACGAGAGGGCGACTGATTAGGGTCAAAAGTGCTTGCCATTATTGGGATAGGTCATTTTGTTGTCGATATATTGGCGAAATGCCGAGAGATCTTTTAGGACCTTATTAGGGAGCATATCGACATTTTTATGGAACTTAACGAACAGGCTGCGGAGGCTAGGAAAGTCGGTGGATAGTCCTTCCTGTTGGTTGGAGGCCGTTACGCTGATTTTTGTTTTACCTTCATAACAGACAGAGTCAGATTTGTCGTTGGGGTATGAAAGTTAGAGGCGGACATTCTCGTTTTGTTACTAAATTTAGACAAGGCATACCGGCTGTCAGAAGAATGAATGGTTTGCTGAGTGAGTTTGACAGATGGGGGTATTAGTGGGTCGATTAAAAGTTTAGGGGGGGGGGGGGGGGTGGACGGGGCGAGAATTGGGTGTGGGAGGGAGTGGTGCGAGGGACGGCCTCGAGTTAGGTTCTGTGGATGAGTGATACGCGTCCAGATGGGAGGGGGGTAAAGCGGCCTCAGAAATAAGCGTATGTTTTCGACTAACATAGTTTCCATTGAGATTCCATTGGAATTTAGGAGTAAGCTATTATATTGTGCTCTACACTGATATATTTGATATATGATTCTCCTATTCGGGTAATTCTTATACGTTTGTTATAGTATCAATGCTCAACTGTTACACTGCTTCAATTTTATGTTATATTAATGATACACTGTGCATCGACACAACAGAAAAGTTCAATAATAACCCTCGAATGTTGTGCTGATCGATACGAAACTCTCATGTCCTCGCAACAGCTCTATTTGAAATTCTGTTATCGCCTCGGATTGCGGTACTTTATATATTTGGCCTCTGTGATTCTATTGAGCTAGAAGGGCTATAAAAAGCATTTAGTTGTTAATAAAAAGACGATGTTAAAATACATTTTTGGCTGACTTAGTTAAATATATAATTAAAATGTAATTTGAGCTCAATTTCAATGTTGCCATCGGACGAAGACGATGGTCGTTTAATAAGTCCTTAACGTACGCCAGAAAATAGCTCTCGTACTTTATTTTTAGTAAACATCTTTACTCATTAGACAGCACATTAGTAAGCATCATTACCCATTAGACAACTGCACGAAAATTGTGGGTGCACAAAATGTGGACAAGATTGATGCCGCGTTTACTCTCAATAGAAACTATGTTAATCGCAAACATATGCTTATTTCTGAGGCCGTTTTAGCGCTTTTCCATTGGGATCTTCACGAGTTTCTGCATCGATACATAACTGCATATGGTATAACACTTCCAGAGATAAGGAAATTATCAAGAGAGTGGAGGTTTTTAAATGCTAACGAGTTCCGAAGTATGCGAAGACAGTGAAACCGACTGGCAAGATAATGGCAGCGGTATTTTGGCGTGCCCACACAATCGCCTACATAGATTACTTGGAAACAGAAAACATACTAGAGAGTATTATGCGTCGTCGTTTAAACCGGATGAGTGACGACATTAAGAAACTAGATCCTCATTTGAAAACTTTTTTCAAAGGATATACTGATCGATCTGCCTCTGGCGCAAGACTAATAACCTTGCCCAGAAAAAACAAATCATAATGGAAAATTTAACAAGCCTCAGGACTTGCTAAATAAGGCCAAGACCGGTTCCCGGTTGTAGTGCCGATGATGATGATGATGATACTGATCGATCCCCTTATGTACCAATCAATACATTCATATAGCCAGTCGTTCAGGATATACTTTGGAGGCATTTCGGTAAACATGTTGTTTTCTTTTTGAATTGTAGTTTAAAATTTAATATGGTATAGCAACGTTTACCTCAACAACATTGGCTATCTACTTCATGACATTCTCTTGAACAATTACCAAGTCTAGTGGCTTGGTTTTCAGTATGGCTTGATGTTACTATGAATGGGCCAAATTTGATAGGCTTCGTGCCGTGAGAATGAAAATATTATTTCTAATGTTCCGGCAGGGATCTATGTTATGCATTAATTATGTTTCTTTCTACAGACCAACAACCCGCACAATTCATATTATTACCAAATTCTTTCCATCATACAAAGCCCCAAAACCTCTGCAATGAAAGAACCCTTTTGCCTAATGTATTGTTAAACAAATACTGAGTTCTCAGAGACCCCCAAACAAGACAGAGTCCGGTGATTCATAAACTGAACTTGACATCCGTCAAATTGGTTTGACATGAAGGCATATATTTTGTACCATACCCGAACTTCTTTCATCAATCAAGCTAACAATAGAAACACAAGACTCTGTCGTCAGACTAGTAGTGACCTACCTGTTGGTCATGCGACGCCGGGGTTTCCAAGAACTATCATCACATTCAGTACCTGTGTCCGCCTGATAAATATCGAAGCTATTAACTTCGGACAGGCTGTGGAGACAAGGCAACTACCTGATCGGTTCGTTGAAATCAAACACCTCCAGCAGCAGATCACTAGGTAGGAATGTGGAAACCGCAAATTGTGTGAAACTGGCTAAATCTTTGCGTCAGGATATGCTGACCTTGTCTACGATATTAGATTTCACAGCTTACATATGGGTAGAATGGAACTGGAGCGTTACATCTTTTTTATTTATTATTTGCTTTCGAAAAAAAATACAGAAAAATAAGATTTGCTGTCTCACGGTTATGTGCGTACGTTTTTCTCGCCTGATTTGATCTGTCGATATGGTGTAACGGGCCAACTTGAATGATGGTAGAAGCCTTTCTTAGGACGGAGTATGAATCACACGAGTCTCATAGCTGACAATGCAGGTCATACATATTGAGATCCGATGGAGCATGCAGACACAGTGGTAACCTGGTTTCAATGCGTTAATTACTGGTAATACTGAGTATCGGTTTCAGTCGTAGCTGAGATGTGATTTAATTTCACCACATCGTAGGTGAGAAAATGAGCAGATATATAACTGTAAATAAAACTAATAGCGGTCGAAGACTGCAATATGTTGAAGCAATCATTTTAACGTTGGAAGTTAACCATGTTAGACCCTATAGGTCTTTTGTAATGAATGCATTCCTTAATTTTTCAAAGCATTTGCTATTCATTGCATCAGTTTGTATCGTATGGAGGGATTCGTACGGTTGTGTAAAATTTCCTAATAGGGGGGCAGTTTGATAAGTCAGTGACTTTTTGAATAAAATGTATTTTTTCGGGAAATAAGCATTTTATATTTCAACTTAGTATCGTTTTAGCTCGATATACTTAGTCCAGCGATTTCATTTTTTTTATTCCTTCCAAATAATAGGTTTTCTCAAGGCTCTCAAAATAGGCATTCGTTTCTATGATGACCTTTTCATTTGACCTAAATCTCTTACCACCCAGCTATTTCTTCTGGTTTGGAAATAGGAAATAATCACAGGGAGCCAAATCTGGATAATATACTGGATGAGGTAGCAGCACGTACCCCAATTTATGGATTTTGCTTGGTTATGATCAATTAGCGTTTTCGTTAAAATTTACGAGGTTGTCTGCTTTCAATGGGTGTCAAACACAAACTAAATGAAACAGTAGTCTATTTATAGATGGTAATTAGCGGGAGCAGTATTGCATTTAAAATTACTGCGCTGGGTATTCAAAAGGTCACTGACTTATCAAACTGTCCTCGTATTTCATAAACCGAAGATTCATTGTGCAAGAGTGAATTACTTTTTTCTTGCAATCATGTACATACCACCCTAAGAAGGAAATTTGCACCTGAAAAATTCCAGTTTTCATGTTTTCGAAAGTATTGAGTTATTTGATCAGATATTAGTACTTGAAGCTGCTTATTTCATGAGCTTTCGGTTCATCAGACTGCGCTCCACCAACTTGACATCAGAATCATCATTTCAAGTGAACATTTGAAACACATCAATCCATGATCTGCGGTGAATCACTATCAGCCCTTTAACAAAAACATGTTCGGCAACCACGACGAGGTTTCGGATATTTTAAGTAACTTATAATATTAGAGTTTCAAACCAATCCAGACTTTGGCTTTAAAATTTAGCGAATATAAATTGATTTCTTACCCAATGTCAACCAAAATCATATCTCCATCTAAAAACTGAAATATTTGGCAAACTATACCAATTCCATTCCCCTTTGAGCAGGGCGTTAGAATATACTCACAGCTAAACCGGCTTGTCGGAAGATGCGACTAGAGGCCGAATGGTAGGTGGAGTCCCAATGCCCTGTCGCCCAGTGAAATACCACCCCATCAAGCTATAGGCTCCGTGACATGATCGCGAGAAATCTCTGGCTATCTTTCGGAGCTTGGCTGACCACTTCGGGAAAAGGTGGGTTTAGGTGATAGTCGGTTCCAAAATGAGATAACACCCCGTCACGCTGTACATTTCGCGATATTATTGGGAGAAATCTCGACTATGTTTCGGATGTATGGTTGATGGCTCGGATTGACACGGAGGCAAGTCATGATGGTAGTATCTTCTGAGATAAAGAATTCCGGAGTTAAACTAATTCCCCATTCGGATCTCCCGGGGGGACTATGTCAGGGGGAACATCATGCAAATATTTTGATAAATAACCGAACTTTAAGAAATTCGTTATCCCGTAATCGGGTTCGTTCTCGAGACTCTGTCGACGCCCAACTGATAACAGGATTTTGTAACATCAGGGGCATCGGTTTCACCAATACGAATGTAAACACCGTCCAACAACATTTGCAAACAGCGAAACCTGATATCCTTGCCCTAATCGAGACCCAGGTCGATTCGTCAACTGATTCGACATATCTTCGTTACTCAGGATACGACTTACATTCGAGATTCCGTTTTAAGAGTGGAGCCTGCGTCTTCACACGACCTGATCTGGCTTGCCAGAGGATAGAGGCGTTGGAACCCAAAAACCTGGACATCTTGTGGTTTTGGGCCGTGCTGAGGAATTCTATTAAATTTCTTTTTTGTCTTTACCGCTCCCCGAATGACGATCGACCGGTCACATTTTCTGAACATCTTTCACGTACCGTCAACTGGATACAGATCAACCACCCGGCTTTTAAAAATGTCGTCCTTGGCGATTTTAATGTACACAATTCCGGCTGGTTAGTGTATTCTAACAGGACCAACAAGGCTGGGAGGGTGACGGAGCTGTCTCGTAGTTCATCATCATCATCGGCACTACAACCGGGAGCCGGTCTTGGCCTTATTTAGCAAGTCCTGAGGTTTTATTAAATTTTCCATAATAATTTTTTTTTTTACCGGGCAAGGTTATTAGTCTTGCGCCAGAGGTTCCCCGACGGGGAATCGAACCCGGTCCCCCGCGTGACAGGCGGGTATAATAACCACTATACTATCGAGGAGTCTCGTAGTTAGTCGTAGTTAATTTGACTCAAATCGTAAAGGAATCTACGTGAGTGCCGTACACCCGAGGTGAGTAACATGAACATCCTGGATTTGTTTTTGACATCCGAGCCGAGCATTTGTACCGTGGAAACTGCTGTGCTACTGGGAAACTCAGATCACTGCTTGGTATCGGCCGGGCAACCACTTGAATTTCAAGCGAATAACCGATTTAAGCAGCTTTGCCATGTATTTTTTCGCATCTTTTCCGTAGTCGGGGGTGTACTTTGGAAACCCCTATGTTAGGGCTTGCGCGGTGTCGATCACAGAGATTATTCTTCTCGGATTGGAGATCTACATTCTGCATTCCATCAAACGAAATTCATCTGATAAGCCTTGGTTTGATAAAAAATGCGAGCAGATTACAGATGTAAAATATAGAGCTTTTAAACAATGGTGCTCCAATCCGACCGAGGTTAACAGAACGAATTTTGTTAGAACAGAAACGCGTGGAAGCAGGCGATTGATACTGGGAAGAAGGCCAACAACGACAAAGTGACCAATAAATTCCTTGAGTGCCCAACTGGTTCGCATCCCTTCTGGTCAATGCCAAGGGATGTCAGCAGTTACTTCGCTTCCTCCTGTTTTCCTCTGTTGGTGATGGGCACTGGGACGTTAGTCACATATTCAAAAGATAAAGCTAATATGATCGCGAATTTATTTTCCGTGAATTCAAACTTCGACGCCGGCCTTTTGGAGCCACCTGCGATTATGCCGGTACGGTTTTTTTTTTTTCATTTTTGAAACTTTTTTTTTTATTTTCTTTTGATATTCTTAGTTTCTAAATTAGGTGAAAGACAAAAAATGCTTAAATTCTAGCTTAATTATCTTATATTATAACTTACTGGTCCTACGCAGACGCTCTAAGCTATACGCCGGTACGGTCTTCGATGTGATATGTGAGGTTCAGCCCGCGTGCTATTCAACGCATTCTACGCGGACTGGACTGTAAGAAGGCATCCGGCCCGGACGGAATACCAGCAATAGTCCTTAAGAACTGTGCTCCAGAACAATCGCCGGTTTTTTGCAGATTCTTTCGCTTATCTTATGCACGGAGGACATTTCCTACCTGCTGGTGAATCGTTCGCGTTAGGCCCATCCCAAAGACGGGAACAAAGTGTCTATTTTATCTAAGGTGATGGAAAAGATCATCAATACTGAGTTAATTAAGTATTTGGACTTCTGAGTCAATACGGATTCCGTGGCAGGCGGTTCACGGGAGACCTTTTGAGACTTATAACCGATATATCGACATATGCGATTGGGGGACATGGTGAACCAACAGCGGTCGCATTGGATATCACCAAGGGCTTTGATCGCGTCTGGCACGGGGCATTTCTAAGCAAACTTCATTCATACGTACTTTCGCAGCAGCTTTGCGACTGGACGAAAAGCTTTCTCGAAAATCGCTCGAATCGGGTTATTATGGACGGAGAGTGTTCGGATCTGTATCCTATTAATTCTGGTGTGCCTCAAGGTTCTATTTTGGCTCCAACCTTTTTTTTGCTTCACATAAATGATTGTTGGATTCAACCAACGGCTAACAAAATGTCTAGTTTCGCGGATGATAGTAGGCTTATTTCCTCTTTTTCCGATGACCGGCCGCTTAGTGCGTCAACATCGCATCAGCTGAGATGTAGCCAGATCGACTCTCTGAATCGAGAACTGGATAGGGTGCTGCAGTGGCGAACTTCACTGCAACGTAAACACAGTATACAACATTCACAAAGAAAAGTAGATCATATGTTCCACAGCTGATGATAATTAGTCAGGCCCCCGAATCTGAGGAAAGCTTGAAATTACTCGGCGTCACGGTCTGTGGGAATGTATCGTGGCATAAACACGTGTCAAACATCGCCAGATCCGCCTCTGGAAAACTGAGTTATCTTATTAGAACCAAGAAAAATTTTCCTCCGGCCCAACTTCTTCTTCTGTAGAATTCCCAAATTAGACCGGCACTTGAATATTCAATATCGAGTATTTTTACAAATTGTTTAATGTCTGCCGTCGTTTTTTATTATTCTACCAAAAGTATAATTCAGGGATGAGATGTGGTGGCTCATGCACGAAATTTACAGTTTACCCTTTTTACCTAGAACTAGACCACGAAGACAAAACGATGGAATACCTAAATGAAAGGCCTCACTTTTACCTCAAGGTAAACGGAATGTGTGCTGGTGGAAGTGATTTTACTTGGTAAAAATTTGATAAAAGCATAGATCGGGTCAGAACCACCTTTTGAAGGTTTCCAACTTCCTATCGAAAAGAACAACAATAAAAAGTCATAGTTTCGTTATAGGCAGTTCATCATCATCATCATCGGCACTACAATCGAGATCCGGTCTTGGCCTTATTTAGCAAGTCTCTCCACCGCTATCCGATCCTTATCCGAAACTTGTTAAATTGTCCATAATAATTTGTTTTTCCGGGCAAGGTTATTAGGGTTACGCCAATCTTTCTCAGGATGTCGCTGCATGCATTGGTTCACTACTTGGCGGGTGCCAAAGTAGCTATCCAGGGGTGTCACGTGGAGACTGCATCTCAACTTGGATTGAACAGGGACAAGGATCGTTCTGGCCTTCGCCGGGTTGAAAACAGAGACTTTGCCCTGATGTTCCCTCCCATCTCCGCTAGAGGCAGTTCAACAATTAATAACGTTATTGAATTTACATCTTAGCCTAAGATAACGGCAAAAAATAACTATCTTATCGTCATTCAAGTGTACAACGTGAATGAAACCATCCACCGAAACCACGACTTGGAGGACAGATGTCTACTGAGTCACCTACATCTTCGAAATCAAATTTCACATTGGCAATCAAATACAGTGTGCGGTACGTAAATAACTCTTTAAATTAGAGCATAAATCTGGATCTTCTAACGTTAAACAGCTTTTTATTTTTAACATGATTAATGAAATCTATTCCGATCAACGCTTCAAGCAACCAATTGATCATGGTGTTAATACCAGACAAAGGGCACAAGGACTTCTCAAACGCCAAGAATTAACAACTTTCATTCGTAGTACCTACAATCTTCAATCAATTCCCTCTATGGAATATGCAGTCTAAGTATACGAGAAAGAATAATATAAGGAAACGTATTTTATTTAATGTTTTCAGTTTACGATATATAAAATAAGAGCTATGGATATATATGTATATTTATATTATACCAAAAACTACAGTCTATACATCTATATTTTCCGTACAAAACCTTCTACAGATAAGCCTCTAAGGCTTCGCAGAAAACATTATATTTGAAATTATACGACCATCCGTAGAGCTCTAATAACAAGTAATAATAATAATTAACTATATAACTTAAATACTTTTGTTAGCCACGCTTTACGTGGATTCTCTTCTATCTCTTCAAGGTGCTGTCCAGCATTGAAGCCATGACTCTACAGAGGTGTTGATGAAGGCATTTGTATTGTTATCTGTTTCTTACTTCCCTTTAGCTGTGTAACCCATTAAAAGACAATAAACTCAATAAACAATAAACAAACAAACAATAAAGGATCTTGCATTTACATAATTCAGTGACGGTAACTTCACAATTGGCATTGTTGCCAATAACAGGGCTGATAGTGTATTAATAACAAGGGAAAAGATTTAGGATATCATCGACTCATGAGAAACAAAAACACAGTAGTAGTAGATGAAGTACTTAACATGGTACACAAATATCTTCCACCGGTGGTAGAGGGCGTATGTTCAGTCCCGTTGAATAACGCGTTAAATAAAGCACACTATCCCACGCTCTGGAAAACAGCAATCATACAGCCCACCCCAAAAGGAGGCTAAGACTGTCCAAACCCAATGAGTAAGCGTTCGATAAATTTACTTCCAAGCACCAGTAAAATATTCGAGGTCATGAACAGAACTTTGCTCAAACGGGTTGACTATTCCGAATCCACTTTCGCTTTAAGGCAGGTCATGAAACTACACAGTCCGCAGCTAAACTGGTTTCTGGCATGCAACGGAATAAATGTGAGCACCAATGCACAGGTCTGATTGACTGGGAGAGAGCCTTACGAAACCGTCTGGCTTGAAACATTATACTAAAAGATTGTCAGACACGGGATGTATAATCCCTTCCTATATATACTTTATGACAAGATAAATGATCGGAGTTTCGTGGTCAAAACTGGAAAGTGACTTCGACTATACCATATAATATCAATAATGAAGCGCTGTGACTAGGGCGTTAGAATATATTCACAGCTAGGCCAGCTTGTCGTAAGAGGCGACTAAAGGCCGAGTGGTAGCCGGGGTCCCAACGCCCTGTGCGCCCGGTGTAATACCACCCCATCAAGCTTTAGGCTTCGTGAAATGGTCGGGAGAAATCCCTGGCCATCTTTCGGAGCTTGGCTGATGGACCGGTTCGAGAGAAGGTTGGTTAGGTGGTAGTCGGTCCCAAGGTGAGATACCACCCCGTCACGCTGTACATTCCGCGATATCGCCGAGAGAAATCTTCGACGGTGTTTCGGATGTGTGGCTGATGGCCCGGACTGACACGGGGATAAGTCATGATGGTGTCTTCTGATATAAAGAATTCCGGAGGTAAACTAGTCTCCCATTCGGATCTCCGGGGGGACTATGTCAGGGGGAACATCATGCAGATATCATGATAAATGATGGAACTTTGAGAGGTTCGTCATCGCATAACCGGGCTCGCTCTCGAGGCTCGGCCCACGCTCGACTGGTGACGGCATTTTGTAACATCAGGGGCATCGGTTTCACCAATACTAATGTAAACGCCGTCCACCAATATTTGCAAACAACGAAACCTGATATCCTTGCCCTAACTGAGACCCAGGTCGACTCGTCAACTGATTCGACATATCTTCGTTGCTCAGGATACATTCGAGATTCCGTTTTAAGGGCGGAGTCTGCGTTTTCGCGCGGTCCGATCTGGCTTGCCAGAGGATGGAGGCCTTGGAGCCCAATAATATGGACATCATATGGTTGAGGGTCGTGCTGAGGAATTCCGTTAAATTTCTTTGTTGTCTTTAGCGCTCCCCGAATGACGATCGACCGGCGACATTTTTCGAACATCTTTCATATACCGTCGACTGGATACAGATCAACCACCCAACTTCTGAAATTATTGTCCTTGGCGATTTTAATGTGCACAATTCCGACTGGTTGTTACATTCTAACAGAACGGACGAGGCTGGGAGACTGGCGGGGATGTTTGCTGTAAGCCACAACTTGACTCAACTTGCGGGGGAGCCAACGCGAGTACCGGATGCCCGAGGCGATTATGCGAACACCCTGGATCTGTTTTTTACATCCGAACCAAGTATTTATACTGTAGAGGTTTCTGCGCCATTGGGAAACTCAGATCACTGCTTGGTATCTGTCGCGCAAGCACTTGCATACCAAGCGAATAACCGGCCTAGGCAGCCTCGCCATGTATGGAAGTATGGGGCTGCTAACTGGGACGATATGCGAGATTTCTTCGCATCCTTTCCATGGTCGGAGGTGTGCTTCGGAGACTCCGATGTTAACGCTTGCGCGGAGTCGGTATCAGAGATTATTCTCCTGGGGATGGAGATGTATATTCCACATTCCATCAAACGAAGTTCGTCTGATAAACCTTGGTTTGACAAAAAATGCGAGCCTAGGCAGCTTCGCCATGTATGGAAGTATGGGGCTGCTAACTGGGACGGTTTGCGAGATTTCCATGGTCCGAGGTGTGCTTCGGAAACTCCGATGTTAACGCTTGCGCGGAGTCGGTATCAGAGATTATTCTTCTGGGGATGGATATGTATATTCCACATTCCATTAAACGAAGTTTGTCTGATAAGCCTTCGTTTGATAAAAAATGCGAGCTGATTACAGCGGCAAAAAATAGAGCTTTTAAGCAATGGCGCTCCAATCCCACCGATGTTAACAGAACGAATTTTGATAGAATTAAAAACGCATGCAACCAGGCGATTGATACCGCGAAGAAGGCTCACAACGACAGGGTGATCAATAAGCTCCTTCGGTGTCCAACTGGTTCACGCTCCTTCTGGTCAATGGCAAAATCTGTCAGCGGTAACTTCACATCCTTCTCTTTCCCTCCCTTGGCGTGGCGTTAGTCACGAATTCAAAGGATAAAGCTAATGTGTTCGCGAATTTATTTTCCGCGAATTCAAACCTCGATCCCGGCCTTTTGAAGCCACCTGTCATCGCGCCGGTAGGGTCTTTCATGCGGTATGTGAAATTTCGTCCGCACACTATTCAACGCATTCTACGTGAACTGGATTGTAGGAAGGCAACCGGCCCGGACGGAATACCAGCAATAGTCCTTAAGAACTGTGCTCCAGAACTATCGCCGGTTCTTGGCAGAGTCTTCCGCTTATCATGTGCACGAAGGACCTTTCCTGCCTGCTGGAAAATCGCTCGAGTTCAGCCAATCCCAAAGACGGGAAAAAAGTGTCTCCCACAAAATTACCGTCCGATAGCATTATGGTCTATTTTATCTAAGGTAATGGAAAAAGTCATCAATACAGAGTTACTTAAGTATTTGGAGTGCAACGGACTTCTGAATGATCGTCATTACGGATTCCGTGGCAGGAGGTCCACAGGAGACCTTTTGACACTTATAACCGATATATGGACATCTGCGATTGGACGGCATGGTGAGTCAAGGGCGGGCGCATTGGATATCTCCAAGGCTTTTGACCGCGTCTGGCACGGGGCATTGCTGAGCAAACTTCGTTCATATGGACTTTCCCAACAGCTTTGCGACTGGACGAGGAGCTTCCTCGAGAATCGATCGATCCGGATTGTTGTGGACGGCGAGTGTTCGGATCTGTATCCTGTTAATTCGGGGGTGCCGCAGGGTTCTATTTTGGCTCCAACCTTGTTCTTGCTTCACATAAATGATTTGTTGGAGACAACGGATAACAAAGTGTTCAGTTTTGCGGATGATAGTACGCTTGTTTCCTCCTTTTCGAGTGATCGGCCGATTGGTGCATCAACGGCGCACCAGCTGAAATGTAAACAGATTGACTCTCTGAACCAGGATATAGATAAAGTCCTGCAGTGGGGAAATGCCAATCTTATCGACTTCAACGCAACGAAGACCCAGTATACAACATTCACAAAGAAAACTGGATCATCGGTTCCACAGCTGATGATGAGTGGCCGGGCCCTCGAGGCTGGGGAAAGTTTGAAATTGCTCGGCGTCACGGTCTGTGGGAATGTATCATGGCATAAACACGTATCGGGTATCGCCAGATCAGCCTCAGGAAAACTGAGTTATCTTTTTATAGCCAAGAAATACTTTACTCCGGCCCAACTTCTTCTCCTATATAAATCTCAAATTAGACCCGCGCTCGAATATTGCTCTCATGTTTGGAGCTCGGTTCCTAAACATAACCTCGACCTACTTGAAAGCGCACAAAGACGAGCGATCCGCCTGATCGGGGACTCGGCGGGACTACAGTCGCTGTCACATCGAAAGCGCGTGGCCGACCTCTGTCTGTTCTACAGATATTATCACGGATGCTGTTCTTCGGAGATTCTTGGCATTGTTCCACGCAATTCGGTCTATATTCGCTCCATAAGACAATCCGACGGATCGCACCCGTTTGTGGTTCATCTCCCGACAGCGCGAACATCCCTGTATCAAAACTCGTTCCGTTACAGAGCGGGGAAGCTGTGGAACTCCCTTCCCATGCGAGTGTTCCCGGAGCGTTACAACCTGCAACTGTTCAAAAAGAACTGCAACAGTTATTTGATGGCATCTCGGGGCGCCCACTCGACGCTATAGGTTCGCCTCTCCCGAGAGAAGTCTAATAAAAAAAAAAAAAAAAAAAAAATTGTTTGCAATAGGGAGCAGTACTTTATCCGATCCTTTTAAATATATACATTAGCGACATATTAAGCACACTTCACCACGGGATTGCGTAGGCATACTGAAAGAAGGAATGCTGAAAATAAATACACACATGCTTGTGGAACGCGAACAAAAATTAAATAGCAAGAAGGATATTAAAGTGCAATTCTTCAAACGCTTCAAAATCATAAATTTATTTTTCAATACAGTCACCGTTGAGACAAATGCATTTCTCAATGTGTAACAAATTTTTTTATTTTGTCAACGAAAAATCCCAAAATTTTTTCTGAATTCAGGATTTGACAGGGTCCTCATCTCATGGTCGAAGGCGTCCCTTAATATGTAATGTTTACACCTAAAATGGATTATTTCATCCATTATAATACCAAAGGCTAACTCAAACTAGCTCTGAAAAACGCCGTACGTGGTGTTTTCTAAATTTGGCATATGCAGCCCGATTAGCGCCTGAATCCTAATCAGAAGAGATAGATAGATATGGGTTTATTCATTTTCGAGATAATTTTGTTTTAAACATTACTATACGAATCCCCAGAGAACAGCACAGCCGAAGAAAATGATTTTTTTTAAAAACATAGTTTCGAAAAATTCCTAGGGATCAAGTCGAAGTTGAAGTGTACCTAAAAGTTTCAAATAAACCGCGCATCTACTTGGCTTTTCACATTTTACGTAATTCATTTGTCTACGAAATTAAATAAACAATAAGGAATACAGGAGAAGTTCATGTTTCCATCTAAGGGAGTAGCATATTGAACACTCATTAGTTAACATATAGACAATCTTACGAATTTACTTCTCTTGTTCATTCAACGAAAGAACCACGATCCCCGATCCTTTAAAATTGTAATAACAGAAAACAAATGCAATACTAAAAATCCATATGTAACATAACTTTAACTACAAACAAATTAATAAACTGCCTTCTGTTGCAGTCACGCGGTTAGAAAAATATGGATGGTAATGAAGTTCCGCTGCCAAATTGTGTCCAAATTTACCCCCTTATGTACACGTTTGCTTCGCTTAAGGGGTGTAGGTTAATTCTTTTCTGTTTTGTGGTATATTTTGTATAGCGCCCTCTTAAACGACAAGGTTTAGGGAAAGAGACAAATTTTCGATTTTTGGTCAAAGAGGTGATCGTACGAGTGATCTACATGTTAATGAGTAGAGTCAAATGATTCTGTGTTAAAGTTAACGTGAGGCATTACGTTAGGTACTGTGTCCAAATGAAATAGAAAAAATAAGTGCTCTTAGATATGTAGTTTTGATTAGATTATATCCTTACTTGTCTGGCAGTAGCCAGTCAGAGAAGAATGTATCGAAGTTAAAAATCCGGTTTTTGAATAAATGTTTAAAAGTTTACTTATGTCTTTCTTAATGTTATGCGGTTAACATTAAACACATTGTGCTAATATTAATGCTTATTGTATATTTACTTCATAATGGAGGTAAAAATGATGTGCTCATGTTCGAACCAATAAATATTAGTGATGACCATGCTCAATTTAAAGTAGTAAATTTGAATTTGTTTAAAAAAAATTATAAATTTGTTAACACATATTTTTAAAAAAAGTGCACATCGTCTATAACCTGTTTTTTTTTAAGTTGCAAATAAAATAATACGATCGCATTGGTTTTACATTAATTTAAGTAATAATTTCAATGGTGTTATGAGAGCTAATTCAAATTGTACTCATGTTTTATATTATATAGTATGGTTCAAAAATCGTACAATTGCCCTGTTAGCCTGAGATGCTCCACTACAAAAACAACCGAAGTATTGACCAAGCATGGAATCTTCCCCGTACTCCGTAAGTTAGGCAAGTACATCAAAACATAATATTTTATAAGAACCTAATAGTTTTTATTCGTTCGTAAAATGTCGTTATGCTCCACCACAACATTTTAGTCCACTATCTTTTTTGAAAAATCGCATACCTATTTTATTTTAACAATTTCGTGTTCACCTTTAAAACTTCTAAACTAAACTTTTAAAATCGTTAAACGTTGCAAGGGACCTTCGGTCACTCCTCTATTTGGTCTTCACATACTTCATGAGTTTCGGTTCCTTCCACAACATGTACTTTTGTTCCCGTTTAGTTCGACAGTTACTTTTAAAATTATAACGGCTGCACCAACGGCGAAAACAAGCAAAAGTTTCAATAATTATAAGTCCTAACTGAGCCTGCTATATATTTAGTTGCCCCACTCTCGTTACCAATGTGTCACCCACAAGTCATACTGAACACCTACCGTATCTAAATTTAAACCCTAATGGTGATCAATGCAAGGATTTTCGTTTTCAAAATAAGTAATGATATCCAAATACCATCTTTATACCTTGAACGAAAATATTATCCAAGTTCGGTAGTCAGTTTACAGCATATAGCAAATGGTATTGAAGAACGTGATTCATTCTGAAAGGGTGAGAAACACATCAGACCACAGCCCCATGTACACTGTTGTATTATTTTCTTCAACAATTAATATTTTAACCATTTATATTTATCACACAAAACTTACCTCTGTGCTTTAGTCTTTAATAAGCTGATCTCAGCGCCGGTGTCCACAATTAGGCTCGTATATTTTTTACGGCCAATGTCTAATTGAAGTTGGACAACTGGAGCTTCAGTCGGCGAAAACTGAGAACAGCTTTGACTATCTTGCGAGTTTAATTCGGTCGGGTTGGGGATGTTCCACCCGACCGTTTGGCGTTTCCCGATTTCTTACCCATAGCTTTTCTTTTACCAGGTGCCGCCGTTGGTATTGGTCGATTGCTATTTTGGGTCTTAGAGGAGGGACTCTTTTTCTCGGCGCAGTTACTTCGGTCGGTGCTCTGTTCCGTACTGTCCGTACTAGAGCGGCTTCGACCTGACCTGCGCCTAGAGTTCCTCTGTCGGTGTCTCCTGCCTTTTAAGGTTTTTCCTTTTTTGCTTGGTTCTTTTTTCTTATCTGAGCTATTTGTCGTTTCTGGTCATTCCAAGTTAACCGTGCAGGTTGGTAGGTTTTTACGGCGACGTACAGGTCTAGCCGGGGCGGGGTTGCTCCGTATAGTGTCGCGCTATCTCGGCCGACCTACTATAGTAAGCCCCATCTCTCCGAGACGCGTCGTTCGTAGGTTGAGGTTGCCTACTGAACGATTCCCGCGGATCCGGGCTATACTCCCTGTATCTCTGTTCTTGGTGGATTCTATTATCCTGTGTTCGTGGGGGGCTCCTTGGTCGGCTATAATTATATCGTCCACTCACCGGGTGGTCCTCTATATAGTCCATGCCCTGTGAGTGTCGAGTTGGGCTCCATCTTGCTGGTCCCGCCTACTGGCCACTAAAGGCAGAAGCAGCAGAACAATCAAGACACACAGAGGTAAGTTTTGTGTGATAAATATAAATGGTTAAAATATTAATTATTGAAGAAAATAATACAACACGAGGTCGTATTTTCTCGTTACCACAGTAAAGAACGGTGCATCAAAACAAAACCGAAAAATACCATTATGCGGGATTTCTTCGCTAGCTTCACATTTCATACATCTCGTTTTTTTTTTTTTTTTTTTTTACATTTCTGTATTTATTGACCATAAATGATTTGTTACAATAAGTAATACAGATAACTTATAATTATCTTAGCTTTAATCGTTTACACATACTTGCTAGTACATTTTTCAAACATTATTATAAAGTTATATATTTCATGGGTGGACAAGATAGGAGTAGGTGGGGCTTCCTGGAAAAGGTCAGAAAACCAGGATATAATTATTTACTTAACCTATAACTAATTTGCTTAACTTAACTTAACTTAGCTTAGCCTAGCTTATCTAATTATTAAATCTATTATTATTACAATAAGTTAGAATAGGGTGGGGCGGGAGGTATAGTGGTTGATGGGTGGAATTTGGGTTAGGGTGGGTACTATGAGTCGGGGATATGGGTTGGGGGAACACTTTCCGATTGGTCGTTGAAACGCAAGATATTAGAGAAGGGTTGTATATTACAATATTTAAACTGGTGAGGTGAGAGTTCAGTATTGTGGTATACGATCTCATTGGAGTTGTTGACCAACCTGCCAGAGGTGAAGAGGGTTCTGGTGTGGAGACAGTTCGGGTAGGCAGTTCGGTTGTCTGACGGAGTCGATGTGAGCGCATTTATTATCGGATATACATCTCGTAGCGAATGTACAAATATAGATGATTTCCGGAAATATTTGTATTGCCCGGAGAAATTTTTGAGACCTCCAGTGGCCTGCAAAATGATTTTCCTCACCCGGAAGTGTTTCAGTTTATCTCCAGACAGCGCAAAGGGTTTTTCGTCGGCCCAAGAAAACTGGTTTTTATAATAGGTAGATATATTCAATTATAATAGCCTTATAGTTGATTTTAGCGGTAAATAATTAAACAATTACAAGACATTTTTCAATAAACTTAGGCATCTACCAATACAATGTTATGGAAACATTTATTATTCTCGATTGAAAACGTCAGCTAAATTCGCGGCAACTGCGGGAGGATCAATTTTTCTGTTTGAATATGAACAAGCCTGAGGCTAAGGTTTATGGTATGCTCTCAAGGACAAACAATTGTGAGTGGTTGCAATTTTTAAAGAACAGTAATGAAAGAAAAGGTTCACGAAGATGCAGATTTAGAAACTTTACTGGATAAAAGCTTGTGCCAAAATCGAGAAGAATTGGCATGATTATATGATGTATCTCAACAATACATTCCAAATGCCTCAAAACCATGAGAATAATTCGGAAGCAAGAAAATTGGGTACCACACGAGTTGAAAGCGAGAGATATAAGCGTTTGTTTGTTTGAGAACAGCTACTTGAAATGCAAAGACAGAAGGGGTTTCTGCATCGCATTATGACTAGAGACGAAAAATGAGTTCACTAAGATAACACCAGCAGAAGTTTAAGCAGACTGGCCCAACGTGCAGGGTAAACTAGATCATCAAGAAACGAGGAAATCGTTATTTTTTTTAAAATAAACTTTTCTCAGGAGAGGCTATAGCGCCGAGTCAGTGCCCCAAGATGCCACTATATAACGATTGGAATGTCTCCTTAAGAGTAGCAGGTTGTAACGCATCGGAAACACCAGCGCGGGAACGGAGTTCCAAAGCTTTCGCGAGATAAACCTCAAAGTGGTGGGACCCTTCATGGGATAGGCTTGTGGACAGTGGACACCAAATTTCTTGGACTAAAACCACTAATCTCCGACGAGCAGTTCTTATGATAATATCTGTAAAATAGACAAACGTCTGTAAAAAGACAAAACTTCGCGCCTTCGAAGCGATAGTGACTGCAGTTCTGACGTCAGCGCTGTGTCCTCGATCAGGCCGATCGCCCACCTCTGTATGCTCTCAAGTAGGTCGAGGAAATGCTTAGGAGCAGAGCTCCAAACATGGTAACAATATTAGAGCGCGGGTCTAAGTTGAGATTTATACAGCAGAAGAGCTTGGGCAGGAGTAGACTATTTTTTGGCTCTAATAAGATAAGCGATGTTCGATTCGTATTCTTGCCACAATACATTCCCAGAGACTGTAACACCGACCAAATTTATGCTTTCCCTAGATTCAAGGGCTCGACCCTTCATCATCAGTTGCGGAACCGTCGATCCCTTTTTTGTGAACATTGTATATTGTGTTTTCGTTGCATTGAGTCGACGAAATTGGCCTTTCCCCAAGGAAGAACTTTATCCAGATCCCAATTCAGAGAGTCTATCTGACTACATCTCAGCTGTTGCGACGATGGTGCATTAATCGGCCAGTCAATCGAAAATAAGGAAATAAGTGTGTTATCATCCGCAAAACTGAACATCCTCTTACCCGTTGGTTGTTAAAAATCGTTAATCTAAAGCAAAAACAGGATTGAAGTTAAAATAGAACCTCGAGACACCCCGGAATTAATAGAATACAAAACTGAAGATACACCTGGGAATGTATTAAAGAACCGCCCATCCTCTTTAATTAACTACCTTCCAAACCCGTAGTACTTACCTGCAATTAGCCGATGGGTTTTGGTACGGTTCATAACCATTTGTTGCCCCAGTCCCGAGATTCGCAACACTTGCGACCAATTTCCCTTATCGGTTATCTACCGATCATGGGATTTGGGCACTAATATGATTCACCATAAACAATCATACCCCAGCCATTCGTTTCTGGTCGTCAGTATCGTTCCCAGATATTTAAATTCTTTGACATTTTCAAATATCTTGCCCCTGACGTTTATATGTGTTCTCTGAGGTCCACCTGCTCTCGTCGTAATCATGTATTTCGTTTTGTCTTCGTTTATTTCTAGGCCCACCTCTTCTGCCGCTTGCATGATGATTTCACAGTTTTTACTTATAGTTTCGAGATTATCGCCCAGAACGGCGATGTCATCCGCATACGCGAGCACTTGTGTGACCCCGTTCATGGATAATCCGGTCGTGTTGTCGTCTTGTACCTTTCTGATAACATACTCGAGGACAAGGTTAAAAAGGCATGGTGAGAGGCCATCCCCTTGTTTTAGTCCGTCCCGGATTTCAAATAGTTCTGAGAGGTGGTTTTCTATTCTAACTCGCCCTTTGTTTTCGTTCATGCAAATTTGAATGAGGGCGGCATATTTTTTCGGGATTCCCATCTCAACTACAATATGGTAGAGTCTTTGCCTTGCGACTGAGTCGTAGGCTTTTTTGAAGTAAACGAACAGTTGGTGAACCGTCTCTCCGTATTCCCACTTCTTTTCCAGCAGTTGCCTTATTGTGAACATCTGGTCGCTTGTTGATCGGTTCCGACGGAATCCGCATTGGTAGTCTCCCAATATTTCTTCTGCGTACGGTGTGATTCTTGCCAGTATGACATTTGTTAATATTTTGTATGTGATTGGGAGCAATGATATTCCTCTGTAATTTTCGCAGTCAGATCTGTCGCCTTTTTTGAAAATGGGGACGACTATTGAGGTTTTCCATTCTTTCGGAATGACTTCTTTATACCATATTGTTGTAATCAGTTGGAGGATCTCTCGAGCGGTTGCCTCTCCTCCATGCTTCACAAGCTCTGCCAGTATGCAGTCGACTCCGGGAGCCTTGTTGTTTTTCAATCGATTTATTGCGTCTACAACTTCGTCGAAAGAGGGCTCTGGGATCTGAGACTCGGCTGTATGTACGTCTGGTGCGTTTATTGGTGGTTGATGGGTGCATACATTGAGCAGGTTTTCAAAGTACTGCTTCCATCTTGTCACGATATTGTTTATTTCTGTTACCAGACAGCCGTTTGTGTCTCGGATTATTTTGGCTCTCCCTCGGTAAACATTTCTAATTGAATTTATGCCGGCATACATACCTCTGATATTCTTCGCTCTGGCATTTTTTATGATTCTTTCGATCCGAGTCTTTTCCCATTCGCGTTTTTTTGCGTTTGAAAAGTCTAGTTGTTTCTTTCCGAATTGTCGCGTATCTTACTGCGTTGACTTCATCATATGCTTCTAAGTGGATCATTCTGAGGCGTTTACGTTCTTCGATCTTTGCCCTGCACTTATCGTCAAACCAAGGTTTGGACTTAGTTGTTTTCTTAAATCCTAATACCTCTTGGGCTGTTTGTTTGATTGTGTCTCTGGTCGATGCCCATTGAGTGTCCACACTATTGGTTTCCTCTTCCTCACTACTGTCATTCTCTAGGATGCTAAATCTATTCGTTAGTTCGTCTTGATATTCCGCCCGAAATTAACAAAAGACTACATTCCGGCAACGCTAGTTGGCATGCAGCCAGTAAACTATTAAAATCCAAACTGCTCCGTGTCTATAGAACCATAATCATGCCGATTGCTCTATACGGATGCGAAACATGGGCTCTCACAAAACGGGAAGAGAATAAATTCCGCGTATTCGAGTATAAATTTTTAAGGGGTATATTTGGCGGTAAATATGATGAGGAGTCAGGACAATGGAGGAAACTCCACAACCACGAATTGGAAGAGCTATACCGCAAACCTACACTAGTGAGAGTAATCAAGTCGCGAAGATTAAGATGGGCCGGTCACGTAGCGCGAATGGGCGATGATAGGACCGTGCATAGAATTCTTGACTGTAAACTAACGGGGAAGAGACCGACAGGACGGCCGCGACGGATATGGGAGGACAATGTTAGATTGGACCTCGAGGAGATCGGATCGGATGATCGAACGTGGAAGGAGAGCGCACAGGACAGCGAACAATTGCGGAGTCGAGTCGGCTAGGTCGTAAACTTCCGGGTTCCTACAGGCCAGTAAATAATAAAATAATAATAATAACCCCAGCCATGCCTACGATGACCCGCCAGAGATCTAAAGTAAACATACAGTATCTCACTGTGCGTTTTGCTTATCCGCAAATGAATCAAACATATAGCCATCCAGTCCGACCCTTTGCCGCCGTCGACGAGGTTTCTGCTGACTTATGTCAACGAAATAATTTGCCTCCTTGTGTACCGGAGCCATATGGCTAGATTGGATATTGCCTACATCGGTGTTTCCAAGGAATCGTAGGCAAATACCATGACGACCCCTTTTGTATCATAGGCACATCATATACATCATATGTGCCACCATTTGATCTGTGAAATCGCGTTTTTGTTTACTTTGAAACAGAAATCTATTTCGATCTCTGGCATACATCACCAACGATGTATGGGTACATCGCCCCCGACGATTGTACTTCTGTTTGATCAGGTGTCCACCGATCATCGTCCTCATCGCAGGGCATTGTACTTGTCCTATACGGACACATATACAATCCTCCCTTATCGATGCAATTCGCGGCCATCGAACTGATGGATGTGAATTACTACGTTGAGTCAGATGTCAATCTCCATAGCGGACGGTCGCGGCTTTCTAACGTCGAAATTCATCTTCCGTGGAGTTCGCTTGCTGTCCGTTAATCCTCAGTTAGAGTACGCGATATAACAAATCCAAAAAAATCCTTTTGATTGTCATTTCCGGTTTCTGGAATGAACAGTGTCGCGAGTATGATAATTCAATTAAACAAGTGCTCAGACTTTCCTCTAGGTATTAAAAAGTGTTTTAACCGCAACTAACATTTGTGACTTTTGTAACAGAGGAGGGATTAGTGTCAATAAAAAACAGTGCTCAACACCACAACACAAAGTGTTTTACTATTTACTTCTTTCTGGACAAAAGGCTGCTGCTAGCAGTAGGACGACCGTGCGCAGCTCGAATGAATATTGGACGTGTCGATAGTGGAGTATCGACAACAAAGGTCTTCCAGCCGAGTTTACTGCTACCATCTTCACCAGTGCAGTTAGTGTTCCTGTGTTTTGCAACTGTGAGTATTTAATTGAACCTGTATCCAAAATTCCATGAAAACTTCAATAACAAAAGACCTCTCGGCTTTTCGACAATACATTTGCACGAAAGTGGCATCTGGTCCCCTACGCAGGGGCCACAAATAAGAAGTTTTTTCGGCACTAAACGGCTGCCCAACCCACTTTCAACGGGGTGTCCCAATACTCTTCCCCTAACCATTTACTACCAGAATGTCAGAGGACTACGGTCCAAAACGCATTCGATCTTACAAAATACTCACTCCTTTCCCTTTGATATATACGCACTGACCGAAAGTAACCTGATCCCCAGTATCAACAGCCTGGAACTGTTACCCCCCTCCTTAACAGTTTTTCGGGACGACGAGGTCCATCATTCCGGTCCTGACACCCCCTGCCGAGGCGTGCTGCTTGCCATCCAAAACGGACTTACATCTTCTCTTATCACCATCTCTTCTTCTCCCAACCTCGACTATGTCGCAATAAAAATTGAACACCGCTCAAAGTCCGTGTTCATCATATGCTTTTACATACATCCATCGCAAGCTATCGAGTCATACTCACTCGCTATTGCGGCAATCGACCGCATAACTGAGGCTAGTTCTTCCCAAGACGACATTGTAGTCCTTGGCGATTTTAATCTCCCCAATCTCCAATGGATGCTGTCTGACGACCACTCCCACTACATCTCAAACCCCACTACTACCAAGGAATGTCTGTTTATAGACAGCCTCACCGTCTCTGGCCTTTGCCAAGTAAGCAATGTCCTAAACCATCTGGGCAGACAACTTGACCTTGTGTTCACGACAGACCCCCTTAATTCCTCAGTTGTCTCTAGTCCCCTCACCCTCTCAACTATTGACAACCAGCAACCCCCGCTTCTTGTCTGAATTCTCCCTCGGCCCTCTCATCCATCTACACGTACAACAACACCAAGTCACAAAGAAACTTGAAGAACTGAAAGATGATTTCAGTCCCGGCCGAGACGGACTCCCTGCTATCCTCTTAAAAAAATGTTCCTCTTCTCCCTCTCTCCCGCTCGCGTCAATTTTCAATCTATCTCTTGCTCGAGGTCTATTCCCTAACTTTTGGAAATCCTCTTACATAACCCCCATACATAAAAAGGGGAAAAAACGATATATCCAACTATCGTCCCATTGCTAAGCTTTCGCACATTCCTAAACTGTTCGAAGGCCTACTATATGAGGCGTTAAGTTTTCGCTCCGCACCCATCATCTGTCCGAACCAGCACGGCTTCCTCTCAGGCAGGTCCATTACTACTAACCTTGTCGAATTTACACACTCCTTGCCCTAGAAAATGGCGATGAGGTCGACGTAGCGCTACCGACTTTAGCAAAGCCTTCGAGAAAATCTCCCATAACATCATTCTCTTCAAGTTATCCTCCCTCGGTTTCGAACCTCTGCTGATTAAGTGGGTCTCATCCTATCTCAGTTATCGAACCTGCCGCGTACGATTTAGATCCACCCTCTCCGATCCTTTTTCCCCAACCTCAGGTGTCCCCCAGGGCAGTCACCTCGGCCCACTCCTATTTATCCTAACCATAAACGACATAGGCTCCTGCATTAATCACTCCTTCATCTCGCTTTACGCGAATGATTCCAAAATTTTTAAGACAATCCGCTCTCCCCTGGACTCCTCACTTCTCCAAGCAGATCTTGACAGCTTTTCGACTTGGTGCCAAAATAATTGTTTAGAAATGAATATCACCAAATGTCACACAATCACCTTCTCTCGGAAGAGTTCCCCCACTCACCCACGCTCCTATCTCTTACTGAACCAACCGATAACATCGGTTGAATTGATTCCCGAACTGGGCGTCCTATGGGACAAGTAGCTCAAATTTACCGCACATTTTGATTACATAATCCTCAAGGCTAACGCCCCCCTTGGGTTTGTCAAACGCTGGTCGAAGGAATTCCTTAACCCATACGTCACCCGATCACTCGACACAACTTTTGTCCGGCCACTACTCGAATACGCTAGTCAGGTCTGGTCACCGTATCAAGTGACTCACATTCGCAGGATTGAGGGAGTTCAACGTCGTTTCTTGCGCTTCGCCCTCCGCGGACTAAACTGGGAAAATCGGCTGATTCTACCACCATACACAAGCCGGCTCCGTCTAATCAATCTAAACACACTTGAAGAGCGCAGAATCCATGCCGATATCATCTTTGTCCATCGCCTTCTGTCTTGCTCAATCAATTGCTAAAGCTTGCTCTCCACTTTAACATTGCATACAAACCCCCGTAACGAACGTAACCCACGACTGTTTTACGTGCTTGCTCATCACACTTATTACGGCGCTAACGAACCCATCTCGCGTATGCTACGATAGGCCAACTCTTTCCACACCTCCTTCGATTTCAACATCTCCACCCCCACTCTTAAACGACGTCTCAGAATAAACCCGTCCTAAATCCGCCCCTTCCCTCCAATAATCCCCGCTACCCTGCAATCCTACCTCTCCTCTCCTACCCTCAAAATAGTTCCCCCAGCCCCACCCACAATTTCAACCTCTTCCCACAGCTCACCAACCCCGCCCCCTACCAGTACGTATACATGCCCTGCACTGTCACTGTCTCACAAATGCCGAATTTACCACCCCCTCATACACTCGCTCCTCCCTAGCCTCCTACCTCCCCCATCGCACAGTCACCTTCACCTTCCTGGTTTTTTTCTTTTTTTTCTCCTTCTTACTCTAGTTTTAAGATAGTCTGTAAGACTTTTTATATTAATTTAATTTAAGTTAATGGAAGCTTGCATTAAGCTAAATAAATGAGGGTTCTGCCCTCACACTAAACTTACTAACAGGGCACGAAATCCGCGATCTATCCGTTCGCAAGAGCGCAAGTGTACTTTTAAAGCTATATGCCGGTGTGTTTAAGAAGTGTGTTACCCCAGCTTTACATGATTTTGTTGGTTTTAGTCATAACACGTTGTTGCAGTAGGATGGTCCAATACCTCCTTTGTCTGACATGTCTCTCGCATCTCTTCGTGAACATTTTTCCCTGGAAAATTGATATCTCCGCCAGGTGACTTAAATTGGCCTCTACCTAGCTCCAACTTGACACCAACAAACATTTTGTGTCGATCTACTTAAAATTGCACTAAATTTGAAGGATACCGCGCCGAAAATGGAAGAACGATGTCTGACTTATAGAAATCGGCTCCTTTGGCGAAGCTTGGAAGGAAAGTGCACAGAACAATGAACGGTGGGGTAGCCCAGGTACAGGCTTGTTATAGACTAATAAATAGAACGGAATTTATTAGAAGAGTGTTAGGAAAATCATAGAGCACATTTATAGGGAATAATGTTTATGAAATAAATACCCAAGGTACACACTTCAATATTGTACTATGTAAATATTGATCCATTAAGCCCATCCTCTGTTTTAGAATTTTCAATTTAAAAAGCAAAAAAAAAAAACACCATAACTTCAAAAACGTGGCCAAAAAACCGGATATCCATAACGTTGATTATCACAAGAAACCTTTCGTCCATTGTTCGCAAACTAATTCGAAATTTTCTAACTGAAACGATGAGTGTAATACGCTGTCTTGTGGCAAATTGTTTTGCTTTTAGACTCAAAAATCAGTGCATGTCAAACTGACTGAGACCTTACTCAAAACAATGTGCCAATAGAGGCCGCTAGATAGAGAAAATCGCAAAATTCGATTACAAATGTTGACGCAAACGAAAAATGTCTATGTTAACCAACGACCAATATTTGCACCTCGGAATGGACTCAATCTTCAATACGAGGGTCCAAGTATTTGATTTCCTAACACGTCCAAATGATTAACGTTTCTTACAAAATGCAAGAAATACTTCCCTTCTATCCCCAGCTCTCTACATGTCCATCTATTCCTTTAACGTTTCGTGTATTTATATGTGTCTTTCTGTATTCCCAAGTGTCTATCTATCTCTTCACCTGTTTGTATGTCTGTCCATCTAGCCACTGCGCACGCAGAAAATGAATTTTCTGATGCCCTTAAATGTCACCCGTTTGAAAATACTTTTTCCAGTAGGAATTTTATGATCGATTAAACTGTCAAATTTCCAAAGTATTTCTGTTCAGAATTATTTGACATTTCATCGTGGATAGACTTGGTTCAGCACAATCTCTGCAATTTCGACGTATTACCAATGTCACTCACAATTCGACATACCATCAAAAAATTTGAAGCCTAATTTCACTATTAGTTAATAGGCAATTAAACAGATAACTTCCAACACCCAGTTAAGAAAAGATAACAACGGTAACTAAATTAATTACATAGCACTCGAAAAGCTCGAACGCGTCATAGAAGATTGGTTTGGAGAATGGACCATGCCAGATTCAGTTACTACACATGGATATACTATAAAGCTAACAGCCGATTTCGATTTCATCGTCAGAAGAAATCATTCATTGTTAGAATTTTGTACCTAGACGACAAAGTGAGCTTGTCTACCTACTAAATGACAATATACAATCCGACGATTGATGTTTGGAAAATTTTAGGAATGTTCCTCGGAGGTCAATTCGAATTGTAAAGTCAAAAAGTTTTTTCCGTAAACTTAATAAAAGAGTTTTAATACACTGTTATAAGGAGAATGTTAGTGTTCATGTTTTCTTTTTCCTTTTATCTTCTTGCATTGGTTTTGAACATCCTTTTTTTTTCTAAGTAAACTAAAATTTAAAATTAAATTGACGATTTAAAATTTTACCTGACTTTGACGTGATAACTATTGTATACAACTGCCATAGATGTCACTCAACTATTTCATAGAGCATGCGACAGTAACGCCAAACGTCGTTTGATTTTAGCCTGGTTTTGAGCAAACCTCTCTATAACCGTGAGGCGGTTTACTGTTTTAAGACTAGGAACAAAAAGAGCCTAATGACCATTTGACAATAACCATCAACAAAAGAAAATTGCTGCTACAAGATTAACTGCTCTAGATGAGGATGTCTTCAGTAAGAATGCTTTAGCTTAAAAGTTTTAATAAAAACATAAACACTGTTTGTGCAAAAATACAATGTATGGTCACCCAGAACTCTTCCCACAAATGGATTCTCAAGTTTTTATCCCAATACACACTCTGGATGAAGAGGTTTTCAGTAAAAATATTTGAGGGAGAAGGCTTAATTAAAGCGTAGACACTATTTGTGTCAAAAAGCAATACAGATGCACCAAAAACTCCTGTCAAAAACATGTGCGCGCGTTAGTGTAAAAAAAAATGTGTACGAGTCCTAAAGCCGTCTAATGAGAGCTTTTACCTAAGGTCTTCCAACCTCTTTCTAGTCCTTGGGAAATTGTTCGCATGTGAAAAGAAAATTAAGAGAGATTCCAAACTCTACTATTTTTCGGATGACATTCGAAAACAAGGTATTTTAGAACTCAAAGGACAAATACAAATTGTTTTTCTAATTATCTTTAGTTAAGGCATCAAACTCAGAAAGTAATTACTACTGAAAAAAAATGTATATACCTCTTTAGGGGCGTCGTGATCAGAAACGAGTTCAATTAAAATTTGCTGCCTCATTAAAAGGTATATCAGGTTCAAAAGTAAAAAAGGCATTTTTTTTGGGCATTAAGAATCTCTTAATAATCATTAATGAAATTCTTTTGGTCATTTCAAGTGTGTAACTTTCTACCCAATGCCGTGCACGGTGCTTGTCCTGAATGTCGGTGATTGTAAGGCTCCAAAAAAATGACTTTGTCGGTTTGAAATCTGAAATAAAAAATTCCAACGGCGTTGCACGGACCTAACGCGCTTTCAAATAGTCGCAATTATTATTTTTAATAAAATGACATCTGAGTGATAGTGGCACAAAAGTATAGGGTGAACTATAAATTTTTGCAAGTGGCAACACTTGATTTCTTAAAAACCGATAGAGGGAGGGGCGCGCGAGTTGCGGGGAATTGTGCGTCGCTTCATGCAATTTTAGTCACGATGGAGCGCTTCACGGGACAATAGCGTGCTTTTTGTGTAAAACAATTTTACAAAAACAACGATTCCTAAGTTACTGTACGACGTCTATTTAGGGATTGGATACGAATTACGCCGTGTAAGTGAGGGTCCAAGTGTTAATTTAATCAATCTTGGATCAATAAGCTCGAGCAAACGGGCTCGACAACGAATATAAAACAAACAGGGCGGCCACGTTCAAGAAGAGGCGATGAGAACATCCGGAAGTTTGAAATTTCCGTACCTCGCAGCATGTGCCAGCGAGGTTTCCAAAGTTTCCGTAGTCGATTGCAGGAGGGCCATCGACGAGACGGGGCACATGTCCTTTAAAAAAAATAAATTTCAGTAAACGTTTATTACAATAAATAAATGATCAACTATTTAAATTATCAAATCATATCAAATTTAAGATTTTTAGCTGGCGGCTATATATCATATATCATATATATATATATATATATATATATATATATATATATATATATATATATATATATATATATATATATATATATATGTGTATATACATATATATATATATGTGTATATATATATATATATATATAATTCCAACTCATATTAACTCTCCATGAAACAGTCAAAAGCAAGATCCATATTTTCTCTTTTTTCTCTCTGTCCTTTAGCCGTATATATTTTTATATATAGGGTGCACCATATTTTATGTCGTTATGTAAACATTGAATAACTTTGACATTTATCAACCGATTGACTTGAGTAGACATGTTTTTGAAGCGTGAATTTAGTACAATTTGAACCATGTGTGTTATACTGTACATTGAAAATTCAACGTACATATAGTCGAAAACATCGTGGACAACAAGCACTGTCTGACAACACTATTCATCGTTTGGTGTCGAATTTTGTTAAGCACCGGGCTCCCACTGCCCGTCGGCATCCAGTTCTTCAACGCCGAAGACGTTCCGATGCATTGGTTCAAGCTACAAGAGAGACTGTTGCTGAGAAACCGCATGTGTCGTATCGTCACGGTGCTCAGCATTTTGGCATCAGTGGAACTACGTCGAGGCGCATTTTGAAGGATTTGCATTTCTTTCAAGTGCAATTGACTTAGAGAATATTGCTGACAGACCATCCACGTCGCTTGGGCCGTATCATGTAGAATTGAAACAACTGAGATTTAGAGAACAAAAGAAAATGTATGCAAAGTACTGCATCACATTATCCAACACACTAGATCCAAACGTAAACTGCACTTACTTATTGCTACTTTTATTATTTTTATTACTTATTGGCCTATAGGAACCCGGAAGTTCATGACCTCACCGACTCGACTCCTCCATCGTTCCCTGTCTTGTGCAGTCTCCTTCCACGCTTGACCATCTGATCCGATCTCCTCAAGGTCAAATCTAACATTGTCCTCCCATCTCCGTCGCGGCCATGCTACCGATCACTTTCCCGATGGTCTACCGTCAAGAATTCTACACACGATCGTATCGTTGCCCATTCGCACTACATGTCCGGCCCATCTTAATCTTCGCGACTTGATTACTCTCACTATTGTACTTATTGCTACTTACTTAGAGTATTTATATTTTATAAAATGTCGATGGTGATAATGTAACTTTCTGGACTGAGAATATAAATACTCTCTGGATTATAAAATTCAAAGTCACTTAGTTGAATAGTATTAGAACTAAGATCAGATGAGGTCATAACGAGCATAGAAGTAAACAAACAACCAGTCCATCCATCTCTAGAAAAAATATACGGCATAGATTTGAAAATTTTTCACTTTACAGAGCTAAATATTAAGCTTATCGCCCAACTGCAAAATTGCACAGATTTGTCAATTGAACATGCATACGTGGTATGTATTCCGTAACCTCTCTACAACACGATTACTGCAGCGGTTACGGACAATGAGATAAAAAACGTCATTAAATTCGATTTGAATATGTTAAAGCGCATGCAGCGCTCATCACACTTCTTACGGCGTTAACGAGCCCATCCCGCGTATGCTACGACATGCCAACTCTTTCCCCACCTCCTTTGATTTCAACCTCGCCACTCCTGCCCTCGAACGACGTCTCAGAAGAAACCCGTCCTCACCCCACCCCACCCCACCCCTCTCCCACCAGCCCTCCAACCCCGCCCCATACCAGTACGTAGACGTGCCCCTCATAGTCATTGTCTCACAAAAGCCGTTTTTTCCTCCCCCACATACACTTGCCCTTCCCTAGCCTCCTACCCCCCCGCCCCCCGCCGTCTTTTTCACCTCCTGTTTTTTCTTTTTTCTTTTTTCTTCTCCTTCTCACTCTAGATTTAAGATAGTCTTTAAGGTTCTTTTTATATTAATTAATTTTAAGTTTAATTTCGAGCTTACATTAAGCAAAATAATTGAGAGTTCTGCCCTCACTAAACTATAAACTACTCTAATATCGTCATTGCAAATAAGATGTGATTCTTCTATTTTACCACAATAGACTACCAAGTTTAGGGTGTTTAGGGGTGTTTAGGGCGAAGGCCAGGGCGATCCTTGTCCCTGTTCAATCCAAGTTGACATGCAGTCTCCAGGTGACACTCCTGGATAGCTACTTTGGCAACCGCCAAGTAGTGAACAAATGCATGCAGCGACATCCTGAAGAAGACTGGCGCAAGGCTAATAATCATGCTCGGAAAAAAAATTATTATGGACAATTTAACAAGTCCCGGATAAGGACCGTATACCGGTGGCGAGACATGCTAAATAAGGCCAAGACCGGTTCCCGGTTGTAGTGCCGATGATGATGACGATATTATATTATATTATATTATATTATATTATATTATATTATATTATATTATATTATATTATATTATATTATATTATATTATATTATATTATATTATATTATATTATATTATATTATATTATATTATATTATATTATATTATATTATATTAGATTATATTATATTATATTATATTATCTATCACGTAACATAAAGCTCCGTGTCTATAGAACCATAATCATGCCAATTGTTCTATATGGATGCGAAACATGGGCTCTCACAAAACGGGAAGAAAACAAATTCCGTCTATTCGAGAATAAAGTTTTGAGAGGCATCTTTGGAGGTAAATATGACGAGGAGGCAGGACAATGGAGGAGACTCCATAACCACGAATTGGAAGAACTATATCGCAAACCTACAATAGTGAGAGTAATCAAGTCGCGAAGATTAAGATGGGCCGGACACGTGGCGCGAATGGGGAACGATAGGACCGTGCATAGAATTCTTGACGGTAGACCAACGGGAAAGAGACCGGTAGGACGGCCGCGACGGAGATGGGAGGACAATGTTAGGTTTGACCTTGAGGAGATCGGATCGAATGGTGAAGCGTGGAAGGAGAGTGCCCAGGACAGGGAAGGATGGCGAAGCCGAGTCGGTGAGGTCATGAACTTCCGGGTTCCTACAGGCCAATAAATAATAATAATAATATATTATATTATATTATATTATATTATATTATATTATATTATATTATATTATATTATATTATATTATATTATATTATATTATATTATATTATATTATATTATATTATATTATATTATATTATATTATATTATATTATATTATATTATATTATATTATATTATATTATATTATATTATATTATATTATATTATATTATATTATATTATATTATATTATATTATATTATATTATATTATATTATATTATATTATATTATATTATATTATATTATATTATATTATATTATATTATATTATATTATATTATATTATATTATATTATATTATATTATATTATATTATATTATATTATATTATATTATATTATATTATATTATATTATATTATATTATATTATATTATATTATATTATATTATATTATATTATATTATATTATATTATATTATATTATATTATATTATATTATATTATATTATATTATATTATATTATATTATATTATATTATATTATATTATATTATATTATATTATATTATATTATATTATATTATATTATATTATATTATATTATATTATATTATATTATATTATATTATATTATATTATATTATATTATATTATATTATATTATATTATATTATATTATATTATATTATATTATATTATATTATATTATATTATATTATATTATATTATATTATATTATATTATATCATATTATTTTGTATTATATAATTTGGCGCAAGGTTAACACCCTTGCCCGGAAAAACAAATTATTATGTAAAATTTAACAAGCTTTAGACTTGTTAAATAAGGCCAAGATCGGATACTGAATGTGAACAGTACTGAATGTGAACACTATTGAATGTGAACATTACTGAATGTGAACACTCAATTAAAATTAACGTAACGAACCAAAACAACGTCAATGACTTCTACCTCTCTACTATACACATTATCATAAACACTGACCATTTGAGCAATTGTATTCCCACTATGTACATAATGTCGAAAGACAAATTTTCATGCTTTAAGCGTATGCATGTAACTTAGAGAGTCCGCAAGGAACCAGTAAGTTAGGAAATAAGATAACATAAGCTAGAGTTTAATCATTTTTGTCTAGCGAGTAAGTAAATTATAATAATAGGAAGAAATAAAAAATGATTTAAAAATGAAAAAAAATAAAATAAAATAGAAAAATGCCCGCTATTTATATGCTATGTTTGTCTGGTAAACTGAATAGGAGAATATTCATAGTTTTACGTTCAAGATATCAAACAACATCCAACGCGAATATGACGTTTAGTTTTATAAAACAACGTCGTTTGTTGTATTTATTTTTATAGAATTTCCTTATAACCACTGGAAGAGTTCATCGTCATATCAAAGAATCTCATAAAACGCATTCTCTTCGTCACTAAGTAGATTTGCAGGTGACAATTTCATGCAGTCTTCGCGAAAAGTGTTGCCCCACAAAATGTGTATGCCAGTCAAAGTAAAATGAAATATGGTTAATCTAATTAAGCTTTGTGGAAGGTCACGCATATAAAATCCAAAGACGGACAGAAAATGTATTTCGTCATTCATGCTCTAGTTTTTGTCAAATAAACATTGAATACGAATGTATTCTTGATCTTTCGTATATAGTATATTGTTCTTTTGCGTCTTCGTGTCTGCAAACGGGACTTCATTAACATATACAGTTTAGTCCAGTTGCAGTGCAGCCAATATCACTCTGTTATAATTTCCAAACAGCTAATGCTACTTCCACCTTATTTTTCTTAAAGACCGATAATGTTATTGTTTACAGACGTGTCACACGATTACGTCTCAGTTGTGTTAAAAAACGTTATCGACGATGGAATTCAAACGTGATACACATTATCAGGATTCCGATATCTTTGTTCCACTCAAGAATTCAATCAGAATAAATAGTTTGTGTCTTGAACCATAGTTAATTAGCAGACCACTGGCAGCGGAGCAAAGCGCTATAGTGAAAATCAAAATAAAAAGCTGCATCTTCGGCAGAAATGGTTCGCAAAGGTAAGAAGTGAACTGAACGAAATCCGCGCCATAATGGACAACAAATAACCTGTGAACAGTACATATCGAAAGCTTTAGTGCAACTAATATTGAAAAATAAACTTAAAGTTAAACCTTACAAATATCAAAAACGGAACATTTCGCCCATGCGCAAAAAAATTTTAGGCTCGATAGAGCGAGGGAGTTGGTATGCTTTTCTCTGAAGAGAAACATTTCTCAGCTGAGCCATTCGTAAACAAGCAAATTGATCGTGGCTACCCAACAGAAACTTCATCCTAGTATTTGAACATGGATGCTGGATGATCCATTGTCGTTCTTTGTTAATGTTTTTTGACCGTGGTGTTAAAATGAAGGCGAATATATGGCGCAAAACAGTTTGGAACCTATTTGGAAACCGGGGGACAACAAAGATTCCGGTGAAAGAGAGTGGACACTTCCACAGGCCTCTATTGTCGTACTCTGTTGTTGATTTTTGACACTGGTGTCAAAATGAAGGCGAATATGTAGAGCAAAATAATTTTGAAACGTACTTGGAAACCCAGGGACACCAACCATTTCGATGAAAGAGAGTGGACATTTCCACAGACCTCTATTGCCATTCTCTGTTGATGGTTTTTGACCGTGGTGTCACGATGAAGGCGAATATGTAGCGCGAAACAGTTTTGGAACGTACCCCAGAAGCGGGAGCGATCAAACATTTCGGTGAAAGAGAGTGGACATTTCAACAAGCATCTGTACCATCACGCAAAAGCAGACATCCAACAACAATGAATGAAAAATAACGTGTCACACTTTATTTTGACGGCACAAAAGCTTCCACGGCCACTGGATAAAAATCCGCTGGACTTCTAGGTATATGGAATTTTGCAAAAAACGGGAACTGAAAATGCGTGAGATGTGTTCTTCGACAAACTCAACTCAGACTTAAAAGAGATTCCTAAATTTAGTCTTTCTTAAAGTTTTTTGTTTTAATTGAGTGTAATTTATTAAGATATAAGTTATCATCATCATCATCAACGGCACTACAACCGAGAACGGGTCTTGGCCTTATTTACCAAGTCCTGTGGCTTGTTAAATTTTCCATAATGATTTGTTTTTTTTTTCCGTCAGTAGTCTTGCGCCGGAGGCTCCCCGACGGGGAATCGAACCCCGGTCTCCCGTGTGACAGGCGGGTATACTAACCACTATACTATCGAGGAGCCCCTCGTAAAGTTATAGCGCTTTGAAAAGTTGCAAGTTTATTTGGACCAACCTGTAACAATACTGTATATTACATCTCTTTTTACCTTTACGGGACTTTTACGCCTCTTAAAAAGACATTAATTTCAAATTGTTAGTTTTGAGATACTGTTTGTGGTGTGGATATAGCGAGATATCACATAACTGCAAGTGATAGATTGTGGTTTCGCAGGGTTTCTCTGTGACGACTACTCTACGAGTACGGTCTACCTCACCAAAAAAAAATCTGAATCACTGAATGCAATATTTTGATAAAAGCAAGGTTGTCCCATTAGTTATTTTCAAAGCTATCGGCTTTTTTATTTTTCGCTAGTCTACCATACACATTCAATAACATAGTAAATTTTCGCAGGTGAATCTCAAGGAGTTTTGGAACGGCTGCTTTCTAAAGAGAAACGGACACTTGGTAGAAGGTGGAGGAATGCACGAAGATGATGAATAAGTTTGTTGGTGATGGACCATTACACAAAAAATTACTGCAGATAAATTATTATATATCTTCGAAAATTCAACTCATCCGGCCATTATTTTTTTGTTATTAAATTTGCGAAAACATGCTTTAGTGGGCAGTAACACTAGCTGTGCCTCTTGAACGACTTGATTAAGCTCGTGAATGGGACAACACGGCCTCCAGACATTAGTGGCTATTCTACCAACGAACGGACTGTTCGTCTTCTAGAAACGAAGTGGTTTTTTGTGCTTCAAAAAATTGTGTCAGCTAATTAAATTAGCAATAAAGGGCAAATGGGTCTTTGAGAAAACCAACTGGAACGGTCTTTATGACTTTCGGGAGTTTTAAAACTTCCTTATGTGCCTTCATTAGCATTATTAACACCTCAATGACAAAAGCATTCGTTTTTGCACGACGTGTTTCATTCCGCATTAAGTGAAAAGCATCAAATCAAGTATGAGGAGGCTATTATGAAACCTTCCGGCTGCATAAATCACACAATTTAGAGATGACTGTAATTAACATATTAAAATGTCTCACCCGCAATAGAAGACAAGCAGTCGAACCTATGTTCTACAAACGGTAAGAGTGTCTATCCCAGGGGCAATCAAAGCTTCTGCCAAGTTATGTTCCGTGTAGATATGTTTGTCCCACAGGAATTCAAAATGTCTATCCTGCCGGGAGCGGACATTTCTGCTAATTTCTTAAGATCATCAAAAACTTACTTACATCATTCACATTTTGTTCATAGTGGTCAAAACAATAGAGAAAAAGAAGCAAATCTCGCCAATTCTGAAATGGGCGATCCTTCGTTTACTCCTTTCTATCGATCCATAGCTTTAACTTTTATGTCTGTAGAACGTTGTGACGTTATTGTTTTGTTGTTAACTTTCGAAATACTCGTATATGAAAACATTCTATTTTCTTAACGACCACCATTAATGTACATTTTGACAAATTACAACAGGGACTGACGGCTTTAAAAAAAAATGAAGTCTTTTTTTTATGTTGGTACAATGTCATCTATTCTGGCGCCAAGTTTGAGCGGCATATCAACTAGTTTGTCAGCCAAAGACATTAATTTACCTCAAGAGCTATCACTGGATTTCACTATAGAAGGAATATTGAGAAAATAGTTTGTTTAACATTTTGTCGCAAACGGATACTGTAATCATTGAAATGGTATAAAACGGTGAAAGAGGACCGCAAAGTTGTTGAAAGTCTCTTTCTCTTGCTTCCAAAACCTAAATCAGCACTTCATGGGATGCCACTCAGTCGATTGAAGGCATAAAATAAAATTCGCTAAGAAAAGTGAAGGCTTCCCAGATTATATCTACAAAAAAAAAAAGGTTAGATGACTGGACTGTTTGTTGACAAAAATGTACCTCTTCAAACGGAGTCTATTTTGAACAATACATATTTATGATTAATTAACTTGTATTAATTTGTATTGACTCAGTCCCATTTATAGTTTGTCAGATGAAGATTAATAAAATTTAGCTCAGGTAACAAAATAGTATGTCGAGGCTCCTATCAAGGTGGTAAGTAAGAAACACGTTGCCGAATTGACACTTTATGTCGTGTATTTCCGTTGGCTCATATAGTTATTTAAGTCCATAAAAAGACGCGCACGTGGTCCTGCGAGTGTAGTCTGCCCAGAACAGAAAATTCACTAAGAGTTACACACTTTGAAACCGAGCGGTCATAACAAAAAATCTTATTGACGAAATCTGGTAGAAGATTGAATCTACTTAGAAATGCCGCCGCAACACGCCCATAGACAGATTGAATGGCATACTTCACCGAAATGTGGAGCATTCCATGCATTACTTTGGAGAAAGTAAAATTTTCGTACGGAGTATCTCCAAAGTACTCGTACAGTTTGTCAAATCTGTCCCAATTTTGTCGAAATTACCATCTTTTGGAGCTGCCAATTTTCTCACCCAACGGAAAAAAACTGTCTTTCTGGACGCTTAATATAAACACAAAACTGAACTTGCTCAACGACTGATAGTAAAGAGGTTGTGTTATGCGTTTGATTGTGCATACGTAGGTTTAATTGACGACTTTTGTTATTATGGCAGTTTGTCACAAATACTAAGTAGTAGGTTGGGCCAAAATGGTTAATCGCCTGCTAAATATTCTCCATTAAGCTATAGGATCCGTAATTTCGTTGAGAGAAATACTTGACTATATTCCGGTGCCTGGCTGATGGACCCGGTCAAGAAAAATATAGCATCTCAGGACACCAATTCAGACCTGTAGTTTGGCCTTCACAACAACAAAAATACAATGAAAAATGAATGCGCAAGAATGAGATGCTCTTAAATGTCAAAGCATAGCGCGGGAGGGGGCAGTATTCAATGGCATTAAATCTACATCTCATAAATGGTGTTCATCAGAGCTCCCTACATTCACCCACTATTTCGTATTTAAAAAAATAATCTCTTATCATTTATTCAAGATCCAATAATACACTCTATTGCGAATGATAGTACGTTGAGTTTTGTTACTACTTCCAGCATACTTGAGCAAAGCGTACCAATGGGGTGGCCAGAGGCCGACTTTAGGGAGACAAGGACAAATGTGTCCTTTACCTTTTCTCTGGCTTCTGGTCATCTTGCGATAACCAGAATCACCCACATCCGTGAGGATGTTGGGTCCGGTCTCAAGATATCTGATAGTTCAATTGTTCTCTAACTACTTGGATGGGGGGATTGTGGGCAACCGTACCAATTTCATAAACACAAGTATATAGATACTACGGCCTGTGAGTAGGGCGTTGGAATATACTCACATCTAGGCCGGCTTGTCGTAAGAGGCGACAAAAGGCCGAGTGGTAGGTGGGGTCCCAACGCCCTGTCGCCCGGTGAAATACCACCCCAACAGGCTATAGGCTCCGTGAAAGGGTCGGGAGAAATCTCCGACCATCTTTCGGAGCTTGGCTGATAGAACGGCTCAAGAAACAGTTGATTTAGTTAGTACAGCTGTACATTCCACGACATCGTGAGGAAAATGTTTCGACTATGTTTAGGATCTGTGGCTTATGGCCCGGACTGACACGGGGATAAGTCATGACGCTACATTCTGATATAAAGAATTTCGGGGTTAAACTAATTCCCCATTCGGTTCTCCGGGGGGGGGGGTCTATGTCAAGGAGAACATCATGCAGATATTATGATAAATAAGCGAACTTTAAGTGGTTCGTCATCGCATAATCGAGCCCGTTCTCGTGATAACGGCATTTTGTTACATCAGGGGCATCGGTTTCATCAATACGAATGTAAACGCGGTCCACCAATATTTACAAACAACGAAGCCTGATATCCTTGCCGTAACTGAGACCCAGGTCGATTCGTCAACTGATTCGACATATCTTCGTTCCTCAGGATACGACTTGCATTCGAGATTCCGCTTTAAGAGTGGAGTCTGCGTCTTCGCGCGGTCAAATCCGGCTTGCCAGACGATTGAGGCGTTGGAATCAAATAACATAGACATCATGTGGTTAATGGTTGTGCTGAAGAATTCTGTTAAATTTCTTTGTTGTCTTTACCGCTCCCCGAACGGCAATCGACCGGCGGCATTTTTCGAACATCTTTCACGTACCGTCGACTGGATACAGATCAACCACCCAGCTTCTGAAATTGTCGTCCTTGGCGATTTTAATGTACACAATTCCAGTTGGTTGGTGTCGACGAGACTGGGAGGCTGGCGGAGAAATTCGCTGTGCGAACACCCTGAATCTGTTTTTGACATCCGAGCCGAGCATTTATACCATGGAAATTGCTGCGTCAATGGCAAGGGCTGTCAGCAGTAACTTTACTTCCTTCTATTTTCCTCCGTTAGTGAAGGGCACCGGCACGTTGGCCACAAATTCAAAAGATAAAGCTAATGTATTCGTGAATTTATTTTCCGCGAATTCAAACCTCGATGCCGGTGTTTTTGGAGCCACCTGTGATTACGTGGATACGGTCTGCGATGCGGGATGAGAGGTTCCGCCCGCGTATTATTCAACGCATTCTACGTGGACTGGACTGTAAAGAGGCAACCGCCCCGGATGGAATACCAGCAATAGAACTGTGCTCCAAAACGATCGCCGGTTCTTGGCAGACTATTTCGCTTATTTTATGGTTGAACGGCCTTTCATGCCTGCTGGAAAGTCGCTCGAGTTCAGCCAATCCCAAACAGGGGGAAAGGGTGTCTTCCCCAAAATTACCATTACCTTAGATAACATCGCATTACTGTCTATCAATGGGTCATCAATGCCGAGTTAATTAAGTATTTGGTGTGCAACGGACTTTTAAATGATCGTCAATACGGATTCCGTGGCAGGCGGTCCATGGGAGATCTTTTGACCCTTATAATCGATATATGCACATTGCGATTGGGGGGCATGGTGAGTCAAGATCATTGGATATCTCCTAGGATTTTGACCGCGTCTGGTACGGGCCTTTGCTGAGGGACGTTCGTTCATATGGACTTTCCAAGTAGTTCTGCGACTGGGCGAAGAGTTTCCTCGAAAATAGATCGATCCGGGTTATTTTGGACGGCGAGTTTTCATATGTCATCATCATCATCGGCACTACAACCGGGAACCGGTCTTGGCCTTATTTAGCAAGTCCTGAGGATTGTTAAATTTTCCATAATGATTTATTTTGTCTGGGCAAGGTCATTAGTCTTGCGCCAGGGGCTCCCCGACGGGGAATCGAACCCCGGTCTCCCGGGTGACAGGCGGGTAGACTAACCACTATACTATCGAGGAGCATATACTATGTATATCCTGTAATTCCGGGGTGCCTCAAGATTCTATTTTGGCTCCAACCTTGTTTTTGCTTCATATAAATAATTTGTTGGAGTCAACAGATAACAGGGTGTTCAGTTTTGCGGATGATAACACACTTATTTCCTTATTTTCGATTGACTGGACGATTAATGCATCATCGTCGCATCAGCCGAGATGTAGTCAGATCGACTCTCTGAATCGGGATCTGGATAAGCTCCTGCAATGGGGAAAGGCCACTCTCGTCGACTTCTATGCAACGAAGACACAAATACAACATTCACACAGAAAAATAGTTCATCGGTTCTACAGCTGATGATGAATGGCCAGGCCCGCGAATCTGAGGACAGGATGAAATTGCCTGGCGTCATGGTCTGTTGGAATGTATCGTGGCATAAACACGTGTCGAGCATCGCCAGATCCGCCTCAGGAAAACTGAGTTATCTTTTTAGAGCCAATAAATGTTTTATTCCGGTCCAACTTCTTCTCCAGTATAAGTCCCAAATTAGACCCCTGCTCGAATATTGCTCTTATGTTTGGAGTTTAGGTCCTAAACATACCCTCGACCTATTTGAGAGCATACAGAGACGAGCGATCTGCCTGATTGGGGGACAGGGCGCTGACATAAGGACTGCAGTCGCTATCACATCGAAGGCGCGTAGCCGACCTCTGTCTGTTTTACAGATATTATCACGCGTACTGTTGTTCGGAGATTCGTGGTATTGTTCCAAGCAATTCGGTTTATATGCGCTCTACGATACAATCCTACAGATCGCACCAATTGGCGGTTCATCTCCCAACGGGGCGAACATCTCTGTATCAGAATTCGTTCCGGTACAGAGCGGGGAAGCTGTAAAATTCCCTCCTTGCGGAGCGGTACAACCTGCAACTGTTCAAAAAGAACTGCAACAGTTATTTTGGGGCATCTCGGGGCGCCATGTAGGCGGTATAGGTTCGCCTCTGCCGAGAGAAGTATATTTAAAAAAAAATGCATTGTCTTTTAATCAATGGAGTTTATCTAACCTAGTAGCATGCGATGTGCTCAATCCATAACACTGCCTTCTGTTTTCAAAGAGAAACTCTAAAATAGTCTGTGAATGGAGCTTACAACGTCTTAGTCAAAAAACGGGGGCATGAGGATTAATTCAACTCGTAACTAGAATGAACAGATACTTGATATCGTGAAAAGTGCAGCGCGATGGTTATCGTAAGTGATGCAAGATATACTCAATTCCATTTGATTTAGCCAAAATGTATGACATTTATTCGCTGGAATTCAACTCTCTTGGTTAGTCAAGTTGTGGTGATTCCACAGATTATGTACAAGAAAGAACACAGTGCCAAAAAAGAACGTCAACGCCATATACCAGAAGATTAACGTACCAATCAAAGTTTATGTAACAAGTTGAGACATTGTCGCATACACGTGACAGTGATCTGTGGCATCAGACGATTCGGCCCCAACCATTTCATAACGTAGTAATCCAGTTTTTTACTATCTTTGTTAAACTCTAGAAGGTCTATCAAAACCGACACTAAACATAGTGTTTGCATTGATAGGATACCAAATAGACCATATCCATAGAAATGTCAATCGCAACATGTGCATTTCTCTCACGTATTTTACCTGTCGCCTTTCTGCAGATATTATAATCATCATCATCATCGCCACTACAACCGGGAACCGGTCTTGGCCTTATTTAGCAAGTCCTGAGGCTTGTTAAATTTTACATAATGATTTGTTTTTTTTTTCGGGCAAGGTCATCAGTCTTGCGCCGGAGCAGATATTATAATACTTATATAATAATGATAATTACTCAAGTGAACTCGGAAATTAACCTTTCTTCTCCCTAAATAGTTGCATTAGAATCCGACAATCAGAGACCTCATTATGATACTTTGTATTATGGCGTTTTACGAAGCAGTGAAGAATGTAATTTGGACCTATGCTATGAAAAATTCAAAAGAAATGGGAAGAAATCGCTACATACTACATAAACTGTAACTGCTGCGTTAATGCTTTGGTATACGGTTATCTTTGGATGCTGTGTTTTCCACTACGCTTGCGTGTCCGTATTACGAGGGCAGTTTGATAAGTCAGTGACTTTTTGAATTTCCCGTGCGGTAACTTTAAATGTACTGCTCCTATCAACTACCATCTATAAATAGACTACTGTCAAAATATTAGCAAGCTGAGTCGTTTAGTTTGTGTTTGACAGTCATTGAAAGCGGACAACTTTGTGAATTTTAATGAAAATGGAAAAAAAAAGTGTATTTCATTTGATTAAGCATAATCAAGTAAACTCCATAAATTCGGCTACGGACTGTTATCTCAACCAGCATATTCTCCAGATTTAGCCCCCATACGACTATTTCCTCTTTCCAAACCTGAAGAAATGGCTGGACGGTAAGAGATTTGGGTCGAATACAGATTTCATCACAGAAACTAACGCCTATTGCGAGGGTCTTGGGGAAACCTATTATTTGGAGAGAATGTTAAAATTGGAAAAACGCTGGGCTAAATGTATCGAGCTAAAAGGAGACTATATTGGGAAATAAAATACTTATTTTCCGAAAAAAATAACTTTCTTCAAAAAGTCACTGACTTATCAAACTACTCTCCTTGTTGGAGTTACCTTGAATACTTGTGCATATTGCACTCCGAAGAAGAAATATGGTCAATGCAATGTCGATGGATGAACAATCGTAATTCAGAACGACATTTTTCGATTGAAGAGGGGTGAACATGATAGGTCAAATTCAGATGGTCAGATACGAACAGAGAATCGTTCTTCAGTCAGACTGTGTGCGGAATGTCCTTGACAATTACAGCCATCAAGCATTCAATATGCCTCGCCGCATCGATTTTCAGTTTTCATTTTGCATCGATATATAGTCAAGCTATAGAAGGATGGTGGCCTCTCGATAGTATAGTGGTTAGTACCGCGCCCTGTCACGCGGGAGACCGGGGTTCGTTTCCCAGTCGGGGAGCCTCTGGCGCAAGACTAATGACCTTGCCCGGAAAAACAAATGATCATGGAAAATTTAACAAGCCTCAGGACTTGCTAAATAAGGCCAAGGCCGGTTCCCGGTAAGTGCCGATGATGGTGATAGAACGGTGGTGATGCTCTGCATGGTTAGGTGTTTCCACGCGATTACAATACCTAGACCATTGAGCGTCAGCGCAGCGTTTTATTCTGCTCTCCGTCTTTTCCAGCTCGTATAGTCGAAAATCACTCGTTGGTCACTTGCGAGACCATCGAAATATCGGAAGTATATAATTCATCAAAAAGACAGTATTACATGGAGTTTGTGTCTTTTGCAAATATTTCCGAAGAGTTTTTTCTCGGAGTTCCATAATATAATTCCAAGAAACTCAGTTTATTTGCGCCCCACAGGGCAAATCAACAGATCACACCATTTTGTCATACGTCTTCCGGCGGCACATATTGCTCTGTACCAAAATTTATTTTGTTATAAAACATGGACAATTATGGAACTTCTTTCCGACGGGATTGTTTCCGTAGCGCGGCAACCCATAACTGTTCAAGAAGAACTCCAATATTTATCTAATATCATCTCAGGATGCTGACTCACCAGTGTAGGTTCGCCTTTTCTGAGAGAAGAAAATTCCAACTTTGAGATTCGCTTAGATCGTTAATCGCACGAACAAGGTATATGAACTTTTAGTACTTCGCCAATCATTTCAATGACGACTGCTAGTACAACGGCATTATTAGAACATGAGCGAACCGCATTCAGCATATTTCTTCCGTATACTCGTATGTATTTTCACAGGCGCTGTTGAATCGAACGTGGTGGATGCATTCCGCCTCTCCAAATATGCTCGCGCGATGCCGACCAGGCAGAGTTTACTTTAAAGATTATTTTCAAACAGTTGAATAAAAACAGGAAATCATTCTTCAGCCGGAAGACACAAAGATGGAACTTTCTGTCTGGTCATGTGGAACTCGGGATCACAATTTCCACGTGCTTAAAACGAAGGACATAGACATATCTTTTTCCCATTCTCTCCCCCTTCTTCTGCTATTCCGTTCTTCTCTATTATTTCTTTGACATGTAAGGGTAACAAAAATTACATTTGTGCGCAAAAACCAAACATAAATGAAAAGTATATATACAGCATCTTTGAAACGAATGCCCGAAATTGATTACTTATCCCTCTGATGCAGGCCCTTTGAATATTCTTATACGCAAGATTAGATTAGCGTATCGTAAAAACCGAGTAAAGGCCGAGTACCCCAAAAACATTAAAATTCAACGACATATGCTCCTTTAGACAACAGTCTGTTCTATTTCATATTTATCTCAATGGACCTGGAACTATGACAACGAAATGCTAGGTCCTGGGTGTTTGTTTAGTCCAAGAACCAAATTTTTTTATTTTGAATACGACTTCCGTATGGAAAACAGTATGCAATTTTTACCTGCCCTTTTGCTTGGTGGTACCGAATTAATGTTTTTTGTTAATTCCTGCTGTTATAATATATTTTTACCATGGTAGCACGCCAAACATATTTTGTTACTTCATAACGTTTCCCCCAACCAGAGTCTTATAGACGTACTGAAACAAAAACAAATTGGCACTAATCCCTTTTTTTCTAATCTTTTTGTATTCTTACTATCTTCTTTACAATTCATGCTGTATGTACTGCAAGTGAAGGGCCATTAATAATTTATTTAGTATGTGTGCATATTATAAAAAGATCGGTCGTTATATAACAATTTACAATCACTCTAGTAAAGATAGTATGGGTTTGCTACGTCACTTATTTTAATTGTGACAATATTAAAAGTTCGAATTTATGATAAACAGCTATAGCCATGGGCCTAATATGTTAAAGAGATCATGTTGCCTAAAATTCTGGGTTGATATTAACTCTCAGTGCTCCCCATACATACAGTTCCACTGAAAAACAAATTTTTAAAAAAAAAAGTAAACATTTGGAGTTCCTAAAACAAAAATATTCAACTATTGCGAAAATATCGCCAACAAGACTAACATTTTGAATAATATCCTATAATTGATCAATCTGACAAGGATAACACTCAACGCCGCCTTAAATTAGAATCAACATAGTGATCGCCCAATACATAAGGTCTCATCAAACTAACAAAACTGTATACGCATCTCAATGCTGTGCTACTTTCCAGTGTAGCCAATCATGGCGAATGTCCGACGGGTTTTTGAAGGTATTACAAATCCCCAATAGCCCTTGTCGAAAAACGGTACTGTGTTGTCCATATCTTTTAGACCAAGAAAATTTCAAACGATGACATCATGGTCAAAACCCCACTGGGTACCAGCTTGAGGATAGGGCATATATCTATAAAAACTTGACAATGTTATTTCAAAAATGGTCCTTATATGAAACTCAAAAGGCGCGAGAAGGTGTGGCCGACCACGAACAACCTGAGACCGATCGGTCTTCCGAAAGGCGCATTGTTTTAGGCCAAAGCGATAGCTAGGCGGTTTAGCAAAGGACAGGTCGAGATAGAGAGAATTAGTTTCCGCCCTATACACTTAATATGGGCGGCACTCCACATGTAATGCGTGCACATAGTACATATTGTTATATTTTTCTGTGCATGTGTATAACAATTAAATGCCAAGAAAAAAATAAATAAATAAAATAATAGAAAATAATGTGTAGAAGAAAGAAGAGCGTCGTTTATGAAAATACACATCCATTGGAAAATCCTTGTCAATAATTACAAAAATTCAAACATATAAACTAACACAACTCATATTGCCTCCTTTTACAGAAGAATTGGATCAAAACGTTAAATAATAAAAAATTGTCTTATTGGTGGACACACGAACATGAAAGGGATACTCAAGTTAATAAATACTTATAGACGATGACGTCAAGCGGGTGGCAAATGCAATAAAGCAACGCATGCAAGTTATTTTAACCCTAGAAATTTCTACACATACACAACACACCTTCGGGAGCTAGTCCCACAAGGACACTAGGAAGAGGTATGTAAGAAAGTGAATGTCAAAAAACGCGAACGAAAAGAAGTGAACGAAAAATATATAAAACCTCTCAACGACGATGTGCGCAAGACAAAACCACCGTCAACTGAAATCGTGAAAAACACGCGAGTAAATTGCAATCTGCAAAAAGAGAGGCGAACCATACCACACATATGGTAGAGCCTACATCCTCCCCCTCGACTCACATTCCCTCTTCCCATCAACCACTGGTCATCCAAACCAAACTCCGAGGGTAGGGTATAAATGGTTCCGAATCTCGCAAAATAAATGCCATCATTTAGGATTTTTCAAAGCAAGTTTTTGTTATGTCAATTTCCATGAACAAAAACATTAAAATTAGCACCAAACAAAAAAACAAATGCAAAAAAAACGAACAAACAATATAAGTACAGGCATGTTGCAATCTGGAAAGTTTAATTTCAGAACTAAAATTAGTAGAATTATTTTAGTTAATGCGTGACGCTTTATTGCGTTATATGTATTAACGGCGAGTTTTGCTTGTGATTTGAGCGGAAATACCTGCCAACAAATGAAATTGCTCGGCTGCCGCGTTAATGCGATCTTCAATACAAAATTTGTCAGTTTTGCAATAATATTTAGGGACATTGTGGTCTCAAACAGTTTTTGTTAATTTTGACTTCTATTTCAACTTCTGGCGCCGGGCAGTTTGGAATTTTATAGATATTGTGTCAGTTTTGACTAAAATGCCAAACAGATCATCCCACCACAAACAATATGCCGTAATGCGATCAGGCAAAATACGATTTTTTTATTTGAACTGTTATGACCTTTAGGAAAGCTACTTCAGTTCATGCACATAACTAGAATTCCGCAGTTTATGAACTCCACTCAAAATGATACCACAATTGACACCTTCGTCTATATAGGTGTGTAAGATATAGAGTTAGATACACGATCAACGGTTATTTTAAGTATCTTTAAACTATCTAATGTAGGGGCTGTGAAACTCGCTAAGAAGTTGGAAACAAAACCTGTTAATGTGATATAAGATCAACCTCACAATCTGGCATGTTTGTCAAAAAGACACTTACTGTTAAAGAATCATAATGTAGTAAAAAAAATAAAAAATTGTACACATAGCTTATAGCTAGACCTTACACTGTAAGCCCATTATTAATGTAAACCCATTGTGACTGATCTAGAACAATAGGACGATAATGGATGGACTTTCGGTTCCTGGCTTTCTTCTTGTTCGAGCAGTCACAGCGGATGGACGTAAGAAAGGAATTAAAATAGTGAATGCCGATGATTTTAATGAAAATATAATTCCTAAAATAACAAGTACATTCTAAAAAGTCATCCCCCACAAATTTGTCGCTCGTTTGTTTACTGTAGTACAAGTAGTGAAGAACATGATTCGAATCAACGCTATGAAAAAGTTATAATCAAAGTATGATGAATCGGACCTACAGCAGCGTGTTTTTTTTTCATTACACTTCTTCCGGGAGACGCGAACCTATAGCGCCGAGTGTTTGCCCCGAGATGCCACCAAATATTTGTTGCAGTTCTGTGGGGAGTATGGGTGCCGGCGTACGGGAGTGGTCCACTTCACTCCACCAACGTCACTGTTAAGAAAGGTCAACGGATCGGTGAACCCCCACAGTTCTCTTTGAACAGTTGCGGGTTGTAACGCTCCGGGAACACTTGCGAGGGGAAGGAATTCCACAGCTTCCCCGCTCTGTACCGGAACGGGTTCTGATGCAGGGATGTTCGCGCCGTCGGGAGATGAACCGCAAATTGGTACGATCTGTCGAACGAGTGGACGAAATATCTGAAATCACAACTTAATCTGTAGATTGCTACGTTAATGCTTTGGCATACGACTCTGACGATTTATTTTTCGATTCTGTTTTAGTGCAGCGATCTTCTCAATGACTGCATCTGCGTAATCTGTTAGAATAGCCACATTACTCCCTCTCCAATAACTATGTTATGTTACGATCATTTTATGTAGGGCAATGGAGCAAGCAGAGAAAGCCGATCGGACTGAGTGAGAAATTGATGTAGTTCTGATTTACTATGGACGACTGTTTTGCGATTGGTTGTGATTGTGTGTTAGGCTAATAACCTTGCCCAGACAAACATTTATGGAAAATTTAACAAGCCTCATACTTGTTAAATAAGGCCAAGACCGGATCCCGGTTGTAGTGCCGATGATGATGATGTGATTGTGTGTTTCTGGGTTACTAATTAAGTGTTTTGCGAAGTAGTGAAGAACGTGATTCAAACTGACGTTATGAACGAGATAAAACCGATGCATCAGACCACGGTCGCGTATATACGAGATTGTTTCCACTTATAACACAACACAACAACTCTTCAGTAAGTAGCGACAAAACGGCGGTTTTCGTTTAGGAGATTTTTTTGCTATGTGTAGATCAAGTCGAGATCACCAATAATAGCATTTTGCGATGATAGCCAAGAAGATGGTTCAAACCATTCTAAAAATATTAGAACTACACTGACGCATCAAGCCACGACTGCGTATTCATGAGGATGTCTCAACTCGCAACAAAAGCAGTGTTAGATATGTTAATGTTCCTGTACAGAAAGCTGATGATTTTTTCGATTCTCAGTGTTCTTCTGTTGTGTCTACGTAATCTGTTAGCATCGCCAACCAGATTAATCGTACACTTTTTTTTATGTAACTAATATTTTAAGTATATTGGAGGCGTACTAAGCCCAAGTCCCGAGATATATCCCCTGTATCTGAAGCCAACGTTTACATCATCGTAAGAGGCTGTCATCCCTAGTTTTATTTTATGTGATCTTGCTTTTATCCGACTGTTTAATGTTGTGATTCGATTTTTTGATTCGAAATGAGTGCTCCATGTCACTTATAATGGACGATGAAATCCTCAAACTAATTCGGAGCCCTTAACGCAGGAGGTCACGTTAGCCGCGGTGTATATATTATGTGTTTCCGTGCGTAGATGCCGGATATTCTGATAGTAATTACTCAGCGTCTAAGTTTACGATTAGGACTTAGTCGTCTAAATAGTTAGGAACAAAATTTCGTCTAGACTCGCTTGCTTTTTTTACGTACATACATGGTAAGATCACCTCACTTAACACAATAATCTCTGTATGGTAGAAAATGGAAAATCGAGTTCCTTAGGACATTCCTGATTGAATTAATAGCTAAAATGTAGGCAGATTTTTTGTTTTTACAATAATGTGGAGGCATCGACACACATAACCTCGGAATCGGCTTCATCGTAACATCATCATCATCATCGGCACTACAACCGGGATCCGGTCTTGGCCTTATTTAGCAAGTCCCGAGGCTTGTTAAATTTTCCATAATAATTTGTTTTTCCGGGCAAGGTTATAAGCCTTGCGCCAAAAGCAAGAAGATTACGCCGCATGTAAAAGATGTGAGAGTTATTAATGACCGAATGTCGGTGCTAAAAATACAGGGTTACATATTACAATTATGTATTTATAAACGTACATGCCCCAACATAATCTACCGGCGAAGAAACAAAGGGCATGTTCTACGAGACCCTAGAAGAAGTATTTGATGGGATTTCATCATTCAATGCTAAAAAAAATAGGTAAAGAAAACCTACACGACGTTTCAAATGATGGAATTCGAATTATCACGTTCACAGCGTCAAAAGATCTGGTAGTGAAAAGCACGATGTTCAAGCGCAAGCAAATTAATAAAGGCAAATAGATATCACCCGACGGCGTAACACGTAACCAAATAGACCACTTCCTCATATACAAAAAACACCACTTGAACATCCTTGATATAGATCCTTCATATAGAGGAGCAGATTGTTTCTAGTGATGGGCAGGAGTCGGCTCGCAGCAAACCCAAACCGACAATCATTGTAGATGAGCAAACAGTTCGACACTGATAAATTAAAAGACCTGCGCAAAAGAGCTGGTTATCAAGACGAACTAACGAATAGGTTTAGCATCCTACAGAATGGGAGCAGTGAGGAAGAGGAAACCAATAATGTGGACACTTGATGGGCATCGATCGAAGACGTGATCAAACAAACAGCCCAAAAGGTATTAGGATTATAGAAAACAATTAAATCCGCACCTTGGTTGGACCATGAGTACCGGGCGAAGATCGAACAACGTAAACGCCTCAGAGTGATTCACTTAGAAAGATATGATGAAGTCAACGCTTAAAGATACACGACGATTCGGAAAGAGACAACGAAACTTTTCAAACGCGAAATATGCCAATGGGAACATACTCGGATCGAAAAAATCCTAGAAAAGAACATCAGAGGTATGTATGCCGGCATAAATTTAATTAGAAACGGCTATCGAGGGAAAGCCAAAATAATTCGAGACGCAAACGGCTGTTTGGTTACAGACACAAACAATATTGTGACAAGATGGAAGCAGTACTTTGAAAACCTGCTTAATGTAAGCACACATCAACCACAAATAAACGCACCAGGCGTACATACAGCCGAGCCTCAGATCCCAGAGTCCCCTTTCAACGAACTTATAGACGCCATAAATCCGGCAGAACTTATGAAACATGGAGGAGGGGGAACCGCTCGAAAGATCCACCAAGTCTTTAAAATAATATGGCATAAGGAACTCACTCTGAGAGAATAGAAAACCTCAATAGTCGTCCCCATTTTCAAAAAAGGCGACAGATCTGACTACGAAAATTACAGAGGAATATCATTGCTCCCAACCACATACAAAATACTAACAAATGTCATACTGGGGAGAATCACACCGTACGCAGAAGAAATACTGGGAGACCGTCAGTGCGGATTCCGTAGAAACCGGTCAACGAGCGACCAAATGTTCACAGTAACGTAATTGTTGGAAAAGAAGTGGGAATACAACTTTTCGTTGACTTCAAAAAAACCTACGACTCAGTCGCAAGGCAAAGACTTTACCATATTGTGGTTCAGCTGGGAGTCACGAAAAAATATGCCGGCCTCATTCAAATCTACCTGAACGAAAATAAAGGGTGGGTTAGAATAGAAAACCGTCGCTCAGAACCATTTGTAATCCCCGACGGACTAAAACAGGGGATGGTCTCCCATCATGTCTATTTAACCTTGTGATCGAGTGTGTCCTCCGACCGGACAAGACGACAACATGGCCGGATCATCCCCGAGTCACACAAGTGCTCATGCGAATGATATCGCCGTTTTGGGCGATAATCTAGAAACTAGATTAAAAACAGTGAAGTAATCATCCAAGCGGCAGAAGAGGTGGGCCTAGAAATAATTAAAGACAAAACAAAATACATGATTACGGCGTGAACAGATGGACCTTAGGGAACACACATAAACGCCAGGGACAACATATTTGAAAAAGTTAAAGAATTTAAATATCTGAGAACAATACTGACAACCAATAACAAAATGTAGAAGGAAAATAACAAAAGACTGCTTTCCGGTAGCGCTAGTCCGCACACAGGCAGTAAACTGCTGAAATCCAAACTGTCATCACGTAATATAAAGCTCCGTGTTTATAGAAGCATAATCATGCTGACCGTTCTTTACGAACATATTTCGTTTCAAACCCAGAACAAAACTTGTATAAATACAATATGTTAAATCAGTTGAAGGCAAATGAAAGGATACAAACTACGATTAAACCAGAATACCAGAAACATGGGAATCTAAAGCAGCATAATCCAGGCTGAAGAACTTCATCTTCACTCCTTTTAGAAAAGTACCAGGACTTGCTAGTGCCCCGACTGATGTAGGGAGCTCAATAAACAATCGAAGTGACAACACAGTAAAGAAATCATGATAAGCTGTGGTACGAAATTTAGGTACGAGGGTTGCCTTTTATATTTCGGGATTAGCGAACAAAAACAAATATTGATCATCGAAAATCAGTTTATTGTTTTTCAAAATATTCCCCATGAAGATCTATACACTTTTGTATGCGTTTGAACCAATTGTCGAAGCACTTTTGCCACTCTGATTGAGGTATCTCCAACACATGCATTCTGAATGCAGCAACCGCTTCTTCAGGTGTCGAAAAACGTTGACCTCTCAGTTTGTTTTTTACGTACGGGAATAAAAAGAATTCATTCGGTGCCAAGTCAGGACTATACGGCGGATGACCCATCAAATCGATGTTTTGGGTGCTCAAAAATGCAGTTGTCGCAGCCGATGTGTGAGAGCTCGCATTGTCGTGGTGAAGAGTGATCCGTCTTCGGCGGTTGGTTTTCCTGATTTCTTGGAAGACAACTGGCAAACAAATGGTTGTGTACCACTCAGAATTGACTGTTCTGCGTTGTTCTAGTGGTACGGTTGCGACATGTCCAGTTTTTCCGAAAAAACAGGCGACCATTTGCTTGGAAGTGCTTCGTGCGCGAACAACTTTTGTTGGATTTGGCTCATCTTGAAACACCCAGACAGTCGACTGCTGTTTACTTTCGGGCTCATACGCGTAAATCCACGATTCATCACCTGTCACGATGTCATAGACGTGTTTCGAAGCACCGCGACCGTATTTTTTGAGCATTTCTTTCGACCAATTGACACGAGCCTTTTTTGGGCGATTGACAAATTGTGTGGGATCCAACGCGAACAAATTTTTTTGACAGTCAAATGTTTATGCAATATTGAATGTATGCTGGTCCCACTAACGCCTAAGGTTGTCTCAATCTCACGATAGGTCACATGACGATCTTCCAATATCAGTTCGCGCACAGCATCAATTGTTTTCGGAACAACAACTGATTTTGGACGACCTTCACGAAATTCATCTTGGAGTGAACTACGACCACGATTGAATTCACCATACCATCGATAAACACTGGTCCTTGATGGACATGGCTTCATCGACAAAAATTGAATTAAGTTCATCCATGCACTGTTGCTGAGTTAATCCACGCCGAAAGTTGTAAAAAATAATCGCACGAAAATGTTGACGATTTAATTCCATTTTTGGGCCGAGATGAATCTTTTAAGTTACTGTAAACAACACAAATAGCGCTCGTATGTCAAAACGTTCTGAGTGCGTATAACCTCAAAAATGTCCAACTTTACGACAGAGCTGTCAATTGCCGGATTGCAACGCTAGGGTTGCCAAATCCCGAAACATAAGAGGCAACCCTCGTACAAATAACATATTTAAATAATTTCCCCTAAGATTATCATCATCATCATCATCGTCGGCACTACAACCGGGGACCAGTCTTGGCCTTATTTAGCAAGTCCTGAGGCTTGTTAAATTTTCCATAATGATGTGTTTTTTTTTTCCGGGCAAAGTTATTAGTCTTGCGCCAGAGGCTCCTCGGCGGGGAATCGAACCCCGGTCTCCCACGTGACAGGCGGGTATACTAACGACTATACTATCGAGAAGCCCCCCTAAGATTATACCTAGAGATTAAATGAAAATTAATACTTCCAAACCTCAAAAATTATATCTTCAACATTTTAAAACAATACAAGTGTCTTATAGAAAGAATACTCAGGGCTCTGAACAAAGGAAAGCTAGGGTGTCTGGCCGGCTTTCCACAAATTTTTCTAAGAACTAATTTCTCTAGATTAACAGTGGTTGTATTTTATTTTTAAAGCCACCTACCCAGCATGCAATTGCGTACTCTGACTAAAAATAGAATATACCATAATAAATTATCATCAATAGTTTGGTAGAACACACGTTACGTAAAAAATAGAAGTGGCAAAGAATGCATCGGAAATATTTTTTCAGTGTAAATGCGTGACGGGAAAAACTCATTCTAAAATGTAAGCCCCAGATATTTAAATCCGTTTACGGTCTCAATTAGAAAACAATTATCACTACAGGTTATATTGAGAGTGAAGAGAACCCGCTTGAACAGCTGAAGATTGAAAGATTAAGTCTACGGCATTTAGGTTCATGGAAAGACAAACTGGCTTTCAAGTAAAGTGGGGTAGACAAGTTAAAGTAGATTGATTAAGTTTTAGAAATGATTACCAAATTATGTTCAGCAAACGAGTGTCTCAACAAATTCAAATCCCAGTTAACATCAGAGATCAAGTCCAACGGACTACCTAAACCATACGAGAAAGCAATATCATCAGCAAAAGCCGTTAGTGAGCCCTTGAAATCAAGAGAAAACAGTGAATTAATGTCGACCACGAAAAAGACAGGACCCAAAACGGAGCCCCGGGATACTTTCATCGCTCCTAACATCAAATATCTTCACTCGCTGCGTTGACCATGTCGAACGCTTTGGCAATATCAATAAACAGTTCAGCTGTACATTTCTTTCCATTAAGGTGTAACCGTATTTGAGAGCAAAACTGCAGGAGAGCATCCTTAGTGGATTTAGATACAAGAAAACCAAACTATGCTGGACTGAAAAATGCAGTCTTCTAAAAAAAATGCATTATTCTGATTTTTATAAGTTTTTCAAAAATGTTACTAAAAACAGACAACAATGAAAGGAGCCTCTAGATACCCCCTCTGCGCCAGAGCCTTTCACCAACATAGGAATGATGTCTGCACATTTCAGACTGTTGAGGAAGATCTCGTCCAACACGCAACGAATAAAAATATAAGTTGACACGTCCACTAAAAACGCGCTGTCCTCTTAACTGTAAGTCAAGCGTTTCCGATTAACCGTAGCCTCGTCTAGCTAACAGAAGTTACGCTGACGCGAATATATTCTTATTTCCTTAAGACGGGTATTGCAATATATGGCACATATTTATACCATGTCTGGTGGCCTGTCTACCTATCATAACTCGTCGCACCAACAATCCAATTATCCTAAAAACATCACAATCCGTTTCTTCTTCAAGTTGATTTCATCTAATTCGTCGATTCTGTCAAAGAAGTACCGGTAATTGTCCTTGTAAAATTCCCGTTTAGAGGAATTATCAAAATTCTTTTTCGCACTAAGTTTACACAACTATCCTCTATCCTGACGTGAACATTGCGGACGATCTGTCATTTACGTGGACAGGTCAATAAGTCTTTAGAAAATGAGCACGATTATCTTTTATTTTCTCATTTAGCGTATCTAATAATGACGCATTGGGGGGGGGGGGGGGACAAACATGCTAAAGCGTCTGCTTTCAACCCGGCGAATGCCAGGACTATCCTTGTCCCTGTACAATCTAAGTTGACATGCAGTCTCCAGGTGACACCCTGAATAGCCATTTTGGGACCCGCCATGTAATGAACCAATGCATGCAGCGATATCCTGAAAAAGGTTGGCGCAAGGCCAATAACCTTCCCCGGAAAAACAAATTATTATGGACAATTTAACAAATCTCGGATATTGACCGGATGCCGGTGGGAAGACTTGATAAATAAGGCAAAGACTTTCCCAAATAGTCGATGAAGATAATACCACGTGCATCCCAAAACACAGTAGCCATATCCTTTCCTGCTAATTTTACCGTCATTGCCTTCTTTGGAGCCCGTTTGCCTTTAACGGTCCACTGTTTTAACTCTTCTTTCGGCTCGAGAGTGTAGGGGTGTATCCATGTTTCATCTAAAGTTACTAATCTGCGCAGAAACTCATCTGGATTGCGAAGCATGCGCTTCAAAAGTTCTCAGCTTAGAGCAAATGTGGCACCCATCTCGCAGATATTTTTCTCATACCCAATTGATCATTCAAAATTGAAACATGAAACAAATCGAAAATTGACAGACACCTATTGAGGAACGATGCTTACTAAAAACAGACCATTAGCGATGCTACGAACGCCATCTTAGGCGTGTCTAAGGACTTATTGACCTACCCTCGTAGTTTTATTACAGTGCGCATTTTCCGGAATCGACTTCAGATCTCAACGCAAATTCTCGTTTACATATGTCATTTTTCGACTGAAAACGGGTGCCTCGAAGTAGCAATTTGAGGTTTGGAAAGATAAAAATGCACCCGGAGCCGTATCAGGTGAATACGGTGGTTGTTCGACGATACTTGTTGAGTTTTTTGTCAAAAATTCGTTCATAATAATAGTCTTGTGAGATGGTGCGTTATTGTGGTGCAAAATCCATGAGTTTTCTTCCCACAAGCCTAACCCTTTTCTCGAATTTTCTCTCGCAAACTACGAAGAGCGACCAGATAATATTCTTTATTTACCGTCGGACCTTCTGGCAAGAATTTTGAGAGCACAATACGGCGGTAATCAAGCAAAACGGCCATCATTGCTTTGACTTTTGATCGACCTTGATGTATTTTTTTCGGCTTTATCTCTATTGGAAGGCGGCATTCCGAAGCTTGACCGGTTTGCATGTCAAACTTGTAAACACATGACTCATTGTGTAATGTCTTCAGTGACCTTTACGCAGTTAAGTTTTTGATGAAAATTCACAAAAAATTGCAAAACGCACTTAAGATGAACTGACAAAATCGGGCACTGCATTCAAACTAAATAACAGATCGCGCTCAAACTTCACGTCAGGATAGAGGACAGAGATGCCAACCTGGCGACAAAAAGAATTTTGACAATCCCTTTAAGCGGGCTTTTTAAATGATGAATTCGCGGTACTTTTTAGACAGAAGGTATGATTATATTGGTAGAAAGGTATAAATTGTCAAAAAATACGATCAAGACGTATGCCGATTTTTTAAGAACTAAACCCACCTCCCACCAGCACACAACACTCGTCGAACCGCTTGTTGAGATATTATTGGGTTGTACCACATGAAATATCCGATTTTCGCTCAGTCGGAAATAAGAAGTTTTCGAGTGAACGTTTGTACCAGAACGTAAAGTTTTCTTTTTTTTTTTTATAAAGTAAAGTGGTACGTGTGTTTGACGTGTGAGAATTTTAGGGTTCGTTACAAGTACAGTTTTTTCCTAGGAATTGTTTATGATGCTGTCGGCAGTTCAAATTTGAACCCTCTTCCTTTACGAATCTAAAATGGGACATGATGCGTGATTGGCTATGAAAAAAACAGTAATGACGCATTAGAGGATATAGCGATAAACGAACGAACTATACGACGCTGGTTTGGAAAGTTCCGTTTGGGAGATTTCAGCCTCGAAAATGAACCACGTGAGAAGCCGGGAGATTGTACAGAGCATGGAAATATACTCAATGGCAATAAGTCGACATCTTTCTCTCATAGGAAAGGTAAAGAAACTCGATAAGTGGGTACCCCATGAACTGAACGGGTCCATGAACTGAACGATTAAGAAACGTTTTTGCACCGGATAGTCGCCTGTGATGAAAATGTGGATTCTGTATGATAGCCGTAAAAGACCTAGGCAGTGGTTGGATGCAGGTAAAAAACCAAAACACACCCCCAAGCCCGATCTTCACCCAAAAAACGTTATGGTGACAATTTGGTGGACATCGAAAGGACCAATCCACTTTTCATTTCTTCAACGAGGAGGAACGATAAACGCTATCAAATATTGTGAGGAAATCGACATATTGCATGCCAAATTGGGTGAAAACCAACCTGCGTTGATCAATAGGCACGGCCCGATCCTTTTGCATGACAATGCTAGTCCCCATACCTCACAAGTAACGGTGCAAAATTGGTTGCAGTTGGAATTTGAAATTCTTCCGCATCCAGCGTACTCTCCTCACATTTCCTCAACGGACTACCATCTTTTCCGGCATTCTGGATTCATTTTGCCGGAGGAAGGTCTTCCGGAACCGAGCAGAGCTCATAAAAGCCTTTGAAGATTTCATTACTTCAACAAGTCAACACTTCTACGAAATAGGATTATTTGACCTTGTATCGCGTTGGAAGAATGTCATAGATACCAACGGAGCTTATTTTGATTGAATAAAACTCTACGGAAAAATAATATGGACTTTTAAATTTTTACTATAAAATCGGACATTTCGTGCAGTACAACCCAATAGATAAGTTCTGTAGTAAAATGACTACCAAGGAGTTCTAACCAATTAAGCCACACAAATTTCAATATAGGGTCAATAACTCAATCTAATCTCTTTATTCAAGAATACTTAAATAATTATTTGTAACACTTATGCGCGACGATAGATATGCGGCGGTGTATGTCTCATATAATAAAATTAATATTGAATCGACTTGTGTCATAAAAAAGCCAATTATGCAAAGTCAGTGAGAAAACGGACGGACCTCTATATGTACAAACAGATACTAAAAATGCTCCAAAAGAATTCAAGTCGATAGCATGACTTGTATTCGAATTAGAACTGCAATCTCGGTAAATATCGCTTTGAGAAAAGCGCGTTCAAGGATATTTATTTAAAAAAAAGTATGTATTGCGTCGGATATTTGAGGATATTGTTTGTATAAATGATCCTTGGGCAAATAATCAATTTTCAGGGACCTGTGCCCTATCTTCTTCCACAACTCGTCTCCCGTCATCTTCTCGCTGATCTTAAGAATGTGGACGTTTAAAAATGATTTAAGATCTATTCTCTCAACCATTTCACGAAGCCTATAGCTTAATGGGGTGGTATTTCACTGGGTTTTGGAACTCTAGCTACATGCTGGTAGGTGAATTTCCCATAAACGACTTCTTTGGAACTATGATCTGGCATTTATTTCTCTTTAATAAGAATGTTGACGATGTATACACGACTCTGCTTTATTCCATCCATCGTATCATAGGTCCGATAAAAATTCCTGGAAGGCTATTAGTGCAAGAGTGTTGAGCACACTGTTTTCTAAATCGAAGAATAGATACTGAGCAAAAATGGAAAAAATGAAAGGATAAGCAATGCGTACAAATCACACACAAACTATATACACGATTACAAAAAGAAAAGTATGACACTACCTTATGGAAATTTGTGAAGAACATCATAACGCTCCTCATTCGATTCACTACTCTCGACCATACTACCATGTCCTCGTTATTCAACGAACGACTGCCGAAATAATGTCGTCCTACTTGCTAACTCCCGAATCTCCACTTCTTGATTCTTGAAACTTGACTGAAATCTTTTCTTCAACGACGTTGCGAGGGAAAACTTTCTTTTGCTGCATGCTAGCCCTTGCAAGCTGATAGAGTGCGAATATATCCCAACCCACCTAGGCGTGATCATCGCCGTTTTCACGCTTAGGCGGTGTTCAACATGGAACAATGTTCCACTATGTGAAATACCAATCATCATTTTCTTGGTTGCGGATGTTTTCTTTGGACACAGCGGCACGTTACTTATTTAATCTTTCTTAGTAAAAGTGTATTATGGGTTATGTGTTATAATAAAATGTAAAATGACTTTTTAATGCTGTAAGGTTTCCGTGAAGGAAACTCCAGCCGGCTCAAAGAGGATCATAAAATCTGTTCATCTTGATATCTTTCCTGTTTAGCTTTGCTCGCCTGGGATTTTGACGAATGTCTGGGTTTGGGCGTTTTGTTCACGCAGTCAACTGATTCCCAAATAATTTTGCTTTTAAAACCATGTATGGAGACATAGACGTGCAGCCACAGGACATATAGGGAATATATGGTTTGCGTGTTAGGAGATGACAGTCAGATTATTTATTATTATTATTATTTATTGGCCTGTAAGAACCCGGAAGATCATGACCTCACCGACTCGACGCCGCCATCGGCCCCTGTCCTGTGCACTCTCCTTCCACGCTTGACCAAGCGATCTGATCTCCTCAAGGTCGAACATAACATTGTCCTCGCACCTCCGTCGCAGCCGTCCTACCGGTCTCTCTCCCGTTGGTCTACCGTCAGGAATTCTACGCACGGTCCTATCGTTGCCCATTCGCACTACATGTCCGGCCCATCTTAATCTTCGCGACTTGATTACTCTCACCATTGTAGGTTTGCGGTATAGCTCTTCCAGTTCGTGGCTGTGGAGTTTTCTCCATTGTCCTGCCTCCTCGTCATTTTTTTTTTATATATATGCTATATTTCTCTCAGAAGAGGCGAATCTGTAGCGCCAACGAGGCACCCCGAGATGCCACCAAATATCCGTTGCAGTTCTTTTTTAACAGTTGCAGGTTGTAATTCTCCGAAAACAGTGGCACGGGGAGAGAATTCTACAGCTTTCCCGCTATGTAACGGAACGAGTTTTGATGCAGACATGTTCGCACCGTCGAGATATGAACCGAAAACTGGTGCGATCCGTCGGATTGTCTTGTAGAGTGCATATAAACCGAATTGTGCGGAACGATACCACAAATCTCGGAAACACAGTACCCGTGATAATATCTGTCAAACAGACAGAGGTCAGCTACGCGCCTTCGATCTGATAGCGTCGGTAGTCCCGACGTCAGCACCGCATCTCGTCTCTGTATGTCCTCAAGTAGGACGAGGGTATGTTTAGGAGCAGAACTCCAACCATGAGAGCAATATTCGAGCGCGGGTCTAATTTGGGATTAGACCCACGCTCGAATATTGCATGGGGGTATAACCCATTTTGGTGGGCGAAAAGTTTAGAGATTTTCCAGCTTATCTGGCGATTGGTAGAGTTGCCACGGCCCCATAAACAAAAGTAGTAGCGACTAAATCAGACATCCGTGCTGGCTACTGCAGATCTCTCCTCAATGAAATAAGGCGTCTTGAGAAATGTTTCCACAAAAAAGTTATTGACAGTTGCGCTATGTCTACCCCCGATGGTGACTTAACGACGCAGAACAATAACTTTTCGAAATCGTATTCTCTCATATGCCAATCTTCACCATCCTCAGAGCAGTCCAAGCTTCTGAGCGCCTAATTCCAAACAAGAAACTCACTTACCCCGCTCTGTAATATCCAGGCGTTCAAGACCAATATTCAATATATCTCCTTTGTTGGTCCTCTCTTTTCTTCCGCCCACATAGTGCTCTGAAAATTGAGGATACGACGAATCCATTTTGTGCGCACATTCTCATGTTATACAGTAGATTAGGACTCTAAATACATTTAAAATACGAAGTAAAATTCGAGAAATTCTATCACTAGCACTATCAACTTAGCCATTAGAACGAGAACCAGTCCACGTCAACATTTAGTCACTCTAAGGACAATGAAAAATATATACAACTCTATCAAATTTTTTCTTTATTGTCTTCACAAAAAATCTAGTCTAGAGATAAAACTCATATCAAACCCATTTTCGTCGCTATACTTCAAGTTTACTAAAGCAAATCATGCTATTCTTTTAAAGTCTTTGGTACATGCGCATCCGCTCAAATTCCAAACAAATTTTTCCTTGTGTACAATCTTCCAGATAATTTAAATCCTTGAATAAACCAAACGTCTTCACTTGAAATAAAAGTAGTCATGTGGTATTATACCAACTGAACTGGTTTTAACGGCCTTATTCATAAGTTCAAATATCCGAATAGTGTCTACAAAAAAGTGATTTAAATCCCAAAAAGAAAACAAGTTCATGACATCTGTGACCCAGACGTTGCATTTAACCAACCATAAAAAGATTCCCACGAACGTAGCAACCAAAACGCTTTTGAGAAAATGCGAAGATGCCTTGCACCGATCTCGATCTTAAACGAGTCATTGTTGTAACCTCTCCCCCTGGGGTGGACCTTCCTCATGGCAAATTTGGCACTTTTCCTCAAAAATGTCGAATTTCGATAACAAAAGGACGATGACTATAATCAAACAGGGGCAGAAATAAGTTGACCCAACTTGTTTGATCACTCATGCCGCAGTCAAGGGTGAGAAAGGTCGTGTGTGAGATTCTAGGGAAGCCGATAAAATATAGGTATTATTTATCCGCGCTTATTTGAGAACAAATCTGGAGAAAAGAAAAGAATTTTCTTCCCAGTCGGAAACTCCCTTCACAGAAGGTCAGTGAACTACTTTTCGGGTACCAAAGGAACAATGTAGAAGATTTCTGTATAAACAAGTATTGGAGTGACAGAGCCGATTAATACAGCCTCCAGTGTTCCGCTGTTCTTCAAATTTGTACATTAGAAACCTTTCAATATAATTGCCACCAGTCTAAATGAAAAGAAGAAGACTACACCAAGCTAAAAGCTGCAAACAAACTAGAGGCCACCAAAATAAAGGTACAAATCATTTGGAATGAAAGTAGCATAGACCAGCAAAACTTTCAATCTGTAAACAGGTCTGCAAATTGATCTATTTCTTCTTTCAGTAACTTTCTTTTTTATTGTATGTGCGCTAAAAAGAGATATTTTAAATATCATTAAATATGTAGGCACTGTGTGGAGAAGAGGTCTGGGAAAGGAGGTACCTTAGAGGAAAACAATAGCATAGTTGGATTGACGAACGATTTCTGTATCTGTCTATCTCAAACACATCTGTCCTTCTCTCACCAAAGTCGGCCCTCTCGCCTCCCATTTTTTTTTTTTTTTTTTTTTTTTTTTTTTTTAGAGCAGCAGGAGTGTCCAATAGCAAAAGGTGGGAAACCAAATGATCACCCCTCAATCATTCGTCCTATCTCGCCCCTGACTTGCATTAGCACAATACATGAAAAGTTCATACACGAGAAGCTAAATAATTTTATCAGTGCCAGGAACCTAATACCTAATTTTCAATTTGGGTTTAGAAAATCGTACGGCACCATTATGGTTCTCAACATATTTCAAAACCACGTCTGCGTGGGCCTGGACATTTAAACGGCTTTTGACACGACGTAGATCGAAGGTCTCGTTTTTAAATTATTGAACACTGGTCTTGATAGCACGCAGTGTAATGTCATCTACCACTTCGTTCGAAAAAGAACCTCCCAAGTCTCTCAACGCCGCTGCTGGCATAGCACAGGACTCCATTATAGGCCCCGCTCTATTTAATATCTACATCTTAGATAGTCCTTGCCCTGTGAACGGGAGAGTAAACCAGATATACTATGCGGATGACGTCCTAGTGTACACATCATCCAAAAACCCTAAAATCGTAACAAATCGACTCAGCGAAAATAATCGTTGTAGGCCGCCATCGCCGGGAAGAAAATATACAGTCCACGAAGACGTTTTTCAGACGTCGCTGGAAAAGGCGCCGTTCCAATCCATAACAAAAATTGTTAGGAATAATATAAGACAAATCCTACATTGTTGCACAGAGACCATAATGTATCTTTCCAAGGCAAGATAAAACAATGCAAAGAAAGAGAAATTATGTGAAGAACATAATTCGAAACCACGCTGTAAAGAGGTTAGAACCAATATATCGAGCCATAGCCGCGTGTACACAAGGGTGTTTTACTTAAGCTACGATTGGCATGTTAATGCTCTGGTATATGACGCTGCTGATTTTTTCCTTTCTCTTTTCGTGCTGTGTTCTTATTATGGTTACTTGTGCGTAATCTGTCAACACATATTTAAAGTTATAGGGAGTCTAGTAGCTTTGTGTAGATTGAGCCTTTGAGGGGGTGTTTTTACTCAAGCTGTGATTGACATGGTAATGCTGAGGACGCTGATGATGTTTTACTTTTTTTTTTCGCGCTGTGTCATTACTATGGTTACATGCCCATAATCTGTCAACACATATTTAAAATTATAGAGGGTCCAGTAACTTTGTGTAGATTGAACCTTTGAGAGGATGTTTTTACTCAAGCTGTGATTGGCATGTTAATGCTCTGGTATATGACGCTGATCATTTTTTCCTTTCTCTTTTCGTGCTGTGTTCTTATTATGGTTACATCTGCGTAATCTGCCAACACATATTTAAAGTTATAGGAGGTCCAGTAGCTTTGTGTAGATTGGGCCTTTGAGGGGATGTTTTTACTCAAGCTGTGATTGACATGGTAATGCTGAGGACACTGATGATGCTTTCCTTTTTTTTTCGCGCTGTGTCATTACTATGGTTACATGCCCATAATCTGTCAACACATATTTAAAATTATAGAGGGTCCAGTAACTTTGTGTAGACTGAGCCTTTGAGAGGATGTTTTTACTTAAGCTGCGATTGGCATGTTAATGCTCTGGCATATGACGCTGTTGATTTTTTCCTTTCCCTTTCCGTGCTGTGTTCTTATTATGGTTACAAGTGTATAATCTGTCAACGCATATTCAAAATTATAGAGGGTCCAGTCACTTTATGTAGATTGAGCCTTTGAGAAGCAACTAAACGAGCTCGTGAAATACTTCTTATATTCAAGACGAAGCTGTGGTGTTACCAAAGTCATTAGACGAATGCGGAAAATAACATTACAGTCAACAATGTGGTCTATTTACCCTCAATCACACCCTAGACGAGCCTATTTCAAGTAAATTTTCGATTCCTGTTGCATTGAAGATGGATCAGCAATAAACCGACTGAATGGATAATCAACCAGATTTTTCGATGTTCTTTATAAGAGTCAATACACTTCTGTAAACTACAGGACATGGTAATCTTTTCTTCCTTACTTTTTGTTGTGAATTTTGTTGGCGGGCAACACTTACAATCAATTCAGTGTAAACCAAATTGCGAATTTAACTAGTAACCGAAACTTACGAATATGTAAAGGTGACGAAGTAGATCTTATACAAAGCGGAGAACGATAGAGGTGAAGCCAAAAAAGGTAGAGATAAGTTAAGTTGTAAAATATGCAGAAGATCAGTTCGTTGGAGCCATAATAGAGGCAATGGGTCGGTATATATAAAAACAAAGCGGGGTATCGCATATTTCGAAAATTTGTGTTAAACAAAATGATACTACGAGGAAATGCACAACCGACAGAACATAATAAGAGTTGATATAGCAAGAAAAATTCCGCTACGTCCCTAGGTTTTTCGATTTAAATAAATTACTTTCTGGCAGTCTTTGCGGGGAAGCCAGGCCATCTTGTGGTGCATTGTAGACATTGCACAGTAAATTGAAGAAATTCGCCTTAGATGTATTCAGTTCTAGGAGCTGAGCTCGATAAGAATGAGGACTAAACTTGACGGGCTTGCTCAGGTGGAGTAATTCAAGTGGAGGGATGATGTTACATATGGGTTCGACAATTCTTTGGACCAACGTTTGATAAAAATGTCAAGTAGCGAAAAACAGAACAGCCACATATTTATACAGGTAAATAACGAGTAGCTAATATACGCACACTAACGATATTCTTAATTCACTAATTCGCTAACAAATAAAAATATTCCGCGGGAGCAGTAAAAATAAGGAAACATCATAATCATGAAAAAGATAGTAAAAATAATCGGCAAGGGGAGTGGGTCTCATAATGCTTTGGATTTCTAAGTCTCCTTGCTGCTATTAAAAAGAACGATTAAAAACATCTTTTGCACTGAAAACGACCATCGTAAAACAAACAAAAAACAAGACTTTAGTGTAACACTACTAGGCAAGGGCAGAGGTGGAAATTTCGTGTAGTTTTCCAATTACGAATTGTCGAAGTGTTATTGGTGTGGATTTATTTGCTCCGATATTTTTGTGGCCCCTAGAAAACGATCTCTAGAAATTAAAAAAAAAGCAAGAAAAATGTAAAAAACCGAAAGCTTAATGGACAAAAACAAAACCTTAATTAAAGAATCATAAAACCTAGAATCTTGTGGGGTTTGTACCACATGAAATGTCCGATTTTTGTTCAGTCGAAAATAAGAAGTTCTTAAGTGAACATCTGTGCCAGATCGTTAAATTTTCTTTTTTTATAAAGTAAAGTGGTACGTGTGCTTGACGTGTGAATATTGTAGGGTATCCAGATAGAAAGATATAGAAAGCGCCCCCAATGCAGATCGACCGCAAGCGTTTCGATTTGTTAATCGAACCGAATTCTAATAGATAACGTAAGTCCAAAATTGATACATATCATTGCATAGTAGTATTTAAGAAGCACAAATATTGTAGAGAGATTTTATATACAATTCTATCAGAAAAGGCGAAAGTATTGCGCTGTCTGGGGCCAGTGGTACTATACTTTTTTTCGACCGCGTCCACTAGATATGCTTCGAAATATAGTCAAGAGTTAATATGGTGTTATTTAACCTGTGGTTGCACATTGAAACCAAACCTACCACACATCAATTGAACCTGCGTATGCCAACTCAGCCATTGAGGCAACAACTGTTTTATTAAATGGACCCAAGGGTAATAGATCATCTAAATTAAAACTGACTCAGTTTTTTGCAGAGAAGTAACTAGAAAACACCTTTCAAGTAGATCAGTCTCGGCCATTGCTTTATTAATTCAATAGAACAGTAATAGATTGTCTATGTAGAAAACTGATATCGGATTGTACCACATGAAATGTCCGATTTTCGCTCAGTCTGAAATAAGAAGTTCTCGAGTGAACATCTGTGCCAGAATGTTAAATTTTATTTTTTTGTAAAGTATAGTGGTACGTGTGCTTGACGTGTGAGAATTTTAGGATTCGTTTCAAGTACAGTTATTTTTTTCTCTAGGAATTGTTTACCATGCTGTCGGCAGTTCAAATTCAAACCCTCTTCTCTTATAAATTTCAAATGAGACATAATGCGTCATTGGCGATGAAAAACATTAACGGTGCATTTGAGGACCTAGCGGCAAACGAACGCACTATACGACATTGGTTTGTTCCGTAACAAATGGTATTATCTGTGAAATGATGAAGCAGTTCCGCGGGGATCAACGGAATATGAGCCTGGTGGGAAGTGGTTTTAGTCGGTAAAAACCAGGCATGCCTCTGGATCGGTCCAGAGGTATCATTTGAAGATTTCCACCTTCCTACCGAAACAAAAAAAAAAAAAAAAAAAAAACCTTGGTTTGGGAACTTCCGTTCGCGAGATTTCAGGCTCGAAAATGAATCACGCGGGAAGTCCGAAACGTTAGTTGGCGACGATGTTTTAAGAGCTACGGTAGATGCGGAGCCAATGAAATCGGTGCGGGAGATTGCACAAATCATGGGATTATCTCCAATGACAATAAGTTGACAACTTTCTCTCATAGGAAAGGTAAAGAAACTCGATAAATGGGTACTCCATGAACTGAACGGGTCCCAAAAGCTAAGGCGTCTGGAAATCTGCGCATCGCTTAAATTGAGAAACCGAACTGAACCGTTTTTCCACCGAGTCACCTGTGATGAAAAGTGGATTCTGTATGATAACCCTAAAAGACCTGGGCAGTGGTTGGATGCAAGTGAAAAACCAAAACACACCCTCAAGCCCGATCTTCGGCCAAACAGGGTTACGGTGACAATTTGGTGGGCATCGAAAGGGCCAATCTTCAACCAGGAGAAACGATAAACGCTATCAAATATTGTGAGGAAATCGACATATTGCATGCCAAATTGGGTGAAAATCAACTTGCGGTAGTCAATAGGCACGGTCCGATTCTTTTGCATGACAATGCTAGACCCCATACCTCACAAGTAAGGATGCAAAAACTGTTGCAGTTTGGATTTGAAATTCTTCCGCACCCACCGTACTCTCCTCACATTTCCCCAACGCACTACCATCTTTTCTGGCAATCTGGATTCATTTTGCCGGCAGAAGGTCTTCCGGAACCGAGCAGAGGTCATAAACGCATTTGAGGATTTTATTAACTCGAAAGGCCAGCACTTCTACGAAAAAGGAATATTTGACATTGTATTACTTACTACTTTATTGTATTGTATCACGGAAGAATGTCATAAATGCCAACGGATCCTATTTTAATTGAATAAAAATTTATGGAGAAATAATATTGGCTTTTAAATGTTTACTATAAAATCGGACATTTCATGTGTGCAACCAATAATCTTGTCATAAATTTAATGTCATAAACATAACCCCAGATATTGTTCACCGAAAGGCTCTGATAAAAATGAATATACAGAGTGGCCCATTTGAATCTTTGGGATACTTTTTTGTGTTATTTGCTGTGAAGGGATTTTGCGTTTATTTTCAACCTTTTTTCCCAACAAATTTGATGTCACGTTAATGGATGCTGGTATAGCGAATGCCGCAACCCACTCATTTTTCTATTAAGTGGGCAACTAAGTTCCCGCTGTTTGTCAATATATGGCTCCAGCAGTAAGAGTTGATCGATTCCGAGATATCCAAAATCTCATGAACCAAGCTTAGACATATAGTAAACAAACCGCTTTGACACAGTAGTGATTTTGTTTTGGGTCATATACTTTTGGTTGTGTGAAAATGTTTGATTATGTGCTAAATTTGTGGGAAATGTTGAATTTCTTCTTTCATTCGAAAAAAAATGGCGGCTGAAGCGCATCGAGAGCTCCACAAAGTTTACGGAGATGCTGCTCTAAGTGAAACAACGTGCCGTTATTGATTCCGTCGCTTCAAAGACGGTGATTTCGATATTGACGACCGTCCGCCTGAAGGAAGCCCAAAAACCTTCGAAGGCGCTGATTTGGAGGCATTGCTCGATGAGGATCCATGCCAAACGTAACAAGAGGTTTCATCAACATTAGGAATCACCCGCCAATCCATTTCCAAGCAATTGCATCCGGTGGGAATGATTCAAAACCAAGGAACTTGGGTTTCTTATGATCTGAAGCCAAGGGGCGTTGAGCGTCATTTTTTCGCCTGGGAACAACTGTTCCAGCGCCAAAAAAACAAGGTTTTCGTCATCGCATCATGACGGGTGATGAAAAATGAATTCATTATAGCAATCCAGAGAAAAGAAAGCCATGGAGACTGCCCGGCCATGCTTCTACATCGTCGGCTCGGCCGAATATTCACACTACGAAGGTTATGCTGTGTATTTGGTGGGACCAGGTGGGTGTAATTTATTATGAGCTGTTAAAACCGAACGAAACCATCGCTGGGAAACGGTATCGACTTCATTTGATCCGATTGAGCAGAGCACCGCCCGAAATACAGTCATAATGCGAACAGGGGCACGATAAAGCGATTCTACAGAATGACAACGCCCGGCCTCACGTTGCCAAACGCGTTAAAACCTGCCTAGAAACGCTCAAATGGGAAGTTCTACCCCGCGCGCCATATTCCCAAATATTGCGTCGTCCGATTATTTCTTGTTCCGTTCGATGGCACGTGGTCTGGCTGATCAGCAGTTCCGCTCATATGAAGACATCAAAAAATGGCTTGATTCGTGGATAGTCTCAAAAGATGAACTCTTTTACCGTAACGGTGTTCGAGCTTTGCCAGAAAGATGGGGAAACGCTGCAGGTAGCGATGGGCAATACTTCGAATGATTTATTTGTAACCATTTTTTCACAATAAAGTTGCATTTTCATAAAAAAAAACATCGAGAACTTGTGGTAGTTGCGCACCTAATATATTTCGTGTCCCTTTTCGTATTGTTTCGGTTTGAATAAAGATCATTTTCTGCCAGAGATAGTCTTTCGAGATTATGAGAATTCATGGCTAGCCGATATGAAAGCTAGATTTCATATACCCAACAAGGAGAATTCTAGAGGCATTTAGTCAGGCGAACGCGGATTCAAGTCTTAATCACTATTTTTCGAATTTAAGCTACTTAAAAATAATGAACTCTATAAAGTAATCGTGGCTCAGGCTCTTAACTCTAGCACCCCTTGGTTGACACCAGAAATTCTTCATATCAGAATTGGCATCAAAAAATCAACGATGATGACCCGAAATCGCTTTACATTGACACCTACCGCTGTTCCAGAGTCGTCTTCGAAGAGGAATTGTCCAATGATTCTTTTCACACAAATTACAGATGTACAGATGAACAGTCGCGCGTTGATCTTGAAAAGATTCCACGTGACGTTGTTGAGGGCTTTTATTGGCATAGAACTGACAATTTTGTTTATTCACGTTCTAGGGAGAATTAGCTTAATCGCTCTCGACAATTATTTGCCAAAAACCATCGTCGGCTTGAACAACGCTCACCACAAAATCCGCATAATTTTGGCTTGTCGATCGGTAAAACCTATACGTTGATTGAAGATTTAACGAAAATAGATTCAAATCATCAAAATTTAGGAATTGAGGAATACCTAACTGCGAAAAGCGGTTACTGGTTGTTGAGCGGTTACTCACTGAACTATCAGGATGTGCTATACAGCTTCAATGTTCTTAGCAGATCACTTCAAGCGATATTAGAATTGGTGACTAGCATTTTCAAAATGGTCGGTTACATTTTCACAAACGAGACCAAGTTTTCAATGCTAAGCTGCAACGCATTGCGGTGGCTTGTACAAGTTCGCTTGAACTGGCACTTCGAACGCCCGCTGTCATAAGCCGAAGACGGATGTGGAAGCTAAATGTTTACCAAATTTTGAATGTTGAAAATAACCCAATTGATACTGCTACATAATTTAGAGCGTTCACGAGGTACTCTATGTAAGATCATATAGAGGAGCAAATTGCGACTCCGATCACCTTCTAGTGATAGACAAAAGTCTGCTCGCACCAAACCCACACGGGCAGTCGCAGGAGATGAGGAAAAAATTTTACATTGATAAACTAAGAGACCTGCGCAAAAGGGCTGAGTATCAAGACGAGCTAACGAATAGACATACCATCCGGAACAATGGGAGTAGTGAGGAAGAGGAAACCAATAATGTGGAGACTAAATGGGAATCGATCAAAGACCTAATCAAACAAAGCCCAAAAGATATTAGGATTAAAGAAAACAATTAAGTCCAAACTTTGGTTTGAACATAAGTGCAGGGCAAAGATCGAACAACGTAAACGTCTTACAGTCAGATTTGAAGTCAATGCAGAAAGATACACGACGATTCGGAAAGAGACAACGAGACTTTTCAAATGCAAATTACGCGAATGGGATAAGACTCGGATCAAAAAAATCCAAGCAAATGCCAGAGCAAAGAACATCAGAGGTATGTATGCCGGCATAATTTCAATTAGAACCGAGGGAGCCCCAAATAATTCGAGACGCAAACGGCTGTCTGGTCACAGAAACAAACAATGCCGTCACAAGATGGTAGCAGTTCTTTGAAAAATGCTCAATTAGCGCACCCATCAACCACAAATAAACGCACCAAACGTACATGCAGCCGAGCCTCAGATCCCAGAGCCCTCTTTCAACGAAGTTGAAGACGCAATAAATCTATTTAAAAACAACAAAGCTCCCGGAGTCGACTGCATACTGGCAGAGCTTATGAAGCATGGAGGAGAGGCAACCGCTCGAAAGTTCCACCAACTGATTAAAACAATATGGGATAAAGAAATTACCCCAGAAGAATATAAAACCGCAATAGTCGTCCCTATTTTAAAAAAAGGCGACAGATCTGACTGCGAAAACTACAGAGGAATATCATTGCACCCAACCACATACCAAATACTAACAAATGTCATACTGGCGAGAATCACACCGTACGCAGAAGAAATATTAGGAGACCATCAGTGCGGATTTCGTAGGGACCGGTCAATAAGCGACCAAATGTTCCCAGTAATTGTTGGAAAGGAAGCGGGAATACGGAGAGACGGTTCACCAAGTTTTCGTTGACTTCAAAAAAACCTACGACTCAGTCGCAAGGCAAAGACTCTACCATACTCTATATGAGCTAGGAGTCCCGAAAAAATATGCCGCCCTCATTCAAATATGCATGAACGAAAATAAAGGGCGAGTTAGGATAAAAAACCATCTCTCATAACCATTTGAAATCCGCGATAGACTAAAACACGGTGATGGCCTCTCACCATGTCTTTTTAACCTTGTGCTCGAATATGTCATCAGGCAGGTACAAGAATACAACATGGTCGGATCATCCCTGAACGGGGTCACAGTGCTCGCATATGAGGATGGCATAGCCGTTCTAGGCGATAATCTAGGAACTATAAGTAAAAACAGTGAAATCATCATGCAAGCGGCAGAAGAGGTAGGCTGGAAATAAATGAAGATAAAAGAAAATATTTGATTACGGCGAGAGCAGGTGGACCTCGGGAAACACACATAAACGTCAAGGGCAAGATATTTGAAAAAGGTAAAGAGTTTAAATATCTGCGAACAATACTGACGGCCAGTAACAAAAGACTGCATTCCGGGAACGCTAGCCGGTACGGAGTCGGTAAACTGCTGAAATCCAAACTGCTATCACATAACATAAAGCTTCGTGTCTATAGAACCATAATCATGCCGATTGTTCTATACGGATGCGAAACATGGGCTCTCACAAAACGGGAAGAAAACAAATTCCGCGTATTCGAGAATAAAGTTTTAAGTGGTATCTTTGGAGGTGAATATGACGAGAAGGCAGGACAGTGGAGAAACTCCAGAACCAGGAATTGGAAGTGCTATACGGCAAACCTACAATGGTGAGAGTAGTCAAGTCGCGAAGAATAAGATGAGCCGGACATGTGGTGCGAAAAGGAAACGATAGGACTGTGGCATTTCTAACAGATACACGCACAATATGTAAGCAAGTAGTGAAGAACACCGAAAGGAAATTCGAATAAGCTAAAGCATCATAGCCGTATACCAATGCTTAACACATCAGGCCACTGCCGCGTGTACGAATTCGATTTCTAAACTCAAGTACACTTAACTGATGTGGAATTGTTATGTTATCGCTATGGTATATGGCTCTGATGCTTTGCTTAAGCGAATTTCCTTTCGGTGTTTTTCACTATTGGCTTGTGTACTGTGAGTGTATTTGTTATAAACACCACAGGACCGTGCACAGAATTCTTGACGGTAGACTAACGAGAAAGAAACCGGTAGGACGGCCGCGGCGGAAATGGGTTAATAATGTTAGATTTGACCTTGAGGAAGTCGTATCAGATGTTCAAGCGTGGAAGGAGAGTACAGAGGACAGGGGACGATGGCGCAGCCGAGTCCGTGAGGTCATAAACTTCAGGGTTACTATAGGCCAATAAATAGTAAATAAAAAAAAATAGTACGAGGAACTTTTAGACTAAATTTAGGAACGATATTGTATACTTTCATCATCATCGGCACTACAACCGGGATCCGGTCTTGGGCTTATTTAGCAAGTATCCCCACAGGTACCCGGTCCATATCCGAGACTTGTTAAATTGTCCACAATAATTCGTTTTTCTGGGGAAGGTTATTAGTCTTGCCCCAATTGTATACTTTCATTTCGTGCTTAATATAATATATATACGAATAGCTAATTGGGTTTATTAAAAGACAAAAGAAGGAGGTCTCTAGATTTTGAGAGTTTTATATGTTCTGTGAAAATTATGTAGTAATATGAAAACGATGTATTTACTATTAATATATCACAACACTCACGAACAATGACCAGGAGTAAATTGTCAAAACCCAAAGATGTATTTTGTGGGTATTACCTTGCCCAAGCAGTCTTGGACAATTTCCTTTTCACTATCCCCCCACCCTCTCTTAGTTAAAGAGAACCCTCACAGTAAGCAACCATCAATAGTAACAATGTAGACAATCGCTGGTCGCTTAAATATCCCAACTGCGTGCCAGCCTATGGAACTGATGGTCGAAAGACAGAAACGATGATGAAAAGCATACATATATCCAAATTCGGCTTTTCTCACACTGCTTTTTTGTCTTAATACTTCACTTTGAAAACATCGTATTTTCGTTTTTCAAAACGCATATCACATACATATTGTGACGCATATGACAATCAGTACTAGAATATTCGAAAAAGTCCGAAACATAGTCCTAGAATATTCTAGAAAGTACTGGAAAACTGGAGAGTATGAACAGTAGAACATTCAAGGCTGTGGAACGGACGGAAACGAAACGCTGAATCAGAATGAGGAAACGGTATAAATACGTCGCACACAGATCATGGAGAGGAGTAAGAAGTAGAAAGTGAAGCAAGCGATAAGTAAGAAGTAATAAGTGAGAAGTAAGCAGTCAAAGACGCCATAAATACGGAAGCGATAAGTAAAGAAATCGTTAAGTGTACGGTAAAAGTAACGGTTGTTATTAACGGACTAATAAAGTGTTAGATTAATTCAAAATCGATTTAACGGCTCTTATTTATTAAAAATAATTAATCCAGCGAACCCCAAGCTCGCTACAATATTATTCACAAGATTGAAATGAATTTCGTTCAGATAAACCCTTCAACAAGAAAGGGTGATATTTATTACGATTATGGAATTGAATAAAATAAAAAAGTATTTTTTAAGTATGAGAATTTAAAATAACAGAAAAATGTTTAAGCATGAAAATATAAAATTGAATATTCGTCCCTTCAGATTAACTATAAATCTAGATAAATTGAAATTTATGTAAAAATCCATTTTTCTTATAGAGCATAGTATACATAGTATATTAAAATCCTTCAATATGTGTTAATCTTGTCCTACAATGTTATTTCAGGTGGTGTCTGCATTATTCATTACCCGATCGTTGGCGTGTTAATTGTAGCATTACCGACATGCTAATCATCACACAATCACACATCCACTTCAATACGAAGCGCTTTGGACCCAAAGGAAAAAATAATCCATTTACCACATTCTGTTCCTTATGCTTCTTATTCACAGTTAATTTATATTGGTGGGCTCGAATGATGCCTTGAAAACACCGCCTTGGAAAGCTTCGAACCGAAATATATCCCAACAAGATGGAAAAGAGTCCATGAGAAGAGGTCATGGATGGACAGTAAATCAGGATAGCCCTAGGGTGGTAAAATGTTTTACTCCGACGATAGGTGACAACCTCACAATCAGTTCTTGAATGACGCAAGACAAAGACTTTGAAGTATCTAACTGCTGCAGGAAGACCAGTAAAGACTACCTATGCCTATTCTAAGACGATACATAGAGATTGACATGAGGAGAAGGGAGAGGAGGCACAAAAACAATAAATTTGGGTGCCTTAGCGCAAATTGGGCACAGGAATCCATTTTACCTTCCAGGAATTTTCACCACTTGAGCGCGCAAAAACAAAAGTCAAAACATCGTACGAATTCAGATTCTGTTGCTGGTTTCAACAAATTTATTATCAACAATCAGATTTTATAGCAAAAACTCAGATGTTCCGCTAAGTTGCACGACAAGAAAATAATTGCGATGAAAATATAAACTGGCATTAAGGTTAAAGTCAAGGCATTTCAAATCTACATCAGGAAGCTCTAAATATTATATCAATCGAAAAACATGATTCAACACCATTAACAAATACATGTTAAATACTTTCAATGGATTCTATTATTCTATTCTATTCTAGTAAATATTTTTGATATATATAAACACAATTAAAAGTTAACTATGAAACTAGACCGAAAAATGTATCCATCGACGACAAGTGTATTCCAGAAATCGTAGGTTTTCTAGATAATCACTTATTCTTATGAGGAAGAATGGAGGTTCAACGAATCCAAAGAATTTTCCTAACAACGTCACTATCGACCTTACGTAATCAATGGACAATTTAATCTGAAACCAGATCGAAGTTTTTTCCAGGAAGACACTTTCGCGGCATAACGTTTGTTTGACCCAATAACATATTATTAGTACCATATTCCTATTAGCACTCCTATATAACCAATTAGGAAAGTATTTGTTATTCAAACTGGAAATATGTAAGTAACTTTCAATTGAAGTTATTTGTAATGGTTCTGGATTATGCAAATAATTATGATACCTAATATGATTTTGCGGACTTAGTTAAATCCCCTAAATTTCGTAGAAAGAGTTTGCCTTACTTTGTTGAATGTTTAATAAAAGAAATGCGAAAACATTTAAATTATGTTGAAACCTTAAGAAATGTTTTTAGGATTTAATATATCTATACAACAACACACAATATAAATTAAGTTAGTCCAAGAAGAGACGAAAGTACATGCTAACTAAGCAAAAATATTATTACATTCAAATTTTCCTTTTTGTTCCTAAAATAATTGTAGCCATTTCTTAAAAATAAATTATTATTGTACACCGAAAGGTAAAAAATGTTGAATAAAAATAATTAGAAAAACAACTTAAAGTGTAGATTAAGAAATGCTGTTGTAAAAATGAACTTAACATTTAGTGTAAATTGATTTCCGATCTTTGTAAATAAATGCATTTTGAAATTGAAACCAATTCAATACTACTAGTTTCGATTTATTATTTATCAATTCGTTTTTGGCTTGTGGGAGTGGCATCCATTGGAGTCGGATTATAGATCAATCTCTTAATCTTTTCCAGCACGTGCCCCAGTATGCATCATTCTGCAAGAGGATATTGTCGTTTGCAGTATTATCATTATCACCTGAGAATTTCGACCACTGTTTTATTTTAGTTACATTTACATTAACAGGGAATGAAGATAGCGAAAATGCCTCGAGAAAACTAGCTGGGACAGCCTCAACGACTTTCTTAGGAATCGGTATTGGTGGTTATTTTCGCTTAATAATAACGTTGGGACTATATCTGCCCCAATGACAAGTATAATTACACCCTCTATTTCACACCGAATGAAGAAAGCCAAGCCTAAATTGTATACGTAGTTCTATTCTATATGCATGGAGCCAATTGGGGCTAAAGAGTTAACGCTTCGGTTATATAAATCGAGCAGGACTTAGAAAAACGTAAATAGAAGCAAATAGAAGGAAGGCTTTGTGGTACATATTTAAAGCCCAAAGTTCTTGCATGACCAGAAAGCCAGACAATACTACACTTCCCCAACGGTTGTAAGCATTTTTCCATATTTATAAGGAACTCTAAAACTGTACCCCTTCTTCGATTCCTTCAATTTTAATCAGCGAAGCAAGAGAGAAAGCGAGTCCATTTGCAAGACATTTCGCAGCCGTCAAAGCTTCCTACATAATTTCAATCTTATCATGAGCACCGCAAGATTTAAGTCGTTTTCCAACCCTACCATTCAAAGAGTTAATAATTTACAAATCAATTGATCCAGCTAAAATTCTCCCTATACTTTGGAAAAGATCCTCTTCACCTCAGCGAAAGATCTTCCTCTGGCTATTTCCGAAATAGACGAAATACCGAATACCTAAGTAGTTTTCATATGTCAAGATTATAGAGTCTTGTTAAGATTTTACCTATCAACTATTTAAGTATCTAGAAACAAACGCCCTACTTACTATCTCCCAATATGTGTTTCGTAATAACAGGCCCACAAGAGGTACGTCTGATCACACAACTCACGGAACTACATCTATCACTTAGAAGAAAGTAAGTTTATTGAATTCAATAGAAGCCTTCGACAGAACTTGACACCCAACACTGTTGCTGAAACTGTTCCCCCATGGAGTTGAGATTATTTTTGGGAAATGGGAATAGTGTCAAATCTGCCCCACAACGAATTAATGCTGATGTTCCCCAGTTTTCCATACTCTCACATACTTTATTCCTTATTCCTATAAATGACGTTTGTTCATAGCCCACAACCCACGCGATCGTTTGTCAATGACAGAATGTGGAGTTTGTCGTATTATTTTCGAACACACCCGATCAAAGTCTTCCAAACTCGTTATCAAAAAATAGGGTAGGCTCAAGATATCCTAGTGGAAATTGCCTAAATGAATAGAAAATGCACACCGTATATTCACAGGGTTCGTGAGATTCGAGTCCGCACGAAGGAGATTGAATGGACATATGAAACGGAGAGCTTATAACGTTTGGACAAGCAGTGCAGAACGTAACTCAAACTCACGCTGAATAGGTTAGAAAAAAGCACCGAAGCATGAGACCGTAACCACGTATTATACGATAATGTCTCAAATACACAAACTGCGATTGCAACATTAGTAAGGCACTGGTGTACAGCGCTGATAATTTCTTCTATTCTATTTTGATGCTATGTTCACCAGTTTGCATGTGTATTTCAGTTCTCCGGATGTTGGCGATGCAATTTCCCGGCGCACAACCACTCAGCATTTGATGAACAAGAACGCAGAAGATTTCGAGGAGGAGCACCCGGCAGCGGTGCGAGCAATCCGTGAAAACCACTACATGGACGACTACCTGCAGAGTTTTGCGACGGTAGAAGAGGCCAGAGACGTGGCAAAGGCGGTGGAGAGGATCCATGCTAAGGTGGGATTCCGACTCAAAGAGTGGAGTAGTTATGAACCCCAAATTTTCTCAGGTGTGTAGAAGCAGCCCCAGTCAGAAGCGGTCTTATTATCGAAGGAAGAGAAGACCCTCGGGCTCAGATGGATGATGACGGAGGACATCCTGGCCTTCAACGTAGAGTTCCGATGCCAATGGTGCAGGGTCCACAAACGCACCCCTCAAGTGCCGCCTACGGGAGATCTACCGATCGAACGACTGCACCACCACCAACACCCGTTTAATGCCGCCGCGGTGGACTACTTCCGGCCAATGCAGGTCTCTGTCGGAAGAAGAATCGAGAAGCGCTGGGGAGTACTGTTCACATGCCTAACCACGAGAGCCGTACACCTGGAGCTGGCCAACTCTCTCAGCGCCAGTTCCATGATCATGGCCCTGCGGCGGATGGCCGCAGAAGGGGGACTCCGAGGACAATCTAGAGCGACAACGGGACCAACTGCATCGGGGCGAGCAACGAACTGGAGAAATCCAATAACGGACATATTATCAGATGGAAGTTTATACCACCAGGATGCCCTAATATGGGGGGAGCATGGGAGAGGCTCGTGCGATCAGTAAAAACGGCCTTGACCGCCACTCTAGGCTCCAGGACGCCGCCAGAGGAGGTACTGTATACCCTGATGACCGAGGTGAAACACGTCAACAACTCACGCCCATTGACTCACGTTAGCACGGACCCGAGCGACGAAGAGAGCCTCACACCGAACCATTTCCTGTTGGGGCGCTCTTGCGGTGCAATGGCACCCGATGAGTTCGACGACCACTACCTTGTCGGTAAGACGAACTGGAGAACGGCGCAGCGACTGAGGGACCACTTCTGGCAAGGATGGATAAAAGAATACCTGCTGACATTGAGGCCAAAAAGGATCTCCGGCCAAGATACCACCGACCCACAAGTCGTAGATATAGACTTGGTGGTGGATTCATCGCTGCCCCGCAGTACCTGCCCCCGTGGGGAAGTGCAAGCGGTGTATCCCGGACCCGATGGAAGGATCAGAGTCCTGGACGTGAGGACGACATGGGGGACACTATGAAGACCGGCCCGCCGCGTCGTAGTGCTGGTTCCAGCGACGACATCGCCGCCGCACGATGAAGTGCTTCGCACTGCGGGGGAGACTATTGGCGATGCAGTCAGCATCGGCGCACAAGCACTCAGCACTACGACCAACCAAAACCACTAAAGAGGGGGGAGCATGACAGTCAGCGGTATACCAGTCGCGATAAATCACTCAACAGGAAACGAGTGATTTATAGAAAACACGCGGACGAGGAGACAGCTGCTGGCGATAAAAAGCGAGCGCGGCGGTGAAGCAGTGGGATTCGTCGAAGGAACTCCCAACCAATAGGTCTTGTTGAAGACCAGCTCTAAAGAGACAAAGGTTTAATTATTATAAATAGAAATAGAATAAAAAAAAGGAAATAAGCAAGCGAATAATTGGGTCGTTTTTGAATATCTCCTTTCTTGATCGCGTTTACACTTTTGGTCGTACTGAATTGTACTGGGCATGACTCCAACGCCCGCCAATCCAGAGAAGAGTCCAGTTCTGGAGGTACAATCCCTGGAATATAAGAAAGCATGGTTGGTCGGCCAGTCATCTTACGATAACCAGAATCACCCACATCGTTGAGAATGTTGGGCTCGGTCGCAGGATATCTGAACAAAAAAAAGGGGGGGCGGGCGTGTGGCGGCCCCGCCAAATCCCACGGTTTACCTTCGTGAAAAACCCCCAAAATCATCACCCAAGACGCTCAAGTCCTCGCCAATGCATTCACATTCGGCACCTAAAAATGCTGCACGCATTTAAGAGATCAAATCTATGATCTTTAAGTCCCTGTAAAGAAAACTTACCTTCATACATCTCTTCGCATACAATTTTCTGTAAAAATTCTTCATGACCTTTTTAGGAATTCCATAACTCCCATTGTTTCCCGCCAATGCATTTGCATTTGCCCCAGAAAATATTTCCTTTTCCAAGGACATGTAATGCTTTCAAGCATTATCTTAGATTCCTAAAATTGATCCTTAATGTGCGTATGCACCATAAATACCAAACATGCGATACCCCTTGTCTGAGTTAAAATACTATGTCGTCAGCTTGTTTTTACAGCTGCAACACTAGCGATTCAATAGACAAACAATGATGCATTTCTTTCGTCGCCACCCCTAATTGCTTGGTATACCTAAATGCAAGCAAGGAATGCGTATCGGCAATTAACCCAAGATACGATATACAATTTCCACTGTATAAAGTATCGTATCCCATTAACACCTTTTTACCAACGTCCGTCATAGCGACGTTGCATAAACATGACCCTCATTACGGAGCGAACCATTTGGTCGCCTTTTCCTTTGTTCTCGCCGACTGCCTTTCTCGTTGTTCCACTGCTTTCGAACACGTGCAACAACATCGGAACTGAACGTCCACACACACAAAACCATGATCTCGACTACGAGATCTGGTTTTCTTGTTCCCGCAAGAGAGACTCTACGTTACACTTGTGGGAGATAAAACATATCCTTGGCAAGAATATATTCACACCCTTAAGAGAAAAGTTGTTCTCTCTCTTCCTTTTTTCCTTAGCGCAAACATCTCTGCATGAGATGACGATCGGTGAGTCCTTTACCATCCTTCGACCCGAGCGGGTCGAGGCTCCATCGCTACCCTGGTGCGCACAGGGAAGCGATAATGTAATAATCGTTTGTGTCGTTGTCCCCGCGAGTCAGTACGAATTTTCTCCTTAATTAAATACACAAGTTTCAATTATTTTACCGTTTGTAGTTTGCCTTTGTGTTAACCGTTCGTGTGTAATTAAAATTATTGTCCTTCAGTGTTTGTTTAAGATTAATGAAAAATAAAAAAACCTTTCACTAATAACAGTGACCAATGCTTCCTTTTACCTTTCCTGTTTGTGGACGTTGTGTTGCAGTTCCCGAGCGTTTTCCGCGGAACTTTTGTGTTTTCCTTTTTCTCGACGAACAGTGTAGTTTACGGCGGCGAAATGGACTACAGTAATCAGATGTTGGCGGAGGAAGGGAACGGAGTACCCATGCCGGTACATACTTCCTCCCCACAGGCGTATCTAGGGATAGTGTGGACAGGATTAGTTCAAATGTTCTCTAACTACTAGGTGGGAAAGAAATCATACAAGACCGGCAGGTCTTGAGTGCGTTAGTAAACGCAGATCACGTCTTTGGTGTCTGATAATCTGCGCTTTGGACGGTGTGTGTGTACGTTTGTGCCGTCTTGTACTGTGCGCGCGTGTGTGTGGTGTGTTATCACTAGACCCTACGGAATGGGTTCAGGAATCTTCTATTATAGAGGGGAATGTTGTTGGGAAGGGTGCTTTCTTCAGTTTTGTACTGAAGGAGAAATCGTGGTGGTCTGATCCGAAGAGATCGAGCGAGAGAACGGTCAGGAACGCAAGTAGGATCTCGCAATTATGAATGCTTTCGAGGTACTTGTATGGTAATTGTAGCAAGTACTCGTCGATGGGTATAATGGAGGCGCCTTCGTATAGGTTAGAGTTGGGGTAATGACGACCACTAGGTCTTCTAGAGTGGTTGATGCATCTTCCGAGGAATTTCCTTTCGAAAACTCGAAGTCTTTCCATTTGGGCCGAAGACCATGTGGGAAAGGCGTACGATATTCCAGATCGGATTAGCTGCTTATAGCAGAGAAGCTTAACTTTGGTGTCAATTTTTTTGCTCCACTTCAAAATGTTGTGCAGTTGCTTAGACCGAGCGAGGCCCCTTTGAAGAATGTAGGTCACATGTTTGCTGAAATTCATTTTCGGGGTATAAATGACCCCAAGGTATTTCATCCTGTCCTGTTGTCTAATCGTACTACCTCCTATTTGTATTCGAATATTCTGTGAATATCGAGAGGTAAGTTGGGAGTGTTTACTACTCAGAATTATAGCTACTGCTTTGGGTGGGTTAAGTCGAATTTTCCATCGACAGTTATACTGATACAGTTCGTCCAGGTAACGGTTGAGTCGATTTCTTGCGAGTTTAGGGCTCTTGTATGACGTGTACACTACGACGTCTCCGCCTAGCATATCTGGATTACTCTTCCGTCCACAGGGCGAGGAATATCTGAGGTGTAGATATTAAATAAGATGTGGCCTAGAATGGAGCCATGTGGCACGCTGCAGCGGCGTTGAAAATTCAAGAAAGCTTTCCATTCACTCGAACTTGGAACGTTCTGTTTTAAACGAACTGGTAAATGATACTTTACGGCGTTATACTAAGGCCATTTTTTATAAATTTAAAAACGTGACCTTCAATCCACGTCGTCTCAAAAGCCTTTTCAATGTACAGGTTCACCGCAATGGTGGGTTCCTTATTAAAGAGGCGCACGCAGACGTTGTTTTGAAATATGTTGAAAGCCATAATGGTGCTGAGCGCTCTTCTAAATCCAAATTGGAAATCAGGTATTAGGTTTCTGCCACTGATAAAGTTATTTAACTGCTCGTATCTGAATTTTTCATAAATTTTACTGATGCAAATGGGGAGCGAGATGGGGCGAAAGCTTGAGGGGTGATACGTTGGTTTTCCATCTTTTGCTATTGGACAAATAATAGCCTGCTTCCAACCTTGGGGAAAGGTCTCCATGTTGTAGGCATGGTTGAACAGAATCGAGAGCTTTATAAAGAATAAGGCAGAAAGCCTTCGCAAGTGGTACGACATGTTGTCGATACCGGCTGACTTTTAGGGTTTCGAGATTTAACTCTGTTCTGTGGAGTGTTTGGTGTGACGAAACCGTGACCATTATCGCGTGTGTAGTCAAAGTATGCACTGTTATTTGGGTTAAAGACAACAATTGGTTCGTTAAAGTTGACTAATTCATTGTGGGCCTCTGATCCGATGATGAGATCCTCGAGAGTAAGCTTGTGATTATTTTCAAAGGTCTCTCCGATGATATTTGCTTTATTGGTGTTATTAACAACAACACCATTGTGTATGGTTGGCCCAGTGATACGAGAAGTGCCACATATATTTTTAACATTTTTAAAAACGTTCTGGTCCATCTGATACCCTTCAGTTTGTCTTCCAATTGTCCGGTACGATTGTTTTGGATTCTTAGTTTTATCAGTGTACCAATATTGTAAATAATGCATCACAATAGTGATTCCCTTTGCGTAAAGCGAGGACGGTATCTCATTCTGCAGAGCTTTTTATCCTCCCGGATGAGACGAAAAGTGAAGTCGTCATGAGGAATCTGATAAGTTTTGTCAAGTTTGTACTTTGCGACATGAGTCTTCGAAGTTTCAATTAGAATCTCATGAAGTGGTCTTGCAGCGTTATTTATCTGAACCGTCGTTAGGTTTCTGTCAGTGGGAAGAGAGCGTTAGTGGAGTTTTTCGGTCAATGTAATATTGAAGTTATCCCAATTTGTGCCGCCATAATAGTGCATGTATCTGATATGAGCCCGGGGTGCTCGATAGACGCGGATGAACGTGGTCAGAGCGTAGTGGTCACATATACCCGCCGATACTTGGGGAGGAGTGATTTGGAGAAGTAAACCGTAGGACACCAAAAAGATGTCCAGAACTGAGTTACCTTGAATACCAACCGTAGGTGCGACTATTTCGAAGTTGAGGGCATGAGGGTTTTCGGTGTACCATTCATACAATTTTGTGCCATTTGGGGAAGGTACGAAGTTGTTCCAGCGGAGATGCCTAGAGTTTAAATCGCCCCCACTGTCGGCTGGCGACTAAGGATCAGCTATTTATAGGGATTGTTCTCTTTGTTCCTTTGATGAACATACGAACGGGGACACAGGGACACAAAGGAGTATATAAGCGGCGGCAGTTAGCGAGTTAAGGAGAGTACAATTTAAGGAGTCACGGGCAATACACGTAAACTCTGCTAATAAGAAGAGAGCTGGACGAATTTAAATGGGCTTGCTCCACCAATATTTGTAAGGAAACAAATAAACCAATTTATTTACTTATTCACAGCCTTTAAATTTAAACGATTGTTATTTATAGGAAGCGGAATTGGCTAATAGGGGGCTGGGCTAAGGAAATTGATAGGGAGAATTTGGCTAATAGAGAGAATATAGGGGTTTTACTTTATTTTAATTATTTTACTATTGTTATGGTAATATTCTATTGTAATGGGAAAGTGACGATTTGGAGGGGGAAGGGAAGGATATATATGTGAAGACACGAGATGTCAATTATTCATATAGGGGGTGATAATTAATTGAACTTAATTATATAACATCCATAATACATGTCAAACTATGTGGGGCTATACGTCCCTGGGTCAATGAGATAGTCCCGTTTTCAACTACTCTGCTTCGTTGTCTCCAAGCATATATTTTAAAATTGCAAATAGCGACAGCGAATTAAAATAAAAATCCTGAAGCGTAAATGGACATTTTATGGTAATTTATGTGCAAATGAAATACCCGTTTGTAAAGCTAACTATAGTCCATTATCTGTTATCAGATTTGAAAACATTCGTACTGAGTGTTGAACAACAGGCAAAGTCCTAAAAACATTAGAATACCGATCGGACCTCTGCTTCGACTTCTCAAACATAACATTTTTCAAGAAACCTGACACATCAACGTGTAGGGATTTGGGCGCACCTGCTACGGAAGGCGTGCGGGCTTATCACATGTTTTCATCTGACGATTGTGCATCGAAATTAACACAATTTTTTTCACACCGAAATTCGGTTCCATTTGTACAAACACTGAAGATGTAGTGATGTATGTATTAATCATCATCATCATCGGCACCACAACCGGGATCCGGTCCTGGCCCCATTTAGCAAGTCTCTCCACCGGTATTCGGTCCTTATCCGAGATTTGTTAAACTGTCCATAATAATTTGTTTTTCCGGGCAAGGTTATTAGCCTTGCGCCAAGCTTTCTCAGAATGGTATGTATTAATACGTATTGCAATAAACAATTTAAGAGATAAGCCCGATATTAGTAAAGTAACAGATAAAATCAATCCCTCCCAGCATTGAAATATTTAGATAGAAACTTCCGCGTGGAACTGGAGGAATATGTGCTGGCGGGAGTTATTCTAGCACTTCACATGCGACCCGCTAACGTCGTAAGAAAATTCTCTTTTAATATTCAATACCATTCAATTAATTCACAATCTGGTTAGAGGAAAGATTTAACCATAAGAAAAATCACAAGAGGAATACTAAGCACAGAACAACTCTGGACTGCGAGTAGTAGAGGCCAATGACGATATTCGTTGGAAAATCAGAGAATCGATTACGACAAACGGTAGTATTCACTCGTAAATTTAAGAGCTGATTAGAATTTTTCAAAGACACGTCATTGGTTGTGATAATGTAATTATTGTCCATAGTAATTATTTATTGGGGGTTTGTAGTGCCACAAGATCAGACATACATGTCCAGGGGAATGCTTTGAAGATTTCCCCCCTCCTATCGAAAAAAAAGTCTTGACTTACACTCTCTTTTTTCTTCCAGTCGCACTGTCTTTAACACATAAAAGTACTTCGAAAACCCTTCTATGCTTCTGTACGCGCTTTTTATAAACAAAAATGCAGACCCAGATGCAACGGTTCCAATACCACCATTCGAATATTGGCGAAAGAATTTCCTCGCGATGCCTATCAATAAATGTCGAATGCTTTGTCTGATCAGAGAACTTTTTCAACGTTGTAATCGCCAAAATTAATGTGAAGAAGTTTTTTCGTTCTTTTTTTCTCTTTTATGGTTTTACCTTAGATAGAATTTCCCGAAGAGTTATCGGTGAAACGACGTTACTGTTTGAAATTAAATATCATTATACTCTGCCAAATCATCTTGAATGCACGCTTGCACCTTAACCTCACCAAGTTATCCAAATTTTCTTAAAAAATGAATACATACTCGTAATTTACAGACCACTTTATAGTTTTTACGGTGTATAAAAACTCCATTACTTCTAGAAAAACCCACCGTTCTGCAATTTACACACTGATGACATTATCGGACCGTACTTCTTTAAAAATGGGACCGGAGATCGCGTTACGGTCAATAGCGATCATTACCCATTTCATGATGAATGATTTTTTATGTAAAAAATTGATGCCATTGATCATCATCATCATCGGCACTACAACCAGGAACCGGACTTGGCCTTATTTAGCAAGTCCTGAGGCTTGTTAAATTTTCCATAATGATTTGTTTTTTCCGGGCAAGGTCATCAGTCTTGCGCCAGAGGCTCCCCGCGCGGAATCGAACCCCGGTTTCCCGCGTGACAGGTGGGTATACTAATCACTATACTATCGAGGAGCTTTGGCGGTTATGGTCGTTTCGGTCGTAAGTGTTCCGCCGAACACTGTACGCACACAAGGAAGAACACACTGAGCGGAAACGGCACAAATAAAACACGAAAAACTGTTTTTCTATTCGTACGGTGACTTTTATTAATCCAAAAAGCTTATTTTGCACTTATCGTCTAGAATACAAACGTAGTTACCACACACGAAAGAAAACGCACGTTACTTAATCTTGCACACGGTTAAGACACATTCTAGAACACAAGTTAATTATTTTTGAAATTAAGCACACGTACGACTCGACGTTCTCGACAATTCTACTCACGACCTCATTCGGTTATCTCTTCGTTAGAGATCCTCGCGGTTCGATGATCAAAATCTCTGTCTTCTCCTTGACGATTCAAATCTCTCTGAGACGGATTGTATCTGTAACACTATCCAAAAATTTTCCTAGTTCCCCTGCTAACAGAATTTCCGGATTCCTGTTAGCAGCATGTTACCGTATCCCCGGGGATATTTCATAGTTTTTTTTTGAGAAAGGGAAAGTCATCCTGCATACATTCTTCGTTGAAATAGCATTTCCTTTTTCACGGCCTTCTGTTTGCACAGAACATCTGGCGCGAAGGCCGAGATGATTTTTCGGGCGTACAGCCCGTGGTTGTTTGCCTTTTGTAAACACAACCGAAATCCATTAGATCCTTCTAATGGGTGTGAACTTTTTACAAAGGAATCGTGGGACCGGAGTATTTCCTTTGTTGTCGTTGGATTTGTAAATCTTCCGAATTATCTTGTTGCGATAATTTCGGTTGTTTACAATTTTGGCCGCGGATAGGCGATATGCTTTCTTGCGTTTAGCTGCCGGCGTATGCATCCGTTGTTATTTATTTACCGAAAATGCAATTCCTGGTACATCGTGCAGATGCTTTGGATGGAAGATTTATGGCCTGTAATCTGGAATTGTTTTGCATACTATGAATGGATGCGTTGACTCGATGCTGAAAGTTTTTGAACGTTAAGTTCCTTGTTTTTTGATGTCGGTTTCGACATTGTTTCAGCTTCCTATGCCCTTGTTACAGGCCTGATTAATGAGCTTTGGGGACACGTGTCTGTGGGCAAGTGTACTGGATAAGGTAAGTCAGTTCCTTGAGGGTTTGGAACCTTACCTGGGCGGAATTGTGCGTTCGTAGGACGCTACAGAGCCATTGATCGGGACCTCCAAAAATAGGACACCCAGAATAAATTTCGTCAAAAACAGCGCGCCGGCCATATGCTGAAAATTATGGAGATCATTACCACACCATGATCTATGATTTTCCGTGTGAAAATATTGATACCATTGATCCAGACACCCAACAATAGAATCCCCTGGATGAGCTCCATCAAAAAAGAAAAAAATGAAGTGGCGGTCATAAGACCGAAATAATTTTCAAATGTTAATGTTAGGTCTTTGACTTTCGAATAAAGAAACCAATTTGATTCAAATTAAGTTTGTTGTATTATTTTTACGATTTCATATTCTATCAGGCTTAAAAAAACACGCGCCACATCGCTTCCTCTTTCGCCATCTTTATTCTTCCTTTTTCTTTTCTGGCAAAATTCTCTAAATTCCTTTGTGCGTGAGTTGCGTGTAAAAAATAAATTAGTTGAATCAGAATTTTGGATGAATGTTCCGGGTTTGTTCATCACAGTTATCATGATAATAATAACAACGCTGCATCAGCTCATTTGGTGAATATTGAGATATAACTAGATGTTGACACTTTGGGTGTTTTTCGACCGGGACAGTTGCCAATTAGTGGCTTTGGTACATCCCTACCATATTCTATCGCACCCAACTACACACTTCTACATTGAAGGGCACATTCATTAGTTGTGAAAATCCCCAATCCATATCTTCTCAATTAACACCCATCCCATCCTATTTCCCAACTTCAGTTCGGCCTTGTCAAAGATGCTGAATTAACACAAATAGACGGATATCACTACTCAAGTGATAGTGACAACCTGATCCCGTTCGCCCAAATAATATATCTTGGTTTTACCTATTGAACTCATGAGTTACCCTGATCTTTCCTAATAGCTTACGTCATCATACAACCGCCTATAGCCTATTTTTTGCACATGTACTATGAATGAAGCAGAACAGTAATCTCAGATTGGAGGTTCATAAAAAGAAGCTGTGATTCAGACGAACTAAACATATTTCTCAGCAGAACACACTCCATGCGTTGCGAGAACAATGCTGGTGAGTAACCCCCAAATGGATGACTCAATGTGAAATGGAAGCTCTGACTCCAGACGAATATGTGTAGCTGATTACTTACGACTGTGTTTAGTAATTAAGAAAAGAATGTAAAAAGACGACTAACTCGGGATCATTATATTGGGCCCAGATGTATCTTCCATTGGCGGCCATAGAATAATTGCATTTTTCTTTAGTAATTTTGTTGAGTACGATTCACCTCACTTTCAGCTTAACACAGGTATTAGCACCGGAATGGCCGGTATAAACTGACTGCCTTATTAGCTGCTCGAATATCTCTCATTCCACAAGTGTTTAAGGTACTGAATAGTATGCTGACTGTATCATCAATTCCACTGTTGAATGCAATACCTCATCGAAGGTTTCGAAACTAAATTTTTTTATTAGAAAACGACAGAACAATGGCCACACATGTTCTCTTTGCCGTTGGAAAAGGGTCTAGATACCGAGGAAATATTTCATACCACTGTGTTTATCATCTCTGATAACGCACCTCAGGCCGACAAGAATAATGAGATATGAATGTTTGAAAAGAAGTATTTCGTGGGTGTAATGGAACCTTGAACATATAGAACTTTCAGAATATGATATCACCTTATTTAACTAATGGTGCCAGCAAGCATTTGTATATAAGTACTCATGAAATACAATCACGTAGTAGAGAAGAGTGACACGATATGATGGTACGATGGATACGATAAATGATTCTTATCTAGAAAAAAGTAACACGAGATAACGTTTTATTGTTCCATCAGAACGCGTCACTAAACAAAACGCATCTGCCTTTGAAGACGTGGTAATAATAGCAACTTATCACAATAATTTGCCTGACGATACCTACACTCGAAAATTCGGTGGAAACACACTGATTAATTCCACGGAACTTTACTTATCTGAAGCATACAAAACCTCTTTGACAGAAATATTTTTTCAGACATTCATTTTACGCAGCCGGTTTGTTAGAATACCTTGTATTAAAGGTTCACATAAATAAGGCTCTGTATCAATACGGAATACTGACAAAACCACAACGGAAATCATTTTTCACAACCCAATTTCTATCGAGAACATAATATGAAATTGTTTCAACGTAGCTTAAAATTCCAAAATGTTACACAAAGTTTCCCAAAATTGTTTTTAACCCAATTAACGGGGCCATATCTTTGTTTAATTACACAAAATCAATTATTTACATGACTATGCCCAGAAAGGTCTCAGAGATACTCTCCCAAAGTGTTTTAACATCAACAATTCTTTAAAAAGGAAGAATAATTTGTAGCGACTTGCGCTGTAAAGAACACAACACCAACAAAAAACCGGCAAAAAAAAAATCACCAACGACGTGTGCCAAAGCATTAATATAACCATTATGTTTCGAATTCAGTCATCCTCGTATATGCGCCCCAGTGGTCTGATACATCAATGTTTTGGTTCAAACTTTTTTAGAATAAAACTATAATACTTTCTTCTATTCTGTACAAAACTGTTGTATCTATTTCTTTACTTCGCATTACACTATATACAATTATACTGGTACCTATGTTAAAATAAATAGTGGTTTCTATTCACCTCAAACCCCCGCATGCACTCCGACTGTGCATTTTTATACTAGTGTGAACAAATGGCCCGGAATTTTCATATTTTTTTTAATTGACAGCATTGTGACAAAGAGCAGAGGCAAATTCCATGCCATTATCTTAATTTATAACGTAGATACTCCTATGAGCAACAAAAGTAAAATTGGCGATTTTGACTATGTTTAAATTTGATCAAAGGATTTGCAATACAATTTCTGTGCGTAATGAAATTTCTGTCACTGAAACGATGAAAAACGTGGAGAAGACCTTCGGTAATCAAACTATTTTAAAAACAAAAGTACAAATTGGCATAAAGTGCCTAATGAGGGTTACGAAGACGTTAAAGATGAACCCCAACCGAAATAAAAAGGAATATCAACCGATGCCCAACACATTAAGCAAATCTGAGCTTTGGTACATAAAGAACGTCAATATGAGATGTTGCTGACAGTGTTGGATACCTAAAAATCCCTGCCCTTCGAATTTTCTTATTAAGGTGGTTATTCAAAAATCCTTTACAGGAATATCTATTGATTTCCCTGCACGAGGATAATAACGAACAAAAATATTGTCACAACACATGCCCAACTTGGCTTCTGTTACCATAATATTAAATGTTATTCGGAAAAAGAATTTCTGAATCCCCTGTATCAATTTCAAGACACTAGTTTATGCAGTAAGTACGAATATACAATCTGTCAAAAAAGCACCAGGAAAGGATAATTTAAATAGCCCGCTTAATGGGTTGTCAAAGATCTTTCTGTCGGTAAGTTGACACAACTATCCTCGATCGTGACGTGAAGTTTGAGCACGATCTAGAATTAAATAATTTACAGTGCTCAATTTTGTTAGTTCACCTCAAGTGTGTTTTGCGATTTTTGCTGAATTTTCTTCAAAAGCTCAATCATTTAAAGGTCCCTGAAGACATGCCTAAACGAGGCAATTCATCATCATCATCATCATCGGCACTACAACCGGGAACCGGTCTTGGCCTTATTTAGCAAGTCCTGAGGCTTGTTAAATTTTCCATAATGATTTATTTTGTCTGGGCAAGGTCATTAGTCTTGCGCCAGGGGTTCCCCGACGGGGAATCGAACCCCGGTCTCCCGGGTGACAGGCGGGTATACCAACCACTATACTATCGAGGAGCCAATTACAACCCCATAAATTACACATTCCAACTGGTGACCACACATGAGCTTATGAGCTTGATACGCAAACTTTTCAACAACCTTTGAATGGCGCCTTTCAACCCTTGTATACCAAAGAAGTTCATTGATTTGACCAAAACCGAAAAAACCACGTCAAAGTCGATCAAAAGTCAAAATAATGTTTACTTTTTTCTTTGACAAGTGCGGTGTTGTACAGTATTAATTCTTGTCAGAAGGTCAGATGGTAAATAAAGAATTTTATCTGGACAGCAAATTCGTCGAAAAAGGCCAAGTTTGTGGAAAGACAACTAATGGCTTTTGCACCACGATAAGGCAATATCTCACAAGGCGATCATATAAACAAACTTTAAATGAGCTTTTTAAATAATAAATTCGCGGCACTTTTTGACAGAGTATACACGGCTCCTCGATAGTATAGTGGTTAGTAACCCGCCTGTCACGCGGGAGACCGGGGTCCGTTTCGCCGTCGGGGAGCCTCTGGCGCAAGACTTAATGACCTTGCCCGGAGAAAACAACTCATTATGGAAAATTTAACAAGCATCAGGACTTGCTAAATAAGGCCAAGACCGATACCCGATAAGAAAGTTCACATTGCATAAAGGAATAATACTAGGCCTAATGTTTGTCACGCTCTCGAGTTCTTCAGAAGAAAAATTTAAAGACCTATAGGGTAAATAATGCAGGTGTCTCCTTAAAACATAATACTTACATTGTGGGGACTCTCAGTACATTTTCGTCTATCATAGGCAAATTCACATTCCTTAACAGAGGAAAAACAATACTTCATTTAATTGAGGGAACGGCACGATAAATAATGTGGGTGGCCGGTAAAGATATACATATTACCCGTTGGGTATATGAAGGTTTGAAATTGCTGTTAATAGTTAATAATAAAAGTTAATAGGTAGTTGGGTTAATGAAATCATGAACTTTGTGGTTCCTACAAAACAATAACTAGGATAAAAGAGATTAGATCGGTTTGTTGGACAGTCCTCTTTTCGGTAAACGAAAAAGATCACGGGACTGGTTGCTGATTTTTAAATAAAGTGACATTCTGTCAAGAGAATAAAAGTAGGTTCTGGCATTTAAGTCAAAATCTTCTGCCATTTAAGTGTATAAAAAAAACAAGCTCAGAACAGTAACCGCTCCTTCATCCAGTAAAGGTGTTACACGACCATACCCCCAATGTAAGGCACATCTGCACAACAATTTCTTCACACATGGCGGTAAAATTAAAACTGTCGACGCAAATCATAGGTAAAAACAAAAGGCAAAACGCAACTGGCAACTTTCGAAAACAGCTGGAAATAAAAGCGCATTCAAAAATCGTTAAACGTAAGCATCGATAACTCCTTTCCTTATCCACTTCCTCTCCTTCCGCTCGCACTGTGCTCTGGCAATTAAGGGTACTTCAAAATGTCATTTCGTGTGCTCGTTAACCACCAAAAAAACAGATTTCACGATCCTCGTTTGATTTACGCACCGAAACCATTAAAAAACCATTAAGGCTAATATAACGCAGTTCCTTGTGGACACAGCTCACAATACTTCTTCTTACCGAAATATAAAATAAGAGATCGCTACTGTGTCCCAAAATGCTGATGGAAACGAAAAGAGTATAAAATGAATTATGACTTATAACTATAGAAAGGTCAAGGTAATTTGAAGCTGTTTTTTTATTATGAATTCAACAAAAAGTGTGGCAAAAACCTGGTTCGTTTTTTTTACGATGATATTGGCATTTGTCTTTTGTTTGCAGACTTTTCGGTTTTCGTATATCATAACTTGCGCACGAAGAACAATTGCGAGCAAGTACTAGGAACAAGAGAAAGCAGACAAGACAAATGGGCATCGTAGATTGGTCTTGAGTGCTCGGAGAATACAATGAAAAAGAAACAATTATATATATATATATATATATATCGTGGCGCAAGGCTTGCCCGTAAAAATGAATTATTATGGAAGTTTAACAAGCCTCAAGACTTGCTAAATAAGGCCAAGACCGAATCCCGGTTGTAGTGCCGATGATGATATATACATATATCTATATATCAAAGCGGGAAGCAAACAAATTCCGCGTATTCGAGAATAAAGTTTTAAAGGGTATCCTTGGCGGCAGGACAATGGAGGAGACTCCACAACCACGAATTAGAAGAGCTATACCGCAAACCTAAAATAGTGAGAGTAATCAAGTCGCGAAGATTAAGATGGGCGGGACATGTGGCGCGGATGGGCAACGAGAGGGCCGTGCGTAGAATTCTTGACGGTAAGCCAACGGTAAAGAGACCGAGAGAACGGCCGCGACAGAGATGTGAGGACAATGTTAGATTTCACCTCGAAGAGATCGGATCTGATGGTCAAACGTGGAAAGAGAGCGCGCAGGACAGGGAACATTGGCGGTGTTGAGTCGGTGAGATCATGAACTTCCGGGTTTCTACAGGCCAATAAATAAAAATAAAAAAATAAAAAAAATAAAAAAGTATATATATATATATATATATATATATATATATATATATATATATATATATATATAGTTCTCTCAGGAGAGTCGAATCTATAGCGCCGACAGGGCGCCACGAGATGCCAACAAGTAACCGTTGAAGTTCTTCTTGAACAGTTGCAGGTTGTAACGCTCCGGGAACACTCGTGTGGGGGGGAATTCCACAGCTTTCACGCTCTGTGAGGGAACGAGTTGTGATCCGGGTATGTTCGGGCCGTCGGGAGATGAACCGCTAATTGGTGCGATCCGTTGAATTGTCTTGTGGAGCGCATATAAACCGAATTGCGCGGCACATTACCACGAATCTCTGATGAACAGTATCGGTGATAATATCTGTCAAACAGAGACAGGTCCGGTACGCGCCTTCGATGTGATAGCGACTGTACTCCCGACGTCAGCGCCATGTCCCTAATCAGGCGGATCGGTCGTCTCTGTATGCTCTCAAGTAGGTCGAGAGCATGTTTAGGAGCAGAACTCCAACCATGAGAGCAAAATTCGAGCGCCGGTCTAATTTGGGATTAGACCCACGCTCTAATATTGCATGGAGGTATAATCCATTTTCCTGTGCGAAAAGTTTAGAGGTTTTCCGAGCTTATCTGGTGGTTGTTAGAGTTGCCAGTAGTAGGTTGAAGGTATGTTTAGAAGCGGAGCTCTACACATGAGAGCAATATTCGAGCGCCGGTCTAATTTGAGATTTATACCGAAGAAAAGTTGGACCGGGGAAAGAATATATTTAAAAAAAGCTCCGACAGATGGCCGGAGATTTCCCCCGACCCTTTCGCGGAGCCTATACCCTGATGGGATGGTATTTCACCGGGCGACCGGGCATTGGGACCCCACCTACCACTCGGCTTTTACTTGCCTCTTATGACAAGCCGGACTAACTGTGAATATATTCGAACGTTCTACTCACAGGGCAGGATGCTCAGGTTAAGCTAAGGAATGATTGGCAATATTTATCCGTACGCCTGAAGTCGATTTTTATATTGGCCCGAAGTAAACAGCCTAATTGATAGATATTACGGCAAAATATTTTCAGGTGGAATGCAGTTAAGCTGAGATCATGACAACGACCTTTAACACAATGATTTGGAAAACACGCGGGGAATGACAAATAACTCGGCACATCATTCCAATTATTGTGATGCGCGTGTTTATGGTCGCAAGTAATTATGAATAGCGCCATATTTTCCACGAAGGATATTTATTGCTAAGCAAAAATTTTGTGGAACACCATGTCATCGAGGATTAATAGTTTTCATTCAATCTTCTAAGTAGAATACAATAGTTGAATCTGCGCATAATGTCTTGGGTACATTGAATTATATACAATTTTCCTTTGAGTTGTTCAATTTTTACAACCGTCAGCTAAATTGTTTTACCCTAATAAGCCCTCTGCATCCGGAGTAGAACCACATTATTGGAACATCGAATTTCTTCAGGGACACATTCCTATTCAAGACTGGTCTCCTTCGTCAGGAACACGCATGAACGGTATGCTTATGAATGAGAAGTTAAGACCATGAGAAATTTAATCGTGTTGTGGTAAAAACTGACAAATAATAAAATTTCTTGTATACGTAGTGAAGGTGCAATGAGGGATAATACATACAGAAAAGTAAAAATTCGATCTCATTAATATCAGTATCCGGGTGCCGCTTAGTACAAAAATCATCGGAATGTGATTTTTCTTCATCAATTCGCCCACACAAAACGATTCATCGATACAAGAATCGTCCGCATGTATTTTTTCTTTAACAATATACCTACACAAAACGATTTATCGATACCCTTAAATGGCATCGCACAGTTAAGGCAGAAGAGGAGGAAAAAGATTGGAACAGAAAGTGTCGATGCGCCAAGGTTTTCACTCCCTACAGAACGTAACCACAAGGAATCACATGATGTGGATTTTATATGGCAGATACACCAGAAAAATTGCACCTGAAAAATACTGCAAGGACTGAAACGAAACTTTAGCACAGTTGCAACTAACTTAGTATTAGACACAATAGGCCAATACTGGTTAATACTGGGATGTATACTGAATTCTGCAATCGATGGTCGAATGCGACCGCTACAGTTGTTATTCCTTTATAGCAGTTGCCCCGTTAAATCTTTACAGAAATCCATCCAACAATCATAATAAATATCAACCAACTCTAACATTATAACCTCACCTAAAGCAATTACAAAATCTTTGTATATCTTTGATACCCGTTTCGATTTGCAAGAATTGAAGAATTGTTACCAGATATCTGCTGGGTGTAAGCAGCATCGTGTTCCCTGGAATTCAATTCGATGAATACATTATGAGTTTCTTGAAGGTCGATGAAATGTATGTCCAAGATTTATTTGAAAAGCAACAAAATCGGTTGACTACTGTAAAGCTGCGAGGTTTGTTATAAGCGTGACAACTATTGAAAGCAAATAACCACACAAATTCGGTCGAATCTGGTGCTTATCGAATTCTGATCTTAGGTGAAGTCACGGCTATATTGTGTTCGATAAAAAGCTTTAATGTGCAATATTTATCTGTTATATAAAAAATTTTCTCCGGGCGAGAAAAATTGTAAATTCTACAACAGAGTTGAAGTAAGATATCATTGTACTATAATACTGCAAAATATATAAAATATATTGCGAAACATAGTGTGAAACGGGAATATACTGTGTAAGTACGAAAGTAGTCAAAGGTGTATGCGGCTCCAATCCAACATCAATTAATTAAATGGAGTTTAGTTCAGAAGTTTTATAATTTAAAAGACTGTTACAAATGAAATAGGAATGAGATGAAAAGAGGGCATTCGACAAAAGTGTCGTCACGCTTTACTACAACCAGGAGAATGACGATCGACAGCCTCGTGCCCGTCAGAAAGCAGTAAATTAGATAAAAATATACATATTATTGTTAAATTATGTTTACCAGTTAACCTACAAATGTAAACTGTCTTTCATTACTCACATAAAACAAAAAAAAATGTTCTCCAGGTTGCCTGTTGTTGATTATTTACAGGTTAACTATTGGTTACCATCGATGGTTGCCACTAAAGAAAGTAATTTGCAAATATGTCAATAATGTCAGAAAAATTGGGCACATATGTTAAAACTGCTGTTAGAGATCGAGGGCGGAAGTGCAAATAATTTCATAGCCATAGTATACAACTTTACACCTCATATTTAGTTTAGTTAAATATTTCAACCCACAGTAAAGAAATAAATATATATAGCAAACCAGGGACTTGTTGATCCTCTCAGGCTACTATTAAAAGGGTTCAGTAATTAGGAGACCTTCGTATGAATTTATAATTAGAGGGTTTGTCCCTATTACTGTTATGTTATCAGAAGCGACGAAAGAAGGTTTTGTGAATTAGTAAAGTAGGAGTAAATCAGTCTAAAGAGGCATAAGTATAAGAAAAGCATTCGGCGAAAAAAGTTGTCAGAACCAATAAAGCATTAAATATTAATGTATTTCCGAACTTTATGTTACCACCTTTTTTTCTGATATTAAAAAGCTTTCCGACATCTGTATATTAAGAAATAAATATACGAAATGTTCGAACTCTGCTAAAGACACAGACTGGAATAGCATTATTAGGTAGGGCTTGACCTATTCTGTATTCACCATGAACAAGAAGGTAATCTCTGTAGTGTTGACACGCGTGGTTATACGCAAACTAATCAAGAAAAACATAAAAATCATCTGTCGAGGATTTGAATTGTGGTTTTGTTCACAGTACTGGGTAAAGTCCTTTAATAGTGACAGCAGTATTTGTTTCCCCACAAAGATGGCACAAACAAAATTACTGAAAATGAAATGAAACCAGAAGATAGAATATTTTCGGATCATTAACCTAAAATTGGGAACGCGTAGAGAAGATACCAGGACATTCCAAATAAGAAAAGCCGAGGAACAGATGAAACCAATTAAAATATAGATTGCAATCTCAAATTTAACTGAGTCTGTGAAAAAATTAAATCGTTACATTCTGTTGAAAAATGCCTTCTGCTGCAAACAGTAATTTTCGAAAGCTCCAAGTCAAGAAATAATATTTTTTAATAACTGGAGGTAATGAAGGTACACGTGTCATTAGAGAATTTTCACGTTTTAATATTTCAAACGTCGAGAATAAGGAGTCAGTTGGTACTCAGACACATTTCAGTCAACCGAAGGATGTAGTAACACATGACAAGAACGGCCTACGTGAAAGAGAGATTCGTAATGTGATGCATTCGAGGAGGTGTGTGAAATTGCAATGAAATCATGTGGAAGAAGCTGTGATTTACGACAAACGACTTTCTTGCAATTTACTTACACTGAAGAGATTATTAGTATCGTTATGATGTCGCGTAGGAGATAAAACAATGATATCAAGAAAGAGCAGGTATAAAAATACTTTAATGGAGAAATACGTTTCATCATCATCATCGGCACTACAACCAGGATCCGGTTTTGGCCTTTTTTAACAAGTCTGAGGCTTGTTAAATTTTCCATAATAATTTGTTCTTCCGGGCAAGGTTATTGGCCTTGCGCCATAGAAATACGTTTACAGTTTAAAAATAAGTGGAGGTTGATGGATTGATTTACAATCCCCAGCCGCCCATTAGGCTAAAGGTCACGTGAAACGGTTGAGACAAATCCTCAATCCCTTTTCAAAATTTGGCTGATAGACTCGGTTGAAAAAATAGCATCAACGCTATAGGTGGGCTTTTCGTGAGAGAAGTGAAATTGAAAAAAACTAATTAAATAAATAAAAACTTTGCAAGAATTCAGTTTTTGAAGTTTCAGATCCGATTTCGAACTCCTTCGGCTGCTGTAGACAGATGAGTCGCTGCCCGAGGGTTATTGAACGACAGAAAATTTCGCCCACGCTTGGATTGGGGGTCAGAGGCCTATTTGTCTATTGTAGTACTACCTGTTCAACCGCTCTAATTTTTATACAAAGGTATTCCAATGTTTACATTCATTTTCAAATTTGTCTCCCTTATCAAAAAATTTTGTCGGGGCAACAAAAAACTATATATTATGTTAGTTGGAGATGGAGCAAGGTACCATTGAAACATTTGTCACAGAGTTTATATCAGCGAACTGTAAATAATAAAATATATTGCGAAAGCAATCGAAATTGATGCCGTATTTGGGAACTGAAAGCAGCTCCATTGCAACCTCTATAAATTAATTGGAACTTAGTTGGGAAGTTTTAAAATTTGAATGAAGATTTATAAAAACCAAGTAGGAATGAAATAAAAAAACGAAATTTCGCTAACGTCCTACAGCGAAGTGTAACGACACCACATCCAAGGGGTTGGCGAACAATATTATTTAAACATTATGTTGTTGGCGCTTTACTGCTTTACGGATTTGGACTATATGAGTATAGTGAGTACAGTTTTGGCGTTTACTTTGTACAGATCCTTCAAAATTCAGTTTTGCGGAAACCAACATTCTAAAAAAAAACAGTCAGACCGGAAAGTAAAATGCCCCCGGAAAACGAACATGTTCCAGTAGCCTCGATGTTTTTGTGAATAAACCGTAATATCAGTTTACATAATTTTTTATTGTAACATAATTTACATCTTAACGTCGGGGAGCCTCTGGCGCAAGACTAATGACCTTGCCCGGAAAAAACAAATCATTATGGAAAATTTAACAAGCCTCGGGACTTGCTAAATAACGCCAAGACCGGTTCCCGGTTGTAGTGCCGATGATGATGAATTTACATATTAAACAGAGCAATCAAAGGACGATCGTCTTGGGCGAATATACCCAAAATACCAACGAGAGATTCAATGGAACAATTGGGTATTTCACTTCCAAACATCTCAATTCTGGCAAGCAAATCATCGAGATTTCAGTAGTAAGAATATTAACAGGTATTTGTCAATTCTGCGAGTTCTGGAGTAGGTGAAACTCGACATTGGGAAACAAGCAAGATCATATATCGACAAAATGGAAAAGGACTGAATAGCTCGCCAGAAGCACAGAAGCTCTTCCAAAGGAACTCAAAAATAACTCGGAGAACAGCCTTTGCATGAAGACGATGTCTTAGAACAAGCAGTGAGATTGAAAGTGGTACAAAAATCACTAGTTAGACCGCGTTCATAGCATTTGATCACTTATTGATTATATTAAAACTTAAAAGGTGCTTTTCTCGAAACTGAATTTTTGCATTGGCGTGCACGATTACTTAAAAAAAAAAACGATTTGACCGATTTTCATGAAACTTAGTACACGTCATTCGAACATCATTATCTATTAAATATAATACTTGTGAAAAAAGTACTTTTTCATCATCTATGACATTAGTTAGTGCATGTTTACCTTAGAGTGTCCACTGGGGACCAGTAAGTTAAGATATAATATAAATAAGCTAGAATTTAAGCATCTTCTGTCTAGCAAGTATTTAAATTATTAAGAGTAAAAATAAAATAAAAAAAATACCTAAAATGGAAATGGAAAAAAGATTTTAAAAATGTACTTTTTCACCCAGAAATGTGGTGTAAAATTAAATTAGGACTTCTTAAGCGAGAGGTTTTTCCAATTTTCAATATGTTTATTACTTCACTGACAGAGGATAGTTACTAAAAAAGATTTGCGTTAAATTAAGATCGCCAATGGGAGGATGCACGCGAAGTACGATCGATCAGCGTGCCTTATGTGCATAAGCTTTAGGCCACTCCGTCATTTTTAAATTCCAAAATGTAATTTTAATAAAATGTACAATTTATATGTACCTTGCTGAATGAAATCTAAACTGTAATTTTACTTTTTTGCTTAGTAACAAGTTGCGAGTTAGATAATCTTGTGCGTGGCTGTTGTTTGGTATATGAAGAGTAGGCGAACCAGCTTGGCTTGCGGTTGTGCTCGACTTTGTAGCCAGTACAGCCATGAGCAAGCAAGAGGTAAATACGTCAGTTACGCAACGGATTATTATAAACAAATGAAGGCGTTAAACTCTCAGATATTTTGTCTCGATTGAAGGCACAGTTTAGGGATGATACACTGTCTCAGAATCGAGTGTATACGTGGGCCAGAGAATTTAAGAGCGGGTGAGAACGTATCGAAAACGAAAGTCATGAACGACGCCCAAGGACAAGTCGTACAGATGACAACATCCGTGCCGTTCGAGAGCTCATTGAAAGGGATCGCCGCTTAACTACTGGAGAAATGTTATCAGAAGTGGATATCAGCTATGGAAGTGTTCAAGCCAATCCGCATATTGAAACAAAAGACGAGGTATGCCCATTCGAGTTGCCATCCTTCTTCATGAAAACACCGGGCCTCACACCGCGCCCTTGACAAGGGATACATTGGAAGAAATGGGCTGGAAAACCCTCGAACACCCTCCTTATACCCCAGACTGGTCTCCCTGCGACTATTTTTTGTTCGCACCTTTGAAGGGAAAAAAACCGAAAGTAATGGAGAAGTCGAGGAACACACGCGGATTGGCTAAGAAATTTCCCTAAATCTTTCTACGAACAAGGGATATTAAAACTTCCAAATCTGTGGCAAAAGTGTGTAGATCAGGAAGGAGACTATATTGAAAAATGTTGAAAGTATAGTTAGTGTGTAACGCTATTCAATGTATAAAAAGAAATTGCCGTTTATATCTGAAAAAAATTTAAAATATTTAAAGTTTAACTTTTTTCCACTTGATTTTCTCTTCCAAAAAGATTACTGAAAGCTGCCTAAATTTCGCGCATCGGAAGGGATATCTTCGTAAGTTGGCACGAAAGTGCGTCAACCCACTAATCATAAAAGGCCGCATTACAAGCCAGTCTAAGAAGCACGTGGTCATTTATGAACTACTAGTTGCTAAAGGAAACACAACATTAGCGGAGAGTCAAGAGAAAAACGCCAGCGTAATTTATTTCCGTTATTAGAACATAACATCTGATACGTCTAACTCTTTTCTATTATTATCTCGGTCGTTGCCCAACTGAACTTACTGAACTTTGCGCCTCTCCAGATATTTTCAGGTGAGTCACTATTGACGTGTGGCCTGGTGTTATTCTGATGGAACAGAACACCTATCGTTTTGGCAAATTCTGGCCATTCCGATCGATCGCTAGTTTGAAACAGGACAACAGGAAACCAAGCGCAAGCAAACTGGGGTGTGTCAAGAAAAGGAAAAAAGGAAAACAAAGGATAGTTAAAAATGTGTTTGAGCCAAAAACCGCTCCCAAAAGATCGAAAAGTCCTCTATCCAACTGGTAGTCAACAACAAGAGAGAAAAAAAATGAGTAAATGGGAGACCTCGCCGGTCCCCAGGCCGTGCCGAGGAGAGAACACGAACCCAAAAAAAAAAATGGAGGACTTCGTCAGTACCCGGACCCAGTAGAAAGGGACGAGCGAGATAAAAAAGAAAACCTAAAAAAGGAAAAACAAGCGAAGTATGAGACTTTATCAGTCCCCAAGCCGCGTAGACAAGAAAACGCGAAATCAAATCTCTTAATCCTTCCCCCGTATATTAACCGCCTCAAATTAATCAAACTCAGAACCCTTGAGGAGCGCAGGGACGTGGCTGACATAATGTTTATTCATCGGGTCGTCTCCGGCTCAGTCGTCTGTACCTACCTCCTTAACTTAATTCCTCTGCCTTCTTTACATTCCCCCTCACCGGACCTCTTATAGTCTCAACGAACCCCTTTCGCGGATGCTGAGAAATGTCAACTCCAATTCCACCTTGTTTGACTTCGACCTCTCTACCCATACTCTCAAGCAGCGCCTCCTAAACCATTCTCACCACCAATCTTAAGCGGCGCTTCTACACTTTACAATAACCTGCACCCCCCTCTCGGCCCTACTACTGCCTTCTTAATTTGTCCTAGTTACCTTAGGTTAAGCCTAGTTACGATAGTTCTTAAGTTCTCTAGTTTATAACTTATATATACTTTAGTTGTAGGTAATTATGTTGCTTGAATTAAGCCAATAAATTGTGTGGTAGCCCCACTAAGCCACAAGAGTGGGCAACCTGAGCAAACAAAAGAGAAACCAAAGGAAAAACCAAGAAATGTGGGGCTTCGTCAGTCCACTGACCGAGAGGAAAGGAACGACAAAAAGGGAAAGAAAGAGAAAAAAATGTCTACGACTGTGCAATGGGGAACCTCGTCGACTCCCGGGCCGTGTATTGAGGAAATACGAAATTAAAGGAAAAAAAGGTGGACTTCGTTAGTCTCCAAACCGAAAGAAGAGTGTAGGAGTTAAAACACTGAAAAAAAAAAAAAAACTGTTCCCCCTGAGAGAAAAACAACCCGCCCGTCTCAGCAAACGAACAGTCGGCCTAAGACGCAATAAAAAATAAAAAAAATAATATAAAGAAATAAATAGAAAAGGGATTATAAAAATATGAAATTTAAAAAAAAAACAAAATATATAAATAAGATGTCAATTTAAAAAAAATGACACGAAAAACAGAAAAAAAATTTTTTTTTGAGTTATTATTTATATAAAAAAATCTCCTTTCGCTACGCTGCTGGATTCTTGATTGTATTGCGGTTTGTATGTTTCCCTTCAAATGTTGTTGCTCACGGCTTCAAAATTAAAGTTGTCTTCTACTGTTTTATGTTTTAGGTGTTTTTCTTAACTTAGTTTTTCTCACTTAGCCCACAGCCAAACCAAACTCTGTTTTCCTTTGCTGTCGTTGGCGAAGGCGCGCTTAGAGCCTGAGGGTTCTTCCACCATCAGTCTTGTACACCCGAGGTTTAGAATTAGCCTCGGGTTTAAGGTTTCCAGAAAGGAATTACCAGTACACTACTGAATAGTGAGCATCCTCATTTTGTTGCACTTTAAATTTGCGTGTACACAAAATAAATAATTAAAATGGTGTTGGCGTGCTTACGGTTGGTCGTCCTGTTTCTAGCTGAGGTTGATGATGTTCCTTGGTTCCCGGTCAGACGAAAACTACTACCTACGTTCTGGTATTAGTTGACACTCTCCCACTTTGACGTATCTCGCACTCGTAAGTACAATAACCCCGTTTAATAAGCATGGTCTTTTAACTGGAACTCTCGTTAAGTCGTTGTGATTTAACGGCATACGGATAATGAAATCGTAGGTCACTTGGGTGACTATTTAGAAAAGGATGTGTTCGCGGTCGTCTTCGTAATAACGATTTAATTCTCACTGATTTATTATTGATCCAGTTATTATTAGATCGATTAAACTTAGATCACTTGAACTCGCATTAAATGGGGGCTAGATATGGCCGGACTGAAACTAGCCGGACACAAGACGGAGGCAATTTTAATAAGCAGGCACAGAAAGTTGAACACTTTAATTTGGAAATAGAAGAACAAACAATCAGATCCAGTGCATATATTAAATATCTTCGTGTTACACTCGACAACAGGTTGAGCTTCAAAGAATACCTGAGGAAAACGAGTGAAAAAATGGCAAGAGTATGCAAAGTGTACCTCATCCGCACATAAGGCAACTCATAACAAGTGTCACCGGCGCTATTATAATGTATGCAGCTCACATATAGGCAGAAGCCGCACAATATAAGTCGTACAAGAGGGGTGTGAACTCAGCACATAGGTTGGCATCATTAAGAGTATATTGCGCATTCCGAACGGTATCTGAAGATGTCATAAATGTTTTGGTCGGAGGGACACCACTTGACATCGCAGCTAAAAAAAACGCTGTTTTGCATGAGGTCTCACGAGAGAATCGTCGGAGAATGGGGTCTTAATTAGACTTCTCAAGCCTATGAGAATGGCACCGAATGTGGGATTCCTCCACCAAAGGAAGATGGACCGATGCCATGATACCTATATAGAAACATGGGTGATAAGAAAACATGGCGAGCTGAATTACCACCTGACTCGGCTAATATCAGGACATGGATGCTTTCGGGAATACTTGTACAAGTATAAGCATGTGAATCACCCATACTGCTTGTATTGCGAAGGCAAAATAGAAAATGCGGAACAGGTACTCATAGAGTGCGTGTGATCCCGGACCGCATGCACGATTTTGGAGAGACGTATGAGACGGACAGTTACTCCGGCAGGAGTAATAGAATGCATGCTAAGTTCCAAACAAGCATGGTCCGTAGCAAATGATATTCTATGTGATACGATGCAGCAGTTGCGACACGACGAGCGGAGTAACAGTTAAACTCTGTCCCGCCCCACGATGGAATATCTAAAAGAATGTTCCGCGGGGATCAACGGGAATATGTGACAAAACAAACTATGCTGCACCCTGCGTGTGCCCCATGCCAATACTGCCATCGCGGGAAACCTGGTTGTAAAACCAAAACCGTTGGTGACCAACTTACTAGCTACACAAATTACCATAATATCGCCAGATGCTGACAGCGTTCACACACCCATGCGAGGAGGTCGGTCCGCGAATTAAAATGAATAAAGGAAAGTAACGTCAACGTGTAGTCGAGCGGTCGCAACTAGAAAATTTACGCAGTGATTTTTCTTGCCACGAGCAACTGGCTAGTAAACGTTATATGTTACCGAGTATCGATAGTGCTAAATTATAAACACCATAAATTGTAACCTTATGCACCTACAAACGATTGTGTGAATAAAGAAAAATTGTGATTCGAAAACTCACATCTCCGTGTTTAATTGGTGACAGTGTTCATTCTGGTTTCATTGGATTTATTTTACTTCGGACAGTGTGTGGCGGAAAAGGAGTCACAGCAACCATCACCCCAAAATCCGTCAAAAGACCATTGGAGATAACATAAGACTGTTCCTATATTGTGGTACCCAACCGGCTTTTCATATTTTCACAGATTAAATTCGCAAACCGCCACAATGTCTGAAGATGACAATAACAGCGAAAAAAATGATCATGAGTTGTGAAAGACACAACGCAAAATTGTTCCAAAAAAAAAGAACATCGCTAAATTGTGAAAAACTCATATAATTTCTATCGCATCTTCGGTCACACAGGCAACGGCGATTATGTCTCCGAGTAGGATGCATCCGCACTCTATCAATGCTCACTGGGGTAAAATGGAAGAAACAAGGCGTGAGTGAAGCGAGTACCAAGGTGTACATTTTCCTACCTTTTACCTTGATATCATTATTATTCAATTAAATATTGTGCGTTCTTATTATAATTTTTGCTCAGTTTAACGTTTAAAAGATTATAAATCCATAAGTAAAATATAATGTTTGGTAGTTATAAGATTCCTTGTAAACAATAAATAAAATTCTGTATAAAGCAAAACATATATTATCATCATCATCGGCACTACAACCGGGAGCCGGTCTTGGTCTTAAGCAAGTCCTGGGGCTTGTTAAATTTTCCATAATGATTTTTTTTTTCCGGGCAAGGTTATTCGTCTTGCGCCAGAGGCTTCCCGACGGGGAATCGAACCCCGGTCTCCCGCGTGACAGGTGGGTTTACTAACCACCACTATCGAGGGGCCATATATATCAGAGACAATTATTTTTGTATTCGGCGATAAACGCGCTGGGATTCTAAAACCACCAAAGGCTCATTTAGCTTGTAATTGGGGGTATCCAGCACATATCTGTCTATAAAATACAAGCAGCCACCCACCTCTGCAAAAAGGGCGCTTTATCACATACCTCTCATTTAGACCCATCCTACTAGCTTCTATTCTGACCACTCCACGAGCATCGTGGTGTTTCACGGGACATTATACATAGACAAACTACCATGAGTAGATGCCATAGGCTAAACGGACAATAGAGCAATTGTCACAATAGCAAAAACGTTCCAAGAAATGTTTGACAAATTGGATCATGTAATAAAAACGATTCAAAATTGGCTAACAAATGCTGGACTGGGATATACAGAGAGTAAGGTAGGAGTCCAGACGCAGAGCAGATTAGCTTAAGTGTTTATAGACACATAATCGAATCTAACCCATAATATATCTAGGGGTTGTATTGGATCATCATATATGTTTTATTTGGCAAAAAAGGCAACGATATCAAACAAAGCAATGAAGAGACTGAAGCCAAATGTTGACAGATCTAAAAGATAGAATAGACTACTCCTATCCTCTGTGTGCAGATCAATACTGTTGTGGGCAGCTCCCGCATAAACTAAATCGATCGGGTGTTGATAGAAATGGAAGCAAAAGCAGCAACAGAAATATATAAACTCTGCCAACTGAATGTGCCAGTCTTCAGTTCATACAAAGCCGAATTGTCCAAGCAGGGAACCTCAGCTAATGGCAACATAACTCTAACTCAGGAAATAGAGATGAAAAATGGAAGTAATTGACCACACGGCGAAGTAGATTTTCACATGTTCCAACACCTGACATGACACGGGCGACTGGGACAATACCTTTACAGATTCAGGTTCAAGGAATATCTGCACTGTCCGTCGTATTGGAATGCGTGGCGATTCCATCAAATTGCCTACACACAACAGAAGAAGAACGTAACACAAAAAAGAGAGTCGACAAAATCATAAGCTCCATATACCAGAGCAATAGCGTAGCGAATTGAGACACCGTCGCATACACGCGGCCGCTACCTGCAACGTCTGTGTTTTGGTTCTAACCTTTTTTCGCACTTGTCGGATCACGTCTGTTGTGAAACGCTGCAGATGTGTAGAAAATGCAAAGCACATTCTCGCCGCTCATCGCGTTGTACTAGAGGGTAAATCAAAGCGGCAACAAAATTGTCCTAAAATTGAGATCAAACAACGGGTGGTAATTCAGTACTTCACGCGATAAGATACACAAAAGACTAAAAGAATTGCAAGATCACCAGTGATAAAATATGTCGACCCTGTCCAAGGAGGAAAGGTCAAAAGACGGCCAGTGAGAGAAGATACAAGAATGTGCTGGCGATTGAGTTCAGTTCATAGTCAGTTTCGAATAATTGCGTATAAGCATACAAGTGAGTTTGAGCAATCTGGATCTTTTGAAGACATACACCTCCTTGGCACATTACCACTGAATAAAGACGAAAGTAAACATCCCTTAGGGTTTTATGAACAGTTTTCCAAATGTGTGTTTCCTTGTCGTTTCAATATTGAAACACCCATGACCAATGCTTATCCACATCCACCATCCCTAGCCTCCTTCTTCCGCTCACAAGTTTTTTGACATTTCAAATACCTCAGAACTATTTTTACGCGCGATTTGGTTTAAAATGACTTAGGGTACTAGGGCACGTGGTGAGTAGTGGATGTCATCTAATGGCAAAATCCAAACTACGTATACTCGTATTAAGTCAACAATCTAAGAAAAGATAAAATTAAAAAACAATTATTTTAAAAATTTGTATAATCTAAAAAACCCTTAGTGATGACATCATTGGTTTCTAAGAAGGGGCAAATTATTGGACTTAGAAATGCGATAATATTTTTTGAAAGCTTTTAGTAAGTAAGTGTTATGTAGATTGTAAATTTTAAGAAATTAAATAATGTAAAATAAATCCTCAATGCTGCATCTTTGATTTCTAAGAGGAGGGAAATTTTTGGGCTTATATACAAATGCAATATTATTTGTTCAAAGCTTTTGGTAAGTGTTATAGTAAATAACAAAACACCAAGCTCAATTTTAAAGAGTCATGATTTTGAAACGGTTTTCTGCATTCGGCATATTTTCAATAACGCGTGACTTGATTACGGGTGACAATTCAATAAGATCCAATAAAGGATTAATGGTTCTAGCTGAAGAAGGGTAGTGGTGGTTGGGAAAAATGAGCAACATTTCTTAATGATAATAATACTTTTTCTCATGTCATTTCCTAATAATAAAAATATGGAAGTAGCGTCAACCATCGTGTATGTTAGCGAGATACAATAACGTATTTAATAATCTTATCTTCGTGTTTTTCTATCAAGTTGTACTAAGCTAGTAAATGAAATATTAGCCCCAAATTAAAAATTGATTTAAAAAGGGGAAAATCAACCATCACTTCATTAATTGGTCTCGTTAGGAGCGGTTCACAACGATTCGCTCTCATGACCTTTTTAGGGAAACAGGGGCAGATTATTTCAATCTAGACCAAATATATATGTTCATTGGGTAGAAATAAATGGGAAGCATTCTCGAAGGTCAATTTATAACGAAGACAAAAAATGAACAGGTCATCTAAGTACAAAACGGATGCAGTACAGTATTAGGTTGAAGAAAAAAAAGTCGAGGGTTTACTGTTTATTTGTTTTTAGAGTGTCATAATTTTGAAACGGTTGTCTTCATCGGACTACTCTTTTTACTGTTTGACAGATAATCGATCGTTTTGGTATTATTTTCTTGAGCTTAATAGGGTGGTATTTCAGCGTGTGATTGCGCATTGAAACTCAACCTACCGCACATATAAATGTGGCGAGCTGCCGCAAGAGTCGTGAATTGAAGCTGCGTACACAAAATCAAACTCATAACGCAACTTCCTTACCAACTAATCCATTAAGGCAACAACTGTTTTATTAAAAGGACCCAAGAGTAATAGATTATCTAAACTAAACCTGACTCAGTTTTCTTACAGAGAAGTAACTATAAAACACCTTTCAAGTATATTAGTAACATCTATTGCTTTATTAATTCAACAGAACAGTAATAGATTATCTATGTAGAAAACCGATACATTTAGTTAAATGATAGTGTAGAAATAGTGTTCGATTTTATACATTGTGTATTTTTCTGTCCTAATAGTGACCACTACTGGTTAGACGAGCAGCAAGAGAATTTATTTAAGTTTAAAACTGAAGCGTTCTGTTGCGTAGTAGTATTCGATAACCCCTTTAACTACAGTGGATCAACCATCGTTTAATTAGGGAGCCAAAAATGTCATAAATTGCTTAAGTCTAAAACGAGTGCATTTTGTTGTACAGTCGTTTTTATGGTAAGAAGCGCACCCATTCCTTTATTAAAACCCCAAAAGTAGTAGATTTTTTAAGTCAAACCTTATGGATTCAATTACAAACTATTACCTGGAAAGCGCGCCAACTGCAGATCAAACTCAACTATCGTTTTGTTAAGGAACTGGACGACTATTAGATTACCTAAGTGTAATACTAATGTATTTTCTTGCGAAGTAGAGTAGTATATAGCAAGCACACGTAATGATGATCAATCGAAATGCCTATGTTTCTGAAGAGCTGCAAAGGTAATAGATTATTAAAGTCTAAAACAAATATATATGGTTGCATAGTAGTATCTAGGCGCCACCTACAGTGCAGATCAGACTAAACTTTCACTTCATCAAAGAGTTACAAATGTAATAGATTACCTAAACTCAAAAACATATGCCCTTTATGCGCAGAAAGTATGCTTAATGTAGATCGGGACAAATATCACCTTATTAATGAAACAAAACAATAATACGATCAGATTATTTAATCTGAAACTGATGCATTTAACTAAAAACCATACGTCCATTATAGATTAAACCCAACCGCCATTTTATTAATGACCCAACCGCCATTTTATTAATGACCCACCAGAGTATTGGATTATACCACGGTTCGCTTTCCTAAAACCCCCATCCCTACAACCCAGTCTGCACAAGCTTTCGCTAATGCAATCGCATTAGCACCTTAAATGCTTCACGCATCAAATATATCCAATTATATAACCTAAATGTACCTCTAAGAGAATTCTTACCTGCATTCATTTATTCGAATTCAAAATTCTTCTTAAGAATTCTGTTCCAAACAGCATATCCCTGAAAAGAAAACTTATCGGTTCACATATCATGTAACCATCCCAACCAGGGATAATGATCATTGCGTCGCCTATTCCCAGCTTCATTCAGGTGTACAACAAATCCCTTTTCATACACACTGGCTGACGACCTTTTTTCCCAACAATAAACAACCCAAGCAGCTGCATGTAATTAGCGCAATCGACGCTGAAGCCAATTTCCCTAACTCGCACCAAGTGCAAACAAAGAACGCTGTTCCTCCATAGGCTTCCTGGGGATACCATAAACAATCCATATCGTTTGTGGTATCCTAAACGCAGTTTTCTTTTAATGAGTGGCTGCTATTTATCCAGCTGACCCTCATTATCGCACGATGCATAGGTGGCTTTTCCCTTTGTATTGTAATTGCTCTGCATCCATCCCTCATGACCTCGATGCATAATCAAATACAAACCCATTAGCATCCCACGAAATTCGATTCGTTGTCATGGTGTGTTCCATGAAAGAACCCATGTACACACATACATGTGTACTACCAACGATCTTCACCCTAAACGATTGAATATCGTTGAGTCGAATTTCATCCACTGACCGAGACGGTCGCTCTGCCATCCACCGTACCGGCGCCGGTACGGTGTGAAGCGAAGAGTAGTGTTAGAGTCAAGCGCGTTAAGAATAAAAAATTGCCCCCCAGTATAAGGCCATTCAAGTAAAATAATTGTGAACGTATAACAACTAGCAGACGTGTTGGCAATCGTGTTAAAGTTAACGAAGGATTTATAAATAAAAATTATTAACAACTAACAATATCCTGTGCGTTTTTATTTATGGCGACTACTACCTGTGTGTTTTTTGTTTCGTGCCTTGGTGACAATTTCTCGTGAACAATTTGCGGCTGAACGTTCGATGAACTTACCGTGACGTCGGTGAGGGCGAAGTAGAACCTAGTGCCCGTTTTTGGTACAATACTTCGTCCCCCACACTAGTATTAAACTGATTTACTTTATTGCATTAAAAATAAGTAGAAAACACCCTCAACGTAAATCAAACTTAAGCTGTTTTAAGAATGTGAAATAATTATAAATTACTTAGGCCTAAAGCCGACGCGTTTAGTTTAATAAAGTGAATAGTATCTAACATAAATATTAACTAGAAAATACACTCAACCTAAATCAAACTGAAACATTGCTCTTTTAATGAGGCGAGATAGTAATAGATTACTTAAATGTAGAGCTGAAGCATTTGATTCCATAATAGTATCTAACATACAAAAGAACTAAAAACACCATCTACTTAATATAAACATAAACTTCTTGTTTTTTTAACAAGTCGAAATAGTAATAGATTACTCAAATCTGAAGCTGACACATTTGGTTGAATAGTAGTATTTAACCACCACGCACAGTGTAGATCAGATCTAACCTTTATTTTATCTGCAAGTAATGGATTACCTAAGTCCAAAACTCCAGAGGAATAATTAGAATGCCCCCTCAATGTAGATCGGTTTATTAATGGAACAAAACAATTATATGATAAGATTATTTGAGCCGTTTTTGAATTTTTGAAAGTGGGGCTATTTTTGAAAAAAAAAAGAAGATACTGGTAGTTATAGATAAAACTTGTTATGATCTTTTTATGCGTAAACAATTTATAGTAATAAAAATTCAGATTCTGGTATTTGGGAGATGGAAGTTTTAGCTCTTGACAGTATTGGATTAGAAACTTACATTATCTGTTAATTTTTATCAATAACTACCAATATTTTTTAAGTTTAGAGAAATGCAAACCTTTAAAGTGTATCTCGCAATAACAAAAATGGGCTTGTCCCATTTTAAAAATAAATGGCTCATTTAAGTCTGAAATTCGTAGATTTTGTTCGATGATAGTGCCAATGCAGGATCTGATTCAACCATTGCTTAATTAAAAAGCCGAAAATATTAATTTGACTAAGTATAAAACTGGTTCATTTGGTTCCATTTTTCGAAAGACATACTACTATCGCTTTATAAGAGAGCCGCAAAAGTAATGGATTACGCAAGTATAAAAAAAATACACTACTTGCATAGTAAAATCTAGAGGCAGCCCTCATTTCATTATGGATTATAAAAAGAAATCCATTATTTTTCAAATAAATGGCGTTAATTTTGCTGGTGAAAAATTCGTCTCAAGAGAAGCTTGCGAAATTCAACTGTCCCGGTTGTTTGTCAAATGTTGTCGATGATTTCTATGAGAGAGGCATAATGAAATTGCCTTCGAAATGGCAACAAGTTATCAAACAAAATGGTGCAAATTTGATCTTAATCAGATCATTCTAACTATGCTAAATAAAGCCTCAATTTCATGCAAAAATAATGTTTACTACACCACGAAAGTAATATATAACCTAAGTCTGAAATGTATGTGCTGAGCTGCATATTGATATCTAAGAAGCACAATCAATGCAGATCAGGCTCAACTGTCATTTTATTACAGAGGCGCAAAATTAATAGATTATTGAAACTGATGAATATACTAGTATTTAGGGAACCATCATCACTACAGGTCAGATCAACCACAATTTTATTATAGAGCTGCAAAAGTAATAGATTACTTAAGTCAAAAATATATGTGGTGAGTTACACATTAGTATCTTAAAGCACATAAGCACACACACATTGTATTAAGGAAAAAAGTAATAGATTACCCAAATCTAAAAATGGTGCATTTAGTGTTATTAAGGAGACGGAAGAGTAATAGATTATCTGTGTCTGAAAAACTTGATTTCCATTGTAGTATCTGAGAAGGACACCTATCGCAGATTAGACTCAAACATTGCTTTATTAATGAATACCATGAGTAAAGTGGTGTAGGTTATTGTATAGAAATAACTATAAAGTTATAAAGCACCGTCAACGGAAATCTGATTCAAAGATAATTTTATTAATGGTGTGTAACGGTGATAGTAAGTCTAGAACTGATTTAATGTTCTTGTATAGTAATAGTAATAAGCACGGGAAGTGCGGGTCAAACGCAATTATTGTTTTATTAAGGAGTGGCGAAGTAAGTATAATATAAGTATAAGCAAGTATAAATATAAGACTGATGCTTTCTAGAAGGCAATGTAGTGTCTAATGAAGGCTGATGTAATGTCTAGAAGGCAAACCCACTGCCGATCAGGCACGTACACTACAAACAAGAATATTAGACTATCTAAGCTTAAAACTGATTCAGTTTAGTGCATTTCTATTTAATTGGAAAACGCCCCCAATGTATATAAGGATCAAACGTCTCTTTATCAATGAACCAAAAAGTAATAGATCACCTAAGCCTAAAACTGATTCAGTTTATTGCATAGACATAATTGGAAACCGTCCCCAATGTAGATCGAAATCAAACATCTCTTTATTAATGAACCAAAACAGTAATAGGTCACCTAAGCTTAAAACTGATTCAATTTATTGCATAGAAATAATTGGAAAGCGCCTCCAACGTAGATCAGAATCGAAGGTCTCTTTATTACTATACTATTTATTGGCCTGTAGGAACCCGGAAGTTCATAACCTCACCGACTCGACTCCGCCATCTTTCCCTGTCACTTCCAAGCTTGACCGGCCGATCCTATCTCCTCAAGGTCAAACCTAACATTGTCCTCCCATCTCCGTCGTGGCCGTCCTGCCGGTCTCTTTCCTATTGGTCTACCGTCAAGAATTCTACGCACGTCTTAATCTTTGTGACCTGATTACTCTCACTATTGTAAGTTTTCGGTATAGCTCTTCCAATTCGTGGTTGTGGAGTTTTCTCCATTGTCCTGCCTCCTCGTCATATTTGCATCCAAAGATACCCCTTAAAACTTTATTCTCGAATACGCGGAATTTATTTTCTTCCTGTTTTGTGAGATCCTATGTTTCACATCCGCATAGAGCAATCCGCATGATTATGGTTCTATAGACACGGAGCTTTATGTTACGTGATAGCAGTTTGGATTTCAGTAGTTTACTGACTGTGTGCCTAGCAGCGTTGCCCGAGTGTAGTCTTTTGTTAATTTCCGTCGACATCTCGTTATTGGCCGTCAGTATCGTTCCTAGATATTTAAATTCTTTAACTTTTTCAAATATCTTCCCTCTGACGTTTATATGTGTTCTCTGAGGTCCACCTGCTCGCACCATAATCATGTATTTTGTTTTGTCTTCATTTATTTCTAGGCCCACCTCTTCTGCCGCTTGCATGATGATTTCACTGTTTTACATACCGTTTCTATATTATCGCCCAAAACGGCCATGTCATCTGCATATGCGAGCAATTGTGTGACCCCATTCAAGGATGATCCGGCCGTGTTGTCGTCTTGTACCTTTCTGATGACATACTCGAGCACAAGGTTAAAAAGACATGGTGAGAGGCCATCAACCTGTTTTAGTCCGTCATGATTTCAAATGGTTCTGAAAGGTGGTTTCCTATTCTAACTCGCCCTTTGTTTTCGTTCATGCAAATTTGAATGAGGGCGGCATATTTTTTCGGGATTCCCAGCTCAACTACAATATGGTAGAGTCTTTGCCTTGCAACTGAGTCGTAGGCTTTTTGCAGTCAACGAACAGTTGGTGAACGCCTCTCCGTATTCCCACCTCTTTTCCAGCAGTTGCCATATTGTGAACATTTGTTCGCTTGTTGACCGGTTCCTACGAAATCCGCATTGGTAGTCTCCCAGTATTTCTTCTGCGTACGGTGTGATTCTCGCCAGTATGACATTTGTTAATATTTTGTATGTGGTTAGGAGCAGTGATATTCCTCTGTAGTTTTCGCACACAGATCTGTCGCCTTTTTGAAAATGGGGACGACTATTGAGGTTTACCATTTTTCCGGAGTGACTTTCTTATCCCATATTCTTTTGATGAGTTGGTGGATCTTTTGAGCGGTTGCCTCTCCTCCATGCTTCATAACCTCTGCCGGTATGCAGTCTACTCCGGGACCTTTGTTGTTTTTCAATCGATTAATTGCGTCTACAACTTCGCTGAAAGAGGGCTCTGTGATCTGAGGCTCGGCTATATGTACGTCTGGTGCGTTTATTTGTGGTTGATGGGTGCGCGCATTGAGCAGGTTTTCAAAGTACTGCTTCCATCTTGTCACGATATTGTTTGTTTCTGTGACCAGACAGCCGTTTGTGTCTCTTTGCTCTGGCGTTTGCTCGGATTTTTTCGATCCGAGTCTTCTCCCATTCGCGTTTTTTTGCGTTTGAAAAGTCTCGTTGTATCTTTCCAAATCGTCGCGTATTTTTCTGCGTTGACTTCATCATATCTTTCCCAGTGGATCACTCTGAGGCGTTTACGTGCTTCGATCTTCGCACTCATTGTCAAACCAAGGTTTGGACGTAATTGTTTTCTTAAATCCTAATACCTTTTGGGCTGTTTGCTTGATTGTGTCTCTGATCGATGTCCATTTAGTGCCCACACTATTAGCTTCCCCCTCCTCACTGCTCCCATTGTCTAGGATGGTAAATCTATTCGTTAGTTCGTCTTGATATTCAATCCTTTTGCGCAGGTCTTTCAGTTTATCAGCGTCGAACTTTTTGCTCGTCTCCCGTGACTGCCCATGTGGGTTTGCTGGGGATCGACTCCTAATTCACTTAGCACTAGAAGATGATCGGAGTTGCAATCTGTTCCTCTATATGATCTTACGTCAAGGATGTTCGAGTGGTGTCTTTTGTCTACGAGGAAATGATCTATGTGGTTACGCGTTATGCCGTCGGGTGATATCCATGTTGCTTTATGGATTTGCTTGTGCTTGAACATCGTGCTTTTCACTACCAGATCTTTTGACGCTGCGAACGTGATAATTCGAATTCCATTATCATTTGAAATGTCGTGAAGGATTTCTTTACCTATAGTTGGTTGAAAGATATCTTTCTTTCCAATTTTTGCATTGAGGTCCCCGAGGAGGATTTTAACATCGAAAGATGAGATCCCATCAAATACTTCTTCTATGGTCTCGTAGAACGTGTCCTTCGTTTCTTCGTCGGTAGATTGTGTGGGGCGCGTACGTTTATAAATGCATAATTGTACCATGAGTCCTCTATTTTTAGCGCCGACATTCGGTCATTAATAAATCTCTTTAGTAATGAACCAAAACAGTAATAGATCACCTAAGCCTAAAACTGGTTCAGTTTATTGAATAGAAATAATTGGAAAGCTCCCCCCAATGTAGATCAGAATCAAACGTTTCTTTAGTAATGAACCAATACAGTACTAGATCGCCTAAGCCTAAAATTGATTCAGTTAATTAGATAGAAATAATTGGAAAGCGCCCCCAATGTAGATCAGAATCAAAAGTATCTTTACTAGTGAACCAAAACAGTAATACATCATCATCATCATCATCGGCACTACAACCGGGAACCGGTTTTGGCCTTATTTAGCAAGTCCTGAGGCTTGTTAAATTTTCCATAATGATTTGTTTTTTCTGGGCAAGGTCATTAGTCTTGCGCCAGAGGCTCCCCTACGGGGAATCAAACCCCGGTCTCCCGCGTGGCAGGCGGGTATACTAACCACTATACTATCGAGGAGCCAAGTATTACATCACCTAAGCCTAAAACTGATTCAGTTTATTGCATAGAAATAATTGGAAAGCGCCCCTAATGTAGATCAGAATCAAACGTCTCTTTATTAATGAACCAAAACAGTAATAGAACACCTAAGCCTAAAACTGATTAAGTTTAATGCATAGACATAATTGGAAAGCGCCCCACATATATATCTGAATCAAACACCACTTTATTAATAAACCAAAACAGTAATACATCACCTTAATCTAAAACTGAGTAATTGGGTTGGACAGCGGTATCTGGGAGCCTCTTTCATTGGAGATCAGGATCAATCCATGTGTTTATAGGGAGCTATTGGGTGTACACATAAGTTTGGAGGGTTCTACAAAAGAAGGTGTAACTAGCATTAAATCGTATCGAGCCATCTGGTAACTAAATTCATGTTACAGCGTCCCCATCTCCAAACAAGGAAACCGGGTTTCGTGGGAACTCAAGCCACAAGACGTGCTGTGCACCTAGTGACATCAGATGATCTACTACTCCAGCCCAACGAAACCAGAGTTGCGAAACGCTATCAGCAACAAGTGATGCAATAGACCCCAACACTGAGGTTCAAACGCCCCCAATATACCAAAAGACATGACAGAGTGATCGACAACTCTCGGCCACATGCTGCAAAAGTCGTCGAGTGATGTGCTTCAATTGGGTGTTCTACCCCATCAGGCGTATTTGTGGGGGTTTAAGTTGTGGTGCCAACACGGGAACAGGTTCACTAATATCCCCAACGATTGCGCCGCCGAAATGTGTTCACAAAAATCCAAGCGCCAAAAAAAAGAGAAAACTGCTAAATGAAAAACTCGGATGTGGCTTGTAATAATTGTTTCTTTATTTCCAATCACACACAACTGTTAATTTTATAACTTTTATAAGGTTGATTACAAATACATTTGTTCAATTTGTACAATTTCCAAGCACACACAACTGGTAATCCTCTCACTTTTATATGATTAATTATAATACATATGTTCAATTTGTATTTAGTTTTATTAACTAATTTAACATTAATCAGGCCACAAACAGAGTCGTGGTGTTTCCTTGATAAAGGTTAGACGTTGATAATGACTTTGGTGTTCCGACAAGTTCTCTCCGCACCCCGGTGGTTAAAACTCGACTTTACCCACTCACGGCTGTTACTCGACTCGTATGTGCACACTCCACGGGGGATGAAACTTGACCAATCTTGATCGCACACTCATCCGCATTCTCCCATTTCTCCGCCCATGGAGGTGAATAAACTCTTGCCAATTTACCCAACAGTCAATGGACTTAGAGAGGATGGAGAACTGAAACGGAGAGCGTGATGATCTCGGGGTTGATTTGCTTTCGTGTGCAACGAAAGCAAAACCAATGGTGACCGCATGACCCAGTTTGGTATTTAGTTGCTCTCAGAGTGCAGAACCAAAAATGCAGTCCGAGAAGGGGAAATTGGGTGGAATGAAAAGTATATTTTTCGTACTCTTCACCTGACTACTGAGTTTATTGATCTCCAGCGAATAGCCGTGTCTGGCGCAGGTCAAAGGACGCCTCGATGGCTTGGGAAAATATCGGCGAGAGAAAAAGAACTAACGGAATTCGATATAACCCAAGCCGTTTCGCTATGTAGCAACAGCGTCGCTTGCCCAGGCTTGCTGTTGCTAACCAGACATGAGACTTTTGATTTCCGGTGGAAATCTCATGTGATTTATCAAATTATGTTGCCATATGGCATGGAAAGGCTGTATTAGGTTATGCATTGTCTGCATAGAAGATTGAATTCGGGTTATGCGCCCTTTGGGAGGGTACCTTTTACAGGTGAAATAGGCCGACGAAAGGGATTGGGTTGGCGTTTGCGCGGTCAGTGGGCGAAATTGTGGTTGTAATTGTGGGTTGGTTCTCGGTGTAATATAGAGAACCCCCACATATTCACTAAATATTACTCCTTCCAACTACCACTTGTTGATGACTCATGACTGGGCCGAGCCGCAGTTCACTTCTTATGAAGAAACCCAAAATTGGTTCAAATCTTGGATTGCCTCAAAAGACGAGGATTTTTTTTAACGCGAAATCCGTATGCTCCCTGAAAGATGGAGAAAAATCATAACTAACGATGGACAAGACTTTAATTAAAGTACATTGTACCAATTTCTTTGAGTAAAGATTCAAAGTTGCCGAAAGAAAACCATAAAATTTAATTGTACACCCAATAAAAATGTAATAGATTTCTTAAGTCTAAAACTGATGCGCTTCATTCATAACACTAGTTGAGAAGCCATGGCAGATCAGGCTCAGCCATCGATTTATTAGAAACTCGAAAAGTAATAGATTTCTTAAGTGTAAAATTGATGCATTTTGTTGCACGGTCAGATTTAGGAAGTACTGCGTGTTCTCAACAACCTTTTTTTTTGAGAACATTTTTATTAAGGACATTTAAGAGTAATAGATTTTCCAAGTTTAAAACTAGTGTATTTTCTTACACGTTACTACACGGAAAGCACACAGTGCGAACTAAACACAATTATTGTTGCATTGAGGAGCGAAGAAAGTAGCAAATTATTTAAATCTAAAACTGTTTCAGTTTATTGTAGAGAACTAATTAGACAGCACATTCAATTTAAACCTGAATCAGAACTGAATAAAACAGTAGTAGATCATCTAAGTCTAAAACTGGTACATTTAATTGCATAGTAATGCCTAGGAGCCCGTTTCGTGGCAGATCAGACTCAAGTGCTGTGTTATATAGGTTATAGTAGATTGCCTAAAACTAAACCTCGTGCATTTTTTTCCAAAATAATATCTTCGAAGCCCATGCAATGCAAATCAGACTCAACCATCATTTTATTAAGGACCCACAAAGTAATAGATTATCTAAATCTACAACGAATGCATGTTGTTGCATAGAAGTAGCCTTTAGAAGTCAGACTCAACTATACCATAAGGTATAGACTACTCGCGCCTTAAATTGGCGTATCTCTGTTCAGATTATGCAACACTTGTGTTTGTAATTTAAAGTTAATTATGAAAATGTATACCACCACCCCAGCATCTTGGAAATCAAAAAAGTATACGAGAAAATTAATGCCCAACAACTATAAAACCAATTTTCCATTAATAGAAAACTCAAGGCAATTACTCCCCATTAATTAAGGTTAAACCATTAGATTCGGCTAAGTATCAAAAATGTCCAATGTCCGACGGCAAATGTGTACGAAAAATTCCTCGCGTGCTCCGTTTTCTTGGTGCTCTATGATTCTCTCTCCGTGTAAGAATAGTTTCGGATGAATTTCAAGATGAACCGTCTTCCCTACACGAAGTTGATCCTTCGCTAGTACATATGTGCCCGTAGATCCGTGTACTTCATAGCCTCACCCTCTACCTAATTAGCCAATCTCCAGTCGTCCAGTTATATTTAGGAATTCCACCACACGTCTATCGCGTAATTTTCTATCCTTACTTCTTTCTCAGATACATAAACGTATAAGATTTTCCAAGCTAAGGTACATCACCGCCTCTTTTTCTTTTCCCTAACCACGAGGATGTTTTTCTTTTTTGCAATCAACATTCTCCACTTTGGATATGTAAGAGTTTGTCTTATAGCGGGGTATGAATAGGATGCAGGATGAGATGCTGAAAGCTTGAAGGATAAAATCTTAACGACGTAGTAGAATTTTAAAAAGAAAATGAAAAGAAGCTTTCTCCTACTTATTTATGTTATATACGGGGATTTGTAGTTTCTCTCTCTTTTATGATATTTTCATTATTAGTAAGAAATAGCGGAAGGTAGAGGAAAATAATTAAAAGATTTTACAAGGACTAAGTATATAAATGTTATGTAAAGCATTATATATATATTTAAAATAATGAATATATAATATATACGTTGGTAGCAAGTAGAATGTCTTTGTTTTTGTGTAGATTTTTTATTGGAAACTGTGGGCTTTTAAGAATTTTGTGGCGGCGGGGGTTTTCCAGCAAACCAAAAACAAACAAAAATAAATAAGGATGAAAAATAAGCAGAGCCAAATGAAAAACAAAACAGAATTTCCGCTATGTAGTGTAGTAGACTTGGTCCTTATATTTTCAAATTACTTTCAAGAAAGTCATTTCCCCGCCAACGGTTATAAATAAGGAAAATCTGTAAAAACAAAACAAAATAAATATAATATAAAATAAAATGTGAAAAGAGAAGAATGAAATAAGAGAAAAAGGGAAAAAAGAAATATCTATTGCGTTGCAAAAATTCGATAACGAATGAATTTGATGCAATTGAATCGCATGTCTCCTTGGTCATTCCATTCCAATGAATTTCAAAAACGCGATGCAGTATCTAAATGCAAGTGACTTCTTATTAGCAATGTGCTCAGGTATATAGATAGTGCTTTTTTGGTATTTGTTGTTGTTGATTTTTTTTTGTTTTTTTTTTTTACATAGAACTAAGCGCAAAAATGCGATTGCTCGTGGGTTCGTTGACACAACATTTTTCGTATGTAGAATGCTGCGTACATCAGCAACATATTCGGATGTATTGTAATTGACTGTACTTCGAATTTGAAAACCCTCCAAGCAATCCAGCAGAACATAATAAAATACTTCCGAAAAAAAAGGTAGAAATCCTGGCAAAAAAAAGCAAAAAACGAAACAGTCGAAAACAGAAAAAGGATATAAACCTACCCCCCAATGGAATGATACCTTCAAAACGCATTCAAATTTCGCTTAAGAAATTCATGTTATAGCTTCACAAAACTCCTCAAGCATGAGAACACCGTCTTGCGCTTTCAAAACGTGGGGAGTCAAATACAAGTATATAAATATTTTCTTGTAAATAAAAAACCACCCTGAACAAAAAGGGTAGCAACATCTTTCGCTATCCATCGCCGTTGATTCATTCGGTGTAGAGAAGTGGAAGCTTACTGACGACTACGTTCCAAAGTTCCTGGAAAAAGCCAAAAAAGCAAAAAAGGGACACAGTGTTAAGTTTTCTGTTCTTCGGATCAGTGTGTTGTGGTAGCGCCTAACATTGAGTAGTATCGTTTGACTTGGACAAACTGTTGTCAGTTATACCTGTTTTCTATTATCAGTGAAATGATAAACAAGAAAAATACTTTTAGTGGCGTTACAATTATTTGATAGATTGATTGATTTAAATTTTTCTCAAAAACTTAAAATAATATTTATAAAAACAAACAACAACAAATTAATTCTGAACTTAATTTAAAACTAAGAGTAAAGAAGTAAAGAAGTAAAAACAAAAAGAAAGAACAAAACAAATACGATAACCAACAGTTGTTTACAAGGGAAGAAGTAAAGGAGAGAGAAAGTCGGGGGGAGCAAACAATCATTGATCGTTTGCTCCCCCTCCCCCGACCCCCTATAACCATACGTCGACCATCTTTCAACCATCAACACCGATCAGTAAACAACAACATGGCCATTTAGAGATCTTCAAGAACAGCAGTTTTATGACCAACATTTTCAAAATATTCAACATAATGTATCTATGAGGGGATTATGCATGCGTATGCAACTCAAAGTAACAAAACATTTAAGACTCGATTTCTCTCGGTTTTCGACCGTTTCAGCTTTGAATTTATACCATTCAATTGTACGGAGAGATCTTTACGAGCAACTGGAGAATGTAATACGCTGACGGCGACTTCCCCTGGCGAAGACGGTTATCACCAGCGATCGCTAAAGTATCTGTGGCTTATAACCTAACGAATACATTGCCGTAGATACGTTATTTTTTCGTTGTTCTTTTTTTCTATTGTTGTGTTGTATTAAGCGGAGAGCAATAATAAGGAGTAAGAGCGGAAAAGAAAAGGAGAATACCATCTATGTCTCAAGATCGTAAAGAACTTGGTTTTGGATAGATTTTAGACGCACTGCTTCAAAAGGAACCTTTTAGCCGTCGACGGCGAGTGCAATTGGTGGACAGTTAAGGTTTTGTGCTCGGACGGTGACAAGTGATAGCGGTCCCGTATTTAGTGACCGTGAAAAAATATCAAAAAAAAAACAATAGTGTGTCAAAAAAAGAAGAACAACTCTGTTTTCACTTTTATCTATTATTTAGATAATTAAATGAATTTAACTTGATGACGGCACGTAAAAATCGCGGTAATATGTTGATAAAGTGATTTTCGAAAGTGTTTCGGTGGACGAAAAGTAAATCAAACAACAACAACAACAACATAAAAACCACACACACAAAAATGATTTAATTTTTCGGACAAAAAAAAACGAATAAGTTCAAATGTTTTATTTTTTCTAAGTTCTCCCGCGATCGATAAATAAAATAAACAAAAAAATAGAAGCAGAAAAAACACATCATCAGCAAACGAACACACAATCCTTGAAATTATCTGAAAGCAGTTCCTGTTTACCCTCCCCAAGTTAACCAGCAGTACAAAGCGAATCATCTTCATCCTGTTTCGTCGTTCTTCACATCATTAGATAAAAGTGACAAGATAAAAAATCAACCGCCATAATGTTTGATGTTTTTGGTTCCGTCAAGGGACTATTAAAGATCGATACAGTATGTATTGATAACAATGTTTTTCGTATGCATTATAAGGCTACTGTGGTCATATTAGTGGCATTCTCATTATTGGTCACTTCGAGACAATATATTGGTGATCCGATAGATTGCATTGTAGACGAAATACCGCTCGGTGTTATGGACACCTATTGTTGGATATACTCCACGTTTACAGTACCAGAACGGCTAACCGGAGTTAGTGGTAGAGATGTTGCACAACCAGGTGTTGGGAGTCATGTCGAAGGCGAAGATGAAGTTAAATATCATAAATACTATCAATGGGTGTGCTTTGTATTGTTCTTTCAAGCTATATTATTTTATGTACCACGTTATCTATGGAAGTCATGGGAAGGTGGTCGATTAAAAATGCTTGTTATGGAATTAAATTCACCACTTGTTAATCCAGAATGCAAAGATGAGCGGAAAAAGATAATTGTCGATTATTTCTATGACAATATCAATCAACATAATTTTTATGCTTATCGGTTTTTTACATGTGAAGCATTGAATTTTATAAATGTCATTGGACAAATATTTTTTGTGGACTTCTTTCTGGATGGTGAATTCTCAACATATGGAAGTGATGTACTAAAATTCACGGAAATGGAACCGGACGAACGAGTTGATCCAATGGCTAGAGTATTTCCAAAAGTCACTAAATGTATATTCCATAAATATGGTCCATCCGGTTCGGTGCAGAGATTCGATGGTTTATGTGTGCTGCCATTAAATATCGTCAATGAAAAAATCTACGTATTCCTTTGGTTTTGGTTTATAATACTCAGTATCTTATCTGGAATATCACTTATCTATCGTATTGCTGTTATTATGGGACCAACTCTTCGTTTGTTATTATTACGGGCGAGATCCCGTCTATCGCAACAAATGGAAATTGAATATATATCGCAAAAATGCAATATTGGAGATTGGTTCTTATTGTATCAAGTTGGAAAGAACATCGACCCACTAATCTACAAGGAAATCATCAAGGACTTCTATCACAAACTGGGGGGAAAGAACATGGAATCAGTGTAACACTAATTTTCAAAACATAACTTTCTTATTATCATTTTAAATTTTTCAAATTCTTGTATTTTTATGTTATTTATTTCTTCTTCTTATTCTTATTCTCATAAATTTCTTTATCAATTTACAATCATTACATTCGAAAAAACAAAAATGAAAACAAAAATTTCGTCGACATCTCATACTTTTCATATTTCCCTATCTGAGAAACAGAGACAACATAAACCACAACAGTGTTCAGATACACACTGGAAAAACTGATAAATATTTTTTGTTCTTCAGATTCTCGTTGCAGTAATTCAGCAGCAACGGCGGCGAGTTGTTTTTCCCCTGAATTACGCTCAATTCTCGTGTACGGCAAGTTGCATATGGGGGTGTATTTCTATGTGTATGAGTGAGTTTTACCTCTCTTTCTTTCTCTTCCCGTTTTTCAACTCTTTTTCTCTGGTGTAGCTCCCCAAAAAACGAAAAGAAGCAGAGAAAAAAGAAAGAATAGTCGGTGTGGAATAGAAGAGTGGCGGCTAGCTAAAAACCCTTTTTTTCTTACCCCCTTCCCAGATGCAAGCACGCACATATCCATGTCCACACTCGGCACATACACTCACCCTCGCATACACACGTACACAGCCATCATGTGCGTTATTGTTCGAATCCCTTTTTTGGGTGAAATGCATCCTGCTCAACAGCAGATAGTATCCCTTAGTATTTCCAGTGTTGTTGGTTTTTATTTTTATCCTTTTTGTTGCTTCAATTCCAATCTTTTTTTTTTGTCATTCCTTCCTTCTTAAATAAAGAAGCCACCCGTACCAACATGTGGAGAAGAATATACAACCGACTAACGAAAAGGGATGAAAGCGATAGCGAGTGGAAAACTGGTTATACCGGATTTTCAAAACATTTTCAAATGTATCCTAAAGATATATTATCTTTTTCTTCTGCATTCGTCGCAGCTACCTGTATTAGGCCCATCGTTATTCGCATTCCTTGTCTCTACAATTTCGTCTTGTACCTGGGTATCATCATCGAACAGGTAGCGGCAAACTTCGATGCCATCAACGGTTGGTAGCATCTTCAAGAAACTTATTCATTCTCAACGATAGCACTTGCATAATTTCTACACGAATGCATATCTGGCATATCCTTTTGATGCACACTACTGTATCTTAAACTGGTTTTTTAATTCTATGTATCATGCGGGAACATGATGAACTTAATTAGATTATCTTTCGATAATATTTTATTTCTATTTAGATGTAAAGCCTTTTGAAAAACGGTAGTCCTTTTCATGAGCATATTTGTTCATTGTGACTACAAGAGCTCCATTCCAGACTAGTTGGTACTCAAAACCAACTAGAAAACGAGTTTGTTCTTTTTCTTTTAATGAAAAGAGTGGTTTTTGTGTCGGATGGCTCAATTATTTCTGGAATTTATACTGAGCCGCCTTGGTTTCGAAATGATCAGTTTTCTTAAGTTTCAGCTTAATACAGCTTATTGTGTGAAGGATCTTTGCATATACAATCGATATGTATATATTATATATTTCTATATGCAATATATTATATATTATATTTATGAATAATAAATATACCATATATTTATTTATGCAATGTTTATATAATAAATATGTTGTAATATATAATATATATATTATATGTTTATATATACTATATATTTATATATACTATATATTTATATATACTATATATTTATATATACTATATATTTATATATACTTATATATAATATATAAGATACATACATAATATTTATATAAATATAGAAAATGTATATATATATCATACATATATCTTGTTCTTGAGAAAAATCGTGATGGACCACCTCCAACAGGGAAACGATTGCCCAATTTTCATAATTTAACTACATACAGGTGTTCTGATTAGATTGGCACCGCCATTTGACTATCATATCCTCTCAGTATATAAACAAATTTGTAACTTCAATTTGAGCCCAGAATGTTTATTAGCTTTTCGTTGAACTGCATTTATTAATCAACTCCGATGACTATGTAGCGATTTGCTACAACTTCTGTTGTAGCTCTAAAAGATGTAACCTCTCTCAGTATGTACTTCCAAAAAACGCATTCCTTTATTATTATTATTATTTTTATTTATTACGATGTAATTAATTACACAGTAACTTAATTCTAAATAGCGCTAGCTGCTAGGGCTTTCGGCTAATGTATTCCTTTAATTTTCCTGCTTTCGTGTAGTTAGCCTACTATCTGAGTTAAGTAAATTCGTTCCTTCGATCTGAATCCATAGTGTTGGATCACATTTTCAATTATACTTATTTGTTGACACAAGTTCAATAATCAACTTCAAAGTCTAAGCAACGATACAATATACATTGATGTAACCGCTATTAATATAAATCTTCAATAGGTTTACTATAATATAATGAATCTACCGTTCCACAAATTAAGCAAAGATGTAAACAATTTTTTCAGTTTCCTTGAACTATCCTCAGTCGTAGACATTGGTTTGATAATTAATTTTAATCGCTTCTTCTGAATGAAGAACTTCCTGTATCTTCCAAATATAATTATCCTACTTCCAAAGTTAACGTATAACGCGACTTAAACTTCTTTACACCTTCGACACGAACCCATCGTTTTTACTCACATGAGATTAACTATCATCTCCATTGGCTAGGTAAGGATACGGCTTTAAAGTTCTTAAAGGTCTAACCTCTTTTAATAAGCACCTTCGACAAATGTCCTTTTTTATTTCTCGTGCTCCCGTATGGTTAACCTATTTTCCGAAATCAGGAACATTACTCCTTCTTTGGTATTGACCGACATACGTCCAATATTCAACATTCAATTGGCAGGTAGGAATTCTGACGTCTTTGTTCAATAATTAACTCCAATCGCTAGGTAGCGATTCGGTACAACGTAAAAAATGTAACCTCTCTTAATAAGTATTGCCCACAAATTTATTCATTTCAGTCTTTTGGTCCCACATAGTGTTCTCCAATTTGAAAACTTTGATTCCTTCGTTAGGATGCCATCGTTTATATTCAGGTTCTGTTGACCGAGATACGTTGAATAATCAATTCCTCGATAGGTAGCAATTGGACAACTTATTTCGTTGTCGTAAAAGATGTAACCTCTCTATTTTTTTTTTTCATTTCTTCTGTTCCCACATAGATAAACTATTCGTTGATTTTAACAATTTTGTTTCTTCGATAGAATTGTTTATATTCAGATTCCGCTGAACGGCGTACGTAAATTAATCAACTCACATCTCTGTAGCTAGCGATGCGGCACAACTTATGTTGTAAGAGATGTAACCCTCCTGCTCCTCATAAATAACCTACCCTCCGACATTAACTACTTTATTTTGTTCGATAGGATCCCATCGTTTATATTCGGCTTCCGTTGAACGACATACGTTCAACAACTAATTTCCAATTGGTAAGTACCGACCATGTGGTCTTTATTCATTTTCCGTTGGACGACCCATTTTCATCGACATAAGGCCAGTATTCAACTCCATTGGATAGGTAGAGATGCAACTTGTACGATAGTTCTATAATGTGCACCTCCAAAAAGCGGCCTGTATTAGTTATCCTTTTTTTTTTTAATTTAGTTATTCTGTTCTTCTGGTTACATATAGTTGTTATATTCTCCAACAAATTTTGCATTTTAATGCAAGTCTCGTCTTGTGAATTGTTTAACAGGTTATCTCATTACATTTTTCTTGTAACCAAATTTGGAAAAAAATTTCCCTTCAAACTTTGTAGATATCTATCCTAAAAATGACTCCAAGTGTGTGAGCGTTTGTCCTATTATTTCATAAATCTTCTTTTAGAAGGCATTCCATCACCTATAATTTATCTACAATTCAATTTACGTACACTTTTTGCACAATGCTCGTACGGGAGTACCCATCTCCAATTAGCATATCATGTTGATGACAGAAAGGTATCTTTTCTTGCAATCATGTATACTTAATATATTCTAACGCCATGCCTGTACTTGCCCCATCGATAATTAAAAATCCAAAAGCCATAATGCACATCGATGAAATTGTGCAAATGACATCTACATTTTTATAACACTGATGAATGTGCGCTTTAACATCAATATTCTTATAATAGATCTGCAAATAACATCAATAATAATATTAATAGCGCACATAACAATAATAAATAAGATCAATATTCTTATAATATATCTGCAAACAACATCAATAATAATATTAATAGCGCAAATAACAATAATAGATAACATGAATATTTTTATTATAATAATAGTGCAGATAACATCAATATTCAATAATAATATTAATAGCGCACATAACAATAATAGATAACATCAATATTTTTATAACAGTGACTAGTGAATGTTCGCTTTAACATCAATATTCTTATAATAAATCTGCAAATAACATCAATAATAATATTAATAGCGCACATAACAATAATAAATAAGATCAATATTTTTATAACAGTAACTAGTGAATGTTCGCTTTATCATCAATATTCTTATAATAAATCTGCAAATGACATCAATAATAATATTAATAGCGCAAATAACAATAATTAATAACATCAATATTTTTATTATAATAATAGTGCAGATAACATCAATATTTTTATAACAACATCAATGAATAAATAACATCGATATTTTTATAATATTGCCAAGCCAATGTGCGCATTAACGTCAATATTTATATAACAGATCTTCAGACACCATCAATAATAACAGTAATAATCGTGCCAATTTTTTTATAATAATACTCTAGTATTTTATAGTGCGAATAGTGCCACTGATACCAATGATTTTATAATAATTTTATTATAAAAATATTGATCTCAATACGCACTTCAGCATCAATATTATTATAAAAATATCAACACATGGATAACATGTACCTCTATCATAATATTAGTGAAGATAACATCAATATTTGCATTATAATAAAACTACATATAACATCAACCCATTTATAACAAAGCGGATCTGTAAGCCAATGCGTAGTTTAACATTGATACTATTATTATAAATGCATTGAGCACATAACATCATTATTTTTATTATAATCATAATGAAGTATGTGATATGTCCGATTTTATAGTAAACATTTAAACGCCAATCAAGATAGGATCCGTTAGCCAAATATTCCTTTTTCGTAGAAGTGCTGACTTTTTGAGGCAATGAAATCTTTATGACCTCTGCTCGGTTCCGGAAGATCTTCTGCCGGCAAAATGAATATTTATTTATTATAATGAAAAGGCAAGGCTAATAACCTTGCCCGGAAATACAATTTATTATGGACAATTTAACAAGTCTCGAATATGGACCGGATACCGGTGGAGAGATTTGCTAAATAAGGCCAAGGCCGGTTGTGGTGCCGATGATGTTGATGATGATAATGAAAACTGCAAATAACATCAACATTTTATAATGCTAATAATGCAGCTGATATCCATGTTATAATCAGCTAGTCGATGCGGACTTTAATAACAACATTTTTATAATACTCTAATGTATAACATCACAATTAAATAACATCAACATCCTTATTATAATAATAATGCGAATAACGTCAATATTTTGATAATTAATTTAATATAATAATGTTGAATTCAATATCTACGTTAGCATAATAAAATCGAAAAAGATCTTATTAACGACAATAGAATGGATAATATAATAAACTCCATTGCCTCGTGGCCACGGTACCATCAATGGTTTTATAATAACCTTAATGCACGAACGTCAGTATTTTTATAATAATAGTAGTGAGAATATCATCAATACTTTTATAATAATATGTCAATGTGCTGTTGTTGTTGTTGAATAACGCATTTGTTGTACAATAATTTAACAAATCTTGACTTAGGACTAAAATGATAAATCCTATTTTACAATCTTTTCTTATTCTTAAAATAATTTACTGGCTCTACACGAGCACTCTAAATTACACGATACAATTTTGTGTAATGCCTTTCGGCGTACAATAATATTTTTATATATTTCCTATTACCCGAATATTTTAGAAGAAGTTCTCTCTCTGTATTTATCTATGTCAATGTGCACTTTACATTCAATATTTTCGCGATTTTCGGCCCATACGCAGACATCAAACCTATTCTTATAGTAATAGTGAAAAAGGCATCAATTGTTGTACTATAATAATTCTACAGATAACAAAAATATTTTTATTATAATAATAGTGCACATAAAGCCTTTTTATAATAATAATAGAGCTGATAACGGATTTGTATGATTATAATATTGCAGATAATATTAATGATTTTACAATAAAATCTGTGTGCACATAACATAAATATTTTTTTAAACAATAAAAATGAATTTAACAACATTATTCATAATGGCTACTGAATGTGGTATTTAACATAAACTACCGACATATTCAGGTTAGAGTGCAAGGCAAAGCGTTTGACTCCATATTACTTTTTTTTTTATTAAAATAATAGTGAAGATCACATCAATGATTTATAAATCATTTTAGAAAAACTGCAACCCAATAATATGGGTTTGCAGCTTAATCACATTTTAAAACATTTATACCAGAACTAATTCTAGGACTCTTGTAGTTTCATTCTACAACTTCACACTTCTAGCTAATCTGTTAAATAAATTTATTCAAGTTCACCAAACACAAATTAAAAATTCCATGCGGTTCAACAACGCCTCCATATATTTGCATCAAATCAAACTGAAACCAGTTTTTGATGTGTTCGTTTCCTCGGGCTCAATTGTATTTTACACGAAACCAAATTCCTACACGGCAAAGTAAAAGGATAGCTGAAGAAAAATGCGCTTAAAGGTAGTCATTAATTGTGGTATTCAATATTTCGAATACGAAATTAAAATTGCGATTTAAGGGGACGTTTCATCAATTTGGTGGTATCAACGAGAGATATTTGATTTTAAAAGTTCTTTCTTACATCTAAAGAGAAAAAAACAATTGAACACCAGAAAATTTTGCAGGAAGGATATGCCAGTTCACCTAAACGGAATATTATATTTCTATACGTTGATCGTTTTCGTCGTCAAAAAAGTCGACAGTTCGAGAACATTAGTACATCTAATATATGTTCATCCCAATACTAAATAAAAGGTATATAAGGCTTTGAATAATAAATAGTCAAGGTTTACGGACGCCATAGAAGTATTTTTCAATATCCTCCAACACTATTTTACTAGGTTTGAAAGATTTTTTTTCATTTTTACATCTAAAATGCTTTATTCGCTTTACAGTCACCTATTTTCCAGTTTAAATTCTTAGTAGCCATACGCACTAACCGGTACGATATGAGACCGTCATTTTTTCTTTCTGTCGCCGTTGAAAATTGAAATGGATAAAACACTTTGTCAAATTTCCTCTAAATGAGCATTTCTAACATCTTCACCAACCCAAACGAACCTATTTGTAAGAATATATCATTCCAAGAACACCATCTATTCATCACCTTGCCTACCAACTTGCCTCGTTTCGATCTTCTTAGAACAACACAGCATGTAGGCGGTGTTCAATTCCGAATCGAGTAGTACAATTGTAATTCTACCGAATTCGACGTAAAGTGGTCGAAAGTATAAAAGACAAAGTAACGTAAAAGACGTAAAATTTAGTAGAAAGAGCAAAAGCAAAAACAAACGAATATTTTCGAAGCGATCTATAAAGTAAAATAAAGAGATTATGAAAAAAAAAAAAGAAAAATTATTATTCCTAAATCGGTTTTTAATCTATCTCAAAATTAATTGGAGAAATCTGTTTAATTTTAAACGTGGCTATGTACACCGACTAATTCGTATCAAGAATATTTAAAATTATTATGATTTTACTATTAATTTTTCCTGCGATATAAGCCAGCAGAATACCATAACGTCAAACTCAACGTTTTATTTGAATAGCATTTATAAACTAAACAAAAAAAAAAAAAAAAGAAAAGAAGAATATTATAATATAATTATAAAACAAAAAGCGAGGAAAAAGACATTAAAAAAAAAACAAAAGAACTTATATAAAAATATAAAACATGCATGTAACCACACAAGCAATCTTTGTTAAATTTTATGAATATCTTATCGTAAAATATGAACTGATATAACATCATATGCACTGCATCTACTGCGTTCGCATCCAACTACATATAAACTATCTGTTGACTTTCTAATGTGGTTGTTAGCTCTTAACTTATCAGATATTGATTGATTTTAATCGTGTTTAAAAGTTAAACAATGCACACAACATGATTAACCGGGTTTGAGTCAAATTGAACATCAATTACCAACAAGTTTATAATGCACACGCTTTTCGGTTTAAATATTCTAATAATTTAGCTCGTAAAATAAGATCAAAATGTAAGTCATTGGATTTAACCGGAAGGAAGACACGAACATTTCGAAAGCAAATTATTCATATACAGAACAATATGTTTCGAAAACAGGATGGTATACAATCTGCTGATCAAAAAATATTCATTTTTTAAATATTATATTAACACACAATATTTTGGAAAGCATTTTATCGAGAATTTCGGCTATTCCAACGAATGTAACATTCGGTCAAAACATGATCTACTTTAAAGGAATGCCTTTAAAAGCATTTACTCGAAAATGTTGGCATTTCAATTACCGAAATCATCTGCAAGATCAGAGAAAATTTGATCCAAAAAAAGCAATTTGTTCAAAAAGAAATTATTGAAATTTATATCGCGCATTAAGCCGTCGATCGCTCTTAAAAATTTATTCTATTGATTGGTGACTGAAGGAACTCTAAGGTTAAAAAAAGAATTAAAGTCAGTCACTGTTTTAAATTTCATTCTATTAGTAATTCGTCTGTATCAATCCGAAAGTCTAAAAAAAAAAAATTGAAATGAAAATGTTGCCCAATAATAATATTATTCACTATAAAGTGGTGAGCTAGTTTACAAAAACCATTCCTTTCATAGGTTGTAGTGCCGATGCTGATGCTGATGATTAAAGATCTCCTAATCTACAAACACGGAAGAAGTTTCATTATTTTAAATAAAAAATCAAGGGAGAGGGTATTAAAAATAATAATTAAATTATTTCTGACTGCTGTCGTATTAAAACGATCAGACTCAAATATCTTCTGCTGCGCAAGGTGCTCAAAATAATCACTATGCCAATTCAATCCCTAGTTCTCTATCGTGGGTTCGAACATAAAATGTTCCAAAATGTAGTAGACATAAAACAGTAATAAACTGCCACTAAGAATGGAAATGCTGTTAAAAATTGCGGTTAAATTACTTACCGCTGTCGCGTTATTCGTTTCAAAGTCAGAAACAAAGTACTTTTCTTTATAAAATGTCCATGCAAAAGCATTTATTCGAATCATTAAACGTCCATGCCAAAGTAGTTACTGCCAGTTGTCTAAAATAATAACGCCTTCAATACCGAAGAATCGGACATAAAATGCGTCATCATGTTGCCTCAAAAACTTCAGCGAAATAGTATTGCTCTTCCGGTGGAGCATCATGCAGGCTAAACGTGCACCCACTCGAACCTCAACCTTCGAAAGTATTCCCCTGCCTCAGGTAATGAATGTTCCAGTCTAACCTTCGGGATACCAGTTCCCCAAAGCCTCTGCAACTTTAAAAAAAAATCGAAATTCCGTTTCAATTTCTGATCTCGTGTTTTCTGCACTGGCTAGTGGAAAATGAACGAAGAGAAGAATGAAAGACGTCATATAAGGCTAACACGACCGGCTTCTTGGATTTTTCATGAAAGTCTATTTACAACTTGCGATTATTAGAAAATCCTATAGTTGGATATAATTATCTTTAAGCCAGTCAGCAATTGAAAGATTTGGGCTTCGTGATATTGAAATTCGTTACTGGAGATTCGACAAAATAATGAAGAATACATGAAATTTACTCCAAGGATGACTTCTTGGATTTTTTACTATGAATATGAATATGAAAGCCTGCTTTCAACTCTCGAAGATTAGTAAATCATATGTTTGAATATAATTCCTTTTAGGCCACTCAGAAATTGAAAGATTTAGGCCTTGTGATATCCAAGCTTCCTACGGGAAATTGCCCATATTAATGAATAATAAACGAAATTCACAACCAAAGACGATTACCTGGTCTTTTCGTTAAGATTCTTTCACTTATGAAAGTATAGTTTTATCCAGACAGGTAAATTTCAGAATTTGTAAAATAAATTTCCTTTTTGACCATCCCGAAATTCGTGGAAAAGATTCTTAATCTGGCGAATAACTAAAAGATTCAATTTGTTTGCAAGTTAAAAGAAAGTTGTTGAATATACCGAGCCACAACATAACTCTAAAACAAAACGTTTGGAGACAATTCCCTCAAAAACCTCTCCGAAATGGTGCATTCCATTTTCGTACACTACATCCAAAATGGATTAGAAAGATTAAGTAGTCTTGAAAATAATGCCACAGACGATAATTACCATCTTAATATAACTTTACGTAAATAAATTAAGTGAAGGGATTATCATCATCATCGGCACTACAACCGGGATCCGGTCTTGGCCTTATTTAACAAATCTCTCCACCGGTCCCGATTTCGAGCCGATGTAAGTGAAGGGATACTGTTCGTCAATACCTCCACATCATAGGTCCAAAATAATCTTGTTTAGATGAAGATGATCAAAACTGACTTCGCATGCAGAGTGCAATGACTTACTTATAATTGCTATTACTTAAATTGGATTACACATCCAGGATGCGAAGCAAGCGGGTTTCATTAAATTAATCAATGATTGATCTTCCAATCATACCGTCAGGATCCGATTTGAAACTCAAATATAAACAACATGAACTTGTGAAACAATTTCGCTCATTTATGTTTTAAAAAATATCTTTACATAATTGAGCAATATTTAAATTTTGCATTTTAAATCGCATTTCAACATTATAATTGGAATTCGTAAGTGTTGATCTTACAAATCAAACCGTCAGAATTGATCCATTTCAATTCGGGATTTCAGCATTATATTTGGAACTCCCAAGTTTAGACCTTCCAGCCAAACAGCCAGGGAATGAGGTGGAGAAACAACTCAATTCATATTTCAATATTAGATTTGCGTCTCGTAAATTCATATCTTACAAATCAACCTGTCAGAATTGATCCATTTCAATGCGGCACTTTAGCATTATATTTGGTACTCGTAAGTTTAGGCCTTACAAACGAAACATCCAGAGAATGCGGTGGAAAAACAGCAAATTTGTATTTCAATACTAGATTTTATCATCATCGGCACTTCAACCGGGATCCGGTTGGCCTTATTTAGCAAATCTCGAGACTTGTCAAATTTTCCATAATAATTTATTTTTACGGGCAAGGTTATTAGCCTTGCGCCATACAATACTAGATTTACGTCTCGTAAATTCATATCTTACAAATCAAGCTGTCAGAATTGATCCATTTCAATGCGGCACTTCAGCATTATATTTGGAAGTCGTAAGTTTAGACCTTACAAACCAAATATCCAGAGAATAAGGTGGAAAAACAGCTCAATTCGCATTTCATATTAAATTTGCCTGTCGGAGATTCATATCTTACAAATCAAGCCGTCAACCTCGGTGTGACAAAGTATTTCAATTCGACATTTTAATACTAGATTTGCACTCGTAAGTTCGATCTCACAAACAATATTGTCAGATTTGATATTGTGACGCATATGATAATCAACTGGACATCAGGCAGGTTTCCAAAACAAAGTACTGGAAAACTGGAGACTATGATCAGTAATAACGATAAGTCACCAGTGAGAGAAGTGTCACCGGGAATGAGAAAGAAAAAGTCTGGGGAGAAATGAAGTAATGGTTGTCATTAGCGGACGAATAAAGTTTAAATAGGAAATTGATTTCACGGCTCTTAATTCATGAGAATAATTAATCCAGCAAACCCTAGGCTCGCTACAATATGAATGGGGATTTCAATTCGTACTTCAAGACTATATTCCGTACTAGTCAATTCTGATCTTACAGATCAATTCTTCAGAATTAAGGGGAAAGGCACATCAATTTGGCATTGAATTTGAACTCGCAAGTTTATTATATCGTATAAATCGAATAATCAGAGTTAATGTGAAAAAAACATTTAAATTTGTTATTTCGACATTAAATATCCACGTGGACGATTAGATCCTACTATAATTCGTATTTTAACATTATGTTTCTGAGACGTAGGTTTCGATCTTAGGAATTAAACTATTAGAATTGGTGCATTTCAATTCAGTATTTTAGCATCACATTCGATACTCGTAAGTGTAGATCCGACAAACCAAATCCTCAGAGATGATGTGGAAAAGTATTCCAATTTTGCACCTCAACGTTATTTTCAGAAATCGTACATTTATAACTTTTAATTCAAATTCTCAGGGGTAAAGATAAAAAAAGTGAATTCAACCCTCATACGTTGTATTTCACACTAGTAAATACGTTGTACTTCATACTAGTAAATCTTGATCTTAAAAATCAAGTCGACCGAGTTGAAGTGGGAAAACATTTCATTAGATTGGGAACTCGTAAGTTTAGATCCTACAAATGAAATTTTTCGATTGTATTTAAAAAAAATATGTTTTCACGTCTCAACCATTAATTTAGCAAATCACAATTCAGAGATTGAATAAAGCTCGTTAGAATATGCCAGAAGCGTCCAAGGAAGAAGTCGACTTTTAGTACTGTGAATGCTGTAAGAACTTCGTCTCATATTAGACAGTGCATTTCTACTACATCTCGCCTTAGACCACCCAAAGAAAAAAGTCCCCTTAGACCACCAATTGATATTAGTTTTGATCTAAAGTAGCTGCTTCTTTACTTGTTATGTATGCAGTTTAAATCGAGTGCGTTTCAAATCGATATCCTTAAATCAATTGGAAATATAATACGTTATCGTGCGTCTGAAGTGCCTCCAACGACACCCCAGATTTTGGAATCTACCTTAAACAGTCATAGATTGGAATTATGGAATCATTTCTCTTGAATCTCAACGATTTACATATAGCGTAGACCAAATAGTTGTATTACCGTAGTTTTCGACTACAAATTGAGGCGTCTTTATCAGAGTTTTCAAAACTTGTCATAATCAAAAGAACGTAAGATGAACAATTTTGACACATCCGACTCTTTACTACTACTAGAGGCAATCGAAACAAAATAGTTACAGCCCTTTGGTTTTCGACTATAAAGTCAAGCCTTTTTATCAACGTTTTCAAGCACTTTCGAAATTTAGGACTTTGGCATGTTCGATTAACTATTTTGATTATTTTGACTATATAAACGTTCCATGAATTATCTTCAACATAATAGTTGTACTCCTGTAGTTTTTGTCTGCAAAGTGTGGCACTCTTATCACGCTTTTCGAATCTTGTCAACATCAAAAGAACGTAAGATGAAAAATGTTGACATATCCGGCTGATTATATTGAATATTTACTATTCCCTGAATCAATCTGAATAAAATAGTTGTATTCGTTCGGTTTTTGACTGCAAAATCAGGCCTACGAGTATATAGCAAAGTTTTCGAAAGCAGCTAAATCTAGGAATGTAGTTTTGACATATCCGACTAGCTATACTCTCTAACTACCATTTCCTGAATTAACTTAAACAAAATGGTTGTTTTCTGCGGTTTTATCTACGAAGTGAGGCCCTCTTATCGAAATTGTCAAACTCAAAACAACGTAAGTTGAAAATGTTTGACATATCTAACTGACTGATCTCTGAATCATTCTGAACAAACTAGTTGTATTCTTCCGGGATTTGACTACAAAGTCAACCCTTTTTCGGACAGTTTTCAAGCCCTGTTAAAACTGTAAAGGTGGACGCCTATGTCGCTGTCTGTACGACTATTAACCATTCCCTCAATCAGCCTGAACAAAGTGGCTTTATCCCTCTTTGTTTTGGCCTACAAAGTCACTGCTCGTCAACCATCAACAAATTGTACCATTTTTTGGATCAAATTTTCTGGACATGCGCCGTAAATAAGACTAATGAATATTTTTTTCGAACATTCAAGCAGATGGAGAACTCTTTTTCTGTGCATAGGCACATGTAACGTAAATCGAGACTTTGGCAGACGGTGCTCCAATACTCTTAATATATAAATGTTGTTGTAAAAATTGGTAGGAAAATTGTACAAATAGATCACTTTTCGGATTTAAAAAAGAAAACAAGTTATAAAACCAAAATTAAAATGAAAATAATAATAATAAAACTGAAACTAAAATATATTTCAAGAAAACAATTTTTAGAGCTGATAGGAAATTTAATACTTTTCGAGAATTAATAAAATGATATTTAATAACTAGAAAAAGATAACAAAATTAATACATAAGGAGAGAAATACAAAAATAATTAAATAAAGAGTATTAAATAATTAAATATTTAAAAAGTGAAAATATTGAATTAAAAAAAAAAAAGATTTAATGAAAAGAGATAAATAAATAAAAAAAAAAAAACTATAAATGTAAACACGATTCATCGTTTCCACAATTGAGTATCACCACCACTGTACCAAACATTAATGTAACATAAGTGATCCTTAGTTATTCACTTAGACGAAGTAAAATCCATACCTAAGTATCAGAACCACTTCGAATATCATGCATGTAGGGTCCACAATTCTGGATGAAAAGCTTAGATTACTGTTTTTCAGTTTAGATGAAGAAAACGCAGAAAAGCGATTTGTAATTGAATTATTTCGAGTGAAAAGAAGACTTTCTCAATGACTGTTAGATACTCTCAAGTTTAGGTGTAGTAACATTTCGTTATAGTATTGTTTGTTTTAAATTGATTTTATAACAAGAGTTTATGTTATAGAAGAGCGTTACTACCATGATACTAGTACTAGTTTATTGAAAACATTTGTATGAAAAAACATTTCAGAAGAAGAAGTCTAGGGACTGCAGAGCTAGAGCCTACAAAAGCAGGGAGTTTTACAATTAAAAGACCGATTTTTGAGTTTTAATTTAAGGTATCTAAGAAGTGAAATGTTTGCCACATTTCTTAGTTATACCTTGAAAATGTTTACTTTATAATTCCTGCTTTTGTGGCATCAAGAGCTCTAAGTGTGACCTAGAACGCCGGAGAAATCGTTGAGTATTACAAGAAATTTACATTTGCTGGATTCTAATAGCTGTAACCATTGACAACAGTGGAATCTGGATGAATACAACTTTTTACAACACGTAGTAGTGTGATGAGTTCCAGCTCTTCAACTGTTTAGGTTGGTTTTTGTTTTCTCTTTTTTGTTTTAATGGGAGATTCAGAGGTTAGTTAATGTGTGTTTCAGTCCTCTTGAGAAACTATTAATTTTTTAATTACAATTATAATTAAAGAACTGACACAATATGTGTATTGTTGTGATTATATACTGCGTTTAACAAATTATTTAAGAAGATATACGAAAGTTACATGGTTCTCCCAGTATTTTATATATATATATATATATATATATATATATATATATATATATATATATATATATATAAAATATATGTTTTATAGAATGTATTAAATATCAACGCTCCCTTTATTTTATTTTTCTTTATTCAAGATAAGAGTAGAAAATAAGCTGTGTTCTGCAACACAATTCTTTGGATGTACCATATAACTACTCAGCAATAGTACCATAACTACAATAGACTAGCATAGATCCTAATTTTGACCACATACAGCAATAGCAATAGTTCTTATTTGACTTAAGTATTTTGTTAACAACGAAAAGAAAGTTGTACAATAATTGTTAGGCAAGTTAATGTATATGTTATTAACCTTATTTAAGCGTCAACTTTCAAAGATGACCTCCAAGAAAACAGGTTCATAAGAAAAATTACAATCTGACCGTAAAGAAACAAATAAATTCAACGATTGCTTTCAGATCTGAGGGTGAAGAACGCAAAAAACTATTCACAGCTTCACTTGCTAGATGTCAAGCTGTCGATTGAGAATGTGTATAAATCTTTCAACCTTAATGCAGAAACAATTTTTTATTTCAAAATATATGTTAAATCTGTACGCTTAGAATAAAACAAAACAAAGAAAAGGTTTACTCATCTGTCTTAAGCAGATACTAATATTGAAAGCTACACACACAGCGGTCTTTCCTCAAACCTTAAGCAATCGAAAATTAATGAAGATGTCCCATTCAAATATTTCCTTATCAAGCAAGTGAGACTCCACAGACTCACAACTTACGAATTTTCACAAATGATTACTTGGCCTTTGTAATCTTTGACGAAAAAAAATTTATTTTCTTTCTTTATGCTTGGAATTCATAAGAATTTCAGTCGGGTTTTAAAAATTCGAATTCTAAATTGAGCTCCACTTTGAAAATACGCGAAATATATTAAAACCAGTCTTATAATTATGTTTCTAAAAACAAATCATGTTTGCAGAACTTCAAAATATTTACTGATCAAGTCTTGAAATATTTTGTTTTAACTAGGGAGACCTTAAGCTGAGGGTTACTAAAACAAGAAAAAAGACCAATCAAGGTTTAGTTTTGAAATTACGTGGTGTGTGGTACTTCTCCAACAAGTTCCTAGAATAAATTTCTCTCCTTACTTATAAAAAGATATTGTTCATTGAAAATTAATATTAAAGAGTATAGAAACCCGCCACGAGTTTTCCTTTTACCGATGTGTGTTTATTAGAGCTGAAGCTTTACATTAAAAGAAATTCAAATTAATTTTCATTGCAATACAACATCATCAATGCATTGCATGTTTCTAAATGTTACCATCAAAAAGCTATTTATCAGAGTTCCCGAAAATTAAACTAATTATTTCCATCAAATTACACTGCATAACCACTATTATTGTATACCTGAAGTTCTGGTTGCTTTCAAAATAATTCACTGTGCAAAACTTCAAACTCGAACCTGGTCCAAGGCAAAAGTATCAACAATATTTTTTTGTTCCTAAAACAAATCAAACTAAAGTATAAGCCATAATTAGAACAATAATCAACTGATAAATATTAATGCGAACGTATATCATCGTACGAGTAAAATGTATCTTTATATCTATATCATTGTCTAAAAGAACCAAGCAACAGACATTCCAGTGTCCCCGGCTTGAACACAAACAAACCCATGTGAATCAAAGGATACGAACAGACGCACTCAAAAAAGTGAGTTCGCTTTTTATTTCATTATATTCTTTTTTGAAATTAAATGAACAAATTTAAAAAATAAAAAAGAGACAAAAAATAAGAAACAAACAAAATTATTTATTTCATCCGCAGATGAATTTATACATTTTCTCACGTACATATTTTTGTTTTTTTCTTCTATTTGATTCTCAATTTACAGGCAAAGCGTATTGTAAAAATACTCCGAATGCAGAAGTTTCAATTTTGCTAATAAAAACCTTAGAGTGCAAATGAATTGAGAATAAAATTATTAACAAATTCTGAAAACAAAACCTTGCATATTTGATGTACACAAAAAAGAAACAAATTAAATTAACCCAAAAATTTGTTGAAGAAAAAATTAAAAAAAAAAACTCCCACAAATATTTAATCAGGTTATAAGATCTATACTATACTTAAAATCTCGGTGAATTTTAGTATTAATTTTTGAAAAAATGAATTTATTAGATTATCGCCGCAATGGTGAGTGCTAGATAATACAATTATCTCTCCATCAAAACACATGTACGACAATTTAACCTAAATATATCTACATAAATATATATACACATACGAAAAACTTCAATAACTATTAAAACAAAAAAAAAAATCAAAAAAGAAACTTCAAAAATCCATAAAAAAATGTTAAAACTGCAAAAAAAAAATTCGAAAAAAAATTTTTTTTATTTATAAGGTTGAGTGCAAAAAGAAAAAGCGAATGATTATAGATGTAAACATTAAACAAAAAAAAAATAAATAAAAAACAATTCAAACAACATTTCTTGACTATTTCGTAAATGAGAGGAACGCAAAGAAAATTTATTTCGTAAGAGTTGTGATCAATTAAAATATAATTATATAACAACAATTTTGAATTTTATGAATATTCACTATTTAAAATGTAATATTACAATTTAGAATTAATTTTGGGATTTTCGTAGATTATAGGATGGCTTCATTAGTGTTGATTAAAATTTCAACTTCGACATAATTTTAAATTTGTTCTTGCGCAATAAAATAAATATAATTATTGTATTATTAATTAAACAAACACTGAAAAAATATATATGATATCTATCTTTAAACAAAATACTTAATATAATACACATTTTAATCAATTCTTTGGTAGACGTTAAGGAAACACAATTTAATTATAATACTATATATTTTTATATAAGAGACTAAGAAGCGATTTAAGATTTGACTCTGGACGTAAAAGATTAACAACTATTTTTAAGGGAACCACAAACTCAAGCCGCTGTAACTCCATAAAATAATGAAGTACATAGACAATGTTAGATATTTGTACTTTTTTATTGAAAGTATTTAAATAAAGACGAGCTAAATTGTTTGCCTAGGTTGAAGATATTGCGTTTCTGTTCGTATTATTATAACAATAATATTACACATGAGCATATATATGTATTGGCGAACCACCTCACTGGTGTTACAGTCAAGCCAATACATAAAAGTTCCCTTGGTAGGTGTTGCTTTTTATTTCAGTCTAAACATAGATTATTGAGTAATTTTTTAGAGTTTTTAGTGAAACAAGTAGTGTTATTAGAAACATGAACCACATAATTATGCCAAGAATAAGGCGTAGCTTAAAAAATATATATTGATCCTTTAGGTTCTACCAAATTAAATCTTGCTTTGAAAATCAATCCTACGACTGATTATTAAATTGCGCAAGAAAACTATATGTACATTTTGATATATATCCTCTTTTTTCTTATATATATATGTATGAACCCTTTATTCTAAAAGTGATCTAAATTAATTTCAGTAGTCATAACAATATGCTCAATTTAATGCTATCTTTTCATTCATAAAATATCTTTATTGTTATTATTTAAAAGCAGTAATTTTTTGTCAAAAAACAAACTTAAACATATTGATTTTAAATTAATGAATTTACATCACTGTTAAAAATTAAACAGTTCATATACATGTGATATTAGGTTTGGTTCAATGATTTTCTGTTTCCTTAATTTTAAAGTGTCATGAAATTATTAGCAATCCTTATTTCACAGCAGACATACCAACTAATTGATTGACAAAATTTTTATCGAGATTGAAGTGTCAAGTTAAAAAATTCATTATATTTTACAATTTCACGAAGATAATGAGAGAAATACTGAACAGGATCTTAGAAACGATTTGTGATATTTATGGTGTAGGTGATTGATCAGGAAAGTTTTCATCCGCTTTCCTACTGGAAATCTAGATGTGAAAGATGCTTCTCGTTATGGTGGGGCCCCCACCGAAAAGGGCGATCAAATTGTGGATATAGCTCAAAAAGACCGACAGGTAAGTACTTACTATATAGTTAAGGAATTAAAGATCGGCCAATGAAATGGTATGAATCCATTTCTAAGATTCAAAGGAAACATTCAACCATTGAACTAAGTACAAAAAAAAAAAAAAAAAAAAAAAAATCTGAACCGAATTTCTATTTGCGAATCGCTGTTAAAACGGACGAAATCAAGTGTATGGTAACAGGTGTTGAGAATTGGATCACATACGATAATCTTGTTGAAAAACAATTTTGATCGAAAAAGAGTCATACGATTTGTGAACAAAGCCGGCATTGCCTGAAAGGAAGGTGCTACTGTGAGTTTGACGAAATTACTAGGAATTCGCCCAATATGACTACTACTGCCAATTTTGTTTATGGTCTAGCTTTTCTTATCCTAACGCTCTTCTTCATCTCGCACTGTGATTTAACATTTAAAAGGTGTCTAAAAATCCCTTTCGTGAAAGTGTTCCAAATAAGTAAGGTAAGTCCGATCGAAATCCTTATTCTTACCCCCGCTGCCAGCAATAAATGCGGTTGAAGCGGGAAATGAAAGAAAAGACACAAAAATTGGTGAGCAGAAAGTGAGGGATGTTTCATCTGGCAACGACAAGCCGCATATATCCAGTAAATTTTGAGAGCAAACTTCCGATATTTCAAATGAGCAATTATTTCGATCTCCGCACTGTGGCCTATAATTGAGATAAATACGATTTCGGAAACACTTGCGTCAGTTTTTCAGAGACAACACCCTAGAAATCTGCAATCAAAGAATAATAAACTCAAGCCGAAAGTGATCGAAAAAGAGAGAATCTGGATAAATAAAACTTTTTGAATTTTTAACTTTTAAAAAACGCCGAAAACTTTTCCAGTCTTCCATTGAATTATTGTATGTGCTATTCATAGATTATGTTCGAAATCCAATATTTTTTCGCTAGATAGTACAGTACGGGAAAGAGACCGACAGGGCGGCCGCGACGAAGATGGGAGGACAATGTTAGGTTGGACCTCGAGGAGATCGGATCGGATGGTCGAACGTGGAAGGAGAGCGCACAGGAGAGGGAACAATGGTAGAGCCAAGTCGGCGAGGTCATGAACTTCCAGGTTCCTACAGATAGAATAGACATACCATATACTAGAAGAATAGGTCACTTTTTTATTTTCGGTATTATAATCGTCAAACGTGTAAACAGACCGAAACCATCACCCGCTAGAGGACGAACACTTCTCTGCGGAAATCTATTCCTTCTGTAGTATGGGAAGATCGTTTTATAAAATGACTGAAGTCGGCACAAAATGGCACAGGACAGGGAACAATGGTGGAGTCGAGTTGTTGAGGTCATGAACTTTCGGGTTCCTACAGGCCAATAAATAGTAGTAGTAGATAGTACAGTATTGTTATATCAGGTCGGCTGAAAAGTATGTAGGCTGACACATAGATGATGTTACTAGAGATAAATCCATATGATTTTTAGTTAGTACTAACCTTCAAACGGTACGTGTGTAAATTTAACAGCTGTTGGACAATTAGTTCGTGAGATACAGCATTGGTACTGAAGCAACTGTTGTTATTGTAAAAAAATGGATAAAAAAGAAATTCGTGTGTTAATGAAGCATTGCTTTGTCATGAAAAAATATACTGTTGAAGCCAAAGATTGGCTTGAGAAACATTATTCGGATTCTGCACCAGTTGAGAAGTGGTTTGCTAAATTCAAACGGAGCGAAATGAGCACCGAAGACGATATACGGAGCGGACGCCAGAAAGAGGCTGTAAAGGACGAAAACAAAAAGAGTTCAAAAAATACATGGGTGGACTGAAAAGTTTCCGACCTCTACGTGAAGTAAGCAGCACTCGCCAATAAAGCATCAATGTAGTTATGCCTCTTTTGACAGTTACTTACTAAAATTTCAAGCATTTTTGACTCGTAGTTTTTATTTGAGAGTCGTTTGAGTCAGTCGATGTGTGTTTTTGTGAAAATGGACAAAATTGAGTATCGAGCGGTCATTAAATGTTTGTTTTTGAAAGGCAATACACCTACGCAAATCAAAGATGAGTTGGACTCTGTGTATGGGGACTCTGCACCCTCATTTCATCATCATCGGCACTACAACTGGGATCCGGTCTTGGCCTTATTTAACAAATCTCTCCACCGGTCCCGATTTGGAGCCGATGTCATCCAGTTGGCCACTCCCAGACTCTGGGCGTCCTGGTCTACGCCATCCTTCCATCGCAGACAAGGTCTGCCGCACTGTCTTCTTCCATACATCCTGCCAGAAAGGTCTTTCCGGGCGGGCTCCTCTTAGCTCGAATCTAAGTGTCCCACCCACCGGAGTCTACCGAGCTTCAAGGTAGATTGCGTACAACTCGTGGTTGTAGCGTCTCCGGAATCGTTCTCCCTCACATACGGGGGCAACAATTCTCTTTAAGACCTTCCTCTCGAACGCGGCTAAGAGTTCGGAGTGCCTTTTATTGAGCACCCAGGTCTCGGATCCATACATGGGTACTGGTAAGAACATGGTCTTGTACAGCAGTAGCTTGGATGGGTAAATTTCGGGATTTAAAGAGCCTTGATAGACCATAGTCAGGGATCATTTCCCACAGTGAAATTTTGGGCAGCTGAATTTAATCGTGGCCGTGAGAGTTTGGGACACTAAACATTCGGGACGTCCAGTTCATCAAAAATAGACGACCGTTGAATTAAAGTGAGAAAGATAGCAGAGGCTATGAAAATGTGTAAAAAACGTGTTTGTCACATATTAAATCAAAATTTAAGGATGAGAAAGCTGTCCGCGCGTTGGGTGCCGCGTTTGCTCACGTTAGATCAAAAACGTGTTCGAATGAACATTTCCAACACTCTGTTGGCGCAGTTTAGGCGCCGATTAATTACTGTCGATGAAACTTGGATACACTATTATACACCCGAATCAAAAATACAGTCAGAACAGTGGACTGCAAGAGGGGAATCGGCTCCAAAAAAAGTAAAAACTGTTTTTTCGGCTGGGAAAGTGATGGGGACTGTTTTGGAATAGTAATGGAGTTGTCTTAATCGATTTTCATCAAAAAGGAAAACCTTTACAGGAGCATACTACGCATCATTACTTGATCAACTGAAGGCAGAAATTGCGGAAAAACGGCCACGTTTGCAGAAAAAAAATCCTGTTTCACCAAGGCAACGCACCTACTCACACCTCAGCAGTTGCAAAGGCGAAAATCCACGATTTACGGTTTGACTGTTTGAACATCCGCCTTACTCACCAGATCTAGCCCTAAGTGACTTCTTTTAGTTCCCCAATCTAAAAATTGCACTCGGAGGACATCAATTTTCGTCAAATGAGGAGGCAATCACTTTTGTGAACAGTTATTTGGCAGAGAAAAACGCCGAGTACTATTAGAACGGGTTAGAGAGATGGGAGCATTGGTGGGTGAAGTGTGGAGAATTACAAGGAGACTATATAGAAAAATAAAAATAAATTTTAAGAAAGAATGTCTTTTACCTTTGTTAGGTCGGAAACTTTTCAGCCCCCCCCCCCCCCCCCCCCCCCCCTTGTAGTTATGAATGCCGTAAATTGGAGTTGATCGACATAGCTAAAACTCTTTAGATATCAAAAGAGTGTGTTGGACATATTGTGCATGAATATTTGGACATGCGAAAGTTAAGTGCAAAGTGGGTGCCGCACGAGCTCACAATCGAGCAAAAGTTTCAACGTGTCGTGGAGTCGGAGCAATGTTTAGCGATATTCAACCGTAATAACAACGAATTTTTCCATTGATATGGGACTTCATCACTCCTCTCCAGAGTCCAATCGACAATCAGCCGAGTGAGACAGAGGCCTATTTTGAGGCTAAAAGGAACTCGTAGTATAAAAATGGTATCAAAAAATTGCATGACCGCTATAATCGTTGTGTCACCCTCGATGGCAACTATGTTGAATAATAAAATCGATTTTTACCAAAAAAATATGTTTTACTATGTTAGCGTACGAACTTTTCAGTCGACCTGATATATGTTATATCTTATGCAGTGCCGATTAAAAAAAGTCAGATTTATACTCGTTAGAAAAATTACATCATCTACTAAAAAGAGAAATTCCTTGACAATTTGTTGATTACTCCTTTATTCAGTTGTCAGGTATAAAGTGTAAAATAAGGAACTTAACAAAGAGAAATTCGATATATTTGTGGCTCAAAAAAAGAATCGTAAAAATCAGCAGCCTGTAGAAAAACGGCCACTTTTGCAGAAAAAGGAAATTCTGTTTCACCAAGACAACGCGCCGTCTCACACCTCAGCAGTTGCCATGGCGAAAATCCATGAATTACATTCTCACATACCCACGACCGTGGTCGGATGCGCTATGGAGTCGAATCACGTTCTCCACTACCATGCAAAACTCCGTAATTGGTGCCCCCGCGAGATGTATACACAGAGCAAACATTCCGCAATAGTAAGCCAGAACTTCACGTCACATCCTTGCTCTGTCACACTGCACAAAAAGATCGTAATGGAATTACTGGCGAGGGAGTAGTGTGTCTTTTGACGGATTATGCACACATAACCGTATAGCGTTTGAAATAATAGTGAAGAAGATCGTGTGATTCGAACTGACGCTATGACAGCTCGAATCACGAAAAAAATTTTACCTAAGCGTTACTCATCAGGCTACTGACCGTGTTTAGAATTTGATTTCCAAACTCGACTATACTCCACTGATGTGAATTATTTTTGTTGTCGCTTGGTATACGGTTCTGATGTATTTTTCTTATTCGATTTTTCGTTCGTTGTTCTTCACTATTTTTGCTTGTGAATCGTGTGTGTATCTGTTAGAATCGCCACACCACTCCCGCGGCAGTAACTTCGTTACGATCACATTCGTATGCGGACGGTGGACGAACGAGAGAAACGAGAAAACGTCGGAGGCTGTGCTCTATGCGGAAGTCGTGACCGTGTGTGAAGTTCTGCTTTACTATGGGAAGTGTATGCTGTGTGTACAGATCACGTCGTAGTCACCAATTATAGCGTTTGAAATAATAGTGAAGAAGATCGTGTGATTCGAACTGACGCTATGACAGCTCGAACCACGAAAAAAATTTTACCTAAGGGTTACTCATCAGGCTACTGACCGTGTTTAGAATTTGATTTCCAAACTCGACTATACTCCACTGATGTGAATTATTTTTGTTATCGCTTCTGGTTTATTTTTCTTATTCGATTTTTCGTTCGGTGTTCTTCACTAATTTTGCTTGTGAATTGTGTGTGTCTGTTAGAATCGCCACAACCGTAGCAAAGAATACTGCATCAAAAGAGAAATGGAAAAATTAATTGAGACATCCTCGCAATAGGGAACGTAAAGGGAAACAGATTTAAAAATGTCGGTATAAAGATTGGTGGTAGCATTTTCTACCACCAGGTTTTTTTTACACTAACGCGCGCACAAACGGGGATTTTGAAGTACCCTTATATATCAGAGCACAGTTAGAGCGGATGGAGAGGAAGGCGATAAGGAAAGGAGGTGTCGATGTATATCGGTTTTGAATGCCTAGACATCACAACGACGAGGAAACACATGGTCAGGCAGAGCATTCCACATTCGTGTGATTCAGCTAAAGAATGCTGTGGGTGTTCTTTAAAGTCTTTCTCAACTTAACCTGTCTTTTCCCTCACCCACAAGACACCATACCTCCCAGCAGCATTTTTCATGCAAGGAAATCTCTCCGACGGCATACATAATTCCGAACTTTTCTGGTTCATACTCCATGAACCAATTTACATCTCCTATCGGCTCAGGTTGTCATCAATTAACGATAAACAAACGCTGGCCAGCGTATTGCGGAATCAGCTGCAACCGATATTCCCTTCTACCAGACATAATTGTATATCGCATCTATCCCTTAAGGTTCGCTGAGTTGCGACCAATTTCCTAATCACTATACGGCCGAGCATTTAATTTAGGCATGAACATGATCATTTATTTACCCACGTTCATGGCCCATAAAGAGCCATCGTCTAACCCAAACAAATAACCCATAGCTACCGTCGCTGAGTTTTCTGTGGACTTAACGTCCATGAACAATTTTCCCTATTCTGCTATAGACCCATTCGGCTAAAGCAAATAGACCCAATCTCTGGTGGAACTATCGTCACCAGCAGATATCGTTTACAACGGCATTTCCCTGGAATCTTAAGTAAATACAATGACGATCCTTTGCAACATAGGCACATCATGAACATTGCATAGCGTTTTTGTTTACCTTGTAACAAAAACCTATTTTCGTTCCCAGGCGTACATCATCAACGATCTATGGCCACATCGCCGCGCCCCCTTATGATCGTACATTGTTTGATCAGGTGTTCGCTGACCATTGTCTGCATTGAAGGGCATCGAACTTGCCTATACAGTATAAGAAAATTCTCCCACGCTCGATCACGATTGGTCGCCGCCAAGTTGATTGTTTTGCTCCTCCTCCATCAAGGCAATTCACCACCATTGAATCTGATGGATGTGAGTTGCATCTTAGAGTCAAATTTCATCCCTCGACTGGTACTCGTCGGAGTACACAATTAGTTAAAGTATTATTATAACTTTCGGTAACTACAAATTAATGAAAATTAGTGACCTGAAGCTGTAACAAGTAATCAGCTAAATTAAGTACATTAGCAACATTACCTTCAGTAATGTCAATTTAAGTGTTGTGAACAATTGACATCAGTCGAAATAAAAACACAACTAAACAAAAAAACCGCAAAGTGTATTTATCGTTTTTATAATTGTTGTGAAGGATTCATCGGTGGTATTTCGCTTAATCCGCGTCCGTGCTGACGCATTACTGACAAATACCTACAATACCTCTCTATGTTTTTTTTTTTTTTTTGTGCGCCTGAAGTTCACTTTCAACGTGAACTGATGCGCATTCACAGATTGACGGGTATCGCGGGAAAATGTCGAAGGGACGGAACACTTTCCGCAAGTTCAGTTGACAACGACCGTGATAACGACCCAAAGCATTCATCTACTATGAGCTACTACAAGGCCAGACAGTTGATTTGGGCCTCTTCTATCAACTATTGTACCGTTCCAAGCTAGCGATCTATCAGAGTGGCCACAATTTGCCAAAAAGAGAGATGTTCTGTTCCACCAGAATTACGTCCGGCCACATGTGAATAATGACTCGCCAAAAGCTCCAAGAGCTTCACGTTTTTCGTAATACACATCAAGGCTTCTATGAGAGTAATGCCTTTCTTAAAGTGGCAACAAATTATAGAAAAAACCGGTGCACCAATCTGAACCATGTTAAATAAAATCTTGAAATAAATATAAAAATAGCAAATTTCTTTTTCCCCAATCTAATATACGACCTCCTTACTGATCGTCAATATGGATATCACAGCCACTGGTCCACAACAGATCTCTTCGGATACCTTATCGATAAATGGAGTAATTTTCCTAGTGTATACCTCACACTTGGCGCAAGGCTAATAACCTTGCCCGTAAAAATAGATTATTATGGAAAATCTAGCAAGCCTCGAGACTTGTTAAATAAGGCCAAGACCGGATCCCGGTTGTATTGCCGATGATGATGATGAAGATACCTCATACTATTTGACAAAGTTGGCACCCAGTTGTATTTTAAAGATTCTAAGTGTCGCAACTGGTATAACTACCAAAAAAGGGGTTGTCGATAACCATGAGAATCATCGGATCGCGAAGATTAAGATGGACCAGGCATGTAGCGAGATTGACAGAACCGTTCGTCGAATCTTTAACTGAAAACCAACTGGAAGGAGACCTGTGGGAAGACCGCGACAGAGACGGAATAACAATGGCAGTGAGGAAATGGAATCAGATGGCGAAGTGTGGAGGGAAAGTGTGCAGAACAGGGAACAGTGGCGTATACAAATTAATAAGGTCACTATTTCGGGTCCCTACAGACCAATAAATATAATAAATATAGATTTTCAAGAATTTATAAAGAGAAAATTATTCCATCGAATATCTTGAAATTATGATGGCGTATTTGTATGTAAAGTAAATTTATTGTATCAAAATAATCATTCAACAATTTATAAGCTCCTTATTCTCCATTTCTCACTATATACCCGGTGCTCCTTAAAAGGCTGCCGTTCAAAGCCTATTTGAGATCCACCATTGGAAACTGAGTCCACCTAAACTGAAAAGTTAATCACTTCATCTGTCATTTATATGGAACCAACTTTGTCACATTGTATACCTCCGATGCATTCAACAGCCTACCCTTTTGATCGAATTGCACTCATGGGCTGTTTACGAAATGGTCAAAAGGCAGGAGACTATCCATAATAACCCATCAATTTAGGTTGTACTTAATGACATTAAATTAAGGCAGACTTTCCTCTGAGCTCCACACTGTCACCCCATTAACTTGTTTCCACAGAAGGTTGTGGAATTATAAATTAACCATGTTTCAAATTATCTTTAAACATACGATCTCCATACACACATCCCAATTTGTTTTTCGCAGCAACAAATTTACAAGAGGTCAAACAATAAAGTTAGAGTTTTTGAAGGCTATTTCAACAGCCATTGCTTAATTTCCACCCTTTTCATCCCCTATCTCGCAAATATTGTAATTTTTATTCTAAAGAATTACAGAATTCTCTAAACGAGAGCCACACAAAATAAACACACACATGTCTATGTACAATGACCATTCCCAGCAAATTTGCCATTACCTTACCATTGTATACTTATGTACCTGACAATTCGTTGATGGGGGGTTCAGGCAAATCGAGAGCCGAAGCCCATTTCAATGAATCGGTAAATGGTGAAGTGGGCGTAAATTTGTGTCCTGATATAAAACTCTTTCGTGGACTTAAAACAGTCATGGCCGCTCGTGGTGTGTTGAAAATTCGCCTTCTTGTTGGTAAAATCGTGGTTCAGCAATTGTCTTTTGTAAATTAAAACCCACCCCCCTTGCACAAAACAAATTAAGTGAAATGAAAATAAACTGATTCATCGTTCGTCTTAATGTCGGTAGTACAAGAATGTTATAATTTATGAAATATACGTTTACTTAAATCAAAACGAACTATTTTTGTGTATATATATATGCAGGTAGCAGCAAAACTCCACAGGAGATATCAGTGAAGCAACCACGACACTGTTACGTAATCCCACATCAAGTAATCGAAATCAACGGCTTGACACTGGCGTGTGGAGGTACCGACACACATATTCTCGGAACCGGCCTCATCAAAAGCAATAAGATTACGCTCCATATAAAAGATGTGAAATTTATTAATGACCGAATATCGGTGCCAAAGATACAGTGCCCACGGTACAATCATGTACTTATAAACGTTCACGCCCCAACAGACTCTACCGCAAACAAACGAAAGACACATTCTACGAGACCCTAGCGGCAGTATTTGATGGGATCTCATCATTCGATCTTAACGCGAAAATTGGAAAGGAAGATATCTTCCAACCAACTATAAGTAAAGAAATCCTACACGACGTTCCAAATGATGGAATTCGAATTATCATGTTCAGCGTCAAAAGATCTGGTAGTGGAAAGTACGATGTTCAAGCACAAGTAAATTCATAAGGCCATATGGATATCACCCGACGTCGTAACGTATAACCAAAACGACCACTTCCTCATAGACAAAAGACACCACTCGAACATCCTTGACATAAGATCATATAGAGGAACAGATTGCGACTCCGATCATCTTTTAGTGATGGGCAAAATTAGGAGTCGACTCGCAGCAAACCCACATTGGCAGTCACAGGAGACGAGCAAAAAATTCGACACGGAAAAACTAAAAGACCTGCGCAAAAGGATTGAATATCAAGACGAATGGGAGCAGTGGGGAATAGGAAGCCTATAGTGTGGACACTAAATGGGCATCGATCAGAGACGCAACCAAACAGACAGCCCAAAAGGTATTAGAATTTAAGAAAACAATTAAGTCCACCTGGCGCAAGGCTAATAATCTTGCCCGGAAAAACAAATTATTATGGAAAATTTAACAAGCCTCATACTAGTTAAATAAGGCCAAGATCGAATCACGGTTGTAGTGCCGATGATGATGATGATTAAGTCCAAACTTTGGTTTGACCATGAATGTAGGACGAAGATCGAAGAACGTAAACGCCACAGCGTGATCCACTTAGAAAGATATGATGAAGTCAACGCGGGAAAATACGCGACGATTTGGAAAGAGACAACGGGGCTTTTCAAACGCAAAAAACGCGAATGGGAGAAGACTAGAATCGAACAAATTCAAGCAAACGCCGGAGCAAAGAAGATCAGAGGTAAAATAATTCGAGATGCAAACACCTGTCTGGCCACAGAAACAAACAATATCGTCACAAGATGGAAGTAGTACTTTGGCGGATTTTATTGTCGATTGGCTGGTGTTCTGCCGAACACTGTTTAAACGCAGAAAGAAACACACTGGAACAAAGAGGGAATTGCCGTCACCAATTAAACGCACGAATATTTTGTTTTTATTATATTTTATTGGTTTATTATTTTTTTTATAATTTGTTTAGTTTACAATTGATTCTCCTCGTTTCGTATACTACACTTTATGTTAATACTTGGACGCACGGTAATATTGAATGCACGGATGAATAAGCTAATAAAACTATTTTTGAAAACAGAAATCGCGCTCGTATTTACGAGGGTTGCCTCTTATGTTTCGGGATTTGGCAACCCTAGTGTTGCAATCCGGCAATTGACAGCTCTGTCGTAAAGTTGGACATTTTTGAGGTTATACGCACTCAGAACGTTTTGACATACGAGCGCTATTTGTGTTGTTTACAGTAACTTAAAAGATTCATCTCGGCCCAAAAATGGAATTAAATCGTCAACATTTTCGTGCGATTATTTTTTACAACTTTCGGCGTGGATTAACTCAGCAACAGTGCATGGATGAACGTAATTCAATTTTTGGTGATGAAGCTCCATCAAGGACCAGTGTTTATCGATGGTATGGTGAATTCAATCGTGGTCGTAGTTCACTCCAAGATGAATTTCGTGAAGGTCGTCCAAAATCAGTTGTTGTTCCGAAAACCGTTGATGCTGTGCGCGAATTGATATTGGAAGATCGTCATGTGACCTATCAATAGATTGAGACAACCTTAGGCGTTAGTGGGACCAGCATACATTCAATATTGCATAAACATTTGACTGCCAAAAAATTTGTTCGCGTTGGATCCCACACAATTTGTCAATCGCCCAAAAAAAGGCTCGTGTCAATTGGTCGAAAGAAATGCTCAAAAAATACGGTCGCGGTGCTTCGAAACACGTCTATGACATCGTGACAGGTGATGAATCGTGGTTTCGCGTGTGAGCCCGAAAGTAAACAGCAGTCGACTGTCTGGGTGTTTCAAGATGAGCCAAATCCAACAAAAGTTGTTCGCGCACGAAGCACTTCCAAGCAAATGGTCGCCTGTTTTTTTCGGAAAAACTGGACATGTCGCAACCGTACCACTAGAACAACACAGAACAGTCAATTCTGAGTGGTACACAACCATTTGTTTGCCAGTTGTCTTCCAAGAAATCAGGAAAACCAACCGCCGAAGACGGATCACTCTTCACCACGACAATGCGAGCTCTCACACATCGGCTGCGATAACTGCATTTTTGAGCACCCAAAACATCGATTTGATGGGTCATCCGCCGTATAGTCCTGACTTGGCACCGAATGACTTCTTTTTATTCCCGTACGTAAAAAACTAACTGAGAGGTCAACGTTTTTCGACACCTGAAGAAGCGGTTGCTGCATTCAGAATGCATGTGTTGGGGATACCTCAATCAGAGTGGCAAAAGTGCTTCGACAATTAGTTCAAACGCATGCAAAAGTGTATAGATCTTCATGGGGAATATTTTGAAAAACAATAAAGTGATTTTCGATGATCAATATTTGTTTTTGTTCTCTAATCCCGAAATATAAAAGGCAACCCTCGTATTTCATTGACCCGTTACTTTGACATACGCGACGTGCTGACGTTTCTTTTTCTCGATTTGCTCTGCTGCGCGGACTAACCTCCTCGTCTGAGTTCTCTGTGACGACTGTCTATCGCGACGGTTACGTTGCGCGGATCCTGAATCTCGAATGCTCTCTGGTTGATCTATTGTTTTCTCATGCAACAAAGGTCATGTCAAATCGGAATTGAGAAAAGAGGAAGGAACAAAGGGGCATCATAGGATCATTGTGTAGCTGCTTAATAGCCTGCTCAATAGTCTGCAACCAGGACAATGGTGCTATAAGGGATTTCGGTATACAATGGTAATTGTGTCCCGTATCTTAGCTGGCGGCAAGGCTCGGATTATATTTGCACGTTTGCAGGTAACGCTGGGGCGCTGATCAGGTTTTCGAATTTACGACGCCTGTATGATGTATAGAATTATTTTCATGAATTTAGGACGATGCGTTAAATGTCCTTGGTAAGGCAATGTTTGTCCGTTTGTTGTGTCCTTCGATCGCCGTGCAGGCGTAGGACGATTGGTCGGACTTGTGACCGACGTGTCTGTGGGCACGTGGGGTTGTTGCCTCCCAGATGTATGTTACCTTCGTTTCAGGCGTGGTGGAGGCCTTTGGGGACACGTGTCTGTGGGCACGAGTAATTTACCTAGAGGTGAGTGTGTTCCTTGGCGGAACGACGACATCTCGACCAATAGTGGATTGTGTGGTTTGTAGAACCGCCACAGTACTTTGAAAACCTGCTCAATGTGCGCACCCATCAAGCACAAATAAACGCACCAGACGAACATACAGCCGAGCATCAGATCTCAGAGCCCTGTTTCAAAGAAGTTGTAGACGCAATAAATCGTTTAAAAAACATAACGGCTCCCGGATTCAACCGCAGAGTTTATGAAGCATGGAGGAGCGACGACCGCTCGAAAGATTTACCAACTCATCAAAACAATATGGGATAAAGAAGTCACTCCGGAAGAATGGAAAACCTTAGTAGCCGTCTCCATCTTCAAAAAAGGCGACAGATCGGACTGGGAAAACTGCAGGGGAATATCATTGCTCCCAACCATATATAAAATACTAATAAATGTCATACTGGCGGGAATCACACCGTACGCAAAAGAAATACTGCGATACTACCAATGAGGATTCCGTAGGAACCGGTCAACCAGCGACCAAATGTTCACATCAAGGCAATCCCTGGAAAATAAGTGGGAATACTTGTTGACTCCAAAAAAGCGTACGACTCAGTCGCAAGGCAAAGACTTTACCTTGACTTTACTTTACAGTTGAGATGGGAGTCCCGAAAAAATATGCCGCCCTCATTCAAATATTCATGAACGAAAATAAAGGGCGAGTTAGAATAGAAAACCACCTCTCAGAACCATTTGAAATCCGGGACGGATTAAAACAAGGGGATGGCCTCTCACCATGCCTTTTTAACCTTGTCCTCGAGTATGTTATCAGAAAGGTACAAGACGACAACATGGCCAGATCATCCCTTAACGGGATCTCACAACTGCTCGCCTATGTGGGTGACATCGCCGTTTTGGGCGATAATCTAGAAACTGTAAATAAAAACAGTGAAATCATCATCCAAGCGGCAGAAGAGGTGGGCCTACCAATAAATGAAGACAAAACAAAATATATGATTACTGCGAAAGCAGGTGGACCTCAGGGAGCACATATAAACGTCAGAGGGAAGATATTTAAAACAGGTAAAGAGTTCAAATACCTAGTAACAAAATTGACGGCCAATAACAAAATATTGAAGGAAATTAACAAAAGACTGCATTCCAGCACCGGTAGTTGGCACACAATCAGTAAACTGCTATCACGTAATATAACCTGGAACGATGGCGCAGCCGATTCGGTGATGTCATGAAAATGCGGTTTCCTATAGGCCATTGAATAGAATGTAGGAGAAAACTCGTAGCAATAGCCTTGACTTTATTAATGAATGTGCCTCTACCCACGGACTAATAAGGAAAAACGTACTTACGATGGTGAAGTTTTATATATGGGAAGAAAAATCCGAGTTGAAATAGAGACTACTGTTAGCGACCCGTCACTCCATGCCGAGGAGAGATGACGCGCCGATACATCGTGCGAATGCCCAGGAACAAGGCAACGAGCTGAAGACTCCACTTAACTCACGCTGCATCAAAACAACGTCGTGCGGATTTCTAGGAAATCGCTGCATCAGGGCAACATCTGTCGATTCCCAGGAGGGCGCTAATTACACGAGCACTAATTACCTAATTTCTGGGAAGGGCACACAGCAGATGCATGCAGCACAATGGGACAATATTAGGACTTACACCGCATGCAAAATATATAAAAGAAGATAAAAAATTGTAAATCGTTGAGTAGTGGAGCAACAAAGTTGACAGCATAATTAAACTTCTCTGCTATTAGCAGCTAATCCGATCTGGAATATCGTACCCCTTTCCCATATGGTCTTGTATCTCTTAGACCCAAGACTTCGAGTTTTCAAAAGAAAACTCCTCAGAAGATGCATCAACCACTCTAGAAGGCCTGATGATCGCTCTTACCCCAACTATCAGCTATATGATGATGCCTCCATTACCCCTATCGACGAGTACTTGGTACAATTAGCGTACACCTACCTCGAAAGCACTCAGAACACCGAGAGCCTACCTGTACGGGAGTCTTGCGTTCTTAACCATTCTCTCCTTTGATCACTTCGGATCCGAACGGCACAATTTCTTCTTCAGTATAAAACTGAGGAAAGTACCCTTTACAACAGCATTCCCCTCTGTAATAGAGGATTCCTGGATCCATCCCATAGGGTATACTGCTAACACACCACACGCACACGCACCCACAGTACAAGATGGCACAAATAAACACACACATGCATCGACTAAAGATTTTCAGACGTCAAGGACGTAATCTGCATTTACTGCCACTCTGAAGACCTATGATTTCTTGTATGATTCCTATTCCACCATCCCTCCATCTAAGTAGTTAGAGACCTTTGAACTAACCCTGTAGACACTATCCTTAAATACGTCATTCTTTTTATTTTTCAGATATCTTGAAACCGAGCCCAGCATCCTAACGAACGTTGGTGATTCTGGTTGTGGTAAGATGACCAGCAGCCAGAGAAAAGATGAAGTCCTTGTCTCGTTTGATATCGGCCACCCCGTTTTTTTTTTTTTCTTTTCTCAAGGATAGAGTAAAACCTTCTATAAATAAACTTATGATGCTTATTATAAATATAAAATATCTGGTCTGTTTTCAGAGGGAAGTTTTTTTTCAATCCGCTCCTTTTCTTGTTTTACAGGTACGAGAACGCTTTCAACCACCGGTGTAAGAGGTGTTCAACAGGCTTGCTTTACTTTCACAGGTACTCCAGAGCACTTCCGCCCACCAGTGGTAAGGGGTACTCGAAACATATTCCTCTTCGTTTAGGTTTATGAAAGGCCTTTTCACCACGAGAGGTGACGGACGCCTTGCAAGGGTAAGAAAGTAAATAGATACCACGGCATATTGAGCCACCGGCACGCGGTAGAATCGGCGTTATCTTTAAACCAGAATGCTTTCCTCTACATTTTATGTGGCGGCGGGTTTATTTTTAGGTATCGTTTTTTAGCAACGGACCTGGGAGTTTAATTATACACTCCACTATGTCGTTAAAAATTTTTGCGAACCCGCAGAGAACCAGCCATCCACCTTTAACCTTAAAGTAGCTATAACAACTACATTATGGCTACATCTCGCATGTATATGGCTGTGGGGCAAGAATATAAGCACAGATTGAAATACGAATCGGTTATGTATAATTTCATCTAGTGCAAGAATGTTTATTTGATTTTTGATTATGTATATCAGCAGATGACAAAGGTTAATATTGACTGGTATTACGATGGCATTTTGTATTAAACATATGCAAAAACGTTTACAAAGTGCAATTGAAACCCGTTTCTTCCATGCAACCGCTAAACGACACACGGAACCAAAACGTTGTGCCGCACACTCCTGTCTTTCTGTTTTCTATCCTCGCAAACCGTTCTCCTCCTTCCTTTGTACTTTGTATTTTGATGCTGTAAGAGTAATAGCAATATCTTTAAAGTGTGCATATTATAAACAAACAAAAAGGTAGAACCCTACAAAATCATAATCCATGCGTTTTATTCCATCAAATTTCTCCTTAAATAGAAATCATTGTCCGGACCGGTTAATTGATACTTTTACTTATTGAAGTATTAACAAGTCTCGGAAGCAGTGAATTATTCCCTGGTGTGCAAATTGTTTGAAAGTGAATTTGCCAGATACCTACATTCTTCAATTTAATGTGTCGTTTCATATTTGTTAGCCAGTGTGTCTGGCGAACGTTTTTCATCATAAATTCGTTGTTTTTCTACCGAGTTTTCACTGACAATATCTGTGCCAACAATAATAAACATCTTTATAGAAATAATTCCAAGTCTCAGTCACTCGTTTATTTGTTATTTTTTGGCACGCGTATCATTTTTATCACTATTAAGAAGAACGCATTTAATTCCAAATCCAATGGAATAAAATCGTTTTCGAAGCAGTTTACAAAGATGCATATTTGACAATTTTTTTCTATCGCAGACGTTGCCATGTGATAATTATCAACTTGAAATGGAATAATTTATGTATCTAAAAGCGAACTGTATGAAGTTATCGGTGGTCGGTCTCAATGGATTTTTGTTTTACCAAGGTTATGACATATTCAATTCCAACTTCATAACATGCATATGTGATATTACCCACTTATGGATTTGGATTTGTAAAGCTGAGTCTTATGGTGCACCTGTTGCGTAGTAACATAGTACGTTGCAATACGTTTACACACATGAAATACCATAAGAAATGAAGTTCGCGAAAACGAATCCGAATTTTTGGAAGACTATAACAATAGATATTGCCAAATTGATTTCAATTCAGAGAACGTAATAAGTCTGCAGAAATAACACCAATTAAAGTTGCCAGATTTAACGGACTGGAGAATAACAACCGTGAATCAGAAAACTATATTAGTGTTGACTCTACACCTCCTAACAACTTGTTGAGACACCCCCCATATTACTCAGTTTCTCTATAATTTTGTTCGGTGTGTACTGCAAATTTTGCTGTTAGGAATCATTACCGATTTCGGTGATCGGACGAGCGTGGTATGGTCGTTGAATGAAAATAATAAAATGAATCATTACCAATTTCTAAAAAGATTCTAATAACCGTAAATCCTTTTTTGCCTTAATTTTCTTGGAATCTGCAATTTGTCAATTTGATACTCCTTCTCTCCTCCTCCAGTGGTGCGTAGTGGCTTCCTATTCACTTTGGACAACCTGGTGGTGGGCATTCTTGTTACTACCAAGATCCGGCTCAAAGGACCAGGAATTGTTAAGGGTTAGTTCAACGGACGGCTGGCTTTCTGTGGATCCGCCAACTCCCGATGGTGTATCATCATCATCATCGGCACTACAACCGGGAGCCGGTCTTGGCCTTATTTAGCAAGTCCTGAGGCTTGTTAAATTTTCCATAATGATTTGTTTTTTTTTCGGGCAAGGTCATTAGTGTTGCGCCGGAGGCTCCCCGACAGGGAATCGAACCCCGGTCTCCAGTGTGACAGGCGCGTATACTAACCACAATACTATCGAGGAGCCTGATGGTGTATAGGATGGCGTAAATTTCTAAGAGATGGGGCCTTCGGAAGTTTCGCCCATCAGGTCACGTTAATCTAGCGCGTCGCAAGGTATATTGCCGCAGCAGCAGGTTATTTACTTTATGATGGCGGAATCGATGATCTATGTAAGTTGGAAAAAAAAAATGTCTGCATGCGATTTTAGTTTAAAACTCCGATCGCGTTTTTCTCGAGACTTTATTTTCGAAGCCGGTTGTCATGATTTCTCAAAAAGTTATGAACCGATTTTGTTCAGATATTGTACACTTCTACAAGATAACATTATCTAGTGCTTGAACGAAGGATTCTTTTTTTTTCACCAATTTTGTTCCGCAAAAAATTCAAATTTTAATTTTTTCCCTTCGTCCAGACACAAGCTTTACAGATCTACTAACAGAAAATATTTGCTTTATTAATTTCAGATTGAGTTATCCTGACAACGGCAAGAGAACTTTTTCCTGAGGGGTCAGGGGAAATGGGGTCCCAATGGCAGAATTTTAAAAATTTTCAAATGAAATCGATTATACGGATCCCACCGCCTGGATATGCCGTGGTGAGGAAAGCGCTCTAGGATACCTGAAAAAAAAATGGATGGGAAAAACAATTTCTCACTAAATGGCACAAGGGTATCTTTCTATGGTATAAGTTTATTTCTGCAAATTAATTCTAGTTTATCTATTGGGATAACCAATCGACCCTTGAGCTCCGAAGACAGAACTCAAGTGATTCACAATTTCTTTCGTCGTTTATACTCTCTGGTGCCACAGCAGCTTCTGTGTACGAAGCATATTCCTAAGAATCAAATGATTCGTTGTCGGTTGTACAGTCTCCGTCGAATCGACTGGGTTGTTTCGCGTTGTGTCTCTCGAAATTTGGTGACGATGTGGCGTCTTCTTTATGATCGCATGATGTTTCCAGAACATCTTTTGTATAACATTCATAGAAGTACTGATCCCTATCGATCGCCCAAATTTTTCCCACTAAGGAATTTCGGCAATGTAACCTGTTGGTGCTAATAGGTTTTTAAATAGGAACTCGGCTTTGTTTATATTTAACTTTATTGGAAAAGATACTTATACAAAAATTGATTCATATTGCTTGATGAGAAACTCCTTACTGTTCTGCAAGCTCTTCTCGAGTTTGAACATTTCTTTTTTACACTACTGGATTTTCATACAGCAAAACTTGAAGTGCAATGTCGTCAAATTTTTTTCCTGCACCTGGACTAAAATTTCCTTCACGAAATCTTGCAAATCACTTTTTTACTGTTGAATGTGTTGACTCACATAATGTTCACCCAAAGTCGAATTAATTAATTCCATAGCTTTAGCAGCATTTTATTTTTCATTTGAAAAACATTTTTTTTTTGCTTTTTTGTTTTTAATATACTTCCCTCTAATGACCTCGCCCGGAAAAAACAAATCATTATGGAAAATTTAACAAGCCTCAGGACTTGCTAAATAAGGCCAAGACCGGCTTCCGGTTGTAGTGCCGATGATGACGATACTTCTCCCGAGAGGGGCGAACGTATAGCTCCGACACGGCGCAACAAGATGCCACCAAATAACTGTCGCAGTTCTTTTTGAACAGTTGCAGGTTGTAACGCTCCGGGAACTCTTGCGCGAGGAAGGAGTTCCACATCTTTCCCGCTTTCTAACAGAACGAGTTCTGATGCAGGGATATTCCCGCCGTCGGGAGATGAACCGCAAACTGGTGCGTTCCATCGGATTGTCTAGTGGAGCGCATATAAACCGAATCCTGGGGAACAATACCACAAATCTCTGAAGAATAGTACCCTTGATAATATCTGTAAAACAGACAGAGGTCGGCTACGCCCCTTTCATGTGTTAAGGCCTGTAGTCCCGACGGCAGCGCCGTGTCCCCGATCAGGAAGATCGCTCGTCTCTGTACGGTCTCAAGTAGGTCGGGGGTAAGTTTAGGAGCAGAGCAATATTCGAGGTCGGGTGCAATTTAGGATTTATACAGGAGAAGAAGTTGAGCCGGAGTAAAATAGATCTTGGCTCTAAGAAGATAATTCAGTTTTCCAGAGGCGGATCTGGCGATGTTCCACACGTGTTTATGCCACGATACATTCCCACGAACTGTAACGCCGAGCAATTTCAAGCTTTCCCCAAATTCGGGGACCTGGCTATTAACCATCAGCTGTGGAACCGATGATCCACTTTTCTTTGTGAACGTTGTATATTGTGTCTTCGTTGCATTGAAGTCGACAAGATGGGCCTTTCCCAACTGCAGTATCTTATCAAAGAGTCGATCTGGCTACATCTCAGCTGATGCGACGCTGATGCAGTAATTGGTCGATCACACGAAAAAGAGGAAAGAAGCGTACTATCATCCGCGAAGCAAAAACAAGGTCGACATATGTGAAGCAAAAACAAGGTCGGAGCCAAAATAGAACCTTGAGGCACCCTGGAAATAACATGATACAGATGCGAAAACTCGCAGTGCACAACAACCCGGATCGATCGATTTTCAAGGAAGCTCTTCGTCCAGTCGCAAAGCTGTTGGGAAAGTCCGTATGAACGAAGTTTGTTCAGCGATGCCCCGTGCTAGACGTGGTTAAAAGCCTTGGTGATGTCCAATGCGACCTTCCTTGATTCACAATACCGCTCAATCGCAGATGTCCATATAGCCGCTATAAGGGTCAAGAGGTCTTCCATGGGCCGCCTGCTACGGAATCCGTATTGATGATCATTCAGAAGTCGGTTGCACTGCAAATACTTAATTAACTCGCCATTGATGACCTTTTATATCACCTTAGATAACATAGATAGTAATGCTATCGGACGGTAATCTTATGGGAGCCATTTTTTTTCCCTCTTTGGAATTGGCTGAACTCGGGCGACTTTCCAGCAGGCAGCAAAGGTCCCTCGTTCATAAGATAAGCGGAAGAGTCTGCCAAGAACTGGCGATAGTTTTGAAGCACATTTCTTAAGGGCTATGCTGGTATTCCGTCCGGGTCGGTTGCCTTCCTACAGTCCAGTCCACGTAGAATGCGTTGTATAATACGCGGGCAGAACCCCACATCCCGCATCGAAGACTGTACCGGCAGGATCACAGGTGGCTCCAAAAGATCGGTGTTATATTATTTTTTTTTTTAAATTGTGGTTTACCCTTACCTTCTAGGGTGGACGTCTGTTCCAGCTGGAGATGTGAGGGCTGCGTAATGGATGTGCCGGGCCTCTTTACTGGGAGCCTCCCCGATGAGTCGATCTCCTAACGCAAGTTCCTTCCAAATTGCTTGTTTCCGGATTTTGATATTCCGGATTTTGATATTCGGCGAACGAGGCAATAAAAAACAATGGGCCCCCGGAGTTTAAAGTATTATTTTATTTTAGTTTATTTGCCTTTAAAATATTCGAGCGCAACTTCGGTCCTCTCTGGATTCCAACTGATCATGAAATAAGAAAAAACTGGGGTGGCGAGAGCCCGACTTTAGGGAGACAAGGACAAATGTGTCCTTCATCTTGTCTCTGGCTTCTGGTTATCTATCGCATCCATGAGGATGTTGGGCTCGGTCTCAAGATATCTCAAAAGAAAGGGGAAGGACGTATATACGGAAAGTGTGGACATGGTTAGTTCAATTGTTCTCTAACTACTTGGATGGCGGGATGATGAGAGTGAAATCGTACAAGACCGGTGGGTCTTGAGTGCGGTAGTAGACGCAGATCACGTCTTCGGCGTCTGATAACTGCGCGTTGGTGGGTGTGTGTGTGTGTGTGTGTGTGTGTGTGTTTGTGCTGTCTTGTACTGTGCATGCGTGTTTGTAGTGTGTCAGCAGTAGATCCTATGGGATGGGTCCAGGAATCCTATATTATAAAGGAGAATGTGGCTGGCAAGGGTGCTTTCAGTTTTGTACTGAAGAAGAAATTGTGGTGGTCTGATCCGAAGAGATCGAAAGAGAGAAGAGTCAAGAACGCATGACTCCTAGAGAGCTAATTGTAGCAAGTACTCGTCGATCGGGATAATGGAGGCGCTTTCGTATAGGTGAGAGTTTGCGTAATGGCGACCGTTAGGCCTTCTAGAGTGGTTGGTGCATCTTCTGAGGAGTTTTCTGTCAAAAACTCGAAGTCTTTCCATTTGGCCCGAAGATCTGCAGAACCATATGGGAAAGGCGTATGATATTCTAGATCGGATTAGCTGCTTATAGCAGAGAAGCTTAACTTTGGTGTCAAGATGTTGTGCAGTTGCTTAGACCGAACGAGGCCCCTTTGAAGAATGTGGGACACATGTTTGATGAAATTCATTTTTGGGGTATAGATGACCCCAAGATATTTCATCCTGTCCTGTGGTCTAATCGTAGTACCTCCTATTTGTATTCGGATATTCTGTGAATATCGAGAAGTAGGTTGGGAGTGTTTACTACTCAGAATTATAGCTACTGCTTTAGATGGGATACTGATACAGTTCGTCCAGATGACGGTTGAGTCGTTTTGTTGCGAGTTTTGGGCTTTTAGATGACGTGTACACTAGGACGTCATCCGCATAGCATATCTGGTTTACTTTACCGTCCACAGGGCGAGGAATATCTGAGGTGTAGATATTAAATAAGCTGGGGCCAAGAATAGAGCCCTGTGGTACGCCTGCAGCGGAACAACGTTTAGAACGAACTGGTAGATGATAGTACACAGCGTTTTACTGAGGCCAGTAATCAGTAATTTAAAAACGAGACCTTCGATCCAGGTTTTGTCAAAAGCCTTTTCGATGTCCAGGCTCACTGCTATGGTTCCTTATTAAAGAGGCGCACGCAAACGTGGCTTTGAAATATGTTGAGAGCGATGGTGGTACTGATCATGAAATAAAAATGTGTCGCCCTTTTATATTCTGTGATGACAGAGATTGGATAAAATTTTATTTGAAAAATTCCAAGAAGCGCAAATAAGATTTTGTGTGCTTCAATTGGAATAGGGTTCTGGGAAGTGTATAGGAATTTAATTGAATAAATTCCCGGAAGAAGAAATTATGAAATGCATTTAGAATTAGGCATTTCATAATTTCAATGGTTATAGGGAATTGAATCAATGCACGACAAATTAACTTTTGGTTTAACTTGTCGCTCATATGATTCACTATGGAAATTGGATTGGGGTTATAGGTAATTGGAAAAGGGTAGTGATTTAGGATCACTACATCGGCATCGAGATGTGAATTCGCGAACACAATACCTATATCTTTCAAATTTGTGAATAATGTCCCGGTGGCCGTCACTAACGGGGAAAAAGAGGGGGAAGCGAAGTTACTGCTGACAGCCCTTGCCCTTGACATTCGCCAGAAGAGACGTGGACCAGTTTAAGTAGTTTATTAGTCATTCTGTCGTTGTAGGCCTCACGGTATTAATCGTCTGGTTGCATGCATTTCTGATTCTAACGAAATTCGTTCTATTCACCTCGGTGAGATCAGAGTGCCATTGTTTAAAAGCTCTATTTTTGCCGCTGTTATCCGCTCGCATTTTTTATCAAACCAAGGTCTATCATATGAATTTCTCTTGATGGAATACGGAATGTAGATCTACATCCTGAGAAGAATAGTCTCTGTGACCGACTCCGCACACGCGCACACAATGCACACCTCCGACCACGGGAACGATGCAAAGAAATCTCGTAAATCGTCCCAGTTTGTAGCTCTATACTTCCATACATGGCGAAGGTGCTTAGGTCGGTTATTTGTTTGAAATGTAAGTGGTTGTGCGATAGATACCAACCATTAATCTGAGTTTCCCAGTGGCGCATCAATCTCCACGACATTTGTGCTGGGTTCAGGTGTCAAAAACAGATTCAGCGTGTTCGCATAACAATAATATTCCTTATCGACATCCATCTCTTATATAACTCATGCACACGGAATGAGGATTTGTATATTGCTAAAACTTAGTCATAAAAACAACTATGACTAAGCTATATATGGTATATCCAAAATATCGAGCCAATTGGATGCCGTCGGAGTTTCTGGCGAGTCATTATAATCCTGTGTGGCCTGTGTGTTGATCAAACACATCACATGTCCTGTTAGCTAATTCTGGCCATTTCTGGTCAATTGCTACGTTTAAACGGTCCAATTGTTGACGGAAGAGGTTCGACTTTAGTGTTTGACAATACGGAAGTAGATCCTACCTTCCCTCTCTCACCAAATGCACGCCAAAACCTTACTGATTGGTAGCCCGGGTTGGACTGCCAAAAACCCTATCAACAAATTCAGCCACCTGGCTTGCATCTGTCCCGTTATCAAAGCAAATTTGTGAAATATACTGACTTTTCTTTTTATTAATTTCCATATTTTATACCCAATAATTTTCCATTGATTTGAGTAATCAAGCAATTGTCGTTTTTTTTTTTTTTTTGCTTCATCACATTTTGGCGATGATCATTTTCATACAATATTTGCATATTTCGTCCATTTCTCATCTTCCGTTCTATGCATTCAAGAAATGGGTCAAATTCGTTCTGTTTGGACAAGGCTTCGAAAATAGATATCGATCCATCATGTTTTAGCGTCAACTCGTGGGGCATCTTAAAAATGAGCGTCCGCTTTTATGCACACGGTTGAAAGCTTCTTTCTGGTCGGTCTGCTACAACTGCTAACGTGCCGGTGAATTTCGACAATTTCTATTATGTTACGGCAGGACTGTGGCGGTTCTACGAACCACACAATCCACTATTGGTCGAGATGTCGTCGTTCCACCAAGGAACACACTCACCTATAGATAAATTACACGTGCCCACAGACACGTGTGCTTAAAAGTCCTCAACCACACCTGAAACAAAGGTAATATACATCTGGGAGGCAACAACGTACCCATAGACACGTGGGTCACAAGTCCGACCAATCGTCATATGCCTGCACGGCGATCGAAGGGCACGACAAACTGGCAAACATTGCCTTACCAAGGACATTTAATGCATCGTCCTGAATTCCTAAAAGAAAAATGCTATACATCATACAGGCATTGTAAATTCTCATCTATGCATTCAAGAAATGGGTCAAATTCGTTCTGTTTGGACAAGGCTTCGAAAATAGATATCGATCCATCATGTTTTAGCTTCAACTCGTGGGGCACCTTAAAAATGAGCGTCCGCTTTTATACAGATGGTTGAAAGCTTCTTTCTGGTCGGTCTGCTACAACTGCTACCGTACCGGTGGATTTCGACAATTTCTATTATGTTACGACAGGACTACCTTTAACGTCGAAAATACCAAAACAGAATCGACGAAACCAAATATGTGGCTGTGACAGTATCAGGCCCAAAAACCCTATCAACAAGTTGAGCCACATGGTTTGCATCTGTTCCATTGTCAAAGCCAATTTGTAAAATATACTAAATTTACTTTTTATTAATTTCCATGTTTTACTCCCAATAATTTTTAAGAGATTTGAGTAATCAAAAAACGGTGGTGATTTTTTTTTAATACAGAATGTCGCTTTTCCAAATAGCACAAGTTCGCAATTTTTGTCACTACTTTACGAGATATACATCAATCCATCCACCCAGCGAAAAAATAATGGATTTTTCTTCCCCCAAGCTAACATACGGCGAATAGCATCTAACGCGGTTTACTTTCCATGGGAAATCCGATAAAATCCTTTGTGATCAATCAATAATCAATACTAGCTGGCCTGGCAACGCCTTTCCTTCTAATCCCATCGCACCCTAGTGAAATCAAACTGTCTTAAAGAGGGATATCACTATTTGTCACGTGCAATGTAGCACATACGGGTAAACACTGTTCTTTAGCCGAACCACACGAATGTGGAACGGCCTATCTAATCTTGTAGTTCTTTTTTGTAATATCCGAACATTAAAGACCAATATGCATCGATGCTTTCCTTTCTAAGCCTCTTCCTCCTCTTGTGTGCACTTTGGCGGTTAAGAGTACTTCAAAATCCCATTGGTACACGCGTTTCGTATAAAACAACCATGTATGATACCATTCCTTACTGGATTTGTAAGAGTGCCGTTTAGTCGACAGGGCGATCAGTTGAATAGTTGATTTGACCATTGATAATATCCATACTAAAAAATATTGTTTCGTCTTATAAAGATTTTCGCACCAACTACAAGGAATATCAGTCTAAAAATGAATATTTGCCTCTCAACCAGACTGCTATTGTGTTTCCTGACGTTATATTCAATTGCGTTTTGTAGAAATGACAATCTTTTAGTGTTATTGTTAAAAATTAAAAATATTAATCAGTACCTGGTTGACTTTCAAACAGTCAACTTGTCTCACAGTTTTGCTCGTGCTATTTATCTTAATCAACCGTTAGTTTCACAATAATTTTCACAATTTAATTATCATCATCTTGTTTTCTTTGCCTCGTTTTCCGCATACAAAAATTTGAACAAGTGTTTAAACCGTTAAGTTATGGCCCCTGGGCCACGTGTGTTAAACAAAATTAAGCGCAAACGGTTGCGTTACGACCCCGTTATTGGAGGCCAAACTCCTCCCGATAAACTTTCAAAAGTGAACAATAAAGTGGTAGAAAAATCTAAAATGTGTTCAAACACTAACTTTTTTCAACCACTTCAAAGTCTGATGGAAGACTCTCCTGAAATGGATCCGACCAATGACGAACAGTGCGCAGAACTTCCTAAAGAAACCGTTCCGCCAATTGTGGTATTAAAAACAACTAGTGCTCAAGTGCGTGATATTTTGAGCAACATTAAGATAGACAAATACTTAATCAAAAACATTTCGCTTGGGCAAAAAATATGTGCCCCAACAATGGACATATACAACAAAATCAGAACCGAACTCTTACGGTTAAAATGTGAGTTCTTCACCCACTCGCGTAAGGAAAATCGTCCATTAAAGGTAGTGTTATCCGGACTAGACTTAATTAGCAACGATGTAGTGAAAAATGAACTAATTGCACTCGGGATAAAGTGCCTAGATGTTAAAACCATCACATTAAATCCGTCAACAAAAGCCCTGTACAAACACTACTTGTACATCGTCTATATTCAACGCGGTACTGTTAAATTAAACGAACTAAAACGGAACTACTCAACCTTGTTCAAAACCATCGTTCGCTGGGACTTTAAAAAACATAATCCAGGTAAGGTCACACAATGTCACAATTGCCAGCTTTACGGTCACGGCTCGATGCATTGTCATATAAATAGCTTCTGTGCAATCTGTTCGGGAAACCATAAAACATCCGACTGCAAAACAAATGAGGTCGTCAAGCGTGCAAATTGTAGTGGGCCACATAAATCCACCGATCCAGAATGCATAAGCCGAAAGCAGTACATAGACATTCGCCGCAAATTATCCCCACGCGGACGTGGTACAGGAAATACAACGTTCCTACAGCCTCCGAGTGACAAACAGCAGCCAGTGCCCGACCGATTATCCATTGATAATTTTCCTCCACTACCCCGATCTGTGCGTCAACCTGCACTTCCTCCATCCACCTGGGCTTCTGGCCTCCATCAAACCCAGCAACATCCCAACAGTGATACGACACACACGAAGAAACTTTAACTAATGATAACTAATGATAACTTGTTATCATTTAGCGAGATAAACTCTCTTTTTAATGAAGTTGTAACCAAGCTTAGTGCTTGTCAAACTAAAGCTGACCAATTTAACGTCATTATTTCATTAGCTATTAAGTACATATACTCGGAAAAAACATGTTAAGAAACTCTCTTAACATCATAACTTGGAATGCGAGATGCATCAAAAACAAAAACCATGCATTTTTTAGTTTCTTGATAAATTTTAATATTGACATTGCACCTGTTTCAGAAACCTGGCTCAAACAAGATATTTCTTTCTCACATCAAAATTACATATGTTATCGCCTAGACAGGGTACATGCTAGTGGTGGAGGTGTCGCCATTGTTGTGAAAAAATGTATAGAACATTCCTTGCGTCCTTCATTGCACCTTGAGTTAATTAAGGAAATTAGTATAGATGTAACATTAAGTGACAACTGCAAGGTGAGTCTTTTTTCGCGTCTATTTCCCTGGAGGAAATAGAAACATTGAGAAATCTACTTACTTTAAGCGGGATCTGCAAAAATTGTATAGAGTCAACACTCGAAACAAGGTAATTATTGGTGGTGGTCTAAACTGCAGACATCAGTCGTGGAATTGTTTTAGGGCAAACTGCTGGGGTAACATTTTACTAGATGTTACTGAATCCAGCCCAAGTTTTTCCATACTTTATCCACTTCTCCCCACCTATATCCCAGCGAGTGCTAACAAGAACCCCTCAACTCTTGATCTATATATCACTAATATTCCAAATTACTGCACAGTACCATTAACTCTAAATGCGTTAAGTTCAGACCACCTTCCGATCAGCCTCACAGTGAACCATACAGAAGTTGTAAATCGTACCAGTTTATACCACAACTATTCCGCCGCCAACTAGAATTGTTATAAATCATATATAAACACGAACTTGGTTCTAGGTGATACCAGCCTAAATTCTATAACCTGCAGCGAGCACATTGATATCCTATGTAACAATTTTGTTTCTGTTATCAATAGAGCGGTCGATCTTGCGATACCTAAATGTTCCACTGCTCCAGTTGATAAGGCACCACTTCCTGAAAATATCCTACATCTGATTAGGCTACGAAACTCTGAAAGAAGAAAATGGCTGCGTTATAGAATCGATTGTTTTCTAGTTAATGTTAAAGCCTTAAATAATATCATTAAAAACGAAATCTCTACATATAGGAACAAGTGTTGGAATAAACACCTTTCCTCTCTTGACAAAGCAAGCAAACCGTTCTGGAAAATATCATAAATTATGAAAAAGAGAGGGTCAAGTATTCCTCCGTTTGAAGTTCACGACAAGTTGTTTATTTCTTCAGTGGAGAAATCGAACCTACTTGCTAACACGTTTAGTAAGAACCACTCCATATCTATGCATCTAAGCGACGCGTATACTGAAGCTGAAGTTGCTAACACTATCCATGTACTTTCTCAAACACCAGCTGAAAGTACTTACGCAACTAATATCAGCAAAGTTAAAGAATTGATAAAAAAATCGAAATCAAAAAAGGCTGCGGGTCTCGATAATATTAACAACAAATTAATCAAAGCACTTCCACCTGCTGCAAGTAACTATTTAATGTTCATTTTCAACGCTTGTCTTAAGAATTGTTATTTTCCGGACTGTTGGAAAACAGCAAAAGTAATACTTATCCCGAAACCCGGCAAACCGAACAACAGCCCCGAAAGCTACAGACCTATTAGTCTACTTAGCTGTCTAAGTAAGCTCTTAGAAAAAATCATTAAGGAAAGGATTGATCGTTTTGTGGAAGACAATAACATCTTACCAAACTTTCAGTTCGGTTTCCGTGGTGGTCACAGCACAATCCACCAAGTCTTGCGCATTAAAAACCACATAGCTGGTAAATTCATCGACAAGGAGTCAACGGGACTGGTTCTTCTAGACATCGAAAAAGCTTTTGATACGGTATGGCACGATGCCTTGATTTATAAGCTACTAAAACTTAAGCTGCCAATACCGCTTATCAAAATTATCCAGAGCTTTCTTCGTTCGAGAAAATATGTTGTGAGTTTAGGAACCGACATATCCTCTACTCAGCAAATCCACCATGGTGTACCCCAAGGCTCGGTCCTTGGTCCCATATTATTCACATTGTTTGTCGCAGATTTACCATGTCTAGGTGAAAACATTCAGGTTGCTATGTTTGCCGATGATACGGCCATTTTCTCTTCGGGTGCCTTATTCACTAATGTCTACAACTCTTTGCAAACAGCTCTTGACAAGCTAGCAGTATATTACAGGAAATGGAAAATAAAAATAAATGGTAATAAAACACAAGCTGTCCGGTTTTCGAGATGTAGGAAACACTGCTACCTACCAAATGGCACTAAACTCAGTATGTGTGCAGTTGATATTGATTGGTCCGAAGACTGTAGATATCTAGGTATTATTCTAGATAAAAAACTCATCTTTCAAAAACACATCACTACCACAATTGACAAAATAAACAAAGTCGTAAGAGTTATGTATCCATTAGTGTGTAGAAAGTCAAAGCTTAGCATCGAAAATAAAATTATAATATTTAAAACCATTTTTCAAGCGACACTCCTGTACGCGGCCCCTGTATGGTGTAACTGTGCTCGCACACACAAAATAAAATTGCAAAGGTGTCAAAATAAAATATTGAAAATGTTGCTGAATTTGCCATAACATTATTCGACACATTAACTACATGAAAACGTCAACGTTAAACCGGTAGAGTTCCTTGTTGACAAAATCAATTGAAACTTCTTCGTCAATTGTTCTTTTTCTGACAATGTTCTCGTTTCCCGTCTTGCGTTATCCTAAATCACTACATATGTACTCTGTCTATGAAAATTATATCGAGGTCATTACTATACTCGTATAAAATAACCGGAAGCTCGTGCAATATTAGTCTTAAGATTCAAATAAGGGTTTTTTATTGTAGTTTTCCCTTAATTTATTATTTGTTATTCATTAAAATTGTGCTATTGTCGTTATATAGATTTAAGATTATAGTTGTAAAGGAATTGCTATCCTAAATCTCTTAAGTACTAGATGTAAAATATACCATAAATGTAATTATCTACCAAATAAAAATTGAATTGAATTGAAGGTAGAAGAATTTATTGGTCACTCTATAGTTATAGGACTTCTTCGGGGTATCAATCGGCTGGTTGCACGCGATTCTGATTCTAACAAAATTCGTTCTCTTAACTTCGGTGGGATTATTTTTTACTATTTTTTGGCGCCGTAATCTACTCTCATTTTTCATCAAACCAAGGCTTATCAGATGAACTTCGTTTGATGGAATGCAGAATGTAGATCTTCATCCCGAGAAGAATAATCTCTGTGACCGACTCCGTGCATGCGTTAACATCGGAGTCTCCGAAGGACACCTCTGACCATGGAAAGGAAGAAATCTCGCAAATCGTCCCAGTTGGCAGTCCCATACCTCCATACATGGTGAAGCTACTTAAGTCGGTTATTTGTTTAAAATGCACTGGTTGCGCGACAAATGCCAAGAAGTGATCTGAGTTTCCCAGTGGCGCAGCAACCTCCACGGTATAAATGTCTGGCTCGGATGTCAAAAACAGATCCAGATTGTTCGCATGATCGCCTCGGGCATCCGGCACTGGCGTAGGTTCCCCCACAAGTTGAGTCAAATTGCGGCTAACAGCGAACATCTCCGCCAGCCTCCCACCCTAGTCGATTCTGTTAGAATGTACCAACCAGCCGGAGTTGTTTGCATTAAAATCGCCAAGGACGCCAAATACCGAAGCCGGGTGGTTGATCTGTATCCAGTTGATGGTATGTGAAAGATTCATTTGAGGAGCGGTAAAGACAACAAAGAAATTTAACAAAATTCCTGAGCACGACCCTCAACCCATGATGGTCATGTTATCAGGTTATAACGCCTCCATTTTTGGCAAGCCAGATCGGACTGCGTAAAGTCGCAGACACCTCCCTTAAAACGGAATCTCGAATTCAAGTCGTATCATGAGCAACGAAGATATGTCGAATCAGTTGACGAATCGGCCTGGGTCTCAGTTAGGGCAAGGATATCAAGTTTCGCCATTTGCAAATATTGGTAAACGGCGTTTATATTCGTATTGGTGAAACTGATGCCCTTGATGTTACAAATGGCCGTTATAGTCGACAGAGGCTCGAGAACGAACACGATTACACGATGACAAATTTCTTAAAGTTCGGTTGTTTATCAGAATATTTTCATCGTGTTCCCCCTAACATGGCCGCCTCCGGAGATCCGAGTGGGAAACTAGTTTACCTCCGGAATTCTTCATCTCAGAAGATACCATCATGACTTATTTCCGTGTCAGTTCGGGTCAACATTCACACATGCGAAACATAGTCGAGAATTTCTCCCGCCGGTATCGCGGAATGTACATCGTGACGGAGTGGTATCTCACCTTGTGACCGACTACCACCAAAACCAAACTTTTTCTCGAGCCGATCCATCAGCCAAGCTCTGAAAGATGGCCAGGCATTTTTCCCGACCATTTCACGGAACCTATAGCTTGATGGGGTGGCATTTCACCAGGCGACATGGCGTTGGGTCCCTACCTACCACTCGACTTTTAGTCGCCTCTTACGAGAAGCCAGTCTTACTGTGAGTACATTCTAAAGCCTAACTCACAGAACTAATCATACAAAGTATACATCACTTCAAAAAAAAAAAAACATTTATTATTATTATATTTTAAACGTAGGTTCCACCTAGACACCTAATTTAGGACCAAGATTTATATTTGGTGAAAACTTTAATGTCAAGCACACTGCTTGAGGGTCAGGGGTAAAGAATAGCTTACAGCTATCAAAGAAGAAATGTGCGAATTTCACGCGTTTTTTTCACCAATATACTAGCCTGCTGATAGCAACAAATTGCCTGGACCGATTGATTTTTTCATTTCGAAAGTGGTGATATCGAATTACATAGAAACGGATAGTAAAGTTGACTTAACGTTTTAGATTAAACGCAACTGTTGCCAGTAAGAACATCTAACTAACAAATATACAGATGGGCAAAAATTCCGAAGAGACCTTGACAATCAAATTGAATTTAATGTTAGACTAGAAAATTGAGAAGAACTGGTACAACAAACACAAAAATTTATCGAAACACCACTTAGTTCGATAGACACAGGTCCTCCGGTGCCAAGAGATAAACTGGAACCAGTAGTCAACTACCCTATTGAGATTAGAGATCTAATCAAAACCAAGTGAAAAGCTATGCGAACCTGTCACAGAGTCAGTTGCCCTAACGATAAAAAGATATTTAACCAGGTAAACAAATTAGTTAATGAACATAAATAGAGTCGTATTAACGAATATCCAAGTGGACTAAGTCCCTCAGCGGATAAGGATTACTTTCTCTGGGAGGCAACACGCAATGTAAAAGTCCGCTTATTCAAGTGCCGCGTATAAAGTATGCTCAGGAACGAATGAAGTAGAAATACTTGCACAACACCTGGCTTCAGTGTTTAAACCACACAACATACGCACTAGTATTGATCCATCACCTAGGTATCAAATTCAGCAAACAATCAAACCACTCACCTATGAAGATTGCCCAAAAAATCGATCAAAATTTGAACCACAAACAAGCTATCATTATTCTAGCTTATTTGTTTAATGCTTGCTTTCGACTAAGATACATTCCAGCAGAAGAAGCAACGTCTTATAGACCGATATCGCTATTGCCATCCATTACAAACCTGTTTGAAAAATTGCTCTTCAAGCGTTTCAAGCCACTCAAGAATATTCCAGACTTTCGATTCAGCTTTAGGAATAAACACTCAACTATTAACTAGGTTAACTGTGTGGCCACAGTATTAGAAAAGGCTTGCGAAGAAAAAAAATGCTGCCCAGCTGTGTTTCTTGAAGGTTTCTTATATAAAATGAGTAAACTGCTTCCAGCAAACTATTGTTAACTACTCGAATCTTACTTGTCTGGTAGAACGAGGGAGCTTTCTCTAGCTTCTATCCAATAGAAAAAGGCGGACAACATTCAAAGTAACCATGGGCACCCTTTCAGATGAAACAATTATGGTATCAGCTGACGATAATAAAAAAGGCTATAGAAGAATTGGAACAGACCCTCAACAAAATTAGCCAATGGACCACTGATTGGAAGATTAAAATCAACGAGATGAAATCCATTCATGTAACATTTACATCGCGGCGATCATATAGCAATGTTACGAGTACTACATATCGCAATGGAATTCCAGTTCATTCACAGAATATCTCATATACACCTGGATAGCAGACTAAACTGGGGACATCATATGAAACAAAAAGCAAAAAAATAAAGCTGAAATCTACACAGATGTATTGGTTAATCGGGCATCACCCTTAACTTAATCTCTATTGCAAAAGACTGATTTATCAATCTATCATCACGCCGATCTGGATGTACGGAATCCAATTATAGAGCTGAAACCCAATCGAGAAATAATTCAAACCAGAAAAAATTCCTTGGCAATATCAGCAATGCTTACCGCTTTGTGACAAATCCGGAAATACATGATGACCTAGAGCTCAAATGGATTAATGAAGTAGTTCAAGAATATGCTATTAAAAACGAAAAACGCCAACATATTCATACCAACGGAAAAGCTATACAGCTCTTGGATATCATCCACGAATTAATTAGTTTTAAATTAACATCTTAAGATTGTACTAGTCGTCTCCAAAAACGATGTGATTACTAAAAAAAAAATCCTTCGAATGATGAAAACAAAGTGTTATATAATTAATATCGGTCATTGTACCAGGGCGCTCAAGAAAGATGATTGGGCTCCCCATAAAAATCCGGGAGGAGGTAATCATGATACCTAGAGAAGTACAATCGTGGATTTTACTCCCAAATTGTATCTTGAAAAGGGCGAAGTGTGCCCAAATAGAGGCACTCAATATCATAGATTACGCTCAGACCATTGACCGGATAATAGTGGAGTTGCTTCCAACAAAGGACTATGCCTTCTTTCCTTTGGAAAACGGTGAGAATATACAGACCTGTGAGTAGGGCGTTAGAATATACTCACAGCTAGGCCAGCTTGTCGTAAGAGGCGACTAAAGGCTGAGTGGTAGCCGGGGTCCCAACGCCCTGTGCGCCCGGTGAAATACCACCCCATCAAGCTTTAGGCTCCGTCAAATGGTCGGGAGAAATCCCTGGCCATCTTTCGGAGCTTGGCTGATGGACCGGTTCGAGAAAAGGTTGGTTGGGTGGTAGTCGGTCCCAAGGTGAGATACCAGCCCGTCACGCTGTACATTCCGCGATATAGCCGAGAGAAATCTTCGACGGCGTTCGGATGTGTGGCTGTTGACCCGAACTGACACGGCGATAAGTCATGATGGTTTCTTCTGATATAAAAAATTCCGGAGGTAAACTAGTCTCCCATTCGGATCTCCGGGGGGGACTATGTCAGGGGGAACATCATACAGATATCATGATGAATAATGGAACTTTGAGAGGTTCGTCATCGCATAACCGGGCTAGCTCTCGAGGCTCGGCCCACGCTCGACTGGTGACGGCATTTTGTAACATCAGGGGCATCGGTTTCACCAATACTAATGTATTGTTTGCCAATATTTGCAAACAACGAAACCTGATATCCTTGCCCTAACTGAGACCCAGGTCGATTCGTCAACTGATTCGACATATCTTCGTTGCTCAGGATACGACTTACATTCGAGATTCCGTTTTAAGGGCGGCGTCTGCGTCTTCGCACGGTCCGATCTGGCTTGCCAGAGGATGGAGGCGTTGGAGCCCAATATCATGGACATCATATGGTTGAGGGTCGTGCTGCGGAATTCCGTTAAATTTCTTTGTTGTCCTTACCGCTTCCCGAATGACGATCGACCGGCAACATTTTTCGAACATCTTTCATATACCGTCGACTGGATACAGATCAACCACCCAGCTTCTGAAATTATTGTCCTTGGCGATTTTAATGTACACAATTCCGACTGGTTGTTACACTCTAACAGAACCGACGAGGCTGGGAGGCTGGCGGAGATGTTTGCTGTAAGCCACAACTTGACTCAACTCGTGGGGGAGCCAACGCGAGTACCGGATGCCCGAGGCGATTATGCGAACACCCTGGATCTGTTTTTGACATCCGAACCAAGTATTTATACCGTAGAGGTTTCTGCGCCACTCGGAAAATCCGATCACTGCTTGGTATCTGTCGCGCAAGCACTTGCATATCAAGCGAATAACAGGCCTAGGCAGCTGCGCCATGTATGGAAGTATGGGGCTGCTAACTAGGACGATATGCGAGATTTCTTCGCATCCTTTCCATGGTCCGATGTGTGCTTCGGAAACTCCGATGTTACCGCTTGCGTGGAGTCGGTATCAGAGATTATTCTCCTGGGGATGGAGATGTATATTCCACATTCCATCAAACGAAGTTCGTCTGATAAACCTTGGTTTGACAAAAACTGCGAGCTGATTACAGCGGCAAAAAATAGAGCTTTTCAGCAATGGCTCTCCAATCCCACCGATGTTAACAGAACGAATTTTGTTAGAATCAGAAACCGGTGCAACCAGGCGATTGATACCGCGAAGAAGGCTCACAACGACAGGGTGATCAATAAGCTCCTTCGGTGCCCAACTGGTTCGCGCTCCTTCTGGTCAATGGCAAAGGCTGTCAGCGGTAACTTCGCATCCTCCTCTTTCCCTCCGTTGGTGACAGACAGCGGGATGTTAGTCACGAATCCAAAGGATAAAGTTAATGTGTTCGCGAATTTATTTTCCGCGAATTCAAACCTCGATGCCGGCCTTTTGGAGCCACCCGTGATCGTGCCGGTACGGTCTTCCATGCGGGATGTGAGATTGAGTTAAGAACGGTGCTCCAGAACTATCGCCGGTTCTTGGCAGACTCTTCCGCTTATCTTATGCAAGGAGGACCTTTCCTTCCTGGTGGAAATTCGCTCGAGTTCAGCCAATCCCAAAGACGGAAAAAAAGTGTCTCCCACAAAATTACCGTCCGATAGCATTACTGTCTATTTTATCTAAGGTAATGGAAAAAGTCATCAATACGGAGTTAGTTACGTATTTGGAGTGCAATGGACTTCTGAATGATCGTTAATACGGATTCCGTGGCAGGCGGTCCACGGGAGACCTTTTGACTCTTATAACCGATATATGGAAATCTCCGATTGAACGAAACGGCGATACAAGGGCGGTCGCATTAGATATCTCCAAAGCTTTTGACCGTGTCTGGCATGGGGCATTGCTGAGCAAACTTCGTTCATATGGACTTTCCCAACAGCTTTGCGACTGGACGAGGAGCTTCCTCGAGAATCGATCGATCCGGGTTGTTGTGGACGGCGAGTGTTCGGATCTGTATCCTGTTAATTCGGGGGTGCCCCAGGGTTCTATTTTGGCTCCAACCTTGTTTTTGCTTCACATAAATGATTTGTTGGAGACAACGGATAACAAACTGTTCAGTTTTGCGGATGATAGTACGCTTGTTTCCTCCTTTTCGAGTGATCGGCCGATTGGTGCATCAACGTCGCACCAGCTGAGATGTAAACAGATTGATTCTCTGAACCAGGATCTAGATAAAGTCCTGCAGTGGGGAAAGGCCAATCTTGTCGACTTCAACGCAACGAAGACCCAGTATACAACATTCACAAAGAAAACTGGATCATCGGTTCCACAGCTGATGACGAGTGGCCGGGCCCTCGAGGCTGGGGAAAGTTTGAAATTGCTCAGCGTCACGGTCTGTGGGAATGTATCATGGCATAAACACGTATCGGGTATCGCCAGATCAGCCTCAGGAAAACTGAGTTATCTTTTTATAGCCAAGAAATACTTTACTCCGGCCCAACTTCTTCTCCTATATAAATCTCAAATTAGACCCGCGCTCGAATATTGCTCTCATGTTTGGAGCTCGGCTCCTAAACATACCCTCGACCTACTTGAGAGCGTACAAAGACGAGCGATCCGCCTGATCGGGGACTCGGCGCTGACGTCGGGACTACAGTCGCTATCACATCGAAGGCGCGTGGCCGACCTCTGTCTGTTCTACAGATATTATCACGGGTGCTGTTCTTCGGAGATTCTTGGCATTGTTCACCGCAATTCGGTCTATATGCGCTCCACAAGACAATCCGACGGATCCCACCCGTTTGTGGTTCATCTCCCGACAGCGCGAACATCCCTGTATCAGAACTCGTTCCGTTACAGAGCGGGGAAGCTGTGGAAATCCCTTCCCACGCGAGTGTTCCCGGAACGTTACAAGCTGCAACTGTTCAAAAAGAACTGCAACAGTTATTTGATGGCATCTCGGGGCGCCCACTCGACGCTATAGGTTCGCCTCTCCCGAGAGAAGTCTAATAAAATAAAAAAAAAAAGAAAAAAAAAAAAAAAAAGACCGGTCAGCGAGTTAATACGTCAGCGGGAGTTAACTTGAATAACAAATCAAGTCATCCCGTATCAGAGATAAACCCTTCCGAGGCAGAAAACCTCCAGTTTATAAGACACCTTTTCTCGGAAGGTGGGTTGCCTAAAGAATCAATAAAAGATTCGAGATTGACCCAATTACATGAGGAACTCCACTTAGGGAAAAACCTAAGTCCTCAGGAGTGTCAATCGATAGTGGAAATATGTGAGGAGTTCAATGACATATTCCACTTAAAGGGCGACTACCTGGCGTATACCAATGCGATAACGCATGAATTGTCTTTGGTACAGGACCAAGCGCCTATAAACCAAAGACCATACCATCTGCCTGAGTGCAAAAAGGGAAGTGTAATTAAGAAGCAAGTTCGGGAAATGCTAGAGAATGAATCATTCAACCTAGCAAAAGTCCGTGGAACGCACCCCGCCTAATAATTCCCAAGAAAGCGGGTCCCGGTGGAAAAGCCCGATGGAGAGTAGTTGTCGATTTCAGAAAACTGAACGACAAAACCATCGGAGATGCGTACCCTTTCCCTAGAATAGAGGATATATTAAACCAACTCGGTCACTCACGCTACTTTTCCACGCTTGATTTAGGCAGTGGCTACCACCAGGTCTTAGTCGATCAGAAGGATCGCGACAAGACAGCTTTCAGCACTAATTACGGGCATTATGAGTTCAGACGTATGCCATTCGGGCTAAAGGGAGCCCCGGATACGTTCCAGAGACTCATGAACCGTGTCCTAACTGGGTTGCAAGGTATCGAATGCTTTGTCTATCTGGACGACATTGTCATCTATGGGAAGAACCTAGAGAACCATAATGGCAAACTTCAGAGGGTATTCGAACAATTGAGATACCACAATCTCAAATTGTAACCCGAAAAATGTAGGTTTCTATAGAAAGAAGTAGTCTACCTCGGACATGTTTGTTCAGAAAAAGGGGCAATGCCAAATCCCGACACGACAGCTATTGTCAGGGTTTTCCCCATTCCCTAGACGGTAAAGAACGTCCAATCGTTTCTAGGCCTGGCGAACTATTATCGGAAATTTGTCCCAAATTTTTCGAGGTAAGTACGCCCCTAGACAAATTTGTTAAGGAAGGACGTTAAATTCACCTGGCCAGACAAATGCCAACAAGCATTTGATAAAATAAAAGGATTATTGGTTTCGCCGCCAATATTAATCTATCCAGATTTCACCAAACCTTTAAATCTAACTACGGATGGGAGCAGTGCGGCATTTGGTGCCGTGATATCGCAAGGGGAAATAGGCAAAGCTCAGCCTATAGCTTATGCAAGTCGAACCTTGAATATAGCGGAAAGATATTACTCCACGATTGAGAGGGAGTTACTAGTCATTGTGTGGGCGACTAGAAATTTCCGCTGTTATTTACAAGGGCGAAGGTTCACCGTATATGCGGATCATAAGCCACTAAAGGGAGTTTTGAACGTAAAAGACTCCACGTCACGTTTAACCAAATTCCATCACAAATTATCGGAGTTTGATTACGAAATAGAGTAAAAACCCGGCAAATATAACACCAATGCGGATGCCTTGAGCCGCATCCCGCAAGGTTGTGATGAGACTCCCAAGCTACAAAGATGCAATGTAGTAACACGCGTCCAAGCAAAAAAGCTAAGGGAAAGCGAAGAATCCCAGGGAAGTCAAGCAAATGACGAGTCTGATTTACCAGATAATCCCATTCCTCCATTCCTCCCTGCACGGAAAAAGGAATGGAGATAACAAAACCTGAGGATATCCAGTTACTGTTACGGGATTACCATGATCCTTCTTTGGGCGGACACCAAGGAGTAATAAACACATATAACAAGATTCGTAGGCATTTTTGGTGGAAGAACATGATGCGCGACATTAAAGTCTACATAAAGAAATGTAAGGATTGTCAAACCATGAAATCTTCCCCAAACCTACGGATGCCCATGGTAATCACCGACATTGCAAGAGGCCCTTCGACAAGGTATATTTAGATATAGTCGGGCCTCTGGATCGAACTCTAGCAGGCAATAGTTATATACTAATCTTTCAAGACAATCTGTTTAAGTATAAAGATTGCTACGCCTTACCCAATGCGGAGGCAAAAACGGTGGCCACGGTCTTCTTTGACCAAATAGTTGCTCGGTATGGTGCTCCGAAGCAACTGCTTACCGATCAGGGAGCAACTTCCTAAGCAGCTTGTTTAAAAACGTGTGCCAGCTGCTCCGTATCAAGAAGCTTCAAACCTCAGCGTACCATCCACAGTCGAATGGCGCTTTGGAAAGAGCCCATCGACCACTCGTAGAATACCTACGCAGTATTGTGGATGGAAATTCCCAATCATGGGATCAATACCTGAGGACAGCAACATTCGTGTACAACACCAACGAGCACGAAGGTACCAAGCTTACGCCGATGGATTGTCTCTTTGGTTTCACCCCGGAGGTACCGTCTAATATCAAACAACCTCCGGAACCGGTGTACAACCATGAGAGCTACCATAAGCTATTAAAGTACACACTACAGCATACGTACGAAATAGCAAGGCGTAACCTATTGATTTCCAAGAGGAAATCCAAAGGGTACCATGACCGTACAGTACGCCCTTTCACGTTTACGTGGGCGATAAGGTTCTGATACGGAATGCGCAGAAACAGTTAGTTAGTTAGCTCCGATATGGAGGGGTCCCTACAATGTAGTGGCAATACAGGGCCTAGTAAACGTGGCCCTGAAAATAGGCAGGAAAGGCTTCAATAACAGGTTGAAGCCCTATTTCGAATAGAGGATAAAACCTGGGATTAGCAGTTCTGTATTAGGTCCATTTCAGTACCAATAGGAAATCAACTCGAATCAAATAAAAAAAAAAAGCAATAATCTTTCTTTACCAAATTAAAATGACAACCCCTTAAACTAGTCGTGCCCTACGAAGCACATAAGTTTTAAAAAACAAAAAACATTGTAAATAATATATTTAAGTATTATTAAAAATAAATATTAACAAAACAAAAAACATTGTAAATAATATATTTAAATATTATTAAAAATAAAAAATAACAAAACAAAAAACATTGTAAACAAAAATTTTATAAAAATAAAAAAAAATTAGACTAACTAAATAAGATTATGTAAAGCCAACAACCGCGCAGACACCGATGATACAATGGTTTTGTAAATAATATATAATATTATATTTAAATAGTATTAAAAATAAATATTAACAAAACAAAAGAAAAACATTGTAAATAAAATATTTAAATATTATTAAAAATAAAAAATAACAAAACAAAAAACATTGTAAACAAAAATTTTATAAAAATAAAAAAAATGTAGACTACCTAAATAAGATAATGTAAAGCCAACCACCGCGCACACACCGATATAAACAGAAAAACAGATTTTATATATATATATAAAAATTGTAAATAAACTAAATTGGGATTAGTAAACTATAGAGTAAACTCAAAAACAGAAAGGAAATTATTGTAAATAAAAAATAAATTTAGACTAACTGAAAATACCATAATTATAAATAAAAGTAGTCTTAATAATTTAAAGCCAACCGCCACACACACACCGATATGCTATCGAAAGTGAGTTTCATTTCTCTTCCAAGAATGAAACTCCATTTTTGTAAGGGGGGAGGAGTGTTATATAATTAATATCGGTTAATTAGCACCCCCCCTAAAATACATAAAATCCTGGCATCTGCATATCCTCCCCCATTACCAAAACATCAATTTACCAGTATAGATAGAATATCCCCACCATGCAATAGACAAACATTAAAATAAAATAACACCCCTAGATCCCTATCCCAGCAGATAATATTTGGTTCGGCTTAAGAGTCCCGAATATTATAGACTGAACACACCAATAGTTTCCCCAATCTGTTTCCTGTGTGTATTTCCGGTACAAAGGAATACTGAATCAGTGTAAAGAACAACAGAGGTATGTATGCCGGCATAAATTCAATTAGAAATGGTTACCGAGGGAGAGCCAAAATAATCCGAGACACAAACGGCTGTCTGGCGACAGAAACAAAAAATATCGTGACAAGATGGAAGCAGTACTTTGAAAACCTGCTCAATGTACGCACCTATCAACCACAAATAAACGCACCAGACGTACATACAGCCGAGCCCCAGATCCCAGAGCCCTCTTTCGACGAAGTTGTAGACGCAATAAATCGACTGAAAAACAACAAGGCCCCCGGAATCGATTGCATTCCGGCAGAGCTTGTGAAGCATGGAGGAGAGGCAACCGCTCGAAAGATCCACCAACTGGTTAAAATAATATGGGAAGAGGAAGATATTCCGGAAGAATGGAAAACCGCAATAGTCATCCCCATTTTCAAAAAAGGCGACAGATCTGACTGCGAAAATTACAGAGGAATATCATTGATCCCAATCACATACAAAATATTAACAAATGTCATACTGGCAAGAATCACACCGTACGCAGAAGAAATATTGGGAGACTACCAATGCGGATTCCGTCGGAACCGGTCAACAAGCGACCAGATGTTCACAATAAGGCAACTGCTGGAAAAGAAGTGCGAATACGGAGAGACGGTTCACCAACTGTTCGTGGACTTCAAAAAAGCCTACGACTCAGTCGCAAGGCAAAGACTCTACCATATTGTGGTTGAGCTGGGGATCCCGAAAAAATATGCAGCCCTCATTCAAATTTGCATGAACGAAAACAAAGGGCGAGTTAGAATAGAAAAACACCTCTCAGAACCATTTGAAATCCGGACGGACTAAAACATGGGGATGGCCTCTCACCATGCCTTTTTAACCTTGTCCTCGAGTATGTTATCAGACAGGTACAAGACAATAACACGACCGGATCATCCCTGAACGGGGTCACACAAGTGCTCGCGTATGCGGGTGACATCGCCGTTCTGGGCGATAATCTCGAAACTATAAGTAAAAACTGTGAAATCATCATGCAAGTAGCAGAAGAGGTGGGCCTAGAAATAAACGAAGACAAAACGAAATACATGATTACGACGAGAGCAGGTGGACCTCAGAGAACACATATAAACGTCAGGGACAAGATATTTGAAAATGTCAAAGAATTTAAATATCTGGGAACGATATTGACGACCAGAAACGAAACGTCAAAGGAAATTAACAAAAGACTACATTCCGGCAGCGCTAGTTGGCATGCAGCCAGTAAACTATTAAAATCCAAACTGCTATCACGTAATATAAAGCTCCGTGTCTATAGAACCATAATCATGCCGATTGCTCTATACGGATGCGAAACATTGGCTCTCACAAAACGGGAAGAGAACAAATTCCGCGTATTCGAACATAAAGTTTTAAGGGGTATATTTGGCGGTAAATATGACGAGGATTCAGGACAATGGAGAAAACTCCACAACCACGAATTGGAAGAGCTATACCGCAAACCTACAATAGTGAGAGTGATCAAGTCGCGAAGATTAAGATGGGCCGGGCACGTAGCGCGAATGGGCGATGATAGGACCGTGCATAGAATTCTTGACGGTAAACTAACGGGGAAGAAACCGACAGGACGGCCGCGACGTAGATGGGAGGACAATGTTAGATTGGACCTCGAGAAGATCGGATCGGATGATCGAACGTGGAAAGAGAGCGCACAGGACAGGGAACAATGGCATAGCCGAGTCGGTGAGGTTATGAACTTCCGGGTTCCTAGAGGCCAGTAAATAATAATAAGTTATTCTGGATGGTGTCAAATTTCCTCTTATAGAATTAACGATTTAGACTAAAAGTCCCACCCACTTTTTTCCACTTTTTATTAGACGACCTTGTGTCCATTACCGACAACCATACTCATTGGTCTGCCTATGATAGAATTGATTAGATTTACTCATACTCATTCGACTATTGCTGCTCAACGTCTTCGAACCTCACTATTTGTCAGCAGGTTATGCTCAACTCATACAATTCTGACTTCAAAAAGATATACCAACCCAATGCATTGAAAACCCAGTGTTGCCTCTTATCGTCAAAGACGATTGCAACATCGTAGCCAAGAAACTCGATTTTTGACACTCGAATTAAATGGATTCTCAAATGGGTCAACCATATTTTTGAAACAATGATAAATGCAGACAAAGTGTGTAAAAGGGTTTTCAAAAGAGACATAGCAATTTTGTATTTTAGCACGAAGGCACACTTAAACCTTTTTCACCATCTGTCAATGTCAAAACGTCAAGATTTACATTTTTATCATAATCAAGTTCGCGAATGAGCAACGTTTAGAAATTGTTCAAAATTACTACCGAAATTCTGAATGCGTGATCCTAGCTTTAAGAGGGCATATTCTTTCTTTCAGTCGTAATAATCGTCTATCCTATATCATTCGCAGGAATTGGGAATCGATCAAACTACATTGTGCTAAAGTTTTGTTTGATCGGACAAATTCAAGACTACGCCATACGCGCTCGATGGGGAGCAAAAACGAATGTGAAACTCATTAGGAAGGCAGATGTCAGTCTTTCAATTCCGTCATTAAAACATGCGCGCATCCTATGAATCCGATCTATTTCTCTTTTCTACAGGTATAATCAGGGTCGTTACTCAACTGACTTGATGAATTTATTCCATCTCTCCAAATATTTTCCCGCGACATGCATCAATCAGCAAGTCCGTGTGAACTTTCAACGTACAAATAAACAGAAAGAATCATTCTTTAGCCGAACCACACAAATGTGGAATGGTACGACTGATCACGTGTTGGTTATTGTAATACTCAGGCGTAAAATATCAAAGTACGTTGCTGCGTCTTTATTATCTTACTCTTCTTCTGCGAAGGAAAATTTAAACAAAAGGTAACGCTGGAAACAAGGGGAATATGTGCTGTGAGGAAGTGGTTTTAGTCGGTCAAATTCCGACATGCAATTGGATCGGTATAGAAGTGTCGTTTAAGGAAGGTACTATCAAAACAAAGGCAGTTGCCTGAATTAAATTTGAATTATTTTAACCTTAAAAGACTCCCCAAATAGAGCGGCCTTAACATCAATACTACTGACAATCATTAATAAAAATTTTAACCAAATCTGTGCAACTTAAGTGTGCTACGCTTCCGAACCTTGACGAAGTGTCTCTGAGTAACGCCCTATGTAAACAATGTTACTCTGTGCCGGGTGTTGAGTACATTCTAACATTCTAATTTTGATTTTATGTATTAATGATTTTCAACAGCCTAACTGGTTACATTTGCGAATATTAAATTAAATATTAATTGCCAAACCGTGAACGTGAACTTTTAGTACAACTGGGAGTTAGCTAATAAAACTTGCTACAAGACATTTGACTCCCCAAGCATTTTTTCATTATATCCTTTTCTAATTTGCTTAACAATAATTTGTAAGCACCATAAAAATTCCGTTCGCAAGTTTTAAAACGTCTTTGTTTAACGTATGCAGAGAATAAAAAAGGAATTCCTAAACCCCAGCGGGGTAAGTAAGAACAAAGAAAACCAAAATATAAACAAAACACCGAGCACAGTTCTTCATTATGTTTTTTAGTTTTTACTTTTGTCTAGAGGCGAGTCGTTAAAATCACTGTCTCCACTGCCATCGTCACTGAGATCTTCGTTGTCTTGAGTTTTGAGTTTTCCCAAGCTTTATCAATTCCGCCATTCCCGCCATACACCCAGAAGTTAATCATCCTCTTGAACGCCAACATCGCCTCCGTCTCCAACGTCGGCATATCGAGGTGACATGTCATTCGGGAAATTTCGTAGACCCTTTGAAATAGCTGCTCGTTAGGGCAACCTATCATCGCGGGTACACCCTCCACTACTACCGCCGTTACTACCCACGCCGTCTACCTCACGAAGACGTCTAAAAGGAGACCGAAAATGTAAGCAGAAAAGATCACGCTCGAGTTACCACACTACACCGATCGTCGGATCGGTTCAGTAAACTGTTGCTGGCCAACGAATGTCACCCGCGGTATGTCGTGTGCATACGTGGTAAAGACGCAAAAGCTATACCGTGTTCTGGTCTTATCTCCAGAAGAAACAAACAAGTATTTTAATGAATTGGACAAAGCTAATAAACAGAAATTAATTTAAGAAATGCGAGTTAAGGTTACAACTTAGAAGTCTAGATCATGTCTTATACTATATTATAACCATTTAATTTACCCATAACCTATTCTGACTTGTTACTTATGATAGTCTAAAAAAATGCAGTTGTAAATTCATTTATAGATACGAGATTTCCAGGTGTTTTTCTTTTAAATAATCGACTAGCAAAATGATGAGATTGACACACTTAGCTTAACGTGAAGAACCAAAGATAGACGTTGACGAGCTTACGAATTTGTGGGCATTGATCTTCAATCAATTTTGAACTTATTGTATATAGGAAGTACAATTCCTCTTCTTCCTTCACCTACATTGGAAACCATACTAATGCCATGATCCGTGAAGCTGACAAGAGGCAGCGATGATAGTGAAGCAGGCCATAACATCAACATTATAGAGGTTGGGAATTCAAAAGAATTTGCTTTCTTGAAATAGATTAATAGAAACACTGTGCCACAGGTTCGCCAGCTGCAAACTAATACCACGGCTGTTGCTCCTCGAAAACGATATGAAATCAGCATTTGTGCTGCATGTTGTTTCGAAGGTATGAGTCAACTCACGGTTGCCAACAGCATGAATTGTTTTTATTGCATTAAGCGAAAGCAATTTAAGGAGCCAGTGACTCAAAAATTCGGCGGCTTCCAAAACTTGTTTTTGCACCAGGGGCGTTCAATAAAGTCTGAAAACGCTATCGTTGTAGGTGATACGTCCCGTTAACACCATATTATAATGAGGAAAGAATTTGCTGTAAACATAGTAAGTGAGCCCTATGAGTAGGGCGTTCGAATATACTCATAGCTAGGCCGGCTTGTCGTAATAGGCGACTAAAGGTCGAGTGGTAGGTAGGGTCCCAACGCCATGTCGCCCGGTGCAATACCACCCGATCAAGCGGCTCGGTGAAATGGGCGGGAGAAACACATGGTCATCTTTCAGAACTTGGCTGATGGACCGGTTTGAGAAAACTTGGTTTAGGTGGTAGTTGGTCCCAAGGTGAGATACCACCCCGTCACGCTGTACATTCTGCGATATCGTTGGGGGAAATTTTCAACTATGTTTCACATATATACGGATCACGGCCCAGACTTACACGGAAACATGTCATGGTGGTACCTCCTGAGATATAGAATTGCGGAGGTAAACTAGTTTCTCGTTCGGATCTCCCGGCAGGAGGGAGGGGGGGGGGGGGGGCTATGTCAGGGGGGGCATCATGCAAATGTTCTGATAAACAACCGAACTTTAAGAAATTTGTCATCGTGTAATCGGGTTCGTTCTCGAGCCTCTGTCGACTATAACGGCATTTTGTAACATCAGGGGCATCAGTTTCACCAATACGAATATAAACGCCGTCCACCAATATTTGCAAACAGCGAAACCTGATATCCTCGCCCGAAATATCTTCGTTGCTCAGGATACGACTTGAATTCGAGATTCCGTTTTAAGGGAAGAGTCTGCGACTTCACGCAGTCCGATCTGGCTTGCGAAAAATGGAGGCGTTATAATCTAATAACATGGGCATCATGGTGTTGTATTCCAGAATACTACCCTTATTCGCTTTAACACTAATCTCATGTCCGTTCTACCACAACCTTTAAAACTACATCCTCACATATCTTACATTCTCATTTAATACAATTCATAAATAAACTGACACAATATTCTATATCCAGTCACTTACAGCACATTTAAAAACATGCCCCTTTTCATCACATTTAAAAACATGCCCCTTTTCATAACTAACACATTTTTCATTTCAAAACATAGCACTTTGATTTTCGTTCAAAGTTTATTCAAAATTTTAAGTCACAGAGACTTCTAGATTGTTTTGTTCATTTTATACGACACAGTTAGTTGGAACAAAATGTTCTAGAAAAACAGGAAAATGTATATTGTAAAAGTAGTTCTGAAGAGAGCTCAGCTTGAGATAGCTGAGTTCAATAAAATATAAAAATAAATAAAACCTATAATTAATTTAATAACTAAGAACTATAATTGTTTCAAATAAGAAAAGATATTATAACCCCCACGCTCTTCCCTCGAAAGAGGAAGCACGGCGCTGGAGACGTAACAATGGGTTGAGGGTCGTGCTCAGGACTTCTGTTAAATTTCTTTGTTGTTTTTACCGCTCATCAAATGACGATCGACCAGCGACACTTTTCGAACATCTTTCACATACCATCAACTGGATACAGATCATCCACCCGGCTTCGGTATTTGGCGTCCTTGGCGATTTTAATGCAAACAACTCCGGCTGGTTGGTACATTCTAACAGAATCGACTAGGGTGGGAGGCTGGCGGAGATGTTCGCTGTTAGCCGCAATTTGGCTCAACTTGTAGGGGAACCTACGCGAGTGCCGGATGCCCGAGGCGATTATGCGAACAATCTGGATCTGTTTTTGACATCCGAGCCAGACATTTATACCGTGGAGGTTGCTGCGCCACTGGGAAACTCAGATCACTTCTTGGCATTTGTCGCGCAACCAGTGCATTTCAAGCAAATAACCGACCTAAGGACTTCGCCTTGTATGGAGGTATGGGACTGCCAACTGGGACGATTTGCGAGATTTCTTCCTTTCCATGGTCAGAGGTGTCCTTCGGAGACTCCGATGTTAACGCATGCACGGAGTCGGTCACAGAGATTATTCTTCTCGAAACGAAGTTCATCTGATAAGCCTTGGTTTGATGAAAAATGAGAGCGGATTACAGCGGCCAAAAATATAGTTTTTAAACAATGGCGCTCCAATCCCACCGAGGTTAACAGAACACATTTTTTAGAATCGGAAACGGGTGCAACGAGGCGATTGATACCGCGACGAAGGCCTACAACGACAGAGTGACCAATAAACTATTTCAGTGCCCAACTGGTTCGCGCTCCTTCTGGTCAATGGCAAGGGCTGTTAGCAGTAACTTCGGTTCCTCCTCTTTTCCTCCGTTAGTGACGGGCAGCGGGACCTAAGTCACAAATTCAAAGAATAAAGTTAATGTGTTCGCGAATTTATTTTCTGCGAATTCAATCCTCGATGCCGGTCTTTTGGAGCCACCTGTGATCGCGCCGGTACGGTGTTTTTTTAATTTTTTCATTTTTGCAACATTTTTTATTTTCTTAGTTTCTAAATTATATGCTAGACAAATAATGCTTAAATTCTAGCTTAATTATCTTATATTATAACTTACTGGTCCTAGACGATCTACGCTAAACATTACTTGACTATTGTATAATTTGGCTTTCGGCAACAGAACAGTACACGCGGAAGTGGCCTGATGTGTTGTACATTGATTCAATTTTAAATAACCCTCATACTGTCCGTTCAAATTACACGTTCTTCACTGATATCGCTATACACTCTATACGTCTATTTATTTAAAGCACGAAGGGTTTTTCGAATTTGCGTTCGTCGCGTTAATACTTGACTAACTTGATGAACGACTCTACGCGCCGGTACGGTCTTCGATGTGGGATGTGTGGTTCCGCCCGCGTATTATTAAACTGGACTGTAAGAAGGCATCCGGCCTGGTCGGAATACAAGCAATACTCCCCAAGAACTGTGCTCCAGAACTGTCGCCGGTTCTTGTAGATGATCCGAAGTCGAACGTGCTATGTGAAACCTCAATCGGCACGCCGGACAACCGAACTTACACATTCCAGATGAATATCTAAGTGTGGAATGTCATCCGGAAATTATGAAAACAACAGCAATTGATAAGGTAAGAAAAACGCTAAGTAAAACACACCAGACAAGAAAACTTTGGATTGTGGTAACTAAGGAATTGGGCTAAACGTATCTGGTATTTATTATCGCCTTTGACGACATAAGCACGATAATATATAAACAGAAACATCTATATCATTGTATTTAAATTATGTTAATTTATTGATATGTAATTTTAAATTGCTTGTTAATAAAAAATATATAAAATAAATAAATAATTTCAATAAAAAATTTTCCAATACCGAAAAATCAGAAGAACATCAGATATCATTTTTACAATGAATCATCATCATTGGCACTACAACCGGGAACCGGTCTTGGGCTTATTTAGCAAGTCGGCTTGTTAAATTTTCCATAATGATTTGTTTTTTCCGGGCAAGGTCATTAGTCTTGCGCCAGAGCCTCCGCGACGGGGGATCGAACTCCGGTCTTCCGCGTGACTAACCACTATACTATCGAGGAGCATTCATTTTACAATGAATACGTTCCGAAAATTTCACTAATTTTAGAACCTTTACATAATCTGTTAAAAAAAGGACAAAATTTCATTTGGTCTGAGGAATGTCAAAATGCCTTTGAATATATATGTTGGACATCTAATATTCTACATTAGTGTACATCCGATGCTCACACCGGCGACAATGAAATTGGTTGAACTTGACGAAGATCCACCATTTGGTATTTCGTCAAGTTGCAAAGGCTTCCTGATGATGTACGTGGACATCATCATTCTCCTCTATTAACTTGCCGCCTCAGGGCACGACCATCCAAACCACGCGGTACCCTTGCATCGTCTCTACTGCTCTACGAAAGGTTATGGGCCCAGGCATTCACCAGAGCACTGCGAAATAGAGTCACGGTTGGATAAACGCGTGGAAAACCTACAAACAACACAGGAAAGCTAAATTCTCGTCTATCAACAAAATGGCGCCATACACAGCGAGCATCGAACAACTGCGGAAGGATAATTTCGACACTTGGAAGCTGCAGATGGAGGCGATCCTAGTAAATAACGGCGCATGGGGCTATGTGACTGGAGAAATCGTGAAACCTGAATTGACGAAGGCGTGCACAGGCGTGGTCGAGCAGTGGAAAACAGGAGACAGGAAGGCTAAGGCAGAAATCATACTAGCGATCGGACCATCTGAAGTCAAGATCATTAAAGGGCGTGAAACTTCCCGAGAGGTATGGGAGAAACTCATCTCAGTGTACGAGTCAAAAGGTCCGGCCAGGAAAGCCAGTCTACTGAAGAGACTGACGCTTCATCGAATGAGCGATCACGACGACGTGCGAACACACTTAAGTGACTTCTTTGACACCGTCGATAAATTGAACGACATGGTAATCGAAATCAACGACGATCTGCTCAGTATAGTCTCTCCCCGAAGTTCGAGAACTTCAGATGCGCCATAGAACCCCGAGAGGAGTTACCTTCACCGGAGGCGCTACGAATCAAGATAATCGAGGAAAGCGACGCATAGCGCAACAACGAACGATATGAAGCCGAAGGCGCGATGGCCGTCAAACAACGCGACACGAGGACGGAGAATAAACGCCATGGACACAATCACCCCGGAAACCGACAAAAGCCTTCCTACAAATGCTACCATTGCGGAAAAACCGGGCACAACGTCGCCGAGTGCCACTCTGTCAACAGAAAAGGATCGGGATTTTCTAAAGATCGAGGAAAGCAAAACAAGACGTATAACTACGGTACAAGTGTACAAGCTTACACCAACTCAGCCAACACGGATTTCAGGCTTTTAAGTCGACTGTCAGTAAGGGGTGGTGCCTGGACAGCGGAAGCACATCCCACATGTCAAGTAACACCGAAGCATTCGAAGGATAAAACGAAATTCATCCGATGAAACTCAACCTTGCCAACAGCGCCTCAACCGACATCACCGGACGAGGCGACATAAACATCATCACCCAGTACATAGGCAAATATCGAAACGTAAAAGTGGATAACGTTCTACACGTCCCCGATCTGCGGGCGAATCTAATGTCTGTGAGCAAAATCGCTGACAGAGGATTCATAATCACTTTCGATAATAAAGGAGCGAAAGTAACGAACTCAAAACGGGAGGTCATCTCCGAGGCTGTAAGTAAAAAGGACCTGTAGTTCGTTCCAGGAAGCCTGAAAGAAACCCACGCAGCCGCCGCTACAATTACCCCGGATGTATCACTACTGGAAACCTGGCACCGGAGACTGGGTCACTTGAATATTAAGGATTTAACTTCGAGCCACAGAAACGGGACTTTACGAGGAATGTTTTTCAGGCAGCCCACACAAGACATGAAGTGCGCTCTCGGGAAAACAACCAAGCTTCCATTCCCGAAGGAGTCAGCGCGAAAAACCGGCATATTGGACCTGGTTCACACCGACACTTGCGGGCCAATGAGCATTGGGCGGGTCGTATACTTTGTCACGTTCATCGACGATTGTTCTAGGTGGTGCACAGTGAAAATGATCAAAAGCAAGAGCGAGGTTTTAAACGCCTTCAGAGATTTTAAAGCGTTTGCCGAAAAACAGACTGGAAGGAAGATCAAAAGCTTACAGTCTGACAACGGAACCGAGTACATCAACAACGAATTCAATACCTTCTTAAGGAAAAACGGCATCCACCACAGGCTATCAGTGACTTATACACCTCAGCAAAACGGAGTAGCCCAAAGGAAAAACCGGACCCTGGTGGATATGGGTAGATGCCTCCTCATACAAGCAAATCTGGACACAAGATTTTGGGGAGAAGCAGTCACCACAGCAAACCACATCAGAGACAGATGTCCGACCAACGCACTCAACAGAAGAACCCCATACGAAGTGTGGACTGGAAACGCTCCAAACGTAGCCCGCTAGAACGAGGAGCAAGGAAAGGTAAATTCAGCCCCAGGTCCAAAAAGAGGATTTTCGTCGGCTACGTTGACAAATTGAAAGCGTACAGGATTTGGCTCCCCGACTAACGAAGGATCGAAATTGGGTGGGACGTGAAGTTCTTCGAAAAACATAACGACCGGAGTCCCGCCTCCAACGATTTTCGCCCAACAAAAACAAATCTGATACTGAAAGTGCCACGGTCGAATTCATTACACCGGATACAACACATCACGAAACCATGGCGAGAGATAAACAACTCGAAGTAACAAAAAAAGGAGCCACCGGGCAACCAACAACCCCAACCAGCAGATCTGACACAATCATCACAAGAAGAGGACCAGGAAGAACACGGATAGAAAGGGCTGGACTCAGGCGAAGAACTCGAAAACTATTTCAAGAATGCGACATCACTTCGGAGACCGGGCCAGCAGGTGAAGTTTCTATAAAAGACGCAACAAGCGGTCCAGACACCGAGGAGTGGAAAAATGCCATGGCGCAAGAAATCGGGGCCAACATCAGAAACGACACTTGGATTCTGGTAGATCGGCCGAAACAAGACAAAGTCATCGGCAGCCGTTTTGTCTTACGGAACAAAACGAATCCCGACGGCACGCTAGAACGAAGAAAGGCACGCATCGTTGCACAAGGATTCTCCCAAGTACCCGGAATTGACTACCACCAGACATTCGCTCCAGTTGCAAGAATGAACTCCATTCGAATTACGGCCGCCCTATCCGCTCAACACAACATGAGCATCCGCCACCTTGATGTTGCAACGGTCTATCTAAACGGCGAGATCGACGAGACAATTCACATGGAGTTCCCCAAACACACCGACGTTGCCCTGGAGAAATTAATTCAATCCAGAAAAAGCAGAGAAAACATTAAAGCAAAACAAATGCTTACGCAACTTCAAAAGGGGAATAAAGTATGCTTGCTAAACAGAGCTCTATATGGATTTCGCCAAGCAGGACGACAGTGGCACACGAAGCTGAACTGCGAGCTCAAACGCTTCGGTCTCAAGCAGTCCACTGCCGATCCTTGCATATTCTTTGAAGGAAAAGGAAAGGACATACAACTGGTCACCGTATATGTGGACGACATTTTAGTTTCCTCACAAAGCACAGCAAAGATCGAGGAACTATCGAAGCAGCTTTCAAAAACATTTAACACAAAGGACCTCGGTGAAGCATTGTCTTGGAATCGAATTTCATCGAGACAAGGAAGAACTGCGGATGACTCAAACCAAATACATATCCGAAGTCCTAGACCGCTTCAACAAGAGCGACTCGAAGCCCGTGAGTACACCTCTGGACAGCGGCACTATACTACAGAAAGGGAAGGAGGAACCCGACAGAAACCTGCCGTTTCGAGAGTTGATTGGATCCCTCATGTACCTGGCAGTAAGCACAAGACCAGATATAGCCTTTGCCGTGAGCAGATTGAGCCAATTCAACAAGTGTTTCGACGAGCATCACTGGAAAGCCGCCAAACGTATCTTACGCTACCTGAAAGGCACGGCGAACATTGGGTTATCATATAAAACGAGCGGGAAATGTCTCACCGGATACGCCGATGCGGACTGGGCCAACTGCCCGGACGACAGGAGATCGTACACTGGGTATGCCTTTATTCTTAATGGTACACCTGTCTCATGAGAATCGCGTAAACAAAGAACCACCGCGCTATCATCCACAGAAGCAGAGTATATGGCCATATCCGATGCGGCGAAAGAGGCCATACATCTACGTAGACTGATTAGTCAACTGGGATTCGCCTTACTAGACAAGCTGAAGTTATTCAACGACAACAACAGTGCTCGGAAGCTGGCTGAGAATCCAGTATTCCACTCCAAACATATCGACGTCCGACATCATTTCATCCGTGAAGCACTGGACAGCGGAACGCTCTCGGTCGAATACATGCCCACGGAACAAATGCCTGCAGACATTCTCACTAAGGCCCTATTCAAACCGAAGCATGAGAGGTGTCTCGACCTCTTAAACCTGATGTAAATTTTTCGCACTGCTGCGCTCATCGAGGGGAAGTGTTGCACATCAAATGTTCTACATTAGTGTACATCCGATGCGCACACCGGCGACAATGAAATTCGTTGAACTTGACGAACATCCACTATTTTGTATTTCGTCAAGTTGCAAAGGCTTCCTAATGATGTACGTGGACATCATAATTCTCCTCTATTAACTTGCCGCTTCAGGGCACGACCATCCAAACCACGCGGTATCCTCCCATCGTCTCTACTATTCTACAACAATATGAAAAATTGCATCTGTACCCAACCAGTATTCACTATTTTTGATCCAGATCTACCAATGCATATATATACAGATACAAGTTTACAAGGCATAGGAGCCGTATTAAAACAAAACCTGAGCATATTTTTCAAAGAAACTGAAAAAATCACAAAAAAGAAGAAAAGCTATTTACATAAAGGCCTAGAAATAAAAGAAGCAGTAAAGTACTGGCAACATTGGCTTTTAGGTAGACATTTCAAAGTATTCTCAGATCATATACCATTTGAAAAAAGGAATATCAAAGCTAGAACAGACGAAGAATTAGGTAATCTAACCTACTATTTATCACAGTACGATTTTGAAATAATATACCGTTCAGGTAAAGATAACTTAGAAGCAGACTGCTTAAATAGAAATCCAGTATTAGAGTCTCAAGAAGACGAAGATGATCAATTAAAAATTGTAAATGTATTAAAAATAGAAGGTATTTTAAAAGATCAAAAAGAGAACAAAGATATAAAATCTAGCAAAGATAAACTAATTATTAAAGATGATTTGTATTATAAAAAAGTAAGAAAGAAAGAATAGATAATATTGTCAGAACAATTTTGTAAGAAACTGATAGAAGATACACACAAGAAATTTTGCCATATAGGAATACAACAAATGCAAAACAAAATACTGCCATATTATGCCGCAAAAAAATATCAGAAAACATACAGAAAACTTGCAAACATTGTGAAATATGTATAAAAAATAAATCAAGGGGACGTGTCGTATCTTGGTCCCGCAAAAAAACTGTTCGAAGTATTTTCTATAGATACAATAGGTTGATCCGGTGGTTCACGATCCACAAAGAAATATTTACATTTCCTAATAGATCACTTCACAAGATTTGCTTACATATTAACATCAAAAACACAAAATGCAAAAGATTTCTTTAAGTTTACAGAAAATGTGCTCAAAGAAAATAATATAATCCTACCAGACCGATATCCGGGGATGAATTCCAAAGATTTCAAAGATTCTTTATGAAAAGAAAAATATCACTATAATTAGAGAACCTTACAAAACAGTATCAATCCCGAGGCGGTATTGGTTTTCTGTGTAGGGCCATTTCAATGGAGCGGGAATTTCGCGTTGATTTTTGTAACATTCGCAGCTTGAGATGTAATTTCTCTTCTGTGTCAGCCCATGTTTCTAACCAGAAACCAACTATCCTTGCACTTAGCGAAACCCAGGTAATTACTAATACATATATTTCCGATTTTAATCTACCTGGATATAACTTAGTGCCACTGTCCTTTCCACACCGTGGTATAGCCACATATATACGAAATGATATTGCTTATCAGCTTCTGCCACAATATGGGCTCTGTTCCAACGCAGAATTTGATTTCTCTTGGCTAAAACTACACGTTCGTAAGCATATCATACATTACTGCTTTCTTTACAGAAGCCCAAACTTGGATAGAAACGCATCCTTTAACGAATTTGATGCTCTGTCTGATTCTATCGATACGATCTTGACCCTATATCCGCACGCTGAAATCGTTATTGCGGGTGATTTTAATATGCATAACTCTCAGTTGACATATATGGTCATTTCGCCAATACACTGGACCTATTACTCACCTCCCAGCCAAACAAATACACAATTGAAGTTTCTTCGCCCTTGGGCACTTCATGCCACAGTGTCGTGTCAGTTAAAGTTGCTCTAACCAACAGAAACGTTAATGAGAAAGCTCCCAAAAGAACAGTATGGTTCTACGAGAAGGCCAACTGGGAAAATCTGAACGACTTTTTTGGGAGGTTAAATTGGTCTTTATTTTTCCTCAAGAACGATGTTGACTCTATAGCGGACACATTGACAGACACGATGCTGGTTAGCATGCGGACCTTTATTCCACACAGAGTAGAGAGTATCAAACCCAAGAGAAATATGTGGTTCGATTTCGGGTGAAGAGAAGCCATTAAGGCTAAAAAGTTGAGCTTCCGGTTGTATAAATCAAACAGTACTGAGGAAAACTGGGAAAGATTTAAAAGACCTAGAAATGGCTGCAATGCGTATATTCAACGCGCGAAGTTCTTGCATGGCCAGAGAGTGGGACAAAAAATACTACACTCTACCATAAACATCCAAAACTCAGTCTCTTCATCCATTCCATCGCTTATAGTCGATGACAGACCAGTCACAACTGCAATAGAGAAGGCGAATCAATTTGCCGCACGTTTTGCAGCCAACTCAACGCTGCCTGATACTACATCAGTTCCGCCTCAACTCGAGCATAAGCAGCACACCATGAGCCATATTCACTTCCGAAAGCGTACTGTTGCCCGCGCACTCAAAGAGCTAAACGCAAACAAAACCGCTTGTCCGGATGGAATTCCTCCAATCCTCTTGAGATATGGTCCGCTTCACTCGCTAAACCACTGTGGAAACTTTTTCATTTGTCTTATTCTACTGGCCGTTTCTCAAATAGATGGAAGTCAGCGAACATACAGCCAATTCCCAAAAAGGGCGACAAATCATTTCTTTCTTCTTATCGACCCATAGCACTAACTTCTATTCTCTTCAAGGTAATGGAATCACTTATCAACCCTCAACTTTCGAAATATCTGGAATCAAATGACCTCCTCAATGACCACCGATATGGCTTTGGTAGCAACAGGTCCACAGGAGATCTGATGGCGTACCTTACCGAAAAGTGGAGCCATTCCATTCACCACCTCGATGAAAGCAAGGTAGTCGCATTGGATATTTCAAAAGCCTTTGACAGAGTTTGACATCCAGCCCTTTTGTCAAAATTACATTCCTGGGAGTGGACAATTTCCTGATCCAATGGATAAGAGACTATCTTTCTGGCCGTTCAGTTCAAGTGGTTCTTGTTGGTGTCAAATCTGTCTCCCATCAAATGTAGAAGAATATATCCAAGGCGCTCAGCCATGACTTTATGTAAAATTGTACCAAAATTCTCTACCAATATTTGTATCTTAGGGGGGGAGATGTGAGAAAAGTATCCTTAGTATAATTGAATTGAGCACATAAATCAGGTCGGAAAATCAGATGCTATTGTATTAAAGAATTAATTCACATGTGGCGGCAGAATGACGATGTAAGCCACGAAGTGCACACGCCATATAAACCAAGAATAAAAAAATAATTTGAAAAACTAATCAAGAAACAATTGTGTGAATAATAACATTGAATGTTGTTTCTTTGTTATTACAGGTAGGATTCATAATTAGTTTAACTAATATCGCCAAATGTCACACAATCACCCTCTCCCAGAGGCGCTCGCCCACCCAGCCATGCTCCTATCTCTTACTGAACCAACCGATAACATCGGCTAAATCGATTTGTGACCTGGGCGTCCTATGCGACAAGGAGATCAAGTTTACCGCACATATTGATGACATAATCCTTACGGCCAACGCCGCCCTTGGCTCTGTCAAACACTGGTCGAACGAATTACTAAACTCTACGTCACCCGCTCACTCTACATAACCTTTGTCCGCCCACTACTCGAATATGCTAATCAGGTCTATAGCGTTTGGAATGATAGTGAAGATCGTGTGATTCGAACTGGCGCTATGACAGTTAGAATTACCAAAAATTGAAGCAATGCGTAACACATCAGGCTACTGGCCGTGTGTATGAATTCGATTTCTAAACTCAAGTACACTAAACTGATGTGGATTTGTTATGTTATCGCTATGGTATACGGCTCTGATGCATTTTCTTATTCGGTTTTTGTTCGGTGTTCTTCACTATTTGCTTGTGTATTGTGTGTGTATCTGTTAGAAACGCCACAGGCCTGGTCCCCGTATTAATTGTCTTACATTCGCAGGATTGAGACCGTTTAACGTCGATTCTTGCGCTTTGCCCTCCTTGGACTAAACTGGGAAAATCCGCTGACTCTACCACCATACACAAGCCGGCTCCCTTTAATCAATCTTAACACACTAGTAGAGCGCAGAATCCATGCCGACATCATCTTTGTCCATCGTCTTCTGTCCGGCTCAATCAATTGCCCAAGCCCGCTCTCCACTAAAATATTTCACACAACCACCGTAACGTACGTAACCCTCAGCTCTTTAACTTGCCCGCACATCACACTTCTTATGGCGCTAACGAACCTATCCCGCCCATGCTACGGCGGACCAACTCTTTCCCCACCTCCTACGACTTCAACCTCTCCACTCCCGCTCTCAAACGACGTCTCAGAAGATACCCGTCCTAACCCTAATCTAGAAACTGTAAATAAAAACTATGAAATCATCATGCAAGTGGCAGAAGAGGTAGGCTGGAAATAAATGAAGACAAAACAAAATACATGATTACGGCGAGAGCAGGTGGACTTCAGGGAACACATATAAACGTCAGGGGCAAGATATTCGAAAAGTTAAAGAATTTAAATATCTGAGAACGATACTGATGGCCAGTAACGAAATGTCGAAGGAAATTAACAAAAGACTACACTATGGCAACGCTAGTTGGCGTGTCTAAAGAATCATAATCATGCTGATTGTTCTATACGGATGCGAAACATGGGCTCTCACAAAACGGGAAGAAAACAAATTCCGCGTATTTGTTGATAAATATGACGAGAAGGCAGGACAATGGGGGAAACTCCACAACCACTAGTGGAAGAGCTATACCGCAAACCTACAATAGTGAGAGTAATCAAGTCGCGAAAATGAAGATGGGCCGGATATGTGTCGCGAATGGGCAACGATAGGACCGTGGATAGAATTCTTGACGGTAGACCAACGGGAAAGGGACCGGCAGGACGGCCGCGACGGAGATGGAAGGAAAATTTGAGGTTTGACCTTGAAGAGAACGGATCAGATGGTCAAGCGTGGAAGCAGAGCGCACAGGACAGGGAACGATGGTGGAGTCGAGTCGGTGAGCTCATGTACTTCCGGGTTCCTACAGGTCAATAAATAATATAATAATAATAATAACAATAATGTATCATATATATATATTTATATCAATATATATATATTAAAGTCGAGCTAGACTCTACTTTGGGGGAGTCTCCACTTTCGTTTCAAGCAGTGAAGTATTGGGTGGCAGAGTTTAAACGAGGCCGTACGAGCTGCGAAGACAAATATCGCAGTGGTCGACCAAATGAGAGGACTGTTCCAGAAATGATAAAAAAATCCCCAAAATGGTATTGGATGACCGTCCACTAAAAGTGTGCGAGATAGAAAAAATGGTAGACATTTCAAAAAGTGCTGTACATCGCATATTGACTGAACATTTGGACATGAGAAAGCTGTGTGCAAGATTTAGCACCCACGGACTATTTTTTCTTTTCAAACTTGAATAAATGGTTCGCTGGTAAAAGATTTGCTAACGATGAAGATGCAGTATATGGCTATTTTGAGGAGTTCGACGTTTCTTACTATAAACAAGGTATCGAAGCTATTGAACATGGCCGGCAAAGTGTATCGAGTTAAAAGGAAACTAATTCGAGAAATAAATAAAGTTTTTGCCAAACATTTTGTGTTTTCTTTGCGGGGCCGATTAATGCTGGGACTGTCATCGTAACTTTCAATGAAAACTCCACTTTATCGCAAAGGTCGTTGTGAAAACAGTAGAAGCTTCCCAAGATGCTATTTCAAATCATTTGAAATGCAAAATAGAAACTGGTGTGAAGTGTGAAGAAATAAAAAGACATTCCGAAAACAACGATCACAGTTCTTGTCTGAGAAGGAAAACCTCCTGACATCCATTAAAGGATTTGTCGTTTACTTGGAAACTAAAGCTGAGGAGTCTTGCCTGTTTAATCAACGAGCAAATAATTTGTGTAGTATGCAATTAGTGGTTTAAAGAAGCAAAATTAAAGTAATGTGCGAAATCCTTGTTGGTTCGATACCAAACAACCCTAGTAAAACAATGAGATGACCGGGCAGATGAAATGGTAAAATTTGCTCTTAGACATTTTAGTAAAATTGTTTTTATGAAAGTGTTTGTTTGCTTCCACTAATTCGTGTAAGGATGTACATTGTGAAAAATCCTTGTCGATTCAATCTGGTATCCTAACAAAACAAAATGGTGGACGGACATATAAAATGCTAAAATTTGCTGTTAGATATTTTAATAAAATTGTTTGCTTGATCCCACCCTTATCGATTCAATCCCACATATCCTGTGTCCTAATAAAACAATAAGGTGGACCGATATATAAAATGCTTAAATTTGTTCTTAGACGAGTTTGTAAAGTTGCTTTTCTGAAAACGTTTGTTTGATCCCACTCATTCGTATAAGGGTGTAAAATCCTAGCAAAGATAAATAGCAATAATGATGACTGAGAGATGGAAGCCAAGTTCTGATATCCTTAACGCGCATGAATTACAATAAAGGTGAATATTCGACACCATGCAATAAATTTATGATATGAATTGTTATTAAACAAAATATTAAAAACCATAGCACTTAATTGTAGTTTAGATGATCAATAAATAAAACTTACCCCCAGACTTGCGAGATGGACATGTTGGCACTTGTTACCGCACTTTGGGGTGCTCCATATTTTTCACACGAAGAAGCAAATAAATCGAACACTACTTCTCGATCACTATAATCCTTTTCAACTCCCGCACTAAAGGAACACATAACATGCACCTTAAAATTAACTAAAACTTTAATTAACGTACAAATGTCATTAACAAAAAAGAAACTAAGAACACTATCTATGAAGTTTTTGCAAATGCATCAAAGAATCTGTAATTTATCGTTTGGTTTATCGAATAACGGTTAACAATTCATGCCAAATCGTTTCGAAACAGTGTGGTGCGCAAGCGCATAAAGCTTTATTTATTCTTTAAAGACGTCGCTAGTTGCTAATTTGGGATAGTAAGATTGAAATACGTTTTTAAATGTTTGCAATAAAAAAGCATTTACATAAAAAAGAAAATGTGGCACCATTAAGCAAACATTATTATACAAAAAGCGACAATTTAGCGATCCAGTGAGATTTGTTAAATGAATCCTTCTTTTTATAGAGTGAGATGGCGGAGAAGTCCTCATTTAATATAAGTCCTTATTTAATGTATATAAATATGAAGGGCAATGGGGCAAAACGTGCAATGTCACAAAGGCATTGAAGTGAGAAATTGCCAAATCAAGCATTTGACTCTTGAAAAAAAGGTACATTAAATAATTGAAATAAAAGAAAAATATACGAATCAAATACGAGGATTGCCTTTTATATTTCGGGATTAGAGAACAAAAACAAATATTGATCATCGAAAATCACTTTATTGTTTTTCAAAATATTCCCCATGAAGATCTATACACTTTTGCATGCGTTTGAACCAATTGTCGAAGCACTTTTGCCACTCTGATTGAGGTATCTCCAACACATGCATTCTGAATGCAGCAACCGCTTCTTCAGGTGTCGAAAAACGTTGACCTCTCAGTTTGTTTTTTACGTACGGGAATAAAAAGAAGTCATTCGGTGCCAAGTCAGGACTATACGGCGGATGACCCATCAAATCGATGTTTTGGGTGCTCAAAAATGCAGCTGTCGCAGCCGATGTGTGAGAGCTCGCATTGTCGTGGTGAAGAGTGATCCGTCTTCGGCGGTTGGTTTTCCTGATTTCTTGGAAGACAACTGGCAAACAAATGGTTGTGTACCACTCAGAATTGACTGTTCTGCGTTATTTTAGTGGTACGGTTGCGACATGTCCAGTTTTTCCGAAAAAACAGGCGACCATTTGCTTGGAAGTGCTTCGTGCGCGAACAACTTTTGTTGGATTTGGCTCATCTTGAAACACCCAGACAGTCGACTGCTGTTTACTTTCCGGCTCATACGCGTAAATCCACGATTCATTACCTGTCACGATGTCATAGACGTGTTTCGAAGCACCGCGACCGTATTTTTTGAGCATTTCTTTCGACCAATTGACACGAGCCTTTTTTGGGCGATTGACAAATTGCGTGGGATCCAACGCGAACAAATTTTTTTGACAGTCAAATGTTTATGCAATATTGAATGTATGCTGGTCCCACTAACGCCTAAGGTTGTCTCAATCTCACCATAGGTCACATGACGATCTTCCAATATCAGTTCGCGCACCGCATCAATGGTTTTCGGAACAACAACTGATTTTGGACGACCTTCACGAAATTCATCTTGGAGTGAACTACGACCACGATTGAATTCACCATACCATCGATAAACACTGGTCCTTGATGGAGCTTCATCGCCAAAAATTGAATTAAGTACATACATGCAATGTTGCTGAGTTAATCCACGCCGAAAGTTGTAAAAAATAATCGCACGAAAATGTTGACGATTTAGTTCCATTTTTGGGCCGAGATGAATCTTTTAAGTTACTGTAAACAACACAAATAGCGCTCGTATGTCAAAACGTTCTGAGTGCGTATAACCTCAAAAATGTCCAACTTTACGACAGAGCTGTCAATTGCCGGATTGCAACACTAGGGTTGCCAAATCCCGAAACATAAGAGGCAACCCTCGTATGAATGGTAATTTTACTTTTTTGGTTAGCAACAAGTTGCGAGGTAGATAACCCTGAGCGTGGCTGTTGTGGTTTATGAAGAGTAGGGGAACCGGCTTGGCTAGCGGTCGCGCTCGACTTTGTCGCCAATACAGCCATAAATGAGCAAGAGGTACATACGTCTGTCGGTCAACGGATTATTATAAAAAAATTTACAAATAAAGCCGTTAAACCCTCGGAAATTTTTTCTCGATTGAAGGCACCGTTTGGTGATGATACACTGTCTGAGAATCATGTGTATACGTGGGCCAGAGAATTTAAAAGTGGGTGAGAATGTATAGAAAACGAAAGTCATGATCGACGCCCAAGGACAAGTCGTACAGATGACAACATCCGTGCCGTTCGAGAGCTTATTGAAACTGATCGCCGCTTAACTGGTGGAGTTATCTCATCAGAAGTGGGTATTAGCTATGGAATTGTTCAATTCATTATCACTGATGATCTTAGCTTCAAAAGAAATTACTGCTCGATGGATGCCGATGTTATTGACTGTAAATCAAAAACAGGTCAGGTCGGTGGAAGATTTCTGGATCGATTTCGATAAGAAGGAGAGGATTTTTTGAAGCATATCGTCACATGTGATGAGACGTGGTTACATCATTATACTCCCGAGATGAAAATGGCAAGGTAGGGGTGGCTAGGGATGATGAAGGCTGCCCAGCAAAGACCAAAACTCGTCTCTCAGCCCGAAAAGTTCTTGCAGCGATTTTTTTCGTCTCAAAGGAAGTTTTAATGATTGATTTTCTTAACGAACAACGAGCAATGAATGCAGCTTACTACTGCCAGTTGTTGCAGTCGGCAAAAGCCGCATATTGAAACAAAAGACGAGGTATGTTAGTTTAGTGGGGCCACCACCCCATTTATTGGCTTAATGCAAGCAACATAAGTACCTGTGGGGGGAAGTGTATGGTGCCAGACATGGGCACTCGGTTCACCTTCCTCCTCCATCATTAAACGTAAGTTCCACCGCAGCAGACGTCCATCGAACGCGGAAGGATGAACGATAACATCCAGTAAACTGCAGTACAGGAGAATAAATAAATAAAAGGCACTGTCTATTGGTGATCACCGTTTTTTATTATTTCAATAGCTTATTTCTTTTCACATTTTACACAGTTTTATTTGGACACGGTCACTAAAGAAATTACTCTTAAACGAGTATTTTTGCTAACGAGTTTATCCGACTCAATTTTTACAACGCCGGTATATACGCGTCGTCGGTGCGCGACGAGGAGCGGCAATGAACACGACCGTGGCGGTTGGCTGATGGAATTAGACTTAACGATATTCAATCGTTTGGGGTGAGTTTTCCCGAGAAAGAAAGTGTTTCCCTCGTGGTGAAAACAAGAAAGAATGACTTGGCAAAGTATGTGTATGTGTGAGTGAAGATCACATTGGTTTTTTTCATACACAAGGCCATGGGAATGAACCTGAAACAAAGAAAGGAAAAAGGGATCGTGGAGGTTGTGGGGGTTCTCTATACCGCATGGAGAACCAACCCACAATTCCATACCTCATTTCGACCGTTTTCAGTGCGTCATTTCTACCCATCCGCCCTATAAGCTATTTCCCTGTAAAACATGTTAAACGGGCGTATAGCTAAACTCATTATCCTATGCAGATAATGCATAATTGAGTTTAGCTACCTTTTTGCCATACGGCAACCCCATTTCGCTAACCCATGAGATTTCCACAGGAAATCGTATCATGTCGGTTAGCAACGGCATAGTTTGATCAAACGGCGGTTGCTTAATCTTGCGACCTCTGGGGAAATTATTAAAGCATTTAAGTTAGTTTCCATGATCAGATTTCCTTAGCCAAGTCAGTGTCCTTTCCATTTTCTCCAGACACTTCATTCGCTGGGGATCAATGCTCTCTTCTCGCAGGTGAATAGCATCAGCTTAATTTCCCCTTCCTTCGCAGTTCTGTCTTCGTACAGATCAATGTACTCTGAGTTCACCATATTACCGAATTAGGTCAATGGGTTTCGCTCAGAACTACATTGATTCGTGCACATACAACCAAATCCACCCCAAGATAGTCATACATCGTGTTTCTGTTCTCTCATTCTCCTGCTTTCTTCGATCATCAATTTACCGATGTTATCCACCACACATCGACGAACGTGGCAATGAGAGAGCGGAAGTATGTTCTCTTTTGGTTGTCAAGTGCAAAAATTAAATTATCCAATTTCATCCCTTTTCGAAACAGTGGTTTAATAACCATCGACCATACGCTCGCGCGCGAAGCAAAACGAAAGACATGTCTGTCGCCAGTTTGAGTATCAACAACCATCCCCATTAAAGAGTTAAAAAGAGTTTGATTTTAAATTAGATCCATTCCAATTCCATTCGGTCAGCAAGTCTGCATTGTTCGATTTTATAATGCACACAGGTTTAACTCGTGGAAATGCCACCGTGGCGTACTCACTTAGTGTGTTGGCGTGCCTTACATCCTGCTGCTTCATCACAACCGTATTATTGAATTATCGCACGCACGTACGGTTCAACCTCAACAAATGTGAATGTATACAAGTGGAAAATAACAATAGACATAAAAACAGTTCAAAAAAAGTAACAAATAATAAATTAAAGAAAACAATTAAACTACACAAAAAGTGCATTTCATTTCATCATTTTCGGTGCTGGAATTTTCAATGGATATTCGTCAAACAACATCGTTGGGGAAGAAGGAAACCGCGCGCCCGTGTCTGGCGCAAATACATCTTCATACCCGACACGGTCTTTGCTTATGTGAGAAGGTTACTGGAAAACGAATCCAGAACTATGTAGGATAAAAGGAATTTATGAGCTGAGAGTTCAACTGAGTAAACAAGTTGCAACTCATTAGATGGTAGATGCATTTGGGATACTAGAATGATTGAATTGTTTGCGTATCGCCAGAATGCCTGATGAAGGACAGCGGTCAACGTGGATGGTGCTAATTACATGCAGCTGGTGTTGGACTATTTATCGCTGGCTAAAGGGGTCGACAGCCTATGTGTGCATACATAGTTGTATGTACACATATTGAGGCTGAGATTAGCCAACTCAAGGGTAAGATTCCCTGATATGCGGTCGTATGATATGCGAACCGATGAATTTTATTACAGGGAATTTATGATAAGGTAAGAAAGAACTCTTACAGGAATTTGTATGCGAAGAGATGCAAGAAAAGGTAAGAATTATTTTACTGAAGCTTTTCAGATTATACCTTAGATAATCCTAGATGGATAAAGCATTTAATGTGCTAATCCGATTGCATTTGCGAAATTATATGATTGGATGAAAGTTATGGGGGTTTTTTTAGGTAAGTGAACCGTGGTGTTTGGCGGAACCGCCACATACCTGCAACTAAAGTATATATAACTTACAAACTAAAGAACGTAAAACTAACTTAACTAAGCTTAAGCTAAGCAGGACAAATTAAATGGGCCAGAGGAGGGGCGGGGTGGGTGCAGGTTATAGTAAAGTGTAGAAGTGTTGCTTAAGATTGGTGGTGAGAATGGTTTAGGAGGCGGTGCTTGAGAGTATAGGTAGAGACGGCGAAGTCGAACAAGGTGGAATTGGAGTTGACATTTCTCAGCATCCGCGAAAATGGTTCGTTGAGACCATAAGAAGTGCGGTGAGGGGAGGTGTAGAGAAGGCGAGATTACGCGTATTTGAGATGGTTAATGTACGTGGACAGGATTAGGGGGTTTTCCCATCCTAGCCCTCGAAGAGCGAACCGAAGAAAGCGACGTTGAATACTTCTACGGATATGTGTCTTGTGATAAGGAGATCATACCTAACTAGTATATTCAAGCAGTATCCCCATTCGAGATGTCATCCTTCTTCGTGACAACGCCGGGCCTCACACGGCGTGCTTGACAAGGAATACATTGAAATAAATGGGCTGGGAAACCCCAGAACACCCTCTTTATATAACCTTACCATCAATGACATTGACTCCATTATTAACAACTCATCCATCTCCCTCTATGCGGATGACGCCAAACTCTCGACTCCTCACTTCTCCAAACGGATCTCGACAGCTTCTCAACCTGGTGCCGTAATAACTGCCTTGAACTTAACGTTGTCAAATGTCACTCCATCACCCTCTCCCGCAACCCCCCCCCCCCCCCCCCCGCATTCTTACTTCCTGTTAAACCAGCAGATATCATCTGGACCCTCGATACGGGACCTCGGGATCATATTTGACAGGGAGCTTAGCGTCATCCCGCATATCGTTGATATTATTCTTAAAGCCAACTCTGCCCTTGGGTTTGTGAAAGGCTGGTATAAAGAATTCTCTAATCCTTACGTTTCCCGTTCTCTCTACATAGCCTTCATCCGCCCCCTTCTTGGACACGTCAGTCAGGTCTGGTCTCCTCACTATTCGTCCCATATTCGCAGAATCGAAAGCGTGCAACGTCGTTTTCTGCGTTTTGCCCTCCGCGGGCTGAATTTGGTGAATCCTCGGATTCTCCCCCCATACACAAGCCGGCTCCATCTGATTAACCTCAACACACTTGAGGAGCGCAGTACTCATGCCCAAGCCTGCTCTCCATCATTGCACTTCACACTAACCCCCGTAATCTGCGTAACCCTCGTCTCTTCTATCGGCCCACCCACCACACTTCTTACAGCTCTAATGAACCCATTTCGCGAATGCTGAGGCCGGTTAACTCTTACCATACCTCCTTCGATTTCCACCTTACATCTACTGCACTCAAACGCCGTCTCCTCTCTTTCCCCACCTGACCTTTTTTTCCTTTTTCCTTTTTCAATGTCATCTTTTCCGTGCTCAGAAGCATTTTTCAGATTTACTTTGAAAGTCTCTATCTTAGCCAAACATGTATCTCAGGTACTGCATGCATCACTTCTTGGGTATCCAAATCCTATGTTAAAATAAATTACGAATACAGATCGAAGGATGATATATGTTTCGTAAGATAGTTGATTTTTGTCTTCGAACATATCATACATTTTCTTGACCTTTAACTCTTCTTCTCTTATTTTTTTTTTACACTAACGCGCGCACAAAAGGGGATTTTAAAGTACCCTTAAATGTCAGAGCACAGTGCAAGCGGATGGAGAGGAAGTGGATAAGGAAAGGAGGTGTCGATGTATATTGGTCTTGAATGTCTGGACATCACAACGGCCAGGAAAAACATGATCAGGCAGAACATTCCACATTCGTGTGGTTCGGCTAAAGAATGACTCTCTGTGTTTATTTGTGCGCCTGAAGTCCGCTTTCAACGTGAACTGATGCGCATTCTCAGATTGACGGGTATCGCGGGAAGATCTCTGAAGGCGTGGAACGCATGACCATGGTAATATATATAGAAAAGAGATAGGCATGCTACGTTGGGGCTGTATTCTAACGACGAGTACGTGTAGTGCGGTTTTGGATGCGCCTTTTTTTTTTTTTTTTATTAGACTTCTCTCGGGAGAGGCGAACCTATAGCGTCGAGTGGGCGCCCCGAGATGCCATCAAATAACTGTTGCAGTTCTTTTTGAACAGTTGCAAGTTGTAACGCTCCGGGAACACTCGCGTGGGAAGGGAGTTCCACAGCTTCCCCGCTCTGTAACGGAACGAGTTCTGATACAGGGATGTTCGCGCTGTCGGGAGATGAACCACAAACGGGTGCGACCCGTCGGATTGTCTTGTGGAGCGCATATAGACCGAATTGCGTGGAACAATGCCAAGAATCTCCGAAGAACAGCACCCGTGATAATATCTGTAAAACAGACAGAGGTCGGCCACGCGCCTTCGATGTGATAGCGACTGTTGTCCCGACGTAAGCGCCGAGTCCCCGATCAGGCGGATCGCTCGTCTTTGTACGCTCTCAAGTAGGTCGAGGGTATGTTTAGGAGCCGAGCTCCAAACATGAGAGCAATATTCGAGCGCGGGTCTAATTTGAGATTTATATAGGAGAAGAAGTTGGGCCGGAGTAAAGTATTTCTTGGCTCTAAAAAGATAACTCAGTTTTCCTGAGGCTGATCTGGCGATACCCGATACGTGTTTATGCCATGATACATTCCCACAGACCGTGACGCCGAGCAATCTCAAACTTTCCCCAGCCTCGAGGGCCCGGCCACTCATCATCAGCTGTGGAACCGATGATCCGGTTTTCTTTGAGAATGTTGTATACTGGGTCTTCTTCGAAGTCGACAAGATTGGCCTTTCCCCACTGCAGGACTTTATCTAGATCCTGGTTCAGAGAGTCAATCTGTCTACATCTCAGCTGGTGCGACGTTGATGCACCAATCGGCCGATCACTCGAAAAGGAGGAAACAAGCGTACTATCATCCGCAAAACTGAACACTTTGTTATCCGTTGTCTCCAACAAATCATTTATGTGAAGCAAGAACAAGGTTGGAGCCAAAATAGAACCCTGGGGCACCCCCGAATTAACAGGATACAGATCCGAACACTCGCCGTCCACAACAACCCGGATCGATCGATTCTCGAGGAAGCTCCTCGTCCAGTCGCAAAGCTGTTGGGAAAGCCCATATGAACGAAGTTTGCTCAGCAATGCCCCGTGCCAGACGCGGTCAAAAGCCTTGGAGATATCTAATGCGACCGCCCTTGACTCACCATGCCGTTCAATCGCAGATGTCCATATATCGGTTATAATTGTCAAAAGGTCTCCCGTGGACCGCCTGCCACGGAATCCGTATTGACGATCATTCAGAAGACCGTTGCACTCCAAATACTTAACCAACTCTGTATTGATGACTTTTTCCATTACCTTAGATAAAATAGACAGTAATGCTATAGGACGGTAATTTTGTGGGAGACACTTTTTTCCCGTCTTTGGGATTGGCTGAACTCGAGCGATTTTCCAGCAGGAAGGAAAGGTCCTCCGTGCATAAGATAAGCGGAAGAGTCTGCCAAGAACCGGCGATAGTTCCGGAGCACAGTTCTTAAGGACTATTGCTGGTATTCCGTTCGGGCCGGTTGCCTTCCTACAATCCAGTTCACGTAGAATGCGTTGAATAGTGCGCGGACGAAATCGCACATCCCGCATGGAAGACTGTACCGGCGAGATCACAGGTGGCTGCAAAAGGCCGGGATCGAGGTTTGAATTCGCGGAAAATAAATTCGCGAACACATTAGCTTTATCCTTTGGATTCGTGACTAACGTCCCACTGTCTGTCACCAACGGAGGGAAAGAGGAGGAAGCAAAGTTACCGCTGACAGCCTTTGCCATTGACCAGAAGGAGCGCGAACCAGTTGGGCACCGTAGGAGCTTATTGATCACCCTGTCGTTGTGAGCCTTCTTCGCGGTATCAATCGCCTGGTTGCACACGTTTCTGATTCTAACAAAATTTGTTCTGTGAACATCTGTGGGATTGGAGCGCCATTGTTTAAAAGCTCTATTTTTTGTCGCTGTAATCAGCTCGCATTTTTTGTCAAACCAAGGTTTATCAGATGCACTTCGTTTGATGGAATGTGGAATATACATCTCCATCCCCAGAAGAATAATCTCTGACACCGACTCCGCGCAAGCGTTAACATTAGAGATTCCGAAGCACATCTCGGACCATGGAAAGGATGCGAAGAAATCTCGCATATCGTCCCAGTTAGCAGCCCCATACTTCCATACATGGCGAAGCTGCCTAGGCCGGTTATTCGCTTGGTATGCAAGTGCTTGCGCGACAGATACCAAGCAGTGATCTGAGTTTCCCAGTGGCGCAGAAACCTCTACGGTATAAATACTCGGTTCGGATGTCAAAAACAGATCCAGGGTGTTCGCATAATCGCCTCGGGCATCCGGTATTCGCGTTGGCTCCCCCACGAGTTGAGTCAAGTTGTGGCTTACAGCAAACATCCCCGCCAGCCTCCCAGCCTCGTCGGTTCTGTTAGAATGTAATAGCCAGTCGGAATTGTGCACATTAAAATCGCCAAGGACAATAATTTCAGAAGCTGGGTGGTTGATCTGTATCCAGTCGACGGTATATGAAAGATGTTCGAAAAATGTCGCCGGTCGATCATCATTCGGGGAGCGGTAAAGACAACAAAGAAATTTAACGGAATTCCTCAGCACAACCCTCAACCATATGATGTCCATATTATTGGGTTCCAACGCCTCCATCCTCTGGCAAGCCAGATCGGACCGTGCGAAGACGCAGACTCCGCCCTTAAAACGGAATCTCGAATGTAAGTCGTATCCTGAGCAACGAAGATATGTCGAATCAGTTGACGAATCGACCTGGGTCTCAGTTAGGGCAAAGATATCAGGCTTCGTTGTTTGCAAATATTGGTGGACGGCGTTTACATTAGTATTGGTGAAACCGATGCCCCTGATGTTACAAAATGCCGTCACCAGTCGAGCGTGGGCCGAGCCTTGAGAGCTAGCCCGGTTATGCGATGACGAACCTCTCAAAGTTCCATTATTTATTATGATATCTGCATGATGTTCCCCCTGACATAGTCCCCCCCGGAGATCCGAATGGGAGACTAGTTTACCTCCGGAATTCTTTATATCAGAAGACACCATCATGACTTATCCCCGTGTCAGTCCGGGCCATCAGCCACACATTCGAAACACCGTCGAAGATTTCTCTCGGCGATATCGTGCAATGTACAGCGTGACGGGGTGGTATCTCACCTTGGGACCGACTACCACCTAACCAACCTTTTCTCGAACCGGTCCATCAGCCAAGCTCCGAAAGATGGCCAGGGATTTCTCCCGACCATTTCACGGAGCCTAAAGCTTGATGGGGTGGTATTTCACCGGGCGCACAGGGCGTTGGGACCCCGGCTACCACTCGGCCTTTAGTCGCCTCTTACGACAAGCTGGCCTAGCTGTGAGTATATTCTAACGCCCTACTCACAGGGCCAGACCAAATATGGGAGTTGAACTCCATTTTTGAACGAATATACGGCTTGTAAATAGTGGCCAGGTTGGATGGAGTGAAGTATCTTTTGCATCAATTAAGGAACCACATACAATTGGCTGCACTTTTCGCAGCTTCAAATATGTGGTCATTCCAATTAAGAGTCGAATTAATTCGAGTGCCGAGGATTGATAGTTCCTTGGTTTCGTCAATGCAAGTGCCGTTCATCGGCAGTATATTTACTTTGGGGTTCGCCTTTGACGACAAGAGCCAGCACTGAGTTTTTAAGGCATTGAATTCCACTCGGTTAGATAATCACCACTGATATATCTTGTTGAGGTCGGAGTTCAATGTATCAAGCATAAGCTGCTGGTTGGTAATGATGTTCGAAGAGCTTGGTCGGGAGTGTTCATATGAGTATGAGAAACTCAACGTGCTATCATCAGCAAGCGATTGAATTAAGTTGTGAGTAATTGACAAGAGATCATTTATAAAGATCAGGAAGAGAGTGGGTGAGAGCACCGAACTCTGGGGAACACCTACATTAATTTGATGGGAGACAGATTTGACACCAAGAAGAGCCACTTGAATTGAACGGCCAGAAAGATAGTCTCTTATCCATTGGATCAGGGAATTCTCAAATGTATAGGAATCCAATTGTGACAAAAGGGCTGGATGCCAAACTTTGTCAAAGGCTTTTGAAATATCCAATGCGACTACCTTGCTTTCACCGAGGTAGTGGATGGAATGGCTTCACTTTTCGGTAAGGTACGCCATCAGATCTCCTGTGGACCTGTTGCAACGAAAACCATATCGGCGGTCATTTGATTCCAGATATTTCGAAAGTTGACGGTTGGTAAGTGATTCCATTACCTTTTCGAGAATAGAAAACACACATATATATATATATATATATATATATATATATATATATATATATATATATATATATATATATATATATATATATGTATATATTGTCTGCAAATTCCAAAATTATGAGTTATGTTTCCAGAAACGTCCTCTTTTCGACAAATTCACTCTCTTAAGCGCCGCATAACACCCAGATAATATTTTTTACTTACCATCTCAAGCTTTACGTCGGGATAGAGGACAGCTGTGCCAACTTAGCGATAAACAGGATTTTGACAATCCCTATAACCGGGATGTTTAAATGATCAATTCCCGCTACTTTTTTGTCGGAAGGTATTTAGTTATAAAGGGTTTCTGTCGATAAATTTACTTACTTTGCTTTATTTACCATCTCGAGCTTCGTGTCAGTGTAGAGGACAGTTGTGCCAACTGAGCGACAAAAACGAATTTTGACAATCCCTTTAAGCGGGCTATTTAAATGATCAATTCCCACTCGTTTTTTGACAGTATGTATTTAGTTATTAAAGGTGTCTGCCAGCAATTTTATATTTTTAAAATTGAATAAAAACGAGCTAGTTGAACTTTATTTATTAAACATATTTTTGCATTGAGTAATGTTATGAATTTTACATTTTAAAAAGGACATCATCCAAATGTCTTCCATTGAGTTGTACGCACTGTTCGAAAGTGAGCTTCTTGTTTTGCGCCAAATGCTGCAGTAGACAGTAGGTTAGATGTTATAAATTTCAAGACGAATATTTTCTTTGTGATCCGCGTTGGTATGCGGATTGTTTGTGCACACTTATACTTTGAGATAATTCCTTTAAAAAATCGATCGGGGTCAAACCTGGTAGCCTCGGCAGGCATTGGATGTTACCAAAGCAACTGTTCAGTTTTGAAAGAAAGCATCCCAAAGCAAGTTCATCGAAGTTCTGGACGTGTGTGGAGTGCCTCCATCCTGTTCCAACCACGTTTGTGATGAGAACGATGAATGAGCTCGCAGGTTTAACATAAAGAAATCCGTAATATTTGGCGGCTGGCATTTTCAAAAACAATACGCCAATTATTCCACTCGTGGATAGGGCACACCAAACATTCACTCACTGCAAATGCAATGGTTTTTCATACTTGAGTCATGGAGTACAGGTTGTTAGTGACTAGTAACGGTAGTTTCGCTTATAGAAAGGCCCATTTTAATGAAAATGAGCTTCATCACTTCAAAAAAGTTTACAGTTCGAAGTCTTTGCTGCATAGGTTCATAAAATTCTTTGCGTGGAAGAACGCTTTTTCCTTGAATTCTTGAACGATTTGAATCTTAAAAGGATGGAATTTCATCTCTCTTGGAAGCCCCTTTTCCGAATTAAAAGTCTAAGATTTTCCCTTAAACTGTTGTCCATGATTTCTATGTTTGCAAGGGTTCTGGGGGATAGACCAAGCTCCAGCCGAGGCGCGTTCATAGTCGAAGAAGTTGCCTGCAATTAAATTACCAGTCGATTCACCACTCAATCGTCGAATCTTGAACCGTAAAGAAACTTGTCAACTTGTTAGTGTGACAACACTTGTATTGTTTAAGTTCGAATCCTCGTTAAAATCCTTAACTGAAATATCGATAAAGCGAGCTACATTTCTCCAATTGTCATGTATACCGTTACAGTGACACGCCTTGAGATTTATTAAGAGATGATAGAGATACCGTCATGCCATTCGGCTTGGCCACAATTCGATGTGTTTTAAAAATAGCAGTAAAACCTAAACGTAAATATTGTAATTTCGTCGTTAGAGCATAGACTCAACATATCCTGTATATCGCTTTTCTACAGGCTCCACCACATTCGTTCACGTATTCCATTGATACCCATTAATCGGAGAGTGTGCATTAGTTCACATTAAAAGTTCGTTCTAGACAATCAATCTATCAATCTCTCAACCGTTCTTCAGTCGCACCACGCAAATGTGAAATACTCTGCTTGATCGAGTTGTTCCTCATTATTGTTATGCTTTGCTTTTCCTTTGCTTATAAGGATACCTAAAAGCAGCTTTCGTATTCACAAGATCATTTCTGGAATGTCTTCGCGAACATTAACTTGTAAAATTTAAATCGATACTAGAAGAAGATGTAATCCTGTTTAGGCGCATAATATTCTATTAAAAACAAAAACAAATGTGCCCACAATTCCATCTGGCAATTTATGCTCTATTCCGGAAATCATTTCCAACATGTGTAATGCCCATTAAATTATTCGAGTATATCACACAAAGATTTAACTTGTTGTTTATTTTCCTTGCGCGCCATACTGTCCCAAGGAGGATTGGCTCACAAGAATAAATACTTACAATAAATGAATTGTAAAGCCGTTCACCGCCGAACCGATTTCATGCAATTGTGATTATATAATAAATGAATTCATGTTCGATCTCTTGAACTTTTGTTCTGCAATAAATTTTATGTATAATTAAAGTGCGTGGTTAATTAACGATTGAATTTTAGGTGTTTGTTTATTGTGCGAGTTAAGTACACGGAGAGTGATCGAGTAATCATTTGTTTCAGTTTTACTTCTTTGTAAAAAAACTTTGGAGCACCCCAATGGTGGACAGAATGAGCAAAGTAGCATCGAATCCAACATGAAGCAATAAGGACCTTGTTATAAATTGCCAATGCAACAGGATCGATCTGATGGTATGTTTTTTTTTTAATTATAATAGAAAGAAGGATTTTAAAAATTTGCCCAAAAACTCTTCCTATCACAGACTATTTATTTAGAGTCCAATATTTGACTTTATTCTTATTCATGTGTGCATTTAAGGATTTAAGAATTTGCTCCCGGTATTCCAATTTATACATAACGGAGTATTATTATTATTTTTTCTTTTCCTTTATTCTATTTTTTTAATACTTTGGATGTTGTAATTGTCGTCTTTCAATGGAGAGTGTGCTCCGCAGGTTCTGGTACCTTGCATATTTGGGATCAACCACAGGGAATACAGTGAAGCCTCTTCATACTGTTGCTGTTGACATTCGATTACTAGATTTACAATATTGTATTGGCTCTCGTTCGGCCAACACGTAATTTGATCTCCGCTGACCGAGGAATGTCGTCGGGGAAGATTTCTCTAATGTTTCAAAGCGCAATGTATTGGCACTTGTTCGGCCAACACGTAAACTCCTGCGTACTGCAATTTGCGTTTTCTACAAACACGCACTCAACTTAAACCAACAACTGTGACTTGTGGTGGGCCGTGCGGATAATCAGTAACAATGGTGTCTCCTGGCGTGTAGTGATGTTGATTGTCGCTCTGAAATAATGTAATGTTTGAAATGGGAAAAGAATACCTAAATTTGCGAGCAGCAATCCTATAAATACTCCTTCTCTAGAATGCAATAATCAAAACGGCTTGGATTATTATATTAACTATTTCCTCTATTTACTCGGTTAGTTAGTTTGTACCGGATTATAATTTGATGCGAACTGTGTCGCCTGAATATCAAAAGCACAGAGAAAGTTGGTTGTTGTTTGACAACCAACAGAATTTATTTTAATATGTCAGCTGATTGCTAACATTTGTTATGTTGGTGCTACGGGTAGCATTCAGTTGCGAATTCGCTGGTTGTGTCCAGTGCGAATCCGCAACATTCCGCCCGCCTTCGAAAATCATTGGCGAATCTTCTGGCTCCAGAGGATAATCGTCCGGAGCTTGGTCGGGGGGGGGGGTCTGATGAATGGTCCAGGAGGGGGTTTCTCCTCCAATGGAAGGATGCCGATTTTGGCGATGGTTCTCGTGAGTCGGCTGGTAGCGGTCCGCCTCAGTCCACCTTCACGTCGATGGTCGACTGGGAGAGAGCCGCCCGCCCTGAAAAGTGTTGAAGACGGAGGGGGTTGGACGGACTCCGGGGTAGACCTCGACAATGTCTTCTATTTGCCCTCTTGTGGGAGGTGCACTCAGCAGTCGTATAGTCGACCAGTTCCTCTGGGTCGGAGTTGTAAATTCGCAACCCACAAGGCACGGTCATTTGGTAGTTGGTGACAGGACTGGTCACCTGTAAGCTAGATGCTGGGGTGGATGATGCTCCTGTTCGCACATGCAGCAAGGTGCCATGTCTCCGGTTGCATCGTCGGCACACCTTGTTGGAGAGGCAGTCGCGTATGAGGTGGCGACCCAAGCAGTTGAGGCACAGTTTCTTCCTGCGTGCAACAGACTTCCGATGGACAGGTATGAGGGATCGAAAACCATCGCAAACGAAGATGTAGTGGTGTGCCCCACAGATCATGCATGGCGATGGTCTCCGTGGGGGCTCCAGCGCTGATCCATGCATCAGGACATGGCTCGGGTTGATCTCTGGGCAGGCGGCACTTTGGTCAGCGGCCTATTGGTGCTCACTCTCTTGAATAGGGTGCGGTTCCGTCTCTGGGCAGGCGGCACCCGGTCGGCGGCCTGGTGATTCTCACTCTCTGGGGAGTGATACGATTCCTTTTCCGCTGACTTGGTGTTGAGTACTTTCAGCTGCATTCGCCAGTCATTGGTGAATCCGTTTGTTCCGGGGAACTGAGGCCCAGGACCTTGGTCTTCTGGTCATGCGGAGGTCTTGAGAGATCCGTCCGCCCTGAATTGGTGAATGAAGAGGGATTGGTGACGACGAGAGTTCCGTCGTCGGTGTTCGGTACTCTTGGTCGCAGAACTGACCACTTGATCTGGATTGGAGTTGTAAATTCGCAACCCACGTTCAATGACCACGTAATGGCTGGCGGTCGAAAGTACTGCATCGAATATAAGCTCTCCACGAAATAGCGGTGACAGCTGGTCATCTCTGGAGTGTCCAGGCGTTTTATCTCCTCATGGTTCCATCTGATGTCTTCCCATGTGATCTGGAGATTGTGCTGGCGTATGTCCACCGTGAATAACGTTGGCGGCCCGCTCTTCCCGAGGTTGATAAAAGCACAGGACATCCGCTCCTGGGAGGCGAACTGGGCCGCCATGAGGTTTTCGGCCAATGCAGCCGTTGTCATCGTCGATTTCGCTGTCATTGTGCTGCTTTCTGGGCGTTGACGTGATTGTTATCATGAACTTGGCGACGGTGGGTCTTCGCGTCTGGACTTGAATGTCCCGCGACCTTCTAATATGCTGCGAGCTGGCAGGAGTGGATTGGATCCACAGACTGGATCCGGCTCGAAGGACCAAAATGTATTGGCACTCGTTCGGCCAACACGTAATTCATCTCCGCCGACCGAGGAATGTCGTCGGGGAAGATGTCTATAATTTCCACCGACCGAGGAATGTCGTCGAGGAAGATTTCTCTAATGTTTCAAAGCACAATGTATTGGCACTTGTTCGGCCAACACGTAAACTCCTATGTACTGTAATTTGCGTTTTCTACAAACACACGCTCAAGTTACACCAACAACTGCGACTTGTGGTGGGCCGTGGGGATAATCAGGAACAATGGTGTCTCCTGGCGTGTAGTGATGTTGATTGTCGCTCTGAAATAATGTAATGTTTGAAATGGGAAAAGAATACCTAAATTTGCGAGCAGCAATCCTATAAACACTCCTTCCCGAAAATGCAATAATCAAAACGGCTTGGATTATTATATTAACTATTTCCTTTATTTACTCGATTAGTTAGAGTGTACTGGATTATAATTTGATCCGAACTGTGTCTCCTGAATATCAAAAGCAGAGAGAAAGTTGGTTGTTGTCTGACAACCAACAGAATTTATTTTAAAACGTCAGCTGATTGCTGACATTTGTTATGTTGGTGCTACGGGTAGCATTCGCTGGTTGTGTCCAGTGCGAATCCGCAACAATATACAATTAATTAATTTAAAAATATACAAATTAAATACCATAATCTGATTGATGGATGGATAGATGGATTAGTTGAATGTTTTTATAAAAGGCGAATAGTTTTATTAACTACTAGCATTACTTCAACGAGTGTTCCTTAATTTAATTTCATGCCCCTGTACGAGCTTTTAAGTCTGCAATAATCTGTGTGGAGTAGAATTTAAAATAGATTTCAATTGCAAAATATTTCTGACAAATTTGTAGGAATTTTTAAAAACTGAATTTATAACCTTTTCTATTATTCAACATTAAAGGCATTAATTTGGAAAATAAAGTAGAAGAAAGGAAAAATAATAATTAAAACAGCCCCATTAATTCAATACCATCACGTACCTTGAAAATTATATATCGATATATATATATATATATATATATATATATATATATATATATATATATATATATATATATATATATATATATATATATATATATATATATATATATATGCTGACTTTACTATATTATATGCGCTGAAATGTAGAGGATTAGATGGCTTAACGATATAATTATATCGAATTACTATTGTGGTATAAATAAAATATTCACAATATGGTATAAGAATATTCACTTTATTTATTCATCTTAATGCTAACTATTAATTTGAGCTGGCAACCACTCGCGCATCATGGATTGCCCATCTAACTAACTGTGTTCTCATTTTCACGAGTGTACTAATCTGATTGACTGTGAATTATAGAACCAACTGTTACAATTTATATTTGCACACAATTAAAATAATTCTTATATTTTATATTTTATATTTGGTGGGGGCAGAACCCTCATTTATTACGCTTAGTACAAGCGGTACAAGATATATAAAAAATAAACTTATGAACTAATTTAAAAACTAGGGATTAACAATAAATTAAATAATTTAATTTAAAAAGGGAAGAGAGAGGGTGTTGTAAGTAGCAAGACAGAGTACAAAAAAAGGGCGGAATGGGGATAGGTTTAGGGTTTAAGTGAGGACAAAGCCCTCATTCATTCATCTCCATTACAAGCGTTATTTATATAACTAAGAAGAGGGTACTCACGGGTTATCCTGGTGATCGCTGGTACTGGTTGGCTTGGAAAAAGTTTATGCCGCCTGGTTCGGCCCGACGGGGGTAACGTTGTTGTTGAACGGTGTTGAGATGGATTCGTGACAAAACTTTTGGAAAATCGACACTCTCTCCATTGCTCGCCGCACGGCGTGGAGCCACCCGCTCTTATTTCCCTGTATGCGTTGTAAGTGGCTTCCTTCCGTTTCGATCTTAACTGAGGTCCTGATCTTCTACTATGTTCTGTCTCCATCGGTGGCTAATACATATATAATGCACCACAAGACACAAAATGTCCCAACTGGTGATATGTTAGTTCCGATAAATATTTTTTGCCGAGAAATAGTATCTGAAACAACACGTATGAGAGTCGTAAAAATAGTGCCCCTCTATGGTGACGTCTGTTTGGAATTCTCCTGGCGCCTTTTGAACAGGTGATCTTACTCCTGTGAACTGCACTTCGGTCAGCTAAAGCGGTGGAGATCCAATTCTCTCATACTCGTCTCTACGCATGAGACTCAGATCGCTCCCGGTGTCGATGAGTGCCTCGATATCCTTGCCTTGAATCGTTACCATCTTCATATATTTCTTCCGTGTACTGTGTGTTACAATGAAAGCTTCTTTCTTCAGTCAACATTCTGTTGAGATGTGACCGTGTTCGTTGGAATGGAAACATTTTGGGCCTAACTCTTTCGAGGGACATGTTACTCTTACATGACATGTTGCCCCGCAATTGAAGCAGCTTTTACGATATGTCATTTCTTCGTTGCCAGCGGCTTTGTTTTCTCGCCTCTTGCATTGGGTTTCTTATGTGACGTTTCCTTTTTATCAATTGCGTTTGCTGATGACTCTTCCCACAAGGTTATCTTATCGAATGCGTCGATTCAGGATTCCTTCGTAGGAAAGCACTGCATGTGAGGTTGATTGCATAAACATTTGTCAGGGATACCCCCGATCTATCATATCTTCTTTATTGATCGGCACACGGTTATGCATCACAATCTTATCGTGTACGTATTCTCGGAAAGTCTCGTCTTTCTTCCATATCCGTGCCTCAAATTTTTGCATGAGTCAATCCTGCTTTGCTTCGCATCTGACCCAACTCATCATAATCTCATAAAAGGTCATTTCCAGATGTTCGGCTTTTGAATGCAACCACATCCCGGTTGTCGTCTTTATTCCTTTAGATCCGTTTTTATACCGGTTAAACCCGCAAATGTGGCATAAATGAAATATTCACAATGTGGTATAAGAATATTCACTTTATTTATTCATCTTAAATCTAACTATTAATTTGAGCTGACAACCACTCACGAATCATGGATTGCCCATCTAACTAACTGTGTTCTCATTTTCACGAGTGTACCGCTCGGATTGACTGTGAATTATAGAACCAACCAAAATTCAGTTTGTCTCCATTGTCACGGTGTGATTGTGAATTATAATTTTGTCTCAAATTTACCTCCGTCATTGCCATTCCAAATTATTTTATCCCAAACTGACCGGAATTCCACAATTCTTTTGTTACTGGTTATCCTCTATGACATCCAAGAACACGAATCCCCAACAAACCTGAAGTAACACAGGGTGCCCGGTATCCAATGGGGGACATTGGGTTCTTGAATGTCCCAAGCTCAAGAAGGCCAGCACCGGTAGAAAACGGAAAATGAAAAAGAAAACCAAACTCTGCTATAAATGCCTTCGCCATCAACACAGGAGGTCAGGTTGGAAGGCAGCAATATACAAAAAATGTAAAAGAAGCCACCACACCATCCTCCATTCAGACGAAACTCTTTCCAAGATGTTGCAGGACAAAAAAAGAAAACCAGACCGCCGCATGTTCCGATCGACTAGCGATTCCGATGACGAGAAAGGAACCAGAGAGTGGCTACTTCCCTGCGTACCATCAGCAGCAGTAAGGCGTACCTAAAAATGATACCAGAGAGATCATACATCTCGCTATTAGATTCAGCAATCACCAAGAAGATCGGCCTAGAGGGCTAACGGGAAGCGTTCATCTTGGAGGTCTTCGATGGACAAAACGTGGAGAAAAACGGCTCTCAGAGGGTCCGAGTAAAAATCAGAGGGACCCGCAGACAGGATTAAAGGTCAATCGAAATATAAACAGTCGACGACTTGAAGCTCTCCAAGCTGGAAGTAAAAAATGAACACATCTGCAGATTCGACCAGCTAACCTACATCGAGAAAGATCCTGAAATGCTGATGGATAGAACAACTAGGGAAATATTGTAACGAGGAAATTGGAGAAAGAACGAGCCTCGAACCTGTTGCCCCCCTCATGAGCTAAGATTGGGTCTTGCATGGTTGCGAATGCAGGAATAGCGCACCAGTAAAGTTCGTTAAATACAGCTGTGTGAAGGAAGACGAAACGGAAACGCTTTTAAGATATCACCTTGGAATTGAAGCCATTGGAGTGCAGCCGCGTCCCCCGCCAAAAGACGCGGACATGAAAGCGTTGAACGTGCTAGAAAATACCACCAGACGACTACTAGGGCTACTATGGAGAAGCGCGGACGAAGCTCAGCCAAACAACTACAACCAGACTTATACACGCCCCATTAACGTCGAAAGGAAATTAGGCAAGGACGATAATCCAAAAAGAGCATACGAAGAAGAGATAAATAACCTCAGTAGGGCGGATACGCAGAAAAAGCGCCTCCAAAAACCACTGTAGGAAGAACCTCATACCTTCCTCACTTTGCCAAAATGCACTCGGTTTAAAGGAAGCCACACATAGTGCTTGGCGCAGCAACCAAGTTACATGGGAAAAGTCCTACTAGCTGGATCGGACCTCCTCCAATTACAACTCTTCGAGATACTGGTTACATTCAGAGGGAAAGCAGTCGTTATCTCCGCCGATATATAAAGCGATGCTTCTCCTAATGCAGATCCGCAAGTCAGATCAGGACGGCACCTGTGCAAGCGGTATCCGAAAACTATTATGTGGATGACTACTTACAAGCCTTCGGAGCAATATAGGAGGCAAAGACAGTGCATATCTCACTTTGAGGTCCTCGGCGAAGGATAAGACACTTCATAGGCAATATCTTGCTCTTCCCTGGTGTGCTCTGCTCTAACGCGCCAAGTTCTTGCCCATAGGTGAAATCGGGCGTTGGGTCCTCGTACGTCCTTCGGTATCCCAACCAATTTTGAAATGTGGCAGTTCGATCCCGCGCTTCGAGATAGATTGCTCCGATCTTTGAAAGAGCCTTGTCGTACCTTGGGCTAGTTCCAGGAGGTCTTTATTTATGGTGTAGTCGCGATCCGCCATCACTTTCTCTTTTCAACCGGTTTCGATCGGTTAATCCATAATTCGATCTGGCTGTGTTGAAGTTCCTCTTCATCGGCCGCATTCTTCGCTTCTGAGCTCGCTTTCGAATTTGTTTCCACTAGTGCAATTTTCGCGCGTGCCATCTACCCCTTTGGTTCGGCTATTTCGAACTTTCGCTTTAGGATCAGTCTGATCGTAAATCTATGTGTCGCGACGCCTCTTCTGATTCGTTGATATCTGCACGGGCAGTGTGCGTTCTCTGCCCTTTGGTCATCCGAACTGACAGCTCTTCCAGTCGATGAATCCTGTTTATTGTCGGCACAGGTGTGAAGGGCTCAAGAAATTTCCCTTCTGATCTCATGACAATACTCAATGCTGGTATGCCCCCTGGTGACTTCTCCCACAGAATGTGTGCGGGATACTCCTCTCCTCCTCCAGTGTTGCGTAGTGGCTTCCTATTCACTTTGGATAACCTGGTGGTGGGCATTCTTGTTGCTACCAAGATCCGGCTCAAAGGACCAGGAATTGTTAAGGGTTAGTTGAACGGACGACTGGCTTTCTGTGGATCCGCCAACTGCCGATGGTGTATCATCATCATCTTCGGCACGACAACCGGGAAACGGTCTTGGCCTTATTTAGCAAGTCCTGAGGCTTGTTAAATTTTCCATAATGATTTGTTTTTTTCCCGGCAAGATCATTAGTCTTGCGCCGGGGGCTCCCCGACGGCGAATCGAACCCCGGTCTCCAGTGTGACAGGCGCGTATACTAACCACGATACTATCGAGGAGCCCGATGGTGTATAGGATGGTGTAAATTTCTAAGAGATGGGGCCTTCGGAAGTTTCGCCCATCAGGTCACGTTAATCTAGCGCGTCGCAAGGTATATTGCCGCAGCAGCAGGTTATTTACTTTATGATGGCGGAATCGATGATTCTATGTAAGTTGGAAAAAAAATGTCTGCATGCGATTTTAGTTGAAAATTCCAATCGCGTTTTTCTCGAAACTCTATTTTCGAAGCCGGTTGTCATGATTTCTCAAAAAGTTATGAACCGATTTTGTTCAGATATTGTACACTTCTACAAGATAACATTATCTAGTGCTTGAACGAAGGATTCTTTTTTTTCACCAATTTTGTTCCGCCAAAAATTCAAATTTTAATTTTTACCCTTCGTCCAGACACGAGCTTTACACATCTACTAACAGAAAATATTTGCTTTATTAATTTCAGATTGAGTTATCCTGACAACGGCAAGAGAACTTTTTTCTGAGGGGTCAGGGGAAATGGGGTCCCAATGGCAGAATTTTAAAAATTTTCAAATGAAATCGATTATACGGATACCACCGCCGGATATGTCGTGGTGAGGAAAGCGCTCTAGGATACCTGAAAAAAAAATGGATGGGAAAAACAATTTCTCACTAAATGGCACAAGGGTATCTTTCTATGGTATACGTTTATTTCTGCAAATTAATTCTAGTTTATCTATTGGGATAACCAATCGACCCTTAGCTCCGAAGACAGAACTCAAGTGATTCACAATTTCTTTCATCGTTTATACTCTCTCGTGCCACAGCAGCTTCTGTGTACGAAGTATATTCCTAAGAATCAAATGATTCGTTGTCGGCTGTACAGTCTCCGTCGAATCGACTGGGTTGTTTTGCGTTGCGTCTCTCGAAATTTGGTGACGATGTGGCGTCTTCTTTATGATCGCATGATGTTTCCAGAACATCTTTTGTATAACATTCATCGAAGTGCTGATCCCTATCGATCGCCCAAATTAATAGGTTTTTAAATAGAAACTCGGCTTTGTTTATATTTAACTTTATTGGAAAAGATACTTATACAAAAATTGATTCATATTGCTTGATGAGAAACTCCTAACTGTTCTGCAAGCTCTTCTCGAGTTTGAACATTTTTTTTTTACACTACTGGATTTTCATACAGCAAAACTTGAAGTGCAATGTCGTCAAATTTTTTTCCTGCACCTGGACTAAAATTTCCTTCACGAAATCTTACAAATCACTTTTTTACTGTTGAATGTGTTGACTCACATAATGTTCACCCAAAGTCGAATTAATTAATTCCATGGCTATAGCAACATTTTTTTTTTCATTTGAAAAACATTTTTTTTTTTTGGCTTTTTTGTTTTTAATATACTTCTCTCTAATGACCTCGCCCGGAAAAAACAAATCATTATGGAAAATTTAACAAGCCTCAGGACTTGCTAAATAAGGCCAAGACCGGCTCCCGGTTGTAGTGCCGATGATGACGATACTTCTCCCGAGAGGGGCGAACGTATAGCTCCGACACGGCGCAACAAGATGCCACCAAATAACTGTCGCAGTTCTTTTTGAACAGTTGCAGGTTGTACCGCTCCGGGAACTCTTGCGTAAGGAAGGAGTTCCACATCTTTCCCGCTTTCTAACAGAACGAGTTTTGATGCAGGGATATTCCCGCCGCCGGGAGATGAACCGCAAACTGGTGCGTTCCATCGGATTGTCTTGTGGAGCGCATATAAACCGAATTCTGGGGAACAATACCACAAATCTCTGAAGAACAGTACCCTTGATAATACCTGTAAAACAGACAGAGGTCGGCTCCGCCCCTTTCATGTGTTAAGGCCTGTAGTCCCGACGTCAGCGCCGTGTCCCCGATCAGGAAGGTCGCTCGTCTCTGTACGGTCTCAAGTAGGTCGGGGGTAAGTTTAGGAGCAGAGCAATATTCGAGCCCGGGTGCAATTTAGGATTTATACAGGAGAAGAAGTTGGGCCGGAGTAAAATAGATCTTGGCTCTAAGAAGATAACTCCGTTTTCCAGAGGGGGATCTGGCGATGTTCCACACGTGTTTATGCCACGATACATTCCCACGAACTGTAACGCCGAGGAATTTCAAGCTTTCCCCAGATTCGAGGACCTGGCTATTAGCCGTCAGATGTGGAACCGATGATCCACTTTTCTTTGTGAACGTTGTATATTGTGTCTTCGTTGCATTGAAGTCGACAAGATGGGCCTTTCCCAACTGCAGTATCTTATCAAAGGGTCGATCTAGCTACATTTCAGCTAATGCGACGCTGATGCACTAACCGGTCGATCACTCGAAAAAGAGGAAAGAAGCGTACTATCATCCGCGAAGTATAAACAAGGTCGACATATGTGAAGCAAAAACAAGGTCGGAACCAAAATAGAACCTTGAGGCATCCTGGAATTAACAGGATACAGATGCGAAAACTCGCAGTGCACAACAACCCGGATCGATCGATTTTCAAGGAAGCTCTTCGTCCAGTCGCAAAGCTGTTGGGAAAGTCCGTATGAACGAAGTTTGTTCAGCAATGCCCCGTGCCAGACGTGGTTAAAATCCTTGGTGATGTCCAATGCGACCTTCCTTGATTCACAATACCGCTCAATCGCAGGTGTCCATATAGCCGCTATAAGGGTCAAGAGGTCTTCCGTGGACCGCCCGCTACGGAATCCGTATTGATGATCATTCAGAAGTCGGTTGCACTCCAAATACTTAATTAACTCGCCATTGATGACCTTTTATATCACCTTAGATAACATAGATAGTAATGCTATCGGACAGTAATTTTATGGCAGGCATTTTTTTTCCCTCTTTGGATTTGGCTGAACTCGAGCGTTTTTCCAGCAGGCAGCAAAGGTCCCTCGTTCATAAGATAAGCGAAGTCAAGAACCGGCGATAGCTCTGAAGCACATTTCTGAAGGGCTATGCTGGTATTCCGTCCGGGTCGGTTGCCTTCCTACAGTGCAATCCACGTAGAATGCGTTGTATAATACGCGGGCAGAACCCCACATCCCGCATCGAAGACTGTACCGGCGCGATCACAGGTGGCCCCAAAAGATCGGTGTTATATTATATTTTTTTTTAAATTGTGGTTTACCCTTACCTTCTAGGGTGTACGTCTGTTCCTAGAGATGTGAGGGCGGCGTAATGGATGTGCCCGGCCTCTTTACTGGGAGCCTCCCCGATGAGTCGATCTCCTAACGCAAGTTCCTTCCAAATTGCTTGTTTTCGGATTTTGATATTTTCGGCGAACGAGGCAATAAAAAACAATCGCCCCCCCGGAGTTTAAAGTATTATTTTATTTTATTTTATTTGCCTTTAAAATATTCGAGCGCAACTTCGGCCCTCTCTGGATACAACTGATCATGAAAGAAAAAATGGTGTGGCGAGAGGCCGACTTTAGGGAGACAAGGACAAATGTGTCCTTCACCTTGTCTCTGGCTTCTGGTCATCTTACGATAACCAGAATCACCCACATCCGTGAGGATGTTGGGCTCGGTCTCGAGATATCTCAAAAGAAAGGGGAGAGAGGTATCTAAGGATAGTGTGGACAGGGTTAGCTCAATTGTTCTCTAACTACTTGGATGGCGGGATGATGAGAGTGAAATCGTACAAGACCTGTGGGTCTTGAGTGCGGTAGTAAACGCAGATCACGTCTTCGGCATCTGATAACTGCGCGTTGGTCGGTGTGTGTGTGTGTGTGTGTTTGTGCTGTCGTGTACTGTGCGTGCGTGTTTGTAGTGTGTCAGCAGTAGACCCTATGGGATGGGTCCAGGAATCCTCTATTATAAAGGAGAATGTGGCTAGGAAGGGTGCTTTCAGTTTTGTATTGAAGAAGAAATTGTGGTGGTCTGATCCGAAGAGATCGAAAGAGAGAAGGGTCAAGAACGCACGACTCCCGTACAAGTGGGTTCTCGCTGTTCTGGATGCTTTCGAGGTAATTATATGCTAATTGTAGCAAGTACTCGTCGATCGGGATAATGGAGGCGCCTTCGTATAGGTGAGAGTTTGCGTAATGGCGACCGTTAGGCCTTCTAGAGTGGTTGGTGCATCTTCTGAGGAGTTTTCTGTCAAAAACTCGAAGTCTTTCCATTTGGCCCGAAGATGTGCAGAACCATATGGGAAAGGCGTATGATATTCTAGATCGGATTAGCTGCTTATAGCAGAGAAGCTTAACTTTGGTGTCAACTTGTTGTGCAGTTGCTTAGACCGAACGAGGCCCCTTTGAAGAATGTGGGACACATGTTTGATGAAATTCATTTTTGGGGTATAGATGACCCCAAGATATTTCATCCTGTCCTGTGGTCTAATCGTAGTACCTCCTATTTGCGTTCGTATATTCTGTGAATATCGAGAAGTAGGTTGGGAGTGTTTACTACTCAGAATTATAGCTACTGCTTTAGATGGGTTAAGTCGAATTCTCTATCGACTGTATGACGGTTGAGTCGGTTTGCTGCGAGTTTTGGGCTTTTAGATGACGTGTACAATAGGACGTCATCCGCATAGCATATCTGCTTTACTCTACCGTCCACAGGGCGAGGAATATCTGAGGTGTAGATATTAAATAAGCTGGGGCTAAGAATGAAGCCCTGTGGTACGCTTGCAGCGGAGCAACGTTTAGAACGAACTGGTAGATGATACTACACAGCGTTTTACTGAGGCCAGTATTCAGTAATTTAAAAACGAGACCTTCGACCCAGGTTGTGTAAAAAGCCTTTTCGATGTCCAGGCTCACCGCTATGGTTCCTTATTAAAGAGGCGCACGCAAACGTGGTTTTGAAATATGTTGAGAGCGATGGTGGTACTGATCATGAAATAAAAATGTGTCGCCGTTTTATATTCTGTGATGACAGAGATTGGATAACATTTTATTTGAAAAATTCCAAGAAGCACAAATAAGATTTTGTGTGCTTCAATTGGAATAGGGTTCTGGGAAGTGTTTAGGAATTTAATTGAATAAATTCCCGGAAAGAGAAATTATGGAATGCATTTAGAATTAGGCATTTCATAATTTTAATGGTTATAGGGAATTGAATCAATGCACGACAAATGGACTTTCGTTTAAATTTATCGTGCATATGATTCAATTGGATTGGGATGTAAGGTACTTGGAAATTGAATCAATGTGCTTTTGGTTTAACTTGTCGCTCATATGATTCACTATGGGAATTGGATTGGGGTTATAGGTAATTGGAAAAGGGTAGTGATTTAGGACCACTACATCGGCATCGAGATGTGAATTCGCGAACACAATACCTATATCTTTCAAATTTGTGAATAATGTCCCGGTGCCCGTCACTAACTGGGAAAAAGAGGGGGAAGCGAAGTTACTGCTGACAGCCCTTGCCCTTGACATTCGCCAGAAGAGACGTGGACCAGTTAAAGTAGTTTATTAGTCATTCTGTCGTTGTAGGCCTCACGGTATTAATCGTCTGGTTGCATGCATGTCTGATTCTAACGAAATTCGTTCTATTCACCTCGGTGAGATCAGAGTGCCATTGTTTAAAAGCTCTATTTTTGCCGCTGTTATCTCCTCCCATTTTTTATCAAACCAAGGTCTATCATATGAATTTCTCTTGATGGAATGCGGAATGTAGATCTACATCCCGAGAAGAATAGTCTCTGTGACCGACTCCGCACACGCGCACACAATGCACACCTCCGACCACGGAAACGATGCAAAGAAATCTCGTAAATAGTCCCAGTTTGTAGCTCTATACTTCCATACATGGCGAAGGTGCTTAGGTCGGTTATTTGTTTGAAATGTAAGTGGTTGTGCGATAGATACCAACCATTGATCTGAGTTTCCCAGTGGCGCAGCAATCTCCACCACATAAGTGCTGGGCTCAGATGTCAAAAACAGATTCAGCGTGTTCGTATAACAATAATATTCCTTATCGATATCCATCTCTTATATAACTCATGCACACGGAATGAGGATTTGGATATTACTAAAACTTAGTCATAAAAACAACTATGACTAAGCTATATATTGTATATCAAAAATATCGAGCCAGTTGGATGCCGTTCGGAGTTTCAGGCGAGTGATTATAATCCTGTGTGGCCTGTGTGTTGATCAAACACATCACATGTCCTGTTAGCTAATTCTGGCCATTTCTGGTCAATTGCTACGTTTAAACGGTCCAATTGTTGACAGAAGAGGTTCGACTTTAGTGTGGTAGCACGGATTGGACTGCCAAAAACACTATCAACAAATTCAGCCACCTGGCTTGCATCTGTCCCCTTGTCAAAGCAAATTTGTAAAATATACTGAGTTCTCTTTTTATTAATTTCCATATTTTACACCCAATAATTTTCCATTGATTTGAGTAATCAAGAAATTGTCGTTTTTTTTTTTTTTTTGTTTTTTGCTTCACCACATTTTGGCGATGATCATTTTCATGCAATATTTGCATATTTCGTCCATTTCTCATCTTCCGTTCTATGCATTCAAGAAATGAGTCAAATTCGTTCTGTTTGGACAAGGCTTCCAAAATAGAAATCGACCCATCATGTTTTGGCGTCAACTCGTGGGGCATCTTAAAAATGAGCGTCCGCTTTTATGCACACGGTTGAAAGCTTCTTTCTGGTCGGTCTGCTACAACTGCTAACGTACCGGTGAATTTCGACAATTTCTATTCTGTTACGGCAGGACTGTGGCGGTTCTACGAACCACACAATCCACTATTGGTCGAGATGTCGTCGTTCCACCAAGGAACACACTCACCTATAGATAAATTACACGTGCCCACAGACACGTGTGCTTAAAAGTCCTCAACCACACCTGACACAAAGGTAACATACATCTGGGAGGCAACAACGTACCCATAGACACGTGGGTCACAAGTCCGACCAATCGTCATACGCCTGCACGGCGATCGAAGGGCACGACAAACTGGCAAACATTGCCTTACCAAGGACATTTAACGCATCGTCCTAAATTCCTGAAAAGAAAAATGCTATACATCATACAGGCATTGTAAATTCTCATCTATGCATTCAAGAAATGGGTCAAATTCGTTCTGTTTGGACAAGGCTTCGAAAATAGATATCGATCCATCATGTTTTAGCTTCAACTCGTGGGGCACCTTAAAAATGAGCGTCCGTTTTTATACAGATGGTTGAAAGCTTCTTTCTGGTCGGTCTGCTACAACTGCTACCGTACCGGTGGATTTCGACAATTTCTATTATGTTACGACAGGACTACCTTTAACGTCGAAAATACCAAAACGGAATCGACGAAACCAAATATGCGGGCAATTGGCTGTGACAGTATCAGGCCCAAAAACCCTATCAACAAGTTGAGCCACCTGGTTTGCATCTGTTCCATTGTCAAAGCCAATTTGTAAAATATACTGAATTTACTTTTTATTAATTTCCATGTTTTACTCCGAATAATTTTTAAGAGATTTGAGTAATCAAAAAACGGTGGTGATTTTTTTTTCATACAGAATGTCGCTTTTCCAAATAGCACAAGTTCGCAATTTTTGTCACTACTTTACGAGATATACATCAATCCATCCACCCAGCGAAAATATAATGGATTTTTCTTCCCCCAAGCTAACATACGGCGAACAGCATCTAATGTGGCTTACTTTTCATAGGAAATCCGATAAAATCCTTTGTGATCAATCAATAATCAATACTAGCTGGCCTGGCAACGCCTTTCCTTCTAATCCTATCGCGCCCTAGTGAAATCAAACTTTCTTAAAGAGGGATATCACTATTTGTCACGTGCAATGTAGCACATACGGGTAAACACTGTTCTTTAGCCGAACCACACGAATGTGGAACGGCCTATCTAATCTTGTAGTTCTTCTTTTTTGTAATATCCGAACATTTAAGACCAATACACATCGACGCTTTCCTTTCTAAGCCTCTTCCTCCTCTTGTGTGCACTTTGGCGGTTAAGAGTACTTCAAAATCCCATTGGTACGCGCGTTTCGTATAAAACAACCATGTATGATACCATTCCTTACTGGATTTGTAAGAGTGCCCTTTAGTCGACAGGGCGATCAGTTGAATAGTTGATTTGACCATTGATAATATCCATACTAAAAAATATTGTTTCGTCTTATAAAGATTTTCGCACCAACTACAAAGAATATCTGTTTAAAAATGAATATTTGCCTCTCAACCAGACTGCTATTGTGTTTCCTGACGTTATATTCAATTGCGTTTTGTAGAAATGACAATCTTTTAGTGTTATTGTTCAAAATAAATAGTATTAATCTGTTTAAATTGCTCATGATATTCTCTATTCCTAAATCTGAAAAAGATGAGTTAACAAAACGTAAACGGACTTAAAATCTTCTTTGCAAAGTGTAACTTTGTTTAATCTGAGTTTGAGGAACGTCTGTCACCTAATATAAGCAAATCCCTTCAAAACCATTAACAACGAATGTATATATGTAAACTTTTTTCAAACAAAGTTCAAACTCTAGTAATTTATGCGCACAACAATCGATGTTCATACGTGGAACTGAAACCGATTTGAGTCAGCATACTTTTTCAACAAAGACACCGGTCGGATTACAAAACAAATATTTTTACATAAATGCCTCGGAGGTCTAAGAACTATTTGTCGCAATGTGACACCCCACGATCATGTTCCCCGAAATGACGTTCCGTCTCGTAGTACATGTGTCTGGTAAACAATAGTTCCTCCAACGTTTACCCCTCCATCCTTGATGTCGAACTATGCTTCAAATGTTTATATAAATTTTATCGTTAATATCTAAGAGGCCGAACTAAAACAAACATCTCGCAGACTTTGTCGATGCCATAATCATTGGAGAAACTGATAAAGCAACATGTGACGATTGGTGAAGACGGTGCTTCAATGCAGGACAGACAGATCTGGGGAAGAACTTGAATACATTAGCGCCTCTGTATGGTATGTTATACTTGCGGAATAATACCACAAATACGAATGTGAGGTGAAGAGATTGGGTATGTAGTCGCGACGGAAGTGGCTGCGTGCTTGGATTGTTGTACGTGTTAATTATGGTCCATACATTGTGATTCTAATTTGTCGCTGCTTCAATTAGGGCCAGTCGTATACGAGCTGTATTTAATGATAAACTGTTTGCCTGCAAAGCACGAGGCACGTACTGGAGGAAAATGGTCATTTGTCGGAGGGTAAGAACTTTGTGCTTCACCCTTAAAAATATTTTCACACGGTTCGGATTAGAAGCTAACTGGGACACTGATGATATACTTTTTCCCACTTGACCTATCTGTGTTATAAATTTGTGGTATTCGTACTTGTACTTCTAAATGCATCAGTAAAACGGTATAAAGTCTTAGTATACCAACTGCACATTAGACATTGCAGGCTATTTGGCTCTACAACAAGAAAATATTCTGGCCCATAAAGAGCTTTGTCAAAAATGAGATTCTTAATTCAGTAAGGATCCCAATATCCTCCGAACCCAGACCAACCCTCCATCAAAAATATAATCTCTCAAGCGATCACATCACGATAGCGTGCATATACTTGTACGTTACTCATCTAATGCGGTCGAAATCGTTCCACTTCACCTCGTAGTGGCAGTTATCGCCCCTTTGAACAGCATTTCTTTTGCTAAAGATATTGCATGAGATTATGGGGAAATCTGTTTTTTTATATCTTTTTTTTACGTTTCAACAGTAGAAAAGTTCCGAGAAGTTTCGACTTATTGTCGCAAGCACTAGATAGAACAGAATTATTATTAATATTATTATTTTATTATTTACTGGCCTGTAGGAACCCGGAAGTTCATGACCTCACCGACTCGGCTCCGCCATTGTTCCTTGTCCTGTGCGCTCTCTTTCCACGTTCGATCATCCGATCCGATCTCCTCGAGGTCCAATCTAACATTGTCCTCCCATCTCCGTCGCGGCCGTCCTGAATTCTATGCACGGTCCTATCACCGCCCATTCGCGCTATGTGTCCGGCCCATCTTAATCTTCGCGACTTGATCACTCTCACTATTGTAGGTTTGCGGTATAGCTCTTCCAATTCGTGGTTGTGGAGTTTCCTCCATTGTGCTGACTCCTCGTCATATTTACCGCCAAATATACCCCTTAAAACTTTATTCTCGAATACGCGGAATTTGTTCTCTTCCCGTTTGGTGAGAGCCCATGTTTCGCATCCGTATAGAGCAATCGGCATGATTATGGTTCTATAGACACGGAGCTTTATATTACGTAATAGCAGTTTGGATTTTAATAGTTTACTGGCTGCATGCCAACTAGCGTTGTAGTATCGTTCCCAGATATTTAAATTGTTTGACATTTTCAAATATCTTGCCCCTGACGTTTATATGTGTTCTATGAGGTCCACCTGCTCTCGTCGTAATCATGTATTTTGTTTTGTCTTCGTTTATTTCTAGGCCCACCTCTTCTGCTGCTTGGATGATGATTTCACAGCTTTTACTTATAGTTTCGAGATTATCGCCCAAAACGGCGATGTCATCCGCATACGCGAGCACTTGTGTGACCCCGTTCAGGGATGATCCGGCCATGTTGTCGTCTTGTACCTTTCTGATAACATACTCGAGGACAAGGTTGAAAAGGCATGGTGAGAGGCCATCCCCATGTTTTAGTCCGTCCCGGATATCAAATGGTTCTGAGAGGTGGTTTTCGATTTTAACTCGCCCTTTGTTTTCGTTCGTGCAAATTTGAATGAGGACGGCATATTTTTTCGGGATCCCCAGCTCAACCACAATATGGTAAAATCATTGCCTTGCGACTGAGTCGTAGGCTTTTTTGAAGTCCACGAACAGTTGGTGAACCGTCTTTCCGTATTCCCACTTCTTTTCCAGCAGTTGCCTTATTGTGAACGTCTGGTCGCTTGTTGACCGGTTCCGACGAAATCTGCACTGGTAGTCTCCCAATATTTCTTCTGCGTACGGTGTGATTCTTGCCAGTATAACATTTGTTAATATTTTGTATGTGATTGGGAGCAATGATATTCCTCTGTAATTTTCGCAGTCAGATCTGTCGCCTTTTTTGAAAATGGGGTTGACTATTGCGGTTTTACATTCTTCCGGAATGACTTCCTTGTCCCATATTATTTTAACCAGTTGGTGGATCTTTCGAGCGGCTGCCCTTCCTCCATGCTTCACAAGCTCTTCTGGTATGCAATCGATTCCAGGGCCTTGTTGTTTTTCAGTCGATTTATCGCGTCTACAGCTTCGTCGAAAGAGAGCTCTGGGATCTGGGGCTCGGCTGTATGTACGTCTGGTGCGTTTATTTGTGGTTGATAGGTGCGCACATTGAGCAGGTTTTCAAAGTACTGATTCCATCTTGTCACAATATTTTTTGTTTCTGTCACCAGACAGCCGTTTGTGTCTCGGATTATTTTGGCTCCCCCAGGGTAGCCATTTCTAATTGAATTTATGCCGGCATACATACCTCTGCTGTTCTTTGCTCTGGCACAGAATACTGTAACCAATTTTCGGTTTTGTGGACTTACCTATCTTTAATAGACTGTCATATGTTTCGTAGGTTTTTCTAGGAGCGCTATATTTTTCGATACTGTGCTAGTATTTATAATCCATTTGACCAAAATTGACTTTTGTGGCTAAAGCCAATTAGGCTGCTAGCTTTTGTTGTTATATTAGTCGAAAAACATTGTCTCAATCGGTACACAGCAAAGTATACTATAACAAGTGTTTTGGTTTATTGGCTTTTAACGAAGATTTTTGTGCTCTATTCTCCCGTTATAATTCTCCAATTATCCACAGATAAAGAAATCGCAATACTTTTATCGAGTTTATCTTATTGGAGTTCGGATGGCCAATAACTCCATCAGAGTATTGTGGGAGTTCTTTAACACTGCGCTAAGAACCACCCACAATTCCAACCCCAACTCCTTTTGCCAACTCGCAGTCACCTGCACACAATTCCAACCACTAAGCGCATCATTTCATGCGTTTAATGCATCGCCAAAAAATTCCCTGAAAATAATTCAACATGTATGCGATCATCATAATTAGGAAACCTTATCGGCGCCCATGTCAGCCCGCATACCCTGCCACACACGTGCGCAGACATTTTCCTGGCTTATCCAGAGTCACGGCAACCTTTTGTCCAACCGACAAAAGCAGTTTAGGCATCTCGCGTCTAGCCGCCAAAAACCGAATTCTCCAGCGTGTAAATACCCACACAAAGAATTTGACCCTGCCCGCCGGCATATATACCGAGCACAATCAGCATTGTGCAAGTATCTAATTCGCTTTTAGCACCAGTTTTTCTAATTGCATGCAGACTATTTACATAGCTGCATTCGCGTCTCCTATGATGCCGTTTGTTCTATTGTCTTTTCTCAGTTTCGTTTACCCATGACCTCGTAGCATGAGTAAACAATGGATCAACCAGCACACTACCTAAGATCAACCCAGAGAGATCCTCTCCAATTGATCACCACAAAGAGAAACTTCACGTTTCTCTCGAGAAAGAAAACTCACCCCTAGCTGAGAGTGGACTCACCACGAGTCTCTCGAGGTTAATCGTTGAATAAAGTCAGTCGTGAATCATCCACCAAAGAGTGCACAAGGAGTCGAGTTGCTACACCAGGAGCGTGCGCACACACCAGAGCCGAGGTTAATGTTGTGAAAATTAAATATAAATATTAATTAACATATCAATGTTAAGTCTGTTACTGTTTGTCGCGCTCAAGAGAAAGGACCAAGTGTTAATGATGTGCAAATTAAATATAAATATTAATTAACCTATCAATGTTAAGTATCTAACTGTTTGTCGCCAATAAAGAATAAGGGTTTGATATTGATACAAAGAATACGATTGACAATTTTATTAAAAAACTTTTGAGCACGCATCCGGGAATCAACAGTGTATCGATCACAAAAAGCAAACGCTGATCGCGCTGACCACTTCCTGAGAAAAATCAGTTCGGAAGCCGAAGTGTGGCGGTGCCGCCAAACCCCACAGTAGACTTACCTAAAAACCCCCATTACCTCATCCCAAGACACATAAGTCTTCGCCGATGCAATCGCATTAGGCACCTGAAAATGCTTCACGCATTAACGAGATCAAATCTATCATCTTTAAGTCCCTGTAAAGAAAACTTACCTTTCATGCATTCTCTTCGCATACCAATTCTCTGTAAGATTTCTTTCTTACCTTATCAGGAATCTCAAACTAATTTTGCACCTTCGGTGTCAAGCAAATCTCCCTAGACGAATTCCTGTAAACAAAAGGATTTGAATTACATATAATGTAACCTTCACCGGGGGCCATAAACATTGCGCTGTCTATTTTTCATCTTCGCCATGTGTATGATAAATCTCTTTTCATACACATTTGCTGGCGACCTTTTCTCCCAACAATAAACAACCCAAGCAGCTGCACATAATTAGCCCAATAGACGCTGAAACTAATTTCCTTAGCACGCAATGTGCAAACCAAAGAACGCTGTCCTTCAAAGGTTTTCTGGCGATACCATAAACAATCCACATCGTTTGTGGTATTCCAAATGCAATTTCCATTTAATGAGTTCCAGCTTATTTATTTAGCTCACCCTAATCACAGACCAATGTATTAGGTCGCTTCTCCTTGTTCTTTTTCCCTTGCTGTAGGTTTTGTTTATCCTTGCTGAAATGCATCGATAAGCGGTGATGCGTACGAACACACATACACACCACTGCACCAAAATATCGCATTTCATTAAGAGAAAAATGTTCTCTCTCTCTCTCTTCTGTTCCTTTAACTCTAACCGAGGATGGAATTCAAGTCAGAGTTTTATCCTCGAGGAGTCCTATTACAACCACCGTTCCCGACGGTCGGTTCACTCCCGCTCTCCGCGTGCTGGCGTCGCGACTTCGTACCCCACAGAAGTATCAGTGAACGCGTTGAGGGTATTAGTGAACCCGTGCCCGTGTCGGCACACACTGACTTTTACCCCCACAGTATCCTTTTCAGCGTTTAGTTGGCCAATGACTTCGTGACAGTAATCAGTTTGTTTTAGAACATTTGGCAGAATTCCTCGACGTCATATTCCTTTTTAATATTATCTTTAATATATTTCAGGTTTAACTTATCACAATTATTATAATCCCAAATTATTTTTTATAACATTAGATTGAGTTGGACTTTAATACTCTGTCCAAGTTTCAAGATGTTTATTCAAATTTTTCTACGATCCTGTGAGAAGCTTAATATCGATTGCTTTGACTTCTATTTTTCAATCGTCAGGTACACTCGGATAGCAATAGTTAATATATAATAGGAACCGAATGTCAGGATTTACTTGATGACTTCTCTGTGGACGCTATATTTTTCGATGTCGTTGAGGTATTTCCAATCCCTTTTAGAATATATACGAAACAGTGACTAGAAGCGATGTATTTCCCACAAGACGTCCGTTAAATATTTCTTAACAATGTCACATAACAATTTAGCGCCAGCTGATCGAAGGATGCTCTTTCTTTGTGTTTGGACACAAATGTGCAAATATTACAGTGAATCGTTGAAAATGACTATAAGATGATTTTGATTCCTACTGACTCTTGAGCTGACGACTGACTCTGTTACTGGAGAATTGATTACGTCGAACTGTCGTTTTTGGTCGATAAATAGTCAATACTACTTTGTAACAACTACCGTAGCATTTTTGGTCTCCCTTGTCTTAATGTATTATTAAATTACTTTGGAGCGCATCCTTAACAGTCTGCTCCACAAAGAGGATCATACATTGTGTGGTTTAGGCGGATAATGTCAATACTTTGGCGTATGTTTAGTCTCTCGCTATGTGTGGATACAATGTACCGCCGAACACTGTTCTCACCAGAGAAAATAATACAACCTGAACACGGAGCTAATCGGCCACAAAAGAAACACTGTGAGAATTGTTTTGATATTGTATGTTTTTATTCGACACGACCTAGTCGTTGGTAAATATGGTTCGTTGATTCTTAAACAGGTATCCTTATCATTATAACAGTATTAAACTTAAGCATAACATTCGCATTCACTTGTATTTAGTTAGGCCGCTTTACAATCTTTAACACAGAGCCACTGATTGGCATGACTATTTTAAACAGCACTGAGCGCAATTTCAAATATCAAACGCAGTAGCATCGTATCTCGTCTCGCGTTTCACCTCCTCGTCGGGGTTCCCTGATTGCCTTCCTCAGACGGATGCTCTATATCGACTAACTCTATACTACCCACAAGTATCTAAACACCGGTCGTATCTGTCTCTTCCCCAGAGACAATTTCCCATTCTGCCCACTAACAGAATCGTCAATACCTCTGTTAGCGGCATGCTAATTCATCCCAGGGGAAATTTCTTATATTCCTGAAAGGAGAAGTCATTCATTGCATACATCCTTAACCATTATCACCATCCGTGGTGGTGATCGAAATTCAGATCGACGGTTGTCGATTGTGTGCTGCCTCTATTTGCATAGCACATCTGGCGCGCGGCCGACGGATATCGTGCGATTTGAATGGAGTACGGTCCATGGTTTTGTTTAACTTCTTTCGGTTAAAACTAACAATCCATTAGACCTTTCAAATGGGTGTAAAAATCGAAAGGGACCGTGGGATCGAAATAGATCCTTTGTAGGTTTTTAGCCTCATAAAATGTTCGAATTATATCGTTGAGATAATTACGGTTGCCTGCAATTTGGTAGCGGATAGGTTGTCGCTGCCTTTGTTTGCTTGACGGAATTGGGTGGTCTTTATAGCAGCTACCCGCACGTGCAGCCGCTGGTCGGCTAATTTACCGACGATAGCGATTCCTTGTAACATCGTGTAGATGTTCAGGATTTCCTGTTGTGCAGAGCTGGGATGCGATGCATTTCGATCTTTCGGAATTTCTCTAGGGAGCCTGATGAATGTATGGTTTTTACCTTTGTTTCAGGTATGCTACAATCGACATGTTGAGCTTGATATTGAAAGCTTTGGCACGTTCAGTTCCTTGGTTTTTCGTGTCGGGCTCAACGTTGTGGTGAATGTTTCAGGGCCCTAGCGGACTTAGTGACACGCGTCTGTGGGCGCGTGTACGTTTTCAGGTTAGGTATGTTCCTTGAAGGGTAGGAACCCTACCTGGGTGGAATTGTGCGTTCCTAGAACGCTACATGGTGGTGTTGTCGAACCAAGTCGATGACGCTGTTTGTGGGTCACCGTGATGTTCCACAAGATATCCGCACTTCTAGAATTCGGGCCCTGTGTATGGTATACGTGAGGCGGATTCACTCGCTCCATTTAAAGGGTAATAATTAATCGAAGCGACACCTCTTTCGATCTTTTGAACTGGCGAGTGAACTTTGAGAAAGACCATAACCGGTCAAAGTTTCTGTCCACGACAAATAGAACCAATTGGCTTCAGTTACACAGTGGCGTAGGTTCTTCGGTTGTGTTCGGTGCTTGCTACAGTTTTGATGTATTGAAAGGAAATATCATAAAAGATTGAAAATTTCATCGAGATGTTACACTAATTGAAATTTATTTTATGAAGTGTTTGTTCGCATATGCGGATGACATCGTCGTTCTGGGCGATAATCTAGAAACTGTAAGTAAAAACTGTGAAATCAGCATGCAAGCGGCAGAAGCGGTGGGCCTAGAAATACTGAAATTCAAACTGCTATCACGTAACATAAAGTTCCGTGTCTATAGAACCATAATCATGCCGATTGCTCTATATGGATGCGAAACATGGGCTATCACAAAACGGGAAGAAAACAAATTCCGCGTATTCGAGAATAAAGTTTTAAAGGGTATCTTTGGCGGTTAATGACGAGGAGGCAGGACAATGGAGGAAACTCCACAACCACGAATTGGAAGAGCTATACCGCAAACCTACAATAGTGAGAGTAATCAAGTCGCGAAGATTAAGATGGGCCGGACATGTGGCAAGAGTGGGCAGCGATAGGACCGTGCGTAGAATTCTTGATGGTAGACCTGTGGGTAGTTTTACGATGGCATCAGCAAGGATGCGGGTTCCATAAAAACACCACCGATGTCTGCTGACAGAATTGTCAGTTCACTAAATGTATGTACGCAGTTGTCCAGCGAGTGTTTGTAAAAAGACCCAAGAGCAGAGAAACTGACATAGAAGCAAAAAGAATAAAAACTCGTATATTGTCGTCGTAATAGATGTTTCTCTTATTTAACCATTATTAAACGAATAAAGTTCACAATATTTATTTTTGACATTAATTGGGTATGTTACTCAATATTTTTCTCTTAACACAAATTTCACAACTAGTACGTATTAATGCAAAATTGCAGACGGCGAATTTGCTGATATTCACTTTTGAAAGACGGATTTTACGGAAGGCGATAAAAAGACTTTGCATTATTCTAAATAACTTTGTAACACTTCCAAACCACGACCACCGAGTGTGTTTGCAGTCCGACCGGATGATAATACTCTGTCGCTACAGCAGGGATGTATTTGTAGTTTTAGATGCGCGCACCTCAGTGATTAAAATAGAATTTTTGGAGACGACTCGCGACACGTATGTGCGGTTTGACCGTTGAAAACTGATTCGCACACGAACTTTTTAATATTGTAAAGTTTGACTATCGGGTCGGTGCGTGTGCACACTTTGCGTGATAAAATATGACTCCTTGATGCAATCCAAATCCGTCAGATTCAACGGTGGTGGATTACATCGGTGTGGGAGGATTCTATATGTGTCCGTATAGGACAAGTACGATGCCCTACAGCCTGCATATCGGCAACGCCAAAAGTGCACCTAAATCAACAAAGGAACGAACATAAGGGACTGCAGGCAATGAGGTCATAAATCCTTGATGACCTGCGCCTGAGAACGAAATACATTTTTCGTTTAAGGTAAACAAAAACGCAATTTCAAGGGTCACGATGAGATGTATATCGTGTTTACTCAAGCGTTCATGATAATGCCGTTGTAGGCTATACATTCTTAGGTGACGATAGATCAGCCGAAAATGTGGGTATTGTTTACATGACGGTGCTGGTACATGAGTACAATGGCGAGGAATTAGCCTTCCAGATGTGCAAGCGTACGTCTCGCCCAGGGTGGCTATGGACCAGCGGTTGGTTACTAGCATAAACACAATGATGCTACTGTGTGTTTGTTTCTTTTACGGCCGGAGCATCGTTAGGCATGATCTAGGGTATGATTGTCTAATGTCAATCATATTCGTGCCCAAATCCCATGATCGGTAGATAACCGATAAAGGAAATTGGTCGCAAGTGTTGGGCACCTCGGGAATGGTTATGAACCGTAGCAAAAACCATCGGCTACAGCTGTGTCAACAATTACGCTGGCCAGCGAGTGTTTATCTATTATAATTGCTGACGAGCCGAGACGATGGATATATGGTACGGTTCATATAACATGAAACGGAAAAATTCAATGTGATGCATGCCTTGATGAGGTTTAATTTTCAGGTGAAAGTTATTTGAAACACAGCTTAAGCTGCTCGAATGCAGGTAAGTATGAAGGTTTATGGAATGAGGGAAAAGCAGGTTGATTTAAAGAAATGGATGGTTCTTTGGGAAAGCTTTAAAGTACCGTCACAGACCAAGGGAAAGAAACCGACAACACGGCCGCGACGGAGATGGGTGGACAATGTAAGGTTTGACCGTGAGGAGATCGGATCAGATGGTGAAATGTGGAAGGAGAGTGCACAGGACAGGGAACGATGGCGGAGTCGAGTCGGTGGGGTCATGAACTTCCGAGATCCTACAGGCCAATAAATAATAATAATAATATAATAAATTTATTGCATGGGCTGACTTTTTGGTAAAGGCTACCCGTTTTTTAAAGTTTTATTATTCGAAAAATCGCGCCACAGTTTATTGCTGAAGGCCCTCTACATCATAATACCTTATAACAAATGTTCGGTTTTATTTATACTTCTGACTTTAACGCACCGCAATACACTTTGTACGAATTTTTGTGTTTTTTGTGATATCGTAGTATTTATACTCGCTTTCATCAGAATTCCTTCTACTAAAATAACTGCAAGAGCTGACTTTAATGGAAAATTTTGACCCAAATCATTTTTTATCAATCTCAAGTTAATATGCGTCTGAATATAGATGATTCATTCACCAATAGATGAACTTTCAATTTTCTCCGTTCTAATTAACCATACCTTTACTTGACTTGAAGACATATTCAAAGCTTGAAACATCTCCCCAAATGTTTAAAGTTTCTTAAGGTTTGAAACAGACACATCATTCCGTCGAGTTTGTTAATCATTCATCTTTTATTTGATCTGGCGTATTTAAAACAGCGCCACACATTGTTAAAGCAGGCAGAAAAACCCTTTGGCGATCCATATGCATGTCAATGAGCTTGACGACGGCAATTCGTTTTTTAGTCGAACCTTGACTGTTTATGCATCATTAAAATGTTCAGGCAGGTAAAACCTCTCCGAATCGTTCTCTCCCTATCCTTATCCTGTTCCCTTTTACACTGTGTTTTGACATTTAGGGGTACCACAAATTTCATTTGTAGGAAATTGTTATTAAAAACAAAAAAACATAATATTTAAAATAGAGAAATCTCGTCTTTTTCAACACGAATATAAGATTCTACAGGTGTGTTCCTTCGCTTATCGTATCTGGTATACATACAACTAATAGCTCGTCATCTGTTTATCGGATGCTTGTGTGCTCTATGATCGGGTACCTGTTATCTGGTTAGTCGACGTATCGGATTAAATAAACAACAAGGAAGTAATTTAGGAATCGTGTAATAAAAATGAATAGGAAATGTTGACCTTACATCATAAACTAAATTTAATGCTATTCGTTATGTGTACACATGTGTTCTATTCACATAACAGAAAACGGGTGTAAGCGATTGAAACACACGTTACCTACAGTCTTGTTAGTATCTGTTGCCTAATATCAATTAAGTTCCTCTTCATTCCCATACTCGTGCCATAAGTACAATTTGTGTTACGAAGCGAAATACCCGCAAACTTTGTACACATAAATTACTTCACAGGCCTAGATCACCGCGCCGACCCCATTCTGATGAAGCCGAGATACAGTCACAGTCAAAAGGGATAATGTTTGAGTATGCTCATCTCAAGCGTTGATCAACCCCCTTGTGTTTTTAGAATTGTGCTTTCGCTCGAGTGCCGGTTATGTGGGCGGTCAAATTAATTTGGAGGCAATTTGAACGTGATGAGGAAATTTCAATCCAACGATGTAATCTGAAACCAGATGCATTACGGTAGTTTTTATTTTCCCAGAGAATACTAAAAAAACTCAAGGCAATGTCAAAGTCAATGTCTATGCTGAGAGTGGCGCCCTTGATCAGCTTATATTTAGACTCTAGGCTTTTTGCAATTCATTGAAATTGTTAGTGAGTTCGAATGATCACTTCAAAATTGTCGAATTTTATTAGTTCCTTAAAATTGATGCCTAAAGGTCGTTGCATCTTTATATTGTCAAATAAATTCTATTGTACAATACTGCCAATGTGCTATGATAAAATTGCTGCAATGACATTCCCACCAAAACTATGCCAGAAAGCGTGGGTTTGCTCGCAGGGTCTGTTGCTGACAGGATGATAGGCTACCATATTCGACCTGAGCCCTTATTGCACCCATCATTCATTTTTTGATTTGATCTCATCAACATCTTTCACTAACGCATAAAGGGGATTTTTTAGTACCCCTAAATGTCAATGCATACTGCGAGCGGAGGAAGAGGGAGAGAGATATGGAAAGGGAGATATCGAGAAAGAAAACGAAGAACGGTATGACTGTCTTGAATCATCATCATCATCGGTACTGTAGCGTTCTACGAACGCACAATTCCGCGCAGGTAGGGTTCCTACCTTCAAAGAACTTACTTACCTGATAACGCAGCACACGTGCTCACAGACACGCGGCCAATAGTCATTACAATACCTGTAATAAAGGCTACACGAAAGCGCAACAACGTTGAACCCGATAGCAAAAACCAAGGAACTTAACGTTCAAAAGCTTCCAAGATCGAGTTCAACGCATCCATACATGGTATTCTGCCCAATTCAAAAGGGCAGCTAAAGCATCGCTTCTAAGCAACTGCACGATGTTTTCAAGGAATTACCATTTTCGGTAGATAGACCGAACAACGGATGCATACGTTGGTAGCTAAATGCAATAAAGCATATCGCCTATCCGCGGCCAAATTGTAAACAACCGTTATTATCTCAACAAGATAATTCGGAATATTTACGAGAGTAAAGCCAACAAAGGAAATACTCCGGTCCCACGATTCCTTTGTAGAATTTCACACCTATTAGAAGGATCTAATCGATTTCGGTTGTGTTTGCAAAAGGCAAACAACCACGGGCTGTACGCCCGAACAATCAACTCCATCCTGCGCGCCAGATGTTCTGTGCAAACAGAAGGCCGTGGAAATGAAATTCTACCAGCGATAATAAGGATGTATGCGTCGATTGACTTTTCCTTTTCAGGCACCCAGATTACCCCTGGGGAATAAATAACATGCTGCTAACAGAGATTCGGATATTCTGTTAGCAGATCTAACGAAAACCTGGAATCTTTTTGCCCAAGAAAGCCAAAAATGGTCGCACTGTGTGGCTTGTAGTGCCAACGTTTTCAAACCACATATAGCTCAGATCGGGGGGATGGGTGCGAACATACAGGGCAAAGTCTCTGATTGCCTTCAACCCGGCGAAGGCCAGCACGATCCTTGTCCCTGTTCAATCCAAGTTGACATGCAGTCTCCACGTGACACCCCTGGATAGCTAATTTGACACACGCCAAGTAGTGAACCAATGCATGCAGCGATATCCTGAGAAAAGTTGGCGCAAGGCTAATAACCTTGCCCGTAAAAATAAATTATTATGGAAAATTTAACAAGCCTCGACACTTGCTAAATAAGGCCAAGACCGGATCCCGGTTGTAGTTCCGATGATGATGATGATCTAACGAAAAAAGTTGTCTGCACAGATACAGATGGACAATCTGTATCTGGGTATCTGAGTGGGCAGACAGACAGTCTGATTTTGATAGCCATCGGGACGAGAAGTCTCTTTCGAAGGATCAGGGGAGTCTATATCGAGGAGTCGCGGAGATAAGTCGAAGGATTGAGGGTCAACGTAGATCATTCGAACCGCGATGATCTCTATCGAAGAGATTCTATTAAAGTTAACCGAATGAGGTCGTGAAGGAAATTATTCGAGGAAGTCGAGTTAGCGTGTGTTTCGTTCGGTGGCTACCTGCGTTCGTATTGTTAAGACCATGTATAACACCAGTGTGATTCAATAAAAATAAAATAGTAAGAAACTATTCCTCTGTGTTTTGTGTTTTTGTGTGCATTCGCCCGTTGTCCCAGGTTGCTTATTTGTGTGTGGACATTGTTCAGGCGGAACACTGCGTCAACGTATAAAGAAAGACGTACCGCCAAAGTACTACAACCGGGATCCGGTCTTGACCTTATTTAACAAGTCCCGAGGCTAGTTAAATTTTCCATAATAATTTGTTTTTCCGGGCAAGGTTATTAGCCTTGCGCCACGACTGTCTTAAATACCTCTAGATTAATACATGACTTGGCAGAGAGAACCATGCTTAGGCTCTTCGAATGAAGAACGATTCAATTTATTTATCTGTTTACCTAAAATTAACTGCTACTACGAAGCGGTGTGTACTCTATGATCCCCGGTTTTCGCGGGCTTGAGCACTATTAGTGGTAATATCTGCAGAATACAGAAAGGCGGGATACGTTGTGGCTGTGTTCTAATTATGTAATTGAAAGTGTACCATATATGTCTGCTATAAGTTTTATTCCTCAATTTGGCATCTCACCATATGGTTTTAACGACTATTGCTGACATTCTACCCGAGCGGTAGGTTTCTTCTGTCCAGTACATAGAAATTAAAATGGGCTGAACATATAGCGAGAATGAGTTTCGAAAGAACAGTGCGTAACATTCTTGACGGAAGACCAATGCGAAAAAGACCGGTGGGAAGGCAGCGACGGGGATAGGAGGATGATGTAAAGTGTGACCTTGACGAAATTGGCGGAGCGTGGAAGGGAACTGCACACGACAGGAAACGGTGGCGCAGCCGAGTTAGTGAGGTGATGAACTTTTGGGTTCCTAAAAGCCAATAAGTAGAAATTGACAATGGAGAATGCTTTGAATAATATGTGGAAGTTCAATCTATCAGTGAAGATTATATCGCCGGGATCATAGGTGGTTCAAAAAGAGCAGAATCAAGGCTTGAATTCGCGAATATCTTGGCTTCGTCTCTTGATTTCGTGACTAGTGCCCCACTGCCCACTACTGCACGAAGCCGAAGCTACTGGTGATAGCCTTTGTCATTAGCCAGAAGGGGCGTGAAACAATTGGACATCTAAAAAGTTTGTTGGTCACTTTGCCCCTGTGAACCTTTTTCGCGGTATCGATCTCCTAGTTGCTCGCCTTTCTGATTCTGACAAAATTAGTTATGTTGACCTCCGTGAGATTAAAGCGCCATTGTTTAAAAGCTCTATCAAACCAAGGTCTATCGGATGAATTTCATTGGATGAAATGTGAAATGTAAAGTTCCATACCGAGAAAAATAATATCCGTGACTAACTCCGCGCAGACGACAAAATCGGATTTTCCTAAGCGGGCCTATGACCACAGAAAAGATGCGAAAAAATCCCACAAAACGTACCAGTTGGCAGCTCTATACTTGACGAAGCTTCTTAGGTTGGTTATTCGTTTGTGCAACTGATATCAAGCAGAGTTCTGAGTTTCCCAATGGCGCAGTCGTTTTCACGATCGAGAATGTTTGCGAATCAATCCGGGTATCTGACACTCACGTAGGCCCCTTCACCAAACTCCTGTTAACAACAAACATTTCGGCTAACACGCCAATGTAATAGCCAGTTGTGTAAGTTAAAGCCACCAAGAATTCCGCTCGCACTGTGCTCTGACATTTAAGGGTACTTCGAAATCCCCTTTTGTGCGCGCGTTTGTGTAAAAAAAAGAGAGAATCACAATCTCAGAAGCTGGATCCTCGGATCCAGTCGACGTTATGTGAAAGATGTTCGCAAAGTGTCGCAGATCGACCGTCATTTGGGGAGCAGTGAAGGCAACAGGAAAATTTTATAAAACCCTTAAGCACGATTTTCATTCAAATGATGTCCAAGTTATTGAGCTCTAAAGCTTCTTCTTATTAGCAAGACACGTTTCCTTGGGTGAAGCCGCAGACTCTATGGCTAAAGCGAAATCTCGAGCGTAAATCGTATCGTATCGGGCAACGAAGATATGTCGAGTGAGTTGATTTGACGGGTCGACCCGGGCCTCAGCTACGACTACAATTTCAGGCTTCACTATTTGTAAATATTGATGGACAGCGCCAACATTCCTATCGATGCTACTGATGTTAAAAATGCAGTTACAAATAAAGTTGACCCCCGACAGTATTTCGTGGGTGGCCACGATTACACGGAGAGGAGTTGTTTACAAATCGGTTTCTTTTCAAAACATTTGCATGGTATTCCAGCTGAGACGATCCTCCTCTGAGACCCGCATGTGGAATTAATTTAGCTCTGGAATCCGCTGCTTCAGAAAGCACCATCATGCAATACCTCATCATAACTTCATATACAAGTTCATTCCGAGGCACCAGCCAAACGTGTGGAACATAATCGAAGATTTCTTCCAATCATATCTCGTAACCTAGAGCGTGACGTATCTCACCTTGGGACCGACTTACCCCCTATCATCATCATCATCGCCACTACAAAATATCCCCTTCTCTGTATCATCATCATCGTCGGCACTACAACCGGGATCCGGTCTTGGGCTTATTTAGCAGGCCTCTCCACCGGTCCCGATTTCGAGCCGATGTCATCCAGTTTCGTACTTCCCTCATTAATGTGCAATCCCAGTTTTTGTGCCGCCTGTTCGATCTGGGTGAAGAAGTCCTGTACAGCCGATTCAGTTCTACCGATGATGTCGATGCCATCTGCGCAGGCAAGTATCTGGCTAGACTTGGTGACAATAGTCCCTCTAGTTGTAACGCCAGAGTCACGGATTGCTTTTTCCAAGACCAGGTTGAAGAGAAGGTAGGTCAGACCGTCCCCTTGTCGGAGTCCATTTAAGATGTTTATTGGTTTGGACAGCAGTCCCGCTATTTTTACTTGACTAGTTACGTTGGTCATGGTCAACCTACAAAGTCGTATCAATTTGTTTGGAATGCCGAACTCTGTCATGGCATTATATAGTTTTATTCTGGCTATGCTGTCGTAGGCGGCCTCAAAGTCTATGAATAGATGATATAATGGAACCTTAACTTCCAGACATTTTTCCATCGCCTGCCGAAGGGTGAATATCTGATCAATGTCTGATTTGCCCGGGTTGAAGCCACACTGATATTGACCAATGATGACTTTAGCGTATAGTGCTATCCCGTGTTGTAGGATAGAGGAGAGTATCTTATAGGCGGTACTCCGCAATGTTATACGGCAAGCCAACGGGAAAGAGACCAACAGGGCGGCCGGGACGGAGATGGGAGGACAATGTTAGGTTGGACCTCGAGGAGATCGGATCGGATGGTCGAATGTGGAAGGAGAGCCCACGGGACAGGGAACTATGGCGGAGTCGAGTCGGTGAAGTCACGAACCTTCGGGTCCCTATAGGCCAATAAATAGTAATAGTTGCTGGACAGTGTGATATCTCCCTTTTTATGTATGGGTCAAATTATACCACGACGCCAATCTGCCGGTATCTCCTCTTGCTCCTATACGTGCACCACGATCTCATGAGTTGCGTGATGTAACACTGTCCTTCCTTGTTTGATCAGCTCAGCCGGTATGCCATCAGCTCCGGGGGCTTTATTTCATTTGAGCTATCTTATGGCTTTTAATGTTTCCTCAATGCTTGGTGACGACAGCATTTGGTCTTCATCTTGCATTGGTGGAGCGTCCAATTCTTCTATGAGCTGACAATTTAACAATTCATTGAAGTGCACTTCCCATCGCTTCAGAATGCTTTCGGGATCGGTGATCAGATTACCCTCTTTATCCTTGCAGTAAGTGCAGCGTGTTGTGTACCGCGTCATACAGCGGATTATTTGGTAGAACTTCCGCCCCTGGTGCGGACTTCGCTCTCTACTTTTCTCTATTTCACAGACTAAATATTTTTCCTAAGCACATTTCTTTTGTCTGTGGAGTCTTCTTTCCTATGAGACCTGTTACGTATCGACCTTGAGTCCAGGTCCCCCCAGAATCCACTAATCCCCCTTCGTTTCCCCCCTTTACCTGTAAAAGGAGAACAACTCGCCAAGCAGCTAATTTGCATAAACTACTTTATGCAAATTCTACTTGGCAGAGAAATTAATAAAAACCGACGTTGGCGTCAAATAATAAAAATAATGTCAACGGCAAACAAAAATTAATTTGGAATTCAACGTCAATCTCCGAACGAGAACGTACCCTTCGAGTGTAAATCAGCAAAATAAAGCTCAGAACGTAACAAATCCTCCACAAGCAGGAGGTTCCGCAATTTCAACTTCTATCTATGGCAAAGGCCATGTGGCATTAAATAAAGTCAATTCATACGAGAAGACTAACAGGGGAGCAGCCATCAACGCCCCCTGCAACCTGTCGCAGCCAACCATAACCATAAATAACAAAACTGCGACCGCTCAACGGTCACACAAACACAAACCGGAGTCCCTTTCTTACCTATATTATAAATTATATTATCATATTGTTAAAACCACGTAACAGACCGCTGCATTGCCCTGTATGCAGCATTTTTACGTTCAGTCGCTAGCTTCCACTCTTCATCAAACCAGTCGCTCCGATCTCTACGACTACCGCCTAAGATGGAATTGGCAGTACTAATGGCAGTATTCTTAAGGCGTGTCCATTTCTCTTCTACTGCATTCTGGTCCCAGGACGTTTTCTCCCTCCATCGAGTTGGTGTTGCTGGTGTTCTCATTGCGTGAGGCAGCTTTGTTGATCCGAACCTGATCCGCGGATGCAATACGTCTCCGTAAGGCAATTCGCGCTCGGAAAACTATGCCAACAAGATTGTGAGCCGAGTCGACGTTGGCACCTCACCCGTCATCAGGCTCGAGGAGTGGCGGCGATCTATCAACAATTGGTTGCGAGCGGATCCATCAGGTGATACCCAGGTGGCTTTGTGGATATCTTTACGCGGAAACCTAGTACTTGCAATGACCAAGTTTTTCGATGCTGCCAGTTCGATGACTCGTAGTTCATTGTCATAGTGTTCTCATGCAAACTATCGGAACCTGCGTAGTGCCCGCAAACCACCCCCCGACCTATTTTGGCATTCAAATCACTAAGAACGATTTTCACATTCTATCTTGGACAGGCATTAAAGGCCTGTGTTCGAATCACACATTCTTCACTATCGTTGCAAACGCTATAATTGGTGACCCCGACGTGATCTGTGTACACACAGCACACACTTTCCCATAGTAAAACAGAACTGTTATGTAGCCTTTTCATGACTATGATGTGGGTGCTGCACCATGGGTTATTATTTAACTCATCTCTTAGGAAGCAGACCGCGTCATATTTACTCTTGCTGATCAAATTCCTCAACTCCTTCCCTTTGTTGACGAATTCCGCATGTAGCTGTAGATGGGTGTTACGGTTTCTTGCTCTTTGTTGCCAGCGTCGTAACCGGTTGCACTCCACTGGCACATGGGCGAGTTCTGGGCTCCACGAAAACACTGATTAGATAGCACCTGCTGGTTGTTTATGTCGTGGCATAGAAGTATCGCATGTGTTCGTTAGCCACTTTATAACTTTCCAGCCCGCCTGTTCGCATCGTACTCTGTGTCGAATCGTTCTATTTGGTCTATAATCGAGCAGTTCCGCATCTAGGTCCTTCTCTTTCCGTCCATATTTCTTTTCAACATGGAACTGGCAAATGTGATGTCGATTTGGAACCGGCCTCTCTCCGTTTATGAAGGTGTCATCAGGACCACATCTAGGACTGCGAAGACTTCGAGTAGTGGCTATCTCTGAAACGTTTACAGCAGATGTTGTGTCTGCCACCATTTTTTGCACTAAACGATATCCGATATATTGAATTTCAATTTACCTGTTTTATAACTTAGTACCTCTGTGACTCAGGGTGGTCCTGAGCTTCTTCATTGATTCAGTGAGGCTATTGCTATAAAGTCATACCAGTTTGTGATCATTTTCGCTCATTAACCGCAATTTGACTCAATTCGTGGAGGAACCTACGCGAGTGCCGGATGCCCGAGGTGATTGTGCGAACACCTTGAATCTGTTTTTGACATTCGAACCGAGCATTTACCCCGTGGAGGTTGCTGCGCCATTGGGAAACTCAGACCACTGTAAAACATTGGTCGTGCAACCGCCTGCATGTCAAGCAAATAACCGACCTAAGTAGGTTCGGCATGTATGGAGGTATAGTGCTGCCAACTGGGGCGATTTGCGAGATTTCTTCACATCCTTTCCTTGGTCGAAGGTGTCCTTCAGAGGCTCCGCTGTTAGCGCATGTGTGGAGTCGGTCACAGAGATTATTCCTCTCGGGATGGAGATCTACATTTCGCATTCCATCAAACGAAGTTCATCTGATAACGGTTTGATAAAAAACACGAGCAGATTACAGCGAAAAAAATAGAGCTTTTAAACAGTGGCGCCCCAATTCCACCAATGTTAACAGAACGAATTTTGTTAGAATAAAAAACGCAAGCAGGCCATTGATACCGCGAAGAAAGCTCATAACGACAGAGTGATCAATAAACTCCTTCGGTGCCCGACTGGTTAGCGTTCCTTCTGGTCAATTGCAACGGATGTCATTCATTCGTTTCCTCCTCTTTTCCCCCGTTAGTGACGGGCAGCGGCACATTGGTCACAAATTCAAAAGATAAAGCTAATTTGTTCGCAAATTCATTTTCCGCGAATTCAAACCTCGGTGTTTTATAGCCACATGTGATCGCGCCCGTGCGGTCTTCGATGCGGGATGTGAGGTTCCGCCCGCGTCCTGTTTAACGCATTCTACATGGGCTGGACTATAGGAAGGCAAGCGGCCCGGACGGAAAACCAGCAATAGTCCTTAAGAACTTTGATCCAGAACTGTCAGCGGTTCTTGGCAGACTCTTCCGCGTATCATATCCACGGAGGATATTTCCTATCTGCTGTAAATCGCTCAAGTTCAGCCAATCCCAAAGACCGAAAAAAAGTCACCCACAAAATTGCCGTCCGGTAGCACTACTGTCTAAGGTGATGAAAAAAGTTATTATTTGCGAGTTAATTAAGTATTTGGAGTGCAACGGACTTCTGAATGATCGTCAATACGCAGGCAGTCCACGGGCGAACTTTTGACCCGTATAACCGATATATGGATATCTGCGAGAGGCATGGTGAGTCAAGAGCGGTCGCATTGGATATCTCCAAGGCTTTTGACCGCGTCTACCACGGGCATTGCCGAGCAAACTTCATTCATATGTACTTACCCAGCAGCTTTGCGACTGGACGAAGATCTTCCTCGAAAATCGATAGATCCGGGTTGTTGTGGACGACGAGTCTTCGGATCTGTATTTTGTTAATTCCGGGGTGCCACAAGGTTCTATTTTGGTTCCAACCTTGCTTTTGCTTCACATAAATCATTTGTTGGAATCAACGGATAGCAGAGTGTTCAGTTTCGCGGATGGTGGTATGCTTGTTTCCTCTTTCTCAAGTGATCGACCGGTTAGTGCATCAGCGTCGCATCAGATGAGATGTGGTCAGATCGACTCTCTGAATCCGGATCTGAATAAGGTCCTACAATGGGTAAATGCCGATCTCGTCAACTTCAATGCAACGAAGACACAATATACAACATTCACCAAGAAAAGTGGATCATGGGATCCACAGCTGATGATGCATGGCCAAGCCCTCGAATCTGGGGAAATCATGAAATTGTTCGGTGCCACGACCTGTGGGAATATATCGTGGCATAAACACGTGTCGAACATCGCCAGGTCCGCCCCAGGAAAATTGAGCTAACTTTTTAGAGCCAAGAAATATTTTACTCCGGCTCAACTTTGTCTCCTGTATAAATCGCAAATTAGACCCGCGGACGAATATTGCTCTCATGTTTGGAGTTCTGCTTCTAAACACACCCTTGACTTACTTGAGAGCATACAGAGGCGAGCGATCCGCCTGATCGGGGACACGGTGCTGACATCGGGACTGCAGTCGCGGTCACATCGAAGGGGCGTAGCCAGCCCCTGTCTGTCTTACAGATATTATCACGGGTACTGTTTATCCGATATTCGTGGTATTGTTCCACGCATTTCGGTTAATATGCGCTCCACAAGACAATCCAATGGATCGCACCAATTGGCGGTTCATCTCCCGACGGCGCGAACATTCCTGCATCAAAACGCGTTCCATTAGAGAGCGGGAAAGCTGTGGAACTCCCTCCCAGCGCGAGTGTTTCCGGAGCGTAACAACCTGCAACTGTTCAAAAGGAACTTCAACAATTATTTGGTGGAATCTCAAAAACATCTCCCGAGAGAAATATATTACAAAAAAAAAAAAAAAAAAAAAATTATAATAATAATAATAATGATATATATATATATATATATATATATATATATATATATATATAAAATCAATAAATCCTTAACTCGTGAGTGAGGCAGCCGGTTCTAGCCTTGGGCCTTTTCTTAATGTACTCGTCACCTTGGCATTGATCTCCGTGGTATGTAACTCTCAACTCTTTCGGACACTTTGCTCCACGAGATCCACGAGAGCGTTCCAACAACTCCTCATGGGATGCACTACAACTAAATTTTTGCTAACAGGCTGTATCTTTGGGTTTTTTTTCAGCTTTGGTAAAATCTTCGTTGTCAATTAGGCCATCTTCGAATTGTTCATCGCTGGCTCGGTCTCAAGCCGCCTGATGTCTCTTCCTGTGCCTTCTTCAGTCTCTTCGTCTTATTTGTTTGGTAGTTACAACTCTTTCTCTGGCGACCGTTAATTCTTATACAGCTAATCCTGTCGCTAGATAGTTCCAGTTGATTTTTCTTGCCCTTTGAACCTATGTCTATCTTTTCGAAACCCCCCTCAGGGTCGGACACGTCGAATTTCTTTCTTTTATCAAAAACCATTAGTTTTCTCAGTTCGTCTTCCTCGGTAGCGAATTCCCATCCCTTTGTCGACTTTCACTTCTGCAACGCTGTCATCAGATTTGCAGAAAGTCTCCATGTGTATGCCTATTTCCTTGAGCACATCCTTCGTGTTTTGCTTCCTTTTGTGCACGTAACTGTGATTCCTCTTCTTCATCGTTGTTGCTACTTCTGTTGCATGGACTTACTTCACCTTGGTGAATTGGCGCTCTTGATCTACTCTGTTTCGACAACTCAACAACAAATAGGGGACCCTTTTTTCATCCTTTTCAATTCTGGCTCCATCTGTAACTCAGATTCCTTGTTCCCTTCTGTAATGGGTTTCTCCATGACCTTTCTCTTCTCTTCCACTCTACCATATTCGTCGACTGGTGCACTTTCATTATCCCATGGTCTATCGACTAGAGTCTCGCCCTAATTTGCTAGACTTTCAATGCCGTACTACTCTTCTTCCTTGCTGCCATTGTCTTCAATCGGATTATCGTCGATGAGATCCTTCGGCGGTATCCCTTTCGTTTGGTCTAGTGAGATTCGAATCGTCGACCATCCTTTCTTGGTCTGAACTCGCTTTCAAGAATTGGAGTTCCTCACCCGATACTCTAGCACTTTCTCTGGGCGATTTCCAATTCTTGTCGGGTTACCATTACTTCGGCCTCGGCCCTTCTTTTGGATCGAGCCGATCGCACCACAATTTCTCTTCTGGTGGGGTTACTAGGTACTGCTTCTTCTCTACTGGAATGTGTACTGACGATGTGACATCTCACAGGGCGCGTGGAGAACATCTTTCCTTCTACGTGGGCAGCTGCTACGTTGCGGACTACTTCAATGTAGATCGACGGCGCTCCTCCATCAGGGCGCGGCAGTTCCTTTCTGGATTTAAGTGGCTTGGTTACGTGCTCTAGTTCTCCTCTTCCGCTGTGCACATGGACAGCTGCATTGTAATCTCCCACGGGACATGTAGAGGATACTCTTCTTTTGTGGGGGCGGCTGGTACGCTGCGATCTACCTCCACGCAGATAGTTGATGCTCCACCAGTGGGGCGGGGCAGCATCTTCTTTGATTTTGTCACTGTGACGACAGGCTCGTTGTTACCAAGAATCCGGGTCGAAGGATCAAATAATGTTATTGATTCGGCTCGAAGAATCAACATTGTTATTGATCCGACTCGAAAGACCAAAATGTAAATCGTCGTAAACTATTGATCCGGCTCAGATGGACCAAGTGTAATTCATCCAGCTCAAATGGACCAAACTGTTATTCACCATAGTGGACTGTATGTAATGTTTCCTGCGCCAGCTAATTAAGGATACTTGAAAAGAAAAGAAAGCCAGCGGAATCCAAACTGAAACGCCTTCCCTTTACGCGCTAATACCGATTCTACCGACTGCCACCGGTGCGATGTGTGGAGGTATCCGTTTAATACCGTTCTTTCGGGAGGCTGTTACCCCCGGTGGCGGGAACTAGCCTTTCATAAACCTAAAACGAAAGGAATGTATGTCGAGCACCCCTTATCGTTGAATGCCCCTTATGACTGGTGGGGGAAAGTGCTCTAGGGTACCTGTGAGGGCGAGAAAGAAAAGTGGAACGAAAAACCGCTTCCCCTAATGAAAACCAAATGCTTTTTCCTAACATAAATTCAATTTATTTTGCAAGAAAAGAACCTACACAATCCTTGAGCTCTTGTGTTGAACTCGACGAATTACAATTTTTTCTAAACTTACATATATACTATTTCCGCACAGCCATCGTCGCCATGTGCAATTGTGCGTCTTCCCAGGAATAAGGTAATTATTTGTCGACCGGCGCATGTTCCTGGGAATCCCACGATCTTGTTTTACATGCGGCGTCTTGCTGGGATTTAGTTGCTGTTGTCATCGATGCGGCGTCTCTCCTGGATAATTTAAATGATGTATCGGTACGACGTCTCTCCTGGACATGGAATGATGTGTCGCTAACAGTCCACATTAAAACATTCGTCAACTACAATAGACAAAATGTAATTTCGACATAACTGTAGGATGACCAACTCTATCGAACATCTTAGAGACATACAGAGGGACAACTTTGCTTTCCTCAAGTAATACATAGTGTAACACTTTTTTTAGTATTTAATATATTGTGACGCATATGACAATCAGTACTAGAATATTCTAGAAAGTCCGAAACAAAGTACTAGAATATTCTAGTAAGTACTGGAAAACAGGATACTAGATGCAATAGAAAAGTCGAGACTATGGAACGGACGGAAACGAAACACCAAATCAGAATGAGGAAACGGTACAAATACGTCGCACACAGATCGGGAATAAGTAAGCAGTAAGCAGTGAACCAAGCGATAAGTAAGGAAGCGATAAGTCAAGAAATCGTTATGTGTACGGTAAAAGTAACGGTGGTTATTAACGGACTAATAAAGTGTTACATTAATTCAAAACCGATTTAACGGCTCTTATTTATTAAAAATAATTAATCCAGCGAACCCTAAGCTCGCAACAATATATATATATTAGCAGGATACTTACGGGTTGGCCGGAACTAGTTCAGATCGCTGCAGCTAATCTTTCCTCTCGATCAAGGTGGGTCGTCCTGGTTCTGGTAACCGGAGGAAAGTTTCCTTTGGTTAGGCCTTTCACTATGGTTCAGGGCCAATAAATGAAGTTCCGTGTGGATGTTGTTTTAACGGAAACGAAATAATTTTTCTATTTATATTATTTTTTATTCTCACGCAGAATTCATTTAATTTTTCTACATTCACTACAGTTATTGTTTTTACATTTAGTGTTTACTTCTTACTTAGACATAGATTTTATTTTCTTTACACTAGAACTGTACCGCCACCGAAGTCTGTTTTTATTCTCATGCAGAATTCATTTAATTTGTCTACATTCACTATAGTTATTGTTTTTACATTTAAGGTCTACTTTTTACTTAGATGTGGATTTTCTTTTTTTTACACTAGAACTGTACCGCCAACGAAGTCTGTGCACACAAATCACCAACAAACAGACCACGAAGAACCACTTTAATCGACTCACTTTTTAACACTGAACTCGTCTCTACTGCTTGACCCACTCCTACCCAACCAACAGGTGCTTTCCCCACGATCATCCATTTTCGATCGCACACTCAACCTCATCTTCCCATTTCCCTGCACATTAAGGTGAATAAGCTCTTGCAAATTTACTCAAGAGTCAATGAACTCAGGGAAAATGGGAAAATTGAAACGGAGAGCATGACGATTTCGGGATTGATTTGGTTTCGCTTGCTACCAAAGCGAAACCAATTACGTGTTTTAATTCTGTAACAACAGAGTGATTCTATTGTTCAGTAAGGTGTACCATTTGAGCTATCTCTGCGAAAACAAATATTAGAATATTCCAACATCTTTCCATGCAATTCTTTTATGCTTTACCAAAAGTGAGAATATTTAACAGAGTCCTGTGTGGTGGGGCATTAGAATACATTTGGCCCGGCTTTAGGTAAAATATGACTAAAGCCCGAGTATCACTTAGGCGAAAAGCATCAGAATCAATGACCGTTTCAAAAGATTGTTTTGCTAGGAGTTGCCGGTTCGGGTTGGTTTTTTCTAGATTATAGGTTAATATTTCTTTTGCCGGATTTGCTGGGCTATGACAATAAAATAGCAAATAGCAGTGTTAAGTGTTTTAGTGTTTGAAACAAGTTTGAGATGTTCACATTTGTTTTTGCTTAGTTGTGTTTTGCTAGGATTTTTTGTTGTGTTTTTCGGCGCAGTAACCGGGTAATACATATAGAAGCAAAGCATAATGACTGTCATTCTTTTCGTTTATTTTTGTCGTTCGCCCTGGCTTTATATCATACCATCACGTCCATTCATTTTATACGTCTTTCTACACCACATGGAGCTTTTCTTCCCGAAGTTTACTGTCTCGTCGTATAATACATGGGGTAAAGGAGGTTTCAAGACTTGTGGACAGAAAAGTTAATCTATATACATATATTAGAATTAGAAACGTATACTTCTCTCTTCTATTTTTCCCTGGACGCCATTGTTCTTTAAGACCTCAGGATATACAACTTTTTAGAAGAACTGTTAAAATAAAACAATTTCCCTTTTTTTAAGACTGTACTCAAGCTCTCCCTGAACAATACAGTACAAGGGTAGCCTCCGAAATATCATACCTAATGTATAGATTATGCTTGTTGTTTGAAAATAATGACTATGATAGAAAGTTCCAACCTTATAAAGTTTGAATTTGACATTTGATGACGCTTCGATATTTGGTATTTGTTTGGCAATTGTCAATAGTGAAAACCTCTCGACAAATATTTAAACATGGAAAAAATTGGAATCCCCCTCTTCATTGTTAGCAAATCTTTTACCACCAATCCATTTTTTCAATTTTGGAAATAATCGGAATGGGTTAAATCTGATGAATGGGATCTATGAGGAAACAATTCGAACTTTGATTTGGTCATTTCATTGATTTTGGTTATTGCGAATCCAGATGTCAAATTTCTCAAAAAATATTATACGTATAATATCAGGGGCCATCCCCAAAGGTGGATGCGAATCACACAACTTAAGGAGATAAAGTTTATCCACCTGGAGCCAACTGACTCACGACAAAGAAGTTCCCCCTAAAAAATCCCACTTTTTGACCTCTCAAATAAACATAACTGTTGCGCTTTGTTTTTTAAATAAAGGTAATGATAATTAATGTGTCATTTTAATAAAATTTTATGAGCCATAAAAGTAATTTGCTAATTTACTGGCAAATTATTTCGCAGTATTTCGCACAACCTAAATGACGGAAGCATTTTTTCTATAATCGGAAAACCTGTTTTATTGTATCTGCTCAATTAAGATCATCGGTGCTATTGAATAAGTCTTCTCGACAATATTCGGATTTAATTTATTAACGTGTTATACTCTTAATTGCATGTGTTGGATGTGCTTGTGAATTAATTAGAAACTCGATACGGATATTGTGTATTTATTCATTTATTCATTTATTTATTCTATGTCTAAAATCAAAGGAGCTAACAAAAAGCAGAGAAATTAACTTTTGACTATTTGATTGTATTTCACCGCTTTTATTAAATACTATTTATACATAAATACTCATTTGCATACTAATGCATCAGTCGATTTTGATCGACGTTTACTAATCGGTTAATTGAATAAGGTGAATTTAATATTAACTTCTTCAAAAGAAGGCGTGCCGTGGCATTTTGAATTAAAGTTAGGTATATGCATACGAGTATAATGGAGGCGTTGACACTTGTTATGAGTTTCCTTATGTGGGGCCGGGGTCGTCCAACATTGGGTAGTAGTCTCGTCAAAACTTTGCATACTCTTGCCGTTTATCACTCGTTTTCCTCAGGTGTTCCTTGAAGTTCAACCTGTTGTCGAGTATAACACCAAGAAATTTAATATAGGGACTGGAGTGAGACAAGTTTATTGTAGTGAAATAGTCATGTAAGCTACTCCATGAAGTGAGTCAGGTTGTGGCCGATACATTTCTGCTAGCATTTTTCGATCTGAGCTATCATCATCATCATCATCGGCACTACAACCGGGATCCGGTCTTGGCCTTATTTAACAAATCTCTCCGCCGGTCCCGATTTCGAGCCGATGTCATCCAGTTTAGCATTCCCAGGCTCTGGGCGTCCTGGTCTACGCCATCCCTCCATCGCAGACAAGGTCTGCCGCGCTGTCTCCTTCCATACATCCTGCCACAAAGGACTTTCCGGGCAGGCTCCTCTTCGCTCATTCGAGCTAGGTGTCCCGCCCACCGCAGTCTACCGGGCTTGATTTTTCCTACAATATGAGCTTCAAGGTAGATTGCGTACAACTCATGGTTGTAGCGTCTCCGGAATCGTCCTCCCTCACATACGGGGCCAACAATTCTCCTTAAGACCTTTCTCTCGAACGCGACCAAGAGTTCAGAGTGCCTTTTATTAAGCACCCAGGTCTCGGATCCATACATAAGTACTGGTAAGACCATGGTCTTGTACAGTAGTAGCTTGGATGTTCTGGATAAATTTCGGGATTTAAAGAGCCTTGATAGACCATAGTAGGCTTTGTTGGATTTAATCAGCCGTTCGCGTATTTCTTCTTCCATATTGTTATCGGCTGATACTATTGACCCAAGGTATTTAAAGGATTGCACTACTTCAAATTCGTGCTCCACTACCCTGATAGTTTGACCAACGTTAGGTCTTCTCTTCGCAGAAGTTGCCACCATGTACTTGGTTTTTCCCTCATTAATGTGCAGTCCCAGTTTTTGTGCCGCCTGCTCGATCTGGGTGAAGGATTCCTGTACCGCCGATTCGGTTCTACCGATGATGTCGATGTCATCTGCGTAGGCAAGTATCTGGCTGGACTTGGTGACAATAGTCCCTCTTGTTGTAACGCCAGAGTCACGGATTGCTTTCTCCAACGCCAGGTTGAAGAGGAGGCAGGGCAGACCGTCCCCTTGTCGGAGTCCATTATAGATGTTTATTGGTTTGGACAGCAATCCCGCTACTTTTACTTGACTAGTTACGTTGGTCATGGTCAACCTACAAAGTCGTATTAATTTGTTTGGAATGCCGAATTCTCTCATGGCATTATATAGTTCTACCCTGGCCATGCTGTCGTAGGCGGCCTTGAAGTCCATAAACAGATGACATAGTGGAATCTTAAATTCCAGACATTTTTCCATCGCCTGCCTAAGGGTGAATATCTGATCAATCGCTGATTTGCCTGGGATGAAGCCACACTGATATTGACCAATGATGGCTTTGGCGTATGGGGATATCCGGTCTTGTAGGATAGTGGAGAGTATCTTACAGGCGGTACTCAGCAATGTTATACCCCTATAGTTGCTGCACAGTGTGATATCTCCTTTCTTATGTATGGGGCAAATTATACCACGACGCCAATCTTCCGGGCTTTCCTCTAGCTCCCATACGTGCACCACGATCTCGTGAATTGCGTGATGTAACGCTGTCCCTCCTTCTTTGATCAGCTCAGCTGGTATGCCATCAGCTCCAGGGGCTTTATTTGATTTTAGCTGTCTAATGGCTTTTAATGTTTCCTCAATGCTTGGTGGCGGTAGCATTTGATCTTGGTCTTGCATTGGTGGAGCCTCCAATTCTTCTGTGAGCTGACCATTTAGCAATTCATTGAAGTGCACTTCCCATCGCTCCAGAATGCCTTCAGGATCGGTGATCAGATTACCCTCTTTATCCTTGCAGTAAGTGCAGCGTGTTGTGTACCGCGTCTTACTGTGGATTATTTGGTAGAACTTCCGCGCCTGGTGCGGACCTCGCTCTCTACTTTTCTCTATTTCACAGACAAGGTTTTTTCCCAGGCACTTTTCTTTTGTCTGTGGAGTCTTTTTTCAGATCTTCTGAGCTCTTTGTATTTCTCCTCGCGTACCCGCGTCCTATGAGACTGCTGCATTGCCCGATATACAGCATTCTTATGTTCAGTCGCTAGTTTGCACTCATCATCAAACCAGTCGTTCCAATCTCTACGACTACTGCCTAAGATGGAGGTGGCAGTACTAATGACAGTATTCTTAAGGAGTGTCCACTCCTCTTCTACGCCCGGCATTCTGGCCCCAGGATTTACTCTACCTCCGTCGAGCTCTTCGAGGGCGAGTCTTAACGCATGACCAAATGTGTTGCTGGTGTTCTCATTGCGTAAGGCAGCCGTGTTGATTCGAACCTGATCCGCGGATGCAATACGTCTCCGTAAGGCAATCCGCGCTCGGAAAACTGTGCCAACAAGATAGTGATCCGAGTCGACGTTGGCACCTCGGTGCCTTCGTACCGTCATCAGGCTCGAGGAGTGGCGGCGATCTATCAGCACGTGGTCTATTTGGTTGCGAGTGGCTCCATCAGGTGATACCCAGGTGGCTTTGTGGATATCTTTACGCGGAAACCTGGTACTCGCAACGATCAAGTTTTTCGATGCTGCCAATTCGGTGACTCGTAGTCCATTGTCATTAGTGTTCTCATGCAAACTATGGGAACCTGCGTAGTGCCCGAAAACCGGCTCCCGACCTATTTTCGCATTCAAATCCCCAAGAACGATTTTCACATCGTATCTTGGGCAGGCATTGAGGGCCCGTTCGACGTTCTCATAGTATTCTTCTTTTTCGTCGTCAGGGGACTCCTCTGTAGGTCCGTGAACGTTTATGAGGCTTGTGTTCTTAAACTTGCCTCGCACGCGAAGGGTGCATAGCCTTTCGTTTATTGCATTAAAGCCGATGATGGCAGGCTTCAGTTGTTGGCTGACTAGAAAGCCTACCCCGAGCACATGGTGTTTTGCGTGACAGCTGTAATAAATGTCATACTCTTTTCTTTGAAAAACACCACTCCCTGTCCCTCTTATTTCTTGTAATGCTGTTATGTCAGCCTTATATTCGGACAGGGCAGCTCGAGCTCTGTATAGTGAGCGTATGTTCCATGAAAAAATCCTTAAAATCATTTAGCCATTTTCGTTTCCGTGGGCGTCGTCGTGCATCCGGTCCATATCCGAGGCTTGTTAAATTTGCCATAGTAATTCATTTTTACGGGCCTGGTTATTAGCCTTGCGCCAACCTTTCTCGGGATGTCGCTGCATGCATTGGTTCATTACTTGGCGGGTGTCAAAGTAGCTATCCAGGGGTGTCACGTGGAGACTGCATGTCAACTTGGATTGAACAGGGACAAGGATCGTCCTGGCCTTCGCCGGGTTGAAGGCAATCAGAGACTTTGCCCCGTATGTTCGCACCCATCCCCCCGATCTGAGCTATATGTGGTTTGAAAACGTTGGCACTACAAGCCACACAGTGCGACCATTTTTGGCTTTCTTGGGAAAAAAGATTCCAGGTCGCGTAATTATGAGATTTGGTGATGCGATTTGGCCACCAAAATCATGCGATTTTAGTTACGTAAAAGAGCGTGTTTACGTGGACAATACTCAAAATCTTGAGTATTTGAAAAGCAACATTTTTCCAGTCATGGCCATGGTACCAGTCGAAATATGCGGAAAAAGTCATCGATAATTACCTCAAAAGGATTCAGTCGCGTACGCGGTCAATGGCAGACGTTTAATCGATGTTGTATTAATCATTCAATGGTAAGGTCTAAATATAAAATAAAAACAAATACAATAATAACAATAATTTCATTCAAATCTTAATTCTTTGTATGTTGTTTATTATTTCACTTTCCAAAGTTGAAATCGGATAATCCTGTAATTAGTTAAAGTTTATTCATCTTTAATTCTCAAAACAGAACCGAAATTATATTCTTGCCAGTCCAATAAATTTCCATTTAATGGTTTCAAATTTTTTTTTGTTATGTGCCCTATTCGGGATTTTATTTGCCCAACAATAGATATTTACGACATATTGCAAATGACAGTGTCGGCTTCATTTACTAATATTTTAAAATGGAGCTTTTTTTAAAAGTCGCCACTAATCTTAGATGTTGGTATGTATTTGATTCGCATCTAGTCAAGGGTGTGTGAATGTTCCAGGAATTTCGCTGATTGATCCTCATTTGAGGAATGTTAAGAACACCAATGAAATTAGACAGCCTTGAATAAGGGTGGCATATTTTTTGGGATTCTCAGCGTAACTACAATATGGTAAAGTCTTTACCTTGCGACGAAGTCGTAGGGTTTTTTAAAGTCAATGAAAATTGGTAGACAGTCTCCGTATTCCCACTTCCTTTCCAACAGTCGCAGTCAGATCTGTCGAAAATAAGGATGACTATTGAGGGTTTCCAGGGGGATGGGAGCGAACATACAGGGCAAAGTCACCGATTGCTTTCAACTCGGCGAAGGCCAGCACGATCCTTGTCCCTGTTCAATCCAAGTTGACATGCAGTCTCCACCTGACACCCCTGGATAGCTACTTTGACACCCGCCAAGTAATGAACCAATGTATTCAGCGACATCCTGAGAAAGCTTGGCGCAAGGCTAATAACCTTGCCTGGACAAACAAAATATTATGGCAAATTTATTAAGCTTCGGATATGGACCGAAGGCCACGGAAACTAAAATGGCTAAACGATATAAACATTTACTCATGGAACGTCCGTTCACTATACAGAACTCGAGCTGCACAGCAGCTAACAGATACCTTGTCCGAATATAAGGGCGACATAACAGCATTATAAGAAATAAGATGGACGGGGAGTGGTGTTATTCAAAGAAACGAGTACGACATTTATTACAGCTGTCATACAAAACAGGATGTGCTCGGGGTAGGCTTTCTAGTCAGCCAAAAACTGAAGCCTGCCATCATCGGATTTAATGCAATAAACGAAAGGCTATGCACCCTTCGCGTGCGAGGCAAGTTTAAGAACATAAGCCTCATAAACGTTCACTGACCTACAGAGGAGTCCTCTGATGACGAAAAAGAAGAATACTACGAGAACGACGAACGGGCCATCAATGCCTGCCCAAGATACAATGCGAAAATCGTTCTTGGAGATGTAGGTCCGGAGACGGTTTTCAGGCACTACGCGGGTTCCCATAGCTTGCAGGAGAACACTAATGACAATGGCCTACGAGTCATCGAACTGGCAGCATCGAAAAACCTGGTCGTTCCAAGTACCAGGTTTCCGCGTAAAGATATCCACAAAGCCACCTGGGTATCACCTAATGGATCCACTCGCAACCAAATTGACCACGCGTTGATAGATCGCCGCCACTCCTCGAGCCTGATGACGGATGAGGTGCCAACGTCGACTCGGATCACAATCTTGTTGGCATAGTTTTCCGAGCGCGAATTGCCTTACAGAGACGTATTGCATCCGCGGATCAGGTTCGGATCAACACAGCTGCCTTACGCAATGATTACACTAGCAACACCAACTCGATGGAGGAAGAAAACGCCCTGGGGCCAGAATGTCAGGAGTAGAAGAGAAATGGACACGCCTTAAAAATACTGCCATTAGTACTGCCAATTCCATCTTAGGCGGTAGTCGTAGAGATCGGAGCGACTGGTTTGATGATGAGTGCAAGCTAGCGACTGAACGTAAAAATGCTGCATACCGGGCAATGCGGCGGTCTGTTACGTGGTTTTAACAATATGATACTATAATTTATAATATAGGTAAGAAAGGGACTTACTCTGGTTTGTGTTTGGGCGACCGTTGAGCGGTCGCAGTTTTGTTATTTATGGTTATGTAGCGTTTCCGCCAAACCCTACGGTCTACTTACCTGAAAAACCCCCATAACTACTACCCAACTCCCTTGAGTTCGCTAATGCAACGGTATTAGTACCTGTAAATGCTTCACGCATTATATAGATCACCATCTGTAATCATAAAATCCCTATAAAGAAAACTTACCTTCATGCATCCCTTCGCATACAATTTTCCGTAAGATTTCTTTGTTTGCTTATTTGGTATTCTGAACCAATTCGGTACAAGACAAATTCCAGAAAACAAAATAATTCGGATTGCATTCAATGTAACCGTCATGACAGGGACCATAAATATCGCGCCGTCTATTTTCCCAGCCGCGTCATATACCTTTTCATACACATTGCCTGGCAACCTTTTTTTGTTTGTCTTACCAACAAACAACCCAAGCAGCTGCATATAATTAGCGCAATAGACGCTGAAACCAAATTCTCCAGCATACCCTAATGCAAATATGAACCCGGTTTCTATTGCAGCCAGAGATGCCATAAACATCCAATTTGCTTTTAGCACCTTTTTCTCCTAACGTCGAAAATAGCGACGAGGCATCGTATAAACATGACCCTCATTAAAGAGCGAACCATTTGGTCGCCTTTTCTTTTGTCCTTGCCGCCTGCCTGTTTCGTTGTTCCACTGCACGCGTGAATAGCATTGATCTCAACGATCCCACACATACCACCATGACCTTTATTACAAGATCTGGTTTCCTATACCACCAAGAGAGACTTTACGTTTCCCTGGTGGTAGGTAAAAAACGATATCCTTATTGGAGAGGATATCGTTGGAGCCCTTTACCATCCGCAGACCGCAATGGTCATGCTGACTTCCGCTTTCTGGTTCGCACGGAGTCGTTGCCGTAGTAAATTTTAGTCATTATCCATTAAGTTGAGCGGTAGTTTGTCGGGTATTTGATTCCGAAGGATTTCGTTAAAGTATACATTTCATTAACGGTACAAAAGAAATACGTTATAGAAGTTTGTGTTAATATTGGTTGGCATCACGTTCGATATTGTTAACTAAAGTAGTGGCTTTTTTATGTAAAGAATAAAACTAAACAAAACGGTACCAATAAAAAAGAACCTCTCATAAAAGAACATTAACTTTTCCTTCAGTGTTTTTGTGTGGCGTAGGTTTTGTTTTGTTTCGTTCTTTCGGTTCGGTAATTTGCGCGGCGAACAATACATGATGGAGGAGGAAGTAGAACGGAGTACCCATGCAGGTACATTACTTCCTCCCCACACTTATGGTTGGCTCTCTCCCAAAGTTAAATCACTTATCTTCAAACAGATAATCAGACCCACTCTCACATATGCATGCCCGATATGGTACCATATCACACCCGCCCAAATGGAGAAGCTACGCATCTTCGAAAGGAAATGCTTCAGACTTATCACTGGCCTCAACCGACATCCCAACTCCCACAAATATTACAACAGTAGTTCGCTCTACTATGCCGCTAATATTGAACGTATAGATCGACGCTTCCTCGAACTGTCCATCAAATTTATCGAAAATCTTCCCAATAATCCCAACCCGATAATAAATGCGCTCACATCGACTCCGTCAGATAACCGAACTGCCTACCCGAACTGTCTCCACATCAGAACGTTCTTCACCTCTGGCAGGTTGGTTAATAACTCTAATGAGATTGTATACCACAATACAGAACTTTCACCTCACCAATTTAAATATAGTAATATTCAACCCTTCTCCAATATTTTGCGTTTCAACGAACAAACGGAAAGTAGTTCCCCAACCCACATCCCTGACTGACAATATCCTCACTAACCCATTGATCACTATGCTACCCCCTTCCACACCACACTAACTTATTTCAATAATAATTAGGTAACTAGACTAAGTTAAGATAAGTTAAGTTAAGTTAAGTAAATTAGCATAGGTTAAGTAAATAACTATATCCTGGTTTTCTGACCTTTTCCAGGAAGCTCTACTCACTAACATCTTAATCCATAACCAATATATAACTTTTATCATATTGTTTGAAAAATGTACTATAAGTATATGTAAACAATTATAGCTAAGTTATCATAAGTTATCTGTATTGCTTATTGTAAAAATGATTTATGGTCAATAAATACAGAAATGTAAAAAAAAAAAAAAAAAAAAAGGTTATGGTTGGCTGCGACAGGTTGCAGGGGGCGTTGATGGCTGCTCCCCTGTTAGTCTTCTCGTATGAATTGACTTTATTTAATGCCACATGGCCTTTGCCATAGATAGAAGTTGAAATTGCGGAACCAGTTCCTGCTTGTGGAGGATTTGTTACGTTCTGAGCTTTATTTTGCTGATTTACACTCGAAGGGTACGTTCTCGTTCGGAGATTGACGTTGAATTCCAAATTAATTTTTGTTTGCCGTTGACGTTATTTTTATTATTTGGCGCCAACGTCAGTTTTTATTAATTTCTCTGCCAAGTAGAATTTGCATAAAGTAGTTTATGCAAATTAGCTACTTGGCGAGTTGTTCTCCTTTTACAGGTAAAGAGGGGAAACGAAGGGGGATTAGTGGATTCTGGGGGGACCTGGACTCAAGGTCGATACGTAACAGGTCTCATAGGACCCGGGTACTCTAGGAGAAATACAAAGAGCTCAGAAGACCTGAAAAAAGACTCCACAGACAAAAGAAATGTGCCTAGGAAAAATATTTAGTCTGTGAAATAGAGAAAAGTAGAGAGCGAAGTCCGCACCAGGGGCGGAAGTTCTACCAAATAATCCGCTGTATGACGCGGTACACAACACGCTGCACTTACTGCAAGGATAAAGAGGGTAATCTGATCACCGATCCCGAAGGCATTCTGAAGCGATGGGAAGTGCACTTCAATGAATTGTTAAATTGTCAGCTCATAGAAGAATTGGACGCTCCACCAATGCAAGATCAAGACCAATTGCTGTCGTCACCAAGCATTGAGGAAACATTAAAAGCCATAAGATAGGTCAAATGAAATAAAGCCCCCGGAGCTGATGGCATACCAGCTGAGCTGATCAAACAAGGGGGGACAGCGCTACATCAAACAATTCATGAGATCGTGGTGCACGTATAGGAGCAAGAGGAGATACCGGAAGATTAGCGTAGCGGAATAATTTGGATATAACATTGCTGACTACCGTCTATAAGATGGGGAATAGCCCCATACGCTAAAGTCATCATTGGTCAGCATCAGCGTGGCTTCATCCCAGGCAAATCGGCAATTGATTAGATATTTACCCTTAGGCAGGCGATGGAAAAATGTCTGGAATTTAAGGTTCCATTATATCATCTATTCATAGACTTTGAGGCCGCCTACGACAGCATAGCCGGAGTAGAACGATATAATGCCATGATAGAGTTCGGCATTCCAAACAAATTGATACGACTTTGTAGGTTGACCATGACCAACGTAACTAGTCAAGTAAAAATAGCGGGACTGCTGTCCAAACCAATAAACATATTTAATGGACTCCGACAAGGGGACGGTCTGACCTACCTTCTCGTCAACCTGGCTTTGGAAAAAGCAATCCGTGACTCTGGTGTTACAACTAGAGGGACTATTGTCACCAAGTCCAGCCAGATACTTGCCTGCGCAGATGGCATCGACATCATCGGTAGAACTGAACTGGCGGTACAGAACTTGTAGCGATTCTAACAGATACACACAATTCACAAGCAAGCAAAAATAGTGAAGAACACCGAACGAAAAAAATCGAATAAGAAAAATACATCAGAACCGTATACCAAGCGATAAAATAAAAATTATTCACACCAGTGGAATATACCCGAGTTTGGAAATAAAATTCTAAACTCGGTCAGTAGCCTGGTGTGTAACGCTTAAGGTAAAATTTTTTTCGTGATTCGAGCTGTCATAGCGTCAGTTCGAATCACACGATTTTCTTCACTATTATTTCAAACGCTATAATTGGTGACCCCGACGTGATCTTGTACACGCAGCATTCACTTCCCATAGTAAAGCAGAACTTCACACACGGTCACGACTTCCGCATAGAGCCCAGCCTCCGACGTTTTCTCGTTTCTCTCTCGTTCGTCCGTCGTCCGCATACGAATCTGATCGTAACGAAGTTACTGCGGCGGGAGTGTGTAGCGATTCTAACAGATACACACAATTCACAAGCAAGCAAAAATAGTGAAGAACACCGAACGAAAAAAATCGAATAAGAAAAATACATCAGAACCGTATACCAAGCGATAAAATAAAAATTATTCACACCAGTGGAATATACCCGAGTTTGGAAATAAAATTCTAAACTCGGTCAGTAGCCTGGTGTGTAACGCTTAAGGTAAAATTTTTTTCGTGATTCGAGCTGTCATAGCGTCAGTTCGAATCACACGATTTTCTTCACTATTATTTCAAACGCTATAGGGTCAAGTTTTTCACTACCAAATTTTTTGTCGCTGCGAAGGTAATAATTCGAATTCCATTGTCGTTTGAGACCTCATTTAGGCTTTCTTTGGGTGTAGTTGATTAAAAAAGTAGGATTTTCGTCAAATACTTCCTCTAGGGTCATATAGAGCTTGTCCAGTGTTTCTTCGTCGATAGATTCTATTGGCGCGTCTATGTTTATTAGTACATAATTGTCCACGAGCCCTGTGTCCTTAGCACTGACATTCGGTCATTAGTGAATTTCATGTCTTTTACATGGGGCATGATCTTACGAGGGTTGCCTCTTATGTTTCGGGATTTGGCAACCCTAGCGTTGCAATCCGGCAATTGACAGCTCTGTCGTAAAGTTGGACATTTTTGAGGTTATACGCACTCAGAACGTTTTGACATACGAATGCTATTTGTGTTGTTTACAGTAACTTAAAAGATTCATCTCGGCTCAAAAATGGAATTAAATCGTCAACATTTTCGTTCGATTATTTTTTACAACTTTCGGCGTGGATTAACTCAGCAACAGTGCATGGATGAACTTAATTCAATTTTTGGCGATGAAGCTCCATCAAGGACCAGTGTTTATCGATGGTATGGTGAATTCAATCGTGGTCGTAGTTCACTCCAAGATGAATTTCGTGAAGGTCGTCCAAAATCAGTTGTTGTTCCGAAAACCATTGATGCTGTGCGCGAACTGATATTGGAAGATCGTCATGTGACCTATCGTGAGATTGAGACAACCTTAGGCGTTAGTGGAACCAGCATACATTCAATATTGCATAAACATTTAACTGTCAAAAGAATTTGTTCGCGTTGGATCCCACACAATTTGTCAATCGCCCAAAAAAAGGCTCGTGTCAATTGGTCGAAAGAAATGCTCAAAAAATACGGTCGCGGTGCTTCGAAACACGTCTATGACATCGTGACAGGTGATGGATCGTGGATTTACGCGTATGAGCCCGAAAGTAAACAGCAGTCGACTGTCTGGGTGTTTCAAGATGAGCCAAATCCAACAAAAGTTGTTCGCGCACGAAGCACTTCCAAGCAAATGGTCGCCTGTTTTTTTCGGAAAAACTGGACATGTCGCAACCGTACCACTAGAACAACGCAGAACAGTCAATTCTGAGTGGTACACAACCATTTGTTTGCCAGTTGTCTTCCAAGAAATCAGGAAAACCAACCGCCGAAGACGGATCACTCTTCACCACGACAATGCGAGCTCTCACACATCGGCTGCGACAACTGCATTTTTGAGCACCCAAAACATCGATTTGATGGGTCATCCGCCGTATAGTCCTGACTTGGCACCGAATGACTTCTTTTTATTCCCGTACGTAAAAAACAAACTGAGAGGTCAACGTTTTTCGACACCCGAAGAAGCGGTTGCTGCATTCAGAATGCATGTGTTGGAGATACCTCAATCAGAGTGGCAAAAGTGCTTCGACAATTGGTTCAAACGCATGCAAAAGTGTATAGATCTTCATGGGGAATATTTTGAAAAACAATAAAGTGATTTTCGATGATCAATATTTGTTTTTCTTCTCTAATCCCGAAATATAAAAGGCAAAGCTCGTATTACTTATGATTAAGTTGGTGGCAAGATTATGTGTGTCGGTATCTCCACACGCAAGTGTCAACCCGTTGGTTTCGATTATTTGGTGTGGGAGTCGGACAATCTGAAGTGCGACGATGTCCATTTATATTGTTTCATGTTTTCTATGACCATTCACATCGCGCATGGTTTATATAAGGTGTATATCCCTTTTGTCCATTTTTCTCTACGTCTTCCTTTTGTCGAGTCGGTGTTTTCTTGATGAATTCTTCCCTGACGTCATCTTAACAAACCTACGCCTACCGGGTTTTTGTATATTTATTGTGTTTATTGTTTACATTCATTTTTGTTCCCACAAATCTTAGGATTTCAAATAGTCCGCCATATCAGAGTCCTGTTTTGATTTGGTAAGGTCCTCTTTCTGCTCTGATACGACAGAAAAGCACTGTTATAAGAGACCCGGTATAGTCCTGACCACAAACCATTCTATGGGCACGGCGACGCATAACGCCCTGGATTAGGGGTGGCAGATATTTGTTTGTTTCTCCTCGCTGGCCCACCTGACATGGATGAGGCTGCTGGAACTGTAGGTTTCCGTCAGCATAGCCTGAATTATTCCTTGTAATTTAAGCCCCCGCACAACGTCAAGATTTCTACCACGCGCAGGCCTTCTGCAGTACCGTCATGCCATTTTTCCAACCTTAAACCCGGCCATTCTCCAAACTGCTTCTGAGTTAGAGATTTCTGCTAATCATATTTCAGAGCCCATAGCACGAAATCGTCAGGGAACAATGTTGAGGTTACTCCACCGCCTGTGAAACTGCAAACAGAGAATTCTCTCTTTCATTTTACGGAACATATAGGATAATGGATGGTATATCAACCCCAGCCTACTATATACCAAAGTGGAATAGATGAAATCGGAAATGAACATAGTACCATATCACGTTATGGAAATTATTTTTTAAGTCATAAAACTGCACATGTCATCAAATTAAACGTTAAATAAATCCTAGTAAACCTAAATCGAATACAAGATATGAACTTCTATTTACAAAATACGTGAGAGGATCTCTGAGAGTTTTCCAACCAATACAGCTTAACTATTAGAATCGATTCAAAACTAATAATTTTCGTTATGGTTAAATAAACAAAAACTTGCATAAATATAAACTAGAAGAAAAAGTTGCCTCCACTCACACCAACATAGTAGTACGGCCACTAAAGATGTTAGAGTTAACAACATCAGCAACAGCAGCAGCCCACAAATAATGCCACTGCCCATGACTATCCATGCTACCAAGTTACGCAAAGACTGTCGACCGGGCAAACAGGCAACACAGCAACATAATCAGTCAGATATTACTAAGGAGCTGGGTTGGAAAAAGTGGTAAGACTGGTTCGTTGAGCGCGCGTGAAGTGGTCATTGCCTGACGTGACTCGCACAGTGCTACTTCGTGCTGTTCCTATGCTTCTGCCTTTTTTTCTTTTTTTTTTTTACAAAGATCTCTGATCTATCTGTGGGATACACCTCTTGATGGAGTTGCGGGTACTTCGTTTACGAACAAGAACAGGTATTCAAACAGGTTCCCTTAACGAAACACACAGTCAAGAGAAGAAATGGAATAATTTTGTTTTTGTAACTATAATGAGCTGGACAACAGTAGAAGCAGCATCAAGAGCAACATGTTCTTGTTGTCCATGAGTTGAATGCCACAGCCACATATCTTAAATTTTACGACTCGTGAGCATTTCCCACTTTAGTTCAATCTCAAGTACAGTTTAGCGCATTTACCAACTCTCCTGAGGTCAGATTATTTAGCAGGGACCCATGGATACATATACGTCCTGGTATATATAAACATCTATATATATTACATTCGATTCTTTTGTTACATATAATCCACTTTTCCATGGACCGGAGAGGGCATTAATCCTCGCACAAGTTAATAGGAAATGATGCAAAAATTCCTGCAGAACTTGTTAGCAACTTCTGACGCTATTGATGGCAGTCGAATAGCTTAAGGCGAAAATCGAAACTAGGTAGCAATGTGGCACGAATAAAGTTAAATAATTTAGAGATGATAATTAAATCTTTTTTCACATCTACGCAATGCATTATGTAAATGATATTACTCTTTTTTAAACTTTTTATTCTACGAATATTACATACTTATATTAACCTGCACAAATAAGTTTGTATGTTTGTTTGAATATTGCATTTACAATAGTATGCCTACAGTAGTACATATTATCATCATCATCATCGGCACTACAACCGGGAACCGGTCTTGGCCATATTTAGCAAGTCCTGAGGCTCGTTAAATTTTCCATAATGATTTGTTTTTTCTGGGCAAGGTCATTAGTCTTGCGCCGGAGTACATATTATATTTATGCTAATATTGTTTTTACAATTTTTTTTCTTTGTTCTACAATAATATACTGGCTCTTCCAAAAGCTTTCACAGTACGCGTAAACTTTCTTCAATTTTGCACGTGTTACTTGGGGTTCCGTATAAGGATGTTGTAGGAAGGGTATTCTCTGTTTGTGCCAATCATTAAGAGATAACAATCTACTCGACCTTCTTTTTGTCGTTACGTCGATGCCAGTAGAACAGATTACATTCACACATGTCAATATCATACTAAGTAATATATAGTCAAAACGAAATAATAATCATCACTTTCTCTACACAAATTTCCATGATTATCTTCACGCTATTCGCATAATATAATACTGCTTTGGATGATTCAAATTAACTACTTGAGTTTAGAGAGCTAGGTACAGATTCAGATAGCAGCAAACGACAGACCCTATTCTATTCTTAGTAACACATTCGGTGGTTTCCGATTGGAATTCCAAAGCATAAAGAGCAGAGAAATATGAATCACCACAGCAACAGTCACTAACCAACGTCACGCCAACTGAGAAAAGGCCAATAAATGCAGAAAGACAGACACGAAGTATGACGAAAACCATTCGTAATGGGTCCGGTATTCACGGTCTTGGTTATACCGAGAAGCGGGCACATATTGTATGCCATGAGGTCCTTTTAATCCTCTGCATCCATGAAATTAACATAAAAGAATTTAATGTAGGTGCCTTTTTCCAATACTGTACCCTAAGAGTTCAATAAATTGTGCCGCCTTTGAAAACCACTTTTCTTAGAAACAAATGAGAAATGAAACAGTAAACATCTAAACATCAGCTGAGTAATAGTTTGGTACTCTATTCCCATGTTCGCGAGTCAACTCTTTTGTATTGTTCGTTTGATTGCTTTTTTTCCTTCTCCTTTTTTTAAGTTTTAACAATAACATAAGAGTTCATGTCAATAGCCCCGTCAGGATAAATCTTTAACTCTTAGCCAATAGTTATGTCAATTTAGGGAGAAGAGTTTACATTTTCAATATATCAATGAATATTTTCTTGTGATTAAAATTTGTCATAAATAAAAATCTTTTCGTTTCTTTGTTATGTCGATAGACTCAATAAATGTTTATGTTTAACACTGTAGATTGTCTATATCCATCGAAAGAGTACGTCCATATTTTAATGCAAATTACGGCATTTCTTATTTTGAATGAGTGATGTTAAAAAAGACAGTGAAGATGATGCAATGTCTAAAACACAAACATTTCCAACCAATTAAACACGTGGGCATTACAGTCAATTGCAATGCTAAATTTCATAAATAAAACCAACTAGATTTAACATGAGCTCTTCAGAAGCAGCACACAACGCATTGAACGAGAACACCAATACCACTATTAAACCAGGATTGACGTACTTATATTAACAATTACAAATTGTATAGCAAGTAAAATATGAGCATTGCAACCAGAATTGTATACAATGTTCTCTTACGTCATTACAGCTGCGCTGCATAAAGGGGAATACGAACGATTATTACTGAAGAATCAAATAAACAACTAAATAATAATCCACATTCTGGTTTCGAATTATTCAATCAAATCATGCAGCTACGCACGAAGTAGAAACAGTTAGTATTCAAGGAAATCTTCACAAGTAACCAACGCAATAAAGTACTAAGGGTATAAAAGAAATCAACATCGAAATTAATCAAAGTTTATTTAGAAAATGAAAACTATTCAAAAAATGTATTCTAAAGCAAAAAGGAAGTCGTCGAACGACAAAACGAGAAAAAATCGCCGTCAAACCTTTGAAGACAACATCGGAATAATAAAAAAAATTCATAATAAAAGCTATTCAAAAAATAAAAAGGGATTCGTCAAAGAACAAGAAGAAAGTCATCGTCAAGCCATTGAAAAGAACATACAAATAGATTAAAAAACAAAACTTATTCAAAAAACAAGCATTCTCAAAAAATTAAAAAACATTAAAAAAATAAAACGTATTCAAAAAAAAGTGAACCATCGTAAAAATATCTATTTAATCGAAAATTAAAGTAGTTTTTTACTATTTATTGGCCTTTAAAAACCTAAAAGTCCATGATCTTACTAACTCGGCTACATCATCGTTCCCTGTTCTGTGGACATTCCCTCCACGGCGCCTGATCCGACTTCCTCAAAGTCACGCCTTACATTGTCTCTCCATCTACGTCGCGGCTTTCCAACCGGTCTCTTTCACGTAACCGTTCCGTTAAGAATTCAATGTGCGCTTCCGTCATTGCCCATTCTCACTACATGTCCGACCCATCTTAATCTTCGAGACCACGACCGCGGCTACGGAAACGGAAATGGCTGAACGATATCAGAATTTTCTCATGGAACGTCCGCTCCCTAAACAGAGCTCGTGCTGCACAGCAGCTAACCGAAGCCCTGTCCGAATATAAAGCTGGCATAACAGCATTACAAAAAATAAGGTGCGCGGGAAGTGGTGTTATTCAGAGAAACGAGAATGACATTTATTACAGCTGTCATGCAAAACACGATGTGCTCGGGGTTGGCTTTCTAGTCAGCCAAAAACTGAAGCCTACCATTATTGGTTTTAACGCAATAAACGAAAGGCTATGCACCTTTCGCGTGCGAGGCAAGTTTAAGAACATAAGCCTCATAAACGTTCACGGACCTACAGAGGAATCCCCTGACGACGAAAAACAAGAATTCTACCAGAACGCCGAACGGGCCCTCAATGCCTGCCCAAGATACGATGTGAAAATCGTTCTTAGTGATTTGACCACGTGTTGATAGATCGCGGCCACTCCTCAAGCCTGATGACGGATGAGGTGCCAACGTCGACTCGGATCACAATCTTGTTGGCATAGTTTTCCGAGCGCGAATTGCCTTACGGAGACGTATTGCATCCGCGGATCAGGTTCGGATCAACACAGCTGCCTTACGCAATGAGAACACCAGCAACACCAACTCGATGGAGGGAGAAAGCGTCCTGGGGCTAGAATGCCAGGCGTAGAAGAGAAATGGACACGCCTTAAGAATACTGCCATTAGTACTGCCAATTCCATCTTAGGCGGTAGTCGTAGAGATCGGAGCGACTGGTTTGATGATGAGTGCAAACTAACGACTGAACGTAAGAATGCTGGATACCGGGAAATGCAGCAGTCCCATAGGATGCGGGTAGGCGAGGAGAAATACAAAGAGCTCAGAAGACCTGAAAAAAGACCTCACAGATAAAAGAAAAGTGCCTGGGAAAAAACCTTGTCTGTGAAATAGAGAAAAGTAGAGAGCGAAGTCCGCACCAGACGCGGAAGTTCTGCCAAATAATCCACAGTATGACGCTGTACACACCACGCTGCACTTACTGCAAGGATAAAGAGGATAATCCAATCACCGATCCTGAAGGCATTCTGAAGCGATGAGAAGTGCACTTCAATGAATTGTTAAATTGTCAGATCACAAAAGAATTAGGGGCTCCACCAATGAGACCACCAAGACCAAATGCTGCCGCCACCAAGCATTGAGGAAACAGTAAAAGCCATAAGATAGCTCAAATCAAATAAAGCCCCCGGAGCTGATGGCATACCAGCTGCGCTTATCAAACAAGGGGGGACAGCGTTACATCAAACAATTCATGCGATCGTAGTCCACGTATGGGAGCAAGAGGAGAGGCCGGAAGATTGGTGTAGCGGAATAATTTGCTAAGATACTCTCCACTATCCTACATGATCGGATAGCCCCATACGCTAAAGTCATCATTGGTCAATATCAGTGTGGGTTTATCCCAGGCAAATCAGCGATTGATCAGATATTTACCCTTAGGCAGGCAATGGAAAAAAAGGTTCCATTATATCATCTATTTATAGACTTTGAGACCGCATACAACAGCATGGCCAGGGTAGAACTATATAATGCCATGAGAGAGTTCGGCATTCCAAACAAATTGATACGACTTTGTAGGTTGACCGTGACCAACGTAATTAGTGAAATAAAAATAGCGGGATTGCTGTCCAAACCAATAAACATCTTTAATGGACTCCGACAAGGATACGGTCTGACCTGCCTCCTCTTCAGCCTGGCGTTTGGAGAAAGCAATCCGTTACACTGGCGTTACAACTAGAGGGACTATTGTTACCAAGTCTAGCCAGATACTTGGCTGCGCAGATGACATCGACATCATCGGTAGATCCGATTCGGCTGTACAGGACTCCCTCACCCAGATCGAGCGGGAGCCACAAAAACTGGGACTACACATTAATGAGGGGAAAACTAAGTACATGGTGGCAGCTTTTGCGAAGAGAAGACCTAACGTTGGTCAAACTATCAGGGTAATGGAGCACGAAATAGTATCAGCCGACTCCTATACTTGACGATTTCTCTTTCCTTTACAGGTAGAGAGGGGAAATTTGCGGAAATTAGTGGGTTTTGGGCGAGGGCACGGACACGAGGTTCGTAACAATACCGCCCCCCCTTAAAGAGTGGTAGCTTCATTCTTAGAAGAGGAATGAAGCTTGCCTACAAATGTATAGAATGTAGCGTTGAACCCTGCACCATCTGTGGTGCGTTACTTTCCCTTGTTTGTCGTGGTTTGTCCGTTTTTGGCCTTCTCTATTCGTAGTAGGGTTTCAGCCTGTTGTTGTGCACCACCACGTTTCTTCTCCCTACCTTCACTACACTATTTAGTGGACCTGTGGGGGTAAAAGTATTGTTGCCAACGTATGACAATAAGTCCACTTCCTCCCCAACTATAGTTCACTGTAAAGAAATAAAATATCCTTGGTTTGATTTAGTTGTTCGTTTTTTAAATTTATTTTTACTAAACTATTTAGCAGCAATGCATTTACAATTCAACTTATATTTGCTGCAACTGGAGTTGCTTACAAAGTATTCCGAAATCACAAAATGTAAATATAGTACATTTTGTGATTAGTTTAGATGTTCGGTATACTTAATTTAATTGACAAATCACGAAATTATCCATAAACCACTATATTAACATCCGGCCGTATTAATTCGAACTCGACTATAGCACGGGCAGACACACTTGACTAATTATGCGGTGGCGTGACCGACCGCGGTGAAGATTGAATAGCGACTTCTGTTTGATTCGAAGAGCGATGTGCGCTCGACGGTGGTTGAGACTCGACTATAGTGTATGTGTGCACCTTGGCGGCGGTGACTCGACTGATTGTGAAAGGGTAAGAATCATTCGTCGTGTCGTGGCGGTTGAGTTATAGCGAAGTAAGCTCACTGTCGCTTACTGGGAACTCGAAAGGGGTTGCTATATGTGCCTGGGGAATTTAATTCCAGAGAATCATTGCCGTACAGGCTGAGTTAAATTCCTCTGGCGCTATGTATACCAGGAAATTGGTTTGGGAGTACGACCAAGTATGGGCGTGAATTGTCGGTTAGACGAAGGAATGGAATGTGGGTCTTGGTCGTTGCGATGGTTGTTTCGCGGAAATGCAACGCATCGTGCTGGTGACTTGCCGGTAACGAGAATTGGTATTGGGTAGGATGGGAGCCGAAAGGATTTTCGTCGAAACTAAATGTTGCTTGGTTACAAGCGAGGAAATAGTTTAAGCAGGAAGTAAGCCGGAATAATTTTCGGGGGAAATTAGAGCTGCTTGATTGCAAACGAGGAATATAATTTAAATAGGAAATTAACCGAAGTGGTTTTTGGGGAAAATTATGCGGTTTGATGTTGTTGAGGGAGATGATTAATCTTCCGTTGTAAGTTGAAAAATGCGTTTTATTACAGATTGGGAAATGGATTCTTGGTAAGTTTGGGGATGTGTGCAATTACAGATCTTGAGACGGATGCTGTTGCATATTGGGAGGTGTGTGCTATTGTCGATTGGGGTTATGGTGACGCGCCGTTAGCGGTCGAAGTTGGTAGGAATTGTGGGTTGGTTCATCGTGTGATGTAGAGAACCCCCACAGACCTTTTATCTGCACTACCTTATAGGGACCCCTCCATATGGGAGCTAGTTTTCCATGCTTCTGCGCATTCCGTATTAAAACTTTGTCGTCCACATGGAACGTGAATGGGTGGGTCTTACGGTAGTAGTACTCTTTCGACTTCCTCTTGGAAGTTAACAGGTTACGCCTTGCTATTTCGTACGTATGTTGAAGTTTGTACTTCAATAGCTTATGGTAACTGTCATGGTTATATACCGGTTCCGGAGGTTGCTTTATGCCCATCGGTACCTCCGGGGTGAACTCAAATAGACAGTCCATTGGCGTAAGCTTAGTACGTTCGTGTAGATTAGTGCCGTCCTCAGGTACTGGTCCCATGATTGAGAATTTCCATCCACAATACTTCACAGGTAATCTACAAGTGGACGATGGGCTCTTTCTAAGGCTCCATTCGATTGTCGGTGGTACGCTGAGCTCTGTAGTTTTTTAATTCTGAGCAGTTTGCAACCTATTTTAAACAAACTGCTTAGGAAATAGCTTCCCTGATCGGTGACCAATTGCTTCGGAACACCATACCGAGCAATTATTTGGTCGAAGAAGACTGCGGCCGTTGTTTCTGCCTTCGCATCTGGGAGAGCGTAGCAATCTATATACTTAGACAAGATGTCTTGGAATGTGAGTATATATTGATTGCCGGTTGGAGTTCGATCAAGACGACCTACTGTATCTAAGTATACTTTGTCAAAAGGCCGCTTTGCAATGTCGGCTATTTCCATGGGCATACGTACATATGTTCGGTGAAGATTTCATGGTTTGACATGTTTTACATACTTTGATGCATTGTTTAATATCACGCATCATGTTCTTCCACCAAAAATTCTTACGTATTTTATTATACGTTAATCTTCGAGACCTGATGATTCTCGGGTTTGGGGTATGTAGTAGCTCTCCCGATTCATGGTTGTAGAGTTTCCTTCATTGACCTGCGTCTTCATCATATTTAGTGCCAAAGGTACTCCTTAAAACTGTCTTCTCGAATACCCGAAATCTGTTTTCTTTTCGTTTTGCCAGCGTCCATGTCTCGCATCCTTATAATACAATCGGGATGATCGACGTCTTGATTTGGCATCGCGGTTTTCTAATATTCGGTAGCAGTCCTGGTAATGCATTGCATACTTCCGCCGTTTTTTCGCCTATTTTCAACAAGTTTCCATGGTCAACTTGTTATCAACTGTGACACCAAAATATGATGAGATGGTGTCTCCTTCTATTTACATATCAAAGTATTAAATTTCATTAAGTTAAAATAAAAAATAAATTAATTAATAAAGTGCAATAAGAAGCCAACTATAATAAATTAGCCCTGTGAGTGGGCCGGCGACTAAAGGCCGAGTGGTAGCTGGGATCCCAACGCCCTGTGTCCCGGTGAAATATCACCCCATCAAGCTTTATGCTCCGTGAAATGGTCGGGAGAAATCCCTGACCATCTTTCGGAGCTTGGCTGATGGACCGGTTCGAGAAAAAGGTGGTTTAGGTGGTAGTCGGTCCCAAGGTGAGATACCACCCCGTCACGCTGTATATACCGCGATATCGTCGAGAGAAATCTTTGACGGTGTTTCAGATGTGTGGCTGATGGCCCGGACTAACACGGAGATAAGTCATGATTGAACCTTCTGATATAAAGAATTCCGGAGGTAAACTAATTCCCATTTGGATCTACCCGGGAGACTATGTCAGGGGAAACATCATGCAGATATCATGATAAATAACCGAACTTTAAGAGGTTCGTCATTCCATAACCGGGCTCGCTCTCGAGGCTCTCCACACGCTCGACTGGTGACGGACTTTTGTAACATCAGGGGCATCGGTTTCACCAATACGAATGTAAACGCCGTCCACCAATATTTTCAAACAACGAAACCTGATATCCTTGCCCTAACTGAGACCCAGGTCGATTCGTCAACTGAGTCAACATATCTTCGTTGCTCAGGATATGACTTATATTCGAGATTCCGTTTTAGGGGCGGACTATGCGTCTTGGCGCGGTCCGATTTGGCTTGCCAAATGATGGAAACGTTGGAACCCAATAATATGGACATCATATGGTTGAGGGTCGTGCTGAGGAATTCCGTTAAATTTCTTTGTTGTCTTTACCGCTCTCCGAATGACGATCGACCGGCGACATTTTTCGAAGGTTTTTCACATACCGTCGACTGGATACAGATCAACCACCCAGCTTCTGAAATTGTGGTCCTTGGCGATTTTAATGTGCACAATTCCGGCTGGTTGGTGCATTCTAACAGAACCGACGAGGCCGGGAGGCTGGCGGAGATGTTTGCTGTGAGCCACAACTTGACTCAACTCGTGGAGGAACCAACGCGAGTGCCGGATGCTCGAGACGATTATGAGAAAACCCTGGATCTGTTTCTGACATCCGAGTATTTATACCTGAGCGGCGAACGAACGGCCACCAACGAATGGATTCCGTTCCGGTGACCAGGGGAATGAATTCAGGGCTGGGTTTGGTCGCACTTCCTATCAGTGGTCCTCTGGTGTCCTTGCCTGAAGTCAAGAAACTAGTTACACAATGAGGAAAATTACCTATGGGCCACAGAGACACAGGACCCAGCATCCAGCAACAACTTCAACGTGCAAGAACGGTATCGCCTGTTAGTGAAACATACACCTGTAATGTAGTTGAGACCACTACACAAGTCTTGTTGATATCGAATAATATAATTAACTCTCAAGCGTTTTCTTTCATTCACTCGTTACTTTATTTTAACTGTTCTTACAATTTGTGGTCACTTTTAACTGTTCTTACAATTTGCTCACAACGAAAAAGGGGACGGTAGACACATGGTTGAATTTATTACATACATAATGAAATAACCGATCCTTTAGACAGATGCAGACGAACACTTAACAAAATACTACGCCGTAAGAAATGCACACAAAAAAATACGGCTTAACCAACCGTTCCATGAGTTTGAATTCAATGCCAGCTCGACAATTAATTATTATTTATTGTTTCAGTTTTACTGACAGTTATGATTATTTTTGTTGTTGACGGCATTTAGTTGCGAATCCACTGACTGCATTCAGTGTGAATCCGCAACAATACCGTAGAGGTTCCTGCGCCATTGGGAAACTCAGATCACTGTTTGGTATCTGTCGCGCAAGCACTTGCATTTCAAGCGAATAACCGGCCGAGGCAGCTTCGCCATTTATGGAAATATGAAGGTGCTAACTGGGACGATTTGCGAGATTTCCTCGCATCCTTTCCATGGTCGGTGGTGGACTTTGGAGACTCCGATGTTAACGCTTGCGCGGAGTGGGCCACAGAGATTATTTTTCTCGGGATGGAGATCTACATTCCACATTCCATCAAACGAACTTCGTTTGATAAACCGTGGTTTGATAAAAAATGCGAGCAGATTACAGCGGCAAATATAGACCGATGTTAACAGAACGAATTTTGTTAGAATTAGAAACGGGTGCAACCAGGGGATTGATACCGCGAAGAAAGCTCACAATGACAAAGTGACCAATAAACTCCTTCAGTGCCCGACTGGTTCGCGCTCCTTCTGGTCAATGGCAACGGCTGTCACCAGTAACTTCGCTTCCTCCTCTTTCCCCCCGTTAGTAACAGACAGCGGGACGTTAGTCACGAATTCAGAGGATAAGGCTGATGTGTTCGCGAATTTATTTTTCGCGAATTCACTCTTCGATGCCGGTCTTTTGGAGCCACCTGTGATCACCCCGGTACGGTCTTCCATGCGGGATGTGAGACTTCGCCCGCGTACTATTCAACGCATTCTACGTGACCTGGACTGTACGAAGGCAACCGGCCCGGATGGAATACCAGCAAAAGTCCTTAAGAACTGTGCTCCAGAACTATCGCCGGTTCTTGGCAGACTCTCTCACTTATCTTATGCACGGTGGACATTTCCTGCCTGCTGGAAAATCGCTCGAGTTCAGCCAATCCCAAAGACGGGAAAAAATGTCTCCCGCAAAATTACCGACCGATAGCATTACTGTCTATGTTATCTAAGGTGATGGAAAAAGTCATCAGTACTGAGTTAATTAAGTATTTGGACTTCTGAATGATCGTCAATATGGATTCCGTGGCAGGCGGTCCACGGGAGACCTTTTGACACTTATAACCGATATACGGACATCTGCGATTGAGCGGCATAGTGAATCAAGGGCCGTCGCATTGGATATCTCCAACGCTTTTGACCGCGTCTGTCGCGGGACATTGCTGAGCAAACTTCGTTCATATGGACAACAGCTTCACGACTGAACAAGGAGCTTCCTTGAAAATCGATCGATCCGGGTTGTTGTGGACGGCGAGTCTTCGGATGTGTATCCTGCTAATTCGGAGGTGCGTCAGGGCTCAATTTTGGTTGTTTTTCCTTGTTTTTGCTTCACATAAATGATTTGTTGAAGACAACGGATAACAAAGGAATCCGTCGACTTCAATGTAGCGATAACACAATATACAACATTCACAAAGAAAAGTGGGTCATCAGTTCCACAGATGATGATGAATGGCCGGGCCCCCGAAGCTGGGGAAAGCTTGAAATTGCTCGGCGTCACGGTCTGTGGGAATGTGTTATATAATTAAAATTAAAAATAAAATTTCACTCTTCATAAAACATTAAAACAAATCAATTAAAATAGTTTAAGTTCATAATAAAATTGTCGTGTTTGTTCCTCGTCCAGGCATTTGAGACCAATATACATCGATACCTCCTTTCCTTATCCACTTCCTCTGCATCCGCTCGCATTGTGCTCTAACATTAAGGGTACTTCAAATTCCCTTTTGTAGGTGCGTTAATGTAAAACAATTGTGGTAAAAATTACGTCGTAAAACTTCCAATCATGGTGGTTGTTCTATGAGGAATTAATTAATAAAACCTCAACTGAGTACAAAGCTAACAAAGAAAGTTAATCAATTAAACAAGAAACAAGTAAATTTAAAAACGATTTAATTAAAGCATATAAAGAAGAAATCGAAGCTTAAATAATATTACAATGGAAATAAATAAACGTAGTTCTCTTAAAATGAAATCAACCAAAATGAATCAAATTAAAATTAATTAAATTATGACGATTAAAAAAGAAAAGGTAAAAGAGGAATAAAATAAAAGGGAAAATTAATGATTGATTGTCAATTATTAGCCATGAAGAATGCCACATATTAATGGAGCTCTTTATACGTTTCAAACCGTCACAACACGAATTCAAATATTTGTCACTTAAAATAATTTTAATCCACTAAATCATTTCCTTCTAAACATATTTTTGTTGTATAAGAGTCATATCTTAATTGTACAATATAAATCTATTATTTTTGTTTGTTTTATTATTTATTATTTATTTGAAAATTCCAACGCAAAATCACAAAAAGGAATGCAAACCTTTTTTATATCTTTAATCATAGGGGGTAATCTTTATTCAGTATCGAAATATGCTGCAAGGGATAACTTGAAGAATGCTTTACTTGCCGATGGCGATTTCGATAATAAATGTGTGTGTGTCTTAAGTTCCTGCGTGTCGAACCCATTCAATCATTATTTCTTTTTAATATAATCCTTTTTCTGTTATTTAAGCAGGGTAGCCAAGAACTGGTTATCGACGAAGGTACTATGCAGATATTGCAGATCGCTATTCGCTATCGCAACCATTGTTTCGGGTCTCCCTGGAGTTTGCAGGAATTTGAAGCAAACTTAATCAGCAATAACACACAAGGAAATTTGTTTTTGCATTGATTCTTTAAAAAGAAGCACCATACCATAGCACCTATATTCGCATTCAAATATCGCTGTCATCTCATTTACCCGGCTTATATGCAAAGGCAATCTTACCACTTTTTCACTTCTTTAACTCTCCGCGTACGGAGGTACTCTGCCATGGTAAATATGCAAAAGCGGAAAGTGTATAGTGCAATATAATGTCTGTGACTGTTGTTGGTTGTTGATCTTTGAAAGTCTCTTTGTTGATCGTTCCTCTTTTTACTTTGAAGTTCTCAACCATTTTTGTGGTTATTCAATGTATTTTATATACTCCTTCGTCATATATACATCCAACCTAACCGACGATAAATATTAGCTGGTATGGTCTTATGAACGTACGTTTAACGAAGAACTCCTATTCCATGACTGATTTAAACTCAAAGTGTGAAATAACATATTACAAAGTCGTTGCAGTTTTCTGAGAATCTCAAATATGAGGGAGCAAAAGGTTTGCTAAGAAGTCAATGGGCATCAACGTATAATAAGTTAAGACTGATAATCCGTTTTCTAAAACTAGTTAAGTTGTTCGCGTTTCTCTACATCCTGCTCATGATGATGAAGGTTTAACAAATTATAGTATATTTAAAACCGTTTTTGGGACAAAAAGGTTAAAAGTCGTCTCCGTTGAACTTGTCTTATCTAATTATAAAACGTAAACGTACACAAACATTTCTATAGAACTTCCTTTTAAATATGAAATTCTTTTTTTTACTTTGAAACGAAATACAATTTATTAATTTATTCGACTACGTGATCTTTAACATTATGAATAGAATATGATATCGGCCAAGTGGTAGCCTATGGGGTGGCGCAAAAGAGGGTTCTTAAACATATTTTTCATAACAATTTCACATTTCATGAGTTCTGTGCGCCTTTCTGTGTTTTAGCAGAATGTATGTCTTTCTTTTCTGTTTACAGGGGTAGGTCAATAAGTCCTTAGAAATGCATACGATGATGCTCGTAGCATCGTTAATGCTCTGTTGTTAGTAAGCATCATTCCTCACTAGGTATCTGTCAATTTTCAATTTGTTTCGTGTTTCAATTTTGCATGATAAATTGGGTATGAAAAAAATATCTGCGAGATGGGTGCCGCATTTGCTCTCAGCTGAGAACTTTTGGAGCGCATGCGTCGCGACCCAGATGAATTTATGCACAGATTAGTAACTCGAAACATGGATACACCACTACACCCCTGTAGTGCTCTAAAACGCCCTAGCACCTTTTTCCCCCAATCCTTCATCCAAATCCTAGATATATTACCCAAAAACCCAAAATCCTGTCAAAACCCGAATTAACCCAAACATGATCCACAATTCGCAATAAACGAATCAAACATTCGTTTATCGCCTACCATTTGCCCCCATGGCATAATTAAATCTAAAATCTTAAATTAAAATCAAATTCACAATAAACGAGATCGTTATCTCTATCTGAGAATTTCCATTAAGAAAAACAAATAGAAAACCAAAATCCAGATACATTCCCACATCTGCGAAATAGTTTCGTAAGAATTCAAGAAATTGAATTCTTATCTAAAGTAAACACTGAGCATCTCACTCAGGATACCCAAAAATCGAGATTGTTGTACGAAAATGTGTATTTTCGGGATACAAATCTCGATTTGTTTTCCTTTATAAAGGAATGGTAAAGTAATATTCACAAGCTTCTCCCAGCTTAATCCAAAAAACATCTCAAACCAAGCAACTATCATCAGCCCATAAGGAAGCCACCAAACAAGCCAAGCCAGCACCGAGTCCCCTGCCAGCCCAGCACAAAAATGTTAGACCACCGCCAATATACATAAAAAATGTGACCAGTATAAAGGGTTTAATTCTAATAGTAGAAAATGCCCTAGGACACCGCAACTTCACCACAAACACCAAAGGCTCCTCTGTCTCCATTGCAACAACAACTCTGGTTGATCACGAGAAAACCGTTAGAAAACTTGCGGAACTACAACACCAATTTTTTACGTTCCAACACCATCAGCTCAAACCAACTTGACCCAACTTGGACCAACGAAGAGCTAGCGTCGGAGATCATCAGGATTTGCCCAGAGCTGAAAATCCACAGGCTGGACTATTTTCAAACTCCGTACATGCGGGAAAATAACTTAAAGAACCTACGGATTATCCAAATCGCTCCAAATGAAGACACCAACAAGCTCAAACAAATTAAGTACTTGTTCACGCACAAAATCAGCATCGAGGAGCCTCATAAACAAAGTATCCTTCATTGCAAGAGATGCCAAGGCTCGGGACACTTGGCGGTGGCTTGCCACCTAAATATACGATGCGGCAGATGTGCCGATGAACATCAACCAGGAGAATGTAAGGTCAATCCACAAGGTATGGAACCAGGAAAAATCCAAACCACAAACCCCGATGGATCCATTACTACTAAGGAAATCGCTGTGACATGCTGTAACTGCGGAGGTCCACATCCAGCCAATTTCTCCCAGTGCCCGCATAAATTGAGAATTCTCCAAAGAAGAACAAAACCAGCAACAACCAACAAATCCGCACCAACCAAATCCACATCGCAGAACACATTACCACAACCTACAAGGCCAGGAACATCATATGCGGATGCCATCAAGAACAATCAAAACACGCCGACGTCAAACAAACCCAACTCCATTGGCCTCAACCTGGACATCATGGGCTACATCAAGAGTCTACAAACTATGCTTCCTACATTGAAGCATATGTCGGATATCGAAAAAAAAAAAGGTCAGATTCTTTCACTTATAACCTCCCATATTCTTCCCCTCAATGTCTGAATTAACTATAGTTGCCCTCAACGCAGAGTCTATATACTCCAACATCCGTAAGCAACACTTACGGTTGTTTGTTAAAACCTTCTCCCCAGACATCCTTCTCCTCTCAGAAACGTGGCTTAAGTCCAACTCCCGAGTATACATCCCCAACTATACATTTATTTCCAACCCCAGAACTACTGGATCCCATGGAGGTATCGGCATCCTAATAAATAATAGATTTCAATTCACCGAAATCAGGTTCGCCAATGTTTTCAATATTGAATACACAGCAGTTAAACTTTTTTGTGAAAACAAATATATCGACAGTCCACTGCAGCCAACTCGTGTCACCAACTCGACGCGGTCAACAATTGATTTCTTTCTCAAGTCGGCTGATGTCTACTCAACGGGCCCCCCCACTGTATCCTTCCTCTTTCCCTCTGACCATGGTTCCGTTCACACCTCGATCAAAGTTCCCTCCTTCGAACTGCTCTACTCACACAGTCCTGTCCCGAACTTCTCCAAGACTAACTGGAAAAAGGTCAATAGAGACATCGCCGAAAGGTTTTCTAACTTGCAAATCCCCGAATCTTCTAATCTAATCCCTGCTGATATCGATCGAGCAGCCCTAACAATTGAGCAGACCCTCAAGGATGCCCTCACCAGCAATACACCCACCACCATCCCCCATAATCATTTAGGAAAACCATTACCCAGCATCTTAACTAAATTGCTGCGTCTCAAAAAACAACTCCGCCGAAAACTTCATATAAGATTCTGCCCCTTTATTAAAAGTCAGATCCAACTCCTGACCACCCTAATAAATGAACATTTAAAAAAGTTCGCGGATCAGACTTATACCTCAACACTTAACAATATTAAACCCAATCGTGATCTCTTCAAAAACATCAACCGACTAACTGGTCGGAAGTTTAAACCGCGAATCGATCACCTCATCAACCCATTCAACAACAATCTTATCCAATCCGACACGGACATAGCCAATTGCCTGGCTGATCACTTCTCAAAAATCCATCAACAAAACGATTCCCTCTCAGTCCCTAATTTTCGAAATACTGTCAACGAATATATTTCACACAGGTTACCCGCATCTTATACTCATTTCATCGGAGAATTTAACGACACAAACAAGGCGTCACATCCTTCAGACACCAGCACATTTTTAACCACAGATGAACTCATCAAGTTCATAAAATCACGACCCAACAAAAAATCTACCCGTATAGATGGAATACCACACCTTCTATTTAAAAGACTTCACCCGCCAAATCTACTTCCCATTCTAGTCCTTCTTAACCATATCATAAATGCTTCACATTTCCCAGAGAACTGGAAAATTGCGGTAGTAATTCCCGTTAAAAAGTCCGGCAGTTCCAATAACACCTCCAACTATCGTCCGATATCTTTATTGAACACCCTAAGCAAAATATTGGAATGTAAGATCTACCAAAACCTTCTCTCGTTTGCCAGTGATAACGCTCTCATCCCTAATTCTCAGTTTGGCTTTCGTGAGCGACACTCTACTTGCCATGCGCTACTAAAACTTACACACGATGTCACAACTGGTCTAGAAAACCAATGCCCTACCGTATGCATATCTCTCGATATCTCCAAAGCATTTGATTGTGTCTGGATCTCAGGACTTCTTTATAAGCTGCACTGCTTATTTGGTCTGAATTCCAATATCACAAAGCTCCTAGCATCTTATCTTTCTGGGAGGAAATTTATGGTCAGAATAAATTCTTCCCTCTCACAAACTCACAACATAACCGCAGGAGTTCCCCAAGGATCCATTCTTGGACCACTTTTATATCTTCTATACACATCCGATATCCCCCAACCTTCACCTAGTGTTGTAATGCTAAATTATGCTGACGATACTTTAATCTACTCTAGCAGTAGATTTGTCAAAGCGGCAAGAAACCGCGTTAACAACTTCCTCCCGCTCATCTGAGCATACTTTAACAAATGGAAAATTCGCCTCAACCCAACCAAAACCCAGCTAACAGTGTTTAAGGGCAAAAACGCTCACTGCACAAACAACACTAAACGTTGCCACAACAAAATTAAACTAAATCTTAATAACACCCTCATAAAACCTTCCAAAACCCTAAAATATTTGGGAGTAACCCTTTCCAACAACTGGTCATTCTCAACCCACATCAAAAATTCTCTTCAAAAAACCTTAATACAGCTTAACCAGTGCAGACGAGTGTTATGGAAACCTAAAGGCCTCTCTCTTAAGGTCAAACAGCTCGTCTACAAACAGATAATCAGACCTACTCTTACATACGCCTGCCCATTATGGTACCACATCTCACCCTCCCAAATGGAGAAATTACGAGTGTTTGAACGAATAATAATAACGGACCTACCATCACCCTCCTCCAATACTACCGTAATTGTCTCCAAATCAGGACCCTCTTCGTCGCAGGCAGACTGGTTAACGATCGAAACGAGATCGTGTACCATAACACCGAACTGGCACCCAATCATTTCAAATACAGCAACATCCAACCATTCTCCAAGATCCTTACCTTTAATACAGAACAGGCTCTCCCCTCCTTCAAGAACTTACCTGATCCTATCCCTTAGTATAATCCCACATCCATAACTAAAAATTGTAAATATTATTTTTAAGTCAAATTCGAATTGTCACTATCATTGCAATATCAAATATTGTAAATTGTATACAAGATTAGATTAAGTTAGATTAAGTTATGTTAAGTAATTTTAAGTAGGCTAAGTTAAAATAAACAGAGTTCCTGGTTTTTCTTCTGACCTTTTCCAGAAAAACCAAAATTAACAATATATATAATCACATTAAATCTTAGGCACATCTAAAAAGAATTGTTTGAAAAATGTTAACAAATAGCATGTAAATACGTATTATGTAACCAATCTATTATAAGTTAGCTGTATTACTTATTGTAACTATTAATTTTTGGTCAAATGAATGCAGTATATTAAAAAAAAAAAAAAAAAAAAAAAAAATATATTCACAAGCAGTTCTTTCGACTCATTCAATCCATTCACTTCGATCACGTCAATAGCAGTCACTTCAACATCCAAAGTCACTTCAATATCCTCACTCCCTTCAGTATCCATCCAGGTTCGGATCAAAATTAAGTACATCGATTTAAATATTTCTAAACATAAAAGCAAATAACTTAAACTGATAATCAACACAAGGAGGAGCTGAAAAATAAAAGACACCCAAAAGGAGAACTGACTTTTCATTTATTTCTAAACCCCCAAATAGTCTAGGAAAAAATCCCAGCGGAGTGGACGGCTTGCGAAACCCAGGACTAAAATATTCAAGGTAACAAAAAACCGACATCAGGATGTTGGTCTTCCCTCTGGGTCAGAGGAAGCACGGCAATGACCCCCTGCTGTAGTGCGTTGTTTCAGGAGCGGTCTATTAAAGAGATCCCACATCCTTTTCAGGATAAGGAGACGCGCCTCCTGAAACAGAAACCCACAACACTCCCGAGACGAAAGAACAGTCAAAACATTGGGTTATTAAAGGCGAACGGGCTCCAAAGAAGGCCAAGACAGCGAAATCTGCTGGAAAAGTTATGGCTACTGTATTTTGGGATGCACGTAGTATTATCTTCATTGACTATTTGCAAATATCGAATCACTGATTATTCGTCAACTTCCAAAATATCTGGAATCAAATGACCTCCTCAATGACCGCCAATATGGTTTTGGTAGCAACAGGTCCATAGGAGATCTGATGGCGTACCTTACCGAAAAGTGGAGCCATTCCATCCACTGCTTCGATGAAAGCAAGGTTGTTGCACTGGATATTTCAAAAGCCTTAGCATCTAGCCCTTTTATCAAAATTGCATTCCAATGGAGCGGGCAAATCTCTGATCCAATGGATAAGAGACTATCATTCTAGCCGTACAAACCAAGTAGGTCTCGATGGTGTCAAAACTGCCTCCCGTTAATGCAGGTGCTCCCCAAGATTCTGTACTCTCACCCACTCTACCTCATCTTTATAAATGATATCTTGCTCATCACCCACAACCCAATTCACTCGTTTGCTGATGATAACATGTTGAGTTTCTCATACTCATATGAACATTCCAGACCGAACTCTTCGAACGTCATTACCAATCAGCAGGTCATGATGAATTCATTGAATTCCGACCTCAACAAGATATATAAATGGGGATTATCTAACCAAGTAAAATTCAATTCATCTTGTCGTCAAAGGCGAACCCCAAAGTAAATATGCTGTCGATAAACGGCACTTGCCTCGGGGAAGCCAAAGAACTATCAATCCTCGGCACGCGAATTAATTCGACTCCTAATTGGAGCGACCACCTTTGTGAAGCTGCGAAAAGTGCGGCCAAATGTAGGGAGTTCCTTAAGAGATGCAAAAGATACTTCACCCCATCCAACCTGGCCACTATTTACAAGGCGTATATTCATCCCAAAATGATTGTTTAACTTCCATATTTGGTCAGGCGCATCCAAAACTACACTACACATGCTCGATAGGATGCAAAAACGAGAAGTGAAACCTACTGGGGACTCAGCTGTATGTCGATCAATTCCGTCGTTAGAACATAGGTGCAACGTATCATGCCTATCTCTTTTCTATAGGTCCACGGTCGTTGCTCAACTGAACTTGCTGAATGTGTTCCGCCTCTTCAGATATCTTCCCGCGATACCTGTCAATCTGAGAATGCGCATCAGTTCATGTTGAAAGTAAACTTCAGGCGAACAAATAAACATAGAGAGTCATTCTTTATCCGAACCCCACGAATGTGGAATGCTCTACCTGATCACGTGTTTCCTAGTCATTGTAATGTCCAGGCATTTAAGACCAATGTACACCGACACCTCCTTTCCCTGTCCAGTTTCTCTCCCTCCGCTCGCGCTATGCCCAAACATTTTTAAGGGTACTTCAAAATCCCCCTTTGTGCGCGCGTTAGTGTAAAAAAAGGAACAGGCGATAACTGGACAGTAATCGTATTATACGTCATTCGGCGCAAGGTTAATAAAATAAATTATTATGGAAATTTTAACAAGCCTCGAGACTTGCTAAATAAGGCCGAGACCGGATCCCGGTTGTAGTGCCGAAGATGATGATGATGATGATGATGATGATGATTATACGTCATTATTAGGTCAGGTAAATGAGAAAATAAAAGAAAATCGCCATCGTGCCTAATTATCTATTTTTAAGTAATCTCTTATTGCCACTTCTTTGATATTATAATATTGCAAAGAAGAAACCGAGAACTCACTAGAAAAAACGAAAGTATATGGTTAATTAAAAACATTTTTTTATAAGAAGAAAATTACATTATATCATTTTCTAAAACCCGACCGCAATAATAGGCAAACCTAATAGATGAAAGACAGCGAACGTCCAATCAACTCCCAGGTCGACAGACCATTAACTGTAAGGTTTGGAAATATACGAATTTGTCAACAATATTATTACTTTTTATTGGCCTAGATGAATCCATTGTCGAAGCGAAAGATGTATCAATTCGTGACACTCAAATTAATTCAATGCACATATTTTGCCAGGCCAGTGGGAACAGTTCAACATGTTTAGTGTTTAGTGTTTAGTTTAGTGTGAGGGCAGAACCCTCATTCATTTTTAAAACATTTTTTTATTTTTCTTTTTATATTCTTAATTTCTAAATTAAAGGCTAGACAAAAAATGCTTAAATTCTAGCTTAATTATCTTATATAATAACTTACTGGTCCTTCGCAGACGCTCTAAGCTAAACATTACTTAACATTTGTTTAATTTGCCTTTCGGCGACAGAACTTTGTGGCAGTACTGATAATTAGTTGAAATACAAAGAAAAATTTGAAAAACTTTGTCAATTTTTTTTTGTTTTTTTTTCTTAAAATTTAACTTACTTAACTTACCTACTTTTTTTTTTTTTTTTTTTTTAATGTAAAAGCACTTAACCTAACTTAACTTAAATCTTATACTACCCTAATTCTAGAAAAGCTAAGCCTATGTAAGCTAGCTGATGATAGTATGATTTTTTACCGACTTTGGTCTCCAGGTCTTTATATGCCATTCAACCACCAGAACTGTTGACGCTGTCTAATACTATCGTCCCGGTCTCTGTGGGAGATAGCCCTACTAAAGCGCAGGAGCTCTTCTTCGGTGCGCGTTACGTCCCGGTCGTAGCACAATCGCCCGTCTACAGATGATCTACTTACATGATAGATCAGCGGAATTCCGGATCTATCCTGTATAAGCCCTTTCATATCCAAGTCAAGGAACGCCTCTGGTGGAACAAAGCCGTTGCGACGCACGCTCTCATAGTACAAGGTGTTTGGATAATAGGCCCCGAAAATTAGGTCATTGGACGAGCTTATTGCTCTCGCAATATGTCCTCTGATTAATTTAATCATAAAATTATCCACCCTATTTATGTACGCTTCATTATATAAAGTCTCATTTGAGTAATAATTTTTATAGTCCGATCCCGGTGTCCGATATAATCTGAGACAACTTCTGAGACACTTTCTTTCGAACACCCGAATCTTTTCCATCAAATTTGGACCTATCTTGAACCATACAGAACCCTCATTTATTTAGCTTAATGCAAGCTTCCATTAACTTAAATTAAATTAATATAAAAAGTCTTACAGACTATCTTAAAACTAGAGTAAGAAGGAGAAAAAAAAAAAAACAGGATGGTGAAGGTGACTGCGCGATGGGGGAGGTAGGAAGCTAGGGAGGAGCGAGTGTATGTGGGGGTGATAAATTCGGCATTTGTGAGACAGTGACCGTGTGAGACAGGGCATGTCTACGTACAGGTAGGGGGCGGGGTTGGTGAGCTGGGGGAAGAGGTTGAAATTGTGGGTGGAGCTGGGGGAACTATTTTGAGGGTAGGAGAGGAGAGGTAGGATCGCAGGGTAGCGGGGATTATTGGGGGGAGGGGGCGGATTTAGGACGGGTTTATTCTGAGACGTCGTTTAAGAGTGGGGGTGGAGATGCTGAAATCGAAGGAGGTGGGGAAAGAGTTGGCCTGTCGTAGCATACGCGAGATGGGTTCGTTAGCGCCGTAATAAGTGTGATGAGCAGGCACGTAAAACAGTCGTGGATTACGTACGTTACGGGGGTTTATATGCAATGTTAAAGTGGAGAGCAAGCTTGGGCAATTGATTGCGCCAGACAGAAGGCGATGGACGAAGATGATATCGGCATGGATTTTGCGCTCTTCAAGTGTGTTTAGATTGATTAGACGGAGCCGGCTTGTGTATGGTGGTAGAATCAGCCGATTTTCCCAGTTTAGTCCGCGGAGGGCGAAGCGCAAGAAACGACGTTGAACTCCCTCAATCCTGCGAATGTGAGTCACTTGATACGAGGACCAGACCTGACTAGCGTATTCGAGTAGTGGCCGGACAAAAGTTGTGTATAGTGATCGGGTGACGTATGGGTTAAGAAATTCCTTCGTATGGGTTAAGAAATTCCTTCGAGGATTATGTAATCAAAATGTGCGGTAAATTTGAGCTCCTTGTCGCATAGGACGCTCAGATCGCGAATCAATTCAACCGATGTTATCGGTTGGTTTAGTAAGAGATAGGAGCGTGGGTGAGTGGGAGAACTCTTCCGAGAGAAGGTGATTGTGTGACATTTGGCGATATTTATTTCTAGACAATTATTTTGGCACCAAGTCGAGAAGCTGTCAAGATCCGCTTGGAGAAGTGAGGAGTCCAGGGGAGAGCGGATTATCTTAAAAATTTTGGAATCATCCGCGTAAAGCGAGATGAAGGAGTGATTAATGCAGGAACTATGTCGTTTATGGTTAGGATAAATAGGAGTGGGCCGAGGTGACTGCCTTGGGGGACACCTGAGATTGGGAAAAAAGGATCGGAGAGGGTGGATCTAAATCGCACGCGGCAGGTTCGATAACTAAGATAGGATGAGACCCACTTAATCAACAGGGGTTCGAAACCGAGGGAGGATAGCTTGAAGAAAATGAGGTTATGGGAGATTTTGTCGAAGGCCTTGCTAAAGTCGGTAGCGACTACGTCGATCTCATCGCCGTTTTCTAGGGCAAGGAGTGTGTGGGATGTGAATTCGACAAGGTTAGTAGTAATGGACCTGCCTGAGAGGAAGCCGTGCTGGTTCGGAGAGATGATGAACAGTTTAGGAATGTGCGAAAGCTTAGCAATGGGACGATAGTTGGATATATCGTTTTTTTTTTCCTTTTTATGTATGGGGGTTATGTAAGAGGATTTCCAAAAGTTGGGGAATAGACCTTGAGCAAGGGATAGATTGAAAATTGACGTGAGCGGGAGGGAGAGAGAAGAGGAACATTTTATTTAAGAGGATAGCAGGGAGTCCGTCTGGGCCGGGACTGAAATCATCTTTCAGTTCTTCAAGTTTCTTTGTGACTTGGTGTTGTTGTATGTGCAGGGGGATGAGAGGGCCGAGGGAGAATTCAGACATGCCAGTAAAGTGGGAGGGGTTAGGCTCGAAGGAGTCGTCCGTGAAAGATAGTTTGAAGAAGGACGCGAAAAGATTGGATATAGTTTGGGAGTCCGTTGTAGTAGTTGAGCCGTAGAAAAGGGATGTGGGATAGGCATCAGATTTCCGTTTGTGGTTGATGAAGTGAAAGAAAGATTTGGGGTCTTTGATAAAGTTGAATTGAGCTTTGGCAAGGTGATTGTGGTAGAGAGAGCTGTAAAGCTCGGTGAATTGGTAAAAGTAATCCAGATTGTTGGAGTAGTCAAGGGGAGAACGCGTGTTTAGGAAAGTGTTCCACAACTTATTCCTTTTGTTACGAAGGGTGCGTAGTTTGTGGTTACACCATGGGGGCGATGAGAATGATAACCTGTGTCGGGAGTATGGGACATATAGGGATATGGCGTTGTGGATTTCTGTGTAGAGCGAGGCTGTAGCGCCCTCTACACTTATTTTATTTACGCAGAGTGTGATATTGCTGAGGTACTCATTTATGAGGCGGAAATTGGCTTTTCGGAAGTTGAAAGAAAATTGATAGGGGGGCGGAGTGCTATGGGCTGAGTAGTCGTAGTATAAGGATACGAGAAGCGGGGGGTGGTGGTTGTCAATAGTTGAGAGGGTGTGGGGACTAGAGACAACTGAGGAATTAAGGGGGTCTGTCGTGAACACAAGGTCAAGTTGTCTGCCCAGATGGTTTAGGACATTGCTTACTTGGCAAAGGCCAGAGTCGGTGAAGCTGTCTATAAAGAGACATTCCTTGGTAGTAGTGGGGTTTGAGATGTAGTGGGAGTGGTCGTCAGACAGCATCCATTGGAGATTGGGGAGATTAAATTCGCCAAGGACTACAATGTCGTCTTGGGAAGAACTAGCCTCAGTTATGCGGTCGATTGCTGCAATAGCGAGTGAGTATGACTCGATAGCTTGCGATGGAGGTATGTAAAAGCATATGATGAACACGGACTTTGAGCGGTGTTCAATTTTTATTGCGACATAGTCGAGGTTGGGAGAAGAAGAGATGGTGATAAGAGAAGATGTAAGTCCGTTTTGGATGGCTAGCAGCACGCCTCGGCAGGGGGTATCAGGAACGGAATGAAGGACCTTGTCGTCCCGAAAAACTGTGAAGGAGGGGGGAACAGTTCCAGGCTGTTGATACTGGGGTTCAGGTTACTTTCGGTCAGTGCGTATATATCAAAGGGAAAGGAGTGAGTATTTTGTAAGATCGAATGCGTTTTGGACCGTAGTCCTCTGACATTCTGGTAGTAAATGGTTAGGGGAAGAGTATTGGGAGACCCTGTTGAAAGTGGGTTGGGCAGCCGTTTAGTGCCGAAAAAACTTCTTATTTGTGGGTTCCCTGCGTAGGGGACCAGATGCCACTTTCGTGCAAATGTATTGTCGAAAAGCCGAGAGGTCTCTTGTTACTTTTTGGGGGGGAATATTGAAGTTTTCATGGAATTTTATGTACAAATTATGAAGGCTAGGGAAATCGGTGGGGAGACCTTCCTGCTGAATGGATATCTTAACACTCGTTTTCGTTTTGCCTTCGTAGCAGACTGCTTCAGATTTGCCATGAAGGTAAGCTAGATAGATGCGGACGTTCTCGTATGTCCGACTGTTTCCAAGCTTCGAGAGGGCATAGCGGCATTCAGATGACTTGAGGGATTGTTGAGTTATCTTGACGGGAGGGGATCAAAAACTGGGGGGTGGGGCGTGAAGGGGAAATGGGGCGAGGGGGTAAGAGATTCGATCTTGAGCACTGTTCGGAGGACAAATGGGCTGTGCTTTCATGGGCGGAGCCTAATGGTATGAGATGGATGATGTTTTTAGGTCAAAGACCGGAACGGGGTTGGGGTTAGGGGCAGGATGTGATGTGCGGGGAGTGCTTAGGTCGGTGTTGGGCGGGACGACATTGTGGGTGTGTGTGGAGGAGGGTTTCGGATAAGGAGTGCGGTCTGGTGAGATAATGTGCGGGAGGGCGTTCTCGATTGAATCAAAAACAATCAGTGAAACTCATTGAAGACACAGGCTTAAGTGTGTCAATACCATTGTTAGAACATAGGCGCATCACATCCTGTTCCACTTTTTTCTATAGGTATTATTACGGCCGTTGCTCAACTGTGAAGTGAATACAATTATTCTATCTCTCCAAACCACAGTTCACATTGAAAATTAATTTTTTTCCGCGGGGATCAAGGAGCAGATGTGCTTGGTGGGAGGTGGTTTTAGTCGGTAAAAATCCGGCATGCGTCTGGATTGGTCTTTCTTTAGTCGAATTACACAAATGTGAAATGCTCTGCCAAATAATGCTTCCCAGTCATTGTAATGCCTAGGTATTCAAGACTATGGAATTGTCTATCTATATCCGCTTCCCATTTTTACATTCGCACGGTGTTTTGACATTTAACGGTGTTAAAATCACTTTCCTCCATGCATTTCGTATACAAAAAATATTTAATAGGTAATTACCGTCTAACAATTTTTCTCTCAAACACTCCAAAAGTAATTGATTGCAAATGGCATCCTGAGTGAACAATCATTTCACATCAGATGACTGACTTTTGCTCACAATTTCTCTCTGCTTGATGTCTTCGGAATATACAGTGCTATGAAAAATTTTACTCAAACGTAAATTTTCAATATTCTTGGAATGAGTGAAAGACTTTTATGACTGGTTTTGTGACTATTGACAAGTGGCACCAACTCAGGGAGAAACCCCTTTTGTGGCTTGGTTGCTTTTGTGCCAGGAATGGTGGTTAATTTACTGAAAAAAAACAAGAAAAAAAAAAAAATTCGCATGCGGAAAAGTAAAAACTCAAGACATTACATATATTTTAAATTTTTGTATAATAATTTAATATGGAATGCTTCGTCCGTATTTCTTATAATCTTCGTGGTAAACTGGAAATAAGATTGTTTAAAGTGTTGTCCGGTATATTATTCTATGCTTCAACAATTCTTTCTTTGAGTTGTTCCACGTTTTGAATTTCTGGCTTTTCCTGATCGAAAACTCCCTAGCTAGGATCCCCAAACAGGTTCTCAATGGGTTTTATGTCTGGACTTAAGATGCTCCTGAAGCCACGTTGTTGTTGTTCGTGCTGTATGGATAGGAGCGTTGTCCTGTTGAAACATGACATCTTCGTCCTCTGGTAGGGATATTAAAGGAAGAAGATGTGTAATGGGTGCAATCGTTAGGATGAAGGCTGCGTCCACCGATGGGTGATAATGGTGATTCTCGCGAAGTATTGTCCTGAGTGTGATGCAATTCAATTACGCCAGTGATTGCGTATTTCGATTCGGTTGGTCTGGAGGCTTGAGGGTCTGGGATGGCCCGTATGATCGATGGCGACAGGAACCTCTTTCCCATCGCTGATGTCCGTTGCCTTTTGTGGTGGCGGGACCCGCCAGTTGATCTGGGTTAGAGTTGTAAGGTCGCAACCCACGATCAATGACCACGTGATGACTGGTGATCGGTCTCGCTATGTCGAGGCCAGTGGTGGTGCAAGGTGATGCGCCCGTTGGCGTCCGTCCGAAGTTAGTAACCGGCGGGATGCGGCCGCTGGCGTGTGAGGCTGTCGCGTGGAGTGTGGTGCGATGTCGTCCCTGGCACTGTCTGCGTGGCTTGGCGGAATGGCAGTCACGGGCCAAGTGCCGCCCGGAGTCGTTGGGGTGCAGCCTCTTTTGATGCCCTGAGAGGTGTGCTCTCTTGTTGGGGTTCGGGAGACCGCTCGTTGCTGGGGAGCGCCGCCCGCCAAGCGGGGCATTGCGCGCTCCTGGTCCTGTTTTGGTGGCTGCACGTGGCAGCGGTTGTCCTGGGTAGTTTTGGACCCGGGCAGGAGCTTGACCACGTGGTGTCCTGGGTGTGGTGGGATGCCTTGAAGTGTTCGAGTGGGTAAGCTCCTGGTTCCTCGATTGCCTCTTGCCCCTGCAATGGTTCAGCGGGCGGGGGGTATGTCTTGTAGTTGGGTCGCGCAAGTGATCGGTGGCTGGTAGTTGCCTGGGCCTCGTAGGTGGCCCCTGGGGCCGTCGCCGACGAGACCTCCTTTTGGTCTTTTGATGGGAGCTGCGATCATCAGTCGTAGGGTCGGCCAGTTCCTCTGGGTCGGAGTTGTAAATTCGCAACCCACGAGGAATGGCCATATGATGGCTGGTGACAGGCCTTGTCACCTTTAGGTTTGATGATATGGTGGGTGCTGCGCCTGTTAGCACCCACCCCAGTTCAGTGGCCTGCGCGACGAGGCCGGAACGTTGGTCCTTCCTGAGACCTTCGACGATGATGTTGGGGTATATGTCTGTCCCAAGGATGATGTCCACCTTCTCGGTGGAGGCGATGTTCGGATCTGCAAGTTCCAGAGCCGCCACGAACGAGAGATCCCTTGTCGTTGATTGTGGTGGTGGTGTATACACTGAGAGCCCTGACAGGATCAAGGGCCTTAGTGTCCATTGGCTCGAGCCGTGGGGGCGAGGAGTGATGCTGATGGCGGCCTGAGTCCTGGTGGCAAGGCCACGAGTGCCCCCAACACCGTAGGTGGGGACGGATGATGCTTGGCGTCGGAGGTTTAACATTCGGGCGAGTGATGCCGAAATGAAGGCGCCGCTGGAGCAGGGGTCCAGCAGAGCACGGACTTCAATCCTCTGTTCGGTCTCCGATGTCACGATGACTCTGGCTGTTGGCAGCAACGCGGAATGCTGTGAAGGGGTGCTGATTGTATGTGCGCAGACCCCTTCCTGACGGTCGATCCGGGGGGCGGATCCTTTGGCTCGTTGCGGCGGTGATGTTGTCCCGTCGATGGCGGTGGACCGGACATGCAGCAGGGTGTGATGTCTCCGCTGGCATCGACGGCACGTCTTGCTGGAGTGGCAGTCGCGTAGGCGGTGGCGACCCAAGCAATTGACGCATTATTTCCGTTCGTGTGCGAAGGACTTCCGACGGCCAGGTGTGAGTGATCGGAAGCCCTCGCAAGCGTAAATGGTGTGTGAGGCCCTGTAGAATGTGCAAGCGACCTGTTGCTTTACGGGTGTCGGCGGTGTTTTGTGCATCGGGACACTGGGCTGGTTAGTCATCGGGCCGGCTGTTGTTGCTGGAACAGTCGAAGGTGGTTTTGTAGGAGGCATTGGCGTTAATTCTGGCACGGATCTTAAGTACGCCGTGCCCACTGCTTTATCTGAAAGCGGTGCGAAGTGAACCAGTTCCTCTGGGCCGGAGTTGTAAGTTCGTAACCCACGAGGAACGGTCATGTCATCTGGTGCCCCACAACGCGTGCGTGGCATCGGCTTCTGTGGGGGCTTCGGCAATGGATCGATCATCGGGACTTTGGTCGGCTCGAGCTTTGGGCAGACGGCACTTTGGTCGGCGGCCTGCTCACTCTTATCCACTGTTCTGGGGTGCCGTTCCGTTTCTGATGGCTTGATGTCGGCCATTGGCAGCTGCACTGGGGGCAGCTCGCTAGGGTGGAAACGATTGACGCTGTTGGCTGAATCGAGAGCGTGCTGGGCCTCGAGGAGCTTCGTCGGTTCCTCGAGGTATATTTCTTCGCTCTCGCCGATGAAGTCCTCCGCGAAGTACTGAAGCTGTTGGTACTCAGGGGGCGCCATGTAAATGACTTGGTTATCCCGCCTGCGGATGGCTTCCCATTCGATGTGGAGGTCTCGTTTTGTGGTTTCGATTGCTTTCGGACTTGGTTGTCGCTTGTCCTGCAGGTTGAGGAAGGTGCCAGAGATGCGATCCTGTGCCGCGAACTGAGCGGCGATGAGTTCTTCAAACGGTATTTGCTCATCGATAGGTTGGTTCGCGGCAACAGAGGTTTCCGATGATTTTTTATCTCTTCCAACCGAGGAATGTCGTCGGTCGAGATCCTTTGGGTTCCGCCGAGGAATGTCGTCGGGGAACCGTTGTGAAAGTTGTCGCCGACGTTGCGGCCACCACTGTTTGATCCGTTGTCGGCACCGTGTGAAAACAGGTATGATCTCTTCCGAGCGAGGAATGTCGTCGGTCGAGATCTTTGGTGTTCCGCCGACCGAGGAATGTCGTCGGGGAACCGTTGTCCCTACGGGGGGAATTTTCCGGCTGCATCATCCGTGATGACGATCCGGGTGGAGTGCCGGGCGGCATGCGCATGTCAGGTGTTGGTGGAGTTTCCGGGCGCCGTAGAGGTGGCCGGAACATCATTGGCGGCGAAAGACTTGCTGGCGGGGAGATGGCCGGTGCACCAGTCCGAGGAGCATCGTTACCAGGTTTCGGCGTCGAATCACTTTCCCCGTCACCGGTTTCACTCGCTATATCACTTTCTTCCTGCTTGTCACTCTCACTGTGGTTAGGCTTAGGGTCCTGTTCCTTTCCCCGTTTCCGTTGAGCACTCTCCGTTCCCTTCAGGGATTCACCAGCATTTTGTCCGGATATTGCCAGCCTTCGCTGCTGCACTGGGCGCAGCTTCGATAGATCGGCTTCTAACTTTGCCTGTGGTTTCCTTTCACGTATTTTTGTTGCCAAGTCCTTTTGACTCAATCCTTTCCTTTGACGGTAAGGTATTTTTTCATGTTTAAGTTCTTCAGTTTCCCTGTCCAATTTAGCCGTGTGGTTAGTGTTGATGTGCTGCTTATTAGTACCGGCACCAAGTTTCTGTTGAGTATCCGCTTGAACGCCCTGGCGACGTGCCTGATTAATAGCACTTTTTGTTTTGAGGGCAGGTGATTTCGGAGCCCGTTTACGTAAAACCGTAACTGTGTCCCAGTCAGACATCTTCAGATGTTGTGCCGCGAGCTGGGCGGCGATGGATTTGATCCACAGGTTGCTGGATCCGATGTGTTTTGCCACGAACTGAGCGGCGATGGATTTGATCCACAGGTTGCTGAATCCGATGTGTTTTGCCACGGCACTGGATCCGGCTCGAAGGACCAGAAAATGTAACGGGAATGGTCGTAAGGATGAAAGCTGCGTCCACCGATGGGTGATAATGGTGATTCTCGCGAAGCACTCTCCTGAGTGTGATGCAATTCAATTACGCCAGTGATTGCGTATTTCGATTCGGTTGGTCTTTGCACGAACAGGGCAGATGGAAGAAGAAAACGACTCGAGGAATTTACCTCCGATGTAACGAGCCCGTTGAAGGTTGGTTGCAGACTGACTCATTGGGCATAACTGCCAATTCAAATAGGGACGCTATGACGCCATCGATGGTGACAATCGGCCAGCTGGTGCCAGCTGCTGCGTACCTGGTATACACAGCGAATGTACTAGATTTCTCCAGTACATTCCAGCACATTTAATTGCCAATCCGCAACAAGGTGCTTTTCCGACATTTCTTGGCACTTTTTTGCGTCCATTCTTCCAGAAATAAAAATGATTTGGTTTCAGATTTCCAATGAAAGCTGTCCACACCATAACTCTTCCTCCTCCTAAATGCTTGCGTGATATGATTTTCCATTCTTTCCGGAGATCATGCCAATAGTACTTGAAGCCGTCGGGGCGGTCCAGCTTCCATTTTTTCTCCTCACTGAAGAACACAGAGACCACATTTCACGGTGTTTGATGTGCATTGGAGCGAATTCAATGCATGCTTCCTTATGTCGCTGTTTGAGTGGTGATTTGCACAGGTACTTTCAATACTGCAAACTGCTTGAGGCTATTGCCCATTTTCTAATGAGGCTAGAATTGTAATCCAAATTAAAACGTCGAACCATTTGAGACAAAGAAGCTCCTTTTTTTGGACATTTTACGTAGAACGGCTCGTTTTACCCTCGGCGAAAATTTTGTTGGTCTCCCAGGTGGATTATTTCTTCTGTAATTGTCAACACCGGGTTGTAGAAAATTCTTCACTACACCTTGAGATAAATCGCTCTCATTCTTCCATTAGCAACTTGTCTTTGCGTCATTACACTATTTTGTAAATCGAATATTCTTTGTTTTACAATATCCATTAATTGTTACCCCCGTGGCATATTTAGAACTTTAAAAGAATTCGTAAAACAAAAATCTGTTTATTATCATTCCAGAATTTTACACTGTTTTTACGAACTTTTGTTATACCAAGCTTTGCGTTACAACTAAGCCTGAGATCGAAAAAAGCCCTGAGTCTATACTTTTTCACTGGCGAAATTTGGGGTTTTTTTTTTCAGAGAATGAATTGCCATTCCTGGTAAGAAAGCGGTTGAGCCGTTGAAGAGTTTTCCCTGAGTTGGTGTCGGTTGGTAATATTTTCTCACGGAACTAGTCCTAGGAGTTTGTTGCTCATTCCAGGAGGGCTGAAAATTTACATTTGAGTCTATAGTTTTTCACAGCAGTCCACTTGTGTCAATTTTCCGAAACCTCAAAGCAATAACTTTTCTAACTAGCGCACTTTACTTGTACTTTATCGATATCAGTTGATGTGAGCTTGTTGTATGTTATCGTTTAGTCTATGTTGCCCATCGCCCGTTTTCTCGAATGATAATATTAAAAAGTTTGCGCATGGATCCCCAAATAATTTCCCTGCTCACTTTGGCGTGCTATCTCGTGAAGTGTTGTTTTTGATATGTCTGATCGAAATATGAGAATTGAATTTCAGTTTTGAACGAATAAAGTTAGCTTTGTTGATTGAAGCCTAATTTAATAAAGAGAAGTATTTCTTTCTTGAGCTCCTCGATAGTATAGTGGTTAGTGTACCCGCCTGTCACGCGGGAGACTGGGGTTCGATTCCCCGCCGGGGAGCCTCTGGTGCAAAACTAATGGCCTTTCCCGGAAAAAAGAAATCATTATGGAAAATTTAACAACCCTCAGGACTTGCCAAATAAGGCCAAGACCGGTTCCCAGTTGTAGCGCCGATGATGATGATGATGATGAGGTAATTACCGAAGATCACGCACCAATGAACATTACGAGTAATATATGAAAATACCCTCTATATCAAAACTCCCTGGAATCATATTAAAAAACACAGAAATTTAAGTTTATTCGGCAGAATATATTTGTCTACCTTCAAAATAATCCCCAATGTGCGCAATACAACCGCGGTAACGCCGAACCCACAATACCATGCAACAAAGGTGGTATGGCCTTCAATTACCTGCTGCGAATTTCGTTTGATCTCTTCAAGTCAAAAGGGGTTCCACGGAGTGGCAGTTCCAGTTTTGGAAACGCGGGGCTAAATACGGTAGTGACTCGATTTGAATCATTAAGTTTTGGGCTTTGTACTCGTTGACAGTTCTTACTCTGTGAGAGGGCGCCTTATCGTCATGTAAAATCCTTGAGTTGCCCTTCCAAAAATCCGGCTATGGACGTTATCATACAAATGCTTCACAGCATTCTAATAATACTCCTTATTCAATATTTGTTCCTCTAGAAGAAATTCGGAGGGAACCACAACACGGCAATCAAAGTAAACTCTCAACAACACCTTCACTTTCGAACGGTTTTAGTGAGTTTTTTTCTCAGATTTGGCTCGTTTTTTAAACGCCATTCGTTCGATTGTTGCCTCGTTAATGTGTCGCATTCATAGACCCATGATTCGTCATAATTTATTATGCGATTCATTAAGTCGACTCCTCGAGAAAGCATGTCTTCAGAGATCTATTTTCGATAGCGGTTTTGCAAAACGTTGAGCCCTTTCGAAACCAATCAAGTACCAACGTCTTTTAATCCCGAAATATTTGTTAAAATTAATGCTTTTCCAATATTCGATTCTCAAACTAACTCTCTAACATTGAATCGTCGATATTCAAGCACTAATTGTTTAATTTTTTAAATATTACCGTCAGCGGAAGACCTTGAAGACACGCTTCTTTGAGTGAATCGTACCACTCATATACCTATGTTTTCAAAACACAGAGCCAGCTCGTACTACAACAATGCCCGTAACATCGCAGCGGTCGTACGCACAAGTTGCTTCGGGTGGGAGAACACCAAATCAGGCTACATCACAGGTAGCCACAAATACTCCCACACGGACTGAAACAACACCGCAAGCGGACGTGTTCGCAATCCTGCTCAATCTGCAGAGACAGATGACACAGCTACAAAGCCAAATAAACGAGATCTACTCGCATTTGCCCAGTCTAAATAACAAGTCGATATAAACCCTTTAACCACAACATCAATAAAAGCTCTTGTCGTGAATGTAAATTCACTAATAAGAACTGAGAGAAGAGCCAATCTTTTTAACCTGTTGCAAGAGGAACAACCTGATGTACTTCTGGCGGGGGAAACAAAGTTAAACCAGAGACATAAGATAGGACATAAAAACTACGATATTATACGAAGAGATCGACCTAACTCCTCTCAAGGGGGGGGGGGGGGGGGGGGGGTCGCAATCTTTATTAGAAAAGGGATCAATCATAAAGTAATATATAGTGGAGAAGTGCGCAGGTTCCGGGTGCTGGAAGCCTGTATCGTCCGCATACCCCTTCAGCAAGGAAGGGGTTTGTATGCGATTGCGGTCTACGCACCTGAGGAGCACCAACAAAACCTATGTATAGCTGAGCTCGAGACACTCTTTCGATGCTTACAATTGCACCTGGACAAAAATTACTTTATCCTAGGGGGAGATATGAACGCCAAGCATAGAAATTGGGGAAATTATATATCTAATGCCAGAGGAAATCAGTTGGCTGGTTGGTTAGATCAGTATCATATTGAATATAGAACTGACCTGCTAGCTACGAAAAATCCATCGTTCCCCAGAGGTAGATCGTTCTTTGATATCTTGCTAATCGACTCACGACTGAGATTACTTAACACCAACAGACGAAACACAAACTGTTTACGGACAATTGAATACGACAGCGACCACTGTGCATTCACGGCAGTAATAGAGCTTCCGAACGAGCTCGCAGATCTGGAGGAATTCGTGATCCCGCAACCCTATAACTACAGGGCAATGCTATGGCCGCGGTTCACCAGATCATTAACAAGAAAACTTTGTTCGAATGACTTGAATCTGCCAGTAAACAGAAACCTGACAAATGACGAAATCGACAAATACATTCAACAAATGGACGAAACCGTAAAACGAACAATGGACAAAACAATTCCCAAAACAACAGTTACAGATCACATTAACATGTACAGAAACGCAACAATAAACGCACTCCACAAGAAAAAGAGCAGACTGCTATCGAAATTAAAACAATTACACAGACAGTTTACAGACAGACAAGACCAGGAGATAATATCACTGAAATCTCAATTAAAAAACCTCCAACAATTACTTAAAGCTAATTATAGATTAGCAACAAATTTGTATTGGAACAACAGAATTCGAGCTATAAAAACTAATAACCCGAATATGTTCCCACAAATAAATAAAATATTCAGGAGAAATAATGAAAACGAGATTCAGTGCCTCCAAATTCCACGTACCGAGGTAAACAAGCAGCTGCTAACCAACATTGGCATAGATACAGAGAACGCTATCCTCAATAGTGCGCTCTTCGTGATCGAAGATCCTTTGGAGAAGGCGAACGCTGTGGGAGCTGTCTTTCAGGAAATGTACAAGGTGAATGAAAGCATTCACCGAAACCATGACCTGGAGGACAGAATTCGACTGAATCACCTGCACCTCCGGAATGAAATTTCACATTGGCAATCGGAGAATCCTGGTTTTACGGAATTCAGTGACGATAATCTGTCAATTGACATTAATGCCAATGGTGGGGCTAATAGCCTTTTAATCACAAGGGAAGGAATCCAGAGTATCTTCGACTCATTAAGAAGCAAAAAGTCAGTGGGAATAGATGGAGTACCTAACATCGTACTCAAGAACCTGCCCCCAAAGGCAATAGATATATATACACGGTCCTGTTTAACAACGCGTTGAATAATGCATATTATCCCGCGCGTTGGAAAACGGCTATCATTCAGCCCATCCCAAAAAAGGGCAAAGACTGTACAAACCCAATGAACATGCGTTCGATAAGTTTACTCCCAAGCACCAGTAAAGTATTTGAAAAAATCATTAACAAAGCTCTGCTAAAATGGGTAGACGACAATAGCATTATTCCAAATAACCAGTTTGGCTTTAGGGCGGGTCATGAAACCACACATGCCGCAGCTAAACTGGTCTCCGACATACAATGGAATAAATGTAGGAACCAATGCACAGGTGCCTGTCTGATCGACTTGGAAAAAGCCTTTGATACCGTCTGGATCGAAGGGTTGTATTACAAACTGGTCAGACATGGCATACATAAGCCTTTACTATATGTACTTTACGATATGTCAAAGGACAGGAGGTTCGTGGTCAAAAGTGGTAATGTGACCTCTAATAAAACGTATAATATCAAGAATGGCTTGCAACACGGTGCGGTACTCTCCCCGATTCTTTTTAACATTTACATTAGCGACTTATTAGATGCACTCCCGCAGGCTATTGCGTACGCAGACGATCTCATAATTTACAGAACAGCTCCGAAAGTTGAGATCATAAATAGTTTAATACAGCGAGATTTCAACAACGTGCAGCGCTATTGCGACAACTGGAAACTTAAGATCAACTTCCAGAAATGTGAAGCCATCCTATTTAGAACCCCATTATATAAAGCCACGAACGACACAAGGAAAAACTGGCGAAAGCTAGTTATCGTGGGACCGCATGGAGATAAACTGGAAACCAAGAGTTTAGTTAAATACCTGGGCATCTGGCTAGACCAATATCTGTATTTCAACAGACATGTAGAGGCTGCTTTGCTCAAAGCAAGGAAAACGTTTGCTATGACAAGGAGGCTATTTCACAGTAGCCAACTTGACAGCAGGGTAAAAGTCATATGCTACATGACGCTAATCAGGCCAATGCTCATATATGGCTGTCCAGTATGGTTTAACATAGGTCCAAATTTGATGGAAAAGATTCGGGTGTTCGAAAGGAAGTGTCTGAGAACCTGTCTCAGATTATATCGAACACCGGAATCGGAATACAAAAAGTACTACTCAAATGAGACTTTATATAATGAAGCCTGCATAAATAGGGTGGATAATTTTATGATTAAATTAATCAGAGGACATATTGCGAGAGCAATAAGCGGTTTTGCAAAACGTTGAGCCCTTTCGAAACCAATCAAGTACCAACGTCTTTTAATCCCGAAATATTTGTTAAAATTAATGCTTTTCCAATATTCGATTCTCAAGCTAACTCTCTAACATTGAATCGTCGATATTCAAGCACTAATTGTTTAATTTTTTAAATATTACCGTCAGCGGAAGGACCTTGAAGACCTTGAAGACACGCTTCTTTGAGTGAATCGTACCACTCATATACCTATGTTTTCGATACAATCGAATCACTGTCAGCCTTTTTAATGTTTTTAAGGACTTGGCACAATAATTTCGTGTGAAAGACAAAAATTATTGCAACTCTTTGCCCACCTAATTTATCCACAGGAACCTACGCAGAGTCTGATGTCGACCTATTTCGACAGCTGCCATAGACAGACGGCGTTCTACCAACTTGACAAAAAAAAAGTTCGATTCCTTTTAAGCGCTTCATTTAAATGACAAATTCCGGATAGATTTTATACAGAAGTTATATAATTCGATATTTAGAAGCTGAAAACTACGAAAAGGTATGGTTATAGGACAACAAAAAGCAGCATACTACGTAGTGCTTTAGCTTATATATTAGTGTGGGATCATTGACCCTTGTCTAGATAAATGTGTTGTTGCACTACATATTATACATATATATTTATTCTTTTTTATGCATTCTTCAATTATTTGAATGTAGAAATCTAATACCATTAATATGTTTTTTATTCCGTAAGCGTACTCTGTAAACACGGAAGAATTAGGCTTCAGTTTCAATAGAAAGCCAACTGTTCAAAGACTGATTTGTCACTATCAATGAATTGATTGCATTGCTTTGCGGTTTTCATGAGTAACACAACAAAGTAATGAGAAAGTCTCAACTTAAATATAAGACTGGGAATCCAGCTATAGTTAGACCAGACAACTTCCCACATAACTGAGTAGGCAACCTAACGATCCCACCGGAGTGAAACTAGTATAACAATGGAATCTCAATAGCCATGGGCCATTTGACTATTGTTATATGAATTATAATTCCCTGAAATCCGTGTCTGAATTTAATGCCTTCTCTAGGGAGTGTCTGGACGCTAGTATTAGCGTTGCATCAACAACATATTCATACACCGCAGTTGCAATTCTACACTTTGTGTACATCGAAACCGCAACGTCTTGACTTTAATAGAACGCAATACACGATCGATTGAACTATGGATATGATCAAAACAAGTTTGTCTCTGCAATTAGCTGCAGTTGTTGTATCCATCATAAATTGTCGCTGAAAGGGTCTTGGAGGAGGGAGATTAGTGTACGGCGGGCACATCTACCAATAGAAAATTTAGAAGAGCTAAATGTGGTTTACTTTTAAATAACCATTTAAGATCGCACAATCCTCTGACCACAAACGTAGACGTCTTGGAAATCGGTAAACTATAGAATAGGAAACATTTATTGGACAATATCATTAATTTTTAGTTTAGATGCTTTACATATATTGAAATCTAACCATATTAGATAATTTGTGTTATCAATTCAGTATCGCAAATACAACAATCATTCTCTGTTAATAAAAGATACGTGGAGCACGTCGTGTATTGCCCCCGACCAATCTTCTTTGTTCAAATGGTACACAACCACATCTTCCACTTAGTAGTCAAATTTCCCCCTTTGCCTGTACACATAATACACCAATCATTCACTTGGTTGCGCCTACATCAAAGCAGATACGTTAAATTTAATTCTGTGTCTCGAAGTCAAATACAAGTCACGCGAATTCAAAGACTAGACTTCAAGTGTGACATAGTCAGTCGATCGGGTGTCGGGTTGCCGGCGTCTCTTTATGACCTGCATTCCAAACCGTTGAATAGACTTAGCAGTTTGCAGAAAACGATATGATATAAATTTTACAGATAAACTTAATAGCCCGATTGCGTGTGCGTGCTCGAGGGATCGCTTAAGGATGAAAATTTAACACCATTTAAGATAATTATTGAAAAATTGACCGATTTGTTTTCGGCTGATCCAGAAGGGTTTGAGCAAGTTGTGTGAGATCCATAGCAGACTTGACGATAAATTTAAAATGCCGCTATTAGCTATATGGAATAGCAATTGGTATAGTCAGGTTAGAACAATATAAAAGGTGTTTTCTACTTATTAATCGTGTGACTTGCTAGATAAGGCCAAGACCGGATCCTGGTTGCAGTGCCGATGATGATGATGATGAATCGTCGCTGTACTGATAGATGATCAGTTCAGGTAGTTGAGTATATATTTTTTCCGTACACATTTCCTTCTACCTTCAGTCACTTTGTCAGACTGGCTTACAATTTGTTAATATACGTATGTACATCCAACAATTTGCTTATGTGTTTTTTGCGAGGCAGACTAAGAGGAATTACATATAATGCGGCAATGTGCGTATATAATTCACATTGAATCAAACATGTCCCAAAATTCATGTAAGAAATGTTTCTGGTAGGAAACACATTTTTAATTCTAAATTGTACATTTTTTACAAACCCATAAAATACACAGTGTAAGATTATGTATGCAACAGCATACCGGGTGAATGGATCTACTGGCCCACAGGCAGTTTTTTGTTGAAATTTTCGATAATTGTTTTGCATAAAAATGACTGAATTTCACCGATTCACCACATAATTAGTTCCTTGAAGGACAATCACGGTCTTGAACTTAAAGAAACCCAAGAAGGTTCAATGGCGTTAAATCGCACGATTTGTATGTCTAACTGTAATCATCAAAACGGGAAATTATATGATCAGGAAATGGCGAATCATCATCATCGGCACTACAACCTGGAACCGGTCTTGGCCTTATTTAGCAAGTCCTGAGGCTTGTTAAATTTTCCATAATGATTTGTTTTTTCCGGGCAAGGTCATTAGTCTTGCGCCAGAGGCTCCTCGACGGGGAATCGAACCCCGGTCTCCCGCGTGACAGGCGGGTATACTAACCAGCCGGCGAATACAGTAATTAAATTTTGCGACATTTGGCACAGACTTCTTAAGACTACCTATCTTTTCCATTTCCACTGTGCTCTGGCATTTAATGGTACTTCAAAATTCCCTTTTGTGCTCGCGTTAGAGGGAAAAAAGCGGTGTCGTCAACAAGCATATCTAACAGTTTAGTAGCGTGGGTCTCGTCTGACAGTGTCAGCTTCGCTTTCTGGACTGACAATCGTTTACGTCTTCTAGTACATCTTCGAACTTTCTCATTTGTCCGAAATATGTTTGATACCTCAAAATTAAAAAAAAATCGCCGTCCAGGCTTCGTAACCTGTCGGGGATATTATAACATCCTTTAGCGGCTTTGTCATTCTACAATAGCTCTCGAGGCTTGGGTATAGCTAATAAGTTATCTTTAACCTTCAGTTTAACATGGTAATACTCGTGGTCTCATTCCAGAATTTTACTTAGTTAAATCGACTTGGATATGTCGTTTTGATGCAGTACCTTATAGTCGCCTCATACACTATGAGTCACGAGTTTGACATGGCTTCAAGGTGCGTTCTGTTTGACGTCCACGTGCAGTCCCGATTGGAACGGATCATAATGTTTTACAATGGCGTTATTATTATTATTTATTGGCCTGTAGAAAGCCGGAAGTTCATGACATCACCGACTCGACTCCGCCATTGTTCCCTGTCCTGTGCACTCTACTTCCACGTTCGACCATCAGATCCGATCTCCTCGAGGTCAAATCTAACATTGTCCTCCCATCTCCTTCGCGGCCGTCCTAGCGATCTCTTTCCCGTTGGCTTACCGTCAAGAATTCTATGCACGGTCCTATCGTTACCCATTCGCGCCACATGTCCGGCCCACCTTAACCTTCGCGACTTGATTACTCTCACTATTGTGGAATTTGTTGTCTTTCCGTTTTGTGAGAGTTGATGTTTCGCATCCGTATAGAAGAATTGGCATGATTATGGTTCTATAGACACGGAGCTTTATGTTACGTGATAGCAGTTTGAATTTCAGCAGTTTACTGACTGCGTAACAATTAGCGTTGCCGGAGTGTAGTCTTTTGTTAATTTCCGTCGACATTTCGTTTCTGGCCGCTAGTATTGTTCCCAGATATTTAAACTCTTTAACTTTTTCAAATATCTTGCCCCTGACGTTTATATGTGTTCCTTGAGGTCCACCAGCTCTCGCCGTAATCATGTATTTTGTTTTGTCTTCATTTATTTGTAGGCCCACCCCTTCTGCCGCTTGCATGATGATTTCACTGTTTTTACTTACAGTTTCTAGATTATCGCCCAAAACGGCGAGCATATGCGAGCACTTGTGTGGCCCCGTTCAGGGATGATCCGACCATGTTGTCGTCTTGTACGTTTCTGATGACATACTCGAGCACAAGGTTATAAAGACATGGTGGGATGCCATCGCCCCGTTTTAGTCCGTCCCGGATTTCACATGATTCTGAGAGGTGGTTTTCTATTCTAACTCGCCCTTTGTTTTCGTTCATGCAAATTTGAATGAGGGCGGCATATTTTTTCGGGATTCCCAGCTCAACTACAATATGGTAGAATCTTTGCCTTGCGACTGTGTCGTCGGATTTTTTGAAGTCAACAAACAGTTGGTGAACCGTCTCACCGCATTCCCACTTCTTTTCTAGTAGTTGCCTTATTGTGAACATTTGGTCGCTTGTTGACCGGTTCCTACGGAATGCGCATTGGTCTGCTCCTCTATATGATCTTACGTCAAGGACATTCGAGTGGTGTCTTTTGTCTATGAGGAAGTGGTCTATTTGGTTACGCGTTACGCCGTCGAGTGATATCCATGTGGCTTTATGAATTTGCTTGTGCTTGAACAGCATGCTTTTAACTAAAAGATCTTTTCACGCTGCGAACGTGATAATTCGAATTCCATTATCATTTGAAACGTCGTGTAGACTTTCTTTACCTATAGTTGGTTGGAAGATATCTTCCTTTCCAATTTTCGCATCGAGGTCCCCGAGGAGGATTTTAACATCGAATGATGAGATCCCATCAAATACTTCCTCTAGGATCTCGTAGAACGTGTCCTTCGTTTCTTCGTCCGTAGGTTCTGTTGGGGCGTGTACGTTTATAAATACATAATTGCACCATGGGCCCTGTATTTTTAGCACATACATTCGGTCATTAATAAATTGCACATCTTTTATATAGGGCGTAATCTTCTTGCTTATGATGAAGCTGGTTTCGATGTTATGTGTATCGGTACCTCCACACACCAGTGTAAATCCGTTGGTTGTGTTGTACTTGATGTGGGAGTCGGACTTCCTGAACCACGACGATGTACAATTTATATTGTTTCGTGTTTTCTACGACCGTCTGTATCGCGCCTGGTTTATATAACGTTCGAACATTCCACGTGCCGGCGCGTATATCCCGCTTTTCCGTTTTTCCCTGCTTCTTCTTTTTGCCGAGTCGGTGTTTTCTTGATCGGCTCCTTGATAGTATAGTGGTTAGTATACCCGCCAATCCCGCGGGAGACGGGGTTCGGTTTCCCGGCGGGGAACCTCTGGCGCAAGACTAATGACCTTGCCCGGAAAAAACAAATCATTATGGAAAATTTAACAAGTCTCAGGACTTGCTAAATAAACCCAAGACCGGCTCCCGGTTGTAGTGCCGATGATGATGATGATGTTTTCTTGATGATTTGTTCCCTTATGGTAGTGTCGGCTCATCACACCTACGCCTACCGGGTTTTTCGTGAGATTGTTTTTTACGTATTGATCATTCATTTCGTTGGAACAGTCTTGGGGTGTCAAATAGTCCGCCATATCAGAACCCCTCTTTGATATGGTAAGGTCTGATTACTGCTCTGATTCGACCCGGTGTCAGAGAGGCGCCGTTATAATACAGCCGGTATACCCCTGGCTGCAAACCATCCAATGGGCACAGTGACGCGTAACACCCTGGATTAGGGGCGGTAGATCTTTGTGTGTTACTCCTCGCTAGCCTGTCTGACATGGGTGGCCCTACTGGAAGCGTATGCTTCCGTCAGCATAGTCTGAGTGATTCATCGTAGTTTAAGCCCCCGCACCACGTCAAGGTTTCTACCAAGAGGGGGGTCTCCAACATACAGTAGAATGAATGTAAGAACCAATGTACAGGTGCCTGTCTGATCAACTTGAAAAGAGCCTTTGATACAGTCTGGATCGAAAGGTTATATTACAAACTGGCCAGACAAGGCATATATAAGCCTTTACCCCATTATTAAGAAAAAACTGTCGAAAGTTAGTTATTGTGGGACCGCATAGAGGTAAACTGGAAAGTCAAGGCGGTCGCATTGGCTATCTCCAAGGCTCTTGACCGCGTCTGGGTAGGGCATTGCTGAGCAAACTTCGTCCATACGGACTTTCCCAACAGCTTTGCGACTGGACGAAGAGCTTCCTCGAAATTCGATCGATGCGGGTTGTTGTGGTCGGCGAGTCTTCGGATCTGTATCCTGTTAATTCTGGGGTGCGTTAGGGTTCTATTATGGTTCCAACCTTGTTTTTGCTTGACATAAATGATTTGTTGGAGACAATTGATATCACAGTGTTCAATTTTGCGGATTATAGTACGGTTATTTCCTCTTTCTCGAGTGATCGTCCGATTGGTGCATCAACGTCGCACCAGCTGAGATGTAGACAGATTGACTCTCTGAATCAGGATCTGAATAAGGTCCTGCAGTGAGGGAAGAGCAATATCGTCGACTGCAATCCAACGAAGACACAATATACAACATCCGCAAAGAAGAGTGGATCTTCGGCTCCACAGCTAATAATGAATGACCAGGCTCTCAAAACTGGGGAAAGCCTGAAATTCTGGAGCATAGTACTTAGGGACTTCTGCTGGTATTCCGTCCATTCATGTTCATATGTAATGCCATTTGACTTTATCGCCTGGAATTTTCGAAAGTTTTCAGCATTTGGCGATGCTGCGTTTGTCTAATTGCTTTTTACGATTAACAATCGGGTCGCTAGATAGTGTAATATTAACCGGATATGTCGCGAGCTAGCGATGCTACCGTGGGATACATGGGGATATGGTCTACGTGTCATGGAAGTGTGGAACCCATTGGGATATGACCCATCTGTCGAACAGTAGCCGTGCCGGCGTGGGACACGGGAAGCTATAGGCCATTTAGTGGGAAAAGGATATATTAATTTTTTGAAATGGCGTGAAAGTTCATACGGGCGCCACACACTGCCAGACGCAACCAGACGAAGGTTAATATTCGTATTCGATAGTAATTATTCTAGCTTTCTTCATCTTGTGTTTTCTGACGTTTTCTTAAAAAAAACTGTTCGGCTTTTTATAGCAGTATATCTCGTATATCAAAAAGTTCATGGGCTTATTCGATCTGCAACGGTTTTTTTTTTCCTTGATATTTATATCTTCGTAGTGTATCTTGTCAGCTTTTCAAGGCTAACTTTTGCTGTCGAAATTTATACTTTAAAATATACTAGCATGACTCTGACCACATGATGTTACACTTTCTGTAAATCATCATCATCATTATCATCGGCACGACAACCGGGATCCGGTCTTGGTCTTGTTTAGCAAGTAAAATTTGTTAAACTTTCCATAATAATTTGTTTTTTCGGGCGAGGTTATTAGCCCTGCGCCAACTTTCTGTAAATAGTTTACTCAAAAACACATCACATCACATCAAAATTAGAATCATATGGCGATAGAGAATAATATGTACTGTTATTCTGTTATCATCCGCCTTTTCAAAACAGAATGTTCCCATGATACCCTGTGCAATTATGCGTGGATTTTTGAATTCCAAATTGGACTATGTTGGCAAATGATGAAGTCATAAAGATGAAAATGGACCCCAGTCTTGAAGTTGTCTGACAGAGACCGTTTGCGATTAAAGATGATAACTAATATGACTGGGTATATATGTAGCTATGGCACGATTTGCGAAGGACAGGGGCATTACCAAGCAGGTTGAAGCTATATGTATTACCTGCACTTCTCTTAGTACGAGTACTTCTGGTCTGTGATTATATATATTTTTTTTAGTTTACAATACATATTTATTTCACAAAAAAAAATGTACAGCTTTTATTTATTATAACACTGAATACTAAGCCTATTGACACTTATTCTTATATTAACTTACTAGCTCTTAACAAACACTCTAAATTGTACATTGTCTTTTTGTTTTGTTTCGCCTTTCGGTGTACAATAACACCTCAATCAACATGTAATATGTTATCCGTATTGTGATTATATATACTATGTGGGCATACACACCATAAAAGTCACACCTTGTGACATGAGATTGAGCTGTCGTGCCACTGCAACGATCGGAGACATGAGACCAATACCACCTTGCAGTGAGATGTATCTGATCTTGAAGAATACCGCCTCTCCAGACACAGATGAAAGTCTTTTAATACAATCACTGAAACATGGGCGCAACAGCTCTTTCCAATGTCTTTTCTGCAGTATGATCACGGTCGTAGCTTAATTTGACTTGATGAATACGTCCTACATCCATATATATTTTAAAACGCGTCAATAAGAAAGTGCACACGAGTCCACCTTAAAAAATGAATTGCACTAATACTGATACACCTAGCGAAGTTCTTCAAGAGAAACTAATTGTGTCCTTATTCTCATTGTCTAGCCCTAGTCCTCTTTCTCTTCTTTTGCCCACAATGTGCTTTTATAATTACAGGTATTATAAAATCGCTATTTCCCGCGTGTGTTTTTGAAACATAAATCATAATTCACTCCTGTGTATTCCATTTTAAATCCGGTGTAAAGATTCTCGAAATGAGTTCTAACGCCATAATCGATTATTGAGCCATTCTTTTTATTGAAAGACCAATACCTGGAATTTATAGAGAGATATTTGTTGCATATATGCTGCATGGTTATTTTGAGTTTTGCTTAATTTAGCAGTAATTGTAGAATCTTCAATAACTTCTCGATGGCTTCATTAGGTCCGAAATCAAATGTGCTTGCTTTTTAATTATCCCTTATACTATATTGTCAAACGCTTCGAAACTTTTGTACGATCATCTCCTAATGATTTTCAAACTTCAGCTAGCGTCTGACATGGGTCGTCTTAAAGTAGTGGCTCCAAATCTTCGTCTTCAAACTTTTTCGATATACCAAAGTATTCTTAAAGTTCAAACCTGAACCACTCAATTATCGGGTTACCGAATTTCAACCTCCGAGTACCAACAATTGGCTTCTTGCACCTACTGTAGATAATCGTAAAAGCCCATATCTTTATACATTAAGACACTCGCTCTTTTGCGAACGGGGATACCAGGACTCTCATGAACTGAATAGTTCTACAAGTTTTTCTCATTTCTTGACGACCTAAGTTGACTCATGCGTGATTTGCTCATTATGGAACCAGTCTCTACAAACTTCTGTGTTCCTGTTTTGATAAGTTAGGTATTCGGTGCTTAATATCACCAATTGATACAGATTGCAAAATGTTCACTGCGCAATAAGATCAGAATTATTATTTTTGTAAAACTCCACGATGGCGGAGTCGAGTCGGTGAGGTCATGAACTTCCGGGATCCAACAGGCCAATAAATAATAATAAAGTAAAACTCGCCGACACACCACGCATACGTCGCTCTCGTGAGACACTCCTTAGAGATCTATTACAATAGATGAGGCTAGCTAGACCTAGCTAGTGTAGACCCTAAGCTTTTCCCAGCGGTCGCATTCGTTCAAAGAACAAAACAAATTCCAAACGACTTTTGAGACACGTTGTTTATCATCATCATCATCGGCACTACAACCGGGAGCCGGTCTTGGCCTTATTTAGCAAGTCCTGAAGCTTGTTAAATTTTCCATAATGATTTCTTTTTTCCCGGCAAGTTCATTAGTCTTGCGCCAGAGGCTCCCCGACGGGGAATCGAACCCCGGTCCCTCGCGTGACAGGCGGGTATACTAACCACTATACTATCGAGGAGCCCACGTTGTTTATATATTACCTTAATTCTCAATATTCTTCTTTAATAATGCATGATATGGAATTTGACGAAATTGTGTATGTGGAATCGGATTTTGTACTTAACGGCTTTGCCCACACTTGATACACTAACAGCGATGTTCAATAAAAAAACGTTGCCAATGAATTTCTAACCAAAAAGGAAAAGACATTTCCATTGTACAGCATCCGTTTTATAGTCGAGATTTACCTCCGAATGGCTTTTATTATATCCTCAGAGCTCAAAGGTCACCGTTCTTCTACTGAATGTGCGGCTGTGAAGGTTTTAGAGGCGAAATTAAACCGCATGTACTTTTCTGTGTGGTTCACGCTAGACTATACCTGCTACCATCGTCAAACTTGGTATGTTTACAACAAACTCGTCCATGTTTCAGGTGTATGTCACAAGATGGCGCTAATTGTACATATTCACCAAAAACGTATATGGTGTCAGTCTTTATTGAATGCCCTCCCTAATGTTAGTCAACTTTACATTGCGATACGAAAAGTTAAAGTGAGTCCAAATATATGCCGAAATAATCGCGGTGAAAAATCTCAATTTTGGAATTAGATGGAGTAATGAACTATGAAGAAAAAAGCCCATGTAGTAGCCCATGATGAACGATGAACTTTTAAATCATCAGTGATAGATAGGTAAATATATCCGTTACATTCAAGTGATATTTGCGAGCAGTAACTGACATTATAAAACAGCACCGGTCGTAAGATAACCAATTATTTCATATCATTAAAATACATAATTACGTAAAATATAACAGCAAATAATTTATATCATGCTCTGCATTTAAAAATTGTACCCTTTTCGCCCAACTCAAAATACGCAATTTTTGCTCCTGTATTACAAAGAAACGAACTCTTCTCGACTCCTTGTTATTCAAATATCCTTTAAAAGTAAATCGGTCTTTTTCGGTGTTTGGTTTTTAACAACACAAAAAACAAATCTCAGTAAGGCACAGGGTTCAGTATATGATCTTAATATATATACAAGTCTAATCAGCTTCATTACTACATAGAAATTCATTGACCATTGTTTACTATGCCCTACCTTCAATGGTAACAAAAGAGTTAGAAATCTTTCGAGGGAACGTGTCTACATATCGTTGAGATAAATAGCAGAATAGCAAAAAGTAAACAAAAAATGGTTTCCATACGAAACTCTACCAAATGCGAGCACAGTTACACCCCTCGAGATGCCACTATATATGTCCTGAACAACTTAAGAAAAAGATTACAGCCCATCCCGATACTTTCATAGGAATATTGAGGGATGTAAATATGCATGGAATTATATACGATATACGGTAACTACCACCTCTCGTCCTTTATCCTTTTCTATGTGACTGATCTAAGGAAACTTCACTCCACACACGAGGTTGTCTTTTACGAGAGGGTCTTGTTACGCAAATTAAGAGGATGATGCTATATAAAATCTTTAAGAATAATTAATATACACACATATATAAATTTGTATGTTTATAGACGATGTCAGTTAAAACGTCTTGTTGGGAGCGCAAATTAAATAACTTTTTCCCTTATGGTAGTAGTGATATGAATGGGTGTGAGTTGTCTCTTTCAAGAATATAACGTGTTAAGAAAGTATGTGTAGCAACAAAAAGAAATCTGGTATATCTGGCTTTGGACTGAAAGGTTTGAAATACACGTAGGCTACAAATAGTATTAATTTGATGATGTTAATTTATTCCTTGCCGTCAATCCATGTCCCCAAAGTAACACATTACGCATGCATGCGCACATAAGATTAATGATTTTTAATCCTTTGAGGAAAAGCTGTCGATGCTTGACTAATACCACCTGAAGTTAAAGACGGAGAAAATCCATAAGGACTCATAACCAAATGGGTGTGATTCAGAAGTGTCGTAAGGTTATTCAATATAACAATATATTACACATTTGCAGCATGAAGATTTATTTACGAGGTTAATCAAAATGCATCCCGGAATTATTTTGTATAAGATGTATTCGTGAGGCAATGCCCAGAATCCCCACGTAATATGCAATTCGACTGGGAATACTGCAAAGTGTTGAGTACAAATACGGCACTTGGAAAATGTCTGTATTAAAATTCATAATTTTCGATATTCCTTTAATGCATATGCATATGTTTCTGTGGTTTGTGAGCGGTAGTGTGTGAAAGTGTAGTAAGGTGGAAAAATGCCTCATACTTTTCCGCAGTGTTTGCTCTCCTCAAACTCCACTAATTCCGAATGATAATTATTTAATGATTAATGTTTCTGGTATGGGAGTGGGGTAGCTTGCATTACGGGTAGGTTGTATGTCGAGGTTTTTCAAGTTTTCCGTGTGGTCATTGGTGGATAGACATAATACCAAAAGCAGCCACTTGCCCTCTGCAACAGACATTTCACCCCTAAACCGTATTGTTTTTGTCCCAAGTCATTGCAATGGAACAAGAGTTTCGCGTCGATCAATGCAATATCTTAAGGCCCAATTTCCTTCCAGTGCCTGTCTAGTGTCAATCAAGCCATCACCTTTTTCACGAAAATTGTTGCTGTACCGATAGTTACGTGTTCAATTTGCTTTCCATTTCCATCTCCAACAATTTTTTCAATAAGTGAAGCCCAGCTAATATCGACATTTCGGATTTCAACCTGAATATAACTTAGTGGTCGGGTTCTTCCAAGATAGGAAATGATATTGTTTACAACATTCATTATGAAATGTTGTTCTTACCCAGAATTAAACTTTTCACGGTTAAAAATTCACAATCATATCATTTACTACTCTTTTCTATATAGGAGCCCGAAAGTGGGTAGTAAATTTACGCGGGCTGTTATTTATATTTTGCGGGCTGTTATATATATTTTGGTGGCGCAAGGCTCATAACCTTTCCCGGAAAAACAAATTATTATGGACAATTTAACAAGTCCCGGATAAGGACCGGGTACCGGTGGAGAGACTTGCCAAAATAGGCCAAGACCGGATCCCGGTTGTAGTGCCGATGATGATGATGATGATGTTATATATATTTTGCAAAAAGGAATGAACATGATTGATTGTTGATTAATTTCTAAAAATAGCTTTTTTTGCAAAGTATTCTCCTGATGATTAATACACGTTGGCATTTGCTCAACCATTTATTTGGGGTCTACTAAAGTTCTTGATGGCTTCCACCCGTACGGCATCCATATGTGGGGTTTTAGAAATTCTTTATACTTTTTACTTTAAACGTTTCAAAACTGTTATGTTGTCAACCACTAATGATTCTGCAAGTTGTGTTAGGCTGTAACACGTGTCTTCATGAAGTAATGCCACCAATTCTTCGACTTCAAACTTCATCTCAGTGTCACAGCGTGTTTTACCTTCAGCCTAGAAATCATTATTTTTGAGGCGTCTAAACCAATCTCTATCTTTTGTTACCGACAGAGGATTTATAGCGTTTGGGATGATAGTGAAGAACGTGTGATTCGAACTGACGCTATGACAGAATCACCAAAAATTGAACTAATGCGTAACACATCAGGCTATTGACCGATTGTACGAATTCGATTTTTAAACTCAAATACATTCAACTGATGTGGAATTGTTATGTTATCGTTATGGTATACGGCTCTGATGCATTTTCGTTCGGTGTTCTTCACTATTTGCTTGTGTATTGTATGTGCATCTGTTAGAAACGCCACAGATTCGTCTCAACAGGAATTATATGTTTTTTTAGTTTACAATACACATTTGTTACACAAACATATTTACAGATTTTACTTGAGACTAAATGCTAAGACCAATTTACTTTTATTTTTCTTATATTAACTTACCGGCTCTTCACAAGCACTCAAAATTGTACAAATGGGCTTCAGCTGCAGTGTTATTTTTTAAATAAAGCAGTGCTATCGAATTGTCTGCAACACAGTAAAAAAAGACTGTACTTACACGTTGGCCAAATGGCATGCACCTCCTTATTGATGCCTTGCTATCTTAAACTATATTTACAAGCACCCAGTTCCGGTAACGCCAGCTATTAGAAACAGCAAGAACTTATTGAAGATCATAGTAGAATTCAAGTCATTCCGAAATATTCAAATTATGCAGAACTGTCAAACTATGTGAGATCTAACGGAAACGATGTTTTTAAGGTCAAATGTTCATCTTATGTATGCTTGTCACTCTCACACTCTCACTGTCACGGTACGCTACATGTTAATCCTCATTAATTAATATTTAATATACACAAATATATAATTAATTTCCACAATTTCTTTTTTCATTTTTCGTATCATTTTTTATTTCTTCGTCTAATTTTATTTTACTTACTCGCTAGACAAAAATGATTAAACTCTGGCTTATGGTATCTTATTTCTCAACTTACTGCTCCCTTGGGGACTCTCTAAGTTACATGCATACACTTAAAGCGTGAAAATTTGTCTTTCGACATTACGATTCTTTTGTTTACATGAATATTAATAAACTTAATTTTGTCTTTGTTATTTTTTTTTCCTTATATCTAACTTAAATACTAAACTAACTAAAACTTTCTTTTTTTTTCCTCCTAAACCTAACATCTAAACACAAACTTCAAAATGCTAAATCTATGTAAGCTTTCCGTAGTTAATGGGCTTTTTTTTATTATTATTATTACTTCCTTTTTTTCCAGTTTTATATGGAAACAGGTTCTTAATTGCCACTCAGCCACCAAAATCTCTGGTGTTCCTTATTCGTGCCTTTTCAGTCTTTCTGTGTTACTGCCCTACTGAACTGCAGGCGCTCTTCATATGTGCGCAACCTTTTCGATTATAACATATTCGTTTATCTATGCCCGACCGACGCACGTGATAAATCACCGCTGTAGCGGATTCCTTTTGTATGAGGCCGTTCATGTCAAGACTAAGGAATGCTTCTGGTGGAATAAAGCCATTGCGACGTACCCCCTCATAATACATATTGTTTGGGTAATATGCACCAAAAATTAAATCGTTCGGCGAGCCCATTGATTTCGCAAGATGCCCTCGGATCAACTTGATCATAAAGTTATCCACTCTGTTTATATTTGACCCACTGTACAGGGCTTCATTGGTACCACGTTGCCCTTTGGTTAACGTGGAAAAAGGTTTTCCTGCGATCGAACGATCAGAAAAGCAGAGAGTTGGTGGTAAGATTTCGGTCACGGCGGTCAGTGATCAAGTTGTCCAGTGGGAAAGTTAAATATCGAGTGGCAGTTTTTGGTGGTCGAAGAACAGTTTAAAAAACCGGCGTAAAAAAGCAAAAGAAGAGAAAGAAAGAGTAAAAGAAGGAAACTAAAACATTAAGTGCATCAATTTATATACAAGTAACTCTTAGATTGCAATACTAAGTTAAAAGTGTATAAAGAAAATTATAACATTAATTGCATCAATATATGTACCTAGAATTAACTCTTAGACTATTCATCATTATCGGCACTACAACCGGGATCCGGTCTTGGCCTTATTTAACAAATCTCTCCACCGGTCCCGATTTCGAGCTGATGCCATCCAGTTTGGTACTTCCAGGCTCCGGGCGTCCTGGTCTACACCATCCCTCCATCGCAGACAAGGTCTGTCGCACTGTCACCTTCCATACATCCGTTCATTGGTAACCTCATTCGTTGAGTCACGAGCTGACGCCATATTGTTTACATTCGGTATTGTATTTTGTATTTTTTTTATGACTGTTATCAGTTTTTCTTTTCTTATAAACTGCAGAGGTTTGCCTTTACAGCTCTTCTTCGCCTGTGTGGTATTCTGTTGGCAAAGGGATAGTGGCACATACCTGCGATTGCATTCGGTTTTCCAGTGCGTTGATTTTGTGAAGCATATCATTTATCATCGCTTGTTGTTGTTGGTATGCTGCTGCTAGCTGTTCATACGTCATAATGTTGTCGTTATTCGTATTACTTAGCAGAATATTTCGTATATGATTGTATGATGTAATGCCCATTATTATGTTGTAAAGGTGGCAGGCGATAATGAGGTTGCATCCAAGAGGAAAGCGTTCCGCGGTTAAGGCGTCCAAGAGTGGTGCTTGGTCGGTATTAGAGGGCAGCGTCCAGGAACGGTGAGCTGCATCCAAGAAGATAGACGAGAGCTGCAATGGTGGGAGGAAGTCGGTGGAGACAGCGAGGAGGAAGCACAAGCAAAGTCGGAGGTCTTTATTCTTTGAGATTAACTTTTATTTCCCTTATTATTTAATTCGTATACACTGTGTTTCATTGCGGTTAGCTGGCACCTGTGATGTTTGCTCCGATGATGTAAGCGGGATGAAGGTTGGTTGCAGACTGTGATTGAGTAACGACGCCGATTAACTGCCAATTCAAAAAAGGGACGCTACTGACCTCATCGTCGGTGACAACCCGCGCAACTGGTATACTACGAATGTACTAGTTTTCTCCAGCACATCCCAGCACATCCAGCTGCCAATCCACAACAATTATTATTATATATTATTTTAGTTTTTTTTTTTTTGCCGGGATGTGTGGCGAGAGCATATATAACACGTCTTCGCCCTTCTAACGTCAAGTAAACACTAGGAATGAAATGAAAAGACGTTAGACCAAAATGCTGTAGTGGAGCGCAGCGGATGTGCAATGTCATTATTATTATTGTTTATTGATCTATAAGAACCCGAAAGTTTATGACCTCTCTAACTCGGGTACGCCACTATTCCCAGTCCTGCGCACCCTCCCCCCACGCTTCGACTTCCGGCCCAATCGCTTCAGGGTCACGCTTTACATTGCTCTCCCTTCTCCGTCGTGATCTTCACACCGGTTTTTTCCCATTGGTCTTCCGTCAAAAAATCTTCGGACCATTCTATAATTGGTCACTCTCGCTACATGCCCGGTCTATCCTAATCTTCGCGAACGGATGGTTCTAAAATCCCGCGGAAGATACGAGTAATCACATATATCAAACAAAATAACCTTCTTAAATGCATGATTTCTTCTTGACTGTTAGAGTGAGGCTTACATCATTTGCTGAAACGATGAAGTAGAATTATAATCAAGAAAAGAAGCGGAAATGAATAACTTTCGTATTGTTTCGTTCCAAAAATTAAACATGTTTCTAAAAACTAATATTCTATTCTAAATAAAGCATACATTCTTCAAGTTATAAAAATCACTTCAATTTAAAATATATGACTTATTCCAGTGCGTTGCAATTTGCAGCTGTTGAAAATCCAATTCAATAGTTGTATATGAGCATCACAAGGCACTATCTCCGTGCTATAGGTCGCCTTGCCTGAGAATTATGCTAAATCGAATCACTTCTAGCATAGGAATGCTTAACTCATTCAATTCCGACCTCAATATACACCAATGGATTATCAATTAGCAACCGATAAAAAGCATTACTGAATTTCGAACATAAACCAAAGAAAATTAACTGCCGAGTGAAATTTAACACCTCCAAAACTCAATGCGGCCTCATATAGTCACAGAAAAACCGCAACATTGGTGCCCAGAGGCTGGTCGATTTTCTCCAACAACATTTAGTTCTCCAATGAAAGCACATTTTCATCTATATGCCTATGTAAATAAACAGAACTGCCGATATAGGAAGGAAACTGATCTCAAACGTAAACGTGAAATGTCACCTCATTCATAACAAGTTACAGTTTGGGTTGGAATGTCGACGAAAGGAATCATCGACCCCTATTTTTTCGGTATTGTAAATTCGACGCCACAGCAGTTAACAATTTTTTCACATCAGCCTTTTATAATGTTGTTGGTTTTAATTGAAACACGTGTTAAGTGTGTCAGTGACACCATAGACAAAGATGATGTACATGAGGTCATTGATACACTCAAACAGAAAAACGCCATCCAATTCTAAACTCTGATGATCCCCCAGAAAGACAATGCAATTAATTGCATATTTCAGAGCAATTGACAAATCGCATAAAAACAATTAATTGCATATTCCGGAACGATTAACAAATCACCGAAAAGCAATTAATTGCATATTTCGGCACAATTAATAAATCGCAAAAAAAAATTGCACAAAATTAGTTGGGTCAGTTCGCAATTGCGGATATTGAACTGTGCTGCAAATCGATAAAGAAATATCGACTGACGCCACAGTACAAAGCAATTGCGAATTGAAGTTGAAATGCGGAAATTAGGTCATTGCGAAATGGAATTGCATTATCGTAATCGGGAGGTGTTGACCACGAGGTAACGAACAGAAGTTCAAATAGAATAGAAGGCAGAATATTTTGAGGAGGCTTGATGAAGAGGTGTTCTGTCGTGGTATCGGAGTAGTGACGACGAGTCCGGGAAGTGAGTGATTAGCGAAAAATAAAGAGAAAGGAGTGAAGAATTAATAAAGAAAGAAAACGTGCCTAATGACTTTTAGCAATAGTAATTGAAGTAAACTAGTAAAGTTGAATCTACCTAATTTATGATAAGAAATACTGAGAACTCGAAATAAAGAATAGTACCATCCACATAGAGTTAAGTGAAAGTGGACTGAATAAAGAGAAAGTGGTGAAGAAGTAAATAAAGAAAGGAAGTAGTGCCTAATTACTTTGAACAATGATAAGCAAAGTGGACAAATAAGTTTGGATATACGCAATTAGAGATAAGAAACATTGCGAATTCGAAATAAAGAAAAGTATTATCGCATAGTGCTAAGATAAAGTACACAGAAAAAGTGGTGAAGAATTAATAAAGAAAGGAAGAACTGCCTAATAACTTTGTACCATAATAATAGAAGTGAATAGATAAGATCGAATATGTGTAATTAATAATAAAGAACACTGTGAACTATAAGTAAAGAGAAATTATATTCAATAGAATTTAGAAAATGTGTAAAGATCAAAAGAAAGAGAAAAGGAAGATTTAATAAATAAATAAAAAAATAAATAAATAAATAAATAAATAAAGAATAAAAAAATAAAATGACTGCTATAAATTGGTTTCTTTTATCGCTAGGAGTGCTCTAGTGCGGAGAGAAATCTCGCGGAAACCATAACTCACGTGCCTCCAGCAGGATCTAACAACATCCCATACGGCCAACCAGTTGTTTGTGGAATTTTCCCTGAAAAATTGTATTCCCACGGAAATGACATAAACTGACCTGTACGTGATTTCGACTGGACATTAAGTATGTTGGGGATATTTAAAATCCAAGACATACACCACCAGAACTCGCTTCTTGGATTAGTTAAAAGCAAATATCCAAACAGAAAGAGTACCAGCAGCGGAGCACATCTCACATATTTTTCGTCATGTTTAGAAGTGAGCCGGGAAAATAGCGTAACACGTTTAGATAACATTATTTATAAGAAATGTTACATAATTAACAATTCCCGTCCCTATTCCCTAATTACACATATTCCACACTAAACACAACATTTTCCACGCCTCAATAGATTGTCCAAGGATGGTCGATTTATTAAACCTACATATTAAATTATTAAAGCACATCTCACATATTTTTCGTCATGTTTAGAAGTGAGCCGGGAAAATAGCGTAACACGTTTAGATAACATTATTTATAAGAAATGTTACATAATTAACAATTCCCGTCCCTATTCCCTAATTACACATATTCCACACTAAACACAACATTTTCCACGCCTCAATAGATTGTCCAAGGATGGTCGATTTATTAAACCTACATATTAAATTATTAAAGAACTTTTGCTTTGAAAGACGTTTCTTCGGACATTCTGCATACGACCCTGCAAACCTTACATGCCAGGGACCCGAGCTCAAGGCATCTTTAGAAGATATCACATCCCTTGCATCACACAAAAGAAAACGAAAAACCTCTAGAAGGCTCGTTACAGATCTTACTACAGACATTACCGGAAGTCTTAGAGATTTGCTAAAACATAATTAATAGAAAACCATTGCATTTATGTCCCACTATACAATCTGGTAATATCCACCAGTTCAATTCTTAACTTCTCTGTTTTACAAAGTTCGTGCTGCTATATGATAAGCAAACTATTCCAGTCACCGCTTCTCCGGAAAACTACAATACAAAACATAACCAAAAACACGACAATTAATAGTTATCTGTTCACGCCTCGGGGCAATGACCAATTAATACATTACGATGGTCATTCACTAAGTTCTAAGAACACTCAAAAGATGACGCTAGTCGTAACGAAAATGTTCTGTTTTTAGTAAACACCCGTAATCACTAGAGAACTTGCTGAGTAATGGCTATTTTCTCAAGAGAACAACGTATTCATCTGAAAATCTTTTTTTTCAACGACGAGGGAATAATTTGCAGAAATCAAGTAAGAAATCAATTGAACCTATCCACCGTCGCGATTAACTTATTTATTCTAAAGCTGAAAGGGCGCAACAGAACTACTGCTATTAAAACATAGTTTTTTTTTTATTTCGGGTGAACTACACAATATTGTCCACACTCAACTAAATATTCGAATGTGATTAGAGTACTGTGAACTCTTTGAAGTTGATCATTGTTCACTTAACAACCTCTTAAGTTAGTTTACCTTTGAGTTTGATTATTATTCTTCTTGACTGTCTCTACCCCAATATATAGTTGAACCAACATTAGGTCCTACATACCAAACACATTCGAATTTCGTCGTTCGCTCTTCAAAAAATTGGCATTATCATATTACACATCTTTAAAAGTCGGATTAACTTCAACACATTACAGTGAATAATGAACCGGCACGTAATAACCTGTACTGTAATTCGAAAACAACCTTAAATCTTACTTGAAGCATAAAAGTATATTCTGGTATTGATGCTACGCTCCAAGTGATCTGAAACCCTTGAAATACCAGCTTTTCTATATCTTAAGGAACATAAAAGAGCCCGAGGTCACTTAGTTAACCTTACAGAATAGGTAAAGAAACGATCTTCTCATCATCATTACAGTAGAATTCATTTCCAAAAGATATTTATATTCACATCACAAAAGGCGATTTCAAACCAAATCCTAACTCTTTTTTCTTTGTTTACAATTGCTCCCAAAACAGAGTCTCCTCTAATAAGATTTCAAAAATTCAAGAAAAACCAGAAACTATCCCCACAGCATCTTTATGAAACAATTTTCTCACGCCGAACACCAGATACATGGAAGATGTGATGCTGACCCCTTTCGATAAAACAAACCGGATAAGAATTTTTACTCAGAAGGATATTCGTTAATTTTTCTTGTAACATCCCATCGAAAAATGCCAAAAAAGGATACGAGAAGCTGGACAATTCATATTCTTACCCTTATGGTTAATGCTCTGTGGGAAAACAGTTTGTGGGTCGCAAAGGTCACGAACCAAGAAAGCAGACTTTTGCAAGAAAGAGATTAAATACGAGTACTCTGGAAGAACAGTACAAGTGATTGCATTTAATGTGACACTTAATCAAAATGAAGCGTTTGTCAATCATTATTTATTTTAAACAAACTCAATTGGTTTCGCATTTTAACGTATTCCATAAAATTCTGTAGTCTGCAGAATAATATTTGTGTGAAAACCCAATAAAATTATTTAAAACTAGAACACGGTAAACTGCGGTATTAAGTTTAAAACAAGAGTGTTATTTTATACAAATCACGCGCACAAAAGGTTATTTAAAGAGAACCTTTATTGTCATAGCACAGTGCGAGGGGGAAAATTAGAAGGGTATACGGAGAGGGGATATCGATATGCTTTGATCTTGAACACCGGGATATTAAAATGATGAAGAAACAAGTGATGAGACTGAGCACTCCACAGTCGTGTGGTTCAACTAAATAACGATTACCTACTACATTTATCTGTGCCTATGAAAGTAATTTTTAACATGTGCACTCTCTGAGTGGTGGGTATCGTGGGGAATGACATGTGCTAAGTTAAGTGGAGTAACAACTACGAAAATATCTATAAAAAAGAGTAAGGCACAATATTAGGCACCTATCTTGTAAGGATGGTATTGAACGACTATCTGCCTGGGTCTTCCATGAGTTTCCCTGCTCCTTTTTTCATGCTGTTTTAAATACGCCTGATCAAGCAGAGGATTTGAATTCCAAATTGGGACGAATAAAGGCCCCGTGGATTGAGCAAATGCATCATTGTTTTAGATGCCCTTAACCATAACTCCTTTCATCTTTTAAGAACCATCTACTTTTGGCCGCACTTTTCGCAGTTTTAAATACATCATCATCATCGGCACTACAACCGGGATCCGATCTTGGTCTTATTTAACAAATCTTTCCACCGGTCCCGATTTCGAGCCGATGTCATCCAGTTTCGCACTCCCAGGCTCTGGGCGTCCTGGTCTACGCCATCCCTCCATCGCAGACAAGGTCTGCGGCGCTGTCTCCTTCCGTACATCCTGCCACAAAAGACTTTCCGGGCAGGCTCCTCTTCGCTCATTCGAGCTAGGTGTCTCGCCCACCGGAGTCTACCGAGCTTGATTTTTCTTACAATATTAGCTTCAAGGTAGATTGCGTACAACTCATGGTTGTAGCGTCTCCGGAATCGTCCTCCCTCACATACGGGGCCAACAATTCTCCTTTAAACCCTCCTCTCGAACGCGGCTAACAGTTCAGAGTGCCTTTTATTGAGTACCCAGGTTTCGGATCCATACATGATTACTGGTCTTGTACAGTAGTAGCTTGGATGTTCTAGATAAATTCCGGGATTTAAAGAGCCTTGATATAACATAGTAGGCTTTGTTGGATATGATCAGCCGTTCGCGTATTTTTTCTTCCATATTGTTATCGGCTGATACTATTAACCCAAAGATTGCACTACTTCAAATTCGTGCTCGGCTACCCTGATAGTTTGACCAACGTTAGGTCTTCTCTTCGCAGAAGTTGCCACCATGTACTTAGTTTTTCCCTCATTAATGTGCAGTCCCAGTTTTTATGCCGCCTGCTCGATCTGGGTGAAGGATTCCTGTACCGCCGATTCGGTTCTACCGATGATGTCGATGTCATCTGCGTAGGCAAGTATCTGGCTGGACTTGGTGACAATAGTCCCTCTTGTTGTAACGCCAGAGTCACGGATTGCTTTCTCCAACGCGGTTGAAGAGGAGGCAGGCCAGACCGTCCCCTTGTCGGAGTCCGTTATAGATGTTTATTGGTTTGGACAGCAATCCCGCTACTCTTACTTGACTAGTTACGTTGGTCATGGTCAACCTACAAAGTCGTATCAATTTGTTTGGAATGCCGAATTCTCGCATGGCATTATATAGTTCTACCCTGGCTATGCTGTCGTAGGCGGCCTTAAAGTCTATAAATAGATGGTATAATGGAATCTTAAATTCCTGACATTTTTCCATCGCCTGCCTAAGGGTGAATATCTGATCAATTACTGATTTGCCTGGGATGAAGCCACACTGATATTGACCAATGGTGGCTTTAGCGTATGGGGCTATCCGGTATTGTAGGATAGTGGAGAGTATCTTATAGGCGGTACTCACCAATGTTATACCCCTATACTTGCTGCACAGTGTGATATCTCCTTTCTTATGTATGGGGCAAATTATACCACGACGCCAATCTTCCGGGCTTTTCTCTAGCTCCCATACGTGCACCACGATCTCATGAATTGCGTGATGTGACGCTGTCTCTCCTTTTTTGATCAGCTCAGCTGGTATGCCATCAGCTCCAGGGGCTTTATTTGATTTGAGCTGTCTAATGGCTTTTAATGTTTCCTCAATGCTTCGTGGCGGCAGCATTTGATCTTGGTCTTGCATTGGTGGAGCCTTCAATTCTTCTGTGAGCTGACCATTTTGCAATTCATTGAAGTGCACTTTCCATCGCTCCAGAATGCCTTCAGGATCGGTGATCAAATTACCCTCTTTATCTCTATTTCACAGACTAAATATTTTTCCCAGGCACTTTTCTTTTGTCTCTGGAGTCTTTTTTCAGGTCTTCTGAGCTCTTTGTATTTCTCCTCGCGTACCCGCGTCCTATGAGACCGCTGCATTGCCCGGTATGCAGCATTTTTACGTTCAGTCGCTAGTTTGCACTCATCATCAAACCAGTCGCTCCGATCTCTACGACTACTGCCTAAGATGGAGTTGGCACACTAATGACAGTATTCTTAAGGCGTGTCCATTTCTCTTCTACGCCCGGCATTCTGGCCCCAGGACTTACTCTCCCTCCGTCGAGCTCTTCGAGGGCGAGTCTTAACGCATGACCAAATGTGTTACTGGTATTCTCATTGCGTAAGGCAGCCGTGTTGATTCGAACCTGATCCCCGGATGCAATACGTCTCCGTAAGGCAATCCGCGTTTGGAAAACTATACCAACAAGATAGTGATCCGAGTCGACGTTGGCACCTCGGTACGTTCGTACCGTCATCAGGCCCGAGGAGTGGGGGCGATCTATCAGCACGTGGTCAATTTGGTTGCGAGTGGCTCCATCAGGTGATACCCAGGTGGCTTTGTGGATATCTTTACGCGGAAACCTGGTACTCGCAACGACCAAGTTTTTCGATGCTGCCAATTCGATGACTCGTAGTCCATTGTCATTAGTGTTCTCATGCAAACTATGGGAACCTGTGTAATGCCTGAAAACCGGCTCCCGACCTACTTTTGCATTCAAATCCCTAAGAACGATTTTCACATCGTATCTTGGGCATGCATTGAGGGCCCGTTCGACGTTCTCATAGTATTCTTCTTTTTCGTCATCAGGGGACTGCTCTGTGGGTCCGTGAACGTTTATGAGGCTTGTGTTCTTAAACTTGCCTCGCACGCGAAGAGTGCATAGCCTTTCATTTATTGCATTAAAGCCGATGATGGCAGGCTTCAGTTTTTGGCTGACTAGAAAGCCTACACCGAGCACATGGTGTTTTGCGTGACAGCTGTAATAAATGTCATACTCTTTTCTTTGAAAAACACCACTCCCACCACTTTAAATACATAGTCGTTCCAATTAAGAGCTGAAATAATTCGGTAATTAATCATTTCTTGGCTTCGATGATGTTGGTACTCGTATTTCCCTTTGATGACAAGATGAAGCGTTTGGTACTGAATTGTACTAACCCCATCTTTTAAAAATCGGAATTCAATAAGTTGAACATACTCTACTATTTGATAATAGGATTCGAAAACGCTGGTCAAATGTGTTTGAATAGATATGAGGGGCTCAATCTGCTGTCGTTCCCAAATGAATGAACTGAGTGGTAAATAATAGATACGAGTTCATTTACAGAAATGAGGTGTGACTTCATTTCCGATCGGTTAAAATAGACGGGTATATCATATGTGGTCGCGCTCATAATTAAATAAAACGTATTCGACAACAAGATAAATGACTGGTAGAGAACGAGCAGAAAATCGCGGAAAAATGGAAGTTTGTGTTATGGAACAACATGAGGAAGGAGTTGATGGGCCGTCCTCATCAAGAAGCATCGATTTCTATCTATTCGACTCAGCAGTTCAATTGGACAGATGAAAGGGATTCCGTAGCGGGGTAATTAGATATTGTAGCGAGCTAGGGTTCGCTGGATTAATTATTTTTAATAAATAAGAGCCGTTAAATCGATTTTCAATTAATGTAACACTTTATTAGTCGGTTACTTTTACTGTACACAACGATTTCTTGACTTATCGCTTCCGTACTTATCGCGTCTTTTACTGCTTACTTCTTACTTATCTTCCCGATCTGCGTGCGAGGTATTTATACCGTTTTTCCACATTCTGATTCGGTGTTTCATGTCCGTCCGTTCCATAGCCTCGAATTTTCTATTGCTCATAGTCTCCAGATTTCCAGTACTTTCTAGAATATTCTAGTACTTTGTTTCGGACTTTCTCGAATATTCCAGTACTGATTGTCATATGCGTCACACTACCCTCCGCCTAGATTAGTTCGTCCCGAACTAAGTTCACTGGTCTCCTGGGTTAACAAAAAGTCGCCAGTCGGTCACGATGTACCACTTTCACCTTGGAGTTCGGTCTTCGCTGAATCCTATAGACAACGTCGTTAATTCTTGTGAAAATCTTATACGGTCCTTCCCAATGTTGCTGCAACTTCGGAGACCTTCCTTTTTGCCGATGAGGGTTATAAAGCCACACGTTATCGCCTGCATTAAATCCGGATGCGTTGGCTCGAACGTCGTACCTTGTTTTCATCCTGTCACTTGATACCTTGATTTGCTTTTGAACCAGATGATGAATCTCATCGAGGCGATTTCTCCATTCGGCTATGTAGTTTTCGGTCATATCTATGGCGTCTGGAGGTATCCCGAATCGCAGATCGGCTGGTAATCGCATCTCTCGTCCAAATATAATTCTTGCCGGAGAATGGCCTGTCGTATCGTGATTAGCCGATCTATAACTCATGAGAGTTTTGTCCCAATCTCGTTGGTGATCACTAACGACCTTCGATAAATGCTCTTTTATTGTTCGGTTGAACCTTTCGACCATTCCGCCTGACTGCAGATGTAAGGATGTGGTCCTGGTTTTCCTTACGCCCAGTGGCGCACAGATGCCTTGAAATATCTGTGATTCGAAATTTCGGCCTTGATCGGAATGAAGCTCACAGAGAACTCCATATCTGCTGATCCAATTATTGATAAGCTGCTCAGTGACGGTTGTTGCTTCTTGGTTTGAAATTGGAAGGACTTCCACCCACTTGCTGAAGTAATCCATGATGACCAACATGTATTTGTTGTTGTCGTTTGTTTTTGGGAATGGTCCTGAGATATCAATCGCAATTCGCTCGAAAGGGGCACCCACGTTGTACTGCTTCATAGCACTCCTTGGTTTTGCTGTTGGTCCTTTGGTCGCAGTGCAAGTTGTGCACTTCCTACACCAAGACTCGACGTCATCTCCCATTTGAAGCCAATAGAAGCGAGATCGTAATTTGGAAAGTGTCTTATTAACTCCCAGGTGTCCACCGGAGGCCCCGTCCTGTTTTTCTGCTAGTACATCCTTCACTTTTGATGGTGGGACTAGAATCTCCATTCGATGGGATTTTCCCTCCCCGGCTTCCCATTTACGCTTTAGAATTCCATCTTCCACCAGCAAGGAATTCCATTGTGCCCAAGATGCCGCTCGTTCTTTTCTTTGTGTTCCAGGATTAGCGACATATCTTCATCCTGAAGTTGAGCTGCGCGTATAGCATCACTCGTCCACCCATCTAGTACTTCTACATGTACCTTTCGGAGGTCGTATGCCTTTTGTTTTAAACGATCAATTTCTACTTCCGAATCCTGAAGGCGACGCTTTAGGGTTAAAAATTTCAGCGTGCCTCTCTGCTAGATCAGTTCATAAGCGATTGTTTTTCTCAATGACCTTTTCTCGGCTGGTCTCAAGAGCAATTATCTGTTGATGCAAGGATTTACATTCGGTCATGGTGCTGTCCAAGTCTGGATCACGCTGATGGCTTCTCTTGTGATTAGCGCATGAACAACAATTCTCAATTGATGTTTCATTCATTCGTCGGCGTTTCCTACAGCCAACAGAGATGTGGCCGACTTCGCCGCATGTCCAATACTTCATATCAGGTCTCGGGGTTCTCCGTTGTACATGCCCGATTCTTTGGCAAGGACATTCCTGGACGAACATTTCTCGGACTCTATATGTACTCTTGGTAGCCAGTTTAGCAGATTCATATACCAATGCGAACGCCAGTATTTCATTAGTCGTCTTCTTTCCTGCCAAACGAACGACTTGTTGCAAGTCCCGATCTTGGAGTGCATTTATGAATGCATCCATTGCTACCTCGTTCATAAATTCCGTAGTTATATTTTAATAAGACAAGTTTGCCAATGCTCAATGTCTGCCTGCAACTGTTGAAGATTTTCTCCAGGTTTCTGCGTTCTGCTCCGCAGTTGCATGCTGTAGACCTACTGCATGTGGTTGTCGCCATACCTAGCTTCAAGGCCGTCTCTTACCGCTTGGAAATCTGTTTGCTTCTCTGCTGGTATGGTTTGTAGCAATTCTGCAGCCGCCACGCGGAGTGACAAAATTAGTGATGTTGACTTTTGCTCATGCGACCACTTATTATAATTGGCCGCGGTGTCAAACTGACGTATAAATACGGAGAAGGGTCCCGTTCCATCGAAGGTTGGCGGTTGCATCCTTGTATCTTTGTAGTCATGTTGATTGCTAGGCGATGTCTTATTTCTCTCAACACACTCGTCTCTTTTCGATTCGCCTTATTTCATCGGTGACTTTCTTAAATTCAGCTTTGTTTTTTAGATCCAGACTTTCTACTTCGTTTCGAATTTCTTCCTTAAAGTGTTGAAGATTACATTTCATCCACTGCGTTTGGGCATCCAACTTTGCATTAACATCTGCAGTTTGCGCGTCCAATTTTGAGTTAATATCTGTAGCTTGCGCGTCCAATTTTGTCATCATCATCCTGAGCATCTCCGAAATGTCCAGATGTGGCGAACTCTTCTCCGTTACATTGGCACCATCTTGACTCGGTGTTTCTTCTCCATCCGGACAGTCTGGCCCAATCGTAAAAACAGATGTGTCGACACCAATACCCTCTTCCTCCATTGCTGCTTCAAGACGCTGTCGAAGAATTTGCCTCTGTCCTCTGCTATCCAGATTCGGGTCCTGAAGTTCCTTCTTCAACTCAGGAACGCGAAGATCCTCCGAATGTCGATCTGACATCGTCACAATACACCTTCACAGACTTATTTACTTCACAAATAATTAATCCCACTTCTGAGACCAATTGTAGCGAGCTTACGGTTCGCTGGATTAATTATTTTTAATAAATAAGAACCGTTAAATCGATTTTCAATTAATATAATCCTTTATTCGTCCGTTAATAATAACCGTTACTTTTACTGTGCATTTAACGATTTCTTGACATCGCTTCCGTACTTATCGCTTCTTTTACTGCTTACTTCTTACTTCTTTGACTGCGTGCGACGTCTTTATACCGTTTCCTCATTCTGATTCGGCGTTTCGTTTCTGTTCGTTCCATAACCTCGAATTTTCTACTGTTCATAGTCTCCAGTTTTCCAGTACTTTCTAGAATATTCTAGTATTTTGTTTTGGACTTTCTAGAATATTCTAGTACTGATTGTCATATGCGTCACAATACATTCCCACAGACCGTGACGTCGAGCAATTTCAAACTTTCCCCAGCCTCGAGGGCCCGGCTATTCATCATCAGCTGTGGAACCGATGATCCACCTTTCTTTGTGAATGTTGTATATTGTGTCTTCTCTGCTTTGAAGTCGACGAGATTGGCCCTTCCCCACTGCAGGACCCTATCTAGATCCCGATTCAGAGAGTCAATCTGTCTACATCTCAGCTGATGCGACGCAGATGCACCAATCGGCCGAACACTCGAAAATGAGGAAACAAGCGTACTCTCAACCGCAAAACTGAACACTTTGTCATCCGTTGTCTCCAACAAATCATTTATGTGAAGCAAAAACAAGGTTGGAGCCAAAATAGAACCTTGGGGCACCCCCGAATTAATAGGATACAGATCCGAACACTCGTCGTTCACAACAACCCGGATCGATCGATTCTCGAGGAAGCTCCTCGTCCAGTCGCAAAGCTGTTGGGAAAGTCCATATGAACGAAGTTTGCTCAGCAATGCCCCGTGCCAGACGCGGTCAAAACCCTTGGAGATATCTAATGCGACCGCCCTTGACTCGCCGTGCCGTTCAATCGTAGATGTCCATATATCGGTTATAAGTGTGAAAAGGTCTCCCGTGGACCGCCTGCCACGGAATCCGTATTGACGATCATTCAGAAGTCCGTTGCACTCCAAATACGTAACTAACTCTGTATTGATGACTTTTTCCATTACCTTAGATAAAATAGACAGTAATGCTATCGGACGGTAATTTTGTGGGAGACACTTTTTTCCCGTCTTTGGGATTGGCTGAACTCGAGCGATTTTCCAGCAGGCAGGAAAGGTCCTCCGTGCATAAGATAAGCGGAAGAGTCTGCCAAGAACCGGCGATAGTTCTGGAGCACAGTTCTTAAGGACTATTGCTGGTATTCCGTCCGGGCCGGTTGCCTTCCTACAATCCAGTTCACGTAGAATGCGCTGAATAGTGCGCGGACGAAATCTCACATCCCGCATGGAAGACTCTACCGGCGAGATCACGGGTGGCTCCAAAAGGCCGGGATCGAGGTTTGAATTCGCCGAAAATAAATTCGCGAACACATTAGCTTTATCCTTTGAATTCGTGACTAACGTCCCGCTGCCCGTCACCAACGGAGGGAAAGAGGAGGATGCGAAGTTACTGCTGACAGCTTTTGCGATTCACCAGAAGGAGCGCGAACCAGTTGCGCATCGAAGGAGCGTATTGATCACCCTGTCGTTGTGAGCCTTCTTCGCGGTATCAATCGCCTGGTTGCACACGTTTCTGATTCTAACAAAATTCGTTCTGCTAACATCGGTGGGATTGGAGAGCCATTGCTTAAAAGCTCTATTTTTTTTTCCGCTGTAATCAGCTCGCATTTTTTATCAAACCAAGGTTTATCAGACGGAGTTCGTTTGATGGAATGTGGAACATACATCTCCATCCCCAGAAGAATAATCTCTGATACCGACTCCGCGAAAGCGTTAACATCGGAGTTTCCGAAGCACACCTTTGACCATGGAAAGGATGCGAAGAAATCTCGCAAATCGTCCCAGTTAGCAGCCCCATACACCCATACACGGCGAAGTTGCCTAGGCCGGTTATTCGTTTGATATGCAAGTGCTTGCGCGACAGATACCAAGCAGTGATCTGAGTTTCCCAATGGCGCAGAAACCTCTACAGTATAAATACTTGGTTCGGATGTAAAAAACAGATCCAGGGTGTTCGCATAATCGCCTCGGGCATCCGGCATTCGCGTTGGCTCCCCCGCGAGTTGAGTCAAGTTGTGGCTTACAGGCAACATCTCCGCCAGCCTCCCAGCCTCGTCGGTTCTGTTAGAATGTAACAACCTGCCGGAATTGTGCACATTAAACAACGCATTTTCTTTCACCTTTAACCTTGCAGTTGCAAGAATTTGAAAACACATGAGCGACTAAGTGTATGCGAAAGCTCTTTAGTAACGCAGCTGTATGTTAAATACTTTCTCGAATTGCAACGTTTTCCCGTGAAGAGTTTCATATATAAGCCTGTATATAGTTCTGTGGGGAAGAAGTATGTACCAACATGGGTACTCCGTTCCCTTCCTCCTCCAACATCCACTTACTGTCACCCATTGCGCCGCCGTAAACTAACCGCAGGAAACAATCACCATAGCAGAAAAGCAAACATCACACACTGGATAAATGAAACACACTATTTTTGTAATTTATTTTCTTTTATTACGTGGTTCGATAATGATATGTTTAAAATGTCATTATGGTTATTGTTTATCATTCAATTTTACGTGAATATATTTATATTAACACTTCGTACATTGACGGCCGTTTCTAACTTAACAACGATTACAAATTAACTGGACCACAGCACACACGAATGGTATCGGAAAATGCCTTCAACTTTACTTTATCTGCCATTTTCCAAAAAGGATTTCGTTTAGAAAATTAAAGAACTCGACTCTAACCCGACACAACTAATGGTTTCTACACCCTCGGGGGTAGGCTCACCCCCGGGCGTACGTTGGTGTATCTGAAACGCGACCGACCTCTTAAGTGGTTGAATTACGACTCACCGATATCCTCTCCAATAAGGATATCGTTTTTACCTACCACCAGAGAAACGTAAAGTCTCTCTTGGTGGTATAGGAAACCAGATCTTGTAATAAAGGTCTTGGTGGTATGTGTGCGATCGTTCAGATCGATGCTATTCACACGTGCTCGACAGCAGTGGAACAACGAAACAGGTAGGCGGCAAAGACAAAGGCGACTCATGATCTATGTCTATGCTGTGCAACGTCGCTATGACGGACGTTGGTAAAAAGGTGTTAATGGGATGCGATACTTTATACAATGGAAATTGTATATCGTATCCTGGGTCGGCGGCAGAAACGGTTCCCTTGCATGATTTTGTATGTGTCGGGTCATTCGTTTTGTGGCGACGAACAAAATTGAATATTGTTTGTCTATTGATGGTGAATCGCCGGTCGGCTTGCTGCAGCTGTAAAAACAAGCCGCCCGACGTTGCATTTCAGTTGATAACAATGGGTGCCGAATGTTGTGTATTTATGGTGCATATGCACATTGAGGAACTATTTTTAGAAATTTTATCTAGCACGTTGAAAGCATCAAATGTCCTTGTAAAAGGAAATGTTTCAGATTTGGGAAATTGAAATCTGCCTGGGATTCTTGAATAGGTAGAAAGAAATTCTTCTCGACGACGGAGCTCGATAACGGTAGCTGCGACCTCGACCGAACGGCAACTTGTGAGGAGGTGCCGGCCAGTCGCGCTTGATTAAAGGTGGGCGACTTAACTTAGGGGGCTCCCTTTAGTTGCCGCTAAAGGTAAGCCGTGGTGGATAAGGATTGTGGTACCTGGATGAGGTGTTCCACGATGTTGTCTCAGTCCGGTGGTATCGGTTTGCTTTGCCGACCGGTATAGCTGAGGCATTTGGAAGACGTCCAGGGATCTAAGAAGGGAGGTCCTGAAGTCTATATAAGGAGGTGGCGCCTGGCGTCCTGCTGTGGAGATGATACGCGTAGTAGCTGTGGTTACAAGAGGAGCCGAGACTGTGGAAGAAAGGGTGTCGCTTGGAGGTGGGCGGAGTCGCGTGAAGTCCGCGCTTAGTGGGCATGTGCGCCAATATGGAGAGAAAAGGCCTAAAAAGGTGGGTTAAAATAGAGGGCGTTATATGCCTAATATTTAAAGAAGGCCAGAGGGGGTCAACATGTGTCGAGCAGGGGCAGGCAGAGTCGCATAAAACTGCCTTTGGCGGGCTTGAGCGCCAATAATTGAGGAATGGCCTAAAAGGGTGGGTAGCGGTGGGTTTTGCCTGTACCTAAAGAAGGCCAGAAAGGGTTGAAATGCTACGAGCGAGACGAAACCAGACGCCCTATTGATTATGTGCTACGCGGAGTAGCTATTGTTACATAAGGAGCCGGTTTGAAGGGGTTAAATTGAGAGGGTTACGAAGAGACGAGAAGCTGAGCTGGGTCGCGTAATGTCGAGTCGAAAAGAATAGAGTGGAGTCGCGAGAAGGTGAATGGAGTCAAAAGGTTAGTCGTGTCAAAAGATTTGAATGTGTCACGGGGAGTCAAGTGGAGTTGAGTGTGGGCGCCGTGTAGCCGAAAAACGTCGAGAAGGAGGAGTCGAATAAATGGAGTTGTGTGTAGTCGAAAAGTGTCGGGTGAATCTGTACCCAGAAGGGGTTTACAATAATTATTTTTTTGATCGTGGCTGGGTCGCGTGGAGTCAGTTGGTGATGGGCATTATTGTGCCAATATTTTGGAAAGACTGTATAGATGGAGTCTAAAAAGAGTCGCGTAATGTTGAGTCGAAAAGAAGTCGAGAGAAGTTGAGCAGTGGGTTTGATTTCCTGTGTTGCAGTTTCCACCAGTATATTTGCATCGTACTTTTCGTTTCTGGGCGTCTATTGTTGTCAGTGTTTTTGGTGATCGTGATTGTTATTTTCGGCCGACTTTCTAACAATCGCGAAATTGTATCGGTGGAACGACTATGATGGAGGAAGAAGGGAATCTCGTGCCATTGATAGGCACAATACTTCCCCCCACAGTTCTCTAAGGAAAAGCGAACCTATAGCGCTGGGTCAACACCTTGAAATGCTAATAAATACAATAAGTTGTAAAATTATTATACGCCATGTTGGTAAATAAAATAAGCAAACATCTGCAACAGGGTGGTACATTAAAACCTATACTAAGATTTTACACCATATATGATAAGCAAATTTGTGTAAATACCGAGTTCTATTGTCCACCGATTATTTCACTCTCCTTCGCTAATTTAACTTAAACTTTGTGTTATCTGTTATAAATATATAAATATCAGTATATGAGGAATAGAAAAACTTTGGAATAACGACGAACAAAAATTCTGTGTTCCAAAAATAATTAGAGAATTGATCAACAATTTATTATATTGTTTATTACAATTTCACCTCACAATATATTATAGTAAAAATATCTAATCAAATTGGGGCTGTAAGTGAGATGCGTAAGATTGCAAAGTTTGATTCATGTCAAGATACAAATAATTATTTCAATTGATGGAAAGTTTGTTCAGATTTGTTGGGAAATCTTACCCAATTTTTATTATACGTCTTTTCTAGTTTTTTGTGTATAAAATGGGGAATTCAATTTGGTATATGGAATGCAATATACCACTCTTAGTGTATCAAACTCCAAATACTTGACGCAACTTTACCTGTACGCCAAAACTCAGAATCGTATGGTTGTTACAAATTTATATTCTGTAGCTTTACAATCAGTTTTCTTTTTTCTTTTTCTTTATTTCGAAACTGCACACAATAACTGAACTTGCCAGTGGTATTGCGTTTTAATAAACCTACATTCTAACTTGGAACTTCCCGGCCTTGGTTATGTACTTGACGCCCTTGAAGGGCTTGTATTTCTCATTATACATGTCCAGACGGTTGACCTTAAGTCCCGATACAGCTAGTTGTGATATTGAAAACTGAACGTTAATTGATGGATTAGAATCGATGTTCGGGCTTCCGGCTGCTATTGAAACCTGAATGTAAATTCAAATGTTAGTTGTTTTGCGATTGCAATACGAAAACCTACTCACCGTCCCTCGTATATTTGGTAACTTCGTGACATCGATTTTACCGACATCCCAGTGTAATACTTTAGACACTGAATCAAAAGTGTACTTCCCCTGGTTGGGAGTCAAAATGCAATTTAGAACACACTTTGGCATAGAAATCTCAAGTTTGACCTTATCTACCGTCCGACCGAGGGTAGTCTTTGGTCCAACAGTCAAATCTAAACGCCCTTGCTCTCCCGTCTTGATCGAAAAATTGTGTCGAATATAAATGGGAATGGCTACCACACTCTGGGAGCTGATGTGATATGACATAAGGCGAAAGTTTCCATCAGGAGGAATAAACGATAAAATTCTTTCCGATTCCCATCGCTTAAAACGGACACATGGATGGAAGGAAACGTCATCAAATAATCGTGGATTCATAAACGAGAGGGTTAAATCTGGCATTCCGGAAAGTTTGATACAACAGTCAATCTGTAGAAGTTTTCAATAGTATCGCAGTTTTAGTATCGAATTTTTAAATTTAATGGCCACTTACATATCCTTGAATCTCTGCAAAAACAGTCGATCCAGACTTATCAATAATTGCGTCCACTTCTTCAATAACGTCGAAGTAAGATTCATTGTTTGTGTATCGTACTCCACTTCTCCGCCAAGGAATTGCCGATAACTGCCCAGATGGCAGAACTCCGCTCACACTAAAAAAGGCAAAAGGATACGAATATTTATAGTTATTGTTATGTAATTCATCTTATAAAATTAAAATATAAACATTTAATCTCTTACAGTATACCTCTAACTTTTTGCGAGTGATTGTTTAATATCCGGTCTTAACAGTTCAGTTGAGTCAATATCTTGTGAGTTCTTAGGTTCTGCAGCTTGCAGAATTGTACAGGATCAAAAAGTAAATTTGTTGCCAAATCATCACAATGACGTAAGCACATCAGTTGAACCTTGACGTTTTTTTTTCTTCTTTTATTACACTTCCCTCACTAACCTATGTCAACAAATAACTGTTGCAGTTCCTTTTGAACAGCTACAGGTTGTAACGCTCCGGGAATACTCGCGTGGGAAGGGAGTTCCACAGCTTCATTGCTCTGTTACGGAACGTGTTCTGATGCAGGGATGTTCGCGTCATCGGGAGATGAACCGCAAACTGGTGCAATCCGTCGGATTGTCTTGTGGAGCACATATAAGCCCAATTGCGTGGAACAATACCGCGAATCTCCGAAGAACAGTACCCGTGATAATATCTGTAAAATAGACAGAGGTCGGTTACGCGCCTTCGATGTGATAGCGACTGTAGTCCCGACGTCAGCGCAGAGTCTCCGACCAGGCGGCTCGCTCGTTTCTGTATGCTCTCAAGTAGGTCGAGGGTATGTTTAGAAACAGAGCTCTAAACGTGAGAGCAATATTCGACCGCGGGTCTAATTTGGGATTTATATAGGAGAAGAAGTTGAGGCGGAGTAAAATATTTCTTGGCTCTAAAAAGATAGCTGTTTTCCTGAGGCCGACCTGGCGATGCTCGACACGTGTTTATACCACGATACATTCCCACAGACCGTGACGCCGAACAATTTCATGCTTTCCACCGATTCGAGGGCCTGGCCATCCATCATCAGCTGTGGAACCGACGATCCACTTTTCTTTGTCAATGTTGTATACTGTGCCTTCGTTGCATTGAAGTAGACGAGATTGGCCGTTCCCCACTGCAGGACACTACCCAGAGTCCGATTCAGAGAGTCGATCTGGCTACATCTCAGCTGGTGCGACGTTGATGTGTAGTAGTTTGTTCAGGGAGCATGTCTCCTAGTCCTTAAAAGGAGAACGGATCTCTTAGACCGCTCCTGAAAAACGTCCTACTGAGGTCGTCGCCGTGCTTCATCGGAGCCTGAAGGAAGAGCATAAAATGGCTTTATTTAACTAAACTCTTTTCATCTATTTTATAAGGTTGTTCTCCTGGGGCACTTCCTCCAGGGACAATGAACGATAATCTACTGCGGCCGCGAGATCGCTCTACTGTTCCTTTATAAAGGGAAACAAATCGAGATTTGTATCTCGAAAATGCACGATACCATACCAAATCCCGATTTGGTACACTGAGTGAGATGCTCAATGTCTATTTAAGATAAGAATTCAGTTTTCCGAATTCTCATGAAACTATTGTACATATGAGGCTATGTAATGGAATTTGGGTTTTGTTTGTTTAATTTATGAGAGATTTTACCAGATTGAGATAATGTATTTCTGGAATTTGAATTTAGATTATCCCGTGGGGCAAATGCAGAACGATAAACGAATATTTGATTCGTTTATTGCGAATTTTGATTTAAGTTAGGATTTTTGATTAAATGATGCCGTGGGGGCAAATGCTAAGCGATAAATGGATGTTTGATTCGTTTATTGCAATTTTTGGATTTAGTTTGGGTTTTTTAGGATTTCGGTTAGATTTAAGGTTTTAGTGTAGGACTACTGGGATTAGGATGTATGAATGGGGGAAAAAAGTGGTAGGGCTTTTTAGAGCACTAAAGATGCACTAATCGGCCGATCCTCGGAAAAGAGGAAACAAGCGTACTATCATCCGCAAAACTGAACACTTTGTTATCCGTTGTCTCCAACAAATCATTTATGTGACGCAAAAACAAGGTTGGAGCCAGAATAGAACCTTGAGGCACCCCCGAGTTAACAGGATACAGATCCGAACACTCGCAGTCCGCAACAACCCGGATCGATCGATTTTCAAGGAAGCTCTTCGTCCAGTCGCAAAGCTGTTGGGAAAGTCCGTATGAACGAAGTTTGCTCAGCAATACCTCGTGCCAGACACGGTCAAAAGCCTTGGAGATATCCAATGCGACCACACTTGACTCACCATGCCGTTCAATCGCAGATGTCCATATATCGGTTACAAGTGTCAAAAGGTCTCCCGTGGACCGCCTGCCACGGAATCCGTATTGACGATCATTCAGAAGTCCGTTGCACTCCAAATACTTAACTAACTCTGTATTGATGACTTTTTCCATGACCATAGATAAAATAGACAGTAATGCTATCGGACGGTAATTTTGTGGGAGACAATTCTTTCCCGTTTTTGGGATTGGCTGAACTCGAGCTATTTTCCGACAGGCAGGTAATGTCCTCCGTGGAAGAAGAGTCTGCCAAGAACCGGCGATAGTTCTGGAGCACAGCTCTTAAGAACTATTGTCGGTATTCCGTCCAGGCCGGTTGCCTTCCTACAATCCAGTTCACGTAGAATGCGTTGAATAGGTCGCGGACGAAATCTCACATCCCGCATCGAAGACCGTACCGGCGAGATCACAGGTGGCTCCAAAAGGCCGGGATCGAGGTTTGAATTCGCGGAAAATAAATTCGCGAACACATTAGCTTTATCCTTTGAATTCGTGACTAACGTCCCGCTGCCCATCAACAACGGAGGGTAAGAGGAGGATGCGAAGTTACTGCTGACAGCTTTTGCGATTGACCAGAAGGAGCGCGAACCAGTTGGGCACCGAAGGAGCTTATTGATCACCCTGTCGTTGTGAGCCTTCTTCGTGGTATCAATCGCCTGGTTGCACGCGTTTCTGATTCTAACAAATTTCGTTCTGCTAACATCGGTGGGATTGGAGAGCCATTGCTTAAAAGCTCTATTTTTTGCCGCTGTAATCAACTCGCATTTTTTATCAAACCAAGGTTTATCAGACGAAGTTCGTTTGATGGAATGTGGAATATACATCTCCATCCCCAGAAGAATAATCTCTGATACCGACTCCACGCAAGCGCTAACATCGGATTTTCTGAAGCACACCTCGGACCATGGAAAGAATGCGAAGAAATCTCGCAAATCGTCCCAGTCAGCAGCCCCATACTTCCATACATGGCGAAGCTGCCTAGGCCGGTTATTCGCTTGATATGCAAGTGCTTGCGCGGCAGATGCCAAGCAGTGATCTGAGTTTCCCAATGGCGCAGAAACCTCACAAATACTCGGTTCGAATGTCAAAAACAGATCCAGGGTGTTCGCATAATCGCCTCGGGCATCCGGCATTCACGTTGGTTCCTCCACGAGTTGAGTCAAGTTGTAGCTTACAGCAAACATCTCCGCCAGCCTCCCAGCCTTGTCGGTTCTCACCTTGGGACCGACTACCACCTAAACCAACCTTTTCTCGAACCGGTCCAAGCTCCGAAAGATGGCCAGGGATTTCTCCCGATCATTTCACGGAGCCCAAAGCTTGATGGGGTGGTATTTCACCGGGCGACAGGGCGTTGGGACCCCGGCTACCACTCGGCCTTTAGTCGCCTCTTACGACAAGCCGCCCTAGCTGTGAGTATCTTCTAACGCCCTACTCACAGGGCACGAACAAAATATTCACGGCTCTTCATTCAGGTCCCAAAATGGAAACCAGAGGCAGAAAAAGAAAAACAACCTCACGATTCGACAAACTGCAAATCCGACTATCCAAGAACAAGCCGTTTTTTTCTTCAACGGAATTAAAAAATGACTTAAACGCACCTTGTACGAGTCGAACAATTAGAAACAGACTAATAGAAGCGGGCCTTCCTGGAAGAAGTCGCAGAAAAGTTCCGTACTTGAGCCAGAAAAATATAAAGCAGAGTGTTGAACATCTAATGTTCTACATTAGTGTACATCCGATGCGCACACCGGCGACAATGAAATTGGTTGAACTTGACGAACATCCACCATTTTGCATTTCGTCAAGTTGCAAAGGCTCCCTGATGATGTACGTGCACATCATCACTCTCTATTAACTAGCCGCTTCAGGGCACGCCCGTCTAACCACGTGGTATCCTCCCAACGTCTCTACTACTCTACAACAGGTTAAGGGCCCAGGCATTCACCAGAGCACTGCGAAATAGAGTCACGGTTGGATAAACGCGTGGAAAACCTACAAACAACACAGGAAAGCTAAATGCTCGTCTATCAACAAAATGGCGCCCTCCACAGCGAGCATCGAACAACTGCGGAACGATAATTTCGACACTTGGAAGCTGCAGATAGAGGCGATCCTAGTAAAGAACGACGCATGGGGCTATGTGACTGGAGAAATCGTGAAACCTGAATCGACGGAGACGCGCACAGGCGTGGTCGAGCAGTGGAAAACAGGAGACAGGAAGGCTAAGGCAGAAATTATACTAGCGATCGGACCATCTGAAGTCGAGATCGTTAAAGGGGGTGAAACTTCCCGAGAAGTATGGGAGAAACTCATCTCCGTGTACGAGTCAAAAGGTCCGGCCAGGAAAGCCAGTCTACTGGAGAGACTGACGCTTCATCGAATGAGCGATCACGACGACGTGCGAACACACTTAAGTGACTTCTTTGACACCGTCGATAAATTGAACGACATGGTAATCGAAATCAACGACGATCTGCTAAGTATAGTCTCTCCCCGAAGTTCGAGAACTTCAGATGCGCCATAGAATCCCGAGAGGAGTTACCTTCACCGGAGGCGCTACGAATCAAGATAATCGAGGAAAGCGACGCCTGGCGCACCAACGAACGATATGAAGCCGAAGGCGCGATGGCCGTCAAACAACTCGACACGAGGACGGAGAATAAACGCCATGGACACAATCACCCCGGAAACCGACAAAAGCCTTCCTACAAATGCTACCATTGCGGAAAAGCCAGGCACAAGGTCGCCGAGTGCCGCACTCTCAACAGAAAAGGACCGGGATCTTCTAAAGATCGAGGAAAGGAAAACAAGACGTACAACTACGGTACAAGTGTACTACCTTACACCAACTTAGCGCAACACGGATTTCAGGCTTTTAAGTCGACTGTCAGTAAGGGGTGGTGCCTGGATAGCGGAAGCACATCCCACATGTCAAGTAACACCGAAGCATTCGAAGGATACAACGAAATTCATCCGATGAAACTCAACCTTGCCAACAGTGCCTCAACCGACATCACCGGACGAGGCGACATAAACATCATCACCCAGTACAAAGGGAAATATCGAAACGTAAAAGTGGATAACGTTCTACACGTTTCCGATCTGCGGGCGAATCTAGTGTCTGTGAGCAAAATGGCTGACAGAGGATTCACAATCACTTTCGATAATAAAGGAGCGAAAGTAACGAACTCACAACGGGAGGTCATCTTCGAAGCTGTAAGGAAAAAGGACCTGTACTTCGTTCCAGCAAGCCTGAAAGAAACCCACGCAGCCGCCGCTACAACTGCCCCGGATGTATCACTACTGGAAATCTGGCACCGGAGAGTGGGTCACTTGAATATTAAGGATTTAACTTCGAGCCACAGAAACGGGACTATACGAGGAATGTTTTTCAGGCACCCCACACAAGACATGAAGTGCGATATTTACGCTCTCGGAAAAACAACGAGGCTTCCATTCCCGAAGGAGTTAGCGCGAAAAACCGGCATATTGGACCTGGTTCACACCGACACTTGCGGGCCAATGAGCATTCGGCGTGTCGAATACTTTGTCACGTTCATCGACGATTGTTCTAGGTGGTGCACAGTGGAAATTATCAAAAGCAAGGGCGAGGTTTTAAACGCCTTCAGAGATTTTAAAGCGTTTGCCGAAAAACAGACTGGAAGGAAGATCAAAAGCTTACAGTCTGACAACGGGACCGAGTACATCAACAACGAATTCAATACCTTCTTAAGGAAAAACGGCATCCACCACATGCTATCAGTGACTCACGCAAAACGGAGTAGCCGAAAGAAAAAACCAGACCCTGGTGGATATGGATAGATGCCTCCTCATACAAGCAAATCTGGACACAAGATTTTGGGGAGAAGCAGTCAACACAGCAAACCACATCAGAAACAGATGTCCGACCAACACACTCAACAGAAGAACCCCATACGAAGTGTGGACTGGAAGCGCTCCGAACGTAGGCCATTTTCGTGAATTTGGATGCGTTGTCTACTCGCTAGAACAAGGACCAAGGAAAGGTAAATTCAGCCCCAGGTCCAAAAAGGGGATTTTCGTCGGCTACGCTGACAAATCGAAAGCGTACAGGATTTGGCTCCCCGACGAACGAAGAATCGAAATTGCGAGGGACGTGAAGTTCTTCGAAAAACATAACGACCTCCAACGATTTTCGCCCAACAAACAACAAATCTGATACTGAAAGTGCCACGGTCGAATTCATCACATCGGATACAACACATAACGCAACCATGGCGAGAGATGAACAACTCGAAGTAACAAGAAATGAAGCAATCGGGCAACCAACAACCCCAACCAGCAGATCTGACACAATCATCACAAGAAGAGGACCAGGAAGACCACAGATAGAAAGGACTGGACTCAGGGGAAGACCTCGACAACTATTTCAAGAATGCGACATCACTTCGGAGACCGCGTGAGCAGCCGAAGTTCCTATAAAAGAAGCAACAAGCGGTCCAGACACCGAGGAGTGGATAAATGCCATGGCGCAAGAAATCGAGGCCATCATCAGAACCGACACTTGGACTCAGTAGATCGGCCGAGACAAGACAAAGTCATCGGCAGCCGTTTTGTCTTGCAGAACAAATCGAATCCCGACGGCACGCTAGAACGAAGAAAGGCACGCATCGTTGCACGAGGATTCTCCCAGGTACCCGGAATTAACTACCACCAGCCGTTCGCTCCAGTTGCAAGAATGAACTCCATTCGAATTACGGCCGCCCTAGCCGCTCAACACAACATGAGCATCCGCCACCTTGACGTTGCAACGGCCTATCTAAACGGCGAGGTCGACGAGACAATTTACATGGAGATCCCCAAACACACCGACATTGCCCTGGAGAAATTAATTCAACCCGGAAAAAGCAGAGAAAACATTAAAGCAAAACAAATGCTAACGCAACTGCTAAAGGGGAATAAGGTATGCTTGCTAAACAGAGCTCTATACGGGCTTCGTCAAGCAGGACGACAGTGGCACACGAAGCTGAGCTGCGAGCTCAAACGCTTCGGTCTCAAGCAGTCTGTAGCGATTCCACCAAACCCCACGGTACACTTACCTTAAAAGCCCCCATAATCATCACCCAAGACGCATAAGTCTTCGCCAATGCCTTCGCATTCGGCACCTAAAAATGCTGCACGCATTTAAGAGATCAAATCTATGATCTTCAAGTCCCTGTAAAGAAAACTTACCTTCATGCATCCTCTTCGCTTACCACTGCTCCTTAAGATTTCTTTATTAGCTTACCAGGAATTCCCAATCAATTTCGGCATTTACGTCGCCAGTCAAATTTCCTTAGATGAATTCCGGTAAACAGAATAATTCGGTTTACATACAATGTAACCTTCATGACAGGGATCATAAATATTGCGCCATCTATTTTCCAACTTCGCCATGTGCACGATAAATGTCTTTATGTACACATTGGCTGGCGACCTTTTTCTCCCAGCAATAAAATTCCCCGACAATGTGCAAACCAAAGCAAATACGCATTCCGCGTCCCTTGGCATCAATTGAATTCAAAGCATAAACAATGCAAATATAGAATCCATTTCCCATAAACGGATTTCCCTGCATATACAAATGCTAGCAAGGGATTTGTTTCGTCCACCGACCAATTAGCACATTTCCACATCGTATCGTCGTCTCTTTGTTTAGCCGCACATGTTCCAACAAAGATCCCATTAGCAGCCGACGATTTCGGTTTTATTTGCTTTACCGAAATCCTATCCTAGGAATGCACTTTATGTCTTTCTTTGTTCTAGGCACACATACCACCATGATCACGATGAGCGAGTGAGCTCTGCACGGGCAAGATGTCAGGGAGTCGTATAACAACCATCCCAGGAGTCAGTCGGGTTACCTCCATCTCCGCCGTACCGTGCACACGGTACGGTGTTTTACACACGCCATTTTTATCGCCGCACTCGGTAATGTTGTATCGTTGTCCGTCGCTTGATTGGACCCCTCACAGTGTTCTGTAGCCTTTAATCAAATAACAGTATAATTCAGTGTGTCATGTGACTAGTGATTTTAATACATAGATATTACTTAACAATAAAAACCGCTGTTACTAAACTTTATGCTAAATGTTTTATTTTCCTCTTACGGGAGGTTGGATTACGAAGCTTCGTAAGTGTTTTGCTCTCCTGCGCTGCGGTTTCCTGTCGGTGTCTCTCGGAACAATTAGTGACGGTATGATGGAGAAGGAAGTAGAACTCGCACCCATGCCGGTGCCACGACTTCCTGCCAAGTCCACTGCCGATCTTTGCATATTCTTAGAAGGAAATGGAAAGGACATACTACTGGTCACCGTATACATGGACGACATTTTAGTTTCCTCACAAAGCATAGCAAAGATCGAGGAACTATCGAAGCAGCTTTCAAAAACAAACACAGAGGACTTCGGCGAAATAAGTATTGTCTTGGAATCGAATTTCATCGAGACAAGGAAGAACTGCGGATAACTCAAACCAAATACATATCCGAAGTCCTGGACCGTTTCAACATGAGCGACTCGAAGCCCGTGAGTACTCCTCTGGACAGCGGTACTATACTACAGAAAGGGAAGGAGGAACCCGACAGAAACCTACCGTTTCGAGAGTTAATTGGATCTCTCATGTACCTGGTAGTATGCACAAGACCAGATATAGCCTTTGCCGTGAGCAGGTTGAGCCAATTCAACAGCTGTTTCGACGAGCATCACTGGAAAGCCGACAAACGTGTCTTACGCTACCTGAAGTGCACAACGAACATTGAGTTATCCTATAAAACGAGCGGGAAATGTCTCACCCGATACGCCGATGTGGACTGGGCCAACTGCCTGGACGACAGGAGATCGTGCACTGGGTATGCCTTTACTCTTAACGGCACACCTGTCTCATGGGAATCGCGTAAACAAAGAACCACCCCGCTATCATCCACAGAAGCAGAGTATATGGCCATATCCGATGCGGCGAAAGAAGCCATACATCTACGAAGAGTGATTAGTCAACTGGGATTCGCCTTATCAGACAAGCTGAAGTTATTCAACGACAACAACGGTGCTCGGAAGCTGGCAGAGAATCCCGTATTCTACTCCAAACATATCGACGTCCGACATCATTTCATCCGTGAAGCACTAGACAGCGGAACACTCTCGGTCGAATACATGCCCACGGAACAAATGCCAACAGACATTCTCACTAAGGCCCTATCCAAACCGAAGCACGAGAGGTGTCTCGACCTCTTAAACCTGACGTAAATTTTTCGCATTGGTGCGTTCATCGAGGGGAAGTGTTGGACATCTAATGTTCTACATTAGTGTACATCCGATGCGCACACCGGCGACAATGAAATTGGTTGAACTTGACGAACATCCACCATTTTGCATTTCGTCAAGTTGCAAAGGCTTCCTGATGATGTACGTGCACATCATCACTCTCCTCTATTATCTAGCCGCTTCAGGGCACGTCCATCCACCCACATGATATTGTTACGGACCGACATTGAGTCCAGGTCCCCCTCCAGAAGGAAGTAGTATATCTGGGACATGTTTGTTCCGAAAAAGGGGCAATGCCAAATCCAGACACGACAGCTAGTGTCAGGGATTTACCCATTCCCAAAACGGTAAAGCACGTCCAATCGTTTCTAGGCTTGGCGAATTACTATCGAAAATTTGTTCAAAATTTTTCGAAGATAGTACGCCCCTTAACAAATTTGTTAAGGAAGGACGTCAAATTCACCTGGTCAGACAAATGCCAACAAGCATTTGATAACATAAAGGAGTTATTGGTCTCGCCGCCACTGTTAATCTATCCAGATTATACCAAACCCTTTAATCTGACCACGGATGCGAGCAACGAAGCACTGGGCGCCGGTAAGGTAAGGACCAGCCAGTCGCATATGCCAGTCGAACCTTGAATAAGGCGGAAAAGAACTACTCTATAATAGAAAAATAGTTACTAGCCATTGTTTGGGCGACTAAGAATTTCCGTTGTTATTTACAAGGGAGAAAATTTAATATATACACGGACCACAAACCGTTAAAGGGAGTATTCAACGTGAAAGACCCCACGTCACGTTTACTAAGGTTCAATCGCAAACTACTGGAGTACGACTACCAAATCGAATATAAACCCGGTAAATACAACACTAATGGGGATACCTTGAGTCGTATCCCGCAAATTTGTGATGAGACTCCCACACTACCAAGGTGCAATGTACTAACACGCGCCCAAGCTAAAAAGTTAAGGGCAAGCGAAGGAACTCAGGATAGTCCAAATGACGATAAGTCCTCTCTTAACGAGGATCCCATTCCGGCCTGCACGGAAAAAGGAATGGAGATAACCAATCCTGAAGACATTCAGTTCCTACTCCGGGAATACCATGATCCTCCTTTGGGTGGACACCAAGGAGTGAGTAAAACGTACCACAAAATACGTAGACATTTTTTGTGGAAGAACATGATGCGCGACATTAAACAATACATCAAAGTATGTAAAACATGTCAAACCATGAAATCTTCACCGAACATACGTATGCCCATGGTAATAACCGACATTGCAAAGAGGCCTTTCGACAAAGTATACTTAGATATAGTAGGTCCTCTTGATCGCACTCCAACCGGCAATCAATATATACTTACATTCCAAGACAACTTGTCGAAGTATATAGATTGCTACGCTCTCGCAGATGCGGAGGCAGAAACGGTGGCCACAGTCTTTTTCGACCAAATAATTGCTCGGTATGGTGTTCCGAAGCAACTGGTCACCGATCAGGGAAGCAATTTCCTAAGCAGTTTGTTTAAAAGCGTGTGCAAACTGCTCCGTATTAAAAAACTACAAACCCCAGCGTACCACCCACAATCGAATGGAGCCTTAGAAAGAGCCCATCGTCCACTCGTAGATTAGCTGCGAAGCATTGTGGATGGGAATTCCCAATCATGGGACCAGTACCTGAGAACGGCAACATTCGTATACAACACCAATGTACACGAAGGTACTAAGCTTACGCCAATGGACTGTCTATTTGGGTTTACCCCGGAGGTACCGACGAGCATAAAGCAACCTCCGGAACCGGTATACAACCATGACAGTTACCATAAGCTATTGAAGCCGACACCCGTAAAGCAACAGGGCGCTTGCACATTCTGCAGGGCCTCACACACCATTTACGCTTGCGAGGGCTTCCGGTCACTCACACCTGGCCGTCGGAAGTCCTTCGCACACTGACGGAAATTATGTGTCAATTGCTTGGGTCACCATCGCCTACGCGACTGCCACTCCAGCACGACGTGCCGCCGATGCCAACCGAGACAGCACACCCTGCTGCATGTCCGGTCTACCGCCATCGACGGGACAACATCACCGCCGCAAAGAGCCAAAAGATCCACCCCTGTGAGTAGGGCGTTAGAATATACTCACAGCTAGGCCAGCTTGTCGTAAGAGGCGACTAAAGGCCGAGTGGTAGCCGCGGTCCCAACGCCCTGTGCGCCCGGTGAAATACCACCCCATCAAGCTATAGGCTCCGTGAAATGGTTGGGAGAAATTCCTGGCCATCTTTCGGAGCTTGGCTGATGGACCGGTTCGGAAAAAGGTTGGTTAGGTGGTAGTCGGTCCCAAGGTGAGATACCACCCCGTCACGCTGTACATTCCGCGATACCGCCGAGAGAAATCTTCGACGGTGTTTCGGATGTGTGGCTGATGGCCCGGACTGACACGGGGATAAGTCATGATGGTGTCTTCTGATATAAAGAATTCCGGAAGTAAACTAGTCTCCCATTCGGATCTCCGGGGGGGACTATGTCAGGGGGAACATCATGCAGATATCATGATAAATAATGGAACTTTAAGAGGTTCGTCATCGCATAACCGGTCTCGCCCTCGGGGCTCGGCCCACGCTCGACTGGTGACGGCATTTTGTAACATCAGGGGCATCGGTTTCACCAATACCAATGTAAACGCCGTCCACCAATATTTACAAACGACGAAACCTGATATCCTTGCCCTAACTGAGACCCAGGTCGATTCGTCAACTGATTCGACATATCTTCGTTGCTCAGGATACGACTTACAATCGAGATTCCGTTTTAAGGGCGGAGTCTGCGTCTTCGCGCGGTCCAATCTGGCTTGCCAGAGGATGGAGGCGTTGGAACCCAATAATATGGACATCATATGGTTGAGGGTCGTGCTGGGGAATTCCGTAAAATTTCTTTGTTGTCTTTACCGCTCCCCGAATGACGATCGACCGGGGACATTTTTCGAACATCTTTCACATACCGTCGACTGGATACAGATCAATCACCCAGCTTCTGAAATTGTTGTCCTTGGTGATTTTAATGTGCATAATTCCGGCTGGTTGTTACATTCTAACAGAACCGACGAGGCTGGGAGGCTAGCGGAGATGTTTGCTGTAAGCCACAACTTGACTCAACTCGTGGGGGAGCCAACGCGGGTGCCGGATGCCCGGGACGATTATGCGAACACCCTGGATCTGTTTTTGACATCCGAACCGAGTATTTATACCGTAGAGGTTTCTGCGCCACTGGGAAACTCAGATCACTGCTTGGTATCTGTCGCGCAAGCACTTGCATACCAAGCAAGCAACCGGCCTAGGCAGCTTCGTCATGTATGGAAGTATGAGGCCGCTAACTGGGACGATTTGCGAGACTTCTTCGCATCCTTTCCGTGGTCCGAGGTGTGCTTCGGAAACTCCGATGTTAACGCATGCGCGGAGTCGGTATCAGAGATTATTCTTCTGGGGATGGAGATGTATATTCCACATTCCATCAAACGAAGTTCGTCTGATAAACCTTGGTTTGACAAAAAGTGCGAGCTGATTACAGCGGCAAAAAATAGAGCTTTTAAGCAATGGCGCTCCAATCCCACCGGTGTTAACAGAACGAATTTTGTCAGAATCAGAAACGCGTGCAACCAGGCGATTGATACCGCGAAGAAGGCTCACAACGACAAGGTGATCAATAAGCTCCTTCGGTGCCCAACTGGCTCGCGCTCCTTCTGGTCAATGGCAAGGGCTGTCAGCGGTAACTTCACATCCTCCTCTTTCCCTCCGTTGGTGACAGACAGCGGGACGTTAGTCACGAATTCAAAGGATAAAGCTAATGTGTTCGCGAATTTATTTTCGGCGAATTCAAACCTCGATCCCGGCCTTTTGGAGCCACCCGTGATCTCGCCGGTACAGTCTTCCATGCGGGATGTGAGATTTCGTCCGCGCACTATTCAGCGCATTCTACGTGAACTGGATTGTAGGAAGGCAACCGGCCCGGACGGAATACCAGCAATAGTCCTTAAGAACTGTGCTCCAGAACTATCGCCGGTTCTTGGCAGACTCTTCCGCTTATCTTATGCACGGAGGATCTTTCCTGCCTGCTGGAAAATCGCTCGAGTTCAGCCAATCCCAAAGACGGGAAAAAAGTGTCTCCCACAAAATTACTGTGCGATAGCATTACTCTCTATTTTATCTAAGGTGATGGAAAAAGTCATCAATGCTGAGTTGGTTAAGTATTTGGAGTGCAACGGACTCCTGAATGATCGTCAATACGGATTCCGTGGCAGGCGGTCCACGGGAGACCTTTTCACACTTATAACCGATATATGGACATCTACGATTGAACGGCACGGCGAGTCAAGGGCGGTCGCATTAGATATCTCCAAGGGTTTTGACCGCGTCTGGCACGGGGCATTGCTGAGCAAACTTCGTTCATATGGACTTTCCCAACAGCTTTGCGACTGGACGAGGAGCTTCCTCGAGAATCGATCGATCCGGGTTGTTGTGAACGACGAGTGTTCGGATCTGTATCCTATTAATTCGGGGGTGCCCCAAGGTTCTATTTTGGCTCCAACCTTGTTTTTGCTTCACATAAATGATTTGTTGGAGACAACGGATGACAAAGTGTTCAGTTTTGCGGTTGAGAGTACGCTTGTTTCCTCATTTTCGAGTGTTCGGCCGATTGGTGCATCTGCGTCGCATCAGCTGAGATGTAGACAGATTGACTCTCTGAATCGGGATCTAGATAGGGTCCTCCAGTGGGGAAGGGCCAATCTCGTCGACTTCAAAGCAGAGAAGACACAATATACAACATTCACAAAGAAAGGTGGATCATCGGTTCCACAGCTGATGATGAATGGCCGGGCCCTCGAGGCTGGGGAAAGTTTGAAATTGCTCGGCGTCACGGTCTGTGGGAATGTATCATGGCATAAACACGTGTCGAACATCGCCAGGTCAGCCTCAGTAAAACTGAGTTATCTTTTTAGAGCCAAGAAATATTTTACCCCGGCCCAGCTTCTCCTCCTATATAAATCGCAAATTAGACCCGCGCTCGAATATTGCTCTCATGTTTGGAGCTCAGCTCCTAAACATACCCTCGACCTACTTGAGAGCATACAGAGACGAGCGATCCGCCTGATCGGGGACTCGGCGCTGACGTCGGGACTACAGTCGCTATCACATCGAAGGCGCGTAGCCGACCTCTGTCTGTTTTACAGATATTATCACGGGTGCTGTTCTTCGGAGATTCGTGGTATTGTTCCGCGCAATTCGGCTTATATGCGCTCCACAAGACAATCCGACGGATCGCACCCGTTTGTGGTTCATCTCAGGACGGCGCGAACATCCCTACATCAGAACTCGTTCCGCTACAGAGCGGGGAAGCTGTGGAACTCCCTTCCCACGCGAGTGTTCCCGGAACGTTACAACCTGCAACTGTTCAAAAAGAACTGCAACAGTTATTTGATGGCATCTCGGGGCGCCCACTCGGCGCTATAGGTTCGCCTCTCCCGAGAGAAGTCTAATAAAAAAAAAAAAAAAAAAAAAAAAGAAGTACAAACTTCAACATACGTACGAAATAGCAAGACGTAACCTATTAACTTCCAAGAAGAAGTCGGAAGAGTACTACGACCGTAAGATACGCCCATTCACGTTCCATGTGGGCGACAAAGTTTTAATACGCAATGCTCAAAAGCAAGGAAAATTAGCTCCCATATGGAGGGGTCCCTACAAGGTAGTGCCAATAAATAGTCCGGTAAATAGCGTCGTTAAGGTAGGGAGAAGAAATGTGGTGGTGCACAATAATAGGCTAAAACCCTATTACGAATAGAGGAAGCCAAAAGCAGAAGAAACCACGACAAACAAGGGAAGAAAATACACCACAGACGGTGTAGGGATCAATGCTACAGTTTGATACTTTAGTAGTCAAGCTTCATTCCTCTTCTAAGAATGAAGCTATCACTATTTAAGGGGGGAAAGTATTGTTACGGACCGACATTGAGTCCAGGTCCCCCCAGAATCCACTAATCCCCCTTTGATTCCCCTCTTTACCTGTAAAAGGAAAATAACGCGCCAAGTAGCTAATTTGCATAAACTACTTTATGCAAATTCTACTTGGCGGAGAAATTAGTAAAAAAAATAAATAATAAAAAAAGACGTCAACGGAAATAAATTAAAAAATGACAATTCGCCGTAAACTTCCAAAATAGACAGAACGAATATTTCTTGGTAAAAAATAAAATATTCAATATCGCAACAAGCCTTACATTGGACAACAACCGCGCTGTTTTATTCTGAAAAAAGCGTAATAGAGGATGAGAAAGAAATACATATACATATTTATATCTAAAATTGGCAATTAGTTGCTAATGAGCACATAAAATCATATGATATTTGCATATCAAGGAATACAAGTGTATAAAGGAGAATCATACCATATTGCTCTAAATAATTGAAATCTAAATAAAAAATATATAATTAAGAATCAAAACTAAAAACCAAATATCGACGGAACAGCGATTGGAGCCAGCTGAACAGGGGAGCACGACGTTCAACGCCCCCTGCAACTTGTCGCAGACAAACAACAGCTGCAGCGACCGCTCAACGGTAAATATACAAGTAGGTCCATTTAAACTTACCCATAAATATATTAATAAATATCAAATATATTATTATTACAAATATATTATCTAATTGTAAGCCCTTGACAAATATAACAGTATCCTCCCAATGTCTCTACTACCCTACAACACACAGACTCTTTTTTGCCAAAAAAACATCCGCACCGTGCGAATTGGAATAACATCTTATGGTCGGATGAAACCAAGATTAATTTGTTTGGTTCCGATGGAAAAATGTACGTCGGATGACCAATGAATTCAGAATTCGATCCAAAGTATACGAAAAAGGCAGTGAAACATGGTGGAGGCAAATTAATGATTTGGGGGTGCTTTTCAGCATCTGGTGTTGGTCCAATTTTTCTTATAAAAGACCAAATGTGTGCTAATGATTATGTAGAAATCTTAAACACCGTTATGCTACCATTTTCTGAAGAGGACATGCCTATTAAATGGGAGTTTATGAAAGATGACCTCAAGCACACCTTAAAATTGGAATGATTTTTTCAAAACAGAGTCGATGTTATCGAGTGGCCATCGCAGTCCCCTGATCTTAACCCAATAGAACACCTATGCGGCATTCTTAAGCGCAAGATCGGAGACTGCAAAGCCAAAAATAAGGAAGAACTTTGGTCCAAAATAAAAAATGAATGGTACTCTATACCAGCCGCGACTTGTGCCAAACTAGTCAATTCCGTGGGACGAAGGTGCGAAGCACTCATTAAAAAGAAACGTACAACAACTAAGTATTAAAAGGATATGAAATACTTTTACTGTAAATTAATTCTTCACAAAACGCAAACAAAAAACTACATTGTTTCTATTGTGACGCATATAACAATCAGTTCTAGTGTGATGGGTGCAATCGTTAGGATGAAGGCTGCGTCCACCGAGATGGTAATGCAACAACTGTCCTTGGTTTGATTCAGTTCGATTACGCCAGCGATCGCGTATTTCAATTACTTGGTATTGGTACCAACAAGGCAAATAAACGAACAAAACGATTCGAGAAATTCACCCTTTTTATTTCAAAAGACTCCTAAATTAGTATTGATCGTTTAACTAGTTATAGAAAATAAGTGTTGTAAAATTTATAAATCCTTTTGTCTCCTTCTGGTGGCGGTTGTACACGCGTTGGTGGTTGAGTGCAGACTGACTCATTGGGCATAACTGCCAATTCAAAAAGGGACGCTATGACGCCATCGGTGGTGACAATCGGCCAGCTGGTGCCAGCTGCTGCGTAACTGGTATACACAGCGAATGTACTAGATTTCTCCAGTACATTCCAGCACATTTAATTGCCAATCCGCAACAACTAGAATGTTCTATAAAGTCCAAAACAAAGTACTAGAATATTCTAGAATGTACTGGAAAACTAGAGACGATGGGCAATAGAAAATTCGAGGCTATGGAACGGCAGAAACGAAACGAATGAGGAAACGGTATAAATACGTCACACGCAGATCAGGGAGATAAGTAAGAAGTAAGAAGTAAGCAGTAAAAGACGCGATAAGTACGGAAGCGATAAGTCAAGAAATCGTTATGTGTACGGTGAAAGTAACGGTTGTTATTAACGGACTAATAAAGTGTTACATTAATTCAAAATCGATTTAACGGCTCTTATTTATTAAAAATAATTAATCCAGCGAACCCTAAGCTCGCTACACTATTATTTTTACCACGCGAATCCAAGGAAAACCGGAATCGATATTTTTTTTCACTATTTCCCGCTTTTTTTTATTAAAAATTTAGTATTTCTTTTATGTATTACAGTGCACCAAATCTGTTAGTATATTTTGAATTCTTATTTTTCTCCAAATACATTTTTTCTCAACGATTAATGTCGAAGAACAAGCTTGTTTCTATTATTTTTTCCACCACTGTATACTGCGATTTGGTTTATCGGATTTCCCCTCGCTGCCCGGGACAAGCCGCTAGTTATCCAACACGCATCATTTATACGCGAGTTTATCTTCAAAACGGTTTATGCATATCCCTTTTAATAAATTCCTGAAGATTCTTTTGGGCAGGGCCACTAGTTGTGGGATATCTTCATCGTCCTGTTTGGTCACAATTTACAAGCCATATAGTCGACCGAAACTGGAGCCCCGATCCAATTTCAATCGCGTTGGACAAGTCGACTGGAAACAGCACCGCACGCGCACGATACTTTAAGTTGATCAATGGAACATATAAGACTCGGACTTAAGCTCAATTACAATATAGGTGGAAAGTATTCTGTTCCACAGATATCACACATATTGCTCAAAAAAAAAACTGAGAACCTAGTTTCCTCCTCAAATCGAGGAAGTCGTCACTCAGCGAGCTCGAAATACTTAGATTTCAAAATAAAAAACGATTTTAAATACAATAAAATGACCTAGTTGAAGTTCCGACTATTAAGGAAGAAACTGATTCAATTCAATAGACTGCAGGACTTACTTTGATTTCCCTGTGACTGTGTTGGCAATTGTTCTAAGGATATTCGGCGGCTTAATCAGTTCCTTCAAAATATTACTCTCCGTTGCCAGTGGGAAGCCATTATCCAGCATTTCATCTAACAGCTCATACACCACGACATAATTCTCCTTAATCACAGACTCCGAACAATCTGAGAAATAGTCTTCGAACGTGTCAATGACTCTATGAAGGAATTCTATAACGAATAGAGGTGGAAATTCGTGCTTGCAAACTGCAACTAATGAAATACTGTTTCTCTGCACCGTCACTAGATAATAATGCGGTGTTTGAATAACAGGGGGAACGTCCTAAAACAAATAAGAGATATATCATGTTCTCCGAACGTCGGGTGGGTCTTACATATAGCGAATTCCTTTGGGCGTCTAGAAAATAATCGCAAACAGATCGTGACACCACACTCCGCCAATGTTTTTCAAGGAAAACATCTCTAGAAACAGAATACTTTAATTGCTGTAGTTGTGCTTGAGTACAATGTTTACCCGCTATTATTTACAATAAATAAACTATGAATCATTTTATTTTATCAAACAAATCACTCGTTTTATACACACAACTAAAGTGCTGATGCCAACAAATGTGAATGACAGCTCATCGGTCCCAATACAGCTGACCTTTCAGGAAACGCTAGTGAACACACAATTATTATGGCCAATGACAGTTTGTCACAAGACAAATTGACGTTCCTTGCAATATAAGTGATTGTAACCAATTGAAAGACCGGCAGGCAACTGTCACAGAACAGCTGCTGCTCGCACAATCATTCAATTTGCTTACAACTCACGTTCAACTTCGAACGTCGGATCAGTATTCGATTACTCACCTATGGTATCATTTATAAACAAATTAAAAAATGTGCTGCTGTTAACATCGACATATAAATTAATCTGTCTAATTGAGCACAACCATTGCTTTAAGTGTTTATATATCCACCAATGCTTTTAACATATGTTGCGTTCCCTACCTAAGTGACATAACATCAGCTGGTAACATTCGAAATTGAATTATTTAAGTATTCCCTCTGAGGAGAAGGAAAGTATTCGTGACAACTTTGACTAAATTTATTGTGCTTTATTTATTTATCTGTGTATAATTAAAAATTAAAATATCAACAAGCAGCAATGGGAAACAAACAGATTAAACAGCATTTAGTGACAGCACAAAAAACAGGCATCCTGAAAATCTCCCTGCAACGGCTCCACGACTTCCCTCCGCAACTGAAGACATATCCAAATGTCCTGAAGACCCTGGATCTATCGGAGAATCGATTTGAACACATTCCGGAGGATATCGCACGTTTCACCTTACTCAAACATGTAAATCTGAGTGGCAACAAATTAGTCGACTTACCCGATGTATTAGGCGAACTATTGAAACTGGAAGTTCTGCTCGTCATGGACAACTACCTGACCAAAATTCCAAAAACATTATCAAATCTCAAGAACTTAAAACAAGTTAATCTAAGCAATAATCAAATAACTGATTTTCCTACGATGTTATGTGGTCTGAAGCACTTGGATGTGCTAGATATTTCGCGAAACAGAATCACAAGTATCCCTTCCGAAGTCGGGGACTTGCATGTGACGGAGCTGAACGTCAACCAGAACCAAATTTCGACACTTTCAGAGGACATAGCTGATGCGCCAAAACTCAAGACACTCCGCATTGAGGAAAACTGTTTACAGGCCAACGCTTTCACGCCGCGAATCCTCAAGCAATCGAAAATCAGCAACTTGTGCGTTGATGGAAATCTTTTCAATTCTAAACAATTCACTGAGCTGGACGGATACGATGTTTACATGGAACGATACACTGCGGTAAAGAAGAAAATGTTCTAAACTGTCTAGGTTTCACCTGCAACAAATCGAATAGCCGCTGGTCGAGTAAATTCTAGAGGAGCTGCGAACGCTGATTGGAATGTGGACCCTAGTTATATTTATATATTTTCGATACGTTCCTTTGTCTTTTTCTTTTTCATTTTAATGTAGAATATTGTGCTTAGTAAATGCTCTTTTTACGGATAAGAGATTGGAAGTGTTTCATTAGATCAATCTCTATTACATCACGTTTATTTATTATTCGCGAATACATATTGCCAGATCGTCAATAAGTTTGTCACTTTTAATTATTTTTATTTCGTTGTAGACTGTTTACTAACTATCTGAACAAATAATGCTGAAACTCTATTTTATGTATCTTAAATCTTAACTTAAGGTCGTCTCACGCGACCACTCTAAGCTTGATATAGGCTGTCTACTGTTTTAAATATTAGGCTTTTAATCATACACCTCTTTTAGTTCAATAATTCAATAATTATCGATTGCTGAATTTTACAAAGAAAAATTAGATCCTGGAAAACGTTGTACTCTCTTTTTTGTTGTTTTTCCTGAAGCTTTAGTAACTTAATCTTTTTTTGAACATGAATTAACTAAAAAACTTCTGCAATTATAAATTTCGTGTTTTCCTGAATTGCACATCGAGCAATTAGAATGATTTGTTGTACTGGATACAACATTATGAAGTTTTCTTCTTTGCTGTCGATTGCCTCCAGTGTCTGGACAAACCTGATCAAGAACTTAAGGAAATCATCAATGATTGGGGTCCACGAATCGTCCAGCGATTGTCAAAAGAGAGCGTGGTCTTCTTAGCGCAGTTTCTGTAGGAGCAAATGAAGAAAAAGGGTGTCCCAATCTTCTTTAACAACATTATGCAAACTGTAGGCTGTTGCAGTCTGTATGGAGGTTTGGATAGCAATCTTCTCAGTTGAACAGTGTTGCACAATAATCTGGTCCAAAACAAGATTTAAATGAAAAGTTATTCACGTGTTTTTTTCTTCTTTGTCTCTTCTTTTCTTCTTTATTTAATATGTTTATCCTCTTTTATTTATTTATTTATTATATGTAAAATTACATATCAATAACTTAACACACTGAGCCTAGCAGCGGGGACTATTGGCTCTGTATTTTTAATTTACAATTTAATCTTAATGCTATTTAAAAATTTAATTTATTTCTATGTTGTCGGTAGTGCGATCTGCTAGAATTGTATAAATATCTGTATCGCGAAATAGTTTGTCTTTCAAGGGTTTTAGGTGAGGACTGTCTTTCAAAGTGTGAGTGATTGTGAGTGTTGTGTTGCATTTTGGGCAGATTGGGGCTGTAGCTCGGTGGAGCAGATGGAGCTGGGTAGCAGCTGTATAGCATAATCGCAGCCTCAAAGTTTGTGATTTTGGATTTGGTCAAGTTGGTTGGGTAAGAAGGGTGAGTTTTGAATGGGTTTACCATTTTATAGCCATGGTTGTGAGTTTTTTTTTTTTTTTAATAGACCTCTCGTTAGTCTTCTCCCATTCGCGTTTTTTGCGTTTGAAGAGCCTCATTGTCTCTCTCCGAATTGTCGCGTATCTTTCTGCGTTGACTTCATCATATCTTTCTAAGTGGATCACTCTGAGGCGTTTACGTTCTTCGATATTCGCCCTGCGCTCATCGTCAAACCAAGGTTTGGACTTAATTGTTTTCTTAAATCCTAATACCTTTTGGGCTGTTAGTTTGATTGTGTCTCTGATCGATGTCCATTTAGTGTTCACACTATTAGCTTCCTCTTCCTCACTGCTCACATTCTCTAGAATGCTAAATCTATTCGTTAGTTCGTCTTGATATTCAGCCCTTTTGCGTAGGTCCTTCAGTTTATCAGTGTCGAACTTTTTGCTTGTCTCCCGTGACTGCCCATGTGGGATTGCTGCGAGGCGACTCCTGATTTTGCCAATCACTAGAAGATGATCGGAGTCGCAATCTGCTCCTCTATATGATCTTACGTCAAGGATATTCGAGTGGTGTCTTTTGTCTATGAGGAAGTGGTCTATTTGGTTACGCGTTACGCCGTCGGGTGATATCACATGTGGCTTTATGAATTTCCTTGTGCTTGAACATCGTGCTTTTTACTAACAGATCTTTTGACGCTGCGAACGTGATAATTCGAATTCCATTATCATTTGAAACGTCGTGTAGGCTTTCTTTACCTATAGTTGGTTGGAAGATATCTTCCTTTCCAATTTTCGCATTGAGGTCCCCGAGGAGGATTTTAACATCGAATGATGAGATCCCATGAAATACATCCTCTAGGGTCTCGTAGAACGTGTCCTTCGTTTCTTCGTCCGCAGATTCTGTTGGGGCGTGTACGTTTATAAATACATAATTGTACCATCGTCCCTGTAGTTTTAGCACAGACATTCGGTTATTTAAAAAGTTCACATCTTTTATATGGGGCGTAATCTTCTTGCTTATGATGAAGCCGGTTCCGAGGTTATGTGTATCGGTACCTCCACCCACCAGTGTAAATCCGTTGGTTTCGATTACTTGATGTGGGAGTCGGACTTCCATTTTATATTGTTTCGCGTTTTCTACGACCGTCTGTATCGCGCCTGGTTTATATAACGTTCGAACATTCCACGTGCCGACGCGTATATCCCGCTTTTTACGTTTTTCCCTACGTCTTGTTTTTGCCGAGTCGGTGTTTTCCTGATGATTTGTTCCCTTATGGTAGTTTGGCTCATCACACCTACGCCTACCGGGTTTTGAATTTTGGGAATGAGCTGGGAGTCCCAAAAAAATATGCCGCCCTCATTCAAATTTGCATGAACGAAAACAAAGGGCGAGTCAGAATAGAAAACCACCTCTCAGAACCATTTGAAATCCGGGACGGACTAAAGCAGGGAGATGGTCTATCACCGTGTCTCTTTAACCTTGTGCTCGAGTATGTCATCAGAAAGGCACAAGACGACAACATGGCCGGATCATCTCTGAACGGGGTCACACAAGTGCTCGCATATGCGGATGACATCGCCGTTCTGGGCGATAATCTAGAAACTGTAAGTAAAAACAGTGAAATCATCATGCAAGCAGCAGAAGAGGTGGGCCTAGATATAAATGAAGACAAAACAAAATACATGATTACGGCGAGAGCAGGTGGACCTCAGATAACACATATAAACGTCAGAGGTAAGATATTTGAAAAAGTTGAAGAATTTAAATATCTGGGAACGATACTGACGGCCAGTAATGAAATTTCGAAGGAAATTAACAAGAGACTACATTCCGGCAACGCGAGTTGGCATGCAGTCAGTAAACTGCTGAAATCCAGACTGCTATCACGTAACATAACGATCCGTGTCTATAGAACCATAATCATGCCGATTGTTCTATATGGATGCGAAACATGGGCTCTCACAAAACGGGAAGAAAACAAATTCCGCGTATTCGAGAATAAAGTTTTGAGGGGCATCTTTGGAGGTAAATATGACGAGGAGGCAGGACAATGGAGGAGACTCCATAACCACGAATTGGAAGAGCTATATCGCAAACCTACAATAGTGAGAGTAATCAAGTCGCGAAGATTAAGATGGGCCGGACACGTGGCGCGAATGGGGAACAATAGGACCGTGCATAGAATTCTTGACGGTAGACCAACGGGAAAGAGACAGGTAGGACGGCCGCGACGGAGATGGGAGGACAATGTTAGGTTTGACCTTGAGGAGATCGGATCGAATGGTCAAGCGTGGAAGGAGAGTGCCCAGGACAGGGAACGATGGCGAAGCCGAGGTTCTTACAGGCCAATAAATAATAATAATAATAATAGACCTCTCGTGAGAGGCGAACCTATAGCGCCGAGTGGGCGCCCGAGATGCCATCAAATAACTGTTGCAGTTCTTTTTGAACAGTTGCAGGGTGTAACGCTCCGGGAACACTCGCGAGATAAATGTGGGTTTTATTAATATATTCCACAAAAACACAATTTTGTTGTTTTCTTAATTATAGTTTATTTTAAATAACTTTTTACATACTTAAAACTAATTTTATTTTTATTACAAATTGTCTCCGTTCGGAGGCTAGTGGACGACTGATCTACATTTTGCACTTCAAAACTATTCTAACTCGAAAACACAACTAGTGTTTACATATTCGAGATAACAATTCATAAAACGAATTGGATTTGGGTATTGTATACATTTTCGGAATAGCGTAAGATGAAAGGAATTGGGTTTAGGTTTTGTTTGTATATTCAAGATAACATAGGATCGAGGAATTGAGTTTGAGTATTCATTACATTTGAGATAACATAAGATAGAAGAATAGAACTGAAATATTGCTTACAATGTGTGAATGCAATGTAAATAGGATTTAAGATAATGTTACCATTCCTTTGGAGGAAATTATTTCTATTTTTATTTTCGGCTTGTTTTGCGGTTAGGCTTTTGATGTTCTTATCTTGAGCCTCAATTAGCGGACACTTGGGTGGTAGGTATGATTGACATAACCCGCGTGGGAGGGGTATAGCGTTTGAAATAATAAAGAAGAAGAACGTGTGATTCGAACTGACGCTATGACAGTTTGAATCACCAAAAATTTACCTAAGCGTTACCCATCGGGCTACTGACCGTGTTTTGAATTTGATTTTTAAACTCGACTATACTCCACTGATGTGAATTGTTATGTTATCGCTAAGGTATACGGCTCTGATGTATTTTCTTGTTCGATTTTTCGTTCGGTGCCCTTCACTATTTTGCTTGTGAATTGTGTGTGTATCTGTTAGAGTCGCCACTCCACTCCCTCCGCAGTAACTTCGTTACGATCAGATTCGTATGCGAACGACGGACGAACGAGAGAACGAGAAAACGTCGGAGGCTGTGCTCTATGCGGCAGTCGTGATCTGGTGTGAAGTTCTGTTTACTATAGGAAAGTGTATGCTGTGTGTACAGATCACGTCGTAGTCACCAATTATAGCGTTTGAAATAATAGTGAAGAAGATCGTGTGATTCGAACTGACGCTATGACAGTTTGAATCACGAAAAAAATTGAACCTAAGCGTTACCCATCAGGCTACTGACCGTGTTTAGAATTTCATTTTTAAACTCGACTATACTCCACTGATGTGAATTATTTTTGTTATCGCTTGATATACGGCTCTGATGTATTTTCTTGTTCAATTTTTCGTTCGGTGCTCTTCACTATTTTGCTTGTGAATTGTGTGTGTATCTGTTAGAGTCGCCACAAGGGAGTTCCACAGCTTCCCCGCTCTGTAACTGAACGAGTTCTGATGCAGGGATATTCGCGCCGTCGGGAGATGAACCACAAACGGGTGCGACCCGTCGGGTTGTTTTGTGGAGCGCATATAAACCGAATTACGTGGAACAATACGAAGAACCTCCGAAGAACAGTACCCGTGATAATATCTGTAAAACAGACAGAAGTCGGCTACGCGCCTTCGATGTGATAGCGACTGTAGTCCCGACGTCAGCGCCGAGTCCCCGATCAGGCGGATCGCTCGTCTCTGTATGCTCTTAAGTAGGTCGAGGGTATCTTTAGCAGCCAAGCTCCAAACATGAGCGCAATATTCGAGCGCGGGTCGAATTTGGGACTTATATAGGAGAAGAAGTTGGGCTGGAGTAAAATATTTCTTGGCTCTAAAAAGATAGCTCAGTTTTCCTGAGGCTGACCTGGCGATACTCGACACGTGTTTATGCCATGATACATCCCCACAGACCGTGACGCTGAGCAATTTCAAACTTTCCCCAGCCTCGAGGGCCTGGCCATTCATCATCAGCTGTGAAACCGATGATCCACTTTTCTTTGTGAATGTTGTATATTGTGTCTTCGCTGCATTGAACTCGACGAGATTGGCCCTTCCCCACTGCAGGACCCTATCTAGATCCTGATTCAGAGAGTCAATCTGTCTGCATCTCAGTTGATGCGACGCAGATGCACCAATCGGCCGAACACTCGAAAAGGAGGAAACAAGCGTACTATCATCCGCAAAACTGAACACTTTGTTATCCGTTGTCTCTAACAAATCATTTATGTGAAGCAAGAACAAGGTTGGAGCCAAAATAGAACCCTGGGACACCCCTGAATTAACAGGATACAGATCCGAACACTCGCCGTCCACAACAATCCGGAGGAATCGATTCTCGAGGAAGCTCCTCGTCCAGTCGCAAAGTTGTTGGGAAAGTCCATATGAACGAAGTTTGCTCAACAATGCCCCATCCCAGACGCGGTCAAAAGCCGTGGAGATATCCAATGCGACCGCCCTTGACTCGCCGTGCCGTTCAACCGTAGATGTCCATATATCGGTTATAAGTGTCAAAAGGTTTCCTGTGGACCGCCTGCCACGGAATCCGTATTGACGATCATTCAGAAGTCCGTTGCACTCCAAATACGTAACTAACTCTGTATTGATGACTTTTTCGATTACCTTAGATAAAATAGACAGTAATGCTATCGGACTGTAATTTTGTGGGAGACACTTTTTTTTTCGTCTTTGGGATTGGCTGAACTCGAGCGAATTTCCAGCAGGCAGGAAAGGTCCTCCGTGCATAAGATAAGCGGACGAGTCTGCTAAGAACCGGCGATAGTTCTGGAGCACAGTTATTAAGGACTATTGCTGGTATTCCGTCCGGGCCGGTTGCCTTCCTACAATCCAGTTCATGTAGAATGCGTTGAATAGTGCGCGGACGAACACCCCGCATGGAAGACTGTACCGGCGAGATCATAGATGGCTCCAAAAGGCCGGGAACGAGGTTTAAATTCGCGGAAAATAAATTCGGGAACACATTAGCTCTGTCTTTTGAATTCATGACTAACGTCCCGCTGTCTGTCACCAACGAAGGGAATGAGGAGGATGCGAAGTTACCGCTGACAGCCTTTGCCATTGACCAGAAGGAGCGCGAACCAGTTGGGCATCGAAGAAGCTTATTGATCGCCCTGTTGTTGTAAGCTTTCTTGGCAGTATCAATCGCCTAGTTGCACGCGTTTCTGATTCTAACACAATTCGTTCTGTTAACATCGGTGGGATTGGAGCGCCATTGCTTAAAATCTCTATTCTTTGCCGCTGTAATCAGCTCGCATTTTTTATCAAACCAAGATTTATCAGACGAACTTCGTTTGATGGAATGTGGAATATACATCTCCATCCCCAGAAGAATAATCTCTGTGACCGACTCCGCGAATTAAGAAGTCCGATAAGGTTTTGTTTTTAAATAAAAAAATAACTTTATTATTTTTCAAAACTTAGGACTACTTATTTTACTATTATTTGTTGCGGCTATGCCGATTGGTGTCCTCAAGAAGAATGTCATCGTTTCGTGCAGATTGTTCACATGTTATCTGTCTGCTGGGTCACAGATGGGCGTCTCGTGTTGATCATGAGAATGGTGCTGTGTGTGTAGATACCTGTTTTAGGTCATTGTTGATCTATGATCCTTTTAGAGCGTCTATGTCTGGTGTCTGGGTCATAGATAAGTGTTCGGCGTTGACTCATGAGAATGGTGCCGTCTGCGAAGATAAGTGTTGAGCCATGGTGATTGTTTGATGTTTGTATCATGGCCTCGTGTGTATTGTGATGGTATCATGGTATTATGATAATGTGGCTATCCTTAACTCGCGCAAGCGTTAACATCGGAGCTTCCGAAGCACAGCTCGGACCATGGAAAGGATGCGAAGAAATCTCGCAAATCGTCCCAGTTAGCAGCCCCATACTTCCATACATGGCGAAGCTGCCTAGGCCGGTTATTCGCTTGATATGCAAGTGCTTGCGCGACAGATACCAAGCAGTGATCTGAGTTTCCCAATGGCGCAGAAACCTCTACAGCATAAATACTTGGTTCGGATGTAAAAAACAGATCCAGGGTGTTCGCACAATCGCCTCAGGCATCCGGCACTCGCGTTGGCCCCCCACGAATTGAGTCAAGTTGTGGTTTACAGCAAACATCTTCGCCAGCCTCGTCGGTTCGGTTAGAATGTAACAACCAGCCGGAATTGTGCACATTAAAATCGCCAAGGACAACAATTTCAGAAGCCGGGTGGTTGATCTGTATCCAGTCGACGGTATGCGAAAGAAAGTTCGAAAAATGTCGGCGGTCGATCATCATTCGGGGAGCGGTAAAGACAACAAAGAAATTTAACGACCCTCAACCATATGATGTCCATATTATTGGGTTCCAACGCCTCCATCCTCTGGCAAGCCAGATCGGACCGCGCGAGGACGCAGACTCCACCGTTAAAACGGAATCTCGAATGTAAGTCGTATCCTGAGCAACGAAGATATGTCGAATCAGTTGACGAATCGACCTGGGTCTCAATTAAGGGAAGGATATCAGGTTTCGTTGTTTGCAAATATTGGTGGTTTGTTTGGTTTATTTGTTGTTGTTGATTGCTAATAATTGACAGTAGATCGGCTCTTGTGTAGGTGTTGAATTTATGTACTGGAGCTCTTTTGGCTGAGTTGGCTGCGGCGTCTACTTTCTCGTTACCGCTGATGGCGACGTGACGGGGAGTCCACATTAGTTTTATTTTATTGCAGTATTTAATGATATTATTCCGAATATTGGAAATGATATGATCAGTGTTGTTCGTGTTTCTTATTGAGTTGAGTACCGACAGGCTGTCGGTGCAGATGACATATTTTTCTCTGTGGTTGGTGGCGAATGTTACGGCTTGTAAGCTCGCGAAGGTTTCCGCCGTGAAAATAGAGCAAAATTCGGGTAATAGTCCGATTTTGTTTACTGCACCTTCTTGGGATGTGACCGCAAAGGAAGTATAGTTGGTTGTTTTGGATCCATCTGTGTACAGAAAGCGCCATCCTTTGAATTTATATTTTGAGGCGACTGACCAGAATAGTGCACCGTATATTTCCTTGTTTGTGTTTGGTTTTTTAAATGTTGAGAGTGTTGTTATGATATTATTATTATTTAGAAGCCATGGCGGGTAAGTTGCGGAGTATTTGAAAGTTTGTTTAATATCCAATTCCAATTGGTTGGTGTTGCTGCAATGAAAAGAGAAAACCGAAACAACAAACGGCGCTTCTTCTAGCGACGCCTCAGTCTCTCCTTTAGTGGACTGTATTCCGGCGCTGGCCGGCCAAACGATGTTTTCTTAATTCGAGGGATTGTACCTCCAGAGCCGGACTCTTCTCTGGATTGGCGGGCGTTTGAGTCTTGCCCAGTACAAATCCTTAATCTACGCGACCAACGAAGAAGACAAGCCAACCGACCAAGGAAAATTTCAACGAAGCGAAAAAACAGGTTGCAATAATATCTAGGGAATACTTTGCTTATTTCCTATAGTTTATTTGCTGAATATTTTATTGTTTATTATTCTGTTCGATCTCTTTATTTCTGCTGGTCTTGAACAAGACCTTTTCATTAGGAGTTCCTTCGACGACTCCTGCTGCTCCATCTTATTTTTTTTTTTTAAATGGATTTGTTAAGCGTATTTATAATTTGTACATTTAAGTGATACAGTGACTTAAAATTAATTTTGTAACAACTGTTTACATGTAATTATTATTATAATACATTTTCCAAACAATGTTTTAAGAGTTACAGGATAGATGTGTGTTTATACATTTAGTAGGGTGTTGTCTTCCTGGAAAAGGTCAGAAAACCAGGAATTTCTTATTTTTACTTTACTTAATCTAAACTTAACCCTAAATATAAATATAACTTAACCTAACTTAGTCTGATTATTATAAAATGAGCTATAAACAAAACAAAGTTTTATAATTAATGGGTTATATGAATTAAAGGATGTGGAATGAGGTCAGTTATGGGTTTGGGGAAGAGTATTTCTTTCCGGTTGTTCGTTGGAAAAGCGTAGGATGTTGGAAAATGGTTGGACGTTACAGTATTTGAACTGGTTAGGGGTAACTTCGGTGTTGTGGTATATGATCTCATTTGAATCATTTACCAGTCTGCCTGAGGCGAAGATAGCTCTGGTGTGGAGACAGTTGGGATACTTAGTTCTGATATCTAGAGGGTTCTCTAAGAGCGAGGTTATTATGGGATTGGGATTATTTTGTAGGTTTTCGATAAATTTGATAGATAGCTCGAGGAATCGTCTATCGAGGTGCTCAATACCAGCGGTATTGTAGAGTTCGACGTTACTATAGTACTTATAGGAGTTAGGACGACGATGTAACCCAGAGACATACCTAAAGCATTTTCTTTGTAATACTCGTAATTTCTTCATTTGGGAGGGAGTGATATGGTACAACAATGGGTACGCGTACGTCAGTGATAATTTGTTTGTAAATGAGCAGTTTGACTTTGTGAGAGAGACTATTAGGTTTCCACATTACTCTTCTACAGAGATTAAGCTGAATTGTGGCTTTTTGAAGGGAATTTTTAATGTGGGAGGAAAAAGACCAGTTATTAGAAAAAGTGATTCCCAGATATTTTAGGATTTGGAGGGTTTTATTAGAGTGTTATTTAGGTTAAGTTTAATTTTGTTGTGGCAGCGTCTAGTGTTGTTTGTACAGTACTCGTGTTTGCCCTTGAACACTATAAGCTGCGTTTTATTTGGGTTAAGGTGAATTTTCCACTTATTAAAGTATGATGATAGGTTATGGAGGAAGTTGTTAATGCGGTTTCTTGCAGCCTTAACAAATTTGCTGCTAGAGTAAATTAATGTATCATCAGCATAATTCAGCATCACAACATTAGGAGATACGGGTTGAGGAATATCCGCGGTATATAACAGATATAAAATTGACCCTAAAATAGAGCCTTGGGGAACACCCGCGGTTATGTTGCGGGTTTCTGAGACGGAAGAATTTATTCTCACAACGAATTTTCTGTCAGAAAGATAAGAGGCTAAGAGCTTTGTTGTGTGAGAGTTTAGATTAAATATGGAGTGCAGTTTGTACAGAAGCCCTGAGATCCAGACGCAATCAAACGCCTTAGAAATATCGAGAGATATACACACAGTAGGGCTTTGGTTTTGGAGACCAGTTGTAACATCGTGTGTAAGTTTTAGTAGAGCATGACATGTGGATTGTCGCTTACGAAATCCGAACTGACAGTTAGGGATGAGGGCATTCTCATTGGCAAATGAGAGAAGATTTTGGTAGATCTTGCGTTCCAGTATCTTACTTAATGTACTTAATAGGGATATTGGACGATAATTGCAAGGACTATTACTACTACCGGGCTTCTTAATAGGAATTACTACCGCAGTTTTCCAGTTCTCTGGGAAGTGCGATGCATTAATTATATGATTAAGAAGAATGAGGATGGGAAGTAGATTCGGTGGGCCTAGCCTTTTAAATAGAAGACGTGGGATTCCATCTAATCCAGTTGACTTTTTGTTATTTCCTGATCTTACGATCTCGGATAATTCGTCTGCAGTTAGAAAATCTGTAGTGTCTAAGGGGTGTGAAGCTATGTTCGTGTTGTTAAATTCACCGATGAAAGGAGTAAAAGATGTGAATAATCTGTTTGAGATGTATTCGTTTACTGTGTTCTCCAAGCCAGGAGTTGAGAGAGAATTATTTTGCTGATGAATCTTTGTAAAGTGTTCTGCGAGGCAATTTGCTATGTCCGTATCGGACTGGGCAATGTTATTGCTGATTGGGTTGATGAGATGATCAATTCGGGGTTTATATTTACGACCAGTTAATTGGTTGATGTTTTTGAAAAGATCCCGATTTGGTTTGATATTTTTAAGTGTGGAGATGTAGTTTTCATCTGCGAACTTTTTCAACTGCTCTTTTATCAGAGTGGATAGGAGTTGGATTTGGCTTTTAATAAAGGGGCAGTATCTTGTATGAGGTTTACGGCGGAGCTGCTTTTTAAGGCGCAATAATTTGGTTAGGATGCTGGGCAAAGGCTTTCCTAAATAGTTATGAGGAATGGTTGTCGGGGTGTTGTTGCTGAGAGCCTCCTTAAGAATTTTCTCTATTCTTAAAGATGCTTGATCGGTTTCACTAGGGAGTAAGTTAGATGCTTCAGGGATATACAAGTCAGAGAAACTTATCGCTATGTCCCTATTGACTTTTCTCCAATTTGTTTTGGTGAAGTTTGGGACAGGGTTTGACGAGTAGAGTGAGTCGAGAGAGAGGATTTGGATCGTGGTGTGAACGGAACCATGATCAGAAGGAAATATAAAGGAGACTGTAGGTGGACCCACTGAGTGAACATCATCGGACTTGAGGAAGAAGTCGATTGTTGACCTGGCTGAGCTAGAGACACGAGTTGGCTGTAATGTGGCGTCAATGTATGTATATGGATAAGATGGGAGGAGGGCTAGCAACTGACGACCATATTTGTTGCGTTTATTATCATTGAATGCTGTATGACGAGCATTCCAGTCTCCCCCGATTATAAATGGAGCGGGAACAGACTATTGGATTATCTGAGAAATGTCAGCATCTGGGAAATCTGGTTGTCGTGAAGGGTGAATATAAATGGATGCTAAGACGAGCACTTTATTGTTCTCACAAAAAAGTTTAACTGCCGTGTATCCAATGCTGAATATATTAGTGAATCTAATTTCACTGAATTGAAATTTTTTGTGTATTAAGATGCCGGTCCCTCCGTGGGAACCATTAGTTCTGGGGTTAGAAACAAAACTATAATTGGGAATGGAAACTCGGGAATTTGGTTTGAGCCAGGTCTCTGAAAGGAAGAGGACATCTGGGGAAAATTTTTCAACAAACAACCGGAGGTGTTGCTTACGTATATTAGAGTAAATGGATTCTGTGTTGAGGGATATAATGGTTAGTTTAAAGAGAGCTGGAAAGAATATGGGAAGTTATTAGTGAAAGAATCTGACCTTTTTTTTTCTGTTTTTGACATGTTTCTCAGCGAAGGTAGCATGGCCTGTAGGCTTTGGATGTAACCCAGGATGTCCAGATTGAAATTTTTAATATTGTCGTTAGAGGGAGTGGTGGTGTTGAGGCTTCCTTTTGCTGCATCCGCGTAAGATATTCCGGGTCGGGTTAACTTTACTTCCTGCAATACTGTTGGTTTCGTTGTAGTTGGTTTAACTGTTGACATTGCTAATTTCCGTCTTTGCAGAACTTTTAGCTTCTGAGGACATTGAGAGCAATTTGCTGGATGTGGCCCTCCACAGTTACAACATTATACTGTAATCTTCTTTGTGGTAATGGATCCATCGGCGTTGGCGGTTTGGACTGTCTCTGGTTCCAGGCCTTGTGAATTTACCTTGCATTCATCTAGCTCGTGTTCCTCTGCGCATCTGCCGCAACGTCTTTGTTAGTGGCATGAGACCGCCAAGTGTCCTGAGTCTTGGGATCGCTTGCAATGTAGAATTTCTTGTTTGTGTGGCTCCTCGATTGCGATTTTTTGCGTAAACAAATATTTAATTTGTTTAAGTTGGTTGATATCCTGATTTGGTGGGATTTGTATGATTCGGAGGCTTTTTATGTTGTTTGTCCTCATGTATGGTGTTTGGAAGTAGTCCAGTATTAATTTTTATTTGTGGACATATCCTAGCAATTTCCAGTCCTAATTCTTCATTGGTCCATTCTGGATTGATATGCCTTATAATAAAGGTAGTTGGTTTGCTATTTGGATGTTGGAAGGTGAAGAACTGATATTGTTCCTCTAACCGTTTTTTTAACTTCCTTTTCATGATCGTCTAATGACCTGACTGTTATGGAAGTCCTAGATCCTTTTACATTTGTGCTGAAATTCCGGTGACCCAGAGCATTTTGCAGGGTTTGAATTATAGCTTTGGTGCTGGTCAGGTTTTTAATGTAGATTGGCGGGGGTCTTTCATTTCTCGCGGTTGATTTCGTTGTTGTTTCTGCTCTGGCTTGGGTGGGTATTTGATTTGATGAGGTCTTCATTTGTTTGGGAAGTTTGGTGGGTGGTTCGCCTTGGCTTTGACTCGAATTAGGGCGTTGACGGGATGTTTCTTCCATATGGACGTCATCAGTGTTATTGATGGAACCTTGTTTATAGATTTGTTCTTGGAGTTGTTTCACTTTAACTGTTAATTGGTTAATGGTGTCCAACGCTTCCTCGAACTTTTGTTTGTAATTTGCGGGGCTGCTTGTTCTGTCCATGTTTGTGAATTTTTTTACTGGTGCGTTTCGTAAGATGTCCAGAGCCTTCCTTTTTCTTTCTGTTATGTACTCCAGTGCATTGCCTGGGTCATCGCCTATCATCGGAGTTGTGTAGTAACTGCTTTCCTGTTGTTAAAAAAAATTTTTTTTGTTATTATTTTTTTTTTAATTATTATTATTTATTTTTTGTTTTATATTGCACTAGACAATTTAATACTGCACTGCACACACGTGTAAACACGTTTCCTTACACGTCCGCACTCCACAAGATATGTCACGATAATGTGCTGCTCCAAAAAAAAAATTGTGGCGAGAAGGCCGAATTTAGCGAGACAGGACATATGTGTCCTTCATCTTGTCTCTGACTTCTGGTCATCTTGCGATAACCAGAATCACCCACATCCGTGAGGATGTTGGGCTCGGTCTCGCGGCATCTGAAAAGAGAAGAAAAAAGGGGGGGTATCCAAGGATAGTGTGGACAGTGTTAGTCCGGGTGTTCTCTAACTACTTTTATAGAGGGATGGTGGGAAAGAAATCGTACAAGACCGGTAGGTCTTGGGTGCGGTAGTGAACGCAGATCACGTCTTTGGCGTCTGTTAATCTGCGCTTTGATCGGTGTGTATGTTTGTGTTTGTGCCGTCTTGTACTGTGCATTCGTGTGTGCGGTTTGTTAATAGTAGACCCTATGGGATGGGTCCAGGAATCCTCTATTATAGAGGGGAATGTTGTTGGGAGGGTGCTTTCTTCAGTTTTGTACTGAAGAAGAAATTGTGGGGGTTTGATCCGAAGAGATCGAGAGAGAGAAGGGTCAAGAACGCAAGAGTCCCGTACAAGTAGGTTCTCGCTGTTCTGAATGTTTTCGAGGTACTTATATGCTAATTGAAGCAAGAACTCGTCGATAGGGGTAATGGAGGCGCCTTCGTATAGGTGAGAGTTGGGGTAATGACGACCGTCAGGCCTTCTAGAATGATTGGTGCATCTTCTGAGGAGTTTCCTTTCGAAAACCCGAAGTCTTTCCATTTGAGCCGAAGATATGCAGGACCATATGGGAAGGGCGTACGATATTCCAGATCGGATTAGGTGCTTATAGCAGAGAAGCTTAACTTTGGTGTCAACTTTGTTCCTCCACTTCAAGATGTTGTGCAGTTGCTTAGACCGACCGAGGCCCCTTTGGAGAATGTGGGTCACATGGTTGATGAAATTCATTTTTGGGGTATAAGTGACCCCGAGATATTTCATCTTGTCCTGTGGTCTAATCGTAGTACCTCCCATTTTTATTCGAATATTCTGTGAATATCGAGAAGCAGGTGGGGAGTGTTTACTACTCAGAATTATGGCTACTGCTTTGGGTGGTTTAAGTCGGATTTTCCATCGACTGTAATACTGATACAGTTCGTCCAAGTGACGGTTGAGTCGATTTGTTGCGAGGTTAGGGCCTTTGGTTGACGTGTACACCAGGACGTCATCCGCATAGCATATTTGGTTTACTCTCCCGTCCACAGGGCAATGTGCTGCTCCATCGAAAGTGCCCGCCTTAAATAGGCCCGCAGTCGTCCCCTCCTTTGCTCGTTTCCTGGGATCTGCTTTTCTTAGTGGGGAGTGGCTTCGTAGTGGCCTCCCGGAATCGGTGCGCCGCTGATCGTCGTTTCCCTGGAAGTGGTATGTTAGGGCTTGCCTTGCCTTTTCTGGGAATTCGTGATCCATCGCCAACACTTGGCTATATCTAAAATGCGGTGATTGCAGATGGAATTCGGTTGGTGTTTTTGTATCCTACTGTTAGTTTGATGTCTTTGTCCGTTATGGAATTTCGCGAAAATGCTAATTTAGCTATTAGTTTTAATGATATGATTTCCATCCGGTCCTCGATTGTTGGGAGCCCAGCTTTAGCCAGTATATTTTTTATTGGTGTCGTTCTGAATGCAAAGGTGCTTCTTCTAGCGGCTTGGGGATAGGTGGGTTTTATTATATTTAGAGTAGTTTTTGGACTATTGCCATAGATATAGATTCCGTAGTCTATTTTACTTAAAATTAGAGCTTTAGTAATTTTACATAGAGTGTTAATGTGTACGTTACTTTTCTTGTTGCTTAAGTATTTAATAATATTGAGCCTCGCTGCTAATGATACTTTGAGTTCTGAACAATGTTGTTTCCATGTGTACTTATTGTTAAATGTTATTCCTAGGATTTTGAGGTTGGGGATATTTGGGACTGTTTTTTTGTTTATGTTGAGGTGTATTTGGGGACAAAGTCGTCATCGGCACACATGAAATAATTTACATTTGTCTACTGAGAGTCTGGCACCTGAAGAATTTGACCATTCTAAGATATCTTTCGGGGGGATGGGTGCGAACATACAGGGCAAAGTCTCTGATTGCCTTCAACCCGGCGAAGGCCAGGACGATCCTTGTCCCTGTTCAATCCAAGTTGACATGCAGTCTCCACGTGACACCCCTGGATAGCTACTTTGACACCCGCCAAGTAGTGAACCAATGCATGCAGCGACATCCTGAGAAAGGTTGGCGCAAGGCTAATAACCAGGCCCGTAAAAATAAATTATTATGGCAAATTTAACAAGCCTCGGATATGGACCGGATACACGACGACGACCACGGAAACGAAAACGGCTAAACGATTTAAGGATTTTTTCATGGAACATACGCTCACTATACAGAGCTCGAGCTGCACAGCAACTAGCCGATGCCCTGTCCGAATATAAGGCTGACATAACAGCATTACAAGAAATAAGATGGACGGGGAGTGGTGTTTTTCAAAGAAAAGAGTATGACATTTATTACAGCTGTCACGCAAAACACCATGTGCTCGGGGTAGGCTTTCTAGTCAGCCAAAAACTGAAGCCTGCCATCATCGGCTTTAATGCAATAAATGAAAGGCTATGCACTCTTCGCGTGCGAGGCAAATTTAAAAACATAAGCCTCATAAACGTTCACGGACCTACAGAGGAGTCCCCTGACGACGAAAAAGAAGAATACTATGAGAACGTCGAACGGGCCCTCAATGCCTGCCCAAGATACGATGTGAAAATCGTTCTTGGGGATTTGAATGCGAAAATAGGTCGGGAGCCGGTTTTCAGGCACTACGCAGGTTCCCATAGTTTGCATGAGAACACTAATGACAATGGACTACGAGTCATCGAACTGGCAGCATCGAAAAACTTGGTCGTTGCGAGTACCAGGTTTCCGCGTAAAGATATCCACAAAGCCACCTGGGTATCACCTGATGGAGCCACTCGCAACCAAATTGACCACGTGTTGATAGATCGCCGCCACTCTTCGAGCCTGATGACGGTACGAACGTACCGAGGTGCCACCGTCGACTCGGATCACTATCTTGTTGGTACAGTTTTCCGAGCGCGGATTGCCTTACGGAGACGTATTGCATCCACGGATCAGGTTCGAATCAACACGGCTGCCTTACGCAATGAGAACACCAGCAACACCTTTGGTCATGCGTTAAGACTCGCCCTCGAAGAGCTCGACGGAGGGAGAGTAAGTCCTGGGGCCAGAATGCCGGGCGTAGAAGAGAAATGGACACGCCTTAAGAATACTGTCATTAGTACTGCCAACTCCATCTTAGGCAGTAGTCGTAGAGATCGGAACGACTGGTTTGATGATGAGTGCAAACTAGCGACTGAACGTAAGAATGCTGCATACCGGGCAATGCAGCAGTCTCATAGGACGCGGGTACGCGAGGAGAAATACAAAGAGCTCAGAAGAACTGAAAAAAGACTTCACAGACAAAAGAAAAGTGCCTGGGAAAGAAATCTTGTCTGTGAAATAGAGAAAAGTAGAGAGCGAGGTCCGCACCAGGCGCGGAAGTTCTACCAAATAATCCGCAGTATGACGCGGTACACACCACGCTGCACTTACTGCAAGGATAAAGAGGGTAATCTGATCACCGATCCTGAAGGCATTCTGGAGCGATGGGAAGTGCACTTTAATGAATTGCTAAATGGTCAGCTCACAGAAGAATTGGAGGCTCCACCAATGCAAGACCAGGACCAAATGCTGCCGCCACCAAGCATTGAGGAAACACTAAAAGCCATTAGACAGCTAAAATCAAATAAAGCCCCTGGAGCTGATGGCATACCAGCTGAGCTGATCAAACAAGGAGGGACAGCGTTACATCACGCAATTCACGAGATCGTGGTGCACGTATGGGAGCAAGAGGAGATGCCGGAAGATTGGCGTCGTGGTATAATTTGCCCCATACATAAGAAGGGAGATATCACACTGTGCAGCAACTATAGGGGTATAACATTGCTGAGTACCGCCTATAAGATACTCTCCACTATCCTACAAGACCGGATATCCCCATACGCTAAAGCCATCATTGGTCAATATCAGTGTGGCTTCATCCCAGGCAAATCAGCAATTGATCAGATATTCACCCTTAGGCAGGCGATGGAAAAATGTCTGGAATTTAAGATTCCACTATATCATCTATTTATAGACTTCAAGGCCGCCTACGACAGCATAGCCAGGGTAGAACTATATAATGCCATGAGAGAATTCGGCATTCCAAATAAATTGATACGACTTTGTAGGTTGACCATGACCAACGTAACTAGTCAAGTAAAAGTAGCGGGATTGCTGTCCAAACCAATAAACATCTATAATGGACTCCGACAAGGGGACGGTTTGGCCTGCCTCCTCTTCAACCTGGCGTTGGAGAAAGCAATCCGTGACTCTGGCGTTACAACAAGAGGGACTATTGTCACCAAGTCCAGCCAGATATTTGCCTACGCAGATGACATCGACATCATCGGTAGAACCGAATCGGCGGTACAGGAATCCTTCACCCAGATCGAGCAGGCGGCACAAAAACTGGGACTGCGCATTAATGAGGGAAAAACCAAGTACATGGTGGCAACTTCTGCGAAGAGAAGACCTAACGTTGGTCAAACTATCAGGGTAGTGGAGCACGAATTTGAAGTAGTGCAATCCTTTAACTACCTTGGGTCAATAGTATCAGCCGATAACAATATGGAAGAAGAAATACGCGAACGGCTGATTAAATCCAACAAAGCCTACTATGGTCTATCAAGGCTCTTTAAATCCCGAAATTTATCCAGAACATCCAAGCTACTACTGTACAAGACCATGGTCTTACCAGTACTCATGTATGGATCCGAGACCTGGGTGCTTAATAAAAAGCACTCTGAACTCTTGGCCGCGTTCGAGAGAAAGGTCTTAAGGAGAATTGTTGGCCCCGTATGTGAGGGAGGACGATTCCGGAGACGCTACAACCATGAGTTGTACGCAATCTACCTTGAAGCTCATATTGTAAGAAAAATCAAGCTCGGTAGACTGCGGTGGGCGGGACACCTAGCTCGAATGAGCGAAGAGGACCCTGCCCGGAAAGTCCTTTGTGGCAAGATGTATGGAAGGAGACAGCGCGGCAGACCTTGTCTGCGATGGAGGGATGGCGTAGACCAGGACGCCCAGAGCCTGGGAGTGCTAAACTGGATGACATCGGCTCGAAATCGGGACCGGTGGAGAGATTTGTTAAATAAGGCCAAGACCGGATCCCGGTTGTAGTGCCGATGATGATGATGAAGATATCTTTCACTGTTTCAGTTAAAATGTTTTTGCAGAAAGTTAGATCACTGGATTTACTTAAGATGTATATATCATCGGCGTAAATGCAATGATCTAGATGTTTCTGTTGTATTTTTGATTATTATGTCGTCAAAGGAGATCATAAATAGTACAACTGACAGTGGAGATCCTTGAGGGATTCCGTTGTGTAATGGAAATGTATTGGAGTAAACGTGGTGGGCTTTACATTGGAATTTTCTATTGCTTAGAAATGATTTGACATACCTATATATATTGTTGCCAATTCTCCATTTTAACAATTTATTAAGTACGGTGCGCTAGCCGAAAGCCTTAGTCGCTAGTGCTATTAGTTTTAAGTTACCATGTAATTTACTTGCATTGTAATAAATAATAATAATAAATAATAATAATAAGTACGGTGTGAGTGCGTATTCTGACGAATGCTTTCCCAAAGTCAAGAGAGAGTATTGTGACGTGATTTTTCGCGGATAGAGCCTTTGGGGTGTAGTGGTCAATGTGGAGTAAGGCGTCTGTGCAACCTCTGTTGGATTTGAAAGCTACTTGGTTGATGGATGTCAATTTCTTTGTTTTCATAAACCAGAGTAGGCGTTTGGCTACGATTTTTTCTAATACCTTTGCGGGACAAGGAATTAAGGATATGGGGCGGTAGCCCTCCACCGTATCTTTATCTTTGTTTGGTGTGGGAATAGGTATTAGGACCGCGGTTTTCCATATTTGTGGAATGTGTGATGTTTCAAGTATTTTATTGTATAACTTTATAATTCTTTGTTTTGAATAATGTGAAAGGTTTTTCAACATTGGGTAAGATATTCGATCTCTCCCTGGAGTTTTGCCCTTAGTTATACTAAGTGCTGACTCGAATTCGATAAATGAGATGGGTTGTTCAACGCGCAGAGCTGCAGAGTTAGGAGTTTGCAAAGATAGTGGATTGTTAAAGGATTCAATTTTTTTTGCGATTGAATTCGGGGTGAAAATTATTGTTTCCTGAGAACTGCGACCAGGTTTTGGCAAAGAGTTGGCTTATTTCCACTGTATCTGAGATTGTAGTATTTTCGGAATTAAAGGATGAGATAATTGTCGGATTGTGATTACCACTTAAGCTGCGTATTTTATGCCATAGTTGTGGTTGTGGAAGATGTTGGATTGATTGAGGAAGTGAATTGCTTTGCTTTCTTTCATCTTCCTACGAAATTGTGCATTCGTTTTTTTTTGTATGCAACAAAATTAACCTGCGTTGGTCTTTTTTGAAATTCAGAGAGGGCTGACATTTTGCTTTTTCTGAGAAGCGTTAGGTCGGAGTTCCACCAAGGTACATGTTGCCTGGTTTCTGATTTGGTTGTGATATTTGTTTGGGGCATTGAGAGATTGGCAGCGGATCTGATTGCTTTACTGATTAGCGCAGCTTCGTGATTCGTGTCAGGTGTGGGGGAATAGCTTAAAAGATGTTTGTCAACTTTTCTTTCAAAAAGTGCCCAGTTGGCAGAATCGGTTTTGTATTTTGGAGATCTGTTGTGATGGGTTATCGGTTGCTGATTATTTATTATGTTTAAAACGGTGAAATGGTCACTATTGTAGAGGTCGTTTAGAACTTGCCATGAAGATTTCGGAACCAATTCTGGGGAGCAACAAGTGATGTCTATATGAGTGAGGGTATTGTGGGTAGAAAGGTGAGTAGGCGAACCGTCATTCAGTAGGATCAGATTAGAGCTGAAGAGGAGGTTTTCAATTACTTCCCCTCTTTTATTTGTGGAAGATGAACCCTCGAGTGTACTCCAAGCATTTATGTCGCCTCCAAGTATTCTGGGCTCATTTGTTTGGTTGAGTATAGCCTGAAGATCATTTTTATTTAATGGCTGTTTTGGGGGGAGATATAAAGCATTGTAGGTGAAATTTAAAGGGTGTTGTATTTCTACAACGAGAGTTTGGATATTTGTAATGATGGGGAGGATTTTGTGGGAAGTACCTTTCTTGATTAGAAATCCTACTCCTTGCTTGTGCGATGTGTTTGCAGGTGAGTTGTAGAAGTAGCCTACATAGGATTTAGCGATTAATGGTGTGGTGTTGACTGGACAATGCGTTTCTTGCAGTGATATTATATGTGGGTTATAGTTTTTAATTAGAATGTTTAGTGCCTTAAAGTTATTGGTATAACCGTTCATGTTCCATTGTACAATGATGAATGGTTTTTATTTTGGAGAGAGTTTTGGGCGTTCAGCCCCGCTAGTGTGCTTGGGTCTTGATTTTGCTGAGGGATGGGATTGTATATTCTTAAATGTACGAGAGTTGCCTCTTATGTTTCGGGATTTGGCAACCCTAGTGTTGCAATCCGGCAATTGACAGCTCTGTCGTAAAGTTGGACATTTTTGAGGTTATATGCACTCAGAACGTTTTGACATACGAGCGCTATTTGTGTTGTTTACAGTAACTTAAAAAATTCATCTCGGCCCAAAAATGGAATTAAATCGTCAACATTTCGTGCGATTATTTTTTACAACTTTCGGCGTGGATTAACTCAGCAACAGTGCATGGATGAACTTAATTCAATTTTTGGCGATGAAGCTCCATCAAGGACCAGTGTTTATCGATGGTATGGTGAATTCAATCGTGGTCGTAGTTCACTCCAAGATGAATTTCGTGAAGGTCGTCCAAAATCAGTTGTTGTTCCGAAAACCATTGATGCTGTGCGCGAACTGATATTGGAAGATCGTCATGTGACCTATCGTGAGATTGAGACAACCTTAGGCGTTAGTGGGACCAGCATACATTCAATATTGCATAAACATTTGACTGTCAAAAAACTTTGTTCGCATTGGATCACACACAATTTGTCAATCGCCCAAAAAAAGGCCCGTGTCAATTGGTCGAAAGAAATGCTCAAAAAATACGGTCGCGGTGCTTCGAAACACGTCTATGACATCGTGACAGGAGATGAATCGTGGATTTACGCGTATGAGCCCGAAAGTAAACAGCAGTCGACTGTCTGGGTGTTTCAAGATGAGCCAAATCCAACAAAAGTTGTTCGCGCACGAAGCACTTCCAAGCAAATGGTCGCCTGTTTTTTTGGAAAAACTGGACATGTCGCAACCGTGCCACTAGAACAACGCAGAACAGTCAATTCTGAGTGGTACACAACCATTTGTTTGCCAGTTGTCTTCCAAGAAATCAGGAAAACCAACCGCCGAAGACGGATCACTCTTCACCACGACAATGCGAGCTCTCACACATCGGCTGCGACAACTGCATTTTTGAGCACCCAAAACATCGATTTGATGGGTCATCCGCCGTATAGTCCTGACTTGGCACCGAATGACTTCTTTTTATTCCCGTACGTAAAAAACAAACTGAGAGGTCAACGTTTTTCGACACCTGAAGAAGCGGTTGCTGCATTCAGAATGCATGTGTTGGAGATACCTCAATCAGAGTGGCAAAAGTGCTTCGACAATTGGTTCAAACGCATGCAAAAGTGTATAGATCTTCATGGGGAATATTTTGAAAAACTATAAAGTGATTTTCGATAATCAATATTTGTTTTTGTTCTCTAATCCCGAAATATAAAAGGCAACCCTCGTATTAAGGTGTTGGAATGTATGGTGGGTGGGATGTATCTTGTTAGGATCTAGACTCCGCTGTTCCGGATGTGGGGCACCTGGACTCTGGATTGAGTTCAAGTGTCCAACCTCAGGAACAACAGAGTCAGGGGCTTGGTTGTTAGTTTTATAGTTACATTGTAATATCACCATCTACTAAGGTATGTACATTTTTATATTAGTGAGAGACGGTTTACTTTTTACCTTTGATTTGGGTGAAGGGGTACGTTGCGAATGGCTATTAGAAGAGCAGCTTGTCGTGGTTTGTGGAATGGTTTCAGTTTGGTTGTTTGTTGGCGAACTTGTTTGCAGTTGTAGGGGTTCGAATCTGGTTAATTGAGTTGATGATGTTTGTTGAGTTGATGTCGTTAATTGAATTGGTGGTGTTCATTGGATTAGTGGTGTTATAGACGAAATTGGTTTGGTTGGGTTATGTGTGATTGACTTTTTTGGCTTGTGGGGCAATGCAATTTGAATACTGTTGATTGTAGCAGAGGAGAAGCTGGTTGGACGGGATTCCTTGGGTGTAGTTTTTTGTTTGTTTTGTTCCGTTGAGGGTCCTTGTAATTAGCTCGATTTAAGTGTATCTGCGAAGCTTCCTAAAAGTTGATCAGGTTTGTGGATATTTTTTATAAATTATTTCTTATAAATTCGTTTGACTTCGCCCATTGAGCATTTGTTTGTGGTTTTTATTGTTAATACTTCTTTCGCTTGGATATACAAGGGACAGGTTTTATTCGCGGCCGAGTGAGGAAGGGAGCAATTGGCGCACATAGTGCGACTGCAATTTACGGGGCTATGAGGTGGCAGATTACACTGTTCGCACATTGTGGTGTTGGTGCAGCGTTTTGGGGTGTGGCCGAGTCGTTGGCAGTTGCGGCATCTCATGGGGTTGGGGATATATTCGCTGACCTTAGTTTTATAAAAACCAATGTCAACTGACTTCGGTGGTTGGAATGGGTTAAAGGTAAATAACATAAGTCCGGAGGGTCTTCGCACTTTACAGTCATCTATTTTGGTAAATTTGTACACATCCCCGACTTTTTGTTGACCCATTTCGGCTATTATTTCCGCTTCCGAGATGTTTATGAGACAAGGAGCGTACACTATGTCTTTGCATTCATTTAGTTTTTCGTGTAATTTTACAGAAACAGGACACACATTGCCAAAGTTTGTTATTTTAAGAAAACGGTCTGCGATTTTTTAAGAAGTAGCTTTTATTAATAATTGTCCGTCTCGTAGAACAGTGATTTGTTCATACTCTTTGCTTACATCGTCTTTCACTTTTTTAATTAAAAATGGGCTTAGTGATGAAATAGGCTTACCACTCTCCTTGGATGATATAATTAAAAATTTTGGATTTTTTGTATTATTCGTTGTTGGTAAACTAGGAAAAAATTCCTCTGTTTTCGTTAGTGTCGTTTTCATTTTGTTTGGTCGGATATCGCTATTTGTATCTTCCGTAAGATCACTAAACCGGTTACTATTCACATTTCGCCCGCAGGCAATTTCGTTGCAATTGTTTTACACTACTCTATTGTCTTATAAACACAGCACACTGCACAACAAGGGTCCGGTCTGTTTTTTTTTTTTTTTTTTGCTTTTTTCACTGCACTATTACACAAAGGATCTGGCACAAGGCTAATAACCTTGCCCAGAAAAACCAATTATTATGGAAAATTTAACAAGCCTCATACTTGTTAAATAAGGCCAAGACCGGATCCCGGTTGTAGTGCCGATGATGATGATGATTACACAAAGGGGATTTAATATAATTTTGTAACGTAGAACTGATGTTACCCGTACTGAACACAATTCGCGACGATCTAAGCTCTACGACGGTTGGAAAGGGAATGAAATCATAATCCTCTTTTAATTGGTGTTGCCGCCTTAAAATCCTCTGGTTGTTCCTACCGACCTTCGGGATTTGTATTATGTTGCCGCTGATTGGTTATTTCTTTTCTTGATTTATTCTTGGTTTTAATTTCTTTTAGACTGCAGAGTAATAATAATTTAAATTGTTTTTTTTCTTTCTTTTTCGTATTTCATTCTTAATTTACATATTAAACTTTTTATTTAGATGCTTTATTGTGTTTATTTTTTTCCTTTTAAAGTTTCTTGACTAATTCTCTTGATGGTATTTATTTTATTATGTATTATTTTTATTTCCAGAATGATGCTGGCCCTTTATTTTAAAGCTTTATGACGACTCACTATGTACTTTACGATAAATCTTCTTTTAAATTCATATATTTTTCGTTTTTCAGCCCCTTGCTCTTTATAGATTCTACGATGATTGAAAACTATTATTTTTTTTTCATTTTGACTTTTTATTGTCTTTTTCGCCGCCTACTGTTTTATTTTCTTGTTTTTATTATAGTTCAGGAGAGAGAGAATGGGTATGGATATCTAACAATATGGGAGCTAGCTTTCCTTGTTTCTGCGCGTTTCGTATTAATAGTTGTGTACCGCTTCCGGAAGTTGTCTTATATCGGGTTTTCCAATAGGGACTTGACAACTTTTTTTTTTTTTAATAAACGCAAACCATTTGCGATATTTCAAAAACTTTATTATCGGCTTGAAGTACAATCAAAACGTTTATGAATGGAACTCGACTTCGTTCATATGGCCACCGCGGGCACGTTTGCCGCGGTCGATTCGTTGGACCCAATTTTCGATGATGAGGCCGCTATTTCGCGTTCAATGTTGGCTCTGAGCTCTTCCAACGTCGTCAGCTTGTTGGCATAGACCAAAGAAAATAGTCTTGAGGCGTTAAATCGCACGAACGAGGCGGCCAACCGACTGGCCCATTTCTTGAGATAACACGCTCATCAAACTTACTCTTCAATAAATCGATTGTATCTTGTGCTGTGTGGCACCGTCCTGTTGAAACCACATATCGCCCAAGTCCATATCTTCCAATTCGGGCCAAAAATAATCGGTAATCATGGCGCGATAACAATGGATATATCGGGTTTTCCAATAGGGACTTGACAACTTTGAATTTAAATTGTGAACGCACCCTTTCACTAATCATCAAACTGTCACTGTCAGTTTATTCAGTAAACTCAACATTTTTATCATGATTAAGTACACGGACGAACAACGTCTGCAAATTATAAAAATTTACTACCGAAAATTGAAGTCGGTGACCGCAACTTTAAGAGCGTTAGCTCCACTTTTCGGTCGTAATTCTCGCCCTAGTAGACGTTATCGTCGACAAAAAAATATGGCCCAATGACGCCGCCGGCATGCAAACCGCACCAAACAGTTATTTTTTGTGACAGTTGACTGACAGTGACAGTTTGATGATTAGTGAAAGAGTGCGTTCACAAATTAAATTCAAAGTTGTCAAGTCCGTATTGGAAAACCCGATATATTTATGTTTCATCTACAGTTACTAATCTGCGCAGAAACTCATCTGTGTTGTGACGCATGCGCTCAAAAAGTTCTCAGGTAAGAGCAAATGCGGCACCCATCTCGCAGATATTTTTTCCATACCCAATTTATTATGTTAAATTGAAACATGTAACTAATTGAAAATTGACAGATACCTAGTGAAGAATGATGCTCACTAAAAACAGACCATTAGCGATGCTACGAGCGCCATCGTAGTCGTGTCTAAGCACTTATTGACCTACCCTCGTATGTAGCTTCGTCAATGCTGTTTTTATGACTAAGTTTTAGTCATTTACAAGCTGTCATTCTGTGTATAAGAGATGGATGTCGATAAGCAACATTTAGTCTTGAAAATACTCCACGTCTAGGTGCAGTGAGAAAAATTTGACGACGGAGAACTTCAGTTTTACTGGGTTACAATCCATGTCAAACTCAAGAAGAACTTGCAGAACAGTTAGGAGTTTCTCACCAAGCAATATCAGTTCTGTTGCTATAAGTATCTTTCCCAATAAAGTGGAATTTGACAAAAAAGCCGAGTTTCTACTTACACACCTATTATATTTCTGCATCGGGATAAATACAGCGTGCCTAATTTCTGCACCTTCAGTTTCCTCTTAACCCAAATAAGGTACGCCATTTACAACATATTTTGTTTAAACATCTGTTTTATAAATAATTGTTGAGCCTTATTTGGCCTATAACGCGTAAAACGACAGCGAGAAAACAACAGCTCTTCCAATTAAAATATTTTCATAAGCCTTGAAGCATGATTGTCGACAAAACAAAAAAGATAAACTTATCACGTAAGCGTTGAAATCATTGTATCTTATTGTCAAAACCTAAGAGTCTTAGAATCTCCCTAAATTTATCCATCGGCATTGCTTATAAAAAGAAAGTTGAGCTTCATTTCTTGAACCATAACTGGGAAGTTTTCAATGATCTTACCCCGTATGCTCCCCATGCATACAGCATTGCCGTGAAAGCATACATTTCAGCAATGGAAATTGTCCAATTACAATTGAAGAAAAGTCCTTTTATTACGACTCAGTATGAAATTACCTTACCCGTCAACTTAACGGATATCGGGAGAAATAGGTATGCATCATTGAAAGTTCGAAATTAGTATCCCATCCATAAAAACTCGCATGAATAAAAAAAAAAATAGTTTCAATCGTTTTTGTAATTTTGCAGATAAAATCGGATATCCATCAAATTGCCGGGGACCGTAAACCTAGTGATAAATATGATATTGTAGCGAGCTTAGGGTTCGCTGGATTAATTATTTTGAATAAATAAGAGCCGTTAAATCAATTTTGAATTAATATAACACTTTATTAGTCCGTTAACCACAACCGTTACTTTTACCGTACACAACGATTTCTTTACTTGTCGCTTCCGTACTTATCGCGTATTTTACTTCTTACTTATCGCTTGCTTCTCACTCGAGACTTATTACTTTCTACTTCATACTCATCAGCAATCGCTTGTTTCACTTCCTTACGTATCTCTAACTTAACTTCCGCTCTGCGTGCGACGTATTTATACCGTTTTTCCTCATTCTGATTTGGTGTATCGTTTCCGTCCGTTCCATAGTCTTGAATGTTCTATTCCAGTTTTCCATTACTTTATAGAATATTCTAGTACTCTGTTTCGGACTCTCTAGAATATTCTAGTACGGATTGTCATATGCGTCACAATATATTACGAGGGCAGTTTGTATTTAAAGTTACTGTGCGGGAAATTCAAAAAGTCACCGACTTATCAAACTGCCCTCGTACATTACTTGCATATGAAGTCTTGAAACCGTGAAATTATTTATTATAACAATTACCGGAACACTTCAAATTTTCTAACTTTAAATTACGTAGATCTATTTAACAGTGAAATGATAAATATATAAAAGCAAATTCATCGATATTTATCTGCAGTTACGCATTCACCAGAGAGTGTGCTGCGGAAGCGCAAGGCAGAAGGGAAGTTATTTTTATCTCACGGGATCGACGCAGCGATTGGAAGAACCGCTGCCGGTTAGAAATACCCAGCTCGTCGTGGTGTGGCATCTGGCTGTCCAAATTAATTAACAATTCGGCCTGCAGACTTGTGCTCCTCAATGGTTTTGGAAATAAAATACAAGGTGCTGATAGAAGCATTTATGGGTGCAAGTTGGTCTGAGATTTAGATGACTTAATTGGTTTTGACAAGGTTTCTGTGGTGAATATTTTAAACTTTCTCTGCAACACTCCCAAGAGATATTACAACGGCTGAGGATTAAAAATAAAAAAGTCAAATGTTGGTAACTTTATAACTGTAATTATGTTGGGAAGATTAAAATTATAGTTATATTTACAACGAATAGTTCCAATAAAAAAGTGTTTTCCGGGTGGTGGCGCGTAACGGTTAGAGAACAGAAAGAAATATTCAAAGTGAACACGTATTTGAATTAAAGATATTTGGATTTATTCGAATTAATCAACAATAAGTAGAGTAATAAGTAATAACTTGTATAAATATCATATTGTCAGTTGACGGCGGACTATACAGTGTGGGCAACTCACCAAACTAGATATATGTGTACTGGGATCTATATATAAATTATTCTAAGAGAGTTCCAAAAATCGATGACGATTGCCTTTCCAGATTTTCGGGAGCAGTTCCATTGGAGTCAATCTATTGCTTTTATTGGTTTCTAGATTGTGGAATGTAATAAGAAATCCACATTTCATCTATAAGCATCGCTCGGCTTCAATAAGCCCAAGATTTGCTTTATTGTGTTTACGTATTTCCTTTTTTGGATAATCCCCAAATGGCCGTAGAAAAAATTAAGACGAACATATTAAAAAGTGTAGTAATAAGTATATCAATTTGTACCTCATAGAAAAAAGAGTAGCATTTGAAGCTCACTTTCATTCGGGGAAGGATATTTACCACATATATGTCGAATTTTTTTATATGAAATTTCATTGAAAAAATGCCTGCTTCTTAAAAAGTTACGCGCAAAAATGGTTGCATGTAGATTTTCGAGAGCACACAAAAATGATTGAATTACTAAATGATAATGGGTACTCACGTGACGCCTTCAATGTGATTCGTGTTGATTCCTCTTTTACTTGACACTGTTCCCACCAGGTAAGTGCCTCTTGTGGCGGCACCCTATGGATTTTTCTCGTCTTTATTTAAGGGTTTGTTTTGTTGCACGCCTTTATTATGATGAATTTTCAGTATAATGTCCTCGTTGTTTTGGATTTTAATGAAATGTAGTATACGAGGGCGGGCTGAAAAGTTTCCGATCTCAATGTGAAGATAGCAGCACTCTTCAATAAAAGCAAGTGGATGTAGTTGTGCTCCTCGATAGTATACTGGTTAGTATCCCCGCCTGTCATGCGGGAGACCGGGGTTCGATTCCCCGTCGGGGAGCTTCTGGCGCAAGACTAACGACCTTGCCCGGAAAAAACAAATTATCATGGAAAATTTAAGAAGCCTCAGGACTTGCCAAATAAGGCCAAGACCGGTTCCCGGTTGTAGTGCCGATGATGATGGATGTATCTTTTGACAGTTATTCACCAAAATTTCAGCTATTTTGGATGCGTAGTTTTCATTTGACAGTCGTTTGAGTGAGTCGGTGTGAGTGTTTTTATGAAAATGGACAAAATTGAGTATCAAGCTGTCATTCAATTTTTGTTTTTGAAAGGCAATCATCATCATCATCACCACTACAACCGGGATCCGGTCTTGGCCTTGTTTAACAAATCTCTCCACCGGTCCCGATTTCGAGCCCATGTCATCCAGTTTGGCACTCCCAGGCTCTGGGCGTTCTGGTCTACGCCATCCCTCCATCGCAGACAAGGTCTGCCGCGCTGTCTCCTTTCATACATCCTGCCACGAAGGACTATTGACCCAAGGTAGTTAAAGGATTGCACTACTTCAAATTCGTGCTCCACTACCCTGATAGTTTGACCAACGTTAGGTCTTCTCTTCGCAGAAGTTGCCACCATGTACTTAGTTTTTCCCTCATTAATGTGCAGTCCCAGTTTTTGTGCCGCCTGCTCGATCTGGGTGAAGGATTCCTGTACACCCGATCCGGTTCTACCGATGATGTCAATTTCATCTGCGTAGGCAAGTATCTGTCTGGACTTGGTGACAATAGTCCCTCTAGTTGTGACGCCAGAGTCAAGGATTGCTTTCTCCAACGCCAGGTTGAAGAGGAGGCAGGTCAGACCGTCCCCTTGTCGGAGTCCATTAAAGATGTGTGGTTATTTTTTAATGGTATGTCTTTATCTTCTATCCTTCCTCGGGTTGTTGACAAAAACACACCACTCACCAGCTATTAGTTTATTTATTTATGACTTTTAATTCTGTTGTGTACACTTCTTTCTAATTACTTATACTATTATTAATTAGTAAGTTTATTACATAAGACTCCAAATTAGTTAATTCATTGTATTAACACACTAGCTTAAGTTTATTAAATAATACTCCAACTTAGTTAATTCGTTGTATTAACACACTAGCTTAAGTTTATTAAATAATACTCCAACTTAGTTAATTCGTTGTATTAACACACTAGCTTAAGTTTAGTAAATAAGATCACGTTAGTTCAATTCGGGGTACGTTGAATTAAATCGCTCCTGCCGGGTTCGATCACAAGCTATTTCAGACTGCTTACCTGATTCGAAATTTCGTCCAACGAAATCCATGGCTCCACACCAGGGACACCGGAAACTCTCACACCATCGTTTATACGTACATGCAAAAAAAAAAGGAAGACAAGATACCCTGGCACTCAACTGCGTCGTCTGCAATTTTTAGCAGATCACCATGCCCTAGGGTGTTTACTTTATTTTTTATTATTTTGAACCTATTGCTGGAAAGGGTTGCAACCAGGCCATATGAAGTAAGTGGATGATGTGTATTCATGCGATCGTCGACCGCACACAGCATCACCGCCGATCGCATATCGTTCGTAGGGTAACTTAGTGCAGGTAGTGTTGCTTTGGTCTACTTCATCGAGTAGTCAAGCTTTGTTCCTACATTGTATGTAGTTAATCCTGCTACCGAGATACACGTTGTACACCATGGTAAGCGGATGCAGCTTGCCCGTGTGCCATGGTATCGAACCGCAGGTAGGGGTGTGCGATGTATCTCGCTTTGCTCGGTCGGTTACAGATGCGACCGTTTCTTCCACTCGAGCAGATGGCATATTGTAGTGGGAACCCAATGGTTGGGGTGCTCTCGTTGTCTTTTGTGACAGACTTAATATTATGCAACGCACAGACAAGCGATTCATCGTTGTCGTGAGATTTTTATTCTTGTTCGAAAGGAAATACGACATAATGCCAAAAGCCAGATTTCTGCATGTTTCGTTGCCATATCGATGGCGTGAAATTCATGCTGCTAGGTGCCCCTGGTGTGTATTTAATGAGTTCAGACAATGCCCGTTATGCCGGTTATTGTCTCCCTTTGGGGTATTACCCCACAATGGGTGCGACGGGGCAGTGGCGCTACTTGAAACCGCCACTGATGTTTATTGGTTTGGACAGCAATCCCGATATTTTTACTTGACTAGTTACGTTGGTCACGGTCCACCTACAAAGTCGTATCAATTTATTTGGAATGCCGAACTCTCTCATGGCATTATATAATTCTACCCTGGCTATGCTGTCGTAGGCTGGCTTAAAGTGTATAAATAGATGATATAATGGAATCTTAAATTCCTGACATTTTTCCATCGCCTGCCTAAGGGTGAATATCTCAATCTCATCAATCGCTGATTTGCCTGGGATGAAGCCACACTGATATTGACCAATGATGGCTTTAGCATATGGGGCGATCCGATCTTGTAGGATAGTGGAGAGTATGTTACAGGCGGTACTCAGCAATGTTATACCCCTGTAGTTGCTACACAGTGTGTTATCTCCCTTCTTATGTATGGGGCAAATTATTCCACGACGCCAATCTTCTGGCATCTCCTCTTGCTCTCACACGTGCACCACGATCCCATGAATTGCGTGATGTAACGCTGTCCCTCCTTGTTTGATCAGCTCAGCTGGTATGCCATCAGCTCCCGGGGCTTTATTCGATTTCAGCTGTCTTATGGCTTTTAATGTTTTCTCAATGCTTGGTGGCGGCAGCATTTGGTCTTGATCTCGCATTGACAGAGCCTCCAATTTTTCTGTGAGCTGACCATTTAGCAATTCATTGAAGTGCACTCCCCATCGCTCCAGAATCCCTTCAAGATCGGTGATCGGGTTACCCTCTTTATCCTTGCAGTAGGTGCAGCGTGGTGTGTACCGCGTCATACTGTGGATTATTTGGTAGAACTTCCGCGCCTGGTGCGGACTTCACTCTCTACTTTTCTCTATGTCACAGACAAGGTTTTTTTTTTCAGGCACTTTTCTTTTATCTGTGAAGCCTTTTTTCAGATCTTCTGAGCTCTTTGTATTTCTCCTCGCGTACCCGCGTTCTATGAGACTGCTGCATTGCCCGGTATGCAGCATTCTTACGTTCAGTCGCTAGTTTGCACTCATCATCAAATCAGTCGCTCCGATCTCTACGACTACTGCCCAAGATGGAGTTGGCAGTACTAATGACAGTATTCTTAAGGCGTGTCCATTTCTCTTCTACGCCCGGCATTCTGGCCCCAGGACTTACTCTCCCTCCGTCGAGCTCTTCGAGGGCGAGTCTTAGTGCATGACCAAAGGTGTTACTGGTATTCTCATTGCGTAAGGCAGCCGTGATGATTCGAACCTGTTCCGCGGATGCAATACGTCTCAGTAAGGCAATCCGAGCTCGGAAAACTCTACCAAGAAGATAGTGATCCGAGTCGACGTTGGCACCTCGGTACGTTCGTACCGTCATCAAGCTTGAGGAGTGGCGGCGACCTATCAACACGTGGTCAATTTGGTTGCGAGTGGCTCCACCAGGTGATACCCAGGTGGCTTTGTGAATATCTTTACGCGGAAACCTGGTACTTGCAACGACCAAATTTTTTGATGCTACCAGTGCGATGACTCGTAGTCCATTGTCATTAGTGTTCTTATGCAAACTATGGGAACCTGCGTAGTGCCCGAAAACCAGCTCCCGACCTATTTTCGCATTCAAATCACCAAGAACGATTTTCACATCGTGTCTTAGGCAGGCATTGAGGGCCCGTTCGACGTTCTCGTAGTATTCTTCCTTATCGTCGTCTGGCTTATGTTCTTAAACTTGCCTCGCACGCGAAGAGTGCATAGCCTTTCATTTATTGCATTAAAGCCGATGATGGCGGGCTTCAGTTTTTGGCTGACTAGAAAGCCTATCCCGAGCACATGGTGTTTTGCATGACACCTGTAATAAATGTCATACTCGTTTCTTTGAATAACACCACTCCCCGCCCATCTTATTTCTTGTAATGCTGTTATGTCAGCGTTATATTCGGACAGGGCATCGGCTAGCTGATGTGCAGCTCGAGCTCTGTATAGTGAGGGGACTTTCCATGAGAAAATTCTTAAATCGTTTAGCCATTTTCGTCTCCGTGGTCGTCGTCGTGTATCCGGTCCATATCCGAGGCTTGTTAAATTTGCCATAATAATTCATTTTTACGGGCATGGTTATTAGCCTTGCACCAACCTTTCTCAGGTTTCGCTGCATGCGTTGGTTCACTACTGGCGGGCGCCAAAGTAGCTATCCAGAGGTATCACGTGGAGACTGCATGTCAACTTGGATTGAACAGAGACAAGAATCGTCCCGGCCTTCGCCGGGTTGAAAGCAATCAGTAACTTTACCCCCTATGTTCGCTCCCATCCCTCCTTTGAAAGGCAATACGCGTACGCAAATCAGAGATGAGCTGGTATATGGAGACTCTGCACCATCATTTATATATTGATATTTTGGGCAGCTGAATTTAAACGTGGCGGTGAGATCTTGGGAGACGATGAACGTTCGGGACGTCCAAAAACTGCAACAACTGACGATAACATCGCTAAAGTTCACCAAATGGTGCTAGACGACGGCCGAGTTAAAGTGAGAGACATAGCAGAGGCTACCAAAATGTCCAAAGAACGTGTTTGTCACATATTAAATCAAGATTTAGGCATGAGAAACCTGTCCGCGCGTTGGATGCCGCATTTGCTCACGTTAGACCAAAAACGTGTTCGAATGAACCCTTCCAACGCTCTGTTGGCGCAGTTTAGCCGCAATAAATCCGAGTTTTGGCGCCGAACATACAGGCCAAAGTCTCCGGATATGCACCGGATACCGGTGGAGAGACTTGCTAAATATGGCCAAGTCCGGTTCCCAGCTGTGGTGCCGATGATGATGATTCTTATATAATAATATTAAAATGTTCAATTTTTTATATTATATTTACAACTTATGAACTAATTAATATTGAATTAGTTTTTTTTTTTTTACAAATATCACACACAAAAAACTGTTTTGGTTACAGCCTTGGTTTGTGTTTATTTTATTTTTGAACATGATATATTAATTTTTCACATTTCTATTTATTACTTTTTTTTTTACAAAGAAGAGAAAAGAAAACCAGTTTATATATATATGTTAATCCCCTCATCGCTTCCTTTAATTTCCAACTTGATCCTGGTAGTTCCCATCACTCACAATAAGGCGTCGCACTACTATGCATGGACTAATTCCTTTTCATTTTTACAACATTTTTTATTTTCTCTTTATATTCTTAGTTTCTAAATTACATGCTAGACAAAAAATGCTTAAATTCTAGCTGAATTATCTTATATTAAAAGTTACTGGTCCTACGCGCCTGTTATTATGAACTACCATTTTGTTAACTCTGTCATTAACTGGACTTGTGACCATTTTGATGACAGAGTTAATTGGGATTGTGTGCCCCACCACATTATAGGGACCCCTCCACATGGGAGCTAATTTTCCCCCGTATTGTGCGTTCCGTATCAAAACCTTGTCCCCCACATGAAACGTGGAAGGGCGTACTGCTTTTGGATCTCTGCTTAGAGTTCAACAAATTACGCCTCGCTATCTCGTACGTCTTTTGAAGCTTGTACTTCAATAGCCTATGGTAGCTCGCATGTTGCACACCGGTTCCAGGGGCTGTCTTATATTATACGGAACTTCCGGGGTGAAATCAAAGAGGCAATCCATCAGGGTAAGTTTAGTATCTTCATGCACGGTGGTGTTGTATATGAATGTGACCGTCCGCAGGTACTGATCCCACGATTGGGGATTGCTATCCACAATGCAGGGTAAATACTTTACGAGCGGCCGATGGAGTCGTTCCAAAGTTCCGTTCGATTGTGGATGATACGGTGAGGTTTGCAGTTTTTGATAAGGAGCAGCCTGCAAATGCTTTTAAACAATCCGATGAGAAAATTGCTACCTTGATCGGTGACCAGTTGCCTCGGCACACCATACCTAGCAACTATTTGGTCAAAAAAGACCGAAGCCATCGTCTCCACCTCCCCATTGGGCAAGCCATAGCCATCTATATATTTAGACAAATTGTCTGAGAATGTATGTATATACTGATTGTTTTTTGGAGTGCAGTCAAGAGGGCCTAATATGTCTAAATAGACTTTTTCAAACGCCCTCTTTGCAATGTCGATTATCACCATGGGCATTCCCAAATTCGGCGAAGATTTCACCCGCTGACTTGTTCTACATACTTTAATGTATTCCTTCATATCGCGCTCATGTTCTTCTACCGATAGTTCTTACGTATTTTGTCGTACGTTTTCGCCAGCCCTTTGTCACTAAGACGTCCTTAGGTTCCTTCGCTTGCCTTTGTTTCTCAGCCTGGGCGCGTGTTACTAGATTGCTTCCTTGTAGTGAAGGGGTTTCATCACCACTTTGTGCGATGCGGCTACGAGCATCCACATTGGAATTGTACTTACCGGGTTTGTATTCGATTTGATAATCAAACTCCGATAGTTTATGATGATGTCATGGGGCACAACTCCACGCTATCTGTGCACGCTTTGCACTTTTCAAAATCCCATTAGAGAGTAAAATCCCTGCTGCACTTCTTTCGGCACCAGGATCACCTTCTCCCGGATTTTTATAGGGATTTTCTTTCGTGATAACCCTGGTACTATGGCCGGCCTGCTCAAAAATATTTCGACCTCAGAAGGGTTTGTTGGTGAGCGTTCTACCAACTCTTTCCCTTCTTCATCGCCTTCTGGCTTACGGTCTTGTCGGAGCAACAGAGGTTCGACAATTTTTCGCAGGCCTTTCCCTGTGTGTGTAGGGTCTTAGGGTGATTGTCGACCGGGGTCTGAACCTCCACAGGTCCCCTCGGCGCGGTTTCCCGTTCAGCTGTCTTTTGTCGAATCTTTCCTGCATTATTATTTACAAAGTTAACAGAGACATTTTCGGGATTTATATTTGTCTGGGGAAATATCAAACAACCACCCGGTCCATCAACCTTGCAGCAAGCCCTAGATTTCCCTTTACCAAAAAGCGTCTGGAGTGTCATTGCTCTTTGGGCATCCACTGCATATTTCAGGTGGAGTGGCCTCAGCTTTAAGAGGCTGATCTCAACGCCAGTGTCCACGATTAGGCGCGTACTGCTTTTACGGCCAATGTTCATAGGAAGTTGGGCAAACGGGACTTTGGTCGGCGAAAGCTGAGAACAACTTTGGCTGTTTTGCCTGCCTTAGTTCGGTCGGGTTGGGTTTACCCGACCTATGTAGAAACAGCGTCGTCTGCAAGGTTTTGCTGTTGCTAAACAGCATAATGAATGATGGTGGTTTTTAGACAATAGGACGCGAATCAGGTCAATGATTCGGGGGGGGGGGGGGGGGGGGGGTTTATTTTTTTTATTTATTTATTTATTACAATGTAAATAAATTACATAATAACTTAAATCGAATAGCGCTAGCAACTAAGGCTTTCGGCTAGCGGGGGGTTTTAATTATGTAACAAAACTACCAAATACTTACCCATTAGCACGTTGCCCATTGATATGATAACAAAGGGGACACTCAAGTATCTAACACACAGTCTGAAATCGACGAGACGTCCTTGAGAATGAAATGAATAAAATGTTGAACGATTATCAGACTAAGGAACACCTTGAAATATCCGCGAGAGGCCTCTCGTTAGAGACGTCTAATCGATGTTACGATGCTTCCAATTCGGTAAGAGGCTTAGCCAGCCAACTGTGCTGGATACTGTCGTAAGTGCCAATTATAATGGTGTGATTATGCTAGGAATCTAATGATTAGGACATGAACCCGCATGACGAGAGTCGCAACCGTTTTACAGCATCGTGCACCTGTTCCGTGTCGATGTGGTCATATTGACACATGATTGTTTATATGATCATATATGATATTTTTCAACATTGAACAGATACATTACCTTGATTCCTTTCTGTTTGCTGTTTAAGTTATTATATGCCTATTACAGTTTATGGCTATGAACTCACAGCAACGATCAGAAAGCAACCATGGGCGAGTCCTCTGCTGGGTCTGATTTTTAAGTTACATTTGCAGATAATTTCCATGCCTGTGGTAAATCGATTACAAACCTCGTCTTTTCGGGCCTGAGGTGGATAGTAGCATTGTTGAAGCAATCCGTGCGTGGTGCTTTAGTTAACCGCCGTTCCCTCAACGTACTTCTAAATCGTCTTCTGCTTCAATTTCAGCTGCTGCTCCCGTTGCACTCCGTTAAAGTGGATTAACCTTCCCTAGTATTGTTTATCACTCACTTATGAAAACTCAGTTTGCTATGCCAGGGTTTCTGATGAAATCGAACTATCCTACTAGTGTTATTCATTTAATTGTCTTTACACTATCGATATCATATTACCGGATTCTGTAGTATGAATGGATAGTTGTTATTCACTTATTTGAAAAAGAAAAGTAGCCCGTGAAACTGACCGACACAAAATGATTTTCCTTCTCTTTGAAAATTAGCACTTTTTTTATTTATTTTCTAATACGTCCTTTTTATTTTGCACCAGAGGCGACAATGGATTTAAAAATCTGAGCCGCACACCAAGGTTTTTAATCTGAGAGCGAATCGCAAAGTCCTGTCCCTTTTATGAGGATTTCAAATTAATTGATTTAAGAAATACGATAATGCGAGATAGGGGATGAAAAGGGTGGAAAATGTTTGTATGTTATATACGATGGTAAGTTTTGACTATAAATTATCATTGTTGGGATAGTATTATGTGTTGTAAGGGATGGTGAAAATGTGATTGGAAAACGTGCTGTTGAAATATAGGAGAATGTTGTTTTTGGATATGATGTGTATGGCATCATCATCATCATCGGCTCTACAACCGGGATCCCGTCTTAGCCTTATTTAGCAAGTCTCTCCACCGGTATCCGGACCATATACGAGACTTGTTAAATTGTCCATAATCATTTGGTTTTCCGGGCAAGGTTATTAGCCTTGCGCCAAATTTTATGGCATACGGACACGAATTTGAGAGATTGATTTAAATGGAAGAGAGGGTGATAATTAATAGTGTTAATTATGTACAGTTTTGCAAAGATTGATATAAATGGTAATCTGGAGCAAGGTCAAGACTATATGGTGGATGTAACATCAATTCCCAACCAAGCTCCAATAACTTTTGGCGAGTGACTGATGTATGTGGCCTAGAGGTGTCCTGGTGAAAAATGACGCCTTTTCGATGAACCAGCTCTGGCTGTTTTTCATTGATCGCTGTATTTAATCTGTCCAGTTGTTGACAGTATACCTCACAACTTCCAACCTGATACTTCATCCTGCACGTGGCGATGACTTGATGCGTTGGTGCTTCGCTTCCTAAACAATTCTGCGAGAATTTGATTTCTCAACATGATATGTACACAATAGCACACACTCTCCCGTAGTAAAACCAGGACTTTACGTAATCATTTCCTCGATGAGCACCGCCTCTCACTGACTGCTGTTATTTTCCCCTCACATTTTTCTCTCTTACTATCGTCCCAAAACGCTATAAGTTCACCATAAACTGTCGACGAAGACGATCAAGTCATAAGTAAAGTAATAGACGTCTGTCCAGCTTTACTAAAATTTTCGCGTTAAGAGAACAAAAAATTATTGAGCCATAATCGTTCCGCTGCTGCCGTCAAGCAGATAGCTCACACGCAGGTATCAACAAGACGGGCCTTCAGTAACACGGTTGGAACGGTTGTATTACGCATACAAAATGTGCTTAGGTCTTTTGTTTTTTTTTTCTCAGTATAATGTAGGCTATAAAGTCTCGGGATTTTGCAATAGTTAGTGCCACTAGCAAATGAACATATCTCATTTCGAGAGGTTCATCTGTCACTAGTTTATATATGAATTTTGCATGACATAATCTTCATCGATTACCCGCAGAAGGGAAGAACAGTCACAGGAGAGTATTATTCAGCGTGATTGGACAAACTGAATGACGAATTATAGAAAAAAAACAACTCCATATGGCGAAGAAAAAAGTTCTATGCCATCACGATAACGCACCGTCACACACTTCCTTGAGAGCGATATCCAAATTGGAGCAATTACGATTTGTGTTAGTGGCTCATCCACCGTATTCTCCAGACTTGGCCCCAGCGACTATGATCTATTCTCAAACCTCAAGCCGTGGCTCCAGGGAAAGAGATTCAGATCGAATGAGGAAGTCATCGCGGAAACCGAGGCGTATTTCGAAGGCTTGGACGTTTCGTACTACAGAAAGGGCATTGAAATGATGGAAAATCACTATACCAAATCGACCGCTCTTAAGGGCGATTATGTTGAGGAATAAAATAACTTTGCCAAAAAAAAAAAAAACGCTTGTTTTCATTTAAAATCTCGGGACTTTCCAGCATATATAGTATTTTCCATCCAACCAGTATACCACAAGAAATTGGGAACGTATTGTCAGCAGCTTGGTTCTATTTAGTCATTCAAAAACTTTAAGAGGAGGTTCTCATCTAAGGACCCAAAAATGACGTGTTTTTCTTGAATTATTTTCTCAAAGACGGTAGCAAAAATCTGAGGCAAATTTTGTACACATATTTATTAAGTATTTATATATATGTAATTTTTTTTTCGGAAAAATATTATAAAGTGTATGTATTGTATAAGATGACGCAGTGTGTCTATTCGAAAAAATGGTACCCAATCGGTAGCGATGTCTGCAATCGTCTGAAATCATACAACAAAAAGTTTTTTGAAATTATATAATGTTTGCCAAAATCTGAATTCTATTTTCAAGAAAATAAAAATCGAAAAAAAGACAAATTGAGGGACATGCAAATCTTAGTTACCGACCTTCGCATTTTTTTTTTTGCTCTTTAACGTTGAATAGAAAAAAATCTATGAAAAAATGATCTACATTTATGTTCAGACACCAATAAATGTAATTTACTTTAAAATAAAAAAAACTGATCTATCGAGTAGTTTTTGAGATATCATGGAGACCAATGGGAAAAAATGGTTTCGAGAAAAACGCGTTTAAAGTTTCAAAATGCCCTAACAGGGTGTGGTGAAAAGTTTCCGGGGTACAGATGGCACCAGCAGGTCTAATTACTATGTCAGGTTCTATAGTACTCCGCCTCATTAGCTTGTGTATACATTTTCGGATCGATTGCTTTATTAGTATACATTTGAGAGCGTACTGAACAAGATGCCTTGAAGTGAAAAATAAACAACCTCACTTGATCTCGTTAAGTTGTAACTTTTTTATAAAATCATTTTCGCATAAACGGTTTTGGGGACTTATTCTACATACTACAAGCTATCGAAAAATGAAAAAAAAATGATTTTTTTAAAACTTCTTGATGAAAACCGTGTTTTTCTCGAAACCATATTCTTCAAATCAGTAACCAAAATATCTCGACAACCACTGAACCAATAAACTTGTTTGTGGGTATTATTGTTTAGCATTTTTCATATTATTATTATAATCATTATTATTATTTTCCTTGCTTACATTTTGTTTTATAAAAACGAATTTGTGCCTAAAAGGCGCTTCGTCAAGTTTATACACCCACCATTTTCCTGATCATCAATATTCTCAAAATGAATATGCGACAAGTAGTAGCTTATGGTAGTGCGCCGGTTCTGCCAAACCCCACTGTCTACTTACACGAAGAACCCCCGTAACTACAACCCAACCTTCATAGTTTTCTGCTAATGCAATCGTATTAGCACCTGTAAATGCTTCACGCATCGAGCTTATCAAATTTATTTATTTCAAAGCTTCTGGAAAAAAATTCTTACCTTCATTCATTCATTCGAATCCAAAAATTCCCCATAAGAATTCTATCCAAATTTATCACAGATCCCAAATATACATACGCATTACCTAGGAATTCCTTTAAAAAAAAATTTCCCACAAGGGCATTCATGCAGGTATCAATGCATCTCTGCATTAGCGACCAAGAACCGAATTCTCGTTTAGTGTAAACACTCACACTAGAGTTCGACACTTGAGTCGCCTTAGATGCCATATACAATTGGCATAAATGTTATACAAACCGTCATTGTGTAACCATCTGAATTGCTTCGCAATGGCTTACAACTATCGATACAGCTGCAAGCACTTTACCCAGAAATGCTCCTTTGTTTGAATCTCCAAACAATCATCGACTTCGCGCATAGCCGCCGGATTGAATTCAAAGCATAAACAATGCAAATATAGAATCCGTTTCTTATAACGAATTTCCCTGCATATATAAATGCAAGCAAGGGATTCGTTTCGGCCACCGACCCAAGATACGATATACAATTTTCATTCTATAAAGTATCGCAACCCATTAGCACCTTTTCCCAATGCCTATTCGTCTATTTACACAAGGGTATCACTCGTCTAAGACTTTTATGATGCCCTCGACCCATCTTTTCTTTTAGCACATTTCTTCGATGCATCGTCATCTATTTATTTAGCCGCGATGCACTTCATAAACAACAACAAACAGAGATTATTCTTTTGGGGAAGGAGATGTATATTCCACATTCCATCAAACGAAGTTCGTCTGATAAACCTTGGTTCGACAAACAATGCGAGCTGATTACAGCGGCAAAAAATAGAGCTTTTAAGCAATGGCGCTCTAGTCCCACCGATGTTAACAGAATGAATTTTGTTAGAATCAGAAGCGCGCGCAACCAGGCGATTGATACCGCGAAGAGGGCTCACAACGACAGGGTGGAAGGGCCAATCTTGTCGACTTCAATGCAACAAAGACTCAGTGTACAACATTCACAGAGAAAAGTGGATCATCGGTTCCACAGCTGATGATGAATGGCCAGGCCCTCAAATCTGGAGAAAGCTTGAAATTGCTCGGCGTCACGGTCTGTGAGAATGTATCATGGCATAAACACGTGTCGAGTATCACCAGGTCAGCCTCAGGAAAACTGAGTTATCTTTTTAGAGCCAAGAAATATTTTACTCCGGCCCAACTTCTTCTCCTATATAAATCCCAAATTAGACCGGCGCTCGAATATTGCTCTCATTTTTGGAGCTCGCCTCCTAATCATATCCTCGACCTATTTGAGAGCATACAGAGACAAGTGATCCGCCTGATCGGGGACTCGGCGCTGACGTCGGGACTACAGTCGCTAGCACATCGAAGGCGCGTAGCCGACCTCTGTTTGTTTTACAAATATTATCACGGATGCTGTTCTTCGGAGAGTCTTGGTATTGTTCCACGCAATTCGGTTTATATGCGCTCCACAAGACAATCCGACGGATCGTACCCGTTTGTGGTTCATCTCCCGACGCACAGTGGTACGAGTCTATGGGAAAAACGGCAAAATTAATATCTCTGGTTTTAGTAACTAAAATATGAATATTTTCCATTTAATCTCTTTTTACATTTGATATCTATGCAACCACCTAAAAAAAAGGTATCAACCTGCAAAAATGGCCTGTCCAGCTTCTTTAAAAAAAAGAGTTGAGCAGCGAACTTTATTTTTAAACTCAAAATTTATTTTCTAAGCTTGCGCATGTTCTTTCAATCTTTATTTAAAAATTTAAGTATGTTAACAATTTTATAGTTTAATAAACTTCAAAACATTAATATAAAAGAATTTGTATAGGTATAATAAATTAATTTGAAATAACAAATATGTGCATATGTATGTTAATTATTAATGGCTATCGCTCTCCGATGATGATGTTCCACCTATATCGGCCAAGTCTATTAGTAGCGTAAAACTTTCTGCACCATTTCGAAGTAGCTAATGTTCAATATGTGGATCTATTTTAGGCGTATATGAGCTTTTGAATCTTATATTTGAAATGAGAGGATCCGAAGTAATTAATAAGTGATTTATTTAAAAGCGATTGGAGGTTAACTTCAGCAATTGTTTCCGACGCAACAGCAATTTCGGGTAATAGATCAGATTTATATTTTTTCTATTTATAGTAACTGGGAAAACAGTCTTTGTGAAGGCCTTTTACAACAGATCGTAAAAGAGCGTATTTTCTCTTAGACAAATCCAAATCTAAATACAATGCTAGCGTTTGTTGCAGAGTTAACGTCTTATTCGATTTTTGAGGAGACTGAAAACCGATTTGAAATGTTAGCAGCATAGCTTAGTTCCTCTGAACTGTGCTGCGTAGCTAATTCATGAACCCGACGTTTTTTTCGTGCGTTCACTGCATTCCTCAAATCTTTTTGACGGTCTACCTCTGCTTGGTGCATTTAAACTATTTTTATTTCTCCAATGAGTTAAAACATTTGCTGGCAATGTCAAATTAAGGTTTAGCCAACTTTCATTAACTTGCATAAATTTATTTCGCTTTCTTTGGCAATTTTCCCATTTACTCTTTAATGTCAAACAAAAATACTTGGAAACTCTTTGAATTTCAGGTTCAATATTTTCATCTGACCATTCTAGACCCAGTAATTCACTTAATTTTTCAGCAACAGCTTCACTGGCTTCTCACTTTCAATCCATCTTTGGAAAAGGTCACCGTTTTTGATTGATGGAGTTAAGCCTACAAAAACGTCAAAAAAATTGCAGAAGCGCAAATTTGCGCAAAATTTCGCTTATGGATATGATCAATAGACACATAGAACATCACAAAACATCAAAATTCTCAAAGACGCTTTTTGGCGTTTTTTAAAAAATCTTAGCTAATCACAAACATCACAAAATTTTAAATTTTCCAATTAGACTTGTACTTCAAACGCCACAATACATAAAAATACGAAACAAACACATTTTTCTATATATTAAATATGATTTTCCATACCTTGATCACTATTATTTATCATGATGTAGTTTTTATTTATACGTATAATTAAAACTGACAATAAATTTAATTTATATCAAAACACACTTGTAATGCAAGATTGCGAAAAAAATTTACTTAGTCAAAGTTTACCGCTCTGTAACGTTTGTACCAAATCACAATTCCAAATGATTTCTTTGGATTTATAAAATATATATATATTTATGATGCCTTTCCAATCACTAAAAAGTGCCACTAAAACTGTTGATTTTTTTATTTATTGCTATGGGTCGTCCCACTGAGCGACGGCGCAAACATCCCTGCATCAGAACTCGTTCCGTTACAGAGCGGGGAAGCTGTGGAACTCCCTTCCCACGCGAGTGTTCCCGGAGCATTACAACCTTTGATGGCATCTCGGGGGGCCCATTCGGCGCTATAGGTTCGCCTCTCCCGAGAGAAGTCTAATGGGAAAAAAAAAAAAAAAAAAAAAACGATCTTCCCGATTCCTTTGTCCTTGCCACCTGCCTGCTTAAACAACACAGATCTAAACGATCACACACATACCACCATAAACTCCATTACGAGATCTGGTTTTCTATTCCACCAAGAGAGACTTTACGTTTCTCTGGTGGTAAGTTAACACATATCCTTAGTGGAGAGGATATCTACCACCACACCACCAAACTCGCACCAAACGAGGGTTGAATCATAGAGTCCAATTACATCCGCCGACCACCCCGGTCGTGCCGCTCCCGCTCCCCGGTGCGCACAGGGACGCGAATATTATATAACCAGAGTCGAGAGTGTTCGAGATTTTAGCCAATCATCAGTTTTACGTTACATTATTTTTCACCGCGTCATTTTGTACTGTGCCTTTTAACCGTTAATTAAACTCATAATAAAGATAAGAAGGACGAAAATTATTGTAAACAAATTTCCCCATATTAAAGGAATCTTGAACTAATAAATCAAACCTAAGTGTTTAATTTTCCGTGCTGCAATATCCTGTGTTTAATTTTTCCTCGTTGTCTTGGCGAACAGTTTTTCTTCTCTCGGTTTTGTATCAACGGAACTTATAGTGATGATGGCGGAAGAAGGGAACTCGGTGCATTACGCATGCACACAATACTTCTTCTCCGTAGTAGCAATTATTAACACTAGTGTTAAAAAATTATTTATTTTGTTTTGGATAATTGTAGATGAAACGCCACTAGACACTAGCAACGTCTAATTGTTAGGCACTCCATATAGGACATCAATACTTGGCCAATTAAAAAAGTTAATAAAAAATATTAAATATGTTCTCACAAATGTGTACTTTCATCTAAGGAAAGTCGCAATCCGTTAATTTACATAGGAGAATCGTTCAATAAATCCTTTGAAAATGTTTTTGATTCTCAGATGAGGATTTTCATTCAATGTTTTCGTGCTCGATAAGATGCTTAAACAAATATTTAAACTCATCGAAAACTCAGATCCAAGTCTTTCAATTCCACCATTCGGGCGTAAGCGCAACGTACCCTATCCATATCTTTTCTATAGATATTATCACTCTCCATTCAAATATTTTCCCGCAATACTCTTCAATTATAGGGTATGCGTTGGTCCCTTTAAAATTAACTTCACACGTTCGGATAACAAAGAGAATCCTTCTTTAGCCGAATCACCCAAAAATTCCTTGCTGAATCATGTATTTCCGTTATTATAAACTCTAGCCATTCAAGACCAATGTATATGGACACCTCCTTTTTTGTCCTCTCCCTCTGCTTCCTCCCGAGAGGTACTATGATATTTAATAGTATTAAAAACTCGTTTGTATTCGCGTATTATAAATGGGAAAGCCATGGTACTAGATTATCCTTTTTGTGCGTAATGTAAAAAGAAAACCGACCCGCTCGTGATGACTATTATCCGACTATTTATTCCGTATCGTTATTTACGAAAGTTATTTGTTGTAACCGCATGATTATCGACTGCACCTGTTTAAATCTGTCCGAAGCAGTTAATTAGAAACGATTGCAGCTGCTATGCGAGTTTTGTAACGCACGCTTTCCCAACTGTAACAAAAGAATATTCACTTTATCCACAAAGTTAAACTGTTTCCCATTTCTGCTTGTTTTTTGCTTTCTGCTGCACTTGACTGTTAACTGATTTCCCTTCACCAACAAAAACACATCACTTACAAACGGCCAAGAATTTAATTTGATTAAAAACACAATCATTACTATAAAATAAATTAATTAACCTATCTCGTATTAACATCTATTTGCCTTCGTCAAATGGATGGAAAGCCTTGACTCTTATACCGAAAGGACGCATAACTGTGCTGATATGAAGGTCCACAATAGTTGGATGCCGATAAAAAGGTGTTATTAGATTCCGCTGAAACCAGCCCACTGTATCCATTGTTGTAATTCTTTGTAGCATACATTCCCATACTAGGAAATCCTAAATGATATGGATGATGAGAAAGTTCCATCTGTTGGTGGAACAACGCAGGCGCTTTATCTATCTTATGAGCTGTCGTTATGGGCGGAACAGGTTGAGGTGTAGTTGCTCCCACAGATCGCCTTTCATTTCTTCGAAACTTCGCCCGGCGATTTTGAAACCAAACCTGAAAGAAAACTGCATAACATTTAATACTTTTTTATGGATATATCGTTATCATACAACCTGCACTCTAGCCTCGCTAAGACCGACCTTATTAGCTAACTCCTCTCGTACAAATGCATCGGGATAATGTGTCCTTTCGAAAACCTTCTCTAAAGCTGTCAGTTGCCCGCTTGTGAAAGTCGTCCTATTGCGCCGCGGTTTCCGTGATCCATTTTGTCGACTGTCGTCAATTGAAGAAGTAAAGTCTGCCCGAAAACTATCACCTGCTAAATAGACACGACAGAAGTAAAAGAATTATCCACAAACGGAGAAAACATTCTGAGAAATCTCGACCCATGGGGAACTAGTGTACAATTAGCTGAACAGCAGAACGCATAATTGGGGAAAGTAGAGCAATTAAATTTTTATGTTGACATTAACGGTTTCAATTTCCAATTGGAAATGTAATGCCCGCATAGGAATTTAAAGTATTTTCTTTTTGAAGAGAACATCTACCACTTTAGTTATTTCTGCTCGCTTTTATTGGTTTTCCATGAAATCTCCTAGTTATGCTTACAAAAGGCGGCTATGAACCGCATTGGCGGATTCTATTGAATTAAAATCCCATTAATGATTTTTATGGTATGGACGTTGCTTCAAAAGAACCGAAGTAGGGAAGAAGAGTTTCAAAATATGCCTAAAATATTTGACTTATAATGCTATTATAAACCGACAATTGTCAATCTGATGTGAGAGATGTTTGTGAGCAGTGGATCTTAAGCGCTAATATTTTTTACTTGTTTTTAAGTATAATAAAAAATTCATTTTGAATATACGAAATCACGAAAATCAGTGCGACACATCCAATATGTTTTGCTTCCCATAAGGCACTAGCGTGCGTCTAGATATATGGTGAATATAATGTAAACTGCGAATTTAAAAAACAAAAACACTGAGGATAAAGATTTTTTAAACACTTCTCTCAAAAGAGACAAAACATTTACCAATCATAATTCAGATGACACTTTTAACTATATTTCAGGCGAACAAGTGAACTTTAAAAGATTTTTTTACGTAACTGAGGATTTATTGTAAAAAAACGTGTCTATCATTAGCAACAACTTTGTCCCATTTTCAGAAAGTATACGGATTTCGTATCGAAAAAATCCCCGGATTTGGATGTGATCCGCGAATCCACCCATTGTACCACTTATTCGGTATTCGCAAGTTCTGCTCAGCTAGATCGTATGCCATCAATCGGAATAAGTGATAATCAGAAGGAGCAATGTCTGCAGAAGACAGCGGGCGCGGAGTAAGTTTTTGGCGTTTCCAGGTATGCTTTTGTCGATGAGCAACGTTAGGTCGAACGTTATCGTGTTGAAGATTTCCTTTATCGTGGTATTGCACAATTTTTTTGTTAATGTGCGGCTCAAACAAACCAACTGAAGTCGGTAACGAGCTGCCATATTGGCTTCATTAGATTGCAATACAAGCTCGTAATACACAACACCGACCTCATCTCACCAAATGTACAGCATAAAATTCGGACTTTAGATATTTGGCTTTGAAGTTGATGTTGATGCATACCTTGGCTTACCCCATGATCTCTTACATTTCATCATCATCATCATCGGCACTACAACCGGGTTCCGGTCCTGACCTCATTTAGCAAATCTCTCCACAGGTCCCGATTTCGAGCCGTCATTCAGTTTGGTACTCTCAGGCTCATCTCTTACGTTTACGATTATGAATGACTAGAGAGTAGAACCCTCATTTTATTTCGCTTAGTACAAGTCGTATAAACGTATAATAACTTAAAAATGGAATGGTGAACTAAACAAAGATGGATAGAATAATAGTCTAAGTGGAGGACAAAGGCTATAAAGCGATCCGGAGACGTAGGGATTAGAGAATTCTTTCGACCAGCGTTTCCCAAAACCAAGGACAGAGTTGGCCTCGAGAATAATGTCATCAATATGTGGGATGAAGTTAAGCTCCCTATCACACAAGATGCCATGGTGCATGTGCATGTGTATGTGCTCGTTAATTGTGTTATGCAAACGTTCAATATCAGAATTCGATGTGTGGTTACTATTTGAGGTATAGTGGATTTCTGTACCAATAGCTCCTAAATATTCTTTTATGGGAATTGCTTTGAATCCTAATTCGTTATCGACTATAATTTTCTTTACTAGACCAAATTGGCTGAAATAGTAACAAAGGGCCCTCTTAAATTCTGTCCCAGTTCTACTGGAGATTTTTATCGCACAGCCGTGTTTTGAAAATGTATCTATGAAGGTTAAAAATAAGGATTTTTCCAAGCTATAAAAGACATCTATATGAATAATTTCGCGAGGACTTGTAGGTGTTTCGGTTAGTTTTAATAGAGGTTTATGCGGTTGTCTAACATATTTCTCCATGTTACATACGTCACAATTATTAATAAATTATGTTATTCGTGTCTTAAAATTTGGGTTAAAATAATTGATCGTAATTTCTTTATATACTTCCTTGATATCTCTATGGTTATTCCTTAAATGCTCTTTTTCTATTATGTCTGCTAGTTCTTCTTCGTCAGTTATCATCATCATCATCATTGGCACTACAACCGGAAACCGGTCCTGGCCTTATTTAGCAAGTCCTGAGGCTTGTTAAATTTTCCATAATGATTTGTTTTTTCCGCGCAAGGTCATTAGTCTTGCGTCAGAGGCTCCCCGACGGGGAATCGAACCCCGGTCTCCCGCGTGACAGCCGGGTATACTAACCACTATACTATCGAGGAGCCCTTCGTCAGTTATGTCCTCTAATAATTTAAGGCAACGGATAATTTTAAATAATTTTGCTAACGATTTCCTCAATAATTTTGAAATAATCTTCGTCTTCAATAAGGATTGCGTTTAAAGCATGCGGTTTGAGATGGTTCTTCAGTAATGTGATTGCGTATTCTTCGTTTAGATTTTTTACGTATATCGTTGTTCGATTTCTATTAAATATGTTTAAATGTTCTATTCTTGGAGACAGTGATTTTATGATTACGACTTGGTTCTTGAAACGTTTATACTAGATTTACTCATGGGGATATGATTATTTTCAGCTAAGTTTATTTCTGCTTTAGGTATACGAGAAAGAGCTTCTGCGTAGCCATTATTGGCACCTTTCTTGTACTTAATACCAAAATCAAATTCGGATAGTTTCAACTTCCATCGTATCAGTTTTGAATTGGGCTCTTTCAAAGCAAATAACCAAGTGAGTGGTTTGTGGTCCGTTTCAATTATGAATTTCCTGCCGAATAAATAGGGGCGATAGTATTTGGTTGCCCAAACTATTGCGAGTAATTCTTTTTCAATGGTACTATAGTTTATTTCATGCTCGTTCAGAGTACGGCTAGCAAGAGATAAAGGATGGCCTGCTTGGGATAATACGGCTCCTAAGGCGAATTGGGTAGCATCTGTAGTAAGTGTAAATGTTTTACTGAAATCAGGGTATGCTAATATGGGATCGTTTATTAATAAAGTTTTGAGAGTTCTGAAAGCTTCTATATAATCCTGATCAGAAATATTAATCTTTGCATCCTTTTTTAGAAATTGAGTCATTGGTTTTGCTATTTTTGAATAATCTTTAATAAATTTTCTATACTATCCAGTGAGTCCTAAAAACTGTTTAATTTGCTTGGGTTTCCTAGGAATGGGGTAATTTTTAATACATTCAACTTTCTTCGGGTTGGCTTTAATACCTTCAGGTGTTACAACGTGACCAAGAAATTCCGTTTCTTTCTTAAAAAATTCGGATTTGTCTAGTTGTGCTTTCAACTTACGGTCTTTAACCGTTCGAATATTTTTGTTAAAGAAGTAATATGTTCCTCTAAAGATGTAGAGGAAATTATTATATCGTCCAAATACACTAAACATATTTTGTTAATGTGATCGTTCAGTACGTCATTCATCAATCTTTAGAATGTAGCCGGTGCTGTTTTTAAGCCGAAAGGCATGTGGAGTTATTCATAATGTCCATTTTCTACGTTGAAGGCAGTTTTGTGGACATCATCCTCGTGAATTTCAATTTGGTGAAAAACTTTAGCGAGGTTGTGGGGTGTAGTTTTATTGCCAACGTATGGCACAGCTTCACTTTATCCCCCGACACTAGATCAACGATATGGTCACCTAAGAGTAAAGTAAAATAAAATCTGTAGTCGACGAAAAACACAAGTAGTTCCTGGTCTATTGTTGAAGTCTTTTTATTTTCTTTAATTTTAATTATTTAAGGTTTTTCTATATCTTTTTACTTGTGCACCGCTCGGTGGATGATTACCGACTGACTGCCTTCTGGGATAAGAAAAGTCACGAGAAGGAAAAAAAGAAAGAGAAATTTATGGTTGGTGCGCACAAGCCAGCCGATGTGCTTGTGCTCTCTCTTGTGCGCTCTTCGTTTCCCCATGCGCACCGGGGTGAACAAGCGCTGGCGCATTCGTTGCACGCCGATGTGCGCATAGCGGACGAAAAGCACAAAATGAGGAGCGCAATAACTCAGGTTGATCTGGCTTAGTGTGCGTGTGGTAATGTGGCCTCCGAGGTGTTTCACACTGGGATAGTGTGGTGTGGTGATTATCCCGGAGGCGCATGGCTATGAAAAGGAAGAAATGCGGAGGAGGGGAAAATGAGTTTTACGCTATTCACTGGGTAAAGAGATGTTTGATCCCCAGCGAAAGGGCCAAGTAACGCTAGGGAAATATTCTCGTGTGATTCGATCGAATGTTCTGATAATTTTCCCAAGCGGTTCCGCCATGATGCGACAACTTCGTCCGGCTGGATTTGGTTGTCGCTAATCGTCATGTACGAGAGTTGCCGTACGGCAAAAAAAAAGGGAAACTAAATTCTTTTTGCGTTGTCCGCATGGGAAATGAGTTCAGCTATGCTCCCTTGGAGGTGACATGCTTGCAGGTGAACGGGTAAGTAGGGGGGAATGGGGTTGGTTTGAAATTGGATGGGATTGGCCGGGAATGGTGAGTGGTTCTCCGTGTAATTTAGAGTAACCCCCACAAGGTCGAGAGTAGTAAAATATTGAGCTCTTCCCAATTTATCTAATATTTCATCGATGTTAAGAATAAGATACTTGTCGTCAATAGTTACCTCGTTTAACTTTCTATAGTCGATGTCCAATCTCCATTTGGTCTTGCCACATGCGTCTTCCTTCTTAGGAACGATCCATATTGGGGCTGAGTAAGGAGAGCAACTATGACTATGTATAATTCCGTTATCCAACATCTCGCGAATTTGTTTCTCCACTTCATGTTTATGGACGTATGGGTATCTATACCTCTTGCCATGAATAGGGGTATCATTTACCGTCCGAATTCTATGCTTAATTGCATTAGTAAACGTAAGATTCTTATCCTCTTGGTAGAAAATCGTTTCGTATTTTTTTATCAATTTCAATAAGCCAGCTCTCTATTCGGAGTTTGGCTGATCGATCTTTACCTGATCTATTATAGATCTAGGGGTGTTAGTACCATAATCTTCGTTTTGTAAATTCAACTTATTGTCGTCCTGGACGTTATAGTTTGTTATTGTATTTTCGCAGATTTCGCGGGGTATTTCGTTTGGTTGAGTTTTGCGAGTATTTTGGGGAGTGAATTGGTTTTGATAAATTAATGGTATCGTTCTTTTATCAATTGTCAATATGTCTTTTTCGTAGTCTACGATTGCTTTGTATTTTTTAAGGATATCAGCCGGGAATGGTGGGTGGTTCTCCGTGTAATTTAGAGAAACCCGCACAGTACTCCCCCACCAGTGACGCAGTCACGAAAAGAAAAGGTAGGGGTGTAGGGAAGTTCGGAGAGGGCGCAGTGTTAGGTAACAGGTGGATTAGGAGATTTGGTTCGCCCAAGGAGACGTGCTCGACTTCGGGTAAGTGGAGGTTGAGGCGGTTGTCGGTTGCTGGTTGAATGGGGAGTTGTCTGAGTATTTGGGGCTGACACTTCGAAGAAACAAGGTTTGAGTCTCTCAACACTGACCGTGGATCGTTTGCCTCGGCTATCGATCTCGAAGACACGGTCGCTGATACGGTTGGAGACTTTGAAGCTGTCTGAAGATCGTTGCTGCCTGAAGATCGTTGCTTCGAATTGGGGCCCTCGGTCTGAAGTAATGGTGGCAGGTACGCCGAAACGTGTGACCCAGGTCGAATAGAAAGCCTTGGCGACTGATTCAGCAGTTACTGCTCTGAGGGGAGTCGCCTCTGGCCATCGCGTGTAGCGATCCATCATTGTGAGGATGTAGGAAAATCCTCTTGATGGAGTAAGCGTTCCCACTATGTCGATATGGACATGGGCGAAGCATGCCGTGGGAAGGTTGAACTGTGCAGGTTCTAATACATTATGCCGCGCTATTTTGCAGGAGTTATTATTGTCCCTGTAGGAGTGGTTTGTGTTCCAATTAGGAGTGATGTTAGTTTTACTGACATTGTTATCACTGTTCCTATCAAAATGTTCCTTATTCCTATTGAAATTGGTCGTATTTCTATGAAAATGGCTAATTTTTTCTCTGTAGGATGCATTGTTGTCCCAATTGTGAGTGTTGTTGTCTCTATTTAAATTGTTATCGTTGTTTCTATCCAAATAGCCGTTATTCCTATTAATATTGTTCCGGTTTCTGATGTGATTAGTACTATTTCTATTAAGATTTTCGTTGATTTTGCCATAGTTATCGTTTCTTCTATTAGGATTGCTACTATATTGTGTGTTCTGGATGGTGTGGTCTTGATGTCTGTTAGAACGCGGAGCATTAGCCGATGCATTGAAGTATGCGTATCCCGATTCGTGAAGGATATTGATAGCTGCTTCTAAGCTGTTCGGGTTCCTGTAGTATATAAGAGAACGCATGGGTTCTGGAAGTTTATTTCGGAAATAGACAACTTTCGATGGACCAAAGTTATTGAGTAAAATTTGTTTTATGTCCACCCAACTGGTGACATGACAATTTATTTCTATGATCTCTCGAGCTCTCCCTTTCAACTTGGACTTTAGTAGGTCTGAGAAGATGCTTTGTGTTAGAGAATCGTATTTTTCCATATTTTATCGACTTAGTCGACGAAGTTTGTAAGTCTTGAAAGCCGCCGTGAAATTCTGGTAACTTCGAGAGGTACTTAATGGGGTCAATATTTAAAGACAACATTTTTGGGCAAGATAAATTTTCTTCTGAAAAGACGTTGTTCACGACCTCCGTCAACTGTCTATTATGGTTCTGGAAGATTTCTAATTGCTCTTCCAAATACATAAAAAGATTTGTTGTGAGAATTTGGCTTTTATTATAAGGGGAACAAATCAAGCAAACGGAAACCTTAAATAGATTGAGGCTGAAACTGATATCAAAAAGGCATGACTTAGAATTATGGTTTATTTATACTTATTACTGAAAAAATGCAAATTTCCTATATCTTATTAGTACATGTGTGTAAAAAGAAGAAGAAAAATTTGTTGAGAAAAAAAAACTTAAGAGTAATTATTATAAAAAAAAGGGGAAGGCAAAAACGAACAGAATGGTTCAAATTATAATTAATTCAATATCTTAAATAAAAGTAAGAAAAATAACATAAACCTTCGGTGTTGTTTGGCTGGTTCACGCTGGTTTCCGTAGGATTTTTGTTCCTCTTTCAGATCCGCTATGCACTGCACTTGTTTTCAGTTGATTTGTTTAAAATTTTGGATTTGTTAGTATTACTGATTTTGACTTTTCCTTAATTTGCCGTATACTCGTACAACGGATTGATCTTTAGGTGCGAAAACAACTTTTTAAATTAAACTGGCTTTTATGTTTAGTTTCCTTTAAACACTTTCGAGTTTGAGACAGAACTCTATGTATATTTATGTTCTATTTGACACTTTACACTTTTCTTTCGTTTTAACGTCTTTGTTTTGTATTTACAATATTTGCATTGCTCCTGCGTTAATATCCTCTTATTGTAATAATTTTTTTCAAATGTAAACACATTATTTCTGTTCTCTTTTTAATTGAATACTTCACTTTTTCACTTGCTTATATAGTTTGTAGAATACAGTGTCTATATATGTTTATTCATGTGTGTTTTAAAACTTTAAATGTTTGCGTTTACCGACGATACACAACGTTTAGAACATTATTTTTGCCGCCGTGGCAACGATGCTTACCGACTGCGCCAGTTATAGTTTTGCTGCCAACGATCTTTCGTTAGCAACAAACTTTGTGTTAAAAAAAAGAAAACGAACGCGATCTTTCGGTTATTTCTCTTTATTATAGAGGATCTTCCCTCTTTCGAATCTATCTTAAGACTATTTTACATTTATTTTGCAACTTACGAGCTAACTTATGAAATAGGTAATAAAATAAACATTTGCAAAAGGAAAGATAAAAAAAAGGTAATTAGCATGTAACGTAGGCGACGTGTAGCATAAACATTTGCAAATGAAAAATAAGAAAGGTAATTAAAATGTAATAACGTAGGCGACGTGTAGCATAAACATTTGCAAATGAAAAATAAGAAACGTAATTAAAATGTAATAACGTAGGTGACGTGTAGCATAAACATTTGCAAATGAAAAATAAGAAAGGTAATTAAAATGTAATAACGTAGGCGACGTGTAGCATGCGCAACATGTAACACTTAGCATCATACGTGACATGGAATTAAACTTCGTTTCACATAATGATGACATTATCCTTAAGACCAACTTAACTCTCGGTTTTGTAAAGTTTAGTTTAATGAAAGGTGGTCAAAGGAATTTTCTAACCCCTTTATGATCCTTTCCTCTACGTTTCTTTTATTCGCCCTCTTCTAGAATATGCCAATCAGGTCCAATTCCTCCATTACATGACTCACACATACAGAATTGATAGCGTTCAACGATTCTTCTTACGTTTTGATCTCCATGGACTAATATGGGAATACATTGTGGTTCTGCCCTCCCATATGAATTCGTCAATCTAATCAAAATTAAACACATTAGAAGAACGCCGTATTCAAATCGATGTTTTCTTCGTTCACCGCCTGCTCTCAGGATCTGTTGAATCTGTGAGAGCCTTTTTCACTCTGTCTTCTTCAACACTAACCCCCACAACTTACGAATTCCTCGCTTAATCCATTTACCCGGAAACCATATCTCGTATAGCTCTAATGAATCTCCAAAATGCCAACTCAAAGACAACCTGTTTGAACTTTACCCTTAGAATTTCTGCTTTCAAACTCCTCCGATGAGACCTTCCTAATTCCTCCTATCCAAACCCCATACAGTTTCTGTTACTAATCTTAAGTTTCTTCGTTTTATCCCCGATTTGTCGTTGTTTTATCCTTGCCTTCCTCTTATACCACTTTTCGTCCTTGTAGTTAAATTTGAGTTTTATTTTTTGCTTAAGTTCCGTTAAGTCTAGTTGAGTTAGTTCATAATTTTTATTTAATTTTATTTTGTCTACTTGCACTTAGCGGATAAATAGGGCAATATCTCCATCAAATTAAGTTAATATCCTTTATTATTCAAATTTAAGACAAATTATATATAACAAATCTACCACAGAATAATTGAAAGTATCGTGGTCTATCTAAAGATTGCAAGGCACGACAGGTAAATTTATAATCGTCCATTAGATTTAAAAGTGACTGACATTCCACGTATTATTGTTTCCTTCGAGTAAGTCAGATACATTGATAATAAAAAAAAAAGTCAACGCACAATCGACGCGGCTTTGTCCACAAAAATACAAGTATCTAAAATATTATGACGTTGCTATCTCTGACGCAACTATATATGACAAATTATGTGCTGCCTAACACAAACATTATCCAAATACTGTCTACGATATGAGACCCCAATCGGCACTACATTACAACATTAAAGAAATTCATGCTGCAGTCGTTTTCGAGAAATCCTTTGGCGGCTTCCATCAGCGTCAGCTACTTTAAAATTTATGACGGATTTATTTGGCATTTCATCAAGCTTAAAGAAGGGAGTTTTCTCTGCCACATAATTGAGCGATAATTCGAGAACATTTAACGTTTAATGGCTCGCTCATTCCATCGTGATATGTACATCTGGAGGAGACCGTTGATGCACCCCTCGATTATTGGAGACTAAAGAGGTCCTGCCTGGTGCTGGAATCAGGTGTCATTTTGTAATCCTTGCTTTTTTATTTTTCAAAGTTCTTCACTTTATCCATCGGTATCGGAAATGTAATCCTCTCAGGGAAAAATTAAATCACAATAAATAACTCAGACGCATGTGGGTACAATTTGTCACTGAGCAAGACTTGCAATGAAGCATTACCACCGTGAAATGAGACCCACTGTAAACTCAATTACTCTGCAACGATCTGGTTTCAAATCCACATGCTCCAGTCGATTCATTTTTTATGAGACACCCCTTATACTCTCGCAACCCCTTTAGTCTTCAACAACATACAAGTTCAAAAATTTAAGAATAAACAGAAAAAAAAATAGAAAGGAAGCCACCGATTCACAGCCACGATATGGATCGCTATCCAACCACGCGCATCACTTTTCCTGTGCGGCCAACCTGTCAACACGAATTAACGTCTCCGTCATGTCGACTTTGCCTTCTGTTGTACAAACCGAGACTACTACTAGCTCCTTTGAGAATTGGCGGCGGTTAATTCCTAACGAAAAGTATAAAAAGAACATCAGCCGAAGGAACTCATCACTCGAGTGCAAGAATCCCGAGAATAGTGTTCCCTATATTTTCATGTTGCACAGTAACTGAATGGATTCAAACTCTGCATCCAACTTTAATTGGATAATTAAGACGAATTGAATGCCGCGATGTGCCCTTAGAACGAACTGCTTTTGGACTTCTATTTGAGAACATAAGTCATTCCCTAACAACCGCTAGAAAGATCGTGTTGCGCCAAGGGGACGTTAATTAGACGTTTTTTATTCTTTCCTTGATATAGGAAATCACTCTCCAGATAACAGATTTGTCACTGGACGTGCGAACCTTTTCGAGATCTTAAATACTATAGTGAATACAATTTGAACATAAAATCAAGGGATAATGTCTTAATGTGACTGCATTTGAGAGTGTCGAAACTAATGCATGTTGAACAGACATTATAAAGCGATTTCGTATCGTGTTATGGCGGCTTCCTTCCAATATCTCGTTTTTAAGTTATCTTTGATTCTGCAAACTACGAAGTTTTTATACCAGGTTATCCTAAACCGATGACGGAAGGTTAATAACCTTGCCCGGAAAAACAAATTATTATGAAAAATTTAACAAATTTTACTTGCTAAATAAGGCCAAGACCCCGGTTGTAGTGCCAATGATGATGATCCTAAGCCGAACTAAAGTAGTTTGGAACCAACATGGGTTTGACATACCTGCATATACAAATAAAAAACTCATACGAACCACTGACGTGGGAGTTCACATAAAGTGAAAAACTTCTCGAAACCTCGGGTTCTACAATTTACCAGAATAAATTTTATTTGTTACCTATTCGTCTATTGAATGTGTCACATGTTTCCTTGTGTCTGAGCGGAATTGAATATAAAATGATAACACGAAGCATTTTTCGTAATTTTTTTTGTTTTTCCTAACAGTGTTTTTACTCTACTCTACATGTTACTACCTCGTGTGTTGGCCATAATGAAATTAGAGAAAATTAAAACTCCAGAAATAAAGCAATAGCGGCAAATCCCTAATAACAACCAACTAAAGTATTAAATTAACCGCCGACGAGTCAGCACGTGCGCCTCTGCCTCGTGATCCGTACCATCGGATCAATGGTGTAATCCGTTTAGGGTATCTTAATTAAACACAAGATACCCTGTGACGGTTCTTTAATGCATTCCCAAAGAACCGTCCATCCTCTTTAAATTAACCACCTTCCTCTTCCCATACAAAGCCATGGTAGTTACCTGCAATTAGGGGCAGCGTAAGCTCCCCTGCAGCATCATACCTGAAAGGAAAACCTACCCGACGGCATACATACATTCTGAACTTTCCTGGTTCATACTCCATGGCTCAGCTTGTCTTCAATTACCGATAAGCAAACGCTGGCCAGCGTATTGCGGACACAGCTGCAATCGATATACCTACTTAATCGTATATCTTATCCTACCCTAAGGTCCGCGTTAGTGCGACCAATTCTCTAACCGTTACCCAGCCATGCATTTGATTTGAGGATGAACGTGATCGTTTATTTACTCACGTTCATGTCCCATCATCCAACCCGAACAAACAATCCATAGCCACCGTCGTCGAGTTTTCTGTGGACTTAACGTCAAGGACCAATTTCCCCCATTCTGCCTCAGAGCCATTTGGCTAAAGTGAACAGATTCCCAATCTCTAGTCGAGCTGTTGACGCCAGTAGATATTGCCTACATCGGCATTTTCCCGGAATCTCAAGTAAATTCAATGACGTCCCCTTTGCACCATAGGCACATCATGTACATTATGCGTGCCACCATTCGACCTGTGAAATAGCGTTTTTGTTTACTTTGAAACAAAAATCTATTTCGTTCCCTGGCATACATCATCAACGATGTATGGGTACATCGCCGCAGCCCCTGATGATCCTGCGTTTGTTTAATCGGATGTCCGCCGATCATCGTCTTCTCCGCAGGGCATCGAACCTGCCCCACACAGTCAAGTGGATCCGTTTTGCTCCTCTTCTATCGGTGCAATTCACGGCCATTGAATCTGATGGATGTGAGTTGCATCGAAGAGTCAGATTTAAACTTTGTAGGCGTACACATGCTATTCTTCGGAGAGTCAAATTATAATCGCCCAACCAGGTACACGCGTCACGGTCGTTGCATACATTTTTCTCGAGAACAAGTGTTTATCAATATATCTCCGTCAAATGTGGTGTGTGAGTCGCGAATAAAAAGAACGAAAGAACGTTTATCAGATGAGTAGAAATAATTAGTGCAATTAAATGCCTGAGTGTCATATATGTAATGTACAACGAAACAATTCAATAAAGAAACATTTTGCCAACTAAACCAAACCAGCGAGTTATTATTTAGTATACCTTATTGGTCGGAGAACAATTTTCAGTGACATGGAGTGGAGTTTTGTTTGGACACATTAATAAAAGAACTTTGTAAGTGTTTCTATTTCCGCCATCGTTTCCTGTGCGATTAGTGTTTTGTCTTCTACGTCGGTGGTGTTTTTACAGAACTAGCGTCCGTGTTGACGCACTAGTAAAAACTGCCACAACCCTAATTGCACTATCAGTTCGTGCGTGAAGTATTCTGTGGGATCCGATGTAAACAAACGGATCACCACAAATGCGTCCGAGTGTAGTGCAGTAATATTTACGGAGTTCGCGCCGTATTGTGAAAATTGTGGAAGTGTGCAGTGCAGGATAACTCACACCCTTTCATTTCCTTGTGTCTGTTTTTCCTCTTTTCGGCACCTCTGTTGGTTCCGTCAGGCGTCGATGCTGTCGACTGATTTATAATCTTTGGATGGTTTTTGGTGTTTTGAGTGGCGTAATATTCGTCACAAAAGGGATGTGACCTGAATTTCGGCACGGATCTAGTGGGGCACCTACTACAAGGACATAACACCTGTAGTGGTTGCTTTCGCTTGTCTATCGCCGGGTCCGACTTGCATCCTTTTCTGAGGCAGTTTGGTTTTCTATGTCAGACCATTTCAATGGAACGGGAATTTCACGGCGATCTGTGTAACATTCTCGACCTCAAATGCAATTTATCCTCTGTGTCTGCCCACGTCGGTAACCAGAAACCAGCAATCCTTGCACTTAGCGAGACTCAGGTAATAACTAATACAGATATTTTCGATTTTACTATACTCAGTTATAACCTAGTGCCTTTGTTCTTTCCACATCGTGGTCTAGCTACATACATATTGCTTATCAGCTTCTGCCACATTATAGACTCTGCTCCAATCCAGAATTTAATTTCTGTTTTCTTTACAGAAGCCCAAATTTGGATAGAAACGCATCCTTTAACGAATTTGATGCTCTATCTGATTCCATCGATAAGATCTTGACCCTATATCCCCACACGAGCGAAATCTCACATCCCGCATCGAAGATCGTACCGGCCCGATCGCAGGTGATTCCAAAAGACCGGCACCGAGGTTTGAATTCGTGAACACATTAACTTTATCTTTTGAATTTGTGACTAGAGTCCAGCTGTCTGTCACTAACCGGGGGAAAGTGGAGGAAGCGAAGTTATTGCTGACAGCCCTTGCCATGGACCAAAAGGGACGAGAACCAGTTGGGAACTCATGGAGTTTATTGGTCACACTGTCGCTGTAAGCCTTCTTCGCGGTATTAATCGTCTCTTTGCATACGTTTCTGATCCTACCAAATTCGTTCTGTTAACATTGGTGGGATTGGAGCGCCATTGTTTAAAAGTTCTATTTTTGCCGCTGTAATCTGCTCGCATTTTTTATCAAATGGCGGAAACATGGCAGTTGAAATGATCACTGTGCCTCGGTTCTTACGTTCTTTCAACAAAACATGCTTACGTATAGGTCAAGCATCATCGGCACTACAACCGGGATCCGGATTTGGCCTTATTTAGCAAGTCCCGAGGCTTGTTAAATTTTCCATAATAATTTGTTTTTCCGGGCAAGGTTATTAGCCTTGCCCACTACGTATAGGTCAATGCCATCTCAAAATTCGGGGTAATGTGGCCGTGGAGAGGTTCGGTTCCTCCGCACTATGACGAATCGATTTGTGTTTGAATTCTCGGTCAAATTCGCCCTAACCTCAACTTCAAGATGTGTACGAGCACGCACTGATATTTTCGGTGTGCTTTGTATATGCACTCTCAATTGGTCGACTATGTTTGTCCAAAAAATCGCAATGTGCGCGAACCAAGTTTCAATAACTTTAACATTTTCTTGAATTGTGAATCTTTCTACATTTGAAAGTGCCAAAGGCTAAGCTTATTAAATGAAAAATCAGTGCCAAAAAACTGTTGACGTTCTTTAACAGGTTTTTAACAGTTTTCCTTCTAATCGGAAAACATTTTATCTTCGAAATTTTCCATTAACTTGGGAAGTAGTTACTGCTTAAAAGGTTATTAAAGATAATTCACCATAGTTGAAGTGGAATATGCTTTAGTACGATATTCGAAATGTTATCTAAACCACTTGGCATCTTACCATGCAGTTTTCTAAATATGTATGTCAGTTCGTCTATGGTTGTGAAGTAATTTGAATCTGCTCCCCTCTCTTTAATCCATAAGAAAATCTTAGACGAATCGTACATACTCCTTTAGTCATGATGCTACTTAATTTCTGATTTTATAGCAGGCATATATAGTGACGTGGCTCAAGGCTAATAACCTTGCCCGGAAAAACAAGTCATTATGGAAAATTTAACAAGCCTCAGACTTGTTAAATAAGGCCAAGACCAGATCCCGGTTGTAGTGCCGATGATGATGATAATGATGATTATAGTGACACTCAACAATTATTGAGATCATTTTTGAATGATGAAACAACCTGTTGACTCTTTCTATCATTTGATTCTGGTGATAAGTAGAATGACTTTGCTTCTAAGGCAGATATACTTTTAAGGGATCTTTTCCGCACAGGTGGGATGATATACGGAAGTTGTCGAAATACAACTAGCCGTTGAGGTAAGAAGGCCCATTCCAAAAAAGTTGACAAATGTTGTTAGTTCGTTTTCTTGTGAGGAGTCGCTACAATCAATAAGACTTACGTTTAATTTATCTTGCGGCGATCTTTCAATCTGAGAGTGACTGCGGTCTGTTTTAGTCAGAGTAGTTTAAGGAGATCAATTCCCTTCTAGTCATCTTCAATTCAAGTACTGAAAATTAATGCGGAAGTTGGTAATTGATTTCTTAAACGGGTAATGATGATAGGTATTTTACTATACTTAAAATGCTGAAAAACTTCTCAATTCATCAATGTAGAGCAACAATGATTTCGGACCTAAACTAAGATCACTCTTGTCGTCTGATCGATCAATGAATACTCTTTGAGAAGCTGCCTGTGCTCAACGCACATCATCAGGTGTTGGCCAACCGTGTAGTTCTCTTCAAAACGAAACTTGTCTTTAAACGCATCTTCGAATCCTAAATAACTTACATTTAAATATTATAAGCGATCCACCAAGTAGTTTTAATGTTCAAATTGCTCCATGACATAACGTTCCTTGACTCCCTTGACTGAGCGATCATTTTGTTTATCTTTGTTTATAATTAATTAATTTATTATGCGAAAACTGTGGGCTCTTTTGTAGAGAAGAAATATTTTTGTAGTTAAAACGAATTTCTTAATAACGTCATTAATTTCATTAAATGATATTATTTTGAATGATTTATAACGAAGAGGCGTCTTCAAAGAGCATTCCGAATAGGAGGCTGGAATCGCTTATGTCAAAATTGCCACATTTAATTACAATTTTAATGGTATCGGTGGAATAAAAAATGAAGGAATACTTTATCAACTACTCGTACTATTGACCGTATAAAGTTGACTGTATCACGATTTGTGTTTTTTTTATTTCAATAGCAGCGTCTTAAAGGGATTTCCCTGTATTATATGTGTTACGAAACGAAGAGGAAGAAATTCAACTTAAAGATCACTTTCCCCAATTTCAAATCCAAACAAGTGTTACGACACAGAGAGGAAGAGCTGTTGTGGTGAAGGGAGGTTATTGTTTTATTTGGAATTGTATTAAACAGTATGGGGGATGGGAGCGAACATACAGGGTAAAGTCTCTGCTTTCAACCCAGCGAAGGCTAGGACGATCCTTGTCCCTGTTCAATCCAAGTTGACACGCAGTCTCCACGTGACACCCCTGGATAGCTACTTTGGCACTAGCCAAGTAGTGAGCCAATGCATGCAGCGACATCCTGAGAAAGGTTGGCTCAAGGCTAATAACCGTGCGTTAACAAGTCTCGGATAAGAACCAGATACCGGTGGAGAGACTTACTAAATAAGGCCAAGACCGAATGCCGGTTGTGATGTCGATGATGATGATGATTAAACAGTATTTGCCGCTGTCAAATTTAAATTACTTTTTCCTACTTCAAAGTTAAACAAGTGTTACCATACAGAGAGGAAGAACTGCTGCGATGAATTGTCCAAAGAACGGTTAAACCGAGAGGAGCAGAACTACTGCTGAACTGTTGAATATAAACCGAAAAACTAGAGCAGCAGAACTGCTGCTGAATTGTTGAATAGGAAAAAACGGTTAGTGTTTTTAAATTGTGATGCTTAAGTGGCGTCCCTTTTCTGTCACCGACGCGTTGTCAGCTGGTGGGTGACAGTTGGCAATGGCAGGCAGGTCTAAACGTACTAGATTTCTCTAGTACATTTATTTGTGAATCGGCAACAATATGTACTTCATGCATATTGCATGCGAAAAAAGGGATAGGATAGAGTAAGGCGGTATAGATGCACATTTGGATTAAATGTCTAAGGATTGAAGACCGGAACGAGTAAGGAACAAATTACCAGATAGAACCTTCGGCTCGTGGAGTTCGGCTAAAGAACGATTTCTTTGTTTAACTGTATATACCCTTTCCTGATTTACAGGTTTTTACAAAACAATTTTGTTTCTTAATACGAACGGACCCTTAAACATTTTCCATGATCTGTCACTGTCAAAATTTCAGTCACGGCTTACATTTATGTCATGGTGAAGTTCATGATTTGGCGCAAGGCTAATAACCTTTCCCGGAAAATCAAATTATTATGAATGGCTTTTGACTAACGTGCAGCGGTCTACTCCAAAAAGAGTTCCCAACATCCGTTTACATGTTATGTGGCTTCAAATATGTGCTCGTTAATGCTGAGTATCGATTTAATACCAGTAAAATAAATTGACGGTTTCTTGGCTTCAATGATGCAGGTGCCAGTGACGGATTACAGGTCAACGTTTAAGTTTCTCTTGGAAGACAGAGGCTGAAATATACTTGATTAGATAATTTCCATTTCCTTGCTGAGGACGATATTCAATGAGTTTAATATATCCTGCTGATTGATAATGAGGTTCAAAGAAGTTAGTCCGGAAAGTATAACATAAGTATATGAAATTCAATGTGCTGTCTTCAGCAAACTATTGAATTAGGTTTCAAGTAGAGCACAAAAAGTCGTTTATAAAAATGAAGAAAAAAATAAGGGAGAGGACGGAACCCTGGGGGACACCAGTATTGATTACATAGGAAGTAGATTTGACATCATCCAGAAGAATTGGATTAAGCGTCCAGAATGGTAGTCTTTCATTCATCAGTTCGGTGTATCGTCAACACCATAGGAATGCAATTTCAACAAGACAGCTGTGTGCAACACTCTGTCGAACACTTTTGAAATATCCAATGCGACAACCGTCCTTTTACCGAAGTAGTAAATAAAGGGCTCCACTTTTTTTCTTTTTTTTTTCTATTAGACTTCTCTCGGGAGAGGCGAACCTATAGCGCCGAGTGGGCGCCCCGAGATGCCATCAAATAACTGTTGCAGTTCTTTTTAAGCAGTTGCAGGTTGTAGCGCTCCGGGAACAGTCGCGTGGGAAGGGAGTTCCACAGCTTTCCAGATCTGTAACGGAACGAGTTCTGATGAAAGGATGTTCGCGCCGTCGGGAGATGAACCACAAACGGGTGCCATCCGTCGGATTGTCTTGTGGAGCGCATATAAACCGAATTGCGTGGAACAATACCAAGAATCTCCGAAGAACAGTACCCGTGATAATATCTTTTGGTAAGATACACCATCGAATATCCTGTGGAGCTGTTGCTACGAAAACCCCGAGATGCCGTCAAATAACTGTTGCAGTTCTTTTTAAACAGTTGCAGGTTGTAGCGCTCCGGGAACACTCGCGTGGGAAGAGAGTTCCACAGCTTTCCAGATCTGTAACGGAACGAGTTCTGATGAAAGGATGTTCGCGCCGTCGGGAGATGAACCACAAATGGGTGCCATCCGTCGGATTGTCTTGTGGAGCGCATATAAACCGAATTGCGTGGAACAATACCAAGAATCACCGAAGAACAGTACCCGTGATAATATCTTTTGGTAAGATACACCATCGAATATCCTGTAGAGCTGTTGCTACGAAAACCCTATTGGCGATCGTTGAAGTGATCATTAGAATACAGATATTTCGAAAGTTGGTGGATAATCAGCGACTCCATAACCTTGTACAGAAAATAAGTTCTGGTGGTATTATGAGTCAATAAAAATGATATATCGCATTTTTTGAGAATTGGTTGAATATTCGGCGGCTTTTACCACATCTTGTTGAGAATTAGCCAGTTGAATAAGACAGCGATTTAGCGAGAAAAGTAAAACATCTGTACAACAGAATTGGAGGGATGCCGCCCAGTACAGCGGATTTGTTAATTTTCAGCTTCTTAAGAACTCGGGTCATAATACGCATTCGAAAGTGAATATGACACATGGTGTTCTCCCTGTGCTTAAATTGAGGTGCAGCTGATGTGTCATCACACGATGTTGAGTTGGATGCAAAGTGTGCAGAAATTAGATTAGCTTTCTCTATTGCCCTGATGACTAGTCTGTCATATGCGAAGGAATGTATGAGGAGACCGACTTTTGGATTTTCTTTACAAATTCCCAGAAGTTTCTCCTACCTGTGGGAGGGAGTAGTATTACTCTCAATTTCTGGTCGTGCAAGATATTTTCGCGTTAAATATGCGCATTGCACTCATTTCTAGCGCTTCTTCAATCTTCTTCGGTTTTCTTCTGTGTTGTTTGATTTATAAAAACGTAAGCTTAACTCTTTAGCTCTAGTAGTTTCACCGCACACAGAATCTAACCACATATTCGTCTTGGATGTTATACTCATTACCCTATGTGGAATTTAGGTTCGTGTGGAGGTTATATTTTTTGGGATTATAAGCTTACCTCTGTCCCACGGGTCCTTAATGTCCGGATTTGTTCTGACGAGGGTGCCTGCCCCAGCTGGAGGTGTGAGGGCGGCCTAAAGGATGTGTCCAGCTTCCACGGGGTCCTGATCTTCTAACGCAAGTTTCTTAGATTGCGTGTTTCCGTGGTTAATCCAACATGGAGGGGGGTGGACTTCCAGTTGACAATGGTGTCGACAGCCTTGGCCGTCTTGGAGGAATGGGTCAACACTTGTTGTCGTTGATGGGTGAACGTACGCGCAATTACTTTTTATTTTATAAATGAAAGGTATTTTGGGTTCGTTTAATTGGATTTGGCCGTCACTTCGACCTTTTTGATTTTGATTTATGGACTCATTGTTTGACGGTCGGCGGTTCGCCCTTCGGAACTAGACTGATGTCGAATTTGAAATTTGTCGCCCTTTTATTCTATTTTACGTTGAGAATTATCAACTTTTTTAATGTGAAAATTCCAAGAAGCACACACAAGATTTTGTGTGCTTCAATAGGAATTGTGTTCTAGGAAATGATTAAGGAAGGGAAATCATGAAATGCATTTTGGGTTAATCATTTCATGATGTCAGGGTTATGGGGAATTAGATCATTGCACGACAAATGGATTTTGGTTTAAATTTATCGTGCATATGATTCAATTGGATTGGGGTATGAGTTAATGTGAAATTGAATCAATGTGCGACAAATTAACTTTTGGTTTAATTTATCGCTCATATGATTCAATATGAAATTTGGATTTGGGTTATGGGAGGTATTGGGGATTTGAATGGGATTATTTGGGTATGTTGGGGATTTGGATGGGAGTGGCGATTTAGGATCGCCACATTCGCGTAGCAGTTACAATCATACCTGTTAATGTATCTATAGCGTTTGCAACGATAGTGAAGAGCGTGTGATTCGAACCGACGCTATCATGGTTAAAATCACTAAAAGATAGAATCAAAGCTCAACGCATCAGCCCACTGTCGCGTGTACGAAATCGATTTGCAAACTCAAATACACTCAATAGATGTGGAAATGCTAGTTTATTGCTATGGTATACGGCTTTGATGTTTTGCTTATTCGAATTTCCTTTCGGTGTTCTTCACTATTTGCTTACTTACTTACACTACTTACACTACTCCCTCGTCAGTAACTTTGTTACGATCAACTTCGTGTGCGAATGGCGGAGCGAGGAACGAGCGAGCGAGAGGACGTCGGAGCAGGCGAGTGTCCCGTGCTCTATGCGGAAGTCGTAAACGAGTAGTAAAGTTCTGTTTACGCGATGGGAGATTGTGTGTTGTGTGTATATAGATCACGTCGGGGTCACCATCGCGTTTGCGACGATAGTGAAGAACGTGTGATTCGAACTGACGCTATGACGGTTAGAATCACTAAAAATGGAACCAATACTCAACACACCAGGCCACTGTCGCGTGTACGAATTTGAATGACCTCGATATAATTTTCATAGACAGAGTACATAGGTAGTGATTTAGGATAACGCAAGACGGGAAACGAGAATGTTGTCAGAAATAGAACAATTAACAAAAATGTTACGATTGATTTTGGCAATAAGGAATTTTAGTAGTTTAACGTTAACATTTTCATGAAGTTCATGTGTCGAATAATGCCATGGCAAACTGAGCATCATTTTCAGAATTTTATTTTGACACCTTTACAATTTTATTTTATGGGCGCGAGCACAATTACACCACCAAGCGTACAGGAGAATAGATTGAGAAATAGGTTTAAAAATAATAATTTTATTTTCGAGGCTAAGCTTTGACTTTCTACACACTAATGGATAAAGAACTCTTACAACTTTGTTGATTTTGTCAATTGTGGTAGTGATACGTTTTTGGAAGATAAGTTTTTTATCTAGAATAATACCTAGATATCTAGTCTTCGGACCAATCAATATCAACTGCACACATAGTGAGTTTAGTGCCATTTGGTAAGTAGCGGAGTTTCCTACATCTCGAAAACCAGACAGCTTGTGTTTTATTACAATTTATTTTTATTTTCCATTTCCTGTAATATACTGCTAGTTTGTCAAGAGCTGCTTGCAAAGAGTTGTAGACGTTAGTAAATAAGGCACCCGAAGAAAATATGGCCGTATCATCGGCAAACATGGCTACTTGTATATTTTCACCTAGACATGGTAAATATAAGACAAACAATGTGAATAATACGGGTTCAAGGACCGACCCTTGGGGTACACCATAATGGATTTGGTGGGTAGAGGATTCGTCAGTTCCTATACTAACAACATATTTTCTCGACCAGAGAAAGCTCTGAATAATTTAAATAAGCGGTATTGACTGCTTAAGTTTGAGAAGCTTATAAATCAAGGCGTCGCGTCGTCCCAAACCATGTCAAAGGCCTTTTCGATGTCTAAAAGAACCAGTTCCGTTGACTCCCAGTCGATGAAATTATTAGCTATGTGGTTTTTAATGTGCAAGACTTGCTGGATTGTGCTGTGACCACTACGAAAATCAAACTGAAAGTTAGGTGGGATATTATTGGTACACATCACGCTGTAGGTAAAGAGGGTAATCTGATCACCGATCCCGAAGGTATCCTGGAGTGATGGGAAGTGAACTTCAATGAATTGCTAAATGGTCAGCTCACAGAGAATTGGAGGCTCCACCAATGCAAAACCAAGAGAAAATGCTGCCGTCACCGAGCATTGAGGAATCATTAAAAGCCATAAGACATCTCAAATCAAATAAAGCCCCGGAGCTGATGGCATACCAGCCGAGCTGATCAAACAAGGAGGAACAGCGTTCCATCACGCAATTTATGAGATCGTGGTGCACGTATGGAAGCAAGAGGAGTTGCCCGAAGATTGGCGTCGCGGTATAATTTGCCCCATACATAAGAAAGGAGATATCACACTGTGCAGCAACTATAGGGGTATAACATTGCTGAGTACCGCCTATAAGATACTCTCCACTATCCTACAAGATAGATAATATCAGTGTGGCTTCATCCCAGGCAAATCAGCGATTGACCAGGTATTCATCCTTAGGCAGACGATGGAAAAATTTCTGGAATTTAAGATTCCATTATATCATCTGTTTATAGACTGTAAGGCCCCCTACGACAGCATAGCCATATAATGCCGTGAGAAAGTTCGGCATTCCAAACAAATTGATACGACTGTGTAGGTTGACCATGACCAACGTAACTAGTCAAGTAAAAATAGTGGGATTGCTCTCCAAACCAATAAACATCTTTACTGGACTCCGACAAGGGCACGGTCTGACCTGCCTCCTCTTCAACCTGGCGTTGGAGAAAGCAATCCGTGACTCTGGCGTCACAACTAGAGGGACTATTGGCACCAAGTCCAGCCAGATACTTGCCTACGCAGATGACATTGACGTCATCGGTAGAACCAAATCGGTTGTACAAGATTCCTTCACCCAGATCGAACAGGCCGCACAAAAACTGCGACTGCACATTAATGAGGGGAAAACTAAGTACATGGTGGCAACTTCTGCGTAGAGAAGACCTAACGTTGGTCTAACTATCAGGGTAGTCGAGCACGAATTTGAAGTAGTGCAATCCTTTAACTACCTTGGGTCAATAGTATCAACCGATAACAATTTAGACCGACTATGGTCTATCAAGGCTCTTTAAATCCCGAACTTTATCCAGAATATCTAAGCTACTACTGTACAAGACCATGGTCTTACCACTCACTCATGTATGGATCCGAGACATGGGTGCTCAATAAAAGGCACTCTGAACTGTTAGCCGCGTTCGAGAGGAGGGTCTTAAGGAGGATTGTTGGCTCCGTATGTGAGGGTGGACGATTCCGGAGATGGTACAACCATGAGCTGTACGCGATCTACCTTGCAGCTAATATTGTAAAAAAATCAAGCTCGTTAGACTCCGGTGGACGGGACACCTAGCTCGAATGAGCGAAGAGGAGCCTGCCTGGAAGGTCCTTTGTGGCAGGATGTGTGGAACGAGACAGCGCGGCAGATCTTGTCTGCGATGGAGGGATGGCGTAGACCAGGACGCCCAGAACCTAGGAGTACCAAACTGGATGACAGTGGGTCGAAATCGGGACCGGTGGAGAGATTTGTTAAATAAGGCCAAGACCGGATCCGGGTTGTAGTGTCGATGATGATGAAGACAAGCGTTGAAAATAAACGTTAAATACTTACTAGTGCTATAATAAATTTATTATTAATATTATCAAACAAATTTTGATTCTTTTTCAATTCTTTAACTTTTCTAGAACTTTCAGCTGGTGATTGAGATAATTCCTGAATAGTGTTAGCAATATCAGTCTCAGTATTCGCGTCGCTTAGATGCATAGATAACGAGTGGTTCTTACTAAACGTGTTTGCAAGAAGGTTCGATTTCTCCACTGAAGAAATAAACAACTTGTCATGTACTTTAAACGGTGGAATACTTGACACTTTCTTTTTCATGATTTTTGAAATTTTCCAGAACGGTTTGCTTGCTTTGTCAAGAGAGGAAAAATTGTTATTCCAACACTTGTTCCTGAAGGCTGTGATTTCGTTCTTAATGGTACTATTTAACAATTTAAAATTATATAGAAACCAATCGATTCTGTAACGAAGCCATTTTCGTCTTTCAGAGTTTCGTAGCCTCATCAGATGTAAGATATTTTCAGGAAGCGGTGCTTTATCGATTGGAGCTGTAGGACATTTAGTTATCGCAAGATCGGCCGCTCTATTAATAACAGAAACAAAATTGTTACATAAAATATCAATGTGCTCGCTGCAGGTTATAACAGGCTAGTATCGCCTAGAACCAAGTTCCTGTTTATATATGATTTATAACAATTCCAGTTGGCGGCGGAATAGTTGTAGTATAAACTGGTACGTTTGCCTGATACTGTATGGTTCACTGTGAGACTAATCGGAAGATGGTCTGAACTTAACGCGTTAAGAGTTAATGGTACTAAGCAGTAATTTGGAATATTAGTAATATAAAGATCGAGAGTTGAAGGGTTCTTGTTATTAGACGAGGGGATATTAGTGGGCCGAAGTGGATGAAGTATGGAAAAACTTGCGATGGATTCAGTAACATGTAATAAAATGTTACCCCATGTTACAGTTTAGATCACCACCGATAATTACCTTGTTACGAGTATTCAGTCTGTGGGGAAGAAGTATTGTGCCAGACATGGGCTCTTGGTTCCCTTCGTCCTCCAGCATTCGCTCCACTGTTCAATAAGGTTCCGCCAAACTCTTGGTGAATCACTGCAGCAGGAAAGGAAACACCAGCATCGAACAACTGTCACAGAACATGCGCCGGATAAGGAAAACGACACAAAACAAAACTCCCCGACATACCGTCCACAAGGAGGAAAAGTTAAACACACAATTTTGTTTGTTAATATTTATTTTATTTTAGTTCTTTTACACCATTGCAAGTGGTTTGACGCGAATTGTTTGTAACACACATATCGCGATAGGATGCAGTTTAATTTTTATTGTTTGTTGAATCAAATGAAAAGCAAAGGTCACTTGGGGTATTTAAGTTTCTTAATTTAAGTGTTCTCATTTCAACATTCAAAAGTAGACAACTCACGATTAGACGAAAAACAACAACTACTCGACTCGCGGTTGAAATTTCGCGTGTCCGCAGCGCTACGGACAGCGGGAGTGACGTGACCTGCTCGGTCGGTGGATGGTAAAGGACTCCACGATATCCATTCGTTGTCAAAGGAAATTCGGCCAGTGAAACTGGCTCTCTTAACTAAGGGGTGCATTTTCCTATTCCAAGAGAGACGTAAAGTCTCTCTTTGGGGTAAACAAACATATCTCATAGAGAAGATCGTCATGGTACACATGTATGTGTGTACATTGGTTCTTTTATGGATCAAAGCCATGGGAACGAATCTAAAACAAAGAAAGGGCATAATGTGCAACGGATCCAGGAATATGTAGGACAAGGGAATTTGTGACCTGAGAGTTCAACTGAGTAAACAAGTTCGAACTCATTAGATGGGAGATGCATTTGGGATACTCCAAACGATATAGATTGTTTATCGTATCGCCAGAATGCCTGCGGAAGAACAGCGTTCTTTTGTTTGCACATGGTGCGAGTTAGGGAAATTGGCTTCAGCGTCGATTGCGCTAATTATATGCAGCTGCTTGGGTTGTTTATTTTTGGGAGAAAAGGTCTCCAGCCAATGTGTATGAAAAGGGATTTGTTGTACACATGATGAAGCTGGGATAAGCCAACTCAAGGGTAAGATTCCCTGATTATGCGGTTGTATTATATGTAAACCGATGAATTTTCTTTCAGGGAATTTATGATCAGTTAGCAAGGAATTCTTCTAGGTAATTTGTATGCAAAGTTATGCATGAAGGTAAGAATTCTCTTCTAGGGGCTTTTAGATTATAAATTGCTCTATTTAATGCGTAAAGCATTTAAGGTGCTAATGTGATTGCATTAGCGAACTTACGGAAGTTGGGTAGCAGTTATAGGGGTTTTTCAGGTAAGTGGGCCGTGAGGTTTTGCGGAACCGCCACAAGTCTATACAATTTATGCAGATCCCGCTTAAAGTAAGTCGATTTTTCAATGTTTCTATTCCCTCCAGGGAAATAGACCGAAAAGATACTTACTTTGGAGTTATCACTTAATGTAACATCAACACTAATTTCTTCAATTAATTTGAGGCGCAATGAAGAGCGGAAGATATGTTCCATACATTTTTTCACAACAATGGCAACCCCACCACTATTAGCATGTAGTTTGTCTAAGCGATAACATACATAATTTAGATGAGAGAAAGAAATGTCGTATTTGAGGTAGGTTTCTGAAACAAGTGCAATATCAATATTATAATTAATTTAGAATTTAAAAAATGCATGTTGCCTATTCTTGATGCTTCTCGCATTCCAAGTTATAATGGTAAGAGAGTTAATTAACATGATTTTTTTGAATATAAATATTTGATAGCTAATGACTATTTGATAGGTAATGACGTTAAATTGGTTACATTTGGTGTGACAAGCACTAAACTTGGATACAACTTCATTAAGAAGAGAGTTAATCTCGCTAAAAAAGAACAAGTTATCATTATTTAGAGTTGCAGACGGATTACTCGTAGTGTGTATGGTATCACTGTTGGAAGGTTACTGAGTTAGATCGGGGACAGGAGCCCGGGTAGATGAAGGAAGTGGAGATTGACGCACAGATCGTGGTAGTGGAGGGGAATTAACGAGGGAGAATCGGTCGGGCAGTGGTTGTTGCTTATCGCTCAGAGGCTGTCGGAAAGTTCACTTGACTGTACCACGTCCACGTGGAGACAATTTGCGGCGAATATCTAAATACTGCTTTCGGCTAATGCATTCAGGATCGGTAGATTTATGTGGCCCACTGCAATTTGCGCACTTGATGACTTCATTCGATTTGCAGTCAGATGTGTTGTGATTCCCAGAGCAGATAGAACAGGAACTATTTATATGGCAATCATCGAGCCGTGGCCATAAAGCTGGCAAGTATGACATTGGGTGACCTTACCCGGATGATGTTTTTTGTAGTCTCACCGAACGATGGTCTTGAACAATGTAGGAAAATTATGCTTGAGTTAATTTAATTTTATAGAACCGCGTTGAATGTAACAATGTACAAGTAGTGTTTGTGCAGGGCTTTTGTTGTTGACTTAATGGTGGTAGTTTTTACATCCAAACACTTTATCCCGAGTGTAATAAATTCATTTTTGACTATATCGTTACTAATTAAGTCTAATCCGGATAACATAACTTTTGGTGGACGATTTTCCTTCCATGAGTGGGTAAAGTTCTCACATTTTAACCGCAGGAGTTCAATTTTAATTTTGTTGTAAATGCCCAATGATGGCGGTGTAGGTGTGATGAGCCGACACTACCATAAGGGAAGAATTCATCAAGAAAACACCAACTCGGCAAAAATAAGACATAGACGAGTCAGTGACGTCATGAACCTTCGGGTTTCTACAGGTTAATAAAAAAAAAAAGTCCAATGATGGAGAACATATTTTTTGCACAAGTGATATGTTTTTTTTTTTTTTTTTTGGCGCAAGACTAATGACCTTGCCCAGAAAAAATAAATCATTATGGAAAATTTAACAAGCCTCAGGACTTGCTAAATAAGGCCAAGACCGGGTCCCGGGTCCCAATTGAACCCCGGTCTCGAGCGTGACAAGCGGGTATACTAACCACTATACTCTCGGGAAGCCTAATCCAATCAATTCTTATGAGTAAATTTTGTGTATAACTGTTCGACTTTTTGTTTTATTTTTATCTTTTTTATATAGTTAATTCGACGCCGACACACTCGAGCTCCGTTATTGATAGAGGATCTTTCTTCCACGAACGTTATTAATACACTGACATTAATTATCATTCTTGGGAAAAAAGCAATGAAGAACCCTTTAGTGTTTTCCCTGATTTGTTGTCGGTTGAAAATGTTTCGTCTGTGTCAGAAACTGAAACGCAATATCACTTCTAATGTTCATACAATACGGAAGAAACAGAGACATTAAGACATAACCGAACAGATTGAACTTGGAAATATTAATCAAAGTTATTACCTGAGTTTCGCTATGTACAAAGATTGTTGGTTTGTAGTTAGAAATGTCGACAGACCCAATTGTTGAATGATAAACGCGAAGCTCTCGTCTCATTGGAACGGCCCCGCACAAAAACGACTTCCATATTTGATACAAGTTGGGATTCGCCATGTATGATACCAGAGTTTTTTTTTATTTATTTGTGTGCTGCCCTACTGGATTCCCTCCAAAATCCTGGCCACGTCCTGTTTATGATGAGTATTTCACCACTCTCACACCAAAAACCCACTACTGGTTAAAAAAACCCTTGCTTAAAAGTTGCAATACAAGTGTGAAAAAACAACAACTAAAAAGGAGAGAAAAGGAATTCCCGCAGTGCACTTTCGTCGTGTGTCGATTTTCTTCCGAATCAAATCGCACTTCTTCTTCGGTGCAGATTTAGTTAAAAATAAAAGCCATTTCAAATGCTGTCCTGATTTTAGTTGAACCTACTTCTGCCACTGCTATATGGTAATTGGTGAATATGATTTGTTCATCGCGATATAGAAAAAAAAATCGCCTGGATTGCATTGTAATTAACGACAAAAAACCTCTTCGGATTTATCCATTCCGGGTGTTGTATAAAGCATGCTTGATTTATTAGAGGAAAGCGTGCCGTTGGAAAATATGGACTTGGCAAGTAAATAATTTCAGTTTCACATTAAGAAATAATTTTGTCTTTAATACAAAAAACAAACAAACTAATTTTATGTATAATTTCCATATACTTTCCACGTTCAGTGATTTGTGTCCATCATTCTTGCAGTTGATAATAGAAGTAGTTGAAAACATTTCCATTAACTGAAGATACTTTTTAGCCAATTTGTACTAATTCAAAATCAGATGTATAATTTGTTTTAGAATGTACCATATATCTTTAAAGAAAACTTTTAAAACAGACATATAAAAAAAACACTTAATTGTGGCAAAATGTACGATACAGAAATACAATTAGGTCACCGAATTCGAAGAAGTAAGTTATTTAATTGTTGTGACATTTTTGAGGTGTAGAAGAATTGACACTTAAACTTAATTTTTTTTTATTATTAGTTTTATGAAGTGTGAACAGAACAACAAGCTAGGCCAAACGAAATTTATTAGCTTCATGACATACCACTTAACTATGGTATATGCTTTCAGCAATATCAACAAATAAGGAGAGATATCTCATTATTTTGAAAGTGGGATTTATATTTCATTTAGTTACGAGGCAGGCAATCTCAGACAACAAGTGAGCAGCTGCCGAAAAAAAGCTATAGCCTAATTTATTTTATGGGTTCAGCTCTTATTAAAAGCTCCGCTTGAATCTAATACTCAAATGGGATCGTTTGCTCTTACCGTCGTTTAAAAACGGATATTAAACCCAATATGTAAATAGTCTCATTCGAGTTTTCATCCCTTCGCATCTATGGACCCTTTCTGATCATACTACCCATCGTTTATCAACTTATTATTCCTTAAATTAAATCAAAGCAATTTCGAACCAATATGTGACTTCTCGGTACCCTGCGAAATCTAGACTACATCCTTTGAAGAAATTGTATGGAATATGTTTATTTATCTAAGAACGAAAGTCCATACAAAATATTGCCAATATAAAATTGCTGAGACACATCGAGTAGACAGGTCGTCGGCAAACGTGCTACCCATTCCATCTTACGTCCAATACAACAACTTTCAGATATATTGTTTTCCTGAAGTTAAGCTTCTCCGACAGTCACATTCAATATTAATAAGTTTACCTAATAAATTATTTAATGTTTCACTTACCCAAGACTTCGATGTCAGTTGTAGCTGAAGTGTTAGCGACACTGCCGGGAGAGGAATGATGCGGTTGATGCATTTTTGAAATATCACAGTCACTAGCCAACTGTAGAAGATTATTAACCGAAAATCGCTTCACATTCTCAGATCCTTTCGCCGTCGCTACGTGCATGCTACTAAATTGATTGCTCGTATTCAACAAATCACTTTTTTCAGTATTGGTGTTGCCGTTGTAACCATTGTGGAAAGTTGGTCCTTGACTGTGAATATTGTTTGTATAACTACTACTCGAGGCCGGTGTGTGTTCATTGTTGTGAGGGGTGGATGCCATCTGACCTCCATGAAGGTGTTGTAAAGACATTTGGTTGTTGCCACCGTAAAAGAAGCTACCCGTCGCGGAGTCTGCGGAGGCATCTAAATGCTGATAGTTTAACATACTATCGTTTGAATTTGATTTGGTTATCATACAAAATAGGAACGCAGAGATATCTTCTCAACACTGCTGATACATTCGCTTCAAATTTAGTATTTAATTTATGAATGGTCCAGATAATTAGTTAATTAATGAATTTTATCATTTACCGAATTACAAAAGACAACAACGGACGTCAGCTTTCACTTTCAACACGAATTCGCGGTAAATTTTTTGAAACTTTCAAAACCGTTTTTATTCAGCCTTTATTTTTGTAATCTCTTGTTCTTATTTCCTTAGGTCCGTAATTAAATTAACTCGGTACAAACAGTTTAATTAGGATAATTGCTGTTTAACACTAACCACCCCATAGTCAACTGACTACTGAAATTACTCGGGCAGATTTTGATGGTTGGCTTCGGTGCCATCTCTTGGTTTTGTTCTTTGACTTTAAAAATAGTATCCCCGAGCGGATTTAGCATCGTACGCCGGCACGTACGTACGTCTGGGAGTGTGTTATGTTATGTAGTTGCATCAAATCAGAGAATGATATACTTAAGGGGTGTATAGATCGTAAAGAGTATTTTTAGACTGAACATCGTTATTGGTTAAAATTAAATTTTCATGAAAGGCGGAAAATTTGTGAGAAAAATCATCTGGGGATTGTGGGTGTTCATCCAGTAAGACCGCTCCTTCTTATGATGGAGGCAGATATCTAAGAATTTTCTTCACTTATTTGATTGGTTGATACGTTGGGTATAATTAAATGAGTCCGCACTATGAATTAATTTACTTCTTTTTTTTTCTAAAAGTAATTATCGGAGGGATTTTATGGCAATTGTAACAGACGACTACATTGATCGATCATATTCTCACGCATAACACATTTTTCGGAAGTAGATGGAGATCTTTTGGTTTTATGTCGGAAATGGGATCCAGCACATAAACCGAATCAATATGTAATATGTTGAATTTATTATTTTCTAATACAAAAAGATGTGCAGGAATAAGAGCAAAACAATCATTGTACAATGCCTACCAGCATTTCATTCGATGGCTTCCCATCCACAATTTAAAGTCAGACGAATAGCTGATTGTCAGATGGAGTCAAATTTGGTGGTTAAGGGGGATATTCCTATAATTCGTACTTCAAATCTCCTAATTTTCCTATTGCCATGGGCCATTCGAACGCGAGTGCATTATTCTGATGTGTTTTTGGCAATTTCTCTCACTTGCGTCACTAAGTGAACAAAAAAATAATCCTGAAGACAATATGAGAAGTTATAGGTGAGTTCATAGATGACGGTACCACAAAATGAGTTTTTTTGAATTTTTTTAAACGAATTATTTAGTATAAGAACAAATGATCCTTTTATATCTTTTTTACCCGAAAAATTTAGTATAAGAACAATTTGTACAAGATGGTTGCTGCATTTGTACAATGCCTACCAGCACTTCATTCGATGGCTTTCCAGCCTGCATAAGCGTTCACTAATGCAATCGCATTAGCACTTTAAATGCTACACGCATTAAAGCAATCGAAATTAGGTAACCTAAAAGTACATGTGAGAGAATTCTTACTTGCATTCATTTATTTGAATTCAAAACTCCTGTTAAGAATTCTGTTACACAGCATATCCCTGAAAAGAAAACAATTCGGTTCACATATCATGTAACCATCCCAACCAGGTATAATGATCATTGCGTCGCCTATTCCCAGCTTCATCATGTGTACAACAAATCCCTTTTCACACACATTGGTTGACGACCTGTTCTCACCACAATAAACAACCCAAGCAGCTGCATATAATTAGCGCAATAGACGCTGAAACTAATTCTCTTGGCGCGCAATGTGCAAACAAAAGACCGCTGTCCTTCATCAGGCATTCTGGCGATACGCAAATAATTCAATACCTACCCTTACTAGCGATGCCATAAACATCATTTCTACCTAAAACCAATTAGCACATTTCCACAGCGTATCGTCGTCTTTTTGTTTAGCCGCGATGCACATATACATGTGTACAATGACGATCTCCTCTATGAGATCCGGTTGTCACCACCGTAAAAGTGAATGCACCCAAATTTCTCTTGGACAACAATTGAATATCGTGGAGTCAAATTACATCCGCCGACCACGCTGGTCGTGCGACTCGCGCAGTCCGCATCATTGCGGACGCAATATTCCCCTGAGTCGTGTGTGTACATCAAATTAAAATTTGTAAAGGTCAAGCAATAGTATAACAGGTTAAGTGAGATATAAGAACCTTTTATCACTCGTTAAATAAATAAACCTTTTCTAATAAAAAAGAAGTGCGTGCCAATTATTTTGTAATGAATGATTGATCACCATGTGATGCAAGCGGACATGATCGTTATTCAATACATTTAAAAGAATATATTATGGGTGACCAGTATATAAGATTTAATCTTGAAAGTTTATCTCTAATCTTACTTCCCTACTTTTTGCTGTTTAAGCGCAGCACGCTGTAAGTCTATGGCGTAGAGTGCCGCAGTTTGGTGAATCAAAACACACGTTTGGTTTTTGATTAACTTTACTTCTAAAAATGCTGGGGTATTTATACTCCCAATCAATCATTCAATTCTTTACACATTTCCTTATTCACTCATAGAATTTTTGCTTACAAGCTATAAAATAATAAAATGGAACATCACTCATACAATTTTGCTTATTATGCTACTTAATATCATATCACCGTATAGCGATAGAACAATGACATAAGTTGACTCAATTAATTCGTGAATCACTTTGCCAATGACAAATTCGCAAACGATTGTCATCTGATTCCTTCAAATCGTAACTGGAGCGATTCGTTTGTTTTACTCAATGAAATGAGTTGACCTTGAATTTGGTTGTAAACAACGAATGCTGGTTACTTGAGAAGTGCAAATTGTGACAAGGGCAATCGATTCCTTTGAGATTATTGTTTGCGGTCATTTCATGTATATGTTGTCACACTACAATTTACTTCTTGTGGACCGTGTGTTTCGGACAATTTTTCCTCTTCCTGTTGTAGATGTTGCGTCGTCACCATCGGTTTGTGTACTTCTGGTTTACCTTCCCGCGGCTGAACAATACGATCGACGATGGGGATGGAAATGAACCGAGTGTCCGTGTTGGCACAATACTTCCTCCCCACATTGGTGACCTAACGCGTGAACACGCAACCTTTCCGAACACCGAACAATTAACTCAGTGACAGTGACTCCTTGGTGACCCGCGAGTTTCGAACAATCGCGCCTCGTGTATAATATTAAATTCAGTGAGTAATTGTGGCGGCAATTGCATAAAGACTCATTACTAGCAGCTGGACCAACATTTTTAAGCGCAGGAGGGCAACGAAGTTACTTTGTCCGTCTTACCCAATGGCTGGAACGGAAACGAGGAGCAACAGCCAACCAACTTCACCAGGAACAGCAAACACCAGCACCAGGCAGCCGATGTACAACAGAACATCATCATCATCATCATCATCGGCACTACAACCGGGAACCGGTCTTGGCCTTATTTAGCAAGTCCTGAGGCTTGTTAAATTTTCCATAATGATTTATTTTTTCTGGGCAAGGTCATTAGTCTTGCGCCAGGGGCTCCCCGACGGGGAATCGAACCCCGGTCTCCCAGGTGACAGGCGGGTATACTAACCACTATACTATCGAGGAGCCCTTTGGCGGATTTATACGTGTTCAAGTGTTCCGCCGAACACTGCTTGCCGCAGAGAAAACATACATACACAACAAATACAGCACAAGAATGAAACTCAGGCAAATTGTTTTTAGGAAGCGTTTATTCAATTTCCTTTTATTTATGAATGTTTATAAGCGGCAACGTTAAACTAATACTGTTCTTTTCTATCGCGGTGAAACACTAAAAAAATGAGTTATATGTGAATCTTTACACAATTGTACAATTTAATTTCCTTTTATTTATGAATGTTTATAAGCAGCAACGTTAAACTAATACTGTTCTTTTCTATCGCGGTGAAACACTAAAAAAATGAGTTATATGTGAATCTTTACACAATTGTACAATTTAATTCAAAAAACACTTAAAGAGTTTTTGCGCAAAGCGGATAGTTCCTTCAACACACGATATAATTTAAAAGTTGGTGAAACCTCGACATTTCTTTACTTGTCCTACCTCGAAAAAGACTCTTCTTCTCCACCGTTCGATATAGACGCCTCGTCGCGTTGACGATCAAAATTTTACTTAACCTATCGGATACTCTTTTTTTTCAGTCCCTGTGTGTTTTGTATCTGCAGTTGTGCAGACACAATTTCCTGTAAGGAGAAAATTCTCACGCATACATGTGGAAGCTTCACCGTCGTGGTTGACGGTGGGTTCTATTCCCACGCTGCTTGGTTAGGTCGACCATCTGGTGTTGACGATCGCCTGGACGTCTAGTCCGCTGGTATCTATTGGATTTGAAATCCAAGAGAGTTTTTCACATGGTGTGAAAAACAAACATTCCGCTGATGCATTTCTGCTTGGCGGACAGTGGCAACGGCGCAATGCTGTGCCGTATTTATTTATTGCAGCTGGCCTTCGTAAAACTTCAAACAAAGTATTGTTTGGAGTTACGTGGTGCTTGGTTTTTCGCGCCATCTGGGTGGTTACGAGGCTAAGGAATGCGGTCCTTTGTTTGCGGTGAATATTTGGGTGATCTAATGTTTAGATCAACCGCACCACGTCCGTTGGTCGGTTAATTGTTTTAATTGTAATTCCCTGCATCTCGTGCAGATGTTCAGGGTTGCCGACTTGTGGTGCTGGCATTCACTTAGCTTGCGATTGCACACGTCGAAGGATGCATGGATGTTTCTCCTTGTTTCAGGTCGTAGGTTTTAGGTATGGAGAATTATAATTGTTGAGCTTAACCTAAAAAGCTTTGGGGACGTTCAGTTCCTTGCTTTTTGGTGTCGGTCTCAACGTTGGCTGCGAGTTGCAGGCCCTATCGTGGGACTTTGGGGCACGCGTCTGTGGGCGCGTGCAACGCTCTCAGGTAAGTACGTTCTTTGAAGATAGGAACCTTACCTGAGTAGACTTGTGCGTTCGTAGAACGCTACATCACTCCCCCCCTAGTGACGTAGTCACGATATGAGGTAGTTAGTTGCTTGGGGGGTGTAGTTGAGTTTTACGAGCGTGCTCCCTTCCGTATTGGGCGGTGTTTGGGTGGTAGAGGAGCGAAAGTTAGCGCGTTCGTCGTTCTTTTTCGCTTGTCAGAAGTTGGGGTTTCAGGTTGCCGTACATTGAGAATCTTCGCAGCGTCTTCTTGTGCGCGCAGATCTCGGGCGCGCTGCCGCGTTATCGGTCCGTGTAGGATGTCCGATGCCCCGCGCGCGACCATTTCGCGAGGGTTTGGTTGATTCTCAACATTTGACGTGCCTGGCGTTTCGTGGGAGTCTGCTGGGTGGCGTAGGGGGCAGGTTTCGGCTACCGCCGCTGGTTGTTGATGCCCTTCTCCCAGTACGGTATCTGGTGGTAGTTCCAGGTGGCACGGTTTCAATCTTTCGACACTGACGGTGTACGGCTTGCCGTCGATGTCTACAGAGAAAACACGGTTGTTTATCCGATCCAGCACCCTGTATGGCCCTTCGTAGGGCGGTTCTAGAGGTTTCCTAACTTTGTCCACCCTGATGAAGACGTGCGTGCAGCTGTCCATCTCTGGGTGAACAAATATCCTCTTGGAACCGTGTCTGGCGACAGGTGTTGCCCTGACCTTTCGCATAAGTTTGCGTAGGTTTTCCAAATTTGGCAACTGTTCGAGCGGTGGTTCTCCATCGGCGAAGAACTCTCCTGGGAGGCGCAGATTGGTTCCGTAAGTCAGATCTGCTGCTGAGGCTCCCAGGTCTTCTTTTATGCTTGTGCGCAAGCCTAAAAGAACTGTCGGTAGTACGTCCAGCCATTGATTATCGTCGTGACACATCAGTGAGGCTTTCAGTGAGCGATGCCATCGTTCAATCATCCCATTGGACTGGGGGTGATAAGCTGTCGTGTGGCTTTGTTGGCAGCCGAGTAGATCGGTCAGCTGCTTGAAAATCGCCGCCTCGAACTGTGGTCCTCGATCGGCTGTGAGGGTAGCTGGGACGCCGAAACGTGTGACCCAAGTCGAATAGAATGCTTTGGCTACATTCTCTGCGGTCACTGTTCGTAGTGGCACTGCTTCTGGCCACCGAGTGAAACGATCGATCATCGTCAGGAGGTACAGGTAACCTCTCGACGGCGTAAGCGGTCCCACAATGTCGATGTGAACATGGGCGAATCGTGCCTCGGGGAGCTTAAACTGTGCTGGCTGTAGCACGTTATGTCGATCGACTTTGCAACGCTGACATTGCAAACAATTGCGTGCCCAATTTGTTATGTCTTTGGCCATATGTGGCCAGACGAATTTACGTCGGACGGCTGCAACGGTTGCGCGTCCGCTTGGGTGGGCTGGGTTATGGAATGTTTCGTACACATTCCTTCGAAACTTTTCTGGGATGTAGGGGCGAGCTGTCCCTGTCGATACATCACACCAGACTTCATCTTTTGAGTCGTTGAAAGGAAGTTTACGCAGAACTAGTGCTGTCTCCGCTTTCAATAGGGACTCGAGTTGATGGTCCTCTCCTTGCGCTTGTGCCAAGTCGGCATCATCGATTTGCGCACGGAGTTTAATTGCATCGATACGCGAAAAAGCGTCTGCAATTACGTTGTCTGCACCTGGAACATATTCGATTCGGGTGCTAAATTGCCCGATGAAATCCAGGTGCCGTTCCTGTCGTGGAGTTGAACTTCCCGCTTTCTTTCGGAAAGCGTACACCAGTGGTTTGTGATCAGTTTTGATCGTCAACTGGCGTCCTTCGACCATGTGCCGGAAGTACTTTACTGCGGAGTAGATCGCTAGTAACTCCCTGTCGTAGGCACTGTATCGTCGCTGGGTCGGGTTCAATTTTTTTGAGAAGAAGCCCAGCGGTTCCCATTTACCATCGCACTCTTGTTCGAGTACGGCCCCAATTGCAGTGTCGGAAGCGTCACACTGTATGGACAATGGGGCTCCTTCGATGGGGTGTCGAAGCAAAGTTGCGTTCGCCAGCTGCTCTTTCGATAAGCGAAAAGCTTGGTCAGCTGACTCGGTCCACTTAATTGGTCGCTTATCGTTGCGTTTGGCTCCTACTAGATATTCGTTGAGAGGAGCCTGGACCTGTGCGGCGTTTCGGAGTGTTGGGCGATAGAAGTTCAGCATGCCCAAATAACGCCTTAATTCTCGCACGTTCGTGGGGCGAGGAAATTGCATTAGTGCGTCCACCCTGTCCTGTAATGGGCGGACGCCTTGGCCATTTATACAATAGCCAAGGTACTTGACTTCCGCTTCTCCGAGGTGGCACTTGTCTGGATTGATTACCAGGCCGAAATCTCGGAGGCGCTCGAACACTTGCTTCAAATGGGAGCGATGTTCAGTCATGTTTTTCGATGCTATGAGTATATCATCGATATACGCATAGCAGAAGTCAAGTCCGCGGAGAGCTGAGTCTATGTAGCGCTGGAACGTTTGCGCTGCATTTCGGAGACCGAATGTCATCACCTTGAACTCGAATAGTCCAAAAGGTGTGGTTACCGCGGTTTTCGGTATATCTTCGGGAGCCACCGGAATTTGGTGGTACGCCCTCGTGAGGTCGAGGGTCGAGAAAACTTCGCACCCCTGCAGCTTATAAGAAAAGTCGTGCAGGTTTGCTATCGGATACCGATCGGGTGTCGTCACCGCGTTCAGCATTCGGTAATCACCGCATGGACGCCACTCGCCGTTGCTCTTTTTGACGAGGTGGAGTGGGCTCGCCCAAGGGCTATCGGATGGCTGGCAGATTCCTAAGTCGAGCATATACTCGAATTCTGCACGAGCCTCACGCAATTTTTCGGGAGCCAATCTGCGCGGGCGTTGGCTCACTGGGGGGCCGCGCGTTTCAATGTGATGAAAAACGCCGGCTTTTGCGCGTCGGGGATTACTAAGCGGAACTGTAATGTCCGCAAATTCGCGCAACAGATCGCTGAATGGACCGTTTGCGGTTGTGCACGTTAACGTTAATGCCTTTCCCGCCTTTGCGTTTACTGGCTGAGAAAGAGACGTTAACGGGTCCATCAGTCTATTACGTGCTACGTCCACTACTAGTTTATAGTGTCGCAGCAAGTCCGACCCTATTAGAGGATCGGTGACATCGGCTACTACGAAGTACCATCGAATTGGTCGACGTAGGCCTATTTTTAGTGTCATTAACTTCCTACCGTATGTCTTGATAGGGGTATTGTTCGCGGCGAACAATTTCAATTCATCCGGCAACCGAGTGGCAGGTGCGTATGAGCGCGGAAGAACGGAAATATCCGCACCTGTGTCAATAATGAAGTCCATATTTAACTTCGAATCGTATATTGACAAGCGACTTAATTGGGGGTTGCCGGCCGTTTGCGCTTCTTCTACGGTCGGCAGTTCTAGTTTAAAGAACTAGCCTGTATTGCTGGCACATGTGACCAGTTGCAGGGTTGCCTGCACTTCCTGGCTTGTGCCCCGAAACGGTGGTGGAAGTAACACCTGCCCAAGGTGTTTTCGTTGGTTGGGGTGCGCGATCTACCGCGCCCGCGTCTAAAGTTTTCACGCGACCTGCTTCGTCGCCGTGATCTGTCACGGCCAGGCCATGAATTGTTCCCCACGCTGAGGTTATTCAGTTGCGCTTGCAACTGCTGGACCTGCCTGCCTAAGCGTTCTATCTCATTGCTCGTTTGTGTTGCATGAGTGCACGTTACCGTGGAGGTTCGTGGTTGGGGCAGAGGTGGATTTTGCGCGGGGTTCGTTACCGGAAGGAATTGGAGATCCGTTCGGGATCTATCCGTGGCCATTACTGCCTCGGCGTGTCGCGCTAGCTCGTCGAGACCAGATTCGGCTAGAGGCGCGACGATTGCCTGAACGTATTCTGGTAAAGATTCTCGAAATATAGCCGTTAAGGCTGTCTCGGACATGTCCGTGCCGGCCAGCGCACGGAAATAGGCGGCGCGCTGGGATGGTCGCATCCCAGAGGTGTCGGTCGACCGTAATAAACGTCGCAAGCGATTTTGCGGCGTTTCACTATAGGCGTTAGTCACCATCTCTTTAAACGCCGTGTACGGTTGCGGAGATGGGGTTTTTATCAGACACTTCGCATATGGAATTAATTTTGGGTCTTGTACCCGTGTTACCACGAGGAATTTCACTTCCTCGTCGGTGATTCCTTCCACTCTGAAAACCCTTTCGGCGTAACCGAACCAGTAGTCTGGGTCTTCGGACGTGAAGTCCGGTAATATTGCGTTACGCAGTTGTGGGCGGTGGTCCGCCTGGAATGGGATGTCGGCTTCTTGACGGAGGGCAGGAGCCTGTGATGTCGTTGGCGAAGGTCGGGCGTCGTTTGCCATTTGCGTTTTTTGAACCGCGCTTTTCGACCTGGTGGTTAATGTCGACTTGGGGAGGTCTCGCGTTAATTTTCTCTGTGGGAGAGCGATTATATTTCCTCTCAACGTTTTCGCTTTCTGTATCGAAGCTTGCGACCTTGTGGTTGGCATCTACTTTCAAAAGTTTCGCGTCGAAAATCTGTCGCTCGGTGTGCGGATCGCTTGTTAACGAGAGGTTCGCGTTTACTTTTTTCGAGAAGTTTTTTCGAGTGGAACGCGGTAAAACGACCTGCTGGTTCCAAAGATATGACAGGGGAAAAGGCCTAACACAAAAGGATTCTATCTATTTTCCAAAGATAGTAAAAAGGGTGGGCCTACACCAGAGGATCCTACGTGTTGTTCGACTGTGCTGGCAGCGGACAGAGAGAAACTTTTCCGTTCGGAGGAGGACAAGCAGTACGAGGAGGTAAGAACTATCAAGGTTTTTCGCGGATGCGCAGCTATGTCTGCGTTGATTTTATTTCGGGGGATTAATTTCGCTTTATTTCGCGTTCTTACGAGAAAGTAATGCCGAGTGTGTCGTTAGTTCGTGTGTGCTTCAGGCTCTGAAGGAGCTTACCAAATTTCTATTTAATATTTTGGATTTGTGCTTTCTTTAGTAATATTTTTATTTCCGCTCTGAAGGAGCTTACAAAAATCTCTATATATATGGCTTGAAATAAGCTGACAGGAAATGCGTATAATTCTCGCCTTCCGATTGGATACGAAGGAGGCCACTGTCTAATGCTCGGGAACTAAAAATAATAATGTCCTAACATAAGTCAGCCGCTATTGGCCGTATTACCATGATTCTTTTTTGACATGATTTAATCTTACGTAAATATCTTTTTCTTAACGGCGTCTCAGAAGGAGCTACGCGCCGTGTTTTAAAAGGACTTTAAGGCTCGGATGGAGTTTCACACAGATTTCTCACTTCAGCTCTGAAGGAGCTTCATAAATTTTTCACACACAAAAAAAAAAAAATATTTTATCTGCACTATGAGACTCAGAGGGAGCTCGCACAAGAAATTAAAGTAGGATATATATATATATGTATCACAATTTATTTACTGCACTACAGACTAAGAAAGGAAAAAGAAGAATATGATAAAAAAGGAAATTGTTTTAGTGTGCATTAAAATTCGAATTTTTGCTCGGAAGGAGCTTACTACATTTCGGTTTTTCTCAGAAGGAGCTTAATCAATTTTAAAATATGAATGACTCTTTTATTATAATATAAAGGAAGAATAAAATGACTTGCGGCTTTTTTTTTTTTTTTTTGGAGATGTCCTGCGTTGTTGGGCTTCGTGGGGCGAAAGTGGGCTGCAGTTCGGTGGTGTCGTCGCTGTCACTGGCACTTCGCTTTACTGGGTGCTTATGTTCATCCTTGAGTTTCGGCACTGTTTTTCGCTTCTAGTTTTTTTTTAGTGTCTTTTTTTATTTTTCGGCATTCACTGTTTTTTTTTTTATTTACCGTGTGTATTTTTCTTTACATTGTTTTTCGCGGCGTGTTCTGTTCACTTTCCCTCGTCGGGATGTCACCACTTTGGCGGATTTATACGTGTTCAAGTGTTCCGCCGAACACTGCTTGCCGCAGAGAAAACATACATACACAACAAATACAGCACAAGAATGAAACTCAGGCAAATTGTTTTTAGGAAGCGTTTATTCAATTTCCTTTTATTTATGAATGTTTATAAGCGGCAACGTTAAACTAATACTGTTCTTTTCTATCGCGGTGAAACACTAAAAAAATGAGTTATATGTGAATCTTTACACAATTGTACAATTTAATTTCCTTTTATTTATGAATGTTTATAAGCAGCAACGTTAAACTAATACTGTTCTTTTCTATCGCGGTGAAACACTAAAAAAATGAGTTATATGTGAATCTTTACACAATTGTACAATTTAATTCAAAAAACACTTAAAGAGTTTTTGCGCAAAGCGGATAGTTCCTTCAACACACGATATAATTTAAAAGTTGGTGAAACCTCGACATTTCTTTACTTGTCCTACCTCGAAAAAGACTCTTCTTCTCCACCGTTCGATATAGACGCCTCGTCGCGTTGACGATCAAAATTTTACTTAACCTATCGGATACTCTTTTTTTTCAGTCCCTGTGTGTTTTGTATCTGCAGTTGTGCAGACACAATTTCCTGTAAGGAGAAAATTCTCACGCATACATGTGGAAGCTTCACCGTCGTGGTTGACGGTGGGTTCTATTCCCACGCTGCTTGGTTAGGTCGACCATCTGGTGTTGACGATCGCCTGGACGTCTAGTCCGCTGGTATCTATTGGATTTGAAATCCAAGAGAGTTTTTCACATGGTGTGAAAAACAAACATTCCGCTGATGCATTTCTGCTTGGCGGACAGTGGCAACGGCGCAATGCTGTGCCGTATTTATTTATTGCAGCTGGCCTTCGTAAAACTTCAAACAAAGTATTGTTTGGAGTTACGTGGTGCTTGGTTTTTCGCGCCATCTGGGTGGTTACGAGGCTAAGGAATGCGGTCCTTTGTTTGCGGTGAATATTTGGGTGATCTAATGTTTAGATCAACCGCACCACGTCCGTTGGTCGGTTAATTGTTTTAATTGTAATTCCCTGCATCTCGTGCAGATGTTCAGGGTTGCCGACTTGTGGTGCTGGCATTCACTTAGCTTGCGATTGCACACGTCGAAGGATGCATGGATGTTTCTCCTTGTTTCAGGTCGTAGGTTTTAGGTATGGAGAATTATAATTGTTGAGCTTAACCTAAAAAGCTTTGGGGACGTTCAGTTCCTTGCTTTTTGGTGTCGGTCTCAACGTTGGCTGCGAGTTGCAGGCCCTATCGTGGGACTTTGGGGCACGCGTCTGTGGGCGCGTGCAACGCTCTCAGGTAAGTACGTTCTTTGAAGATAGGAACCTTACCTGAGTAGACTTGTGCGTTCGTAGAACGCTACAGCCCCACAACAGAACATCAGGTATTCTTTAAAACTTTGTAATTTTTTTTCTCCTTTCCTTTTTTGTATTGTCCTCATGTGAGCTCCTTCCAAGCGAAACTTAAAATTTGTTTCCTGAAAAACTTTTGTGTGCATTGACATTTGTGTGCATGTATTTGTTACAATTCTAATTTAACGAGTTTCTATTGTAAAACTAGTCAGATAGTTCGAGGTAGTTATCCTACCAGTATTTATAGAAGATATTGATATTTATATTCGGCGCAAGGCTAACAACCGTGCCCATAAAAATTAATTATTATGGAAAATTTAACAAGCTTCGAGACTTGCTAAATAAGGCCAAGATCGGATCCCGGTTGTAGTGCCGATAATGATGATGATGATGATGATTGATATTTATATAGATGCATATATGTCCGGAAATATATGCATTTGTAGAGGTGGCTTTCTTCTTTTTTTTCTTTCGTAATACAATAATAAATTAAAAAAACAATACAATTAAAATAATTAAATAAGAGCACCATAAAACAAAACATTCGGCACCCATTGTTATCAATTAAAATGCAACGTCGGGCGACCGGCGATTAACCATAAATAGACAAACAATCATCAATTTCGTACATCGCCACAAACTAATTTCCCTGCATATACAAATGCAGGCAAGGAATTCGTTTCTGCTACCAATCCCATTAGCACCTTTTTTCTTCCCAACGTCTATTATAGCGACGATACACAGTGTAAACATGAGCCTCATTACCGGACGAAGCATTTGGTCGCTTCTCCCTTTGTTCTTTTTTTTCTCGTTTCAGGTTTCGGTTATCCTTTGCTAAATGCAACGATAAACACGGTGATGGGTACGATCACACACATACCACCATGATCTGCATTACGAGATCTAGTTCTCTGTTCCACAAAAAAAGACTTTACGTCTCTCTTGTGGTAGGTAAAACATATCCTTAGTGGAGAGGATATCTACCACGACACCACAAACTCACCCCATAAGCGAATCATCTCCGCACGAGATGATTATCGCTGAGTCATTTTCCATCCGCCGACCGCCATGGTCGTTGCTGACTTCCGTTCTCCGGTGCGCACGGAGACGCGAAAATCCACGAGTCGCTTGTGTGTAAAATTTTGAAACAATAAAATAAGTAACAATCATGTGCCTCATAGACATAACTCGTATTTCCCACGTCCAACCGCTGTGTCGAATATTATATTCGCTGCAGTCTTCGAAGATTGCGTTTTTATTGACTTCACATTGTAATTTTCACGTAATGCTACCGTAAAATAAATAAAAATAAACAATAGAAACCCTGTGTTTTATATACTTACTTGTCCGGTGTCTGGCGTTTTCTTTGCTTCGTCGTAATCGTGTAGTGCTCGAAGGAACAATTAATTATGATGGAGGAGGAAGTGAATCTAGTGCCCGTGTCTGGTACATACTTCGCCCCCCCCCACACATTTGATGGATTTCCAACCACAATTTAAAGTCAGACGAATAGCTGATAGTTAGATGGAGGCAAATTTGGTGGTTGAGGAGGATATTCCTATAATTCGTACTTCAAATCTACTAATTTTCCTATTGTCACGGGTCATTCGAACGCTAACGCATGATTCTGATGGTAGAGAGTTTTTTTTTTTTTTTTGCAATCCTATCCTTTTTTTTTTCATTTCTTCGTATTTTCAAAAAGATGTGCGTAGTATTCCTAATCAAATGTTTGGTCCCGTAAAAGGTAGTCAATTAAGGATACGAAATCCCTTCACTATGATTGGTACTTCCCTTCTGATTTCTATCCACTACTTGGAGTGCGGTTTTAATTCAGGTAAAAAGTGGAAAGACCACGATTCAACCATCCTAAAATCGACCTTTCCGTCTGCATACACAACGCGTCCCATACTCGAAATTCAATTCAGAATCCATACCTATTTCCATATAAACAATGACCCTGCCTGGAAATTTCGCCAAAAACCCAGATCACCCTTCAAATGAATTGTATAATCAGATGAATAGTATCCGCCATCCTTTCCAATGAATCCTATGGCTGTGGACATATAAAAAAAATAGGGAAAGTAGAAGCCAGTCTAAAAGTGAGAGTCATACTATTTTAATTATCGGGACAAGTCGAGTTCAGAATTAAAATGAGTCAAATGAACGCACTCAGAAAACATGGAAAAGCTCCGTACCTTTCGCCCACACACACATGTGCCCTATGCCTCACGTTGTCTTCAGCCACTATATTCTTTCCATTATGTTTCATACTTGCTCCGCTCTCACAAGACACGTGGGCGTAAAGCTCTAACTGTTTGACGGATAAGTACAAGTAGCTAAGAGCAGCGTCACCGGATGACAGCCACCAAAATCCTAGGCGCGGCTAAGAAGGCATCAGACATACAAAGGCATCAACAGGAGGCATCATCAGCATCAGCATCGGCACTAGAACCGGAAGCCGGTCTTGACCTTATTTAGCAAGTCTCTCCACCGGTATCCAGCCCTTATCAGAGACTTGTTAAATTGTCCATAATAATTTGTTTTTCCAGGCAAGGTTATTAGCCTTGCGCCATAAACAGGAGGCATCAACAATACAAAAAAAAAGCTCCCCCTGAAATAACTATCCTTTATGGACATTGACCCAGTAGAAACACCAATAAATAAACCATCAGTGTAAATCAACACTGTCTTCACAATGTGGCTGGCATAACTGACACTATATCTCTCCATAAAAAGGTTAAACCAAAATCGAGAAAACCATTCATGACCTAAGGTCACACAGACGACAACGACCACAAGAGTTTCAACTGCACCCTATCATTTTCCAGGAATAGGCTGCAGCAAAAAAGGGAAGAACAATTAAATTTTTGTTAGCACGATAACGATCGAATAACTCAGTGGAGATTAAACAGTCGATATTGATTAGGCGTGGCATCAACAACCCAGGTAATGAAGTGTGTCACGTAAACCTTATAATCTGCAAAGTCAGTAGTGAGTGGAGTCGAGATCATCCCCGAAGGAAATACTATGAAGTGCGATCAACAAGTTTAAATTCTGGTGTCGCACTAAGTATTGTGACGTGCAAGCATAAAAGTCTCAAAAGTCAATAGTTAATGGAGTTATCGAAAGAACTGTAGTAAACTATTTTCTTCAATAAAAACATGTAAAGACATAAGTACTACAGAGTGTAAAATGTGATGAATAATTAATCACAGACCAATTGTTTTTTTTTTCTGTCTTTAATATGTTAGGTCGTATCGGTAGATCTTTACGGAGTTGAGGATTCATAATTGTAATCGGTAGTTTTTGTAAATACTAAATCCCCGTTAATACTATAAAAATGAAATCGCCTCTGAGATTCATTGCATGATCATCCCTTCACTGCATTTTTTGACAATCCTTCCATCAATTGGTTGAATGACCTTAGCTTGAATTTTTTGACTATTCTTCCAATAAACTCAAAAGCAACACCGACCAATACTTAATGGCATCTCAAGGCGCTAACTCAGGCTGTGGTTTTGCATTCTCTGAGAGAAGTATATATAAAATATGTACGAACATGCTTTTATTAAATATCATAATCGGATAGGTTTAACGGTTCATATTCAAATTTAAATTCCGGTTTGTCATACCAGTCCAACATACTGAGCAAGCAAAGAAAATATGTTAAAGTTACGAGGGTTGCCTCTTATGTCTCGGGATTTGGCAACCCCAGTGTTGCAATCCGGCAATTGGCAGCTCTGTCGTAAAGTTGGACATTTTTGAGGTTATACGCACTCAGAACGTTTTGACATACGAGCGTTATTTGTGTTGTTTACCGTAACTTAAAAGATTCATCTCGGCCCAAAAATGGAATTAAATCGTCAACATTTTCGTGCGATTATTTTTTACAACTTTCGGCGTGTATTAACTCAGCAACAGTGCATGGATGAACTTAATTCAATTTTTGGCGATGAAGCTCCATCAAGGACCAGTGTTTATCGATGGTATGGTGAATTCAATCGTGGTCGTAGTTCACTCCAAGATGAATTTCGTGAAGGTCGTCCAAAATCAGTTGTTGTTCCGAAAACCATTGATGCTGTGCGTGAACTGATATTGGAAGATCGTCATGTGACCTATCGTGAGATTGAGACAACCTTAGGCGTTAGTGGGACCAGCATACATTCAATATTGCATAAACATTTGACTGTCAAAAAAATTTGTTCGCGTTGGATCCCACACAATTTGTCAATCGCCCAAAAAAAGGCTCGTGTCAATTTGTCGAAAGAAATGCTCAAAAAATACGGTCGCAGTGCTTCGAAACACGTCTATGACATCGTGACAGGTGATGAATCGTGGATTTACACGTATGAGCCCGAAAGTAAACAGCAGTCGACTGTCTGGGCGTTTCAAGATTAGCCAAATCCAATAAAAGTGCAAAAGGATGCATGTGTTGGAGATACCTCAATCAGAGTGGCAAAAGTGCTTCGACAATTGGTTCAAACGCATGCAAAAGTGTATAGATCTTCATAGGGAATATTTTGAAAAACAATAAAGTGATTTTCGATGATCAATATTTGTTTTTGTTCTCTAATCCCGAAATATAAAAGGCAACCCTCGTACTATATGTAGCAGCGAGGACGGAACAAATAAATAAAATAATGAAAATTATTTCTTAATTAAAAAAGGTAAAACTCGAAACCCCGGTTAACACTCTTCCTCTGGAAAAACAAGGAAACACAATATTGTTGTTAATGCGCAAAAAGTAGATTGGATCCTTCTCAAAACGGTGTTACGTCTCCAGCGCCGTGCTTCCTCTTTCGAGGGAAGAGCGTGGGGGTTATAAGATCTTCGTTTATCTGTATCGCTTTAGTTATTTGGTTAGGAGCTTCATTTAAATTGCCGTTATCTATTGCCAATGATCTAATGTTATAAATAGAAAAATTTTGTCTGTCTTCCATAAAATTGAGTTGGCGTCAGGCCTCGTTTTCCGACTCTTGCACCCGAAAAAAGTGAACATTTTGCCTATCGTTTTGTCTATTGGTGATTCTAGGATTTTCACTAAAACGATTTTCGGTAGGATTGTTTCGGAATGGATTACGCGTTGTTGTACCTTGTTGGTAATTTGTTAAGGACGGTCCATTCCTAGATATCTTGTATCTACACTCGTTCTCTGTGTGATTATTCCGTCCACAGAAATTGCAAGTAATGTTAAATTCCCTTTTTTTATGGGTTGTCTATTCGGAAAATTGTTGGACTGCATGTTCCGATAACATGTGTCCTGAGAATGACCTGGCTTACCGCAGGTTTGGCAGACTCTACGATTAAATCTAAGATTTTCATTATATTGATATGACCTGGGAGAGTTGTCCATTCGAGCAGCATGTGATACTACATGTGCAATCGACTGTTTTAAACTACTTCCCCCATGGACTTTGGCTAGGATTTTCAGTTGTTCATTCTTGAGCCCATCCTCAAATATTTGCACGGCCAGTTTTGAGTTTTCTTCAAAAATGTTTCATATATCTCCGGGTCTGCCCTTTTTATAGATCTAAATAAAACGTCTCCCCCGGAAATAAATTTATCTAGGTCGCAGGGTTTCCCGTCAAAGGTAGGGACGATTCTGAAAACATCAGAAATTCCGACAGAAAGAGCCATTTCAGGAGGGTTATGTTGTATTTGTAGAGAGTGGATTTGTTCTTCCCCCTGCCTAGCCGCCTGTCTCGTGTAATACGGACTCGTAATATTGAAAACTTTGAAATCAATGTATGGTTAAAATCACTTCTTAAAAATACGGTATATAAAAATGGCTTTTCTTTTAGCTATTCAATATATATGGAAAAGAAAGTTAATTTGGTCCCAAAGCTGTAAAGAAAGAAAATTCGGCGAAAAAGAAAAAACGGAAATGTCGTCGAAATACTGGAAAGAGAATATTCGAGGTAATTTCTATCGGAAAAAATTGTTTGTAAAAAGTTAAAAGTTAAAAGTTCCAAGGTGAAAATATTCCTACGGAAAAATTAAGAGAGAAAAATTGATATTTTGCTAACGATTCTTACTACTAATATATGGGGGCTAACTGTTGATTGATGTTTTGTTCTTTTTTGGTTGATGTTTTGTTCTTTTCGAGATTACCACTTCCTGGATTCCAATAGTGTAGTTTCTTCTTAAAAAAATTTTTTTTCTTGAGTTATTGTCTTCTTTTTATATTATTTCCGCTTTTTATCTTATTACTGCCAGGCAGACTTCACGCCCTATAGTTGTGTGTTATCCTGGTCTTTTTTTTTCTTTTTTTCGTCGTTTTATGTCTTTTTTTTTTCAAATCTGCTGCCACTGAGGTTAATTTGGATTTCTTCTGGAACTCATCGGCAAAGGAAATTACGAAGTTATTTGTCTGTTTCAAATGTGAGTCACCAGCAGTTGCGTTGACTTTGTACAAGGAACTTTCATCAATAGTTACACTCGATACATCGAATGTTCCGCCATCCAAGTCGAAAATGAGGACATTCCTTCCCTCTTTAGGGTTTTATCCCGCCAGTCGTCGTTAATCGCGCTAATCTTCCTCTGGGATCGAGTCCTCCTTCGTGGATCGGTCTTCCTTCGAGGATTGAGTCGTCCTTCGGGGATTGGTCTTCCTTCGAGGATTAAGTCGTCCTTCGGGGATTGGTCTCCCTTCGGGGATTGAGTCTTCTTTTGGGGAGTCCACCAGTCTTCGTGGATCCTCTGTCGTCCTTCGGGGATTGGTCTTCTTTTGGCGAGTCCACCAGTCTTCGTGGATCCCACCGCTGCCACCAGTGTTACGTCTCCAGCGCCGTGCTTCTTCATTCGAGGGAAGAGCGTGGGGGTTATAAGATCTTTTCTTATTTGAAATAATTATCGTTTCTATTTATTAAAATAATTATAGTTTTTATTTATTTTTATATTTTTTTTGAACTCAGCTATCTCAAGCTGAGCTCTCTTCTGAACTACTTTTACAATATAAATTTTCCTGTTTTTATAGAACATTTTGTTCCAACTAACTGTGTCGTATAAAATGAACAAAACAATTTAGAAGTCTCTGTGACTTAAAATTTTGAATAAACTTTGAACGAAAATCAAAGTGGCTATGTTTTGAAATGAAAAATGTGCTTGTTATGAAAAGGGGCATGTTTTTAAATGTGCTGTAAGTGACTGGATATAGAATATTGTGTCTGTTTATTTATGAATTGTATTAAATGAGAATGTAAGATATGTGAGGATGTAGTTTTAAAGGTTGTGTTAGAAAGGACATGGTGGGGACCCCACCCACACGGGGAAGGGATACGAAAAAATGCTCAGCCAGGTCACCCCAGCGAGAGGAAACATCGTGGATGGGTGAACGTGAGCCGCCGAGGATCGAAGTAGCCCTGAGTAGGCCGGTGGCCATTCTGGTGCCGCAGGACGCGCGAGGAAACATTTTATTCTCACACTGCGTATCTAGTAGGGCAAGGAGTGCCAGGTTATTGGCACTTAATACCCAGAATGGCCCTCAAAAGATCGATCAGCTTACGGTGAAGGTATACCCCACCAAGGAATATAACACCATCTCCTTGGTCAAGCGTAAAGATACGTCGCCGGGAACTGACTCTGACGACGAGTCAAGCAGGCCCGTGCCCGAGAACCAATCTTCGGAGGGACGATCCCTCCATTTCATTCGGCACCTGTTCTCGGATGGTCAGTCGCCTGATGAACCCGATTTGAGCTCCAGGTTGGCACAATTGCACGGGGAACTTCGTTTAGGGGATAACCTGAACACACCCGAGTGCCAATCGATAACGGAGTTATGTCGAGAGTTCAACGATATTTTTCATTTACAGGGCGACTACCTGACGTACACCAGTGCAATCTCGCACGAAATACCTTTGGTACGGGATCAGGCACCCATTAACCAAAGAATGTACCGATTACCCGAAAGCAAAAGGCGGGTTATCAACGAGCAAATTCGGGAAATGTTGGATAACGACATTATCCAACCAAGCAAAAGCCCGTGGAACTCCCCCCTTCTAGTGGTTCCCAAGAAAGCGGGCCCCGACGGAGAAGCCCGATGGAGAGTTGTGGTAGACTTTCGCAAGTTAAACGAAAAAACCATCAGGGACGCGTATCCTATTCCCCGTATAGAGGACATTTTAGACCAGCTCGGTCGCTCGCGTTACTTCTCCACGCTCGATTTGGCCAGTGGCTATCACCAAGTTTTGGTGGATCTAAACGATCGGAATAAAACCGCCTTTAGCACCAACTATGGGCATTATGAGTTTCGACGTATGCCGTTCGGGTTAAAAGGAGCCCCTGCTACGTTTCAGAGACTAATGAACCATGTCCTTACTGGTCTGCAAGGGGTCGAATGCTTCGTGTATCTGGATGACATCGTCATATATGGTAAGAACCTGGCTGACCATAATGAAAAGCTCCGGAGGGTGTTCGACCGATTGAGATACCACAACCTCAAACTTCAACCGGAAAAGTGTATATTCCTGCAAAGGGAAATGGTCTGCCTGGGACATGTTTGTTCAGAAAAAGGGGCTTCGCCAAATCCTGACACGGCAGCTAGTGTCAGAGATTTCCCAATTCCTAAGACGGTACACCACGTCCAATCATTCATAGGGCTAGCGAACTATTACCGGAAATTTGTGCCAAATTTTTCCCGGATAGTGCGCCCCTTAACGAACTTATTAAGGAAGGACGTGAAGTTCACGTGGTCATCCAAATGTCAACAGGCATTTGAAGAGATAAAGGGGAAGTTAATTTCGCCACCACTATTGGTTTACCCAGACTTCACAAAACCCTTTAATCTAACCACGGATGCAAGTAATGAGGCACTTGGAGCAGTGTTATCCCAAGGTGAGATAGGCAAAGACCAGCCTATCGCCTATGCCAGCCGCACTCTGAATGGTGCCGAACGTAGATATAGCACAATCGAGAAGGAGTTGTTGGCCATTGTATGGGCGGCGACAAATTTTCGTTGCTATTTGTTGGGTAGACGCTTCACCATGTACACGGACCACAAGCCGTTGAAGGGAGTGTTCGGCGTGAAAGAACCCACCTCACGCCTTACCAGATTTCGTCATAAGTTATCGGAGTTGGATTACTCAATCGAGTACAAACCCGGTAAATACAACACCAATGCGGATGCGCTAAGCCGTATTCCCCAATCTGTAGACGAAACCCCTTCACCACCGCGATGCAATGTAGTGACTCGCGCCCAGGCCAAGAACCAACGGTACAGCGAGGGATCCCCGGGACGTCCCAGTGACGATGAGTCACCTTCTGAAGAGGACACCATTCCTTCCTGCACGGAAAAAGGAATGGAAATAACTAATCCCGAGGAGATCCAACACTTATTACGGGATTACCATGATCACCCTTTAGGTGGGCACCAAGGGGTGATCAAGACGTATAAGAAGATACGCAGGCACTACTGGTGGAAGAATATGATGCGCGATATCAAGCATTATATTAAAGTATGTAAGGTTTGTCAGCGCGTGAAGTCTTCCCCAAATTTACGAATGCCGATGGTAATCACCGACATTGCCAAGAGGCCCTTCGAAAAAGTTTATTTAGATATCGTGGGCCCCCTGGACCGTACTCCTGAAGGCAATCTATGTATACTTACGTTCCAGGATAATTTATCTAAGTATATAGATTGCTATGCCCTGCCCAATGCAGAGGCTGAGACGGTGGCTTTGGTCTTTTTCGACCAAATAGTTGCAAGGTATGGTGTACCGACGCAACTAGTCACCGATCAGGGCAGCAATTTCCTGAGCAACCTGTTTAAAAGCGTGTGCAGGCTGCTCCGCATCAAAAAACTGCAAACCTCAGCGTACCATCCACAATCGAATGGTGCTTTGGAACGAGCCCATCGACCGCTGGTAGAATACCTACGCAGCATTGTGGACACGAATCCCCAAACCTGGGATCAGTACCTGAGGGCTGCCACTTTCGTGTACAACACCAGCGTGCACGAGGGTACCCGATTGACGCCGATGGACTGTCTCTTTGGTTTTACTCCGGATGTTCCATCGAACATCAAATTACCTCCAGAACCGGTTTACAACCATGAGAGCTTCCATAAGCTATTGAAGTACAAGCTTCAGAAAACGTATGAAATAGCTAGGCGCAATCTGTTGATCTCGAAAAAGAGGTCCAAAGGGTATCATGACCGCCTGTTTCGCCCGTTCACGTTCCATGTGGGCGATAAAGTCTTGATACGGGAAGAAAACAAGAAAGGAAAATTGGCGCCCCTATGGAGAGGTCCATATGACGTGGTGGAGGTGAAAAGCGCGGTCAACACCGCGGTGAAGCTAGGTAAAAGGACGGTGGTTGTACACAACAACCGTCTGAAGCCCTACTGGGAGTAGGTGAGTCAAAAAAAAAAAAGAGAAACAATTTGAAATCAAAGAAAATATATAAGAGCGGGGCGTTTTCGCCGGCCGGGTGACATTTCGGGGGTTGGACGAGAGGGGATCGCCTCGCCTTGGCGGGGGGGTCCTAACCGGATCGTGTGGGCGGTCGAGCTTTCGGTCGGACCGTCGGTTTAAGTGTCGGATCCGCCGCGGGCGATTGTGTTGTCCTTGGTTTTGTGGAGTGCTCGTCTGTTGTTCCCCCTCTTAGGTTAATACATAAGTGTTATTTATTTATTTGTTTTTTTTACTAACCCTAATATGTAAGCAGTAGAAAGTACACACTAACATTAATATTTAGGTGAGATCTTAGGTTAATACAGCAGTGTTATTTATTTATTTATTTTTACTAACCCTAGTATATAGGTAGCCTAAAACGTACTAACATTAGCACTTAAGCACGATTTATTCTCCTACTATCACTAATGTATGGGTAGCTAATATTACTAACCTTAACACCTAGTTTATTTATATATATATATAATTGTTGGATTATTTATTTGTTTATTTATTTATTTATTTATTTGTTGGTTTGTTGATTGTTTGTTTGTTTGCTCTCCGCCGTCCACTCTCCGGCGTGACATTCCTCTCCTAACAATGCCACGCAGTCTTGTGGGGGGGGGGGGGGGGGGGGGTATGTTACGTGCGTCCGCCACCCCATCAATTAATAGTTTGTAATTTTAATATAATTTGTTTTAAGGTGGTATGATGGTAAGGTGGTGGAGGAGTTGCGCGATCCACAAGTGCGGCTCTTCGAGTTCGAATTCGGTTTTCGAAGTGGACGTGAGTGGGGAGCGAAAGAGAGAACAGGAAAATGTTGTTTGAGATACGGTTTTTTGCTATTCCGTATTCGATTAGAAGAACAAAAGAGAAAGAAGAGAACAAAGGGCAGAAAAAAGATACGGTGTTTGCTTGTCCCGGAGCTTTTTGTTTGTTAAAACTAGTGGATCAAGAAGCAAAGAAAGTGTTTTAAAGAAAAACCACACTAAAAAGTTAAAATTGTTAAAATTGTTCAAAAAAGTAAAAATATATCTCATAACTGACGCCGACGCAGGCGAGAATAACGAATCTACACTTGGTTATTATTAACGCTATTCGAATGATTCACAGTTGATGTCTATTATCTGGAAAGACGACGAGTTTGTATAAATTTTAATTAGCTACGCATGCCGTTCTCCTTTGGAGCCATTAACGGCGCAAGCAAATCGTTTAAACCTTTTCAATGCAACACGGAAAAACAACAAAACGTTTACTGGGAATCACAATCTCACAAGGCGGCACGCAACGAATTGAATGCTGATCACTGTCCTGGAGAGCTGTTTCAAGGGACTAATCTGGCCGAGAGCAGGAACACAGTACATTCTTGACCATCGCTTTCCCGGATCACAGGTAAAAATTAAATTAGAATTGATTTTCTGTGGCAGAGAACAACAAGAAAAACAAAAACAAACTGTCACAGTTTAAGTGCATCAATGACCTCATGTACAGCATCTTTATCCATGTCTCTCACCGATACACATAACACGCGTCAGAGTTGGCTCCTACTTTTTGTTGGTCTTATTTTTTTTCCTTTTGCGTTTTTCTTGAAACTACTTTTCCCTAAACGGTCTACACGATATCTCCCGATCTACTCAACTGATTTGGTTGAAATTCACACAGTTACTTTTCATAATATTATCTAAAGTGTGACGCTTTTCTTGAGTGGATGTCATGTTCAAAAGTTATAAATTTCTTAAACTCAAAGTTTAAAGGCAAATGTGAATTGTTAAAAAAAAAAAGATTATTCCCCACTATAACTATTACCCGTCTAAACAAGAAAAAAATTGTTTTTGTGTTGTGGACAATGCCTAGCAGAGATATCAAATACGCCATCAGCGAGGATTTTTAAAACAGGGATGTACTTGTCGACTCATATGTCCGCCATTTTTTAAATTTCTTTTTTAATTTTTAACATTGCAAATTATTTATAAAAATGCTATGTAAGTGTGTAAAATAGAGATTATTTTATTATATTTCATGACTGCGTTAAAAAAAAAAAAGATTTTTTTATACCTATTTTGCCGAATGCCAAGGTTGTGTAACTCCTTAATGTTGATTTCCTTGAATTGAAAAATGTTGAATTGATAAATTCACAAAAACAAACGCTAGGACAATAATAAATCCCGAATTCACATCTGAAAAAAAACTCAATGGCAGCACAGCTTGCATTAAAACCGGTGCTAGAAAAAATATCCTGCATGGCACCCGGTGCCGTCTATGTACTAAAAACCAATTAAAATATGGGAAAATATCTTTGACATCGCTGTCTGTTAATAAAAAATTAGGAGAGTAGCATTCATTAAACATCTTTGGAAATCCCAAATAATGATACGTACCCTAGTATTATCAATCCAAGATATTATAAATAAACTTAAACATCAAACATAGTATCTGCTAGCTGACAAATGATATCCCAAACAAAATCTTGCGTTACACAAGTTGCAAATGGAAAAACAACGTCAGGATGCGCCAATATATTGATGGCCAACAAAAGCGATCTTTTAAAAGAGATCCCATTTATCAACCCGAGTTTTTTCGTGGCTGGCGTAGGTGATTTGTATTTTGAAAGTTAATGTAAGGAGTTGAAGCGTTCGGCGTGATGTTTTAATTGTAAAATATTACTGGATGTGACCTTAGAAACAGTCGTTCGAAAGAATTTTATTTAGATATTATCATTGCCAAAAAACCTTTAGCTACAAACATTGTCATTCCAAGCAAGTCGAAACTAGTAGTTCTTAATCTTTATAATCTGGAGATGGTCAACTCTAGGTCTTAATCTAAAAACAGTCACCTCATAAATATAGATACAAATAATCCTAACAACAAATACACATGAGTTTTTTAAGGTGAATCAATATACAATATAATAAAATATAATCAAGTCAAACCAACCAAACAGTCATCGAACAAAAAGGATCAGTCATCCTAGAGAACCGCTAACATCTGTACGCCGAAAGGCATAGGAGGAATAATAGTGTATAATTTAGAGTGCTTGCGAAGAGCCAGTAAGTTAATGTAAGAGTAATATTTGTAAAATAGAAATTAACATTTAGTCTTAAGTAAAATATATAATTGGTTTGTTAAATAAATGTGGATATAAAACTAAAAAAAAAAACTAAAAAAACCGCTAACATCGCCGCACCGAGTTTCCCCATAACGAGTGAATGTTTGTGAACTTGCTAGAGCAAATCTTTGTATTAAATTATTCTAACTCTTTGGAAGGATAACCACTATCTCGGAACTGTATTGTGGATAAAATGATACTCCGTGGAAGCGGAAGAAGGGGGCTAGAGTTGAAAAGAAGATGTCATTCAGATTGACCATAAAAACCTGTAGTACTCATAATCTGGCAGAATGTTCTATGTTAGACTAGTCCGACTGAAAGCAACTCCATGTATTTATGACTTTAGTGTTAAGTTCTTAATGGCGATTTTCGGGAATAAATAGTGGTGAGTGCCACTCAACCCTTCAATAAGGCAGTATGAGCGTTTCTGCCCCACGAAATTAACGTTTCGGATTTCATTAATGCTCATTCGGAGAACTTCTACATTATACAACTGTCATAACAATATTAATTTATTTATTATTACTTCCTCAGGGCGTACATGGTCGTTCCTATTTTGCCTTCTTTGAAAAGGATGATGTTAAACCTTCTTCTCTATATTTTTAAAGACATCCCATTTTATTTTATCAGTCGATCAGGATCCTGAGTAAGGTTTTTTAATAGCGAAGCTACGTTCATCTTTGTAACTTTGTTCTAAACTTAACCCGAAAAGTGAAGAAGAAACAAAACGTTTTCGACGGTAAGTTTGATTTACAACCGAATGCAATTGAAAGTACCCTTAGCATGGTTATATCTATTTACCATTCCATACTCAACTAAGCAGTCAATTAAGATATAGTTTCCACCTCTCAGTTTTTACAATTATCTATAGTATATTTACTACCAAGTCTTTATGTGATGCGCTTCCTGGGATAACATTAATTAGTATGATAAAAAATTTTAAACCGAAAGTGCTTCAGCAATTCAATAAGTACATCCGTTGTAATCTATCGAACATTCCGCAAGATTGTTCATGTGGGCAATGCAATTTTAATCGCTACAAATACTACATGTTACATTTCGTTACAAGGTCCCTCAGCGAACTCGTTTGTAAATGAGATCTGTTGCACCGGGCGTTAAAAAGAGCAAAAGTAATATCCTCTAAAGTATCCTTTTTTTCACCGCACTCTTTTACGTCACAGTATTTTTAGCGCTACCTTCGCATTTCCATCTGTAAGTGTAAAACGATCCCAAAAACAGTCTACAGTAAAATTATTAAGTGCAGAGTTGTTGACAATTTTTACCATTTAAGTAGCAATAAATACCCATTATATTGACTCTTGTTGTACACGCCTTCTAAGAACATCCCGCAAACGAGGTTCTATTGTACATGCGTCTAATTTCCCTTACGAAGTGTGTGCGAAGACTTCATTATAGAGATCACACAACGAAAACATAAACATGACATACAAGGAGCCTGATTATTTACTCCGGTAAGTGGGGGTGTTACGCTTCATGTGATAGATCGTTTCAACATGTGGCACAACCGCATGAAATTACTTTCAGATTTTTGTAGTTATTTAACTATGGCATGCGCTTGATCCATTTTTTAGTTCGAAATGTTTGCTGCTATAAGTCAAATCGAACAGCATTGATTGAACATATCAAGGTGTTCAAATGCCGCTAATTTGCATTTATAAGTTAATGTTAAAAGGAAGATCGGAAGGTGTCGATACCTCTTAATTTCAAATGAATCCTGAGTGAAATGACCAGAAGAGGGAACTGTGTTTTACCTTGACAAGGAAATGTATTTATCTGAAAATAAGATGTTGATACAAAAGATTTGGGAAAAAAAAACAAATCGCTGAACCAGTGCTTACAATACAACAAGAAAGAACATCTGTAAAAGACAAAACTCAGCATCTGAAAATCTTACATGTGTTATTATTAGGTGAAGGAAAAAGTACTCGGGGTTTTTTGTAAATATTCGTGCCATTCTTTTCTTTCATTCAAAAACAAATTTATTTATCTGAGTATCGTCCACTTCGACCTGCGTCTGACATTTTTCGGCTAGCACCTACTCTCAGGTTTTTAGTTCAAAAAAGTGCTTTTACAGTCCTCTTTTAAGGTCAATTTTACATCAAAAAATTTGTGTTGCAGCAAATTATTTTCTGTTGGTGCAAATCCAGAACTACATTTTACATTATGAGTCTATTCAAATTTCACAGTCAAAGCCCCTCAATTTTTGCCGAGACGTTATAGACATGTATTATTCGTTACTGGTAGTAGAGATTTGAATCAATCATTTAGCCAGACATTCAACTCTAATTCACATCATTATTATCGGTACTACAACCGGGATCCGGTCTTGACCTTATTTAACAAATCTCTCCACCGATCCCGATTTCGATCCGATGTCACCCAGTTTGGCACTCCCAGGCTCTGGGCATCCTCATCTACGCCATCCTTCCAACACAGACAAGGTCTGCCACGTTGTCTCCTTCCACACATGCTGACACAAAGGACTTCCGAGCAGGCTCCTCTTCGCTCATTCGAGCTAGGTGGCCCGCCCACCGGAGTCTATCGAACATGATTTTTCTTACAACATTAGCTTCAAGGTAGATCGCGTACAACTCATGGTTGTAGCGTCTCCGGAATCGTCCTCCCTCACATACGGGGCCAACAATTCTCCTTTAAACCCTCCTCTCGAACGCGGCTAACAGTTCAGAGTGCCTTTTATTGAGTACCCAGGTTTCGGATCCATACGAGGGTTGCCTCTTATGTTTCGGGATTTGGCAACCCTAGCGTTGCAATCCGGCAATTGACAGCTCTGTCGTAAAGTTGGACATTTTTGAGGTTATACGCACTCAGAACGTTTTGACATACGAGCGCTATTTGTGTTGTTTACAGTAACTTAAAAGATTCATCTCTGCCCAAAAATGGAATTAAATCGTCAACACTTTCGTGCGATTATTTTTTACAACTTTCGGCGTGGATTAACTCAGCAACAGTGCATGGATGAACTTAATTCAATTTTTGGCGATGAAGCTCCATCAAGGACCAGTGTTTATCGATGGTATGGTGAATTCAATCGTGGTCGTAGTTCACTCCAAGATGAATTTCGTGAAGGTCGTCCAAAATCAGTTGTTGTTCCGAAAAACATTGATGCTGTGCGCGAACTGATATTGGAAGATCGTCATGTGACCTATCGTGAGATTGAGACAACCTTAGGCGTTAGTGGGACCAGCATACATTCAATATTGCATAAACATTTGACTGTCAAAAAAATTTGTTCGCGTTGGATCCCACACAATTTGTCAATCGCCCAAAAAAGGCTCGTGTCAATTGGTCGAAAGAAATGCTCAACAAATACGGTCAGGGTGCTTCGAAACACGTCTATGACATCGTGACAGGTGATGAATCGTGGATTTACGCGTATGAGCCCGAAAGTAAACAGCGGTCGACTGTCTGGGTGTTTCAAGATGAGCCAAATCCAACAAAAGTTGTTCGCGCACGAAGCACTTCCAAGCAAATGGTCGCCTGTTTTTTCGGAAAAACTGGACATGTCGCAACCGTACCACTAGAACAACGCAGAACAGTCAATTCTGAGTGGTACACAACCATTTGTTTGCCAGTTGTCTTCCAAGAAATCAGGAAATCCAACCGCCGAAGACGGATCACTCTTCACCACGACAATGCGAGCTCTCACACATCGGCTGCGACAACTGCATTTTTGAACACCCAAAACATCGATTTGATGGGTCATCCGCCGTATAGTCCTGACTTGGCACCGAATGACTTCTTTTTATTCCCGTATGTAAAAAAACAAACTGAGAGGTCAACGTTTTTAGACACCTGAAAAAGCGGTTGCTGCATTCAGAATGCATGTGTTGGAAATACCTCAATCAGAGTGGCAAAAGTGCTTCGACAATTGGTTCAAACGCATGCAAAAGTGTATAGATCTTCATGGGGAATATTTTGAAAAACAATAAAGTGATTTTCGATAATCAATATTTGTTTTTGTTCTCTGATCCCGAGATATATAAGCAACCCTCGTACATGATTACTGGTCTTGTACAGTAGTAGCTTGGATGTTCTAGATAAATTCCGGGATTTAAAGAGCCTTGATATAACACAGTAGGCTTTGTTGGATTTGATCAGCCGTTCGCGTATTTCTTCTTCCATATTGTTATCGGCTGATACTATTGACCCAAAGATTGCACTACTTCAAATTCGTGCTCCACTACCCTGATAGTTTGACCAACGTTAGGTCTTCTCTTCGCAGAATTTTCCACCATGTACTTAGTTTTCCCCTCATTAATGTGCAGTCCCAGTTTTCGTGCCGCCTGTTCGATCTGGCTGAAGGAGTCCTGTACAGCCGAATCGGATCTACCGATGATGTCGATATCATCTGCGTAGGCAAGTATCTGGCCGGACTTGGTGACAATAGTCCGTCTAGTTGTGACGCCAGAGTCACGAATTGCTTTCTCCAACAACTCCAGGTTGAAGAAGAGGCAGGTCAGACCGTCCCCTTGTCGGAGTCCATTAAAGATGTTTACTAGTTACGTTGGTCATGGTCAACCTACAAAGTCTTATCAATTTACTTGGAATGCCGAACTCTCTTATGGCATTATATAGTTGTAGCTTGGCTATGCTGCCGTAGACGGCCTTAAAATCTATAAATAGGCGATATAGGGGGATATTAAATTCCAGACATTATTCCATCGCCTGCCAAAGGGTGAATATCTGATCAATCGCTGATTTGCCTGGGATGGAGCCACACTGATATTGACCAATGATGACTTTAGCGTATGAGGCTATCCGATCTTGTAGGATAGTGGAGAGTGTTATACTCATATGGTTACTGCACACTGTGATATCTCCCTTCTATGTATCGGGCAAATTATTCCACGACGCCAACCTTCCGGCATCTCCTCTTGCTCCCATACGTGCACCACGATCTCATGAATTGCGTGATATAACGCTGTCTCTCCTTGTTTGATCAGCTCAGCTGGTATGCCATCGGCTCCAGGGGCCTTTATTTGATTTAAGCTGTCTTATGGCTTTTAGTGTTTCCTCAATGCTTGCTGGTGCCAGCATTTGGTCTTGGTCTTGCATTGGTAGAGCCTCCAATTCTTCTGTGAGCTGATCATTTAGCAATTCTTTGATGTGCACTTCCCATCACTCCAGAATGCCTTCAGGATCGGTGATCAGACTACCCTCTTTATCCTTGCAGTAAGTGCAGCGTGGTGTGTACCGCGTCATACTGTGGATTATTTGGTAGAACTTCCGCACCTGGTGCGGACTTCGATCTCTACTTTTCTCTATGTCACAGACAAGGTTTCTTTCCCAGGCAATTTTCTTTTGTCTGTGAAGCCTTTTTTCAGATCTTCTGAGCTCTTTGTATTTCTCCTCGCGTACCCGCGTCCTATGAGACTGCTGCATTGCCCGGTATGGAGCATTCTTGCGTTCAGTCGCTAGTTTGCACTCATCGTCAAACCAGTCGCTCCTGTTACGTGCGACTTCCGCCACCTCCATCGTTTGTTCGTTCTTAATATAATTTGGTTTTTAATATAATTTAATGGTAGATGGTAAGGTGGTAGGAAAAACACACGATTCACATGTTAAGTGTGTGAACAAACTCCTGTTCGATTGTGGATCGTGTGAAAGTTCGATTTCTGTTATCGTAGTGGATGCTGGGGGAGAGAGAGAGAGAAACAGCAAGAGGAATTTTCGATTCCGTTTGTTTTGATTTTGTTTTGCTAAATACTGTTTTTTTTAAGACAAGAGGAAGAACCAGAGGAAGACCCTGGAGAGGAAAAACAGGTAACCCATTAAATTTTAAATACATACATTTATGTGGCTATATATGCCACAACGTTTGAACTTATTTCTTTGGGAGCTAAACGAGCCAATAAATAAATCATCCATTTATCACACGCACTTTGTTGTATTCATCGACAACATCTTTCCCTCCTATTGGCACACCGTTTTTTTTATTTTAGCAAACGCAGTAAAATTTTGGTGAAATCAGGAAATTTGAGAATCGGGTGCCTGGATATTCATCACACATTATTATTTTCATAGGGATTAGTTTCTTCTTCTGTTGGCATATGCCCGAGGAAAACTGGGTTCTTTTCACGAACGAACCCTTGTCATATTGTATATTTTCTATTTTACAATTTAAGTCAGAAATTGAAATTGATAAATAATTAATTCTTATTGGGACACCCCTGTAAACACCGCTGATCTAAAATTCTGCTATAGAATTTGTTTTGTCTCATTCCAATCGCCCGAATGGTTATTGAGAAGCAGGTCCAACGCGGGTCCACAAATTTTACTGTTATATCCCACCTATCTTAACTCGGGTTGCTGTACATTGCTTGGCATTGCGTCTGGACTATGTTTACGAATTGTCTCAACTGTTCTCGATCGCCATCAAATTCTTTGATGAATGCGTTATGGTCACTGCTTGAGTTTGTGCTGCATTAGCCAATGCCTTTAGCGCCAATGTGAGTCGTTTTACTATTTTTTCTTTAGCTAGTTTACCTAGAGTTAATAAATTAAAAACTTTTAAATTGGAACCGTCCGTTCTAAAGCTTTTTGTTCTGATTTGAAAAAACAAAATATGGGTTGTTTGCACTTTTTAAAAAAATTTACGTTTTTTCACGTTTTTAGATCCTCTTCGTATGGATTCAATCAGTTGTGTGTTTCCATTTTCAAGGTTTAAAATTAAAAACAACATTCAAATTTATTGATCATAGAGGATGTTGCGGATTGGCAATTGGATGTGCTGGAGAAATCTAGTACATTCGCAGTGTTGTGCTCCGCGCCGTGCTTTGACGGTAGACCCGAGAGAAGAGCGCGGAGTTGTCGAATGAGTGAAAATAATAGACAAAGGCGAGGTGTTTGCTTGAACAATCCCGGTAAGCTTTATTGTTATTTATTTAAATTTAAAAGAGTGACTTTTATACTATTGATCGGCCAGCGGTTCGGGCTTTGAAGAGAGACTGAATCCCGAAATAAAAAAAATAAAATTGTGGCGAGAAGGCCGAATTTAGCGAGACAGGACATATGTGTCCTTCATCTTGTCTCTGACTTCTGGTCATCTTGCGATAACCAGAATCACCCACATCCGTGAGGATGTTGGGCTCGGTCTCGCGGCATCTGAAAAGAGAAGAAAAAAGGGGGGTATCCAAGGATAGTGTGGACAGTGTTAGTCCAAGTGTTCTCTAACTACTTTTATAGAGGGATGGTGGGAAAGAAATCATACAAGACCGGTGGGTCTTGGGTGTGGTAGTAAACGCAGATCACGTCTTTGGCGTCTGATAATCTGCTCTTTGGTCGGTGTGTATGTTTGTGTTTGTGCCGTCTTGTACTGTGCGTTCGTGTGTTTGGTTTGTTAATAGTAGACCCTATGGGATGGGTCCAGGAATCCTCTATTATAGAGGGGAATGTTGTTGGGAAGGGTGCTTTCTTCAGTTTTGTACTGAAGAAGAAATTGTGGGGGTTTGATCCGAAGAGATCGAGAGAGAGAAGGGTCAAGAACGCAAGAGTCCCGTACAAGTAGGTTCTCGCTGTTCTGAATGTTTTCGAGGTACTTATATGCTAATTGAAGCAAGTACTCGTCGATAGGGGTAATGGAGGCGCCTTCGTATAGGTGAGAGTTGGGGTAATGACGACCGTCAGGCCTTCTAGAATGATTGGTGCATCTTCTGAGGAGTTTCCTTTCGAAAACCCGAAGTCTTTCCATTTGAGCCGAAGATATGCAGGACCATATGGGAAAGGCGTACGATATTCCAGATCGGATTAGCTGCTTATAGCAGAGAAGCTTAACTTTGGTGTCAACTTTGTTCCTCCACTTCAAGATGTTGTGCAGTTGCTTAGACCGACCGAGGCCCCTTTGGAGAATGTGGGTCACATGTTTGATGAAATTCATTTTTGAGATATAAGTGACCCCGAGATATTTCATCTTGTCCTGTGGTCTAATCGTAGTATCTCCCATTTTTATTCGAATATTCTGTGAATATCGAGAAGCAGGTTGGGAGTGTTTACTACTCAGAATTATGGCTACTGCTTTGGATGGATTAAGTCGGAAAGCTTTCCATTCATTCTAACTTGGAAGGTTCTGTTGCGAACGAACTGGTAGATGATGCTACATAGCGTTCTACTGAGGCCAGTATTCAGTAGTTTAAAAGCGAGACCTTCGATCCAAGTCGTATCAAAAGCTTTTTCAATGTCTAGGCTTACCGCAACGGTGGGTTCCTTATTAAAGAGCTGCACGCAGACGTGGTTTTGAAATAAATTGAGAGCCATAGTGGTGCTGTGCGCTCTTCGAAATCCGAATTGGAAATCAGGTATTAGGTGCCTGGCACTGACAAAGTTATTTAGCTTGTCGTATATGAATTTTTCATATATTTTGCTGATGCAAGTGAGAAGCGAGATAGGGCGAACGCTTGAGGGGTGATACGTTGGTTTCCCAACTTTTGCTATTGGACAAATAATAGCGTGCCTCCAAGCTTGGGGAAAGTACCCCATGTTGTAGGCATGGTTGAACAGAATGGAGAGCTTTATAAAGAATAAGGCAGAAAGCCTTCGCAACGAGTGGTATGACATGTTGTCGATACCAGGTGACTTCTTAGGTCGAGATTTAACCAGACTCTGTAGGGTATTTGGTGTGATGAAACCGTGACCATTATCTCGTGTGTCATCGAAGTATGCACTGTTAGTTGGGTTAAAGACAACAATTGGCTCGTTGAAGTCGTCCAACTTACTGTGGACCTCTGAACTAACGATTGCATTAGTTTCCGGGTCGCCATCTTGGAGAGTGAGTTTGTGATTGTTTTCGAAGGTCTCTCCGATGATATTTGCTTTATTGGTGTCGTTATTGACAACAACACCATTGTGCATAATTGGCCCAGTGATGCGGGAAGTGCCACATATCTTTTTAACATTTTTATAAACGTTCTGGTCCATCTGAATACCCTTCAGCTTGTCTTCCAATTGTCGGGTACGATTGTTTTGGATTCTCTGTTTTATCAGTGTACCAATATTGTGAATAATGGATCGCAATAATGGCTCCCCTTGCGTAAAGCGGTGACGATATCTCATTCTGCAGAGCTTTTTACGCTCCCGGATGAGACGAAGAGTGATGTCGTCATGGGGAATCTGATAGGTCTTTTCAAGTTTATACTTCGGGACATGAGTCTCCGAAGTTTCAACTAGAATCTCGTGAAGTCGTTTTGCAACGTTGTTTATCTCAACCGTCGTTAGGTTCCTGTCAGTGGGAAGAGAGAAGTGGTGGAGTTTATCGTTCAATGTAATATTGAAGTTGTCCCAATTTGTCCGCCCATAATCGGGTATGTATCTGATATGAGCCCGGGATACTCGATAGCCGCGAATGAATGTGGTCACAGCATTGTGGTCAGATACACCGGCTGAAACTTGAGGAGGAGTGATTTGTGGAAGTAAGTCTTTGGCACAATAAATATGTCCAGAATTGAGTTACCTCGAGTACCAACCGCAGGTGCGACTATTTCGCAGTTGAGGGCGTACATGTTTGCGGTGTACCATTGGTACAGTTTTGTGCCATTTGGGCAAGAGACAGAGTTGTTCCAGTGGGGATGTCTGAAGTTAAAATCGCCGCCTATGATGAAGGGTGTATGCCCCGAGGTCCTTATTAGTTTGCCGATATCTTCGGGATTAATGGGGCCATTATTGGTTTTATGCGAGTGGTATACGGAGTATATATTCACTCTACCATTACTAGCCAGATGCAGTTCAACTCCAGATACCTCTATGGACTCTAGGTGTGGGAGGTCAATAGCTTCATGGCGAAGTCCGCTTTTAACCAGTATACAAGTTCCACCTCCGTTGATGGTGGGACCGCCAGTGAGGGTTCGATCTCTTCGAATCATGGAGAAGTTTGGGAATACGGGACGGTGACATGGATGCAACCTAGTTTCGGTTACAAGTACCACGTCCGCCCGGCTTTCCTTTATCAAGTCAGAGACTATCATACGTTTGGAATGCGAAACAAGGGAGTTGACATGAATCCCGAAATTGAAAAGCACTGCCCTTTTATAGTTTTTGCAGTTGACTTTTGTCAACTGTTTTATTGTCGAAATTCCCAGAAGCACACATAATGACTTTGTGCGTTTCAATTTGAGTTGTGTTCTGGGAATTTGTTAGAGGCTTCAGGTGGATGGGTTCTAGGAACGGAATCATGAAATGCGTTTTGAATTTAACATTTCATGATGTTAAGGTTTTTAGGAAATGAGTCAATGTATGATGAATTAACTTTTGGTTAAATTTGTTGTACATGTGACTCAATATGGAATTTGGATGTGTTATGTGGAATTGAATCAATGTGCGACAATTGACTTTTGGTTTAATTTATCGCTCATTGATTCAATATGAAATTTGGGATTTGCGTTATGGGATTGTTCGATGATATTGGGGATTTAGATAGGGGTAGCGATTTAGGATCGCTACAGCAGTGTATACCAGTTGCGCGGCAGCTGTCGCGGACCAGCTGGCCGATTGTCACCAACGATGAGGTCAGTAGCGTCACTTTTTTGAATTGGCAGTTATACCCACTGAGTCAGTCTGCTACCAGCTATTATCGCGCGCACGCCTTCCGAGTCATTATTGCTGATCCAACATAAATTATAAAATAAATTAACTAAATCTCATGTAGAGCAATTGAATGGTTGTGCGTTGTTACTAAATTGTAAGCCAAGTCGCATCCGACTTAAACAATAAAGAATTAAAGATCTACCTCGAGTTCAGTTTTGGTTTTCTTGTGCTTCCGTTTTGCTGCCAGTTTCATCGGGTTCCTCAATACACGGGAACAGTGGACAACTCCAAACATTCCCGTCACATTTTCTGGTCCTTCGAGCCGGATCCAGTGCTTATTTGGATCCACTCATCGCCGCTCAGTTCGCGGAACAACAAATCGGATCCAGTGCTTAATAGGATGTACTCATCGCCGCCCAGTTCGCGGCGCATCAACAACAATTACCACAGCAACAACAGCTTCTGCAAGTCTCCATTCAACAGGCAGCTCAACATTAGCAACAAACTGAACATAGGCAGCAGCAAAATTATCAACCACCCCCGTAGAGATAACTTACAAGACAAATGGAAAGAAATCCGTGACCGGCACGACGACATCCTGGAGCTGGCGACGTCGGAGACAAAGGACCACCGCAACTTCACGGAGGACTTCCTCGAGTCAGCCGAGGAGATCTACTTGAAGGAAATGACGAAGTTTGCCGAAGAACTTCGTGGCCTCAACATTGAACCGCCGACAACATCCAAGGCTGCGGCTGCAGCCGTGACACCCCGCGCCAATCCCCGCAAGCTGCCCCCAGTGCAATCGTCGACATTTTCCGGAAAGTACTCGGAATGGCGGCCATTTAAGGACCTGTTCTAGGCGGTATTGGCATATCACCCTGATCTGACGGACGTCGAACGACTCTATTATTTGAAGTCGAGCCTCCGCGACGACGCCGCGCAGGCCATCAAAAACATTCCCGTCACGGAGCAGAATTACCAGCGAGCTTGGAACAAGCTGGTGGAATATTTCGATAATACTCGTGCATTGGTCCACTCTGCCTTGAGTACCCTCTTCCAGGTACAGGCCGTCGTAAAGGAATCTGCTGCCGACTTGCGCCATCTCCGCGACACTACGAATAATGCAGTCGAAACTTTGGATGCGCTCGTCCGCCCCGTGACCACCTGGGATGACATACTTGTTTACTTAACAACACAGCGCATGGACCCCCACACCGCTCGTGACTGGCAAACGGCGCAAGGCAACACCAAGCAGCCACCAGCTCGGTACCTTCCTGAAGACAAGGATCGAAGCATTGGAGTTCGTCGAGCTGCCCCGGGCCGCCATCGGTCAACCCCAGCACCACAGATCCGAGGAGACGGAGCACATCGCCAAAGCTCGCCTTTCAGTGCACGCTGCCTGACCGCCTGCCCAGAAGCCTCCTGCCCGCTGCTCAGTCTGCAAATCCAATCATTACATCGGATCATGTGAGGGACTCCGGGCGCTCAGCCCCGAAAAGCGAAGGTCGCACGTCACTAAACAGGGCCTTTGTTTTAACTGCTTAAGAAGGCATTTACTCCGTGACTGCCCATCGAGATCCAGATGCCGACAGTGCCAAGGGCGGCACCACACCCTGCTGTATACTACAACGACCACGACCAACCTGAATACGAAAAGGGGCACAAGCCCCAAGCTTCAAGGCGGCCAGCTCCGCGGAGTGTCATCTCACACACTCAGCGCCCCGCCCGCCCAGGCGACCCTCCTGGCCATAACACGCGTCCTCTCCCAGTCAGGCTCCTAATGCCGACTGGAGACTCGGGCCCGACTGGACCCCTGCTCAGAGGCAACCTTTATCTCGGAATCCCTTGCCCAGCGACTGCGCCTCCGTAGGCGCTCATCATTCATCCCAGTCCATGGAGTCGGGGGCGCCCGTTGCCAGGCGGCGAAGGCCCTATCCTCCGTCACCATACTGCCCCGCACCAAGGGCTCGCAAAGCTGGACAGTCAACGCGCTCACCCTGCCCCATCTGTCGGACTACGTGCCACCTCCACGACTCCTGCCAAGCGATCTCTCTATTGTGGCGGGCCTGGAGTTGGCAAACCCAGACGTCTCATCAACAGAAAAGGTAGATTTAATCGTTGGCGCTGATGCATACCCGGCGATCATTACCGCCGGACTAAAGAAGTCCAAAAACTCCGACGTGCTCGCTCAGTCTACGCACCTTGGGTGGATACTAACGGGTGCAGGTTCCTGCGGCCCGCGGCACACCAACACCAGCCGCCCTCTGACCAGCCACAGCTCCCATTAGAGAACCAAATGAGGTCTCGTCGGCATCGGCCCCGGGAGCCACCTACGAAGCCCATTCAACTACCAGCCACCGACCACTTGCGTAGCCCAGCTACCAGACATGCCCCTCGCCCGCCGAACCACCGCAAGGGCAAGAGGCAATCAAAGTGCCAGCAGCCTGCCTACCCAAAGGCTTCAGGGCACCACACCACTATAGGGATAGGAGCGCGTGATGCCCCGCCTGGCGGGCGGCGCTCCCCAGCATCCAGGGATCAACCGAATCCCAGCGAGTCAACACGCCTCTCAGTGCATCAACAGAGGCTGCATTCCAACGACCCCGGGATCCACTTGGTCCGCGATTGCCATTCCGCCAGGACACGTGGACAGTGCCAGGGAGGACACCGCACCCGACTCCATGCTGGTACAGCCTCACACGCCAACGGCCGCATCCCGCCGGTCACTTATTTCGGACGGGCGCCAACCTGCGCAGCACCTTTCACCACCACCGGTCCCGATGCAGCGAGACCCATCACCACCCACCACGTGGTCATTGATCGTGGGTTGCGACCTTACAACTCCAACCCAGATCAATTGGCCGGTTCCACGACCACAAAAGGCAACGGACATCAGTGGTGGGAAGGAGGCTCCTGTCGCGATCTACCCTACGGGCCATCCCAGACCCACAAGCCTTCAGCGCTCCTCAGGGCGGGTGCCCCCGTCCCAACCGACCATCCACGTGAAAGTGGACCGCAACATCCGACCACCAGAGACTCAACGACCAAGACCAACCGCCACCAGCAGACCGCACACTCACGGCCCCTAGCCACCGTCCCCTGGAACATGATGGTTCGCCAATGATTGGCGAAGGCGGGTGGAATGTTGCGGATTGGCAATTGGATGTGCTGGAGAAATCTAGTACATCCTCAGTGTATACCAGTTGCGCGGCAGCTGTCGCGGACCAGCTGGCCGATTGTCACCAACGATGAGGTTAGCAGCGTCACTTTTTTGAATTGGCAGTTATACCCACTGAGTCAGTCTGCTACCAGCTATTATCGCGCGCACACCTTCCGAGTCATTGTTGCTGATCCAAGTCGCATCCGACTTAAACAATAAAGAATTAAAGATCCACCTCGAGTTCAGTTTTGGTTTTCTTGTGCTTCCGTTTTGCTGCCAGTTTCATCGGGTTCCTCTCTACACGGGAACAGTGGACAACTCCAAACATTCCCGTCACAGAGGATTTATTTGCCTTGACGTGAACTTACTAACTAACTAGAGGACTTTTCTTAGATTCGATCTTAATCGCCTCTTCAACTTTAAATTTAACAAAAGCAAAGAGAAATATAAAATTAAAGATTTTATTTCGTCTTTTAATGAAAGCAATGAGCAATTTAAAAAGTATTATCTAAAGACAAAATGTATCCATTGGAATCTATTCAGGAATATATTACGTACATTACAGTTCAAAAAACGAATCACAACAAATGTAATAGTTGACGAATATATAAATGTAAATAACTATACAAATGTAAACTTAATTCTGGGCTGTCAATAATATTGTACTAAACATGTAAACCAAGGTGAAGTAGCAAATGAATGAACTGTGACAATTATGTCAATCCAGTTCGATGTTGGATTTTGATTGCTTAATAAAGAAGGAATAAATAACATCAAAGCAACCTGTGAATTCCTAAACATACATAGCCAATAAATATAAAAAAAACATGCGAAGGCGGGAGCTGCAGAGCATCACACTCAAGCTTTCTGAATTAAAGGAATACGAACAAGCAAAGGCGGAATGGTCTTCTTCTCAAAAGTTAAACAAAGCCGTTGAAATAGATCCGAGGACCCCGATTAAGACTGAAATAATTGCTCCAAGCGCCGAACCAAAGACTAAGGAAGAAATCAGAGAACGAATTGGATTAACTATGTAAATTCAAAATGGAACAAATTAGTATCATAATATTCTTTATAACACGATGTATCATATGGTTTGAATTTTTCCAGCAATAGAGGAGATTACACATTACAGCATTCAATTTTGTTTTTCTACGTGTCGTTTTTGCCTTTAATAATATATTATCCTTCACCATTCGCCTCGGCGCCACACATATTGAAAAGATTTCTAATGGAAACGGAATATTGAAGAAATCTTCGGAGTATTCGAATTCCTTCTAGATTTTATCAAGCCGAATTTGGGTGGAATTGCAACTGCTCTATGGAACCTCATAAATATATTCACATTGATAAAGTAGTGTAAGTGAACCAACTGACTTCTTTCAACCATACATAACTTATACTCACTCGTGTCCTACGGCTTGGTCATGTTGTAATTTTTAATATACTTAAAGAAAAAAAAAAAACCTATGGACGAATTTGTACAGAAACAAAAGTCATGGTTCGCCGATGCAGCAATTGCGACAACTGTGTGTTAATCGGATCCAAGAAACACTCTAAAGTAGGAGAACAACTAGCGAAACATGTAAGTGGACTTGTTGGAGGTATTGGCTTAGTAACAACGCCCTGGAATTGCCAGCCAAATATGACAATGTTCTGAGCCTTGGTGCTTAGCTATTGACTGACGAGTAGAGAAGATATCATGAACTAACTACCTATAAATGTTATGCGGAATACCATAAAGCCGATACTTAACATTTGCCGAAAGGATGCAATGACCCTTTTCCGTTGGTTCAAATTGTGAATACGAATTGCAAATCACTCTTTCAAGGATGCGATCACAAAAAATCTTTCACGAAACTAAACAAAAGCCATAAGCTTTGAGTTGAATCAAGAGACAGGAAAATGCCAAAGGGGGGTGTAGCTTGAATCGAAATTGATCCGAGACATCAGTTCGAATTTATGTTTTAATGGTGTAATGTTAAAATATAATATGTGTGTTTAATGTGTTTATTGCGTGCATAGTATAGAATTTATATTGCGTTTTGTTTTAAGTTTATGGTAAATATTTTTTGTGCTTAATGTCGAGATATGGCAATGTTTTCCGTGTAATTTAACGTTTTGTATAGTATATGTTCGATTTTGATTATTGTTTGTCAGCGAGACTATTTTCGTCGTCATACCATACCTAACAACTGCCTGGTCGAAGAAGACCGAAGGCACTGTCTCTGCCTCCCGATTAGGTAAAGCATAGCAATATATATATATATATATGTATTTTTTTTTTTTTTTTTTTTTTTACTATTTATTGACCTGTACGAACCCGAGAGTTCATGGCCTCACTGACTCATCAACCTCTCCTTTTTGCCGAATCGATGTGTTCTTGATGAATTCTTCCCTTATGGTAGTGTCGGGTCATCACACCTACGCCTAATAGCAATATATATACTGAGACAAATTGTCTTGGAACGTCAGTATGGTTATACTTCGCTACATAACCCCCCTCAAACATCCTCACATCTAACAATTATTTTGCACACAATGCAATGCACGACCAATTGACTGTCGCCTTTTTCCCCACAGGCAATTAATATTCATATCACATACGTTGCGATAATTACTAATTCATACCTTCCGAAGCAAAGCGGTTATCATATATCATTGCGACCAAACAATTGAATTCCCAAGGCCACTCGCTAAGAACATTCTGCTGCATATTCAAAAACCAAGCGAACACCTGTTAGCGGACCGGCTTCATATTTCGAATGCATGATTTTTTACATAACACGGTCGGTACCTTCAAAGACTATTAGCGACGATATAATTGAGCGTCGGTTGAATGGTGAGATCTGCGAAAGGACAAACGCAGCAACGAAACGCAAATCGATCCAATGATACGATTTGAACGCGGGCCACTGTACTTTAATTGGTTCGGTATATGATCATTGAGAAATACAAATGACTCGTGCCAGGTATTTAGCCTCAATATGGGTCATACATTCTGGCTGACGTAAACGCATCGTCTGCATTTCCTCGCCAATAATTCCGGTATAAAAGACTGGTTGCGAATGAACAAGAGCTGGAGTAAAATTAACTGTTGAGCAGACCTAATCAATCAAGCAAAAGGTTGCGGCCCTAGCATAAGTACAGCGGGCCTTTTGTTTTGGTTAGATTAGAAAGTAGTGGATAGTCGATCTCCTTAAAACTTACTTGTAGTGAACAGTCTATCTCCTTAAAAGTAACAAAGCGATCAGTGTAAAAAGTTTTGAAAATATAATAAACAAAAAAAAAACTCAAGCTTACTTATTTGAACATCAACACACTGGGACCCGGAGCAGAAAGGGCGGACCGCCCCACAACAGTAAGTTTATTTTTTTTCTTTTTTTTTCATTAGACTTCTCTCGGGAGAGGTGAACCTATAGCGCCAAGTGGGCGCCCCGAGATGCCATCAAATAACTGTTGAAGTTCTTTTTGAACAGTTGCAGGTTGTAACGCTCCGGGAACACGCGTGGAAAGGGAGTTCCACAGCTTCTGTCGGACTGTCTTGTGGAGCGCGTATAAGCCGAATTGCGTGGAACAATACCATGAATCTCCGAAGAACAGTACCCGTGATAATATCTGTAAAACAGACGGAGGTCGGCTATACGCCTTCGATATGATAGCGAGTGTAGTCCCGACGTCAGCGCCGAGTCCCCGATCAGGCGGATCGCTCGTCTCTGTACGCTCTCAAGTAGGTCGAGGGTATGTTTAGGAGCCGAGCTCCAAACATGAGAGCAATATTCGAGCGCGAGTCTAATTTGGGATTTAGATAGGAGAAGAAGTTGGGCCGGAATAAAATATTTCCTGGTTCTAAAAAGATACCTCAGTTTTCCTGAGGCTGACCTGGCGATACACGACATGTGTTTATGCATGATACATTCCCACAGACCGTGACGCCGAGCAATTTCAAACTTTCCCCAGCCTCGAGGGCCCGGCCACTCATCATCAGCTGTGGAACCGATGATCCAGTTTTCTTTGTGAATGTTGTATACTGGGTCTTCGTTGCGTTGAAGTCGACAAGATTGGCCTTTCCCCACTGCAGGACTTTATCTAGATCCTGATTCAGAGAGTCAATCTGTCTACATCTCAGCTGGTGCGACGTTGATGCGCCAATCGGCCGATCACTCGAAAAGGAGGAAACAAGCGTGCTATCATCCGCAAAACTGAACACTTTATATCCGTTGTCTCCAACAAATCATTTATGTGAAGCAAAAATAAGGTTGGAGCCAAAATAGAACCATGGGGCACCCCGAATTAACAGGATACATATCCGAACACTTGCCGTCCACAACAGCCCGGATCAATCGATTTTCGAGGAAGCTCTTCGTCCAGTCGCAAAGCTGTTGGGAAAGTCCATATGAACGAAGTTTGCTCAGCAATGCCCCGTGCCAGACGCGATCAAAAGCCTTGGAGATATCCAATGCGACCGCCCTTGACTCACGATGCCGCTCAATCGCAGATGTCCATATATCGGTTATAAGTGTCAAAAGGTCTCCCGTGGACCGCCTGCCACAGAATCCGTATTGACGATCATTCTTAAGTCCGTTGCACTCCAAATACTTAACTATGTATTGATGACTTTTTTCATTACCTTAGATAAAATAGACAGTAATGCTATCGGACGGTAATTTTGTGGGAGACACTTTTTCCCGTCTTTGGGATTGGCTGAACTCGAGTGATTTTCCAGCAGGCAGGAAATGTCCTCCGAGCATAAGATAAGCGGAAAAGTCTGGCAAGAACCGGCGATAGTTTTGGAGCACAGTTCTTAAGGACTATTGCTGGTATTCCGTCCGGGCCGGTTGCCTTCCTACAATCCAGTTCACGTAGAATGTGTTGAATAGTGCGCGGACGAAAGCTCCCATCCCGCATGGAAGGCCGTACCGGCGAGATCACAGGGGGCTCCAAAAGGCCGAGATCGAGGTTTGAATTCGCGGAAAATAAATTCGCGAACACATTATCTTTATCCTTTGACTTCATGACTAACGTCCCGCTGTCTGTCACCAACGGAGGGAAAGTGGAGGATGTGTAGTTACCGCTGACAGCTTTTGCCATTGACCAGAAGGAGCGCGAACCAGTTGGGCACCGAAGGAGCTTATTGATCACCCTGTCGTTGGGAGCCTTTTTCGCGGTATCAATCGTCTGGTTGCACGCGTTTCTGATTCTAACAAAATGCATTCTGCTAACATTGGTGGGATTGGAGCGCCATTGCTTAAAAGCTCTGTTTTTTGCCGCTGTAATCAGATCGCATTTTTTATCAAACCAAGGTTTATCAGACGAACTTCGTTTGATGGAATGTGGAATATACATCTCCATCCCCAGAAGAATAATCTCTCATACCGACTCTGCGCAAGCGTTAACATCAGAGTTTCCGAAGCACACCTCGGACCAAGAAAAGGATGCGAAGAAATCTCGCAAATCGTCCCAGTTAGCGGCCCCATACTTCCATGCACGGCGAAGTTGCCTAGGCCGGTTATTCGCTTGATATGCAAGTGCTTACGCGACAGATACCAAACAGTGATCTGAGTTTCCCAGTTGCGCAGAAACCTCTACGGTATAAATACTTGGTTCGGAGGTCAAAAACAGATCCAGGATGTTCGCATAATCGCCTCGGCCATCCGGCATTCGCGTTGGTTCCTCCACGAGTTGAGTCAAGTTGTGGCTTATAGCAAACATCTCCGCCAGCCTCCCAGCATCGTCGGTTCTGTTAGAATGTAACAACCAGCCGGAATTGTGCACATTAAAATCGCCAAGGACAACAATTTCAGAAGCTGGGTGGTTGATCTGTATCCAATCGACGGTATGTGAAAGATGTTCGAAAAATGTCGCCGGTCGATCGTCATTCGGGGAGCGGTAAAGACAACAAAGAAATTTAACGGAATTCCTCAGCACGACCCTCAACCATATGATGTCCATATTATTGGGTTCCAACGCCTCCATTCTCTGGCAAACCAGATCCGACCGCGCGAAGACGCAGACCCCGCCCTTAAAACGAAATCTCGAATGTAAGTCGTATCCTGAGCAACGAAGATATGTCGTATCAGTTGACGAATCGACCTGGGTCTCAGTTAGGGCAAGGATATCAGGTTTTGTTGTTTGCAAATATTGGTGGACGGCGTTTACATTGGTATTGGTGAAGCCGATGCCTCTAATGCTACAAAATGCCGTCACCAGTCGAGCGTGGGCAGAGCCTCGAGAGCGAACCCGGTTATGCGATGACGAAACTCTTAAAGTTCCATTATTTATCATGATATCTGCATGATGTTCCCCCTGACATAGTAAGTTTACTTATTTGTATTCCAATACAGCGGAACCGCCCCCAGAAGAGTCAGACGAAGGAGAACACTAACAGGTGAATATCATAACTTAATAACCTCGGCGGAGTGTTAATACCAGAGAGTATTTAATGGTGTTACAGTATATACTACTTGCTTGTTGGAATTCGGTCCAGACGGCCAACGTGTATAAATAGACTTATTCGAGGCAATGCCGGTTATTACCAAGGGCATACGCAGGTTTGGTGAAGATTTCATGGGCTGACATATCATGCATACTTTAATGTGATGCTTAATGTCGCGCATCATGCTCTTCAACCAATAATTCCCACGTATTTTGTTGTAGGTTTTGATCACCCACTGGTGTCCACCTAAGGATGGTCATGGTAGTCCCGTAGTAAAAACTGGATTTCCTCAGGGTTGGTTATCCCCATTACCATTTCCGTGCAAAGGGAAATGGTATCCTCGTATGGAGGTGAATCGTTGTCTCTACGACGTCCCTGGGTTCCTACGCTTGCCCTTTGTTTCTTTATAATATTTTTTGGTGCACCACCGTGCTTCCGGTTCCCCGGGAAGAGTGGGCTACCGTGGTTGTCCTTCATGGATGTGTCGAACTCGTGTATATTTGTTTTTCCGAACAAAATACCGAAGGTGTTACCGCACTTTATATTGGGCCACTAGCGACGTAAGTGTCTTTACACACGCGAGAAAAACACTGTTTGGTAAAAGTCAATTGGAACAGACATTTATAATTTAAACTCAATTGTTGCTTTGGCAAAAAGGACTTTTAATTCTCGGATTTAACAATTAATTAATGTACAAACAACTTTTTGGGGAGCTCTTCTCCTTCCGTACGTTACTTACTAACTCCCCTAAGCGACTCCAGTCAAGTCACTCTTTCAAGGTGTTCACCTTCTTACTTCAAAATTCTAATCCTCAGATATCTTTATGTTCTTTCGAAGGTCAAGACACACATCGCTCTTATTGTTTCATCCTTTCTTGGGGTTTTTGTTTATGTTAGCCATCTGGCCAATGCAAACAAGAATTTTCGTGCATTTCAAATGGGTAGCACAAGATCCGTGGAAATTGGTTGTTAGTTTAGGATCTGGAAATCCGTGTCTATTAGCAAATCATAAAACATCTGGTATGTGAAAATATGATGTTTATGATTGCTAGAATTGTGTGTCGGCGTATCGAATAGATATGCCTCTGTGCACTTTTAGGTTTTGGATCTTGTAGGTTTTTTAGGTGCTAATTGCTTTTAGCATACATGGGAAAATAATGCATTATGCTGTTTGATTTTAGGAAATTGAATCGAACAAATGCATTAAATTGAATAAATGAATTTGAATTCAATAAATGAGAATTTGAACGTTTAGTTCGATTTGGTTTGACAATGTTATGTTGGGGATATTAAATGGATTTTGTTATAGGTAAGATTTGTGTTTATGTGGGAGGAAAATTTAATGTGGGAGAAAAATGTTATGTGGAGGAAAATGGTAGGGCTTCTTGGAGCACTACATCTTAGCCTGGTGCGCGTTATTATGGTACATTGCACTCTTGTAGTGAAGGGGTTTCATCAAAATTTTGCGAGATGCGGCTAAGGACATCCGCATTGGTATTGTACTTACCAGATTTGTATTCGATTTGATAATCAAACCCCTTTAGTTTATGACGATATCTGGTTAAACGTGAGGTGGGATCTTTCATGTTAAACACTTCCTTCAATGGTTTATGGTCCATGTACAGCGTAAAGCGACGACCTTATAGTTAGCAGCGGAAATGTTAAGCCACCACACAACGACTAACAACTCCTGCTCAATAATGGAGTAATTCCTTTCTGCCCTATTCAAGGTGTGAGTAGCGTAGACGATAGGCTAGTCTTTTCCTATCTCGCCTTGAGAGAGCGCAACTGCAAGGCCTCCATTACTCGCATCCGTAGTCAGGTTCAAGAGTTTGGTAAAGTCTGGATAGATCAACGATGGTAGCGAAACCAACATTCCCTTCATTGTCTCAAAAACCTACTGGCATTTGTCTGACCACGTACATTTCACGTCCTTCCTTAACAAATTTGTTAAGGGAGGTACTGTGGGGGTTCTTTTATACCTTACCTGAAGAACCACCCATATTTGCAACCCAACCCCCACCCCCAAACCTGCAAATATTCTTCCCCAAGGCCATCATCATTTCCCTGCATCAAGCAACATCCAGTTTCCTCAAAAAGCATTTCGGTTCACATCCAACGTGAACCATTAAGAATCTTATCGATTCTCCTCGCCGGCAATTTCTGTCTCACATGTGCACAGTAATTTTCCTGCATGCACATGTCTAGCCAACCTTTTGCCCAACGATAAAAGCAATGGCAAGCAGCTTGCTTACACTACTGCAATACCGATTATCACGATCCGTTTGTCCAAACGGCAAACAATCACCGCATCTCGCGCATAGTCGCCAAAAACCGAATTCTTCAACATATACAAAAGCAAACAAAGAATTCGGTTCTTCCCGCCGGCAATAGCTACTATACACAATTCCCATTGTGTAAGATTTAAATCATCCATTAGCACCCAATGCTTCCCTAATGAGATACAGCCTGTTTACTCAGCTACACTCTCATCGCATGATGCCCTTGGTCCATTTTCCCTTTGTTTGAATTCCTTTCTACGGTTCGTCTACCCATTAGCTCGCGGAACGAGCAAACAAAGTGATCCCCACGTAGACAACCACACCCTCGCTAGGATCTATGACCAGAGATCTTTTCCCACTGGACGAAAGGAAAATTTCATTCCGTTTTCACCACACCACCAAACTCACCCCGAATCGAGGGTTGAATCAAAGTCGGAATTCAACCCTCGAGGAGTCGTCTCAACCACTGCAGCGTGCACACGGGGGGGGGGGGGGGCACACCCCAGAGTGTGTCCCTCCACAGAGTCGAGAGTTTAGTTTTTTTTACAACCGAGTTTAACAGAGTGTTTTGTCGAGTGAGAGTTGTGTTATCCTGAACAAAACCATTATTACATAAATTAGAGCATTTGAAAAATAACCACAACACTTGAAATAGCGAATGTGAAATAATATCAAGCGAAGATAACTTAAATACATCAAATAAAGCCTAAGCTCTGAGAAATTGTGTTTTATTTTCCTTCTTAAAAAAAGATTGCATCAAGCTATAGGACATCTGGGTGCATCAGTAAGTATCATGTAGTGTGTGCATACAATTTACTGAGGTTGGCGATTTAATTAGACCAGAACGTGTTAGGTATCTTTGTAGAACCAGTGCCCATGCAGGCACAAGACCAAGATAATTCCTACAGTACTATCTTAGAAAAATTTGGTACGAATTTCCGGTAGTAGCTCGCCAAAGCTAAATATGATTGGACGTGACGAAGCGTCTTGAAAGTGGGGAAACCCCAGGCGCTAGCAGTCGTGTCGGGATTTGGCAACGCTCCTTTTTCCCAACAAACATTTCCCAGGTAGACGACTTCCTTTTGCAGGAACCTGCACTTGTTTGTTTGCAGTTTGAGGTTGTGGTATCCCAGTTGTTCGAATACTTTCCAGAGCTTGCCATTATGATTGACTAGGTTCTTACCATAAACCATTCTATACCCTGCAATCCAGTTAGGACATGGTTCATGAGTCTCTGAAACGTATCCGGTGCTCCTTTTAAATCCGAATGACATATGTCGGAACTCATAATGCCCATAGCTGGTGCTGAAGACTTTTTTATCCCGATCGTTTGGAAGACGTCATTCTCCAACATTCCCCGAAATGTTCCCTTTTATCAACTGCTTTTTGCAGTCGACCAGACGATACATCCTTTGGCTGATCGGCGCTTGGTCCTGCACCGAAGGCATTTCATGCGAGATCGCACTGGTACACGTCAGGTAGTCGTCTTTCAGATGGAAAATGTCGTTGAACTCCTGACATATTTCGATTACCTATTGGCACTCTTGAGGACTTAGGTTTTCTCCTAAGTGAAGTTCCTCGTATAGTTGCGGCAACCTCAGTGCTCTTTCCACCACTGAACATGTATCTCAGTACTGTTGGATTTAAGGATTGAAAGCAATTCAGTACGGTCCCAGCTAGTGGGCACCGGCTGCGCTAATTGGTGTGAATTATTTTGTTGCACAATAAAATTAAAAAACCAAAGGGTACTTACGGTTTATCGGCTGTCTATTGGCTTTTGTGGTTTGTCCTACCTGTTGGCTGGTTGTTAGTTTTTATTGTTTTGTATTTATGTTCAGCTTGTGTTGAACTCCTTGTGGTGGATCCTACCGGTGTTTATCGGCTACACAATTTATTCAAGTTTAAGATCTTTTCACTTTTACTATGGTTATAAGTAGAATTTGCGAGGTAGCTAGTAAACTAAATTTCAACTAAACTTTAATAAAAACACGACACTTTGCTGGTTATCTCTTTGTTTCACGATTCGTTTTGTTTTTAATTATTATTACTTGTTCATTGCTAATCATCAATTAACGTCAATTCAACTGTATATAAAGTTTACAGGTAAGATAATGTTCATTTGAGATACAATGGGTATATATATTGTTATGGATGGTGCGAATCCATCGGAGAAAAACTTATTTGAAACCCTAAACTTATATCCATCCAAAAGAAACAATTTTGCTTAATCTACAGAATGCTCCGACTCCCATGACTTAATATGTAAGTTAAACAAACTATTATATTAAAAAATGCTCCAGTCTGTTTTCAGAGACTGATGAACACGGTCTTGGCAGGACTTTAGGGAATTAGGTGTTTCGTTTATTTGGACGACATTGTGTACGGTCAAAACTTAAAGGAACATAACGAAAAATTAAGGGCAATGCTTCAACAGCTCAGGAAAGGGAACTTAAAACTGCAACCCGATAAATGTGAGTTCCTCAGAAAGGCAGTCTCGTATCTAGGGCATATAATCACAGATAAAGGGATAAAACCAGACCCAAACAAGATCAGTAGCATTGTAAATATGGAAGCACCTAGGAATCCCAAAGCCATAAAATCGTTCTTGGGAATAATAGGTTATTATAGAAAATTTATAAAAAATGTCAGTAATATTGCCGCGCCTTTAAAAGGACTCTTTAAAAAGGACGTTGATTTCATTTGGGGACAAGAACAAGAGGAAGGGTTTAGAAAGTTGAAGGATCTTATAACTAAGCATCCTGTTTTGTAATACCCAGATTTTAGTAAGCCATTCATAATTACAACTGGCGTTTCTAATAAGAGAATTGGCGCAGTGCTCAGGAAAAGACTTGCCGGCACATTTTGCAAGTCGAACGTTGAACAAAGCCGAGGTAAATTACAGCACTACGGAAAAGGAAGGTTTGGCCATCGTATGGGCCACAAAGCAGTTTCGGCCATGTATTTATGGAACCAGATTTGTCATTCAGACGGACCACAGACCATTGACATGGTTGTTCCACGTTAAGGATCCTGGTACTCGGCTTGTGAGGTGGCGTCTCAAGCTACGTGACTACGTCATAACTTATAAGAAAGGCAAGGAAATAAACACCAAACTGACGTTGATTGCACATCTGGATGTAAATGTATAGCGTTTGAAATAATAGTGAAGAAGATCGTGTGATTCGAACTGACGCTATGACAGCTCGAATCACAAAAAAAATTTTACCTAAGGGTTACACACCAGACTACTGACCGTGTTTGGAATTTGATTTCCAAACGAATATATTCCACTGGTGTGAATTATTTTTATTTATCGCTTGGTATACGGTTCTGATGTATTTTTCTTATTCGATTTTTTTTCGTTCGGTGTTCTTCACTATTTTGCTTGCTTGTGAATTGTGTGTATCTGTTAGAATCGCTACAAATGTTTTAGGACAGAAAAGCTTCAACATTAGGAACATGATCAACTCAATAGATCGAGTTTGTGTAGAGTCTAAGCCAGAATGTAAGTAGTTTAAGAGTTCGGCAGAGCGCGAGATGGTCAAGGCGGACCACCGAATCAGATTGATCTCGAGTATGGTGGGGAAACCCAAAAGAGTGAGACGGGGCCTGGCTGACATAGTGGGGTCGGGATTTAAATTTCTGTTTGGCACTATGGACAACGAGGACGCCGAATATTACTCGACGGCAATCAAAAGCATTTCCGCAAACGAAAATAGAATAAAAAACTGCATGAAAGAAAATATAAAGGTAATGAGTCACTTAAACGAGCAGGTGCTTGAAAGCTTAAAGAATGCAAATATCACATTGAAAAAGATTAATGAGGTGATTGATGAGATCAACAGGATCCACACGGGAGAGGATAATCTCAACAAAACTATAATTTTGGCTTCATATTATGATGAAATATCGAACAAAATTAACTACAAAATCATGCGCCTTGAGCTTGAGATAGAACAAATAATCGACAGCCTTTTGTTCATCCAGTCGGGAATCATACACCCTCGAATTATCGAACCACACGATCTACTTGACGAACTGAGAGAGTTTGAGCATGATAATATACTCGCAATAGAACCAAGTGTACAAAATCATCCTGAAATTTTAAGAATGTTAGAAATCAAAGCATTTTCAAAAGACTGGACTATTATATTCATAATCTAGGTTCCCATAGTCACTAGAGACACCTTTGATGTATACGAAATAGTCACTCTCCCAAAAATCCTAACAAATGGAGTTGTGGTCCTCAGTGTGAGTAATAATTACCTAATTATAAACAAAAATAGAGAAGATTACGCTCTGAAATCAAATCTGAACGATTGTAAAGCATTTAGTGAGATACTTATCTGTCAACCTCAACCACTGCGTAGTACCTTAAGTGACTTTAATTGCGAAATAAACATTTTTATGAGAAATAGGGCCGAAAATTGCAACGCGAAAGTTATTAACGCACATGTCGAGGTATTCCATAAAATCAAGGATAATTCCTTTCGATACGCAATTACCCAAGAAACGAACTTTGAATGTAAATGCCAGAACGGGACGGAAACGGGAAAGCTTTTTGATACGGGCATTGTCATGATTAACGGTCCTTGTAAATTGGAGACATACGACATGACAATGAACACGGTGGGAGTCGGCGGCGAGAAACATGTGCGAGACAAGCACTCATATGGCGATTTGAGGGACTGCTGTGTCAACCCAACTTTACACGAAATAACAATCGAAAGGGAACCAATGTCCAAAATTACAGACAAAAGCATCCATGAGCTGCAAAACCTATCCCTAGAAATACAGAATCAACAAACCTTCTGGTCAAAGGCCCTACAAAAGATACCAGAGCGAACACAAGGGATCCTGATGTCTGTAACTGGAGTCTTAAGTCTAATAGGGATTGCCTATGTCATCTGGAAATGCAGTTCTGGACCTGGAAAAACAACCATAGCCCTTTTCAACAAATGCTTTAACAGAAGGAACCGTGTTGACTCAGACCTAAGATTGGAAGTGGCAAGAACATCAGAACCACCCAAGTTGGCGGAGGACTTTGGGTTAAAAACACCTAAGTCCAATCTAAGGGTAAGATACCCTGACGATCTCCACGTTAAAGTCCGAAACTTTTCAGGCCACCATCGTATATTTACTAATAATTTAAGTAATACATTTTTTTTGAACCTGTTTTTTTAACCGTCTAATCTGATTTCCCCCTTTAAAGCAATTAAACCATCTACGAAATAGGCCGTGTTCTTAAAAACGGTTATTTTCATAATTAAATCGAAGAAATAAAGAGTCGAGTTTGTGTGATAATGAAAGCCAGTGCGGCTTATTTTCAGTTGGATAAAACGACTCGATTAAATATACTAAATAATATTTGAATTATTACGGTCGTGTATTTGGTGGCTTGCTTGTAGTCTCAGTGTAGTCTCTATACTCCGCGTAGAATAACTAAGTCATCATCATCATCATCAACGTCACTACAAGCGGAATCCGATCTTGGCCTTATTTAGCAAGTCTGTGCGGGTTCTTTTATACCTTACCTGAAGAACCACCCATATTTGCAACCCAACTCCCTTTGCATACCTGCAAACATTTCCTCCTTCGAGGACATTTATTGCACTTCGTGCATTATTTAAAATTCCCTACAAAGAATTCTTACATAGTAATCATATCGATTCTTCTCGCCTTCAAATTCCTGCCCCACGTGTGCGCAACTATATTACAGGCATGCACATGTCTAGCCAACCTTTTCATCCAACCGACAAGCCATCGTCGCTTCTCGCGCTTAGCCTCCGAAAATCGAAATCTTCAGCATACACAACATGCAAGCAAAAGAATTCGATTCTTTCTGTCGGCAATAGATACTATACACAATTGCCATTGCGTAAATAATAAAATCCCTTTTAGCACCTAGTGCTTCTCTAATGAGATGCAGTGTATTTGCCCAGCTGCACTCTCATTCCCTCATGACGCTCTTGGTCCATTTTCCCTTTGTTCTTTTTCCTTTGTTCTCCTTCGTTTATCCTTGGCCGCAGTACCAGGGCAAACAATGCGATCGGCACGATCAACTCACGCACACCACTAGGATCTACATGGAGAGAGCCGGTTCCCTATTCCACAAAGAGAGACTTCACGTTTCTCTTGTGATAGGTAAAACTCACCCTTAGCTGAAAGAGCATTCACCACCGAGCCGAATTTCAACCATCAGCGAATGCGCGTCGTAATCCAACCACTAAAGTAGTCGGTCGCGTTTGTGATATACGAGGGTTGCCTCTTATGTTTCGGGATTTGGCAACCCTAGCGTTGCAGTCCGGCAATTGACAGCTCTGTCATAAAGTTGGACATTTTTGAGGTTATACGCACTCAGAACGTTTTGACATACGAGCGCTATTTGTGTTGTTTACAGTAACTTAAAAGATTCATCTCGGCCCAAAAATGGAATTAAATCGTCAACATTTTCGTACGATTATTTTTTACAACTTTCGGCGTGGATTAACTCAGCAACAGTGCATGGATGAACTTAATTCAATTTTTGGCGATGAAGCTCCACCAAGGACCAGTGTTTATCGATGGTATGGTGAATTCAATCGTGGTCGTAGTTCACTCCAAGATGAATTTCGTGAAGGTCGTCCAAAATCAGTTGTTGTTCCGAAAACCATTGATGCTGTGCGCGAACTGATATTGGAAGATCGTCATGTGACCTATCGTGAGATTGAGACAACCTTAGGCGTTAGTGGGACCAGCATACATTCAATATTGCATAAACATTTGACTGTCAAAAAAATTTGTTTGCGTTGGATCCCACACAATTTGTCAATCGCCCAAAAAAAGGCTCGTGTCAATTGGTCGAAAGAAATGCTCAAAAAATACGGTCGCAGTGCTTCGAAACACGTCTATGACATCGTGACAGGTGATGAATCGTGGATTTACGCGTATGAGCCCGAAAGTAAACAGCAGTCGACTGTCTGGGTGTTTCAAGATGAGACAAATCCATCAAAAGTTGTTCGCGCACGAAGCACTTCCAAGCAAATGGTCGCCTGTTTTTTCGGAAAAACTGGACATGTCGCAACCGTACCACTAGACAATGCGAGCTCTCACACATCGGCTGCGACAACTGCATTTTTGAGCACCCAAAACATCGATTTGATGGGTCATCCGCCGTATAGTCCTGACTTGGCACCGAATGACTTCTTTTTATTCCCGTACGTAAAAAACAAACTGAGAGGTTAACGTTTTTCGACACCTGAAGAAGCGGTTGCTGCATTCAGAATGCATGTGTTGGAGATACCTCAATCAGAGTGGCAAAAGTGCTTCGGCCATTGGTTCAAACGCATGCAAAAGTGTATAGATCTTCATGGGGAATATTTTGAAAAACAATAAAGTGATTTTCGATGATCAATATTTGTTTTTGTTCTCTAATCCCGAAATATAAAACGCAGCGTTCGCACGGGGATGTGCACACCCCCGAGTGTATTGTAACAGAGCGTTGTGTCGAGTTCTTTTTATAAACTAAATCGTTTTGCAAACGGCAGGCAAAGGTAAATACGAGACATTTCCGATACAATTCGTGTGTTCTGCAGATCTGTGAATTTTCCATCGTTATTAGGTTTAGAAATGCCGTCAAACGTACATCCCAGTCTTAACAAAAAGAGTTTAACAAATAGAACACATTAAATAAAAGTTATTAATAAATCAAGAAACAGTATCGTGCACAATTATATATTCAGTGAATGTTTGTACTGAGTTTTAAAACTAAATATAAACACAGTACAGTGTTCAGTTTTGCGGATGATAGTACGCTTGTTTCCTCCTTTTCGAGTGATCGGCCGATTGGTGCAACAACGTCGCACCAGCTGAGATGTAGACAGATTGACTCTCTGAACCAGGATCTACATAAAGTCCTGCAGTGGGGAAAGGCCAATCTTGTCGACTTCAACGCAACGAAGACCCAGTATACAACATTCACAAAGAAAACTGGATCATCGGTTCCACAGCTGATGATGAGTGGCTGGGCCCTCGAGGCTGGGGAAAGTTTGAAATTGCTCGGCGTCACGGTCTGTGGGAATGTATCATGCATAAACACGTGTCGTGTATCGCCAGGTCAGCCTCAGGAAAACTGAGGTATCTTTTTAGAGCCAGGAAATATTTTACTCCGGCCCAACTTCTTCTCCTATATAAATCTCAAATCAAAGACGAGCGATCCGCCTGATCGGGGACTCGGCGCTGACGTCGGGACTACAGTCGCTATCACATCGAAGGCGCGTGGCCGACCTCTGTCTGTTTTACAGATATTATCACGGGTGCTGTTCTTCGGAGATTCTTGGCATTGTTCCACGCAATTCGGTCTATATGCGCTCCACAAGACAATCCGACGGATCGCACCCGTTTGTGGTTCATCTCCCGACAGCGCGAACATCCCTGTATCAGAACTCGTTCCGTTACAGAGCGGGGAAGCTGTGGAACTCCCTTCCCACGCGAGTGTTCCCGGAGCGTAACAACCTGCAATTGTTCAAAAAGAACTGCAACAGTTATTTGATGGCATCTCGGGGCGCCCACTCGACGCTATAGGTTCGCCTCTCCCGAGAGAAGTCTAATGAAAAAAAAAATTAAAAAAACAAAATCAATAAAAGAACAAATCACAAACAACATCCCACCTGTGTGTTTCATTTTATTTATTTTTTTTTTCTGGTGAACGGTTAGTGGCGGAGCTTTTCTTATTTGGTGGACAGTGGTCCGTGGAACAATCGGAGACGCGTTGGGGATAGAAGTGAACCAGCACCCGTGTTGGCACACCTACTTCGTACCCCCACAAGTCTCTCCACCGGTATCCGGTCCATATCAGAGACTTGTTAAATTGTCCATAATAAATTTGTTTTTACGGGCAAGGTTATTAGCCTTGCGCCAACATTTCTCAGGATGTCGCTGCATGCATTGGTTCACTGCTTGGTGGGTGCAAAAGTAGCTATCCCGGGGTGTCACGTGGAGACTTCATGTCAACTTGGATTGAAGAGGGACAGGGATCGTCCTGGCCTTCGCCGGGTTGAAAGCAGAGACTTTACCCTGTATGTTCGCTCCCACCCCCCAGAATAACTAAGTGCCTTCACATTAATTTAATGGAAATAAAAGTAAACTGCGTCGTAAGCTCCATAGTGTCATATCAAAATTTGTGCTACACGAGTGTAACAATATCATAATTATGAATACCACGTTTGATTTTAAGATAGGCGTTGAACTCAAACACGCTAAACATAAAATCAGTAAACGAAAGACTAATCATTCTACGCATGTGAGGCAATACTAAAACGTTTACCAACTTTCAGAAGAAAAGCCAGAGATTCGTGCAGGCACAAAAAATGCGCTGCGGGTTTAAATGTGAACGTTACCGTAATAGAAAAATATACCAAGGAAAATGTAACACCCAACGAGTCGGTGGCAATCGACAACTCTGACGGAAGCCCCCGACAACAACGTTTACCTGGTACCAGGAATTCAGTATTCAAAGACAACAAAGAGCCCTTCTCAACTATTATTAATTATAATTTATAATAATAACATTATCCAAATAACCAATTTGCTTTAAAAGCTAGCAAGAAAATTATGGTGGCATACATAATTAATTACCTGAGATATTGTAAATACACTAAATAAAGAATTGTTTGATATAGATACAGATCATATCCGACACCTGAAAGCATCTTCAGTCATTGAAAAGCATTAGCAAATCATTTCGATGCCAATTTCTAAAAACCAATTACTTGTTATCGTTATATTATAGATGACTACAACGAGCTTGGTTTTTAGCACACCATTATTTGTGGTTTGAGTTCAAAATATTTGACACTGTCAATTTCTCTGAAATCATTTTGATATCAATTATTATAGAACACATAATACAATGCTTCCGTTTGAACGGGGCGCCGAAATATGTTCCATTATTTCCCAAAACATACTCCAGTTCTCACACCGATTTAGGAAACATTATTTGTGAATTCCTCTTCAATGGAGCGCCAAAATGTTCTTCAATATTTCATTCTTGCGGAAGGGAACCGTGACTAAGGATTCGTTTTATTACTGCGCAGGTTATGACGTCGCTGGATTCATCAATGAACTCAGTCAACCAATAAATGACAGAGAAATAGACATCCCTTATCAACGAGAACACCGCCTTGTGTTCTAAATATATTACTCTGTGTGGGTGAATCAATTTGCGGCACCATCTGATAAGAAAATCCAATCAAGTCCTTAGAAAGGCAATCAATTGCTTCTATTGTTGTAAAATCTGTATAAAAGCAGAGCTTGTGGAAACAAGGACGACACTTCATCTCTAGACTCAGAAGAGACAACGACCAATCTCGAAGTTACAGAGATATATCAACCAGGTCTATATTACCAGCACCAAATATAAGTATAAGAAGTATAAGAGTTTTTCTGTAAAAGTTTCTTATAAACACCTTAAGAAGAAAAGACCCGAAACGTCCTTCTCAAGATGATTTTGGAATTCTGGCACCTCAATACGGTAGTTACGTTCTTCTACTTAAGCACGACTCTGGCATTGGTGCAACGGTGTGACAAAGACCACTTTTATTGCACCAACGTAGATCATGGAATTGGTGCAACAAGAAGTCCCGAATACGCCTGCAACTTGAACCGACATTCCTTAAACGAACGATGGGAGGAAAATTGGCGTCTCACGGGAAGAGAAGATGTGCGTCAAGATAAGTTATTGAGGGCAGAATGGCATTCAGAGAAGCGACTGCATTCACGGACGGAAGCCCCCGATAACGACTCTCGCTTACAACAACAAGACAAGCAAACAAGTCCAGCTTCTAAAGGGCGACAATCTGAGAGGAATCATCTGGCTGGGTCAAGGACTACGGAGCGCACTGTTGCAAGAGAAAATTCTCGCGAATTAGTCGGGCGAGAAAACCGAATCGGTGAAGAACGGCATGTGAATCGTGATTCTGTAAGGCGCAGTGCCCAAGAGCTTCATGGACGGGAATCAAATAATGTGGAGGAGAACCAAAGAACCGGTCGTGACGATGACTATTTAACACTTAGGCAGGAGGAAAAGAGAAATGAACGCGATAACTGGGCAGAATCAGACCGCGAAACCATGACCCGGGAATATATTGACAGACATGTCATCAAAATTGATCCCAATGAACGCAGTGATACAGCTTTTCGAGATGCTGAAAACACCCGATTACGAGAAAGGTCTGGAGAACGTGAACGAACTGATAGACGTGTAGCACGAGGAATCCGAAATGATGATCGGCGAGAAGAACTTACAACTCCCAGAGAACATGGGCATGACCAGCCTGAAAAATACCAACAACGTGAAAATAATGAAGATCGTGAGGAACGAGAACAATATCGTGAAGTACATATGGATCGAGAAGGACGGGTACGTAACAAGGAAAGTGCTTATCGTGAAAATCATCAACACCAAGAAGGACGAATTCTGCATAATGATCGAGTAGAGAACTCACGACGTCAAAACCGCGGAGATCGTGAGCAACGTGAAAGAATCGAACAATATGAAGAAGTTGAAAAACATCAACGCGAGGAAAATAGAAACCCAGAAATACTTATGCGTCAAGTAGGTCGTGAAGATTATGTAGAATGGGTAAACAACAGAGAATATATACAGCATAAGCAACGTGAAGACCGTGAAGACCGTGAAAACCGGGAACGATATGAACCAAGCGGCATTCAGCGTGTGGTAATTGGAAACTGCGAAATAAATGAGAGACGGTTAATACACGAAAACAAAAGGGAACAACGAGAACAACAAATGCAGAGCGGCGAACGTCGTGATTACACAGAACGTGAACATAAACACCTCGAACATTTTAAAGAAAATGAAAACCGCAAAATACCTGAAGGTAGTACGGTAAATGAAGACCGAGAACGACTTATTCCTCATATGAGGGGCGAAGATGGAGCAAATTGTAAACAGGAAAATTCAGAGACCCAACAGCGAGACCTTAGAGAGTTTAGAGAGCGCGAAGACCAAACTGAATTTATGCAACGTGAACAACGTAATGTACGACTTCATAGAGTTGAAGACCGTGAAGAACTGGAACGGTATCAGGAGCGAGACCTTCGAAGAGAACGTCAGCAGAGAAAAGAACATGAAAATCAAGAAGGACATGATCGACGAGACATACACACACAACAGCGTAGATCAGAGTACACACAGAGTAGGCAACATCTCACTCGTGGAGAATGTGAAGATAATGAAGACGGCCAACGGCGGGAACGGAACAAAAACCGCGCATTACACGTAAGGGAAGGACAACGTAAAGAACCTCAACGTCTTGAACACACTAGAGGCCATGGCGTTGACGAAATTCGCGTAGCATACAAAGATCGCGAAGAACGTGTTCAAAATGAAAAAGATATAGAACAAGAACACAATCAGCGTGGAATAAGAATGCAACATCGTGATCGTGTGCAAGGCGAGGAACGTCAAGATCAAGAAACACTTAAACAACGTGAATACCGTCGAAGTCGAGAAGAATTTGGACGGGACATTAGGGAAGGACTACGTAAAGAAGACCAACGACGTGAAAACAATAGAAACTATGGCATTGACGAAAGTCGTGTAGTATATAAAGCCCGCGAAGGATGTGTTCACAATGAGAAAGATATAGAACGAGAATACGATGAACGTAAAGCAAGAGTGCAGCATCGTGATCGTGCCGAAGTTGAGAAACGTCAAGATCAAGGAATACGTGAACAACGTGAAGACCGTCAAAGTCGAGAAGAACGTGGGCAACGCGAAATGCGTGAACTTCATAACGTCCGTGAAGGACGTATCCAGCGGAAAGAAAGTGAAGACAAGAAGGAGGATCAGTCGCGTGCGCGATACGGTTTCCGACATGAAAACCGAGACCGTCTTGCAGTACTACCTCAGAGACGGGACGACCATCTTAGAGAACATAGTCGTGCAGAAGAAACTTTATTACGACAAGACAAATTCATCACCCGAGAAGAAAGGAATCCCTTCGAAGGTCGGTCACGAAACAATTACATGAGAAATATATTCCGTGAGCACCGCGAAGAAGATCCTCTTTTGGAGCAACAAACAAATCCAGAAACTCAGGGCTCCTCCCAAGACAGAAACGAACAAAACCAACTTTCTCTTATCTTACGAAATTCTGAAGAACGATTAGTAGAAAGATCACAAAAGGAAACTAATCGACGTGACTTTCAAAACGATGAACGTGAAACCAGAATTGATCGACATGAGAATGGTGAACAAGATGTTTCTATGGAGTACCAAGTAAGACGAGAAAATAAGAATAGCATTCAAGCAAGAGAATTTAAACATACACGAAAGGAACTAAATCAATTCCCTGTTATTTCGCAGATTTATGCAGAAGAGCCTCTAAACAGGCAAGATGAGAAAAGATCACGAAATAAGTTACAGCGGCACGATTTTCGAATCATGCAACGTACGGAGCGTAGTCGTACTGCACGATCAGAAGAATATTTACCAAATCGAGAGCTTCTTCTGGAAAGATTTGAAAAGTTCATCGACTACACACCGTCGACTATTAAGAACGTTCGTCCACATATTTTAACTGTGATACAAGGAATTCTGTTGGCTTTCATCGCCATTCGCATGTTTAATGTCAGCAACAATAAGTTAAGGTAAATCATGGATTTTCATTTTTATAGAAAACGTTCTTAGAATTCTCTCTTTATTCCTTAACAGAGAAAACTTTTTGTTGAAAAAAGGAACAGAAGACGGAATATGGACAAATTCCTTGAAAGCTATGTAGGCAATATGTCGACATAATTGGAGTACCTTATAACAAACATAATAATAATTATCTAAAATAATCGTTATCAATATATTCATATATTTATGTAAACTTTATCAAACTGGTTATTTGAAGTTATACCTATTCGAATTTTAATAAAAGTGTTATTGCATTGAAAAGTCAATCATTGTTTGAGGTTGAAGGATGAGGAAGGGAAATGTGACCCTCTTTGGCTTACTCACGGGATGGAATCAATGAAAATATATGAAAATAAAATAATTTTCGCTTTCTAGGAAACGTATTTTGTAACGAAGTAAGAGATACAAAAAGACTTGTAATTTAAAAACATATATGGCGTACATTTATCCGAGTACTGTTTTTAGTAAAGCAATTGCTCGGTATGATGCAAATTTAAGAAATGAAACTGACAAGAGACGCAGACTTTACAGGTTCAATTCATAAAGTTTAATAGTAATCATAAATGGCGCAAGGCTAATAACCTTGCCCGGAAAAACAAATTATTATGGAAAATTTAACGAACGTGCGATTTCTACTAGATTACTCGTGAGATGGAATCTATAAACATAAAATAAACATAATCTTAGTCACCAAGCGCGAACCTCAAAATTTACAAGCACTCCTGAATAGTAATGATGTCAATACCACCTTTCATTTTCGGCACTCAAGCAAAATACAACCAAACACAGCCAAAAATTAAAGATTTTATGTTGATTTGGTTTTGAAACCCTGAATGTTTGAAATAAAATTCGTACACCAAAATACAATGAGATAGGGGATGCTAAGACACTTTATCCCGCGTAAGTTAACTACAATGTACAAGGCGTACATTTTAACCAATTAACGTGTTCAGTTGAGAGTATCAAGAACACCACTGCAAGTCCTCGATGAGCGACATAACCATGAAATGAAACTAATAGGAGCATAAGGCTCCGTACGTTCAATTCCTGAAGTTTAATACTAATAATGAAGCCAATCTCCATTTTTGCTTGAACTCCGTAATTCGCAAGAATATTTGTGAATCAAATTGACTATTCCAGAAAACGCGTTCTGTTGCGGCATGTTAATTCAGATGAAACGTATCCCGCCTGTCCAGACTTTACAGATATCCCCACAAAGATAGTTCAAGTGAACTCGAAAATTAAGGTTGTCTTCCCAAGTATTCGCGAAAGCCATCAATTGGAGACTGAACATGGGTTTTATTTTTAGTTTTAAATCCACAATTATTTTCAATACAATTACAGATTTTACCTAAGACTAAATGTTACATTCTATTGTATACACATCATTTTTAGATTAACTTGCTGGCTCTTCGCAAGCACTGTAAAGTATATCATATCAATTTATTTTGTTTTTTTTCTTCTTATGCCCTTGCGTCAACACTAAAACTGCATTTTAAATTTAGGCTTTTGTTCTTGAGATAAACTATAATACATAAGTATCCAGGTAAGTTTTGAAAATCGCATTATTGTAGATATTAATCTTGATATTAAACACTCATTCACATCATTAATTACTTGATTATCGAATTTAACCTTCATCAATGGATTTTGATTCAATTACCAATGTGTCGCTATTGCTACGGTTTCAAATTCCCCAACGTATACATTGCATCGCACCCTAGTGGAAAACACGGTCCCTATTCTCAATCAGGTTTGTGCCCGCGCTAGAAAAATATAAATAAGTTAACGGTATGTCGTTCTGCATTGAAAAGCATTAATAGCCAATAAGAATCAAAGTGTCGCAAATGTTGCCAAAAATTGCGATAAGAATCTTGACAAGAATGGCTTCGATAATCGCACAGAGAATGCCGCCAAATTGGACACGCCTCCAACGAGTTGTGATTTCAGCTTTGAAATGTGGACTTGCAGCTCGACATGAGTTCTTGGTACATTGACGTGGAGGTAATAATATTCACGAGTATCGTCAACCATTTCAGATGATACAGAATTATTAGACCGATCTCATTCCGAAATTAGAGATATTGGAATACAGCCGCGCCGCTCGAAAAAACTGGACAGTAAAAAGAGGGATAAAAAGGAAAAAGAGATAAATAACAACAACATACCGTGAAATGTTGGAACTAAAAAAGTTAATACTCAAAACAGTCAAAGTCCAAGAGGCAAAAAGTCAACTAAAGGCAGACAAAGTAAAGAATAGTCCCGACGGTGAAATCTCAGGCGAGCAGAGCGATGCGAATATGTATGTAGTAGTGTTGATGAAGTAGAAATAATCGGGACAAAGAAGCAGAAAATTACGTATTTCGGAAACTAGATGGACGAGAAAAAATCTAAATTTAGATGAATTCAGTGGAAAAAATGATACACAAGTGACACTTGTAAACATTCAACAGCTGAAGTCTTTGCTGGAGAGGCACACAGAGGAGGTGTACATGCCCGTTAACTTGTCGAACCAGTAAAGGTTAAGTTGCTAAAAAGGAGCAAGGATCTAAAAAAGAAGTATAACGGTCAAAGGTTCATCAGCGAAGCGAATTGAAGATCAAAGACCAAGTAATGGGCCATATTTGGAAAAAATGGCCTGAAGGAACCCGAAAGTTCAAGACCCCACCGACTCGACTCCGCCATTGTTCCCTGTCCCGTGCACTCTCCTTTCACGTTCGACCATCCGATCCGATCTCCTCGAGGTCCAACCTGACATTGCCCTCCCATCTCCGTCGCGGTCGCCCTGTCGGTCTCTTTCCTGTTGGCTTACCGTCAAGAATGCTATGCACGGTCCTATCGTTGCCCATTCGCGCCACGTGTCCGGCCCATCTTAATTTTCGCGACTTGATTACTCTCACTATTGTAGGTTTGCGGTATAGCTCTTCCAATTCGTGGTTGTGGACTTTCCTCCATTGTCCTGCCTTCTCTCGCCACACTTGCCGCCAAAGATACACCTTAGAACTATATTCTCGAATACGCGGAATTTGATTTCCTCCCGTTTTGTCGTTTTGTGAGAGCCAATGTTTCGCATCCGTATAGAACAATCGGCATGATTATGGTTCTATACACACGGAGCTTTATGTTACGTGATAGCAGTTTGGATTTCAGCAGTTTACTGACTGCGTGCCAACTAGCGTTGCCGGAGTGTAGTCTTTTGTTAATTTCCTTCGACACCCCGCCACTGGCCGTCAGTATTGTTCCCAGGTATTTAAATTCTTTGACATTTTCAAATATCTTGCCCCTGATGTTTATGTGTGTTCCCTGAGGTCCACCTGCTCTCGCCATAATCATGTATTTCGTTTTGCCTTCATTTATTTCTAGGCCCACCTCTTCTGCCGCTTGCATGATGATTTCACTGTTTTTACTTACAGTTTCTAGGGAGGTAATCATAGCAAATCAATTTCTAATTCGCGGCGGCGTTTTGTGTTTTTGAAATTATAGATTCACATACCAGATTGATTAAAATTCTAAGATCATAAGTAACTAAGAGTGTACTCTACTTACCAATGGCGGGGTTATAATAAGCGACTGATAATTGTCAATTTGGAACTACCCAATGAAATTCCGCAAGAACTGGCTAGAAAATCATTTACTGAAACAAAGTCGGGTACACACTACAAGATCAGACACATCGTCTCAATCTACTGCCCAACCGTTGACTATCAGCTTAAATAAATGGCCATTGTAGTCACGTTTGTTCACACATTGACTAAGGTGACTTAAGAAGTCATTCAGAGAGATTATCTGAAGCCTGATCCAACTTCCAGTTATGAAATGTGATAGAAAGGAACGTTTTGCTAGTTCGCTTACACGAACAAGGAACTGAGAATGCCGGACGACAAAGAGTGGCAACCGACTTAAAAAAAGTTGCCATAGGTCGTTCAGAGAAACTTTATTACGACCTGATGACTTCATCAGACAAGACGAAGCTCTTGGAAGATTTATAACAAAATTATAACACAAAAACTATATTCCGTGAGCCCCGTGAAGAAGGTATTCTTTTGGAACAACAAACATATTGTGACGCATATGACAATCAGTACTAGAATATTCTAGAAAGTCCAAAACAAAGTACTAGAATATTTTAGAAAGTACTGGAAAACTGGACTCTATGAGCAGTAGAAAATTCGAGGCAATGGAACGGACGGAAACGAAACGCCGAATCAGAATGAGGAAACGGTATACATTCGTGACACGCAGATCAGAGAGTAAGAAGTAAGCAGTAAAAGACGCGATAAGTACGGAAGCGATAAGTCAAGAAATCGTTAAGTGTACGTTAAAAGTAACGGTTGTTATTAACGGACTAATAAAGTGTTACATTAGTTCAAAACCGATTTAACGGCTCTTATTTATTAAAAATAATTAATCCAGCGAACCCTAAGCTCGCAACAATATTAAGACAATTCGGTTCTCCGTTATTCCACAAATTTTGTAGAAGGATCTCTAAAGAGAAAAGGTCAGGTAAGGTCTTAAAGGGGTTACAGAGGCGTACGACAACCGTGGTATGGTACATGAAGAACATGACTGCATTCACCGATCAGAAACAGCTTTGACAAATCAAGAGGCCTTATTTGTGATGGATTTTAAAAAAATATTTGGGAATAAAAAATGGCAGGCCAACCGATTGCGCGTGATCGTAACAGCAAGAAATAACTATAACGAGAGAAGTATGGCGGATAGAACTTCTTCAAGATCGCTATAAATCCAAGAGCCTTATTTTTGAAAGTGTTACGAATCATTTCCGACATTTGAAATTCCTCGAAGTGGTTTATATATATATCGCAAAAAGCAAAACGAATCCATTCTAGAAAAGCTTAAGAAGAGTATCCTAATTCATCAAACTCCCATATTTAACCCGGTATGCAAGGAATATTGTTGACTCGCCAGTCCGAATGCTGAATGTTAACAGCAATAAGCTTTGGTAAGTTGTGATTTTACATTTTTATTGAAAACGTTTCTGAAGTTCTTTGTATTCCTTTGCCCACAATAAATATCTCAAACGAGTTTTTCATAGCCTGTGGGAATGAAATCTCTGTCTGCAATCAAAGCAAATTCGATTTCTGCAGAAGGAGGTGTTGCACATGGGCATATATGGTCAGAAAAGAGAGCAGTCCCAGATCCCGATACTATATCTAGCGTGCAAATCTTCCCAAGACCAAGAACAATGGGAGAGATCGAATCCTTTTTTTAGATTGCTAATTGCTATCGGAAATTTGTACTTCAATTTTCAAAGATAGTACACCATTGACCAACTTGACTCATAAGTACATAATGTTTACATGAACCGCGAAAAGTCAGAAAACATTTCAAAAGATTGAAGACCGTTTCGTATTATTAATTTACCCGATTTCTTACAGAACTTTAACGAGGGCAAATGTCACCTAGGCCAGAAGCCCAGAAAGAGAGTTGATAGTCCTGGTATGAGCAGCGTACAAATTTCCATTTCTCCAGAGGAGGAAGTTGACAGTATACATCGATCATAGGCCTCTAAAACGGGTACTAAGCTTCAATGATCCCACAACTCGTCTGGCACATTTGCAGTTCAAACTCTTTGAATACATTTATGACCTCGAATATAAGGACGGAAAGTACAACACAAATGTAGATACCCCCAACCCAATCCCATATAGAGGCGCTAGACCAAAATCTAACTTGGCGCGACCCGAGAAGAATCCATTACCATTCAATTCAGACCAGCCATCACCTCAGACAAGCCATCATCAAAATTCCGATTAGACGGAGAGCAAAGGCGACGTATTTATCAAACCTGAGTGGGTCTTACCTACACTAAGGGGTTATGATGACTTCTTTTGGGAGACATCAGGGAGTTAGAGAGAAGTACAGGTGTACCCGCAAAAAAATATTGGTGGTGTTAGATTTTTAGGAACATCAAAAGATACATTAAGAATTCCAAGAAATGCGAGACGCCGAGGCAATATCTCTACTTCAAATGGCAAAGCTAATCAGCGATATGGCTGTTCAGTAAGTCCCACTTGGACTTCGGCCGACCATTAGAAAAGTACAACCCCGGGAATTATTATACTCGTAATATATATTTGTTGCGGATTCGCACTGAATGCAGTCAGTGGCTTCGCAACTGAATGCCGTCAACAACTAAAATAGTAACAACTGTCAGCAAACAGCTGACACAACAAATAAATTAATTGACGAGCTGTCAATTACAGAAAATGATTCCTTGATTGTGTGTATTTATTTTAACGGTGATAATCCAAATCTATCCTTTTAATCGAACAATAAAACGCAACTATTAATAAGAAAATACTTAGTGCAGTTTGTTCTTTGGTGGTATAACAATTGAAATGGGTCTCCGACCATCCCCGCCATTCTAGACATTTACAACCCGTTTTACTCGGACCATAAGCAGCGTTGGAAAGCTGCTACCAAAATCCTATACGGTCACCTGAGAATTACCAGCGATGGATTAAAAGACCTCATCGACCTGTTACAAGTCCCGCCGTGCTTCCTCGGATGAGGGAAGAGCGGGGACCTTATATTATTTCTTTATTTAATATTCCTTCATCAATTCGCGTTGCAATGTTTATTCGCTCCGATTGTTTGAGCGGAAATTTATTGCCATTGATAATCCATTATCAAAGAAAGATCTTTTCTTTGTCTCTTCGAGATTTATTTTAAACTCTCAAAAACTTATAATTTAAACTTCTACTCCAAAACTCAAAACTAGAACTCTAATTCAATACTGATACTTCAATTGCTAACTCAAACTACTACTCGCTTTTATGAACTCACAACTCAAACTGATTTTACTATTAAAATTTCTCTCTTCTGATGCTACTTACTGTTCTAATTGGTTGGAAATTATAATGTGAACAAAACAAATTTTCTCAAAGTATTCCTTTTGTCTCTGTGACTTTTAATTTTGAATAAACTTTGAACGAAAATCAAAGTGCTATGTTTTGAATGAAAAAAGGTGCATGTTATGAAATGTGCTGTAACAGGCTGGATATAGAATATTGTGAAAGTTTATTAATGTTATGTATTAAGTGAGAATTAGATATGAACAGAGGTAGTTTTACAGGTGTGTTAGAAAAGTAATGAGATTCAGTGTTAAAAATCTAATAAGTGCAGTATTCTAGAATACAACAGACCACACCAGATACAAAAGATGTTTAAGGATAGTCGTTGCAAAATGCATTAACCACATCAAGCGTAGAGCTGTAGTAGGAGTGCTCATCCTGAAGATTCCTGGGAAACCATCGGCAAACCCAGGTAATCTTTACATTTCAAACTAATTCAAATCCGTTGATTGCAGACGACGGACCACCCAACAGTTAGAACGAAGTACTGTCAAATCTCCCCGACGCCATCCATCTGGTCGTCGGAACTCAATCACTTCGTGTTGGCCGATCGATTGCCAATACATTTTGGTCCTTCGAGATTTGCCATGAAGAAGTGCGTCATACTTCTCATATAGTTCGGTTTCCTTTTTCTCATACGAGTTTCCGCATAAGTAAAGTGAGTCGGCGTAGCTGCTGCCCATGGATAGAACTAAAAATATTACCGTCAATCGGTCGTTTGGTAATTAATGTGCCTGCTCGAGTGTCGACAAAAAGTCAGTATTGCAATAGCTGCGTCTGAGGAAAATCTCGTTCGTTACCTGTTCTCGTGAAATTGGTGTTAAGGCGGTGTCTGGTATATTTTTGCGTGACTTTTTGTGTTTGTTTCCTTTTTCGCTGTACAACGATTTGTTATTTAAAAAAATTAATAATTTTTAAAGCCTGTAAGTGAGGAACAGAAACCGGTAAAATAAAAAACCCGACGTTTAAATGACAAACTACACCAGTGTGTTTTTATTTGTTTTGTTTTCTTTTGGTGCACAATTTTGGCAGCAGACATCGGACTGTAGAAGTTTAGTGAATCCTGCGCCCTTGCCGGCGCCGCGACTAAACTTACACCACAAACTCATCAACACATACAACTCCACGATCTGCCAGAACCATGGCGCTAGCTTCCAGTCTGCGCTCACCAGTCTCCTGACTTGTAGTAACAGCGGCAGTTAAACCCACGCCAGTTGATCCTCGACCTGTTGTAGGAATTGCACGAGTTGCTGTATTCAGCACATACCTCAACTACTGAGATTTAGCCTCACTGCGATCTCCAATAAGTAAAACGCCCCTCAGTCTGGTTCCATTTGGAAGATTCTTCTCAACATCCCCTAATAACAAACACAGTATAGCCTTCTTTACATATTCGTGTCCGTGAATCGAAGGAGCCAAACTTTTCGAGAGCAGCTCAAAAATGTCACCTTTCTTCGGGGATTTTTTACTCAGCGTCACATCCTCTCTGCTGATGTTTAAATTAGTATCCTTGCTCAATTGTGACATGTTGTTGGCCAACAGGACCTTCTTGAATGTGCCGGAGGTATAACCAGCTTGTTTCCGTGGTAGGTATCTGTAATTTCCCACAATTTGTACTCGATCCCCAGGCTTGCATTTGTCAACTAAATCATCATCACAAATTATGTCCACTGATCTAGGCATTTGGCCCGCAGGTCCTTTCTCAGGCATTTCTTGAATGGTCAAACTCTGGTGGTCTTTGTAGATCGACAGACCATATTCGGTCACCAGTAGATTTCCATCGTCATTCTTTGTCGGATAAACCGCACTAGATGGTACCGCTTCAAAGGATGTTAAGTCTGTGTACTTTCGCTCCATGACCTTCTTGGTGGCTGGACAAAAATGAACACTACGAACTACTTTTGGTCTGATTAACGATACCTTCAACACTCACCAAGTTGACCAGGAATCTCAATGTCAATGATCGCGGAGTAACATGTCAATTACCGAAACATCCCTCGAATCCCACAAAAAAGTCTTCATGTAATTTCGCATAACTACGATCGATTGATCCTACATATTCCTTCAGCGCCCTTCCGAACGCCAGTTGCTCATCAGAAGCGTTGTATAGTAATCCAAGAGCACGTTGAGCGTTCTTCCGTTTTAAATCATTGACATTCACTATCAAACGCTTGATTTTCTCTGTGAGAACTGTCACGGAACTGACTTTGATCCTCTTCATCATCGAGAAAGTCGAGGTATTCTCGCTGTATATCACGAATATTGTTCAATATTAATTTTCAAGTATAATTTGTACCAGATAAGAGAATGGGAATGCAGAAGCACAGGCAGCAGTCTAAACCGTCTTCGACCAAATTATGGTACTACCAAGCGGGAAAGGGTTGCGGGAAAATGTTCGTTCGTTATTAACCCCATGTTCTTGGCGAAGCACATTTTATACGTCTAGTTATTGAGTGCCCACATAAATGCAATCAATATTTTCTAACAAAAAAATCGTTGATCATAGTGGGATAATGATCTCTACTCACGTAGCGTGAGCTAAAGCTTCATCATTATCATCATCATCATCATCGGCACCACAACCGGTATCCGGTCTAGGCCTTATTTACCAAGTCCTGAGGCGTGTTAAATTTTCCACAATAATTTGTTTTTCCGGGCAAGGTTATTAGCCTTGCGCCAGGAGCTAAAGCTTCACCAACATATAAAGAGTCCCCAACGATGTATTTTACTGGATGTAATTCTGTCTGTAGGGTCTCTTGTGGGTTCGTGTCCCATAAAAATAATTTAATCGCCTGTAAGTTGCGAAAATCGATGGCGGATTTTTAAAATATTCTGATAATGAATAAGGGTACTGATCCTAATGATCCCGCTGTTGGATATTTCATCATTGGACTTTATGAGATCGCTAAGTCAAATTCACCTCAACATAACAAAATTAGTCATATTAATGTACATAGGTACACATTTGCGAAGTGTTTTTTTTTAGACCATTTGCACAGAGTTTAGTAATTTCGCAGCAGAATTAGTTCTTAGTTTATATATTGGTTCTTCTATATAGACACTAAACGCCAAGGGACAAAATTACTCGATAACAAAAATTCTCCAAACTATCAAAATGTACTCTCGTCAGTACCTACACATTTCTTCTCATCCTAATTTAATCAACATGCTTAGAATTTCAGTAAACTTAGAAAGAAATCAAATAATAAGCAAACCAACTCGCCTAGCCAGCCTAGCTTCAACCTCCACGTCAATGTACCAAGAATTCATGTCGTGCAGCAGGTCCAAATTTCACAGCTGAAATCACAACAACTCGATGGAGGCGTTACCAATTTGGCGGCATACTCGGCGCCATTCTCGAAGCCATTCTCGTTAAGATTCTTATCTCAATTTTTGGCAACATTTGCGACACTTTGATTCTATTGGCTATTAATGCTTTTCAATGCAGAACGACATACTGTTAACTTATTTATATTTTTCTAGCGCGGACACAAACCTAATTGGGAGTAGGGACCGTGTTTTCCACTAGGGTGCGATGCAATGTATACGTTGGGGAATTTGAAACCGTAGCAATTGCGACACATTGGTAATTCTACGGCTTTAATGGGTGTGCTTTTGGTGGTGTTGTTTTTCACTAGCCGTGTGTGTATCTGCTAGAAACGCCACTCACTCCCTTCCCAGTAACTTTCGCTACGATCAACTTTGAGACAACTGAGCGAAAAGCGAGCGAGAGAGCGATCGAGAGAATGTCAGAGCAGGCGAGTGAGCCGTTGCTCTGTGTTAAAGTCGTGTGATTGCAAGTAAAATAAAGTTCTGTGTGCGTATGGAAGTGTGTGTTATGTCGTACAGATCACGTCGGGGTCACCAGTTACAGCGTTTGCGATGGTAGTGAAGAGTGAGTGATTCGAACCGACGCTATCACGGTTAGGATCACTAAAATATAGGACCAAAGCTCAACCCATCAGGCCACTGCCGCTTATGTGAATTTGATTTCTAAACTCAAACACATTCGACTAATGTGGAAATGGTATATTATTGCTATGGCATACGGCTTTAATGGATGTGGTTTGGTGGTGTTGTTTTTCACTAGTCGTGTGTGTATCTGCTAGAAACGCCACAATTCAATCAAAATCCGTTGATCAAGGTTAAATTCGATAATCAAGTAATTAACTGAACACGTTAATTGGTTAAATGTACTCCTTGTACATTGTAGTTAAGTTAGGCGGGATAAGGTGTATTTTTGTGTACGATTTTTATTTCAAACATTCAGGGTTTCAAAACCAAATCAACTTAAAATCTTTAATTTTTGGCTGTGTTTGGTTGTATTTTGCTTGAGTGCCGAAAATGAAAGGTGGTATTGACATCATTACTATTCAGGAGTGCTTGTAAATTTTGAGGTTCGCGCTTGGTAACTAAGATTATGTTTATTTTATGTTTATAGATTCCATCTCACGAGTAATCTAGTAGAAATCGCACGTTCGTTAAATTTTCCATAATAATTTGTTTTTCCGGGCAAGGTTATTAGCCTTGCGCCATTTATGATTACTATTAAACTTTATGAATTGAACCTGTAAAGTCTGCGTCTCTTGTCAGTTTCATTTCTTAAATTTGCATCATACCGAGCAGTTGCTTTACTAAACACGGTACTCGGATAAATGTACGTCATATATGTTGTTAAATTACAAGTTGTATCTTTTACTTCGTTAGAAAATACGTTTCCTAGAAAGCGAAAATTATTTTATTTTCATATATTTTCATTGATTCCATCCCGTGAGTAAGCCAAAGAGGGTCACATTTCCCTTCCTCATCCTTCAACCTTAAACAATGATTGACTTTTCAATGCAATAACACTTTTATTAAAATTCGAATAGGTATAACTTCAAATAACCAGTTTGATAAAGTTTACATAAATATATGAATATATTGATAACGATTATTTTAGATAATTATTATTATGTTTGTTATAAGGTACTCCAATTATGTCGACGTCTTGCCTACATAGCTTTCAAGGAATTTGTCCACATTCCGCCTTCTGCTCCTTTTTTCAACAAAAAGTTTCCTCTGTTAATAATAAAGAGAGAATTCTAAGAACGTTTTCTATAAAAATGAAAATCCACGACTTACCTTAACTTATTGTTGCTGACATTAAACATGCGAATGGCGATGAAAGCCAACAGAATTCCTTGTATCACAGTTAAAATATGTGGACGAACGTTCTTAAGAGTCGACGGTGTGTAGTCGATGAACTTTTCAAATCTTTCCAGAAGAAGCTCTCGATTTGGTAAATATTCTTCTGATCGTGCAGTACGACTACGGTCCGTACGTTGCATGATTCGAAAATCGTGCCGCTGTAACTTATTTCGTGATCTTTTCTCATCTTGCCTGTTTAGAGGCTCTTCTGCATAAATCCGCGAAATAACAGGGAATTGATTTAGTTCCTTTCGTGTATGTTTAAATTCTCTTGCTTGAATGCTATTCTTATTTTCTCGTCTTACTTGGTACTCCATAGAAACATCTTGTTCACCATTCTCGTGTCGATCAATTCTGGTTTCACGTTCATCGTTTTGAAAGTCACGTCGATTAGTTTCCTTTTGTGATCTTTCTACTAATCGTTCTTCAGAATTTCGTAAGATAAGAGAAAGTTGGTTTTGTTCCTTTCTGTCTTGGGAGGAGCCCTGAGTTTCTGGATTTGTTTGTTGCTCCAAAAGAGGATCTTCTTCGCGGTGCTCACGGAATATATTTCTTATGTAATTGTTTCGTGACCGACCTTCGAAGGGATTCCTTTCTTCTCGGGTGATGAATTTGCCTTGTCGTAATAAAGTTTCTTTTGCACGACTATGTTCTCTAAGTTGGTCGTCACGTCTCTGAGGTAGTACTGTAAGACGGTCTCGGTTTTCATGTCGGAAACCGTATCGCGCACGCAACCGAACCACTTTCTTGTCTTCACTTTCTTCCCGCTGGATACGTCCTTCACGGACGTTATGAAGTTTACGCATTTCGCGTTGTGCATGTTTTTCTCGACTTTGATGATCTTCACGTTGTTTACGTATTTCATGATCTTGATGTTTCTCAACTTCGGCACGATCACGATGCTGCACTCTTGCTTTACGTTCATCGCGTTCTCGTTCTATATCTTTCTCATTGTGAACACATCCTTCGCGGGCTTTATATACTACACGACTTTCGTCAATACCATAGTCTCTATTGTTTTCACGTCGTTGGTCTTCTTTACGTAGTCCTTCCCTAATGTCCCGTCCAAATTCTTCTTGACTTCGACGGTATTCACGTTGTTTAAGTGTTTCTTGATCTTGACGTTCCTCGCCTTGCGCACGGTCACGATGTTGCACTCTTGTTCCACGCTGATTGTGTTCTTGTTCTATATCTTTTCCATTTTGAACACGTTCTTCGCGCTCTTTGTATGCTACGCGAATTTCGTCAACGCCATGGCCTCTAGTGTGTTCAAGACGTTGAGGTTCTTTACGTTGTCCTTCCCTTATGTGCAATGCGCGGTTCTCGTTCCGTTCCCGCCGTTGGCCGTCTTCATTATCTTCACATTCTCCACGAGTGAGATGTTGCCTACTCTGTGTGTACTCTGATCTACGCTGTTGTGTGTGTATGTTTCGTCGATCATGCCCTTCTTGATTTTCATGTTCTTTTCTCTGCTGACGTTCTCTTCGAAGGTCTCGCTCCTGATACCGTTCCAGTTCTTCACGGTCTTCAACTCTATGAAGTCGTACATTACGTTGTTCACGTTGCATAAATTCAGTTTGGTCTTCGCGCTCTCTAAACTCTCTAAGGTCTCGCTGTTGGCTCTCTGAATTTTCCTGTTTACAATTTGCTCCATCTTCGCCCCTCATATGAGGAATACGTCGTTCTCGGTCTTCATTTACCGTACTACCTTCAGGTATTTTGCGGTTTTCATTTTCTTTAAAATGTTCGAAGTGTTTATGTTCACGTTCTGTGTAATCACGACGTTCGCCGCTCTGAATTTGTTGTTCTCGTTGTTCCCTTTTGTTTTCGTGTATTAACCGTCTCTCATTTTTTTCGCAGTTTCCAATTACCACACGCTGAATGCCGCTTGGTTCATATCGTTCCCGGTTTTCACGGTCTTCACGTTGCTTATACTGTATATATTCTCTGTTGTTTACCCATTCTATACAATCTTCACGACCTACTTGACGCATAAGAATTTCTGGGTTTCTATTTTCCTCGCGTTGATGTTTTTCAACTTCTTCATATTGTTCGTATCTTTCACGTTGCTCACGATCTTGACGGTTTTGACGCTGTGAGTTCTCTACTCGATCATTACGCGGAATTCGTCCTTCTTGATGTTGATGATTTTCCCGATAAGCTCTTTCCTTGTTACGTACCCGTCCTTCTCGATCCATATGTACTTCACGATATTGTTCTCGTTCCTCACGATCTTCATTATTTTTACGTTGTTGGTATTTTTCACGCTTGTCATGTCCATGTTCTCTGCGAGTTGTAAGTTCTTCTCGTCGATCATCAGTTCGGATTCCTCGTGTTACACGCCTTTCAGCTCGGTCGTGTTCACCAGACCTTTCTCGTAATCGGGTGTTTCCACCATCTCGAAAAGTTGAATCACTGCGTTCATTGGCATCATTTCTAATGACATGTCTGTCAATATATCCCTGAGTCATGGTTTCGCGGTCAGATTCTGCCCAGTTATCGTGCTCATTTCTCTTTTCCTCCTGCCTAAGTGTTAAATAGTCATCGCCACGACCGGTCCTTTGATTCTCCTCCACATTATTTGATTCCCGTCCATGAAGCTCTTGGGCACTGCGCCTTACAGAATCACGATTCACATGCCGTTCTTCACCGATTCGGTTTTCTCGCCCGACTAATTCAGTGCAATCCGTAGTCCTTGACTCAGCCAGAGGATGCCTCTCAGATTGTCGCCGTTTAGAAGCTGTACTTGTTTGCTTGTCCTGTTGTTGTAAGCGAGAGTCGTTATCGGGGGCTTCCGTCCGTGAATGCAGTCGCTTCTCTGAATGCCATTCTGCCCTCAATAACTTATCTTGACGCACATCTTCTCTTCCCGTGAGACGCCAATTTTCCTCCCATCGTTCGTTTAAGGAATGTCGGTTCAAGTTGCAGGCGTATTCGGGACTTCTTGTTGCACCAATTCCATGATCTACGTTGGTCCAATAAAAGTGGTCTTTGTCACACCGTTGCACCAATGCCAGAGTCGTGCTTAAGTAGAAGAACGTAACTACCGTATTGAGGTGCCAGAATTCCAAAATCATCTTGAGAAGGACGTTTCGGGTCTTTTCTTCTTAAGGTGTTTATAAGAAACTTTTATAGAGAAACTCTTATACTTCTTATACTTATATTTGGTGCTGGTAATATAGACCTGGTTGATATATCTCTGTAACTTCGAGATTGGTCGTTGTCTCTTCTGAGTCTAGAGATGAAGTGTGGTCCTTGTTTCCACAAGCTCTGCTTTTATACAGATTTTACAACAATAGAAGCAATTGATTGCCTTTCTAAGGACTTGATTGGATTTTCTTATCAGATGGTGCCGCAAATTGATTCACCCACACAGAGTAATATATTTAGAACACAAGGCGGTGTTCTCGTTGATAAGGGATGCCTATTTCTCTGACATTTATTGGTTGACTGAGTTCATTGATGAATCCAGCGACGTCATAACCTGCGCAGTAATAAAACGAATCCTTAGTCACGGTTCCTTTCCGCAAGAATGAAATATTGAAGAACATTTTGGCGCTCCATTGAAGAGGAAGTCATGTATTAAAAATAATTTAGCTTAAACCGATTTGAGAAAAATTGGCTGTTTAAGATAGCTACGAGTGGCATGATCGCAACAAATTACAGAAAATTTGAATCCTTTCATAGGAATTGACGTTGAAATATATGAAACATTTCTTATATAAGCTCGCCAGACTAAGGGTATTGAATCACACATACAGTGGGCAAATCCCGCAACGCAGGTCATGCTTTCTTCTACATTTATTTTAGATGCTTTCAAATATATTGTGGAATGAAATTTTTACTATTCCCATTTATCTGACATATAACCGCTTAAACATTATTTGTGGAATTACCTTATATATCTTACTAGAGACCAGTTGTAAACATTTTTTTAAAAACAGTTTGGTTTCAAAAAGCCCTGTTAATTTGCTTACGTACTTTTTTGGTAGCCCTGCAGTTCAGGGAGCCTAGGCATCAATTAACACTTTCCATTTAGGTTAGTCTTTGTCTCTAGTTTTAACCGCCAATGAAGCTTACCCTTGGTTTATTTATGACATCGTAGCCGGAGCTTTCTACTTCCTCAACGTCATTCGGTGTTGATAATCCAAGATTTTTGAAGCTACAGCGCTGATTTCTTATATACGACCTAACCGTTTTAGCCAAGTTGATGTTGTGGCGTTTCTAACAGATACACACACAATATGCAAGCAAATAGTGAAGAACACCGAAAGGAGCAATGCATCAGAGCCGTATACCATAGCGATAACATAACAATTCCACATCAGTTGAGTGTACTTGAGTTTAGAAATCGAATTCTTACACGCGGCCAGTAGCCTGATGCTCCATTGCTGCGCTTCTCACTCGTTTCATCGTGTGTTCAATTCACTTTCTTCACTATCCTTGCTTAACGCCATAATGTCGCTAACAGTTACGGGGATTCGCTGTTGTAACTCATTCTCCAATTTTATTAACAGAAACAATATCAAATATATTCTCGACCGGCTTTATTAATGCCTATGCTTCTGCGACATAGAACACTACAGAGATGATATATGAAACCTTGGTCTTTCTTTACAACACCCAATTACGACAATTCTATTTTAGGTCAAACAAACCCCGGTTCTTCGTGTAAATTGTAATGTGATATTATTTTCCTTGATTTTGGCCGAATCGTGGTAAATGAAGTCTCGAAATACAAATGCTTCGATCCCACTAGTGGCTTCAATATTATGTTCAGACCTCTCTGTCGGCATTGAATGTCCTTTATTGCTAAAAATTCTTTGTGCAGTTGTGAAGTTATTTTCTAAGTTAAGAGTAAAATAGAATTAGATAAAGTCCCTTATCATCTCAAATCATTCATGTCCTCTGTATCGTTCAGTCCTCGTGGGATATTACTTTCCGAGTTCACATCACTATCGAAGTATATATAATCATTTACCACATTAAAAAAGTGTACCTGCTTTCTGTAGTGTACGATTCTATTTATCTGTGTTGCTTGTACATTCTTGCTGACCGTTTGACAAATCCAACAGAATATCATAGTGAAGAACGAACCAACAGAGTATCAAACAAATCATCAGTGCCGTATACCAGAGCATTACTGTAGAAATCGCGGTTTAACTAGCGAGTTGAGACATCCTCGCATTCACGCGGCCGTGATCTAATGAGTCGGTGCTTTGGTTCTAACCTATAGCCATAGCAAACATACTATTCGCCACTAAGCAAAACCTTGTAACAGTATAACCTCATATACTATACAAGTTGTAACCATTTTTAGCGCTTCTGTAGCAATACTTCATTTTGCGCCAGTGGCGGCTCATCACCCTCGGCCAATAATGTCAATGTCATTAATATTTTAAAAGAAAATATATCATGTATTGCGCCATTCATGTTTGAATGTGAAAAGCGCATAATTTTCTCCAATAGGATGTCACAAAGCTTCTGACATTTATTTATGGAGTTTAGGCCGTTCTCCACCGTCATCCTTCGCGAGCGAATGATGTTGCGGTAGATGTCACCACACGCCACCTTAAAACTGATAAAATACTGATGAGTACCGATTTGAACATATCGGCTTTTTGTTTTTTCACGATTTGATCTATTGCAGGTTTTCTTACATGAAACCACACGGGTGGGGAACAATAAATATGTTGGCAGGTGGCTTCAAACCTACGTTCATGTAGAACGGCAAAGGGTGTAATGTCTATGGCGTTGACGAAATAGTTAAAAGGGTCATTCAAGCATACAACCTGTATGATGTCTATGACCTTACATTCATAAATTTAGCTGGGCAAACCAACTAGTCTGACAGTATTGCTTCCGTTTTCTAGGCTCAGCCCCCCGGTGAAATAACACTCCACTAAGCTAAAGGCTTCTTGAAATGGTTGGGACAAATCCTTGAGCATCTTGCGAAGCTTGGCTGATTGAGCCGGTTGAAACAAAAAAATAGCAACTCAGGACACTGACTCTACGCATAGGTTCGCCTTTCCTGAGATAAGTAAAAAAAAATTTAAAAAATTGTTATACCAAATTCGTTTTGATCAGATAGTCAGACACCTTCGATCTCATTTTTCAGGTTGTATAATCCCAGCAAAAATTGGTCCATCCTCCCAGTTTTACACTCTGTCTTCCGCAAAACAACTCTGTTCATCCCTACAAGTCTGTTTGAATGGTATTAGTTTGACATGATTTTTTCATCATCGAGTAGGACGTCGGGACATCAATTGGATCGGCATAATTTTTATTTATATATAATTATTTATTTATTTAATTTTTGCCGTGTAGAAACCGGAATATCTTCCTCTACTGGTTATATACTTCACAACAATTTCATGTCCTCTTCTATTTGGGCAAGTTCGTGAAATTCCATCGAGGCAACGATTTTGCATATGCAGTCGAACGAATTCACAGGTATCTGTGCCTCTTCATTTTGGAATTACCCAAGAAGATTTCTCCTGATATAAGACTGAAGATTGACTAGCTATAATTGTCATATTCCAAATTGAAGTATTGTCTACACAAAAGGCAAGTATTATATCCTAATGAAAATTCGAAGCATAAGCCAGAAATAAATTACTGTCCATGTTTCAATGTCAATGCCTATGAATGTATTATGATTTTCTGTATTTTATCCGGGCTTGTGACCAGCATACCATTCATGGATCAATTTCTAGCTATCATTAAATGTCGGTTCTCACATCGATTTAGGAAACATTATTTGTGAATTCCTCTTCAGTGGAGCGCCAAAATGTTCTTCAATATTTCATTCTTGCGGAAGGGAACCGTGACTAAGGATTCGTTTTATTACTGCGCAGGTTATGACGTCGCTGGATTCATCAATGAACTCAGTCAACCAATAAATGACAGAGAAATAGACATCCCTTATCAACGAGAACACCGCCTTGTGTTCTAAGTATATTACTCTGTGTGGGTGAATCAATTTGCGGCACCATCTGATAAGAAAATCCAATCAAGTCCATAGAAAGGCAATCAATTGCTTCTATTGTTGTAAAATCTGTATAAAAGCAGAGCTTGTGGAAACAAGGACCACACTTCATCTCTAGACTCAGAAGAGACAACGACCAATCTCGAAGTTACAGAGATATATCAACCAGGTCTATATTACCAGCACCAAATATAAGTATAAGAAGTATAAGAGTTTCTCTATAAAAGTTTCTTATAAACACCTTAAGAAGAAAAGACCCGAAACGTCCTTCTCAAGATGATTTTGGAATTCTGGCACCTCAATACGGTAGTTACCTTCTTCTACTTAAGCACGACTCTGGCATTGGTGCAACGGTGTGACAAAGACCACTTTTATTGCACCAACGTAGATCATGGAATTGGTGCAACAAGAAGTCCCGAATACGCCTGCAACTTGAACCGACATTCCTTAAACGAACGATGGGAGGAAAATTGGCGTCTCACGGGAAGAGAAGATGTGCGTCAAGATAAGTTATTGAGGGCAGAATGGCATTCAGAGAAGCGACTGCATTCACGGACGGAAGCCCCCGATAACGACTCTCGCTTACAACAACAGGACAAGCAAACAAGTACAGCTTCTAAACGGCGACAATCTGAGAGGCATCCTCTGGCTGAGTCAAGGACTACGGAGCGCACTGTTGCAAGAGAAAATTCTCGCGAATTAGTCGGGCGAGAAAACCGAATCGGTGAAGAACGGCATGTGAATCGTGATTCTGTAAGGCGCAGTGCCCAAGAGCTTCATGGACGGGAATCAAATAATGTGAAGGAGAACCAAAGAACCGGTCGTGACGATGACTATTTAACACTTAGGCAGGAGGAAAAGAGAAATGAACGCGATAACTGGGCAGAATCAGACCGCGAAACCATGACCCGGGAATATATTGACAGACATGTCATCAAAATTGATCCCAATGAACGCAGTGATACAGCTTTTCGAGATGCTGAAAGCACCCGATTACGAGAAAGGTCTGGAGAACGTGAACGAACTGAAAGACGTGTAGCACGAGGAATCCGAAATGATGATCGGCGAGAAGAACTTACAACTCCCAGAGAACATGGGCATGACCAGCCTGAAAAATACCAACAACGTAAAAATAATGAAGATCGTGAGGAACGAGAACAATATCGTGAAGTACATATGGATCGAGAAGGACGGGTACGTAACAAGGAAAGTGCTTATCGTGAAAATCATCAACACCAAGAAGGACGAATTCTGCATAATGATCGAGTAGAGAACTCACGACGTCAAAACCGCGGAGATCGTGAGCAACGTGAGAGGTACGAACAATATGAAGAAGTTGAAAAACATCGACGTGAGGAAAATAGAAACCCAGAAATACTTATGCGTCAAGTAGGTCGTGAAGATTATGTAGAATGGGTAAACAACAGAGAATATATACAGCATAAGCAACGTGAAGACCGTGAAAACCGGGAACGATATGAACCAAGCGGCATTCAGCGTGTGGTAATTGGAAACTGCGAAATAAATGAGAGACGGTTAATACACGAAAACAAAAGGGAACAACGAGAACAACAAATGCAGAGCGGCGAACGTCGTGATTACACAGAACGTGAACATAAACACCTCGAACATTTTAAAGAAAATGAAAACCGCAAAATACCTGAAGGTAGTACGGTAAATGAAGACCGAGAACGACTTATTCCTCATATGAGGGGCGAAGATGGAGCAAATTGTAAACAGGAAAATTCAGAGACCCAACAGCGAGACCTTAGAGAGTTTAGAGAGCGCGAAGACCAAACTGAATTTATACAACGTGAACAACGTAATGTACGACTTCATAGAGTTGAAGACCGTGAAGAACTGGAACGGTATCAGGAGCGAGACCTTCGAAGAGAACGTCAGCAGAGAAAAGAACATGAAAATCAAGAAGGACATGATCGACGAGACATACACACACAACAGCGTAGATCAGAGTACACACAGAGTAGGCAACATCTCACTCGTGGAGAATGTGAAGATAATGAAGACGGCCAACGGCGGGAACGGAACGAGAACCGCGCATTGCACATAAGGGAAGGACAACGTAAAGAACCTCAACGTCTTGAACACACTAGAGGCCATGGCGTTGACGAAATTCGCGTAGCATACAAAGAGCGCGAAGAACGTGTTCAAAATGGAAAAGATATAGAACAAGAACACAATCAGCGTGGAACAAGAGTGCAACATCGTGACCGTGCGCAAGGCGGAGAACGCCAAGATCAAGAAATATATAAACAACGTGAGTACCGTCGAAGTCGAGAAGAAGTTGGACTGCACATTAGGGAACGACAACGTAAAGAAGACCAACGTCTTGAAAACAATAGAGACCATGACGTTGACGAAAGTCGTGCAGTATATAAAGACCTCAAAGGGCGTATTCAAAATGAAATAAATATAGAACGAGAACGCGATGAACGTAAAGCAAGAGTGCAGCATCGTGATCGTGCCGAAGTTGAGAAACATCAAGATCATGAAATACGTAAACAACGTGAAGATCATCAAAGTCGAGAAAAACATGCACAACGCGAAATGCGTAAACTTCATAACGTCCGTGAAGGACGTATCCAGCGGGAAGAAAGTGAAGACAAGAAAGTGGTTCGGTTGCGTGCGCGATACGGTTTCCGACATGAAAACCGAGACCGTCTTACAGTACTACCTCAGAGACGTGACGACCAACTTAGAGAACATAGTCGTGCAGAAGAAACTTTATTACGACAAGACAAATTCATCACCCGAGAAGAAAGGAATCCCTTCGAAGGTCGGTCACGAAACAATTACATAAGAAATATATTCCGTGAGCACCGCGAAGAAGATCCTCTTTTGGAGCAACAAACAAATCCAGAAACTCAGGGCTCCTCCCAAGACAGAAAGGAACAAAACCAACTTTCTCTTATCTTACGAAATTCTGAAGAACGATTAGTAGAAAGATCACAAAAGGAAACTAATCGACGTGACTTTCAAAACGATGAACGTGAAACCAGAATTGATCGACATGAGAATGGTGAACAAGATGTTTCTATGGAGTACCAAGTAAGACGAGAAAATAAGAATAGCATTCAAGCAAGAGAATTTAAACATACACGAAAGGAACTAAATCAATTCCCTGTTATTTCGCGGATTTATGCAGAAGAGCCTCTAAACAGGCAAGATGAGAAAAGATCACGAAATAAGTTACAGCGGCACGATTTTCGAATCATGCAACGTACGGACCGTAGTCGTACTGCACGATCAGAAGAATATTTACCAAATCGAGAGCTTCTTCTGGAAAGATTTGAAAAGTTCATCGACTACACACCGTCGACTCTTAAGAACGTTCGTCCACATATTTTAACTGTGATACAAGGAATTCTGTTGGCTTTCATCGCCATTCGCATGTTTAATGTCAGCAACAATAAGTTAAGGTAAGTCGTGGATTTTCATTTTTATAGAAAACGTTCTTAGAATTCTCTCTTTATTATTAACAGAGGAAACTTTTTGTTGAAAAAAGGAGCAGAAGGCGGAATGTGGACAAATTCCTTGAAAGCTATGTAGGCAAGACGTCGACATAATTGGAGTACCTTATAACAAACATTATAATAAATATCTAAAATAATCGTTATCAATATATTCATATATTTATGTAAACTTTATCAAACTGGTTATTTGAAGTTATACCTATTCGAATTTTAATAAAAGTGTTATTGCATTGAAAAGTCAATCATTGTTTGAGGTTGAAGGATGAGGAAGGGAAATGTGACCCTCACTGGCTTACTCACGGGATGGAATCAATGAAAATATATGAAAATAAAATAATTTTCGCTTTCTAGGAAACGTATTTTGTAACGTAGTAAGAGATACAAAAAGACTTGTAATTTAAAAACATATATGGCGTACATTTATCCGAGTACTGTTTTTAGTAAAGCAATTGCTCGGTATGATGCAAATTTAAGAAATGAAACTGACAAGAGACGCAGACTTTACAGGTTCAATTCATAAAGTTTAATAGTAATCATAAATGGCGCAAGGCTAATATCCTTGCCCGGAAAAACAAATTATTATGGAAAATTTAACAAGCCCCGGCGCTTGCTAAATAAGACCTAGACCGGTTCCGGTTGTAGTGCCGATGATGATGATGAATAGTAATCATAAAACCAAGTTCCATTTTTATTTGATCTTCGTAATTCTCTGGGAAAATTAATATTTCTCACAAGAGTAGTTGTGAATAAAGTTGGCTGTGCTAGAGAACGCGTTGAGATTCGATATCTTAATTCAAGTGAAACGTATCCTGCCTGGCCCGACTTTAAGAAATACCACAAAGATAGTACAAGTGAGCTCGAAAATAAAGTTCTCTTACCAAGTACTCGCGAAAACCGTCAATTGGAGGGGGAACTTCTAAAGTTTGAAAATCACACAATTACCGATATCAATCATGTCACAAACCGTCCACATTTTTAATTGTTTGATTTCCAATTTTTAATCCTCACAACGGGTTTTGATTGAATTACCAATGTGTCGCAATTGCTACGGTTTCAAATTCCCCAACTTATAAATTCGCACCCTAGTGGAAAAAAACGCACCCTATTGTCAATCAAATTTATGACCGTACTAGAGAAATATAAATAAGTTAACGGTATGTCGTTCTACATTGCAAACCATTATTAGCCAATGGCATCAAAGTGTCGCAAAGATTGTCAAAAATTGCGATAAGAATCTTGACGAGAATGGCTTCAATAATGCCGTCAAATTGGTAACGCCTCTGTGGAGTTGTTGTCATTTCAGCTTTGAAATTGGAGTCGCTACTCAATATGAGTACCTGGTGCGTATAGGTGGGAGGCAAGCATGGAACGATGGGTGACTTTGGTGGCCATTGCTGTTTTGAATTTATTTTATTTGTTTTACTGAAATTCTAAGCATCACAAATAAATGAAAATGAAATCAAATAAAAGGTATTACAAACAATGGTATTAAGACAGGGTAAAGCAGATTGGAAGGAATAAACACCCGTATGCTTGTTGTTGATATTGATTAGAATACTTTTTGATAATCCAGAGTCTTTTTGATATTGGATAACTACTTTCATTAGGTGTTTTGTGTTTAGGAAGGGGGATAACAAATACAATTCGGTTGCAAAGTAACTCCCTGCGTAAGATGCCATTCCCATTGGAGCAAAATTCCTTAGTTGAGCACTTTTCTTTTTTTATTTGTTCTGTATTACTTATTAGTTCGCGGGAAAAAACCAAATGGTTGTAGTACTTACATGTCGTAAGATACTGATCAAACAAATTGCAACGTGTGTTCGAAAGATAATTCCATACAAAAATAATAATAATTTTTGACTATGGAAGTTAACAAAGACAAAATTCGCTATGTTTAAAATTTTATTTATATAGAGGGGAAAATGTAAGCCAGGCTGCTGAAATTATGAATGGTGCTTATAGTCCCGACTGTCATAATAATCACACGCAACATTGGTTTGTTGATTTTAGTATTTTTGATGTTGAAGGTAGACCTCGTACAAATGTCAAAAAGTCGATAAAATTATGAAACTGATCGAAGTAGACAGACACGTAAGCAATCGTAGTCCACGAGCTAAATATCGACCACAAACATTTTTAAACCGTCTACAAAAAAAAACCGATTCCAGGAGTCGCTTAATGTTTGGGTGGAACATGAATTGACGAAAAACCGTTAAAGATCCAATTTTCATCTGCGACGCCTTGACCAAACGATACGAAATCAATCTAGTTCTTTACCAGATGGCGGCTGACGATAAGAAATGGATAAGATTCGGCAAAAACGACTATTGTCAAAGCACGGTAAAGCAGTTCAAACGACAACCGAACGAGAACTAACACCACGTCTAAACTTAGCATACCAATCCTTGATGGTTGATTTTCCTGGGGCGGCGTCTGGAAACTCGTCATCAAGCCAAGTTTTTGCTTCAACTGTATTTTTTCCCTCCAAAAAGCAATATTTTATCAACACGCGAAATTCCTTTTTATCCATTTTTTTCACAATAATAGAAGTTGCTTCACTCAAAATACTATAATTCACAAACTAATGATCCGACATCTGTCAAATTTATACACGCGTCTTTTGAAGATTAGGGCTAACTACAAATTATATGGATTTAATTCAAGTGCTGCCATCTATGTGTCAGGCCGGGGACTTTTCAATTGACCTGTTAATAGGTTCTGATAGGGAATATTCTATTATGAACTTATGGCGGTCCTGTGAACCTCACAAATCACTGTGGGGTTAAATACCCTTTTCGCCCAGCTAAGGGAATCATACATACTGGTGTCCTCAACCCCACGTATTCAAAGACACGCCCAATTCCTCTACCAATCCCTCATGCCCGCACGGTTATTGAAGTACACTACACAAAAACGAAGTTGTTTGGCAACCCATTAGCTGGGTAAACGCAATTGGCTCGACGCGACAGCGCCAGACGCCGACAGCCATCAAAAATCCCATACGATAAAAATACGGCCAAGAAATAAATAATATTTATGATCGTCTCTTGAGACAACCGCAATTTGGTCTTCCCTTATGGAAAGGACTATTGTGGAAACAGATGATAAGCAATAAACGAACCAACACTGTTCCTACAAGGAGATACAAATCTTGTAAAAATATTGCTGCCGAAAATAATGACTTCGGCCGAGGAAATCACCAAGGCCATAAACCACATGCGGGTAGATTACACAAAGGGATACCGCAGATGTTTGTTAAGCCTAACGATCCTCAGCGCATCTCCGACCACACGGACAGCAACGTTCGGATCTGTATGGGTGGGTGCAATCACAGAGTATTTCTACGAATGGAAGCATAGAACAAGATGTGATGCGATTTCCTGGAAAAGAGATACCCGCTGAAACAGAGAGGATTCCAGAGGAAGGGGAGTTTAAGAGAAAAGTGAGTTTAAAAAAAAATTAACGACCGGGTGAGTTTCCTTCCTTCGGGAAAGTTTTCGGTACGAAACAGTGTGTCGGCGCGAGATTTTCAAAAAAAAAGCCTTAAAAAAGTGACTTTTGTCTGTGGACAGTGTTTGGCGGAACACATCGAACGAAACCGCCAAACACAACTTCCACATGACGAAATACTAAATTTGGCCTCTTCTCGTCAACAACTGAATTCTTTGCAGCTAGCGATCGATCACAACTGGACAAAATTGACCTAGAGAATATGTGTTGTGTTCCATCGGGAAAACACCCGAGTGCACTTGTGCGAAATAACTCACCAAAACCTCTGGGAAGTTGGTTGCGCAAATTTGAAGCATCCACCTCATAGTCCAGATCAAGGACCAAGTTATGTCCGGACTATGTTTAATATAAAATATTAGGCGTAGTTAAAAAAAATCCATTATTTGTTCATTAAATTGAAGGCTTTTTTTAGTATAGTTAGAATGATCCGATTTAGGTCAAGATCTGGTTCAATAACTTGTAGCATATTCGAAGGTAATTTCATTATGCCTATCTCATAGAAACCCCCGCCCCTTTTGTCCCTATTCAATCCAAGTTGATATGCAGTCTCCACGTGACACCGCTGGATAGCTACTTTGGCACCCGCCAAGGAGTGAACCAATGCATGCTGCGACATCCTGAGAGAGGCTAGCGCAAGGCTAATAACCTTCCCCCGAAAAACAAATTATTATGGACAATTTAACAAGTCTCGGATAAGGTCCAGATACTGGTGGAGAGACTTGCTAAATAAAGCCAAGACCAGATCCCGGTTGTAGTGCCGATGATGATAATTAGAACCTCTTAACTACGCTCCCGAAACTTCTGGCGAATCACTATCGATGTGTGTGGTTTGGCGTTGTCCTGATAAAATACAATTCTTCTCCCTTTTTACACTAACGCGCACACAAAAGAAGATTTTGAAGTACTCTATTGGTCACAGCTGGCCGCTTCGGGGTGATTGCTTCCTTCAGACTCTCTACCAATCCCGCCAAATACACAGGAAAACTTCCTGACCGTCAATCCTGACTTGAGCACCGTTTGCGCCGGTTCAACGTGATTTTCACTTGACGCTACCATAAGCGACCCGTTTTTCATTACCAGTCACCATCCGCTTCAGAAATGGGTCGAGTTTGTTGCGATTCAGCGACGATTTGCAGATGGAAATTCTCCCCATGAGGTTTTCTTGCGTTAACTCATGTGGCACACATACCTCGAGTTTCTTCTTGTATCCAGCCTTATTCAAGTGGTTCCAAACAGTTTTTTGTGCAATGTTTAGCACTTAGGCAAAATCGAAGCAGTGCTTATATAATGGTGGGACCACGATTTCTGTGATTTTATCGACAGTTTTGACAATTGGCCTTCCAGAGCGTGGCATCTTTGATATCAATATTACCAGATCGGAGTCGGCGAAACCAAAATTGCGTGTGATACAGTATCGGGACCATAAACACCATTCTTATTTTCAGCCGCCTGACTGGGATTTTCGCCTTTATCGAAGAAAAACTTTAAAATATGGCGTATTTTCTCTTGCTGGTGTCCATATTTGAGGCGCGCTCAAACAAAACTGAGGCAGCAATCACAAAACTGTATGAAAAGTTTTTTTAGCAAGAAATCTTATCTTTCTAACTCAGTCTAGCGTAACCCGTACAACGCGAGATACAGATTACCAAAGCTATCTATTCGAAAAATAATGAGTTTCTTTTTACTACAGCCAGACGCGGTCAAAAGCCTTGGAGATATCCAATGCGACCGCCCTTGACTCACCATGCCCCTCCATCGCAGATGTCCATATATCGGTTATAAGAGTCAAAAGGTCTCCCGTGGACCGCGTGCCTAACCTTTTCCATCGCCTTAGATAACATTGGCAGTAATGCTATCGGACGGTAATTTTGTGGGAGATACTTTTTCCCTCTTCGGGATTCGCTGAACTCGAGCGATTTTCCAGCAGGTAGGAAAGGTCCCTCGTGTATAAGACAAGTCAGTCAAGAGTCAGTCAAGAACCGGCGATAGTTCTGGAGCACAGATCTTAAGGAATATTGCTGGGATTCCGTCCGGGCCGGTTGCCTTTCCACAGTCCAGCCCACGTAGAATGTGGTGAATAGTACGCGGGCGGAACCTCACATCCAGCCTCGAAGACCGCACTGACGCGATCTCAGGTGGCTCCAATAGACCGCCATCGAGGTTTGAATTCGCGGAAAATAAATACGCGAACACATTAACCTTATCTTGTGAATTTGTGACCAACGTGCCGCTGTCTGTCACTAACGGAGGAAAAGGAGAGAAAACGAAGTTACTGCTGACAGCCCTTACCATTGACCAGAAGGGACGCAAACCAGTTGAGCACTCAATGAGTTGTAAGCCTGTGGGGGTTGTGATAGGTGTGCCAGGACAGGGCCACGAGGTTCACTTGATTTCCCATCACTCGATTCGCCGAATTCACAGGAAGAAAAGAAATGTAAAAATAATAACTCGTACTGGAGTTGGTTCGATGTTAATGTTCCTTTTTAATCTTTGCCAATATCCACATTTATTTACATTGGTTACGTATAAAATTTTTATTTACACAAGTTGGTTACACTACGTCTACTTAGTTCTTGAGTTTTTATTGTATCTATAAGATTTATTATCCTGCAGATCCTATCAAACATTTGTTTCCAATAAACAACAGGAACAAATTATGTCTTGAACGTTTAATTATTTCTAGGACTTAAAACACTTTGGTTTCGATGAATAACGGCAACGAACATTTATTTATTTACATCCATTAACAATTTACAAATACTTCTCGTCTATACAAAGTTTCTGTGTTAACATTTATTTATTTAGCACTCCACGTGAAATAATATCTGACTCGAGCGTGTGCACTTGCATGCACACGCTGCGGCAGTTGAACAACCACCTAGTGCGGCGTGACCGACCGAGTTGAATATTGACAAGCGACTCATTCCAATTAGGGACGAAATTTTGATTTTTGATTTGCAGAACGATCGGCCAATGGTAATCGCGCTCTCCTGTGAATGCTTCAATTCTCTACGCCCATCGAGCTGGATAAAATACTTGCATATTCGTTCGACGTCGATGGGCGTAGAAAGGATGAAGAAATCAAAAGGAAAACGTAATAACCCTGGGTTGATTTGGCTTGGCGTGCGTGTATTAATGCAGCCTCCGAAGATGTTCCACTGACCTAGTGCGGTGACTGTGGTGATCTCGGAGTGCATTGAACTATGGAAAGACAGAATTGCGAAGGAGAGGAAAATGTATCTTGTGCGATTCACCTGTAAGAAGAGATCATTGATCCCCAGCGAATGGAGTGTCTGGGGAAAGTGAATAGGACGCCGAATTGGCTAGGGAAATCTGATCGTGGGAACTAAATTAAATATTTTGATAATTTCCCCAGCGATTGCATGATTATGATTCGGATTCTAACAAAATTCGTTCTGTTAACCTCGGTGGGATTGCAGCTCCATTGTTTAAAAGCTCTATTTTTTGAATTTCTTTTGATGGAATGCGGAATGTAGATCTCCATCGCGAGAAAAACAATCTCTGTGACCGACCCCACGCATGCGTTAACGTCAGAGTTTCCTAAGCACACCTCCAACCAAGTAAAGGATGCGAAGAAATCCCGCAAATCGTCCCAGTTAGCAGCACCATACTTCCATACAAGGTGAAGTTGCTTAGGTCGGTTATTCGCTTAAAATGCAAGTGGTTGCGCGATAGCAAGCAGTGATCTGAGTTTCCCAGTGGCGCAGAAACCTCTACGGTATAAATACTTGGTTCGGATGTCAAAAACAGATCCAGGGTGTTCGCATAATCGCCTCGGCCATCCGGCATTCGCGTTGGTTCCTCCACGAGTTGAGTCAAGTTGTGGGTTATAGCAAACATCTCCGCCAGCCTTCCAGCATCGTCGGTTCTGTTAGAATGTAACAACCAGCCGGAATTGTGCACATTAAAATCGCCAAGGACAACAATTTCAGAAGCTGGGTGGTTGATCTGTATCCAGTCGACGGTATGTGAAAGATGTTCGAAAAATGTCGCCGGTCGATCGTCATTCGGGGAGCGGTAAAGACAGCAAAGAAATTTAACGGAATTCCTCAGCACGAGCCTCAACCATATGATGTCCATATTATTGGGTTCCAACGCCTCCATCCGCTGGCAAGCCAGATTGGACCGCGCGAATTACGTTTTCTTAAACTCCACTTGAGTGAAATCAAGGAAAACACTTTTGATTAAAATTTATATTTTATTTAATTTCGAATTTAACAAACGTCTGCTCTTCAGAGTGCCGTTTTGTAAACTAAACTTATTCTAACATAAAATCTTATATCTAGATTTGTTTCTCTACGTTGCAATATAATATCTTTATCACAATGGATATTATATTGCAAGTAGTGTAATATTCATTTTCGTGTTTCCACGAGTTCTTGCTAATTATCTTTGAGTTTGTTCATCTGGATGAAATGTGCAATTAGGTAACATATGTTGTGATATACATTATATTCTAATTTGGTTATTCCATATTTTACGTTTCTTTGAATTTTTGTAGTTAGTAACCTTTTGAGTTTTGTTCTTAATAATATTTCTGTCTAGACAAAATGTGTAATTAGGTTACACATTTTGGTTGATGGGTTTTTGTGTCGTCAAGGATTCTTTGACGTAACACGCGAAGACGCAGACTCCGCCCTTAAAACGGAATCTCGAATGTAAGTCGTATCCTGAGCAACGAAAATATGTCGAGACAGTTGACGAATCGACCTGGATCTCAGTTAGGGCAAGGATATCAGGTTTCGTTGTTTGCAAATATTGGCAGAAATCGATTGAAAATTGAAAGGTTGACATTTTAGTTACTCCATCGAAGCAAACTCCAATAACTAGATAAAAGAACTTAAAAGTTAGTAACCAATAATATTGGGAGCCTCATTCTGTGCCAGTCAGTGAAATGTGTAAAGTAAAAATGTAAAAATGAGGAAGTCGAGAAGCACGTACGCAATTGGATAACAACTCGCCCTAAATCTTTCTACGAACAAGGGAGGCTTTAACCAAATCGGTGGTAAAAGTGTGTATATCACACAGGAGAATATATTGAAAAACGTTGATTCATTAATTTAATTTTTGCAAAATTTTTTATTTCCATTTTATATTTTTAGATTCTAAATTATAGGCTAGACTATAGACCAAAAATGCTTAAATTCTAGCGTAATAATCTTATATTATAACGTACTGGTCCTACGCAGATGCTCTAAGCTAAACATTATATGACTATTGTTCAGTTTGCCTTTCGACGACAGAATGTTTATGGCCTTAGTTATGATTATTTGTATAATAAAGAAAAATTAGAAAAAGTTTGTGCCATTTTTTATGTCTTTACTTAAAATTTAACTTACTCCTTTTTTTTTACTTAAAAGAACTCAACTGAAATCCTATACGACCCTAATTCTAGCTAAGTCTGTGTAAGCTGGCTGATGATGCAGTTATTCTACTGACATTGGTACACAGACTGGCTTTATGTGCCATTTAACCACCTGAACTGTTGGTGCTGTTTAATATTATCGTCCCGCTCTCTATGGGAAATAGCCGTACAAGACCTTTTCTTTGGAGCGCGTGACTTCCCGATCGTAGCACAATCGCCCGTCTACGGATGACCTACCTACATGAGATCTGCGAAATTCCGGATCCATACTGTATAAGCCCTTTCATGTCCAAATCAAGAAACGCATCTGGTGGAGCAAAGCCCTTGCGACGTACGCTCTCATAAAACTAAGTATTTGGATAATAAGCCCCGAAAATTTGGTCATTGACAGACCTTATTGCTCCGCAATATGTCCTCTGATTAATTTGATAATAAAATTATCCACCCTATTTATTTATGTAGGCTTCATTATATAAATTCTCATTTGAATAATATTTATTATATTTATTTATAGTCCGATTCCGGTGTTCGATATAATCTGAGACAAGTTCTGGGACACTACCTTTCTAACACCCGAATCTTTTCCATCAAATTTGGACCTATGTTAAACCATACTGGACAACCATATATGATCATTAGCCCGATTAGCGTCATGTAGCATAAAACTTTTACCCTGCTGTCAAGTTGGCTACTGTGAAATAGCCTCCTTGCCATAGCAAAATTTTTCCTCGCTTTGGCCAAAGCAGCCTCTACATGTCTGTTGAAATACAGATATTGATCTAGCCAGATGCCAAGGTATTTCACTACACTTTTGGTTTCCAGTTTACCACCAGGCAGCCCGACGATAACGAACTTTCGCCCGGTGTTCCTTGTGTCGTTCGTGGCTTTATGCAATGGGGTTCTAAATAGGATGGCTTCACGTTTCTGGAAGTTGATCTTACGTTTTCAGTTGTCGGAATAGCGCTACACTTTGTTGAAGTCTCGCTGTAGTTACCTGTTTATGATCTCAACTTTCGGAACTGTTCTGTAAATTGCGAGATCATCTGCGTACGCAATAGTATGCGAAAATGCGTCTAATAAGTCACTAATGTAAATGCTAAAAAGGATCGGAGAGAGTACCGCTCCCTGTCGCAAGCCATTCTTGATATTGTACATTTTATTGGAGGTCATATTACCACTTTTGACCACGAACCTCCTATACTTTAACATATCATAAAGTACATTAAGTTAAGGCTTATATATGTCTTGTCTGACCAGTTTGTAATACGAGGGTTGCCTCTTATGTTTCGGGATTTGGCAACCCTAGTGTTGCAATCCGGCAATTGACAGCTCTGTCGTAAAGTTGGACATTTTTGAGGTTATACGCACTCAAAACGTTTTGACATACGAGCGGTATTTGTGTTGTTTACAGTAACTTAAAAGATTCATCTCGGCCCAAAAATGGAATTAAATCGTCAACATTTTCGTGCGATTATTTTTTACAACTTTCGGCGTGGATTAACTCAGCAACAGTGCATGGATGAACTTAATTCAATTTTTGGCGATGAAGCTCCATCAAGGACCAGTGTTTATCGATGGTATGGTGAATTCAATCGTGGTCGTAGTTCACTCCAAGATGAATTTCGTGAAGGTCGTCCAAAATCAGTTGTTGTTCCGAAAACCATTGATGCTGTGCGCGAACTGATATTGGAAGATCGTCATGTGACCTATCGTGAGATTGAGACAACCTTAGGCGTTAGTGGGACCAGCATACATTCAATATTGCATAAACATTTGACTGTCAAAAAAATTTGTTCGCGTTGGATACCACACAATTTGTCAATCGCCCAAAAAAAGGCTCGTGTCAATTGGTCGAAAGAAATGCTCAAAAAATACGGTCGCGGTGCTTCGAAACACGTCTATTACATCGTGACAGGTGATGAATCGTGGATTTACGCGTATGAGCCCGAAAGTAAACAGCAGTCGACTGTCTGGGTGTTTCAAGATGAGCCAAATCCAACAAAAGTTGTTCGCGCACGAAGCACTTCCAAGCAAATGGTCGCCTGTTTTTTCGGAAAAACTGGACATGTCGCAACCGTACCACTAGAACAACGCAGAACAGTCAATTCTGAGTGGTACACAACCATTTGTTTGCCAGTTGTCTTCCAAGAAATCAGGAAAACCAACCGCCGAAGACGAATCACTCTTCACCACGACAATGCGAGCTCTCACACATCGGCTGCGACAACTGCATTTTTGAGCACCCGAAACATCGATTTTATGGGTCATCCGCCGTATAGTCCTGACTTGACACCGAATGACTTCATTTTATTCCCGTACGTAAAAAAAAAACTGAGAGGTTAACGTTTTTCGACACCTGAAGAAGCGGTTGCTGCATTCAGAATGCATGTGTTGGAGATACCTCAATCAGAGTGGCAAAAGTGCTTCGACAATTGGTTCAAACGCATGCAAAAGTGTATAGATCTTCATGGGGAATATTTTGAAAAACAATAAAGTGATTTTCGATGATCAATATTTGTTTTTGTTCTCTAATCCCGAAATATATAAGGCAACCCTCGTATAACCCTTCGATCCAGACTGTGTCAAAGACTCTTTCCAAGTCGATCAGACAGCCACCTGTGCATTGGTTCTTACATTTATTCCATTGTATGTCGGAGACCAGTTTAGCAGCGGCATGTGTGGTTTCATGACCCGTTTTAAAGCCAAACTGGTTATTCGGAATAATGTTGTTGTCTACCCATTTTAGCAGAGCTTTGCTAATGGTCTTTTCAAATAGTTTACTGATGCTTGGGAGTAAACTTGTCGAACGCATGTTCATTGGGTTAGTACAGTCTTGGCCCTTTTTTGGGATAGGCTGTATGATTGCCGTTTTCCAACGCGCGGGAAAGTATGCATTATTCAACGCGTTGTTAAACAGGACCATGTACGTATCTATTGCCATTGGGGAAGGTTTTGAGGTCGATGTTAGGTATTCCATCTATTCCCAGTGACTTGTTGTTTCTCAATAGGTCGACAATACCCAGGACTTCTTCCCTCATTATTAATAGGCTATTAGTCCTAACAATGGCATTAATGTTATTTGACAAATTATTGTCATTGAATTCGGTAGAACCGGGAATGTCTGATTGCCAAAGTGAAATTTCATTTCGGAGGTGCAGGTGATTCAGTAGAGCTCTGTCCTCCAAGTCGTGATTTCGGCGAATGCTTTCATTCACCTTATACATTTCCTGAGAGACAGCTCCCACAGCCTTCACCTTTTCCAAGGGATCCTCGATCACGAAGAGCTCATTGTTGAGGATAGCGCTCTCTGTATCTATTGGGCTGTACCACATGAAATGCTCAGGACTAATGACCTTGCCCGGAAAAAACAAATTATTATGGAAAATTTAACAAACCTCAGGACTTGCTAAATAAGGCCAAAACCGGTTCCCGGTTGTAGTGCCGATGATGATGATGATAGACCATAGTATGTTTTGTTGGATTTGATCAGCCGTTCGCGTATTTCTTCTTCCATATTGTTATCGGCTGATATTATTGATCCAAGGTAGTTAAAGGATTTCACTATTTCAAATTCGTTCGCCGCTACCCTGATAGTTCAGTTTAATTTACTACTAATAATTTTCACTGTCAGTCGACGATCCGACCCTATAATACACTTTACTCTTGCTATTTTGTCATCTGTTCTTGAGGCGCAAGCTTCATCTGCCAACTCTTCTCGGCCTATGAGGAAGGAAGGGCCATTTGAACACTTGTCTTCTGGATAGGGAATATTTTTCATAAGCCAAAATAGTCTTTTCGGTTTTTTTTAATGGCGTATTGATTCAAAGACAAAGAAAAACAATTTTTTTGTGTACGTTTTTTTTTATTTTTCAACATAATCTCCTTCTATTGGGTTGTACCACATGAAATGTCCGATTTTTGCTCAGTCGGAAACAAGAAGTTCTCGAGTGAACATCTGTGCCAGAACGTTAAATTTTCTTTTTTTATAAAGTAAAGTGGTACGTGTGCTTGACGTGTGAGAATTTTAGGCTTCGTTACAAGTACAGCTATTTTTTTTTCTAGGAATTGTTTATCATGCTGTCGGCAGTTCAAATTCGAACCCTCTTCCTTTATGAATTTAAAATGGGACATAATGCGTCATTGGCAATGAAAAACATTAATGAGGGATTTGAGGATGTAGATGTAACTTTGTGAAAAATAGTGATAGTATAGTTAGTGTGTAACATTATTCAATAAAAGTATAAAAAGAAATTAACATTCTTCGATTACCATCATTTTTACCATTGCAAAACTTCCTTAGTGATAAGAAATTGGTATAAAGAGAAGATTGTGAAAATTGATTGGTTGAGTTTTTTAATCAATAGGAATCAGGGCTTCTATAAAAGAGGTATTATGAATTCCTCTTTGAAACGGCAACTATAGAAAAATGCGGAGCGCACAATCCAGGCAATTCGAAGTATGCTAAATAAAAGTCTCGAAATAAAAGTTAAAATAAGAGATTTTTTTTTCTTAATGTATTAAATAAATAAATAAATAGGGGTTTTGGAGACTCTAGCAGATTACGCAGCCGCGACCATCATCAGATGCGTTCGTGCTTTGGTTTTAACCTTATCATAGTGTAGGTTCGTATCACGGACTTCAATACTTCGGAAAAGAAACGCTATAGGATCACTTGGTGGTCATGTGTAGTAGAGCAATAGATCAACTAGCTCGTCTTGCAAAATTAGTTGTTATGGAATCTGGAGATCATTATAAAAAGTTTTGTGTTTGTCTCTATTCTATTCTATTTATTGACCTGTAGGAGCCCGAAAGTTCATGACCTCACCGACTCGACTTCGCCATTGTTCCCTGTCGTGTGCACTCTCCTTCCACGTTCGACCACCCGATCCGATCTCCTCGAGGTTCAACCTAACATTGTCCTCCCATCTCCGTCGCGGCCGCCCTATCGGTCTCTTTCCCGTTGGCTTACCGTCAAGAATTCTATGCACGGTCCTATCGCGCCACGTGTCCGGACAATCTTAATCTTCGCGACTTGATTGCTCTCACTATTGTAGGTTTGCGGTATAGCTCTTCCAGGTCGTGGTTGTGGAGTTTCCTCCATTGTCCTGCCTCCTCGTCATATTTGCCGCCAAAGATACCCCTTAGAACTTTATTCTCGAATACGCGGAATTTGTTTTCTTCCCGTTTTGTGAGAGCCCATGTTTCGCATCCATTTACAACAATCGCCATGATTATGGTTCTATAGACACGGAGCTTTATATTACCTGATAGCAATTTGGATTTCAGCAGTTTACTGACTGCATGCCAACTAGCGTTCCCGAAGTGTAGTCTTTTGTTAATTTCCTTCGACATTTCGTTACTGTTGTGTTTGTCTCTCGTACATAAAATTTAGAAATGAGAAGAAAAGTTTCATAACTGATAAATTTAGTTTTTCTTTTTTTTTGTTTTATTTCTTAATTAATAAATTGACAGGATTATTTAAGATGTAGGTGACTGCGGCCACGAAATGCCACGAAATAAGGGCCGTGTCCCGGATCAAGGGGATCGCTCGTCTCTGTAGGTTGGGGGTATACTTAGGAGCGGGGCTCCAAATATAAGAGCAATATTCGAGCGCGGATCTAATGTGGGATTTATACAGGAGAAAAAGTTGAGCCAGAGTAAAATATTTCTTGGCTCTAAAAAAAGAAACTCAGTTTTCCAGAGACGGACGTGGCGATGCCCGACACGTGTCAGGTACATTCCCACAGATTTGAAGGCCTGGCCATTCATCATCAGCTGTGGAGCCGATTCTCCACTTTTCTCTATGGTCTTATGTTTTATGTTTCCAATTATTGGAATTTAAGATACGAAGACTTGTAGTTATTCACTTGAAGAAGATTTCTGTGCTCACTGATAATACACAATCATTTATGTATTATAAAAGCATTCACTTTCAGAGACAGTATATTGCAGCTACTTGCTGCCATTATCGATGACGATAACGATTTTCTAATACAACACGCTTTCAAAATGAAAAAATGGTCATTGTGCGTTACAATGGCTCATCCATAATCCTAACACTAAACTAGCTCCCTTCGAAGTAATAGAAAATATCATTTAAATTATATCCGCTCCAATAAGCACATAGGAAGAGAACTCTAATAAATGATGTAAAATCCTTCGGATTACAGGAGAGGAAAGAATGTTACCGGGTGCACATGTGCGATAAGAAAATTAAATCACTCAACTACTGAGCGTGAAATTTCATTTAGGCCGAACCGTCAACAATGGATTTTGTGTCAGAGCGATATATAAGTGAGAGGCTGTTCCGTCCCTGATTCAGTGCATCGGACACCTCTGACTTAATCCTTTAAGTGATAAATATTTTTGATTTATTTTATTTAAAAAAAATGTACATTTCAGTGTATTTATATTGTTAATAAAAGTTTTCCTTGTTTAATATATTTTTGTTACCATTTTGCTATGTAAATAATGGATCTTTATGGTACAGGTAAGTGTCACATATATAGAAACATCTATAAAAATCGCATGGGCTTAATTGTTATGGCTTCTGTTCAAAACAAAAAGTGTGACTAAAAAAAGTATTCTACATCTATTAAATAACAATAAAATAATCTACCGTTCTATAGAAAGTGCATTATATATAGTAGTTTTGAAACGTGCACATAAAGTATATACAATATTAAATTTATCTTTTATATAAATATGAAATCGATGTGAAATGCATACATCTTACCAAATGCATGACGTTTTGAACAGATCTATTTATAATTGACCTTTACGTTTAATTTCTTATAATATCTTTAAAAAAAATTGTCCAATAGTAATAAAATTTTAGCTTTCTAGATTTACTCCACAGTTCCGGTTGTTCCCGAAATATCTCCGTCCAATCGTAGGATCCTCATAAATGGGCTAATCGGAAAATAATTGTATATTGACTTCCCTACTAGAAGAATGTGAAAAACAATAAGAAACTTTAGACTGTAAAATAATAATGTGTGTTTAGTGTTTAAGTATGAAACATAAAATGAATACCATATATCTGTGAGATTCAATGTTATATAATTATTCTAGATAATCAGAGGGCAAATGTTAAATAAAAGTAATAAAACAATATTGTAACTCTGCTGAACATATATTAATTTATTTTTAATTGACTTAACATTCACAAAATTCAACTTTTACTAAGTCTTCTAAAACAGATGTCTTATCGCGGAAATTTTCTCGCAATTCTTGGGAACCACCAAACAAATGGACTAATATTTTACTGTTGGGAAAAAGTCCACTCCGTATATTTCTTTCTGTAGAATCGGTTCCTTTTACTCTATGCGACTGCTTTTGTATTCTTCACAAACTTTTTTTTTAAATGCACATTCAAAAAAAAACTTCTAATATCCGCATGGTATCACGAAATAGACGGTGGACCTGAAACTCAGCAATTGTAAGTCCAAAGACGTCAAAACACCCATAAACGTGTTATGCATAAACATGAAATGAAACTGGATATGGCCATGCAACAATATTCTCGGCTTATCGACTCAGATGTTTTTGGAACGATTAGGTTCGGCCTTTAGTCCCTTTTAACGACAAGGCCCTACTGCACAGTCTTTGTCTGTACGCTGCCTTTAATATATTTCAGAATACCACCATGCTTCGTCTCCATCAATGTCCAACCATTTTTTTTTATTCGCATTTGTTTTACAAAAAATAATGATTACTTTTTTCACTTAACACTAAATGCTGTTCTTTTTACAGTTATTTTACTTAATTAGCTTACTGGCTCTTCACAAGCACTCTAAATTGTACAATGCCTTTTTGTTTATGTTTTCTCAATTAACACTATATATATATATATATATATATATATATATATATATATATATATATATATATATACATCATCATCATCATCATCATCATCATCATCGGCACTACAACCGGGAACCGGTATTGGCCTTATTTAGCAAGTCCTGAGGCTTGTTAAATTTTCCATAATGATTTATTTTGTCTGGGCAAGGTCATTAGTCTTGCGCCAGGGGCTCCCCGACGGGGAATCGAACCCCGGTCTCCCGGGTGACAGGCGGGTATACTAACCACTATACTATCGAGGAGCCCATATATATATATACAAGTTGGCGCAAAATCAATCAACCTATAGGAAGTTGTTATAATTTTTGCAAATGGCGTCGTACGTCAATCATATTTGACATTTGTGAACTAGACATCATATTTGACATTTGAAAACTAGAAAAACTTGTAAGTTCCAAATAAAGATTTCCATTACTCAAAATCATTTTTTTTTATTTAGTAAAAAAGTAATTCAAAAACAAATTTGGATGATTAATTTTGTGCCACCTTATATATAAGAGTCCTTACTTTCAGATATTTATTTTTTGTATTTGCTTTTTTTTGTCCGAACACACGGATTTTAGAACCAAACGAAACATCATTAGGTATTAAAATAAAACTGAATGGACGGAAACAATACTAAAACTAAAACTACATCGAGGGAAGGAAAATGAGAGTTGCGTCTGAGAGGTATAATATATGTAGGGACATAAAGTCATTTCTTCGTCACACACCCACCACCAGTTGGGATGAGATCGGCCTCTTTTAGATTTATCTCTTTCACTGATCACCATACTGAAACGTAGGCGATCTGAAACATTAAAGATATCGCTATCATGGAATGTCCAACCATACGATAACGAACATTACAGGAACTGTTCAAACATAATTCTCCAAATTTTCTTCCCAGGTTTTTTATGTTCGGCCCAAAAAGAAAACTCCTCAAAAGATGCACCCACTCTAGAAGGCCTGACGCTATTACCCGAACTCTCACCTATATGAAGATGCCCCCATTACCCCTATCAACTAGTACTTGCTACAACTACCATACAAGCACTCACAACAGCCAGATCCTACTTGTTCGGGAGACTTGCGTTCTTGACACTTCTCTCCTTCGATCTCTTCAGATCCGATCACCACAATTTCTTCTTCAGTACAAAACTGAAGAAAGCACCCTTCCCAACAACATTCCCCTCTATAATAAAGCATTCTTGGGGCCATCCTATAGTGTCTACTGTTAACATACTACACACGCGCACACACAGTACAAGAGGGCACACATACACACACACACCCACACCCGCAATGCAATAGCTGGAGCACGACGGCAGTGGTGACGCTCGATGTTAAAAATGCTTTTAACTCGGTGAATTGGAATCGGATTCTAGAAGCATTGGGCGATCTACAAGTCTCCCCCTACTTGGTGCGTATATTAGCAAACTATCTTTCGGATAGAAGACTGCTCTATGACACAGATGAGGGACCACAGGAATATAAAATAACAGCGGGTGTACCTCAGGGATCTGTATTAGGTCCGCTGTTATGGAATATCATGTATGATGGTGTGCTCAGAGTCAATGTACCAGAAGGGGTTAGAATCATTGGGTACGCAGATGATTTTGGAATAGTAGCCGTCGCTAAACATCTATATGACCTGGAGAATATTTGCTCCCAAGCAATCCAGAGCATTAAATGCTGGCTATATATGGCCGCACTGAAACTAGCTGGACCTAAGACGGAGGCAGTTTTAATAGGCAGCCGCAAGAAAGTTGAACACCTTGATTTGGAAATAGAAGGATAAATAATCAGATCCAATCCCTATATTAAATATCTTGGTGTTATACTCGACAACAGGCTGAGCTTCAAGGAACACCTGAGGAAAACGAGTGAAAAAACGGCAAGAGTATGCAAAGTTTTGACGAGACTGCTACCCAATGTTGGAGAACCCCGGCCCCACATAAGGAAACTCATAACCAGTGTCAACACCTCCACTATAATGTATGCAGCTGAGTAGTATGTATATGTGCGTTCTGGCACAGTTTGTTCTATTTATAGACACGATGACTCATCACAGCCGAAAGCTGTATGTCAAGGTTGAGATATGTTTGATGGGTGGCGAAGGCTGTTTGTGGGAGTGATTCATGGTTGGCGGCGGGTTGTGGGTTCTTATCGGATGTAGTAATTGTAGTATTTTGTAGTGTTCTTATCAGGTGTAGTAATTGCTGTTCTTATCAGATGTAGTAATTGTTGTTGTTTGTAGTATGTTTCTTATCAGGTGTAGTTGGGGAGTGATTCATCATCATCAGCGTGATCGTTGGTTGTAGTATTCTTATCGGTTGTAGTATTCTTATCGGTAGTAGTAATTGCTGTTGTTTGTTTTGGGTGTTCTTATCAGTTGTAGTTGGGAGTGATTCATCATCAGCGTAGTAGTGTTGTTATCAGTTCGTCATCGGGATGCCCATATATGGTAATTCCGGAAGTGGCCCCTAGGAAATGAGGTAATCGGGGGGGGGGGGGGGGGGGGTGATTCATGATCGTCGTCTTTGTGTGATCGATATTTTTTTAATTTTGGGTTGTGATTAATGGTTGTTATCAGTAGTTGGTGATCGATATTTTTTCAATTTGAGGTGTGTGATTCATGGTTGTTTTGGTCTGTTGTGTATTTGTTATCAGGTGTGTACATCTTCAGTGGGTTGTGGATTTGTACTTGTTATCAGTATTTTTTTCAATTTGAGGTGTGTGATTCATGGTTGTTTTGGTCTGTTGTGTATTTGTTATCAGGTGTGTACATCTTCAGTGGGTTGTAGATTTGTACTTGTTATCAGTATTTTTTCAATTTGAGGTGTGTGATTCATGGTTGTTTGAGTAGTAGTAGTGTTGTTATCAGGTGTGTACTTGTTATCAGTATTTTTCTCTTGTTATCAGTGTTTTTGATCCCTAGTGGTTCTTGCTTTTAACTTCTATAGAACAATTTTCTAAGTACAAATGATTTTTCAAGTCCATATTGAGCATAAAAAATGTGCTGTTATCAAAAAACATGTGGCTACTTTTCAAATCCCATGACCTTGGATGCTATATTAAATTCTTGGGGCATTTTTTTGTAACAGGCGGTTTCTTCAAACAGGGCGGTTTCTTCAAACAGGATGTATTACGTATCACCCCTCTCTGGTACCGCGACGACTCAAAGCAGTAAGCAGGTCTTATCATATGATTGTATGGTGGGGCTATATTTGATACTCTAAGACTCATGGGGGAAAAATGAATGACCAATATTCGAATAATTTTCTCACCAAATTAGCCAAAGGAAAAAACATCAATTAATTTTAATACATAAATATATTTTATTTATTCTTGTTTGTTGCAGCTACAAGTTCTTTAAAAGATTTATTATATCGGCCCTTATCTATCTAGCTCGAAATGGCTCGTATTTGTTGATGTTAATTTCGATCCTCTGAAATGTTAACAACGCCCATCCACTATCTTTTTCTTGGAACTCTTCCAATTTTGCCTTGATATTATCAATTGCCGTGCTCAAATTTTCTCTTATGTCTTCCTCTTTCTCAATCGTGTACATTTTAGTTTGCATGCTTTTTATATCTATTTGCATTATCTCATCACATTCTTTGGATAGTTTCGCAAACTTAGCAAAAAGCTCCATACTGAATTTAAAAGCTTTCAAAACTTTCAATTCATCTTGTAGTAAATCGTTAATCAATGGAATATTTTTTTCAAATAACGTATTCACATTTACCATACTCTCATCTTTGTTGGTAATGGCAAATATTTTGATACGATTTTGGAAGGCGCTTGCTATTAAGGAGACGTTTTCATTAAGAGCTTGTTGGGCGTTTGCTTTGCGGCCATTTTTTCTTTGATGTTGGACCCAAAGCTGTTCCTCAACATCCTCATCACAAAACAAGCATCTTTTATAGCTCTGCTGTTTTAATTTCTTTGCAGCTTGTTGTTGTTGTTGTTGTTGTTGTTGGCGTTCCTCCAAAGCTTGCCTCAGTCTTTTTCTGACATTATTATTGTTAATATTGTAGTTGTTGCTGGTGTTGCTCTCGTTAGCAGACATATTTTCTCTAAAAATGAAAAATTTACTGTTAATTCTTTTGCTTTGTTACGCTTTCAGAAAAAAAACAGCTGTCTCGATGATTAAAATCCCCCGAATATAACACATAACATTTGAACAAATAAATTAAACATCCTAAAAATGATTAATAATATAAGATAACTTACCGTTTTTTGTTGTTGTTTTTTGTTTAATCCTCGCGCAACAATTTTCCTGCTCAGCCAAATATATACCACAATGGAAACTTTTTGTGTTTTTCTTTAATGGTTTAGTGACGCAATGATTTCTAACTAGTCAAGATGGTCTTATATATACCGAAATTCATTCATTATTACGCATACACACATCTCATTCGTCCACAAATAGACTCTCTTTCTCTCTCTTTCTCTCTTTCTCTCTTTTTCTTTTTCTCTCTGTTTCTCTCTTTCTCTCTTTCTCTCTTTCTCTCTTGACGCCGATACATACACATAATTATAAACTATAACCTTGAACGCTGATCATCGAACCTAAGACTTAATTCACATACTGAGATAAGAAAGAATCCCAAACGACAATGAATCACTTCCATACAAATTCACGAACAACTACTGATAACAACAACGCCTCTGTTTTTTACTACAAATGAAAACAGTACAACAAGCCAAACGATCATGAATCACCTATCACCTATTCACACACACCTGAAGATGGTCGCAACTAGTAACAGAACAACAACAACAACCCAAACGATTACGATGATGAATCATTTCCATACATTATGCAGCAATCGCAAAAACAGAGGGATTATTTAAACTCAATATTATTATTATTGATAAACTCTCTAAAAAAACACTAACGCCTCGTATACTGATAAGTAAATGTTCACAACAATTGCTGAACCTTGAACGCTGGTCAATCAAACCTTATAAGCAAACAATGAACTTTCAAAAGATCTCAAAAAAACGTTGACCAATAAAACAATAATCTAATATAACCAAACTAGAAAATAAAAAAACATTCGAGCAATATACTAATAATTACACCTTAGAAATAACGCTGGTCATCCAAACCTAAGAATTAATTCACATACTGAGATAAGAAAGAATCCCAAAAAAACCCACGCCTTCAAACGATGACGACTCATTTCCATACAAAATCCACGAACAACTACTGATAACACGCCTCTATTTTACTACAAATGATAACAGCACAAAAAGTCAAACGACCATAATCACCTGTCATCTATTCATATACACAACTGATAACGACGGCGATGATGATGAATCATTTCCATACATTAAGCGGCAATCGCAAAAACATCGGGATTATTATTATTATTATTATTATTGCTAGACTCAAGATACAATACACAAATATAAATACTAGCACCGCGTCAAAAAAAAATGAATAACAATTAATATATATAAGGTAACTCACCAGTTGATGATGTTGATTTTTTTTATTTCCGAGCTAATCCCACGTCGAATATTGGATTTGATGATGATTTTTTTTCTTCTTTTTTCAAATTTAAAGCCCGTATGTCTATGTATATTTCATCATAGATTTACTGCCAAGTGATATATTCATAAAAAAGCCTTTAGCACCCCAGACAATCCCCAAAAAGCACATATCCAATATAGCAAAAAAAAGTCCATTTCAACATAGATTTACTATCAAGTGGTACCATTTCAGTATAGAGCAAAAAGCCCGAGCCTCACCTTGTTAACGCAGTTGCTGGGTACTGGCTTAGGTTGCGTCTTAGACAATTTTTTCATGGGCAAATGAACTGTTCTAAGAAAAAAACATCCACCCATTTCAAAATAGAATCAGCTAAAACATACATCCATTTCAAGATCGAATCACCCAAAAAAATTCCCATATATTAAGAAACAACTAAAACATACATCCATTTCAACATAGAATCATCCAAAAAATTCCCATATATATTACTCAAACTCAATGACTAAATAATAATATCATCATCATCGGCCACTACAACCGGGGACCGGTCTTGGCCTTATTTAGCAAGTCCTAAGGCTTGTTAAATTTTCCATAATGACTTATTTTTTCTGGGCAAGGTCATTAGTCTTGCGCCAGAGGCTCCCCGACGGGGAATCGAACCCCGGTCTCCCGGGTGACAGGTGGGTATACTAACCACTATACTATCGAGGAGCCCAAAATAATAATATATTCACTGCCAAACAATCATGAATCACCTATCACCTATTCACACACCCAATTCAAAAATACCAAATGCTCATGTCACACAATTAACCTTGAACGTTAATCACCCAAACCTAATACTTAATTCACTTACCGAGATAACAAGTACAAATCCATAACCCACTGAAGATGTACACACCTGATAACAAATACCCAACAAGCCAAAACGACCATGCATCACACACCCCAAATTGCAAAAAAATACTGATAACAAGTACAAATCCACAACCCATTGAAGATGTACACACCTGATAACAAATACACAACAGACCAAAACAACCATGAATCACACTTCCTCAAATTGAGAAAAAAATACTGATAACAAGTACAAATCCATAACCCACTGAAGATGTACACACCTGATAACAAATACCCAACAAGCCAAAACGACCATGCATCACACACCCCAAATTGCAAAAAAATACTGATAACAAGTACAAATCCACAACCCATTGAAGATGTACACACCTGATAACAAATACACAACAGACCAAAACAACCATGAATCACACTTCCTCAAATTGAGAAAAAAATACTGATAACAAGTACAAATCCACAACCCACTGAAGATGTACACACCTGATAACAAATACACAACAGACCAAAACAACCATGAATCACACACCTCAAATTGAATAAATATCGATCACCAACTACTGATAACAACCATTAATCACAACCCAAAATTAAAAAAATATCGATCTCACAAAGACAGCGATCATGAATCATCCGCCCCCCCTCCGATTACCTCATTTCCTAGGGGCCACTTCCGGAATTACCATATATGGGCATCCCGATGACGAACTGATAACAACACTACTACGCTGATGATGAATCACTCCCAACTACAACTGATAAGAACACCCAAAACAAACAACTGCAAACTACAAACAACAGCAATTACTACTACCGATAAGAATACTACAACCGATAAGAATACTACAACCAACGATCACGCTGATGATGATGAATCACTCCCCAACTACAACTGATAAGAACACTACAAAATACTACAATTACTACTTCCGATAAGAACAGCAATTACTACACCTAATAAGAAACATACTACAAACAACAACAATTACTACAGCTGATAAGAAGAGCAATTACTACACCTGATAAGAACACTACAAAATACTACAATTACTACATCCGATAAGAACCCACAACCCCCCGCCAACCATGAATCACTCCCACAAACAGCCTTCGCCACCCATCAAACATATCTCAACCTTGACATACAGCTTTCGGCTATGATGAGTCATCGTGTCTATAAATAGAACAAACTGTGCCAGAACGCACATAAACATACTACTCAGCTCACATATGGACAGGAGCCGCACAGTATAAGTCATACATGAGGGGAGTGAACTAAGCACATAGGCTGGTATCACTGAGAGTATGCTGTGCATTCCGAACGGTATCCGAAGATGCCATAAATGTTTTGGCCAGGAGGACACCACTTGACATTGCAGCAATGTGCACAATTTCTCCCAAGAGAACCTTCCTACCGAAATCAAAAAAAAAAAAAAAAAAAAAAAAAACACACACACTGGCCAAAGCGCAGATTATATTTGTTTGTAAAATTATTTTGCAACAAGTTTCAACAATAAATTGGAAATACTCTCCACAATGAAAAGATGATGTCGTTTATTCTTTCTGAGTGTCTAAGGTTGCGTATGTGAAATTCCAAGCCCACATTAAAACAAACATTTTATTTCACCTAACCTAGACTGTAATCCTAAAAATGCAACCTCTTCAGTTCCTTGCCTCTTAAGGCCAGAGTTAAAAACTAGTTTTAAGATTAGAATTAAAATTCGAACGTCAAATAGATATATAAATGGGCAATAAGATACAAATAAAAAACGGATTACACAAGTTTTTAACTAACAATATTCTTCTTCTATATTACAAATGACATCACAGACACGGAGACTAGTCACTTTGCGACCGATTTATATTTGTTATCCACCTAAATACCATTGTGCCCTGTGAGTAGGGCGTTAGAATAAACTCGCAGCTGGGCCGGCTTGTCGTAAGAGGCGACTAAAGGCCGAGTGGTAGGTGGGGTCGCAACGCCCTGTTGCCCGGGGGAATACCACCCCATCAAGCTATAGGCTTCGTGAAATTGTCGGGAAAAATTCGATTCGAGAAAAGGTTGGTTTAGGTGGTAGTCGGTCCTAAGGTGGGATACCACCCCGTCACGCTATACATTTCGCGATATCGTCGTGAGAAATCTTCGAGTATGTTTCGGATGTATGGCTGATTAGCCGGACTGACACGGAGATAATCATGATGGTACCTTCTGAGATACAGAATTCCGGACGTAAACTTGTTTCCCATTCGGCTCTTCCGGGCGGGACTATGTCAGGGGAAACATTATGCAAATATTCCGATGAACAACCGAACTTATTAAGAAATTCGTCATCGCGTAATCGGGCTCTTTCTCGAGGCTCTGTCGACTGATAACGGCATTTTACAACATCAAGGCATCGGTTTCACCAATACGAATGTAAACGCCGTCCACCAATATTTGCAAACAGCGAAACCTGATATCGTTGCCCTAACTGAGACCCTGGTCCGATTCGTTAACTGATTCAACATATCTTCGTTGCTCAGGATACGACTTACATTCGAGATTCCGTTTTATGGGTAGAGTCTGCGTATTCACTCGTACCGATCTGGCTTGCCAAAGGATGCAGGCGTTGGAACCCAATAACATGGACAACATGTGGTTAAGTGCCGTGCTGAGGAACTCTGTCAAACTTCTTTGTTCTCTTTACCGCTCTCCGAATGACGAGCGACCAGCAACACTTTTCGAACATCTTTCACATACCGTCGACTGGATACAGATCAACCACACGGCTTCTAAAATTGTCGTCCTTGGCGATTTTAATGTGCACAATTTCGGCTGGTTGGTACATTCTAACAGAACCGACGAAGCTGGGAGGCTGGCGGAGATGTTCGCTGCTAGCCGCGATTTGACTCAACTCGTGAAGAAACTTACGCGGAAGGAGGAATTTACGTGCCGGATACCCGAGATGATTATGCGAACACCCTGGATCTGTTTTTGAAATCCCAGCCGAGCATTTATACCGTGTATGTTAGGTTGCTGCGCCACTGGGAAACTAATCTAATGTGTTCGCGAACTTATTTTCCCCGAATTCAAACATCGATGCCGGACGTATGAGAGGTCCCACCTGCATACTATTCAACGGATTCTACGTGGACTACACTGTAGGAAGGCAACCGGCCCGGACGGAATACCAGCAATAGTCCTCAAGAACTGTGCTCCAGAACTATCGCCGGTTCTTGGTAGACTCTTTTGCTTATCTTTTGCACGGAGGACATTTCCTATCTGCTGGAAAATCGTACGAGTTCAGCCAATCTCAAGGAGGGGAAAGAAATGTGTCCCACAAAATTACCGACCGATAGCATTACTGTCTATGTTATCTAAGGTGATGGAAAAGGTCATCAACGCCGAGGTAATTAAATATTTGGTGTGCAAAGGACTTCTGAATGATCATCAATATGGATTCCGTGGCAGGCGCTCCACGGGAAACCTTTTAGACCCTTACAACCGATATATGGACATCTGCGATTGAGGGGCATGGTGAATTAAGGGCGGTCCCATTGGACATCTCTCAGGGTGTTGACCGCGTCCGGTACGGGGCATTGCTGAGCAAACTTCGTTCATACGGACTTTCCCAGCATCTTTGCGACTGAACGAAAAGCTTCCTCGAAAATCGATCGATCCGGGTTGCTTTGCACGTCGAGTGTTCAGATCTGTATCCTGTTTATGCCGAGGTGCCACAAGGTTCTATTTTATCTCCAACCTTGTTTTTTTGCTTCACATGAATGATTTGTTAGAGCCAACGGATAACAAAGTGTTCAGTTTTGCGGATGATAGTATGCTTGTTTCTTCTTTTTCGAGTGACCGGACGATTAGTGTATCAAGCTCGTTAAACTGAGATGCAACCAGATCGACTTTCTGAATCAGGATCTGGATAAGGTCCTGCAGTGGGGAAAAGCCAACCTAGTCGACTTCAGTGCAACGAATACACAGTATACAACATTCACGAAGGAAGTGGATGATCGGTTCGACAGCTGATGATGAATGGCTAGGCCCTCGGATGGACGAAAGCTTGAAATTGCTTGGCGTCACGGTCTGTGGGAATGTATCGTGGCATAAACACGTGTCGAAAATCGCCAGGTCCGCCTCAGGAAAACTGACTTATCTTTTTAAAGCCAAGAAATATTTTACTCCGATCCAACTTTTTCTCCTGTATGAGTCCCAAATTAGACCCGCGCTCGAGTATTGCTCTCATGTTTGGAGCTCTGCTCCTAAACATACCCTCGGTCTACTTGAGAGCATACAAAGACGAGCGATCCGCCTGATGGGGAACACGAGGCTGATGTCGGGACTACAGTCGCTATCACATCGAAGGCGCGTAGCTCTGTCTGTTTTACAGATATTATCACGGGTACTGTTCTTCGAAGTTCGTGGTATTGTTCCACGCAATTCGGCTTATATACGCTCCACAAGACAATCCGACGGATCGCACCCGTTTGTGGTTCATCTCCCGACGACGCGAACATCCCTGCATCAGAACTCGTTCCGTTACAGAGCGGGGAAGCTGTGGGATTCGCTCACCGCGCAAGTGTTTCCGGAGCGTCATAACCTGCAAGTGTTCAAAAAGAACTGCAACAGTTATTTGGTGGCATCTCGGGGCGCCGTGTCAGAGCTATAGGTTCGTCTCTCCCGAGAGAAGCGTATAAAAAAAAAACCAAACACTCAATTAATAAACCCGATAACAAAATTAATCCGGACTATCAAAAAGTATTCTTAAACAGTACCAACCAGGTATTTATTATCATAATTCCTTCTAATTTGCTTTAACCAATCCATTTAATTTCCCTAGTTGTGATTTCATTTTTAATTAAATGTTAATTAATTTAAAATTTGAATTCACCTATTTGTGATGCTTAGAATTTCAGTAAAACCTGGTTTAACAAATAAATTAAAAATTCAAAACAGGCCTGGTTAACAAGACACCAATAGTTCTGCTCATTTACTGAAGATGGAAATGAGTTTAATCACTGAGAAAACAACAAACGCATTTTGAGTAATGTTCATAAACTGTCCACATGAATTTTTGGTAGCAACAAAATCATGTACATCCTGTCAAAAATTTACCTGGAATACGTCGTTTCAAATTGCCGCGTAACCAAACGACAATCACATGCTTGCTTCCACCTTCATGCACCAGGCGCTCATATTGAGTAGCAAGTTCAAGTTTCAAAGCTGAAGTGGCAACAACTCAATGGAGGCGTGACCAATTTGACGAAATTCTTGATGCCACTATCGCCGCCATTCTTGTCAACATTCTTATCGCAATTTTTGACATATCGTCCACACTTCGATGCCATTGGCTATTAATTGCTTTCATTGCAGAAGGACATACCGTTATCTTATTTATATTTTTGTAGTGCGGACCTGATCGACAATATAGTGTTTTCCACTAGAGTGCGACGCACTATAGACGTTGGGTAATTTAATATCGTAGCAATTACGACATATTTGTAATTAAATCAAATTGAGGGTTAAAAACTGAAGCTCAAATAATTAATGGAGCGAACGATGTGTGGCATTACCGCGATTTAGAATTATGTGACATTATCGCGAATGAGAATTATGTGACTTGCAAGTTTTAACGTTTTTTCAAACAATTTGGTTAAACGAATATGATTTCGAATTTTGTTGACTGCTCGATTATATCGCGACCTGGCGGAAAGTACGATAATACTGTCGATTAGCGTTGTAATCGATCTTCATTGAAACAAACACATATTCATACGCGAGTGCTTTGAAATGTTAGCTTGCTGGTCAATATAATTCCCTGATATTTTAGTCTGGAGGAAAATATACGAAAGTAAGTCAAGGTGACTTTGCATGTTGTTTACTTAATTACGTGTATCAGCCAACGGTTAAGGCTAGATAACAAATAATATTTAATAAAATAAATAACTGTAGGTTCAATAAGGGGCTTAATTATTTTTGCATTATTTTTTATTGGCTTGAATCATGTCAAAACTTCTCTAGAATCAAAATCTACAAACGCCCAAGTACCGATCTAAATTCAACATCCAAAGCTTCGATGCTCCAAAATCACAATTTCTTTCCACATACAAGCACAAGGATCCATCATCATCATCGGCACTACAACCGGGAATCGGTCTTGGTCTTATTTTGCAAGTCCTGAGGCTTGTTAAATTTTCCATATTGATTTGTTTTTTCCGGGCAAGGTCATTAGTCTTGCACCAGAGGCTCCCCGACGGGGAATCGAACCCCGGTCTCCCGCGTGTTAAGTGTGTCAATGATGCGATACCTAAAGATAACATAAAAGAGGTTATTGATACATTTAATCAGAGAAGTACCACCAAATTCTAAACTCCAGTAACCCCACGAACCAACAATACATCCAAGTCATCGTCCTACCGAAATAATTGCAATCAAATCACCAACTCTTGAGCAATTAATAAATCGGTCAAAAAGAATGATCGATTGCATTTATCAAAGCAATAAACGATTGCACAAGTTGGAACAATTAAAATACGGAAACCTCCAAAATGCATATTCCAGCGCAATCGTCATAAGTGCAATAACTAGGTCAACTCGTTGGCGCAAAGGTTTAACTCAAGTAAAAAGCAATGAGGAAGTATGGACCGAAATCAGCAAAATGTAGCAATTACAAATTGGGTCGATGAAAATGTAATTGCATGATCGTCATTGGGAGGTATTGACCCCGAGGTGCGGTGAAACGTTTAATAAGTAATTAGAAGGCAGTTAATAGTGGATCGTGGAGATAGAGGCAATAAGGAAATTTGATCGGAAGAATCGGGTGTTGGCTACTGAAGAAGAAGAAGTAAAAACATAGCGATAATATTACAATAGTGTACTGAAGAAGAAGTTAAAGTATAGCGATAATATTACAATAGTGTACTGAAGAAGAAGAAGTAAAAACATAGCGATAATATTACAATAACGTGAAGAAGAAGTGCTTTAACGTAACAATTAAATACCAATTGTGACTGAAGAAAAAGGAGTTAATGTATAGCGATAATATTACAATTGTGTAAAGAAAAAAGTGCTGTAACTTTATGGTTAAGTACCATTTGTGACTGAAGAAGAAGAAGCTAATGTATAGCGATGATATTACAATAGTGTAAAGAGAAAAAGTACGGTAACTTTATGGTTGAATACTATTTGTGACTGAAGAAGAAGAAGTTAATGTATAGCGATAATATTACAACAATGTACCGAAAAAGTGCTGTAACTTTATAGTTAATAACCAACTGGTACTGAAGAAAAAGGAGTTAATGCATAGATATAATATTACAATAGTGTAAAGAAAAGAAAAGTGCTGTAACTTTATACTTGAATACCAATTGTGACTGAAAAAGAAGAAGTTAATGTATAGCGATATTATTACAATGGTGTAAAGACAAAGTACTGTAATTTAAGAGATTTATAATAATAAAAGGAATTCGTGATTTAACTGTTCACTGTTTTATCTATTCGTTTGGTATCCTAATGGTTATTTCGACATAGACTTCAAAAAACCATAACTCGCGTGACAGGCAGGTATACTAACCACTATACTATCGAGGAGTCATAAGGATCCAATGCATAAAGGTAAAGATGTTTTCGATGCAGCCAAACCAATTACGAAGAACTCAGCTCCGACGATCTTCTTTAACGCTGCTTGCGTGATATACCCAAAAAAACAATGAGTCATTCAACGCAGTCGTGTGGTCGATTGCTGCAAAGACAGTGTCGAGCTGTAAGACTGTGCTTGACATTGTGACTGACGTAGCGATAATTATATTTAATAACGGCTTTCCAAGTCTGTTTGCCGCCTATGATGCCCTTGGGAAAAAAAATTGGGGGACGAGAGGCCGACTTTAGGGAGACTACGACAAATGTGTCCTTCATCTTGTCTCTGGCTTCTGGTCATCTTGCGATAACCAGAATCACCCACATCCGTGAGGATGTTGGGCTCGGTCTCGAGATATCTGAAAAGAAGGGAGGTCTCTAAGGATAGTGTGGACTGGGTTAGTTCAAATGTTCTCTAACTACTTGGATGGGGGTATGGTGGGAAAGAAATCGTACAAAACCGGTGGGTCTTGAGTGCGGTAGTAAACACAGATCACGTCTTCACCGTCTGATAATCTGCTCTTTGGTCGGTGTGTGTGTTTGTGCTGTCTTGTACTTTTTTTTTTTTTGGTTTCGGTAGGAAGGTGGAAATCTTCAAAAGATACCTCTGGACCGATCCAGAGGCATGCCGGGTTTTTACCGACTAAAAGCGCCTCCCGCCAGGCTCATATTCCCGTTGATCCTTCATGGAACTTGCTTTTAGTTCATCGCGGTGCGGGACAGTTTGCCTGTTACTCCGCTCGTCGCGACGCAACTGCTGCACCATTTCACAGAGAATACCATTTGTTACGGACGATGCCTGTTTTGAACTAAGCATGTATTCTAATACTCCTCCCGGAGTAACTGTCCATCTCATATGTCTCTCCAAACTTTGTATGTTGTACTTGCGTGCGTGTTTGTAGTGTGTCAGTAGTAGACCCTATGGGATGGGTCCAGGAATCCTCTATTATAGAGGAGAATGTTGTTGGGAAGGGTGCTTTCTTCAGTTTTGTATTCAAGAAAAAATTGTGGTGTTCTGATGCGAAGAGATCGAGAGAAAGAAGGGTCAAGAACGCAAGACTCCCGTACAACTGGGTTCTCGCTGTTCTGAATGGTTTTGGGGTACTTATATGCTAATTGTAGCAAGTACTCGTCGATAGGGATAATGGAGGCACCTTCGTATAGGTGAGAGTTCGGGTAATGGCGACCGTCAGGCCTTCTAGAGTGGTTGGTGCATCTTCTGAGGAGTTTTCTTTCGAAAATTGATTGCCATTTGGGGCGAAGATATGCAGGACCATATGGGAAAGGCGTATGATATTCCAGATCGAATTAGCTGCTTATAGCAGAGAAGCTTTGTGGCGGTTCCGGCACACCTCATGGTCCACTTACCTAAAGAACCCCCATCCCTGCAAACCAATCGGCATAAGTTTTTGCTAATGCAATCGCATTAGCACCTTAAATGCTTTTTGCATTAAATAGAGCAAATTTATAATCTAAAAGTCCCTGTAAAGAATCCTTACCTTTCATGCATGTCTTCGCATACAAATTCCCTGTAAGAATTCTTTCCTAACTTATCAGGAATACCAATCTCACCAAATGCATTTCTAGACGAATTCCTGGAAACAAAATGGTTTGGTTTACATACAATGTAACCATCATAACAGGGATAAAAACAAATATACGCATCTTGCGTCTTAAGGCATCAATTAAATCCTACAGCATAGGGAAATGCAAACAGGAATTGAATACCTACCCGTACCAGCGATGCCATAAACCCCATTTCCCGGTAAACAAGCTAAAACCAATTAGCACAATGTTCATGATGCATTGCGGCTGTCAATACAGCTGCTATGCATATTGTAGACAACGATCATCAACGGTCCCTTTGTCTTACATATTCCTGGATCCGTTTACCATTGACCTTCTCACATAAGCAAACACAAACCCAATTAACATCCAATGAGATTCGGCTTGTTTGCTTAGCCGAACTCACATGTGCACATTTCCCCTTTTTTTGTTTTAGATTCGTTCCCATGACTTTGATCCATAAAAGAACCAATGTACACACATACATGTGCACCGTGACGATCTTCTCTATGAGATCTGTTTGGCTACCCGAAAGAGAGACTTTACGTCTCTCTTGGAATAGGAAAATGGACCCCCTAACTAACTGGCCGAATTTCTTTTGATAGCGAATGAATCTCGGTGAGTCTAATTACATCTGCCAACCACGCTGGTCGCGCGATCTCCCGCTCTCCGTCGCGCGGCGAAGAAGCGTAGATATAGTGGTCGTGTCGAGAGGGAAGTGTTTCATCTTGTATCAAATTTATAAAAATCAATTTAATATTAATATTAAGTTCTAAGTGAAATATAAGAACCTCTAAGTAAAGAAATAAAAAGTCGGTGATCACCTATCAATTCGTGTGTTTAATTTTCCGTGCTGCAGTGCCTTCGGCGTTCCTAAGGTGTTTTCCTGATCACCGGTGACATGCTGTTTTCCTTCAGTGTTTGGCGGAACATTTTTGGAACTTTAGTGACAGACGGATGGGGATAGGAGTGAACCGAGTGCCAGTGTCTGGCACAATATACTGATCCTCCCCACAGCTTAACTTTGGTGTCAACTTTGTTGCTCCACTTAAAGATGTTGTGCAGTTGCTTAGACCGACCGAGGCCCCTTTGAAGAATGTGGGTCACGAGGATATTTCATCCTGTTCTGTGGTCTGATCGCACTACCTCCTATTTGTATTAGGATATTCTGTGAATATCGAGAAGTAGGTTGGGAGTGTTTGCTACTTAGAATTGTAGCTACTGCTTTGGAGGGGTTAACTCGAATTTTCCATCGACTATAGTACTGATACAGTTCGTCTAGATGACGGTTGAGTCGGTTTGTTGCAAGTTTTGGGCTTTTAGATGACGTGTACCCTAGGACGTCATCCGCATAGCATATCTGGTTTACTCTCCCGTCCACAGGGCGAGGAATATCTGAGGTATAGGTGTTGAATAAGATGGGGCCTAGAATGGAGCCCTGTGGTACGCCTGCAGCGGTGTTGAAAGTTCGGGATAGCTTTCCATTCACTCGAATTTGGAAGGTTCTGTTTAGAACGAACTGGTAGATGATACTACACAGCGTTCTACTGAGGCCAGTATTCAGTAATTTGAAAACGAGACCTTCGATCCAGGTTGTGTCAAAAGTCTTTTCAATGTCTAGGCTCACCGCAATGGTAGGTTCCTTATTAAAAAGGCGCACGCATATGATGCCCTTGCATTAACTGTTGGGCCAAGTATGTATAAATTCTGCTAGGAAACAGACTCTAATCGGATCTAAACCTCTGAACATAATATGTCCGATATTGAGAAAGAGGCCAGACATAGTACCACATCGGCAACAAAATATGAAGAGCAAAATAACCCCTTAAATGGAGGGGTAAAGCAGATTGGTTGGTTAGGTAACATAATCCAGTGATGGTACTGATCAAAGCATAACGATAGCCAACAGGGCCGATTTGAAATTAAGATGGTCCGGAGTATTCTTGTTACCTAGTTGCTATTCCAAAGGTGTTTTTTTTAATTATTTTTTTTAATTGAAGTCCGCATTTATGTATTTCAGAATCACATTATACATTTGTTCTTTATGTAGGACTAAATGCCTGTCCTATTTTACAACTATTGTTCTTATGTTAACTTACTGGCTCAAGCACTCTAAATTACACAATATCTAGTGATTTATGATTACATTTATAATTTTGTTGACAGTGTAATCAATATATAAGAGGTCTTCCTCTTTTACAATTTTGCTAACGCAATATACGTATAGGTTTTCTATTTTATTTTTATTTTTATTTTGTTTTCCAAAGCTGTTCGATGCATAGAAAAGAGATTTATTTTTAAAAAAACGCGGGTTATCCATGATGATGATGACCCTTTAGCGGTTTTCTGCTGGGTTCACCACCTAACACAGTAAACGAAAGTCTCCGGATTAGTTTACTTTTAGGAAAAGTGTTCCTAAAAAGAAGTACCACTGTGGCGGTTCTTTAAGGCTAAACCACCCGTCGTCCTAACCCAACTCCCCCTTTCCAGCCTGCAATCCTATTACTGATCATAAGCCGGTTACCATGCATGTGAGCAGTCAAAGCTCCCCTGCAATCAGTACCTACATGAAAACATAAGCCCACGACAAGGTTACCATCTTGCCATGGCATCAAACTAAATCACCTAGAATAATTGCCATTTGCTATCGCATTAGCATCTACAAACTTTCACCCAGGGGCATGCTTGCATCCAACCCATCATGTCTTGAAATCTAATTCAGTTACCTTATCATGTAACCGACATTAATACCCGAACATGTCAATGCGCATAGCTAAGAAGCATTTCCCCATACACGTGCATGACATATTCACCCTTATCCTATCGGCAAACCCATCGGTCGATCTTTCGATCGACATTCTACAGCACAGCCCATTACTGGCTACCTCCCGGGAATTCAAGTGTTGTGATAATGTAAACACACACCCGACACATCGACCGATGAGACGTTAGCAATTTGATTACAATCGAAGTGATGCTATACGCAGTACCCAATGAGTAAACAAACAATGTTCCCATGTTCATTAAGTTTTCAACAGCTGCAACCAAATTTCTCATGATCGGTCACCAACCGATCATCGAATTTGACACGACCATGATTGTTATTCAAACAATCATACCAATGATCATGTCCCACGATACGTTCTTCTAAAATAAACATGCACCCATGCATTCTAGCCGTAAGCCAAGTTCTGTTGACATAACATCAACAGAAAAACCTATTCCCTATCGTTTATGATGGCAAGGCAGCCAGTCTCCGTACTCGATCATCTGTTTGATCAGCCGCGTATTTGGATTTTCTTTGTGCACCCTTCGCATTTTTATTTGTTCTGGTTTCCAGCGAATGCGCATCCAACCAGACGTACGGTCACAATGGAAATACTTCCATTAAACCCCAATGGAACGTTCATTGGTCGTCGCCAAGAAGATCCGATTTGCTCCTCCCACATCGGTGGAATCCACCACCGTTGCATCTGGTGGGATGTGAATTGCAACACCAGAGAGAGTCAAAGTTTACCGTTGAAGTGGAGGAGTCATTTTTCATCCCCGAAGTCGAGTGTGCCACCAGTGCGACTGCGTGAACTTGAGCTAATTCTTCCGTTTTGTAAATCCACACAAAAAGTCTTAATGTCGGATGTGTTCGACCCAAACGCGAAACAATAGTATTTTAGTTGGAGTCATTTGGTTACGCCATTACACGGCAGCCGGAATTAACCTTATTAACTAAAACATTCGGCCCTACCTTCGTTAGTGACAGATTTTCCTTGTGTGCTGATGCGTAACTCCGAACGTTACGAACGAGTTAAGTAGTACTGTTCCAACATCATCATCATCATCATCGGCACTACAACCAGGAACCGGTCTTGGCCTTATTTAGCAAGTTCTGAGGCTTGTTAAATTTTCAATAATGATTTGTTTTTTCTGGGCAAGGTCATTAGTCTCACGCCAGAGGCTCCCCGACGGGGAATCGAACCCCGTACTGTACCAACAAGAATTAAAAACCAAGCTGACAATTTGGTGAAACCGTCATACCGTGCAATCGAGTGGAAAAGAATTATTTGACTGGTGACATTCTTTAATCGATGTACTTACTTGTGATTTACGTATTTATCAATATTTAACTCAAAACTCAGTTCGTATAAATGTTCGATTACCAAAAGACAATAGAGAACTAAAATTAAATTAAAACTATTTTCAACGAGCCAGTGTGTTTCATTCATTTTCTCCTGTCTTTGGTGAACTATTTTCGTGAAGGATTCATCGGTGGTGTTTTGCTTAACCCGCGTCCGTACTGACGCACCAGTGAAACACCCACACCACCAAAGTGTGGAAATGAAATCTGATCCTCATCGCATGTCTGGCCACACAGGCGATGACAATCGGTCTGAGTGCGTGAGGTGAACTCGCGCCCTAGCAGCGTACAGGATGTAATTGGAAACAGAATCTTCTTGGAACATATCGGGAGAAAAGGGAACTTCTTTATTGGTTTATAACGGCTTTCTAAAACACAACAAAATGAATAAAAACTTATTTTCACATTTTTTTTTATAAATTGATTATTATTATTTATTGGCCTGTAAGAACCCGGAAGTTCATGACCTCACCGACTCGACTCCGCCATCGTTCCCTGTCCTGTGCGCTCTCCTTCCACGCTTGACCATGCGATCCTCCATTGTCCTGCCTCCTCGTCATATTTACCGCCAAAGATACTCCTTAAAACGTTATTCTCGAATACGCGGAATTTGTTTTCTTCCCGTTTTGTGAGATCCCATGTTTCACATCCATATAGAACAATCGGCATGATTGATGTCATCCGCATATGCGAGCACTTGTGTGACCCCGTTCAGGAATAATCCGGCCATGTTGTCGTCTTGTACCTTTCTGATAACATACTCGAGCACAAGGTTAAAAAGATATGGTGAGAGGCCATCCCCCTATTTTAGTCCCGGATTTCAAATGGTTCTGAGAGGTGGTTTTCTATTCTATGTCGTCCTTTGTTTTCGTTCATGCAAATTTGAATGAGGGCGGCATATTTTTTCGGGATTCCCAACTCAACTACAATATGGTAGAGTCTTTGCCTTGCGGCTGAGTCGTAGGCTTTTTTAAAGCCAACGGACAGTTGGTGAACCGTCTCTCCGTATTCCCACTTCTTTTCCAGCAGTTCCCTTCTATTTCTTCTGCGTACGGTGTGATTCTCGCCAGTATCACATTTGTTTGTATATTGTATGTAGTGGGGAGCAATGATATTCCTCTGTAGTTTTCGTAGTCAGATCTATCGCTTTTTTTGAAAATGGGGACGACCATTGAGGTTTTCCATTCTTTCGGAGTGACTTCCTTTTCCCATATTTTGCAATATGATAGCGTGCGAAAATGTCTCATGCCAGGTGTAGTGCTTGTTTTTGAATACAAAAACTTGGGAAGAGAGAATGCATTATAGGTAGCCAATTAGCGAGGGTATTCAAATAAATATTATGAGTATTGCAGCGTGTGCGATATGAAAATGAATTGTATTATGTTAATTGGATATGAGATTGTGGGAAGAATGAAATTGATTATAATGTGTGCATTCGTTGCATAACGATAAATGGGATTATGTTCTGGGATACTACATCTTCACCTTATTTTATTCAGTTAAATGGACATATTTGCTTACTACTTTCTTACCTCTACTACAGCTCCTTTTATAACTCAGCATCGATTATGTGATTCTGAGTCTACCATAATATTTCCCTGTACACCCCAGGTCGCAAAGTAATAGTTTGGCATCATTTTTATAATATTTGGCATCTGCAAATCTTTTTGTTGGAGTAGCACATCTACCTCTTCAATTGATTACTACTAATTTTCTTTCTTTTTCGGCCACAGTAACTGATATTGGTCCATCCTCTTCTGGTGGCACGCGTTATGAACTGTTCCCATTCTTAAGGTTTGTAAGCACTCTCCATCGAACTAAAGATTTCTTATATAATATGTGTAGATAGTCGAATAAAACATGGATGGCGTAGCGTTTAGAGAAGTGGTGAAAAACGTGATTAGAGCCCACACAAAAAAAAATTGCAACCCAACGGCGCATCAGACCCGATCATCAGAGGATAAACTCGCTAGATAAGCTATGATTGCTATGACTAATGTTCTGGTATCCTGAGCTGATGATTTTTAGATTCTCTTTTGGTGCTGTGCTCTTCACCACGGTTGTCCGTGTGAAATCTGTTGTCACTGGTGTTCAGCGCTCGTGTTTAGGGTGCACTACATTCGGTTGAGGGTTGCCAACAAAGATCCCAATGGTTTACTGCGACCCAATTGCGAGGTTTCTCATGGGTTCTACGTCTTGTCACTGATCTTCAGCAGTCTTATTTATTCCGAATCCCAAGAGCTTAAATGTATTTCAAATGTTGAGTGTATTTCAGGTTTTTGTTTTTTGGATGTCAAGGAAAATCCGCATGGTGTACTACGATTTACGACCCTCATCTGTCAATGTTGGCGCAAGGCTAGTAACCTTGCCCGGAAAAACAAATTATTATGGACAATTTAACAAGTCTCGGATAAGGACCGGATACCGGTGGAGAGACCTGCTAAATAAGGTCAAGACCGGATCCCGGTTGTACTGCCGATGATGAGATGATGATGATAATGATGATGAAGATGATGATGATGATCTGTCAATGTTACATTTACATTTTTTGTTTTATCATAATGTAACTCCCATTTTGAGGCAATTGGAACACCCTCAAGAAAGGTAGGTACTATTAAGTACTGACCCTACAATACCTCTTGGTTTATATTTTTTACGATCAGAAAAGTTGCCCTTACCTATTTTTATATTGTAATTACGCGGAAGTTTATAAAAAAAGACAAACATGAATCGTTCTACAGTCGAACTGCATGAGTATGGTATGATCTGCAGGGCCATGTGAGCCCTCGCGGTGTTACGTGGTAACCTCCCCCATCCCCAGTATCCCACCGAGCGGGGAGATTACATCTTGTTTGGGTTGTGTCGCCGTTGAGGATGTCCAGAGATGCAGGAAAGATTAGAGTCCACGATCCACATTTTGGATTGACATTCATTACAAGGGAATGCTCCATCCTACTTTCGTTAGGTTATGGACTCCGCGGAATAAGTAAAGAAAGAATTAATTGATCCCCGAGCAGCGGAGGCAGCAAGAACAATGAACGACCGTTGTAAGAAATTGATAATTAAAAAAGAAAGAATAAAGTAAAAAAGATTCTAATGTATAATAATGTAATGTAGTAATTGTAATTGTAAAATCTAAATTAACGTGAAACAGTGGTGAAATAAATGTAATTCTTTTGTGTGAACGAAGTATTTTTTTGATTTTTTGGTCCGGCACGTAGACTGCATGAAGAGTGTGAATTATGAACAAATAATCAGAATACCCGAAGGTGAGCTTTGGAATCCTGGCAGCAGCACCCTGCCTTGTTCAGATTGATCGTCGGAGTCCAATCGGCGGAGAACACCAGCTCTGGAATTGGAGCCGCGGGCTGGTTAACCGCATAGCTGTACCCAGGTAAACCGTGTCTTTCTAACGTTTTATTCACTGAAATTAAACTGCTGGACGGCGACTGTTGGGTGTAACTGATTTTGCAAGAAAACTGTCGGAAGTAGTGGAATCAAGACTGGCGGATAGGTGATAGTGAAAAGTGAAAAGAATAAAATTGAGAAATATTTGTTGCTCGAATAGAAAGGAGAGTCACCACTCATATTTAGGGGTATATAGACACACAAACCAGCCTCATGTAATTCCTGACCGGAAAGTGCAGCAACCACTGCTCGGTCAATTTGCACATAGTTCAATGAAACCATTTTGTTTGTGCAAATTAAGACTGCTTCAGATAAAGTCCACCGTATACAACATAACTACTGGCGCCGCCAGCTGGTTAATTAACAATTGTTATCATTGTGATAACTGGCGCAGCCCAAGATTTCATAACCACTCGGAAGTGTAACTAATCAATTTTGTAACAACTTTATTAGTGTTTTGTTGCAACCAACACTTACATCTGTAACAACTTAATTCTGTAACAACTTATTAATTAATTATTTTGATAACAGGAACAGGAACTGTAATATCAAATCATACGCACCTCGCCATTAGCGTTAGGTAACGTAGCTTGACATCAACATTAAAGGGTTATGATTAACAATTTGCCACCGGCAGTATTGTAGCGTTCTACGAACGCACAATTCCGCGCAGGTAAAGTTCCTACCTTCAAAGAGCTTACTTACCTGAGAACGTTGCACGCGCCCACAGACGCGTGTCCCAAAGTCCCACCACAGGGCCTGCAACTCGCAGCCAACGTTGAGACCGACACCAAAAAGCAAGGAACTGAACGTCCCCAAAGCTTTTAAGGTCAAGCTCAACAATTATAATTCATCATGCCTGAAACAAAGGTATAAACATCCACGAGTTCTATTCCTAAAAACAATTCCCAAAATGCCATACATGCTGCCTGCGCCCAGGAACATCTCATCGAACCGGCAATTCCGAAAGAGTGAGAGACAGGAGTCTACCCCGAACGCTCGAGACATCAGGTCTATTAGGTAGTTCACAAGCGGTCGTCAAGGAGACAAGGAGTTGGGATGTTGAGGTCGAAACGGCATCGTTAGAAAACCTCCGGTTAAGGAAAAGGAGTCGAAGTAGAGTTGTTTGTGAGAAGTACCCAAAAGGGTTTATTTTATAATGGAGTCCGAACCACGATCGTTTTGAGTTACCGATCGTGCCGTCGCGAAAATGTGTGTTGTCGCCTCGCGTGTGTCGCTCGTTCACGTACGTTGTCATTGTAGTGTAATGAAAAATTGTGATCCTTCGGAATTACCACCGAACTCAGTTATTAAGACAAATAAAGTAAATTAAACTGGATCTATAACCATCAGTGTTTGTTTTTTGGCAATTGTTTTCGCTCCATTTGTGCTCCGGTGTGGATATCGCTTTCGTAGACAGTGTTTAGCGGGACACTTACAACATACACCAAAACACACCGCCAAAGTTAATCAACATCGAACCGCTAAAGTATCATACCGGCTGCGTCAAATTGTAATGTTATTTTGAATATATATTACCTGATTATGATGTGGACGGTTTGCCCTGACTGCTCTGGGTCCCAGTGGAGAGTTGAAGAAAACTAACAAAGGTTTTAGTTTTATTCTTTTGGTTTATTGATTTATATATATTTTTTTATTTAGCCGCAAAATGCTCGCTGTACTTCTGAGAGCGCGACCTTTTGTGTTTAACTATTATTATTTTATTCAGAGTAAAGGGCCCGCTGTACTTATGTGGGGGCGCAACCCTTTACTCTGCTGAACTCTTTCTGAATTAATCACCTTGCAACCACTCTTTATATACCCAAATCCTGGGTGCGAACAACGCAAACGATGCATCCTCATTTGGACTTTGACCATTTGCCTAGCCTATATCAGCTATCTTCCGCTTGTAGTGCCGATGATGATGATGAAGTCAGCTATCTTGCTTAATTAGTATTTCCAACTTAATTTGCCGGTGCCAGCTGCAACGGTGTATATCACTTGCTTGATATTTGCACCCAAACGAACTAACGTAAACACCAAACACCCAAGCTATTCCCATCGTACAAGCGATTGGTGCTTTGACGTGACATCTGTCGGCACTTTGTCGCTATGTCCAACTGGTTGGCTCTTCGCCGTTACATCCAATTGTTTGGCGCTTTGACGGAAATTATGATAGACTGTGTGTCCATTACCTTTGAAGACGCCGGCGACACCCGTGCCAGATGTGGCACCTGGTCCTGGACGTGGAGCAAAAGATGTGTCAGTAATGTGAAGCGTACACCTTGGACGGAAGTGTCTCGCGCTAGTGCAGTAATCCGATCGTATGGCAAATGTGTTGGTACTTGTGCAATGGGCGCAATGGACAAGAATTATATTGATTGTGAGTTGGCAATGTGTTGTTGCTTGTACAATTATTGAAATGGGATAATCAATGGAAAGAATTATATTGAGGTAATTGCATTGTGTGCGTTAATTAGTTAACGGGGTGTGGGGTGGTGTAACGGGACGCAACAGAACGAAGAAAGTACTTACTGTATCCCCGTTGTTTTTTCTTCTTTTGCACAAACACTATAGCTCTTAGATAACGACGATGCAGGCTTTATAGCAGTTTAGCACGTCTGTGTAATGCGCAAATTACGAATAGATCTGAAAATTATTGTCCTGTATTCATATTGCTTGGCTTTTATAAGTGAATTCGTCCTTATTCGAGAATGCTAATCATTTCTCGGAAAAAAAAACTTCATTGACTTCAAATTTGCAGTACGAAATACAGCGATCTCCTGTATCACTAGCTTGAATACTCAGAAGAACAAGTGGATACAAATAACTAAAAACTTTCAACAAAAACTACAGAACAATGAAGATCGCCTTCGGTGCACTCCCCTTTTTGTAGCAAGTATTGGTACCACATTCGCACTTCTTTCTGCTGAAGAATTTCAAAAACAAAGACCAAAAAAATGTTTCACATCTTGTATTTCAAAACTTTTTTCATATTTCGTACAAAGTATACTTATACGTTTTAAATTCCAGTAAAATAATTATTATTTAATGTAATGAAAACTAAGAATGTGTATAAAATTGTTACATTACTTTTTCGTAAGTTGAAAACAAGACAACACAACACTCGTGGAACTTAAAACAGTTTCTTTAAATTGTATCATCCAAAAATGAATTATGTTACAGAAGAAATGTAAATTTAATATTAATACATCTGTAGTTAAATACTATTGAATTATATCGCAGATATAATTTTAGATATAATTGAGTTACATCTAATTAAACTAAGAACACATTGAAACACAACGTCTACAACGGGACAACTAACAAAAGCAAATTGAGCAGAATATATCAGTCTTACTATTTCTTGTGAATTGTTAAGATGAAACTTATACGAAGTATTTAATAAAAAGACATTATTAGAAAAAGCTGTTCAGATAAACCATTCAATAAGACTCATGTCCGCATCCTCATCTTACATTATTACCAAGTGCAGAGTGTGTTCATATAAATGTAACCGTGTTTTATATTACTAAATCCCTTAGCTTTCGGCTAACCCTAAAAAAATTGGATTCATTGAGTAAAAATTGCATTATTCGAGTTGTTGATTACTTTTTTTATGACTGCGCACATATGTAGATAGATCCATAGAAATGGATTTTGGGGCACCCTTAAAAGTCAAGGTTAAATGTAAACGAAACAAGAGGATCAGGATAAGGGAAGGAGGTATCTCTCTACATTGGTCTTTAGTACTTGGGTACTACAATGACCAGAATACGCATAAGCTGCTGCCAAGTATTTCACATCCGTGTGATTCACCTAAAGAATGATTCGCCGTGTTTACTTACACCTCTGAAGCTGACTTTCAACATGAACTAATGTGGATTGTTATATTTTTAAGTATCAGGGAAAAATGTTTAAAGAGCCGGCATGTATTCACCAAGGTCAATTAAGCAACGACCTATAAGAAAAGACCAAGCAAAATATCCCACGCCTATGTTCTAATGACGGAATTGAAAGACCTGGACTTCCAATAACTCATTGCTTGTTTTTACATACTATCGAGCATCCTCCTATATGGGAAAAGAATTCCATATCAGAAATGATACGCACTCTCTCACAAATGCTTGGATAGGTGGAATGCATTCAGCAAGTTCAGTTGAGCAACGGTCATGATGATACTACAAAAAACAGACAGGCGTGATACGTTGCGCTTATGATGTAATGACGGAATTGAACGGCTTATGTCTGAGTCCTCATTGAGTTTAACTGCTCGTTTTTGCATCCCATTCAGCAGCGTATCGTAGTTTAGGGTGGACCTGACCAAATATGAGAATTTTATTCCATTTTAGGGCGTAGGTCCTTTTATAAATTGAAATAAGGTTGAAAGGAGTGAAGTATTTCTTGCACCTTTTAAGGAACCTCATACACTTCGCCGCACTTTTCGTTTCTTCAAATAGGTATCGTTCGATTTAAGAGACGAATTAATACGAGTACCAGGAATTAATAGTTCATTGGCTTCGGCGATGCAAATGCCCTTCAACGGCAATACCTTTACATAGGAATTCGTCTTTGAGAACAAGAGGCTGCACTGGATTTTCGAAAAATTTCATTCCACTCTCTCATTTATATACATTGTTGGGATCGGAACTCAATGAGTTGAACATTTCCTGCTGTTTGATAATGAGGTTAGAAGAGAGTGGGCGAGTATGTTTGGGTGAATCCGACACTCTCAACGCGGTGTTATTTGATTCGGCTAAAAAATGATTCTCTGTGTTTACTTATCCCCCTGAAGCTGACTTTGACTGAGATTTTTAGGTATCATGGGAAAATGTTTGAAGAGTCGGAACGTATTCACCAAAGTCAGTTAAACAACGACCTACAAGAAAAGGCTAGGCAAAATATGCCACGCCTATGTTCTCTCGGCAAAATTAGGAGTCGGATCGCAGCAAACCCACAGGACAGTCACGGGAGACGAGCAAAATGGTCGGCATTGATAAACTAAAAGACCTGCGCAAAAGGGCTGAATATTGAAATGAACTAACGAATAGATTTAGCATCCTAGAGAATGAGCGTAGTGAGGAGGAGGAAGCCAATAGTGTGGACACTAAGTGGGCATCGATCAGAGATGTAAGTCCAAAAAGTATTAGGATTTAAGAAAACAATTAAGTCCAAACCTTGGTTTGACGATGAGTGCAGGGCGAAGATCGAAGAACGTAAACAACTTAAAGTGATCCACTTAGAAAGATATGATGAAGTCAACGCAGAAAGATACGCGACGATTCGGAAAGAGACAGTGAGACTCTTCAAACACAAGAAACACGAATGGGAGAAGACTCGGAGAGATCAGAAATTTATGCCGGCATAAATTCAATTAGAAATGCCTACCGAGGGAGAGGAAAATAATTCGAGACACAAACGGTTGTCTGGTCACAAAAATAAACAATATTGTGAGAAGATGGAAGCAGTACTTTGAAAACCTGCTCAATGTACGCATCCATCAACCACAAATAATCGCACCCGACATACATACAGCCGAGCCGCAGATCCCAGAGCCCTCTTTCAACGAAGTTCTAGACACAATAAATCGATTGACAACAAGGCTCCCGGTGTCGACTACATACCGGCACAGCTTATGCAACATGGAGCAGAGGCAACCGTTCGAAAGATCTATAGCGTTTTGGATGATAGTGAAGGACGTGTGATTCGAACTGACGCTATGACAGTTAGAATCACCAAAAATTGAACCAATGCATAACACATCAGGCCACTGGCCGTGCTTAGAATTCGATTTTTAAACGCAAGTATATTCCACTGGTGTGAATTGTTATGTTATCGCTATGGTATACGGCTCTGATGCATATTCTTATTCGATTTTCGTTCGGTGTTCTTCACTATTTGCTTGTGTATTGTGTGTGTATCTGAGAGACGCTACAGATCCACCAACTGATTAAAACAATATGGGATAAGGAAATCCCTCCGGATGAATGGAAAGCCTCAATAGTCGTCCCCATTTTCAAAAAAGGCGACAGATCTGACTACGAAAACTACTGGGGAATATCATTGCTCCCAACCACACGCAAAATACTAACAAATGTCATACTGGCGAGAATCACACCGTACGCAGAAGAAATACTGGGAGAATACCAGTGCGGATAACTCATCACGAGCGACCAAATGTTCACAGTACGGCAGCTGCTGGAAAAAAAGTGGGAATACGAAGAGACGGTTCACCAACTGTTCTTTAACTTCAAAAAAGCCTACGACTCAATCCCAAGGCAAAGACTTTACCGTATTGTAGTTGAGCTGGGAGTCCCGAAAAAATATGTCGCCCCCATTCAAATCTGCATGAACAAAAATAAAGGGCGAGTTAGAATAGAAAATCACCTCTTAGAACCATCTGAAATCCGGGACGGACTAAAACAGGGAGATGGCCTGTCACCATGTCTTTTTAACCTTGTGGTCGAGTATGTCATTAGAAAGGTACAAGACGACAACATGGCCGGATCATCCCTGAATGTGGTCACACAAGTGCTCGCATATGCGGATTATATCGCCGATAATCTAGAAACTGTAAGTAAAAACAGTGAAATCATCATGCAAGCGGCAGAAGAGGTGGGTCTAAAAAAAAAAAATGAAGACAAAACAAAATATATGAACACCGGCAAAGCAAGTGGACCTCGGGGAGCACACATAAACGTCAGCGGCAAGATATAAAAAAAGTTAAAGAGTTTAAATATTTGGGAACAATACTGACGGTCAATAACGAAATGTCGAAGGAAATTAACAAAAGACTACATTCCGGCAACGCTAGTTGGCACGCAGTCAGTAAAGAGCTGAAATCCTATCACGTAACATAAGGCTCCGTGTCTATAGGACCATAATCATCCCGATTGCTCTATACGCGTGCGAAAATCGGCTCCCACAAAACGGGAAGAAAACAAATTCGGCGTATTCGAGAATAAAGTTTTAAGGGGTATCTTTGGCGGTAAATATGACGAGGAGGCAGGCCAATGAAGGAAACTCCACAACCCGGAATTGGAAGAGCTATACCGCAAACCTATAATAGTGAGAATAAACAGGTCGCGAAGAATAAGACGGGCCGGACAAGTGGCGCGAATGGGCAACGATAGGACCGTGCGTAGAATTCTTGACGGTAGACCAACGGGAAAGAGACCGGCAGGACGGCCGCAACCGAGATGGGAAGACAATGTTAGGTTTGACCATAAGGAGATCGGATCGCATGGTCAAGCGTGGAAAGAGAGCGCATAGGACAGGGAACGATGGCGGAATCGAGTCTGCGAGGTCATGAACTTAAATAATAATAAAATAATGTTCTAATGAATACTCAACGGTGTTATTTGCAAACGAGTGAGTTGGGTATAGGTAATGGGCAAAAGATCGTTTATAACCATTTTAAATAAAGTGTGGGAGAGCACAAAGCTCTGAAGAATGCCAGCATTAATTTGATGGGAATAGATGTGACACCTGGCGCAAGACTAATGACCTTACCCGAAAAAAACAAATCATTATGGAAAATTTAACAAGCCTCAGGACTTGCTAAATAAGGCCAAGACCGGTTCCCGGTTGTAGTGCCGATGATGATGATGAGATGTGACACCATCGAATACTTATTAGATTTAGCGGTGAGAAAGACTCTTACCCACTGAATCGGTGTATCGTTAATTCCATAGGAACGTAAGTTCGACAACTCGCTTTTAAGATATTTAGTACGACAGCTTTCACCGAAACAGTGATTGGGAAAAAGGTCATTTTGTTTCAATGTAACCAGCCCTGTTTAAAACAAAGGAGACATGTTATATTTAAATGAAAATGATAAATATGGGATAAACAGCTAATAAAACTAGAACATTTCTGTTTAAATAGTTGTTTGTCACATAAAGAAAACGTGTTCAACCTGATAAAGAGGTCGTGCATAGATATAGGGTAAGTATCGGTTGCGTGGATTCCACCTTCATGGTAACACAAATTTATTAATTTGATCTCGAGTGATTTGGGAAGTTTTTTTTAACTGCCATTGTGGTGGCAAGAGCAAAATCAAATGTTTTAAAAATCCAACTAGGAATTTTGTTTATATATTTCGAATCTTCGTTCAGTCCGAGATTGTGTGTGCTTTTACTTCTATGCTTAATTGGGTTTGAGTGTCTATTAAATCTTCCTAACTGTGGTGATCTTTAATCGCCACAGAATGTAAAGTCATAGTGTTTTGAAAGAACAGCACTAATTAGAATAACACAAAAAATAAGAAGAGATCACAAAGAGAAAAATCTTACCGCACTGTACACACACGGATATATTGAACGCCACCAGGAACCACTGTATGGTGAGACCTAATGACAGAAACGATCCAAATTTTTTTAGACAATAGGCGAGTGAAATTGGTCAGCGGGTAGAATCCAAACCCACGCTCCCAAAGAGAACATAATTTCGACAAAATTTCTACTAAACAAGAGACAAATGGAACTGCAATTAGAAGTGGAGTGTCAGCGAACTGAACAAAAGTCCTCACTCCATAAAAACTAAAACCGCCCAAACTTCCCGGTTGCAAAATCCCTTAACACTAACTAGTGCACAAAAGGCGATTTTGGAGTACCCTTAAATGTCAGAGCACAGTGCGAGCGGAAAAAGAAGAATTGGATAAGGAAAGGCCGTGATACACCGATCAGAATAGCACCAGCGAATCGGAACCAATATATTGTGACGCATATGACAATCAGTACTAGAATATTCTACAAAGTCCTATACAAAGTACTGGAAAACTGGAGACTATGACCAGTAGAAAATTCGTGGAAACGAAACACCGAATCAGAATGAGGAAACCGTATAAATACGTCACACGCAGATCAAGAAGTAAGAAGCCTGGATTCATCCCATAGGGTCTACTGTTAACAAACCACACACACACGGACGCACAGTACAAGACGGCACAAACATGCACACGCCGACCATAGCGCAGGTCATCAGACGCCAAAGACGTGATCTGCGTTTACTACCGCACTCAAGACCCACCGGTCTTGTATGATTTCTTTCCCACCATCCCTCCATACAAGTAGTTAGAGAACATCTGGAAAACTGTCCACATTATCCTTGGATACCCCCCCTTTTTTCTTTTCTTTTCAGATATTTCGAGACCGATTCAGGTTATCGCAAGATGACCAGAAGCCAGAGACAAGATAAAGGACACATCTGTCCTTGTCTCGCTAAAATCGGCCCTCTCGCCAACCCATTTTTTTTTTTTTTTTTTTTTTTTCAAGAACTAAGAAGTAAGAAGTCAAAGACGCGATAGGTAAGAAAGCGAAAGTAAGGAAGCGATAAGTACGGAAGCGAGGAGTAAAGAAGTGATGTATCAAGAAACGGTTGTTATTAACAGACTAATAAAGTGTTTGCAAAGAGAATCGATTTAACAGCTCTTATTTATTAAAATAATTAATCCAGCAAACCCTAAGCTCGTTACAATATTGTAATAGTTTGATCTCAAGTTTTTCGAAAGTTAACGATTAATTAGTAACTCCACAACCATCAATAGAGTCGAAAAGTCTGGCGTTCACATTTTGAGAATTGGTTGAAATTTTAATTATGGAGAATTGACCAATCAAATATGATCGATTCGCCTGCATTTTACCTTTCTCAGAGGAAATGCGAGCCCAAAATGCTGAATTAGCAGTGTGATAAGCTATTTTTTCTTGTCTGAAGAATGGGCAATGATTTCTCCTAACAATTCCATAGTATATATACCTTTATGGGATAATATTTCACTTAACGACAAGGCATTACAACATGCGGCAAAGTTTATACAGGTGGTGTCATTCAGACCAGTGGAGTTGTTAATTTTTAGTCCTTTCAGTACTTGGGCATTAAGCCGAGTATTTCTATGACTACCCTCATATAAAGGTAATGTATAATATCTCAGTTAATTATTACCACCTTGGAGGATAAATTGTCTTGTTTATTACGATCTTATCAAAAATATTATACCTTAATTATAAATTAAAAATTAACATGAAGTCTGAAAATGTTGCTTATAAATATTACAAACACATGAGTTAAATAAATTCAAATATGCTGTTGTTTATCGTCCCGTTCACATACAATATACTACGAAATATTTTACAGTCCCGGAAAGTTACTAGTTTGAGATCAATTGTGTTGTAAATGTATAGACCTTTTGGTCGACAGGTCTGTGCACTATGAACCGTTTACTTCAGTCCCAATAGGCTGGAATGGTTGCGTGCTTCGCATTCACCGCGTATACGTATTCGACTTTTAAGTAGTATACCCTTTCCGAACCTGCTACATTAAAATACAACATATAGCACAGAAGAAGCAAACACAATACAGATAAATACTCTGCTTCTCCTAACAAATGTTTACGTTGAGCTATAAAATACGTTTGGCTTTTATATTTTCCTTATTGGAATCCTAGTTACATTTTAATTGTTTTCTAATTGTTTTGCATAATCTTTTCTTTTGTGTTTGTTTTATTTTAAATTACTTTTTTATTTTCAAAATAGAATTTTATTTTCGATCTTGGAAGGAAACGTTTTGCGCATAAGGTTTTGATTCAATCTGAATACTTTGTATATTCCTAATTTTAATATTATTGCTGCAATAATTTTTCAATTTACAAACTAATGTATGTGTAGAATATTGTAGTTTTTTTGTGAGTCCCATGCGGACGGACCTTCTCAACTAATTTAGCAGTTTAATATATATGTTATGTGTATATATAATCATATTAATATTAATCATTACCTTGTACAATAAATAAATTTAATACCTGCTTTTTTTTTAACTTACTTCTTGCAGCATTAATTTTTAAGAACTATATATGTTTCATTTAGCATTGGTTACAATGCTTGCTTTTTGTTTGTCCAATAAACAAATTCAGAACTCTAATATTTATAAAACTTATTTTTAAGTTAAGCTTGAACTGCTATTTTCATTTTTATATAATTCCTGATATTATACCATTGATTAATTTTAATGCTTGACGTTTAAGTCGCATACTTTATCAAATTTTTATAATTTTTTATTTCTGTAAAATTTAATACACTTCGTGGCATTAATTTTGTTTAAAATGTTTGTACGTTATACGTACTTTAATACATTATAGATATTTATTATTGGCTTTACAGTTCTCGTTTTTGTTCACTTTGATTATTGTTATTTTAGTTATTCCGTTTTTTATTGATTTGTATTTATCATCACATGCCAACAATAAAATTTATTACTTTTTTGAAATGTAATCATTTTGTTAATTTATAAAATTAAAAACATTTTCAAACAATATTAGTGGCATTAGAAGTCACAAGAAAGAAAATACAATAAATATATGCACACAAAAAAATTTAAAAAAAACATAGATGTCCTTTAAAAAACAGGGTCTTATCAAATGTGTTTATTGGATAAGATTTCTTGTTTTACTTTTTTGTATTTTTGTATACATACTTTATGATATTCTCTTTCCTGTGGCTGCTAAAGTTACCAATAAATTTAAGTTTTAGTTTACTATTATTCTTTTGGTGTGTGTTCTCTTCTAAATTACGTATTCTTCACATAAATTATTCCTAAGTTTTATACAAATTCATCATCTTTAGCGATTAAAAAAATTAATATCTTTGGTATATCCTCTTTTTACGGAACGCATATATATTCAACCTTAACTTTTATAAATATTATTACATTGACATGTTTGTGTATATAAATAAATTTACATGGAAATAAATTATTGTTCAGTTGTTGTTATCACTCAGTAGCTCTTCGAGCGCACCATTTAAACGACCTTTGCTCAAAGCTTCAACTAACATGTGCAAGCGCTCTTCACGTTCCGTGTGTCGACGTTCTAACGATGAAACCTAGAGGTTTTTATAAAATTTTTAGTAATATGAACCTTTTCTCAATTAAGCGTAACATTTAACAACAAACTTGGTCCCCCTTAATGCATGCGATATTTTCCAGGCAGAATAATATTGCGTTAGTATATTAATATTATATTTAAGTCGATGGCAAAAATCCAGAAACTGTTTTATCTTAGGTCGTACTTTGGATAAAAATGTTTGTATTAGTTTCAGCTACTAAACATTACATCGCTTACGTTTATTTATAGAAAAAAATAACGCATTCAAAAACGTTCCCTTATAATTAAAAAAAAACGAAAAATCGTATAAGGAAATTTATACAAAAACAAAAAAGGAATTACTTCTGTTACGTTTATTTATAGAAAAATAATAACGTACATATTTCCATATTCTCCCAAATTTCCTCTTATAATAAAAAAAGAACGAAAGGATAATAAAAGGAAATATATACGAAAACAGAAAAATAGTAAACGACCTTACAATGCAGTTAGAGCCAAATGTCCACAACTTACCACCATTTAAAAAATAATAATAATAATGTTTATTGCTTGTTGTCCAACGGCACTGGGGGGAGTTTATGGGCCTCACCACAACCTTGCTGGGTTAAGAAACAAGTCCCAGAATATCCTGACAAAAATCTATCATCAATACGAGGTACGTTAAAAAAGCAATGAGACCGGCAAAACGTGCATGAAATGGCATCGATGTCACCGCCCCCTTTGCATGGCATGAACGAGGGCACGTACCCGTAACCTTGCCCGTAAAAACAAATTATTAACGCAAATTTAACAAACCTCGGATATGGACCGTATACACGACGATTTAAGAATTTTCTCACGGAACATCCGCTCACTATACAGAGCTCGAGCTGCACAGCAGCTAGTCGATGACCTGTACGAATATAAGGCTGACATAACAACATTACAAGAAATACGATGGACGAGGAGTGGTGTTATTCAATGAAACGAGTATGACATTTATTACAGCTGTCATGCAAAACGCCATGTGCACGGGGTAGACTTTCTAGTCAGCCAAAATTTGAAGCCTGCCATCATCGGCTTAAATGCAATAAACGAAAGGCTATGCACTCTTCGCGTGCAAGGCAAGTTTAAGAACATAAGCCAGAGACGAAATGGAAGAATACTACGAGAACGTCGAACGTGAGGGCCCGCCGGAGATACGATGTGAAAATCGTTCTTGGTGATTTGAATGCGAAAATAAGCCGAGAGCCGGTTTTCAGGCACTACACAGGTTCCCATAGTTTGCATGAGAACACTAATGACAATGGACTATGAGTCATCGAACTGGCAGCATCAAAAAACTTGGTCGTTGCAAGTACCAGGTTTCCGCGTAAAGATATCCACAAAGCCACCTCGGTATCACCTGATGGAGCCACTCGCAACCAAATTGACCGCGTGTTGATAGATAGCCGCCACTCCGCGAGCCTGATGACGGTACGAACGTACCGAAGTGGCAACGTCGACTCGGATCACTATCTTGTTGGTACAGTTTTCCGAGCGTGGATTTCCTTGCGGAGACGTATTGCATTCGTGGATCAGGTTCGAATCAACACGGCTGCCTTACCCAATGAGAATACCAGTAACACCTTTGGTTATGCGTTAAGACTCGCCCTCGAAAAGCTCGACGGAGGGAAACTAAGTCCTGGGGCCAAAATGACGGGCGTGGAAGAAAAATGAACACGCCTTAAGAATACTGTCATTAGTACTGCCAACTCCATCTTAGGCAGTAGTCGTAGAGATCGGAACGACTGGTTTGATGATGGGTACAAACTAGCGACTGAACGTAAGAATGCTGCATACCGGGCAATGCAGCAGTCTCATAGGACGCGGGTACGCGAGGAGAAATACAAAGAGCTCAGAAGATCTGAAAAAAGGCTTCACAGACAAAAGAAAAGTGCCTGGGAAAAAAACCTTGCCTGTGAAGTAGAGAAAAGTAGAGAGCGAGGTCCGCACCAGGCGCGGAAGTTCTACCAAATAATCCGCAGTACGACACGGTACACACCACGCTGCACTTACTACAAGGATAAAGAGGGTAATCTGATCACCGATCCTGAAGGGATTCTGGTGCTATGGGAAGTGCACTACAATGAATTGCTAAATGGTCAGCTCACAGAAGAATTGGAGGCTCCACCAATGCAAGATCAAGACCAAATGCTGCCGCCACCAAGCATTGAAGCAACATTAAAAGCCATAAGACAGCTCAAATAAAATAAAGCCCCCGGAAATGATGGCATACCAGCTGAGGTGATCAAACAAGGAGGGACAGCGTTACATCGCGCAATTCATAAGATCGTGGTGCACGTATGGGAGCAAGAGAAGATGCCGGAAGATTGGCGTCATGGAATAATTTGCCCCATACATAAGAAGGGAGATATCACAGTGTGCAGCAATTATAGGGGTATAACATTGTTGAGTACCGCTTGTAAGACACTCTCCTCTATCCTACAAGATCGGATAACCCCACACGCTAAAGACATCATGGGTCAATATCAGTGTGGCTTCATCCCAGGCAAATCAGCGATTGATCAGATATTCACCCTTAGGCAGGCGATGGAAAAATGTCTGGAATTTAAGATTCCATTATATCATCTATTTATAGACTTTAAGGCCGCCTACGACAGCATAGCCAGGGTATAACTATATAATGCCATGAAAGAGTTCGGCATTCCAAACAAATTGATACGACTTTGTAGGTTGACCATGACCAACATAATTAGTCAAGTAAAAATAGCGGGATTACTGTCCAAACCAATAAACATCTTTAATGGACTCTTCTTCAAGCTGGCGTTGGAGAAAGCAATCCGTGACTCTGACGTTACACCGAAGGGGACTATTATCACCAAGTCCAGCCAGATACTTGCCTAGGCAGATGACATCGACATCATCGGTAGAACCGAATCGGCTGTACAGGATTCCTTCACCCAGATCGAGCAGGCGGCACAATAACTGGGACTGCACATTAATGAGGGGAAAACTAAGTACATGGTGGCAACTTCTGCGAAGAGAAGACCTAACGTTGGTCAAACTATCGGGGTAGTGGAGCATGAATTTGCAGTAGTGCAATCCTCTAACTACCCTGGGTCAATAGTATCAGCCGATAACAATATGGAAGAAAAAATACGCCAACGGCTGATCAAATCCAACAAAACCTACTATGGTCTATCAAGGCTCTTTAAATCCCGAAATTTATCCAGAAACATCCAAGCTACTACTGTACCAGACCATGGTTTTACCAGAACGCGTGTATGGATCCAAGACATGGGTGCTCAATAAAAGGCACTCTGAACTTTTAGCCGCGCTCGGGAGGAAGGTCTTAAGCTCGAATAAGCGAAGAGGAGCCTGGCCGGAAAGTCCTTTGTGGCAGGATATATGGAGGAGACAGCGCGGCAGACCTTGTCTGTGATGGAGGGATGGCGTAGACCAGGACGCCCAGAGCATGGGAGTGCCAAACTGGATGACATCGGCTCGAATTCGGGACCGGTGGAGAGATTTGTTAAATAAGGCCAAGACCGGGTACCGGTGGTAGTGCCGATGGTGATGATGAAATAAATGGAAACTCAAGAACGGATGACAAAGTAGAGGGAGTTAAGTGTATTGTAAGATCCGGTCATCGATACTGAATTAAATTTGAACATGTTTAGCGTTCATTAAATTCTAATACAGGTTTCGAAGATGCGACAAGTGTACCCATAAAAAATATTAATAATCCCCACGACTGAGCAGAAGGGCAATCAGAATAGTAGTTGTCTTGATCTTCTATACCGCTCTTAGAGGGATCGAGAGTTCTTTAGTCGTGTTATCACAACCGACGAAACTTCGATTTTCGAATCCGATTCTAAGACAAATCGAAGTGGCACACTACAAACCTTCCTCGTTCCAAGAAACCTAGAATAATGATCGAAGGACGATCCTGTATTTGTGATCTAGGACAAACTGTCGTGTATTTTAGTGCCGATAATAATGATGATGATGATAGGCCAACGTCGCTGCAGCTTAACTGGGGCAACTAAGTGGCAATGAAAATTGAGAAATGCGGATGACTCGTCCCAGGCATTTGGGTTCAAGTTCCAAGCTGAATAAAACGTATCCTTTGTCCATAATTCGGGTATATAAAGAGTCTTGCAAACGGACTAGAGGTGAGCTAATCAATCAACAAAAGGTTGAAGCCCTGCAACGGAACAGCGGGCCTTTTGCTTTGATCAGATTGGAGAGAAGTAAATTGGCAACCAGAAAACGTAAATATTAAACTAGTGTGTAAATTAGCAACTAGTGTGTAAATTAGCAACCCACAAGTCATCATCATCATCGGCACTACAACCGGCAACCGGTCTTGGCCTTATTTAGCAAGTCTTGAGGCTTGTTAAATTTTCCATAATGATTTGTTTTTTACGGGCAAGGTCATTTAGTCTTGCGCCAGAGGCTCCCCGACGGGGAATCGAACCCCGGTCTCCCGCGTGACAGGCGGGTATAGCAACCCACAAGTGGGTGGGACAAATAAAGCACCCCCAATGGTACTAGAGCTTTTTTGATCCGGAGAAGACGACAACACAAGCCGAAGCCGAAGCCAAGAAGGAAACCCTGCTAAAACTCAAAGAAGGCAAATATCCTAACACCACAGAAAACGTACAACTCGGAAGAGTGCCCCCTGAGTTGGCACAGAAGTAATCTATGTTGATACCATTAGTTTGTACAACAAGTCCACAAGGTGTTCTCCAAATTTGTGAAAAATGAGTTATGTGCGCTCTCGGTTGATAATAATATATATAATATTAACCAAGAACGAAATTCATTTTCACAAATTTGGGCCTAACACCCTTTGCACTCTACACACAGAATAGTAATACAATGTATAACATATTAAGTATAATCCCAGATTTTAGGTCGTTTAAGACCGATGTACCTCCTTTCCTTATCCTTTATTTATTCTTACGCTCGCACTATGCTCTGATGAGAAAAAAAATTGTAGACAGAAATAGCCAGTTGATTGTTCCACCCTTTTAATATCATCATCATCATCGGCACTACAACCGGGAACCGGTCTTGGCCTTATTTAGCAAGTCTTGAGGCTTGTTAAATTTTCCATAATGATTTGTTTTTTCCGGGCAAGGTCATTAGTCTTGCGCCAGAGGCTCCCCGACGGGGAATCGTAGCCCGGTCTCCCGCATGACAGGCGGGTATACTAACCACTATACTATCGAGGAGCCCTTTAATATCACAAACATCAATAAAATCAAGCAATAATAATACATCGCATGTTAGGACAGTTCCTTCTAAATTTGGGATTAAAACCTAAAACAAAAACCAATTAGCAAATTGTAGAAAATAAATAATATTAGTCGTGGGGATTCTAAGGGCAAATTGAACAAGTTACATGTTTTTTTAAATTTAATTCCGTGAGAAAGGCGAACCGATAGCGTTGAGTCGGCGCACTGATATATTCTGTTTTGACCTAGTCTAACAGCCAAGCTCCGAAAAGTAATCAAGATTTCTCCCTACTATCTAACGTTTATAGTTTAATAGGGTGGTATCTCACCAGCCGCATTGGGTCCTATCCAACCAGTTAATAAATGTCCCGAACTACCACAATAGTAAGTCACCTGTTGAAGCTAAGTATGCACCATCAAACGCATGACAGAACCTTCTTACCAACTTAGTCATTGAGAATAAATATTCTAAGCAATTTCAAATAATACAGGCGGAATTGGCACCGGAAATTATGTGAAATTGAAGCTCTGATTTTTATTGTAGTTAAGTGTGATGATGAAAATAAAATTAGTTCCAATGAAATGGTCTTGTATCTCCGACCCCCAAATTCTTCGGAAACCTTTGCAATGAAAAACATCACACGTTAAGTTTATCAATACACATTTATTAAATCAACACGATAAAATCCTAAAAAATATAGTTATTAATCTTTAACATTAACAAGTGCATTTTTTCGTTTTTATCTCCACGAAGTACACTTTAGTATCCACCCCGGATTTAGTCCATCACAGTATGAACGAAATTCAGCCGCCTAACTAATTCTAGCGAATTTTTATTTCATTTAAGAGCTTTTTTCATTAGTGTTAACTTAATAAATACACAATATAATTGATACTCTAACTTGAAGACATCGCATGTAGTATTCAACTTGTTAGGGTTCCCAGTCTACGTATTCAGGAGGAGACGCACACTCTTTTCCTGATCTTCTCCAGCCAAACCGGGTTAATAACTGGAAATTTAATGATGATATGACAAACGGTTGTATATATAACAAAAATTCTAACAACATTTAGAAATCAAAAATATTTAATACACGCCTTTTACACCGAAAATGAAAGCCAGTAAAAAAAGTTCGTTTGAATTCGTGTACGTTGTGTAAACAGCGAAAATTGATTCTGTAGATGTTGAGAGTAAAGAATTTGCAGAACTATTAAGCCTAGAAAACTCTACACAAATAACTAAAGTGCGAAATTTGGAAAATAGTTTTGCAAAAAAGTTTAAAAAATTGTTTAAATTAGAACATGAAGGTTTTGTTATAATTGGATACTATAAAACTGTTCTTGATCGGTGGTTCGTGTTACTTGAATACTGATGCTTGACTTCTATAATTTTGTTGAGTGGAACATTTTCCATGATGGCATGAGGGGTAATCGATTGCACTTGATATGTACGTGAAAATTTGCTAAATGTGCCCAAGATTTATACAGTATATAGTCTAATTTCGAATTTTTCGTCTTTATTTGTCTTTTTCCTCAATCATGTATGCTGCCAAATCCTGCCCATAATCATGGTTATATCATATATTGTCATTATATATTTTAAAAAACAACTGTACGCCGAAAGGCATAACAAGGAATACATATAGTGACATTTAGAGTGCTGTGAAGAGTTTAGTCCTATCAAAAATGTTTAAATTAATTATGAAATAAAAGCATGGTTTAAGCTTAAAAAAATATCCTCACCTAACTCCGCACAAGTCACGCACCATAGACATAAGAATCTTCCAGATTATATAAACACGCCGTTTAGACAAAAAAAAAAAAACAATCGCAGAAAGAGCTAAAGAAAGCGTTTCATTATTTCCGTAAAAGAACTTCACACACTATCGATGTCGATAAACGAGTGCCTACAAAAATACCTTCTAGTTTCTAAGGAGGTAAGTTGATTCCTGGGAATCCAGAAAAACGCTTCAATAAATAAACTTCAAGTGGAAAACAGTCGGGAGGAAGAGTATTAATACCTTTTATGCAGGCCACACTAAAAGCGTTTGTAAAGCACTTACCTACCAATAATTTTATTTCATTTAATGAATATTTTATTGTGCACAAATCTTGTTTAGAGTGCAAAGGGTCACAATGTCTGTACTGAGTTTTAAAGATTAATATAAACACAAATTACAATAAACATAGAGTACAGTAAATCAATAAAACAACAAAAACGAAGGTTAAAAGTGACAAATAAGTATCTATCAGTGCATTAAATAAAATCAAAAAGAAGTGCATATAAAAACAGTTGAGTGAGGCGCAAAAAGTGTTCGAGACAATGAAAACAAAAACAATAAAAAGATAACACTTCGGTCGCAAACGCGAAAATTAAAACAAATAACATATTGCTTGTTAAGAAAGCAATTTTTAAATCATCGTTTGGCCCGAGTGCAATCTTACTGGCTCTTAGCCGAGGGTAGGCGAGTTCAACTCAGCCTGCGTGAGAAATCGAGTTGCCGTGGTTCAACGGGTCGCCTTTGTTTTTTTTTTTAATGAAAACAAACTGGAAAGAACCAGAATGAACACGGAGGACGATAAAAACGCGACAACACACAAACGAAAAGGTGCTCCGAAAAACTCCATTGTGACGCGAAGCAAAACCGCGAAATTGACAATGGATAAAGGAGATCAACAATTGGCGGATGACAGTGAGCTCCCCCACCCCTCCAACTTTAACATATATGGGGCAAATAATTCATTCGCTTCTCTTGCATCCTCAGAGTCTGAGGATGAAGAGGAAGAGATAAGTGAATTGGAGGCGAAACTTGCGAGGGCAAGAGCCCGACTACAAGAGAGACCAGAAAGAAAAAAATAGCGGCGCTCGAACAAGAACAAAACCCGCAACAACTACAAAAGCTAAAGCCAAAAGTCAGCCAACAGCAACAATTTCACCATCAACAGCAACTACCAACACAAAAGCGATCAACGAACCAGCAAGCAACACAGCAGTAGCAAAGCAACAATAACAGCGGAAAAATAAAGATGCCACCAATTAACACCATAGATGTTGACTGTAAGGAATTGGTAAGTCTTTGTAAGCTAGCCATAGGAAACAATTTTGCAGTTAAAAGACTGACGGGTAACAGGCATGCCATTCAAACCTGTGCGGTGGCAGACCACGAAAAAATTAAAGAGGTCTTAAAAAGAGCCACCGCGGAATTTTACTCGTTCACGCCGAAACAAACAAAGAGCGTAACGGTTCTATTAAAGGGTGTCGACCCTGAAATTGAACCGGAGGCTCTGCTCGAAATGCTTCAAAACCTGAAGCACGAAGATCTCGAGTTTACCGCGGTAAAACCATTCACCACACCCAAGGCAAGAGAGGAAAACCGCAAGCTACCCTTCTTTTTGGTCCAATTAACACCCAGCAGTAGAATTGGTGGTCTAAGAAAAATTACAGTCTTGGATCATCAAATGGTCACATGGGACAATTTAAAAAAAGGCAGAGACATCCTGCAATGTGTCCGTTGCCAAAGGTTTGGTCACGCGGCGGCTAACTGTGAAATGCAGCGCCGTTGCGTAAAATGCGGAAAGGACCATAAGGCAGAAGAATGCCCTCTGGGAAAAGAAAGGGTAGAAGACAAAGCCCTTCTAAAGTGCGCACTGTGCCGGAATGAGGGACACCCCGCTAATTATCGAGAATCTCCTAAATTCCGAGAAATAATGGCAAGAAGTGTGACCCGGCAAAAAAACACAGAGCCAGCTCGTACTACAACAATGCCCGTAACATCGCAGCGGTCGTACGCACAAGTTGCGTCGGGTGGGAGACCATCAAACCAGGCTACAACATTGGTAGCCACAAATACCCTCACACACACTGAAACAACATCGCAAGCAGACGTGGTCACGGTTCTGCTTAATCTGCAGAGACAGATGCTTGCACTTGCACCTGGGCAAAAACTACTTTATCCTAGGGGGACATATGAACGCCAAGCATAGAAATTGGGGAAATTATATATCTAATGCCAGAGGAAATCAGTTGGCTGGCTGATTAGATCAGTATCATATTGAATATAGAACTGACCTGCTAGCTACCGAATATCCATCGTTCCCTAGAGGTAGATCGTTCTTAGATATCTTGCTAATTGACACACGACTGAGACTACTTAACACCAACAGACGAAACAGAAACTGCTTACGGACGATTGAATACGACAGTGACCACTGTGCATTCACGGCAGTAATGGAGCTTCCGAGCGATCTCGCAGATCTGGAGGAATTCGTGATCCCGCAACCCTACAACTACAGGGCAATGCGATGGCCGCAGTTCACCAGATCATTAACAAGAGAACTTCGTTCGAATGACTTTAATCTGCCAGTAAACAGAAATCTGACAAATGACGAAATCGACAAATATATCCCACAAATGGATGAAACCGTAAAACGAACAATGGACAAAACAATTCCCAAAACAACAGTAACAGATAACATAAACATGTACAGAAACACAACAATAAACGCACTCCACAAGAAAAAGAGCAGACTGCTATCGAAACTAAAACAATTACACAGACTGTTTACAGACAGACAACACCAGGAGATAATATCACTGAAATCCCGATTAAAAAATCTCCAACAATTACTTAAAGCTAATTATAGATTAGCAACTAATTTGTATTGGAACAACAGAATTCGAGCTATAAAAACTAATAACCCGAATATGTTCCCACAAATAAATAAAATATTCAGGAGAAATAATGAAAACGAGATTCAGTGTCTCCAAATTCCACGTACTGAGGTAAACAAGCAGCTGCTAACCAACATTGGCATAGATACAGAGAACGCTATCCTCAATAGTGAGCTCTTCGTGATCGATGATCCTTTGGAGAGGGTGAACGCTGTGGGAGCTGTCTTTCAGGAAATGTACAAGGTGAATGAAAGCATTCACCGAAATCATGACCTGGAGGACAGAATTCTACTGAATCACCTGCACCTCCGAAATGAAATTTCACTTTGGCAATCGGAGAATCCGGGTTTTACCGAATTCAGTGACGATAATCTGTCAATTGACATTAATGCCAATGGTGAGGCTAATAGCCTTTTAATCGCAACGGAAGGAATCCAGAGTATCTTCGACTCATTAAGAAGCAAAAAGTCAGTGGGAATAGATGGAGTACATAACATCGTACTCAAGAACCTGCCCCCAATGGCAATAGATATATACACGGTCCTGTTTAACAACGCGTTGAATAATGCATATTATCCCGCGCGTTGGAAAACGGCTATCATGCAGACCATCGCAAAAAAGGGCAAAGACTGCACAAACCCAATGAACATGCGTTCGATAAGTTTACTCCCAAGCATCAGTAAAGCATTTGAAAAGACTATTAACAAAGCTCTGCTAAAATGGGTACACGACAACAACATTATCCCATATAACCAGTTTGGCTTTAAGGCGGGTCATGAAACCACACATGCCGCAGCTAAACTGGTCTCTGACATACCATGAAATAAATGTAGGAACCAATGCACAGGGGCCTGTCTGATCGACTTGGAAAAAGCCTTTGATACCGTTTGGATCGAAGGGTTATATTACAAACTGGTCAGACACGACATACATAAGCCTTTACTATATGTACTATACGATATGTTAAAGGACAGGAGGTTCGTGGTCAAAAGTTGTAATGTGACCTCTAATAAAACGTATAATATCAAGAATGGCTTGCAACAGGACGCGGTACTCTCTCCGATTCTTTTTAACATTTACATTAGCGACTTATTAGATGCACTTCCGCAGGCTATTGCGTACGCAGACGATCTCATAATTTACAGAACAGCTCCGAAAGTTGAGATCATAAATAGGTTAATACAGCGAGACTTCAACAAAGTGCAGCGCTATTGCAATGACTGGAAACTTAAGATCAACTTCCAGAAATGTGAAGCCATCCTATTTAGAACTCCATTATATAAAGCCACGAACGACACAAGGAAAAACTGGCGAAAGCTAGTTATCGTGGGACCGCATGGAGATAAACTGGAAACCAAGAGTTTAGTTAAATACCTTGGCATCTGGCTAGACCAATATCTGTATTTCAACAGACATGTAGAGGCTGCTTTGCTCAAAGCGAGGAAAACTTTTGCTATGACAAGGAGGCTATTTCACAGTAGCCAACTTGACAACAGGGTAAAAGTCATATGCTACATGACACTAATCAGGCCAATGCTCATATATGGTTGTCCAGTATGGTTTAATATAGGTCCAAATTTGATGGAAAAGATTCGGGTGTTCGAAAGGGAGTGTCTGAGAACCTGTTTCAGATTATATCGAACACCGGAATCGGAATACAAAAAGTACTACTCAAATGAGACTTTATATAATGAAGCCTGCATAAATAGGGTGGATAATTTTATGATTAAATTAATCAGAGGACATATTGCGAGAGCAATAAGCTCGTCCAGTGACCTAATTTTTGGGGCTTATTATCCAAATACCCTGTACTATGAGAACGTGCGTCGCAACAGTTTTGTTCTACCAGAGGCGTTCCTTGATTTGGACATGAAAGGGCTTATACAGCATAGATCCGGAATTCCGCTGATCTATCATGTAAGTAGATCATCCGTAGACGGGCGATTGTGCTACGAGCCGGAAGTAACGCGCACCGAAGAAGAGCTCCTGCGCTTCAGTAGGGCTATCTCCCACAGATACCGGGACGATAGTATTAGACAGCGTCAACAGTTCTGGTGGTTGAATGGCATATAAAGACCTGGATACCAAAGTCGGTATAGAACCACACTATCATCAGTTAGCTTACATAGACTTAGCTTTTCTCGAATTAGGGTAGTGTAAGATTTAAGTTAAGTTAAGTTAAGTGCTTTTACATAAAATTACAAATTTAAAAAAAAAAAAAAAATAGGAAAGTTAAGTAAGTTAAATTTTAAGAAAAAAAAAACAAAAAAAAAATTGACAAAGTTTTTCGAATTTTTCTTTGTCTTTCAAATAATTATAAGTACTGCCACAAAGTTCTGTCGCCGAAAGGCAAATTATACAAATATTAAGTAATGTTTAGCTTAGAGCGTCTGCGAAGGACCAGTAAGTTATTATATAAGATAATTAAGCTAGAATTTAAGCATTTTTTGTCTAGCCTTTAATTTAGAAACTTAGAAGATAAAAAGAAAATAAAAATAATTTTAAAAAATGAAAAAAAAAAAAAAAATTAAATTATCTTCGAAATGGCTACAAGTTTTCGAATAAAACGGCGCATATTTGATGTAAATTGGATCATTCTAACTATACTAAATAAAGCCTTCAATTTCACACAAGAATAATGGATTTATTTTTAGTACAACTATTTTTATTCAACCACTGCTTAAAACAATGAATATTTCCTCAAAGCTTGGAAATAAGCGAAAATAATCCCGGCACCCAAATACAAAATGAGGTTCGAGATAACTAACCTTCCACCAATTTCACTCCTATCTAATAATCTAGAAAAAATATTGAAAAAAAAAAATACTTTTTCAGAAATAGACGGGTATACCCTAAACAGAATAGAAGTTATATCGGACTTAAAGTTTGAATTTCGGAAAGGGCATTCCACGACATCATCATCGGTACTACAATCGGGATTCGGTCCTGGCCTTATTTAGCAAGTAAAATTTGATAAATTTTCCATAATAATTTGTTTTTCCGGCCAAAGTTATTAGCCTTGCACCAAATTCGACGACGCATACTCTCGTCAAACAGCGCGCCGCCATTTGCGCTAACCTGGTGGGAAAGAAATGTACAAAGGCATGTACACACGACGTGGGGAAAAGCGTTAGATCATCTGTGAAGGAAAGGCCCAATATATTAAGTCAAAGGAAACTATTTCCCTCTATTTCTTAAATAAGCACCCAGCTACATTGCAATCATAAAAATCACATACATTTCATATAGAATGTGGAGTACCACAAGAATCAACATTGGGCCAATCCCATATGTATGATCTTCTCCATACAACACCTAGGAACAACACGTCTGAGGACTGTAAATATATCCAGATGATACGTTAATGTAGGATACAGTAAGCCACTGAGTGCAGCTCTCGAAATTATTTCCAAACACTTGAAACAAATAGGTACATTCTACTAATGGTGGGTCGGGTTTAAAAATCAACGTATTTTTCCCGAAATCCTAGTGGAAAAAGTCTCAGGGAGTGGTCAGAGAAAATCGTAAACCCGCGTTCGCAATCGAAGGAGTAAGCCTTTCAACAGATAAAAGATCGCCTACCTGGGGATCAGTTTTAATAACTTGCTGAAATTCAACCGGTAGTAAATCTTTCCAAACGTCGATCATTCATGATCTACACAATAATAAAAATTAAACCTTGAACGACGTTTTGATATGGTCGGATCCTGAAAATAATTGTCATGTCCCTCTTAAACAAAACCCTTATATTTATTCCTATACCTCCGCATGGTTATACTGTTCAGTTTTTTACTATTCAGCCGTATACTATTCAACCTTATACTGTTCATCCTTGTTTTGTTACCTCTTCTACTCTTCTCTCCCATACTGTCAACTCCTGCACCACTCACTCTTATGTTTATGCTATTTGCTCATATACTATTCACTTTTGTACCATTAACTCGTATATTCTAATACTATCATTCTAACTCTATTCACTGTGTTATACTTTTCATCTCCATGCTATTTACTCGGGCACTATTAACTCGTATATCATTCAATTTTGTACCATTAACTTTGGTACCATTAACTTCTATACCTTTTACTCTTATAGTATATGAGTTAATATAGTACACGAGCAAATAACATTAAGGTTCTGTTCACCTATATGAGTTATAGTTCACGAGTAAATAGCATAAAGTTGAACAGAATAATAACTGTTATACTCCCTAAGTGAATAGTATACGCGGATATAAAATAACGATTTGTAAACACACTAAAAATAGTATAGCGATAATCCGCTGATAACAGTTCGCAACATGAAGTAATATGGACATCGGTAAGATAACGAATTTGACGCCAGTATCCTGCGCACATATCGGAAGGTTGAGGTTAAATCGAATCTCTAAGAAGGCAGCCTTTATCTTTTATTGGCATCAGCACATGGTAATCCAACACGTAGAGCTCTGAATTTAATGTTTAGTCGATGATAAGAGATTATTCCTTTCCAGGCCCACGGAATACATAACAAAACTTTATTGGCCGTTAATCCTGGTTTGCATATCATTTGAACCACCACCACGTTTTGACCGCCATCGTTTTACACGATGTTGTCATGTGACACATTTATCTTTCCAAGCAACGTCCGTTTAAGAAATGGGACGATTTCGTTAGGTTTGTTCAAAGCTTCGAATGGATATTATCATGGTTTTTGCATTAATTAGTGTGGCACCCAAATATCAAACTTCTTTTTGCATCCAGCTTTTTGCAGATGGTTTGAAATTATTACGTAGTGCAACCTTACCCCCCCTAGGGTGTTAATGTGCTAGTCTACTTCAATCATTTCCATTGATTTATCAATATTTTCGACGACGACCTACGTGGGTGAGGAACATCTTCAACGTCAAAGAACCCGAAACGGAATCGACAAAAATTGCACAAAATTGGCAGTAACAACATCAGGGCCATAAACACCCATCTGGCTTGCGTTTTCGGTTTTGTCGAATTTATAATATGACTTGATTTTGTTTTTGTTAAGTTCCATATTTTGCACAGAATAACTGCGGGTTTTTTATACGGAACGTCAAAAAAAGACTGCATACGAGCAACGCTAGTTGATAAGCAGTCGGGAGACTGCTGAAGTCCAAACTGCTATCACGTAATATAAAGCTCCGTGTTTATAGAACCATAATCATGCCGATTGTTCTATACGGATGCAAAACATCGGCGCTCAGAAAATGAGAAGAAAACAAATTCCGCGTATTTGAGAATAAAGTTTTAAGTTCTTCTATTAAACAACTTTTTTTAGCAATACATATCCTTATATTATATAAAAAAGTTTTCTCCAGGCGACAAAATACTTATTGCACTTGGTCCATTTTGGCTTCTTTAGACCCCAGAAGGGATCATTAAATGTAAAGCTAATAAAGGATTCCAACCACTTTGGATCAACTAACTAGGAATTCGAAAATTAATAATAAAATCGATGTCACCGCTGACTACTACCAAGCATATGACTAATATTTTCGTGCACCATAGTACATTGATCGTTGATTATATGACAAAGAAAAACACTAACATTTGTCTCTGATAGCTGCACTTATTGAAAAAGTAATGGTGGTCGTCTTAACGGTCGTAACAGTTTAAATTTGGTTGTAATGGATGTTCAGTGTGACTTACAGTTTACACATTATAGAGGAGTGTTGAACAATTAAATATATAGGGGACGCGTTTAGGGCTTATAATATTGAAATTTTTCCATGTTTCCACAGTTTGTGTGAGGATTATCTTAGAGGAGTATCTTTGGTGGTAAATATGACGAAGAGGCAGGACAATGGAGGAAACTCCACAAGCACGAATTAGAAGAGCTATATCGCAAACCTACAATAGTGAGAATAATCAGGTCGCGAAGATTAAGATGGGCCGGACATGTAGCGAGAATGGGCAACGAAGGGGCCTGAGGGTAGACCAACGGGAAAGAGACCGGCAGAACGATCGCGACGGAGATGGGAGGACAATGTTAGGTTTGACCTTGAAGAAATCGGAGCGGATGGTCAAGCGTGGAAGGAGATTGCACAGGACAGGGAACGATGGCGTAGCCGAGTCGGAGAGGTCATGGACATCCGGGTTCCTTTAGGACAATAAATAGTAATAGTAAATTGACCTTGGGGAGATCGGATCAGATGGCCACGCGTGGAAAGAGAGTGCTCAGGACAGGGAACGATGACGCAGCCAAGTCAGGGAGATCTTAAGGGTTCCTATAGGCCAATAAATAGTAATAGTAAATTGATCTTAAAGAGATCGGATCAGATGGTCACGCGTGGAAATAGAGTGCTCAGAACAGTCATCCGGATCCTATAGGGCAGTAAGTAGTAATAGCAATACGGTCTGTCAAGTTTGAAATGGGCTGATCAATACTATACCTATACCAACCATACATACATCACTGCAGTCATCCACTCAAAAAATACTTGATTTCTTTCCCTAAATTTATATTAGTTGAGCAAAACCAAGCGATGACAAATTCACAAATTAAATTGACCATAATTAATGTAAATAAAGAGATTGAAACTAACTGTTTACCAAATAATTCGAAATAGCTTAGAATAATGTGTTCAAGTGGATTCCCATATCCTTGGTAAATTGAATTCGAACGCAATCAATTTTAAGATTGTACCTATTTGCAGTACTAACAAATCCACATTTAAAAATGTCTGACAACGTGTTTTAGAAACGTTGGTTTCCCAAGAGGTGCATTACCTAAAAGCTATTCACGTATTGTCTGTATAAAAAATTTAGTTACACCCCTCCCCAAAAAACGTTTATAGAAAAATTAAATTAAATTCATAAATCTTTCTATATCAGGTATTTCAGTGCGATGTAATGTTAATTAATCAAAACACGACCTAAGATTTCTCACAGTTTTTGTCTAAATGGAATCATACGACTTTAGTACTAAGCGAGAGAAGACTATAATAATGCTACTTCAGCGTTTTTAAGGCACGCTAGGATAATAATTAGATGATTAATATTGGCATGCATTTATTAATTGTAATACGCGTTATCTAATAATTGTAATATATAATATCGTAATATATATTTATTTATTTAATGTGAGATTATGGGTTCTAGAATTGCCAATTATTTTCTAAACAATAAAGGGAAAACGTGTGAATGATGTTTGTAAAAGTCGCATGCATTTAAATGTAAATTGGTCTAGACCGGATGGATTATAGCACAGAATAAGATCCCTATTTTGGATATGTAACTTATATTTATCAACTAGTCATCATCATCATCGGCACTACAACCGGGAACCGGTCTTGGCCTTATTTAGCAAGTCCTGAGGCTTGTTAAATTTTCCATAATGATTTGTTTTTTTTCGGGCAAGATCATTAGTCTTGCGCCAGATTTATCAACTAGTGCAGTTTGATAAATCAGTAACTTTTTAGTTAAAGGTTTTTTTTCGGCAAATAAGCATTTTATTTCTCAACATAGTCTTCTTTTAGTTCGATACATTTAGTCGATCGTTATTCCCATTTTGTTATTCCTTTCAAATAAGAGCTTTCCTCATCATCATCATCGGCACTACAACCGGGAACCGGTCTTGGCCTTATATAGCAAGTCCTGAGGCTTGTTAAATTTTCCATGATAATTTGTTTTTCCGGGCAAGGTCATTAGTCCTGCGCCAGAGGCTCACCGATGGGGAATTGAACCCCGGTCTCCCGCGTGACAGTCGGGTATACTACCTACTATCGAGGAGCAAGAGCTTTCCTCAAGGCCCCCAAAATATGTGTTAGTGTCTGTGACGACCTTTTCATTCGATACAAATCTTTTACCGCCTTGCCATTCTTCAGGTGGGGAGACAGGAAGTAGTCGCAGGGGGGTAAATCTGGAGAATATGCTGGATGGGGCAGCAGTTCGTAGCCCAATTTATGGATTTTGCTGGATTATGCTTAATCAGCACACGAAATTCACTTTTTTTCCATTTTCGTTAAAATTCACGAGGTTGTCTGCTGTCAATGGCTGTCAAATACACACTAAATGACGCAACTTGCTCAAACTTTGACAATAGTCTATTTATAGATGGCAGTTGCATTTAAAGTTTATGCGCATTTAAAGTTTATTTCGCACACGAGTAAAAGGGGTATTTAATACCCGTAAAGCGTGGGCAAAAGCGAGGAACTGGATGGAGAAAGTACGTACTGATTTGCATTGGTCGTAAACGCGGAGAGACATGAGCTGACAAAGCGTTCCATACTCACTACTGACTGCGTTTATTCACGCGTATACAATTTTTAATGTGAACTGAGGAGTACTCTCCGATCGACACGTATCGGAAGAAAATAATTCCGAGAGATAGAATGCAGCCACCTAGTTCCGTTGAACAAAGACCGTGCCGATTTGTATAAAAATGGGGGGTGACAACTATGGGATTAAACGACTTGCATCTGAGCCTCCTCGAGCCTAAATGCTTATTTTTGTATCCCATCTACAACACAAGGTGTAATTTTTGACACCTAACCAAATACGGAATTAAAATCTAGTTTTTAACGAACGTACGCGCCATAAACTGGGACCAGATTGGATACATTGAAGTCTCACTTAAGGCACCCTAAATATTTCAACGCACCCAACCTAACCAAGTCTGGAATTAAAATCTAGATTTTGGCGAACGTATGCGTCAAAAACTTGAGCCAAATTGAATACATTGAAGTATCACCCTAAATATTTCGTCCCACTCGTCACCCAAATGTATTGTTGTGCTAAGGATCAAGTTAATTCATATATCAAGAAAATTCTTTGATTTCGACTATGCCAGTGCCGTTCATAAACGTATCTACGTTGCGATTTCTATTTGACGACAAGCCACAGCACTGGATTTTCTAAGCTTGTGAATGATGCTCATGTGAATGAGCTGGGCACACGCGAGAGTTTGACAATAAAATCATAAGAGTTAAAGTAGGACGGTTCGGGTAACTGTGTGGAACCACCAGCACAAATACAAGAAAAATCGTCTCTAGACCATTGACTCAGTTTATCGTCAGCTTCATACAAATCCTATTTCAATAATACCGCTGGATGCCAAACTCTATTGAATGTCGTTGAAATATTCAGTACGACAGCTTGGCGTACATCGAAGTAATACATGAAGTGACATTATAGCGTATTGCGACGATAGTGAAGAACGTGTGATTCGAACTGACGCTATGACGGTTAAAATAACTAAAAATGGAACCAATGCTCAAACACATTAGGCCACTGGCGCGTGTACGAATTCGAATTCTAAACTTAAGTACATTCAAACTCATGTGGAATTGCTATGTTATTGTTTGGTGTACGGCTGGTGCATTTTCCTATTCGATTTTCTTTCGGTGTTCTTCACTATTTGCTTGTGTATTGTGTGAATCTGTTAGAAACGCCACAACATAACTTCCCAGCCGTCAGATCTCGTGTGGACATGTGGCTATGAAATCCATATTAACGGTCGTATGCAAAAAGAATATTTCGAGATATTTTAAGATTTGGCGATTATGCAATGACTCCATAACCTTCAATAGACTCGATGATAGTGCCATGAATCGGTGCAATGAAGGGAAATAATGATAGATTTTTTTTGGCCTCTATGTATTTCAGAATTGCCTTGTTGAATACGGCAGATGAGAAAGCTTTCGTAATAACGCGTAATCGCACGGAGGCAGACCGCGAAGCTCGACGCCAAGCTGGAGCTGGTCGGCGGTCCTAGTATGAAAGGAAAGTCTCAAACAGTCCGAGTTTTCGATGCAATAAGACAACGAAGGCAAGTTGTTCAAGCTGCTGACAGGCGAGAAGGTAGACCGCGAGAAGGGTATACGCCAATTGAGTGGGAGAGGGAACAAAGAAATTGTGAGACATAATTCAACTCTACGCCGCAATGGAGTGGGAGCAGAGCGTGAACGAGAGGCGCAGAGCACGCCAGCGCTCTAAGCGGATTCATACGAGACTTCGTAATACGTCACGGTTTTAAAATACTTGGAAACCGTATGGTTTCTTTTATGAAAGCCAGTGCGAATCTGCAAATAAAAATTAAGTTTGTTGGGAAGTAAGTCGGCAGAGCCAACAAAAGAAAAGAAACTTCTTCCGAACATCGTTGCCAAATGGACACCTTGGCGTATTTTTTTTTTTTAAGATCTCTCGGGAGAGGCGAACCTATAGCGCCAAGTGGGCGCCCCGAGATGCCATCAAATAACTGTTGCAGTTCTTTTTGAACAGTTGCAGGTTGTAACGCTCCGGGAACACTCGCGTGCGGAGGGAGTTCCACAACTTACCCGCTCTATAACGGAACGAGTTCTGATACAGGGATGTTCGCGCTGTCGGGAGATGACCCACAAACGGGTGAGATCCGTCGGATTGTCTTGTGTAGCGCATATAAACCGAATTGCGTGGAACAATGCCAAGAATCTCCGAAGAACAGACAGAGGTCGGCTACGCGCCTTCGATATGATAGCGACTGTAGTCCCGACGTCAGCGCCGAGTCCCCGATCAGGCGGATCGCTCGTCTTTGTACGCTCTCAAGTAGGTCGAGGGTATGTTTAGGAGACGAGCTCCAAACATGAGAGCAATATTCGAGCGCGGGTCTAATTTGAGATTTATATAGGAGAAGAAGTTGGGGCGGAGTAAAATATTTCTTGGCTCTAAAAAGATAACTCAGTTTTCCTGAGGCTGATCTGGCGATACTCGATACGTGTTTATGCCATGATACATTCCCACAGACCGTGACTCCGAGCAATTTCAAACTTTTCCCAGCCTCAAGTGCCCGGCCACTCATCATCAGCTGTGAAACCGATGATTCAGTTTTCTTTGTGAATGTTGTATACTGGGTCTTCGTTGCGTTGAAGTCGACGAGATTGGCCCTTCCCCACTGCAGGACCCTATCTAGATCCTGATTCAGAGAGTCAATCTGTCTACATCTCAGCTGGTGCGACGTTGATGCACCAATCGGCCGAACACTCGAAAAGGAAGAAACAAACGTACTATCATCCGCAAAACTGTACACTTTGTTATCCGTTGTCTCCAACAAATCATTTATGTGAAGCAAGAACAAGGTTGGAGTCAAAATAAAACCTTGGGGCACTCCTGAATTAACAGGATACAGATCCGAACACTCGCCGTCCACAACAACCCGGATCGATCGATTCTCGGGGAAGCTCGTCGTCCAGTCGCAAAGCTGTTGGGAAAGTCCATATGAACGAAGTTTGCTCAGCAATGCCCCGTGCCAGACGCGGTCAAAAGCCTTGGAGATATCCAATGCGACCGCCCTTGACTCACCATGCCGTTCAATCGCTGATGTCCATATATCGGTTATAAGTGTCAAAAGGTCTCCCGTGGACCGCCTGCCTCCAAATACTTAAATAACTCTGTATTGATGACTTTTTTCATTACCTTAGATAAAATAGACAGTAATGCTATCGGCCGGTAATTTTGTGGGAGACACTTTTTTCCCGTCTTTGGGATTGGCTGAAGTCGAGCGATTTTCCGGCAGGAAATGTCCTCCGTGCATAAGATAAGCGGAAGTCTGCCAAGAACCGGTGATAGTTCTGGAGCACAGTTCTTAAGGACTATTGCTTGTACTCCGTCCGGGCAGGTTGCCTTCCTACAATCCAGTTCACGTAGAATGCGTTGAATAGTGCGCGGACGAAATCTCACATCCCGCATCGAAGACCGTACCGGCGAGATCGCAGGTGGCTCCAAAAGGCCGGGATCGAGGTTTGAATTCGCGGAAAATAAATTCGCGAACACATTAGCTTTATCCTTTGAATTTCCTGACTAACGTCCGCTGTCTGTCATCAACGGAGGGAAGAGGGGGGATGCGAAGTTACTGCTGACACCTTTTGCCATTGACCAGAAGGAGCGCGAACCAGTTGGGCACCGAAGGAGCTTATTGATCACCCTGTCGTTGTGAGCCTTCTTCGCGGTATCAATCGCTTGGTTGCACCCGTTTCTGATTCTAACAAAATTCGTTCTGTTAACATTGGTGGGATTGGAGCGCCATTGGTTAAAAGCTCTGTTTTTTGCCGCTGTAATCAGCTCGCATTTTTTATCAAACCAAGGTTTATCAGACGAACTTCGTTTGATGGAATGTGGAATATACATCTCCATCCCCAGAAGAATAATCTCTGATACCGACTCCGCGCATGCGTTAACATAGGAGTTTCCGAAGCACACCTCGGACCATGGAAAGGATGCGAAGAAATCTCGCAAATCGTCCCAGTTAGCGGCCCCATACTTCCATACATGGCGAAGCTGCCTAGGCCGGTTATTCGCTTGATATGCAAGTGCTTGCGCGACAGACACCAAGCAGTGATCTGAGTTTCCCAGTGGCGCAGAAACCTCTACGGTATAAATACTCGGTTCGGATGTCAAAAATAGATCCAGGGTGTTCGCACAATCGCCTCGCGCATCCGGCACTCGCGTCGACTCCCCCACGAGTTGAGTCAAGTTGTGACTTACAACAAACTTCTCCGCCAGGCTCCCAGCCTCGTCGGTTCTGTTAGAATGTAACAACCAGCCGGAATTGTGTACATTAAAATCGCCAAGGACAACAATTTCAGAAGCCGTGCGGTTGATCTGTATTCAGTCGACGGTATGTGAAAGATGTTCGAAAAATGTCGCCGGTCGATCGTCATTCGGAGAGCGGTAAAGACAGCAAAGAAATTTAACGGAATTCCTCAGCACGAGCCTCAACCATATGATGACCATATTATTGGGTTCCAACGCCTCCATCCTCTGGCAAGCCAGATTGGACCGCGCGAGGACGCAGACTCCGCCCTTAAAACGGAATCTCGAATGTAAGTCGTATCCTGAGCAACGAAGATATGTCGAATTAGTTGGCGAATCGACCTGGATCTCAGTTAGGGCAAGGATATCAGGTTTCGTTGTTTGCAAATATTGGCAGAAATCGATTGAAAATTGAAAGGTTGCCATTTTAGTTACTCCATCTAAGCAAACTCCAATAACTAGATAAAAGAACTTAAAAGTTACTAACCAATAATATTGGGAGCCTCATTCTGTGTCAGTCAGTGAAATGTGTAAAGTAAAAATGTAAATCGAGGTTTTTTAAACAACTGAGAATATGTAACATACTATTCAAATCCCTTAAAGAGAATAGAATACACATACAACAACTCTAATGATGTAAACAACATTAAACAAGCCGGACACCAAAGCAAAGCCCTACTTACCTTAGCTTTAAGAGCATAATAATCTATTTGTACTTTACGGCGTTTTTGGGTGGCGTAAGCTTCATCTCTTTCGGTCAACCTTTGCTGCAGGACACGAACTGTCTCGTGAAAAGAAGCAAGCTCACGTTCGTGGGCGCTTTGAAGCGTTTTTAACTAAAATCAAGCAACCAAAATAAAGTGAGTAGATGAATTTCGACGGCTGTGTGGTATACTTTACTTACATCTTGTAGGCGTTTATCATGCAAAGCCTTGTAATCAAATTCCAACAGTTTGATTTTGTCTTGGGCTTCTTTAAGGATCCGACCGTCAGCAGGATGCTCTGCGTTGCATTGGGTTGCATCGCCGAAAACTCGTCGTGAAGTCGCATTATGGGTGTTTGGAACACGAACACCATCTGACTTCAGAGCTGAAAAAAAAAAATAATTTTTAAAAACAATAAAATATTTATTACCACAGTTTTCTTGAAATTTTTAAAAAATTAAAATTAACTACGCGTACAAAAAAATACGACAGAAAAGAAGAATAGAAGGACAGAAAAATAAAGTATCGATATACATTAACCTGGAAGGCACAACGGCTCATATATTGCCACTATGTTTGTTTGAACGTTACTTGCAAGTCGGTTCACCTTAACCCATGTCGCTTTAGGGCCTCTGACTTTAACTTTGATTGGCTAGTATTGAGAAAAAAAATATTTGTAGAGGCAGAAGTTCAATTAAGCAACGATCATTATGGTACACGTTTTTATTTAACGATATCTTTATGTCGGATTTCGTTGGTGTAATCCGTAGTGGAAATCCTAAACAATAACAATCCATTCAATTCTACTTTTCTGTTCATGAAATAAATTCTGTGTCGAATACCTGAGAAACACTAGAAGCACATTCTTATAAGATTGTTAGTCGAGAAATCTTTAAATCCCTAAACGCTACATGATAAGTAATGCAGTTGAATTGTTCATTTTTTATTGCCAAAGTACAATTGGGTTCGCGGAAGATAGAGAGACTAAGATAATCGTAGTGTTACACAACAACATCTAACATCTAGGTGCCCTATTGTGTCTTCTACCGCACGTGTCAAACTAAGCCAAACTTTTCTTCCAACAGTCTACGACTACAACTTTCTAAGTTTATATCTGATAAGTAATAAATAGAATCTCACCATCTTTTTCTTTTTGCAGTTTCCGAATAGTCTTTTTGCATTCGTCCACTTCTTTTGTGAGGCGTTGCATTGCTTTGTCCTTAATAGCCAAGTCTACTCGCATACCCCGTATGGTTGCTAATAAATGTGCATCCTCCTTAGCAGCCACATGGTAAACAGTCGAAATCGTTGTATCGGAGTGAGAAAATGGTAATTTGCTGGAGGAGTTGGGCTTTCTCAAGCCTGACTGCTTAGAACCTGGTCTACTGTTTGATGGTGTAGAACTAGCGCTCGTTCCTGCAGATGAACATTTAATTAAACTCGAAGAACCTGGAATGCAATCTGTTTGTGTGCACGATGTCACAATTCTTCGTTGGCATTCCGGTATTTCTTCTGTTTGGGTTCCACCAGTGACTTGACCTTCGGATTTCTTGGATATAAAATAATCCAGAGTTCTAACTTGTGATTCAATTTTTTCATTCAACTTTGTGTTGATTTCTTGAAGACTGCAAGGACAGTAATTTGTATTTTATGTTTATCATAAACAGTAAACAACACTTACCTTAAAACTTGAGTCTCCAAATCAGCAATGTGGGTTTCATATTTGGATTGAACGGAATTGAATCGAGCCTGGACGTTGGCCAATATCTTTTGAGCTTTTTTATCCTGTTCCTTAGCGTCGGCTTCTAATTGTGCAATTCGTTGCTCCAAGAGTCTTCGACTATGACTTTCATCGTTTGTTAAAGACTTGCCGTGATGTTTAGAAGCCACTGCAAGCAAGGTATGATTCAGTCAAAGTGTTTATGGTATGAGGAAGTTAATTTATATTATTTTGTAATTTGTTAACTATGTAATACACACGACTTAAATCGATTGAACTGTAAAATTAAGTGAAGTGTATAAACTACGACAATAAAAAAATCATTATACCAATAAATATATATTGCAGAGCCATTCCGAACCACCAAAAATCTAGAACAATATTTGCTGAAATCAACTAGAAACAAGTTCCGCAATTCTACAGCGCATACAAAAATTTTGTTGTAGGCAGGAAGTATTTGAAATAATTTTGAATCAGAAAAACTGAAAAAATATCCGCTGCTTTCTCTATTTAAGGTCAACATTTTTAGCCTACAGTGTCCATACCCAAATAAGAATAAAATTGCCCATTTTAATATCCATTCTCCCCTCATTGACGTTTTGCTTCACCGCCATGCAAATCCAAACTCTGAATCCTTCTTTTCTTTACGTAGCAGGGCGATCTGACGCGCTCCACTAAACGTATTTGCTACGCACGTGCAAGAGTCGCACGATTTTTCGCGCCACTTTCCTTTGACAACCTCCGACATACCCCCTATACTATTTGCTATATTATGAAGCACATTGAACAAAAGCAAATGAGTCGCTATTCGACTTCATTTCAATGATAAGTGACGAAATGTAGGCTACTGTTTAATTGACCTCAAGCACATCCTGTTCTATATTTATTAGCTGAATTCTTCCCAAGGTGACATTGTAGTCCTTGGCGATTTTAACCTCCTCCATCTCCAGTGGACGCTGTCCGACGATAAGTCCCACCACTTCGTAATCTGTACAAGAAATTCTATGAAAACTTCAATATCCTCTCTGTTAAAGTAACAAAAGACCACTCGGCTTTTCGACAATACATTTGCACGAAAATGGCATCCGGTCCCCAACGCAGCGAACCAATCAAAAATGAGTTTTTTTTTTGGCTCTAATCGGCTGCCCACTCCACTCTCTATGGGGCCTCCCAATACTCTCCCCCTAACCATTTACTATCAGAATGTCAGAGGACGTCGCTCCAAAACCCATTCCATCTTACAAAATACTCACTCCCTTCCCTTTGATATATATGCTCTGACCGAAAGTAATCTTACCCCCAGTATCAATAGCCTAGAACTGTACCCCTCCTTCACAGTTTGCCCTGACTTCCCTTGCCGAAGCGTGCTGCTTGCCATCCAAAACGGACTAACATCTTCTCTTATCACCATCTCTACTTCTCCCAACCTCAACTATGTCGCTATAAAAATTGAACATTGCTTAAAGTCCTTTTACATCATATGCTTCTATATACCGCCTTCGCAAACTATCGAGTCATACGAATTCGCAATTGCTGCAATCGACCGCTTAAAAGAGCTGAGTTCTTCCCAAGCTGACATTGTGGTCCTTGGAGTTTTTAACCAGGTCGGGTCCCCGTATCAATTCTCACATTCGCAGGATTGAGAACGTTCAACATCGTTTCTTGCGCTTCCTCCGTGCACTAAACTGGGAAAATCCGCTGACTCTACCACCATACTCAAGCCGGCTCCCTTTATTCAATCTTAACACACGAAGAAGAGGGCAGAATCCATGCCGGCATCATCTTCGCCCATCGTCTTCTGTCAGGCTCAATCAATTGCCCAAGCCTGCTCTCCTCTATAACATTTCACACAAACCCCCGTAACGTACGTAACCCTCGACTCTTTTACTTGCCCGCTCATCACACTTCTTATGGCGCTAACGAACCAATCTCGCGTATGCTACGACGGACCAACTCTTCCCCCACCTCCCTCGATTTCAACATCTCCACTCCCGCTCTTAAACGACGTCTCAGAACAAACCCGTCCTAAATCCCCCCCCCCCCCCCCCCCCCTTCCAATAACCCCCCTACCATTCAATCCGTTAATGCATCCAATATATAGTCCTGACATTTCATCGTCCGGCATTCTTATCGAGTACTTCAGAGCGAACAGACGTTCGCTCATAGCTTACGTGAAACACGTGTTTGTGAAAGTGTGTAAAACGCACGTGACAGTAAAAGTGTGTGAAGTGCACGTGTAAAAATACTTTTAGTATTTTAACATTAACAGAAGAGAGTAATAAAACAGTGAAAACCGACAGTAACTCATGCTGGGCGACGGCCCCAGTGATGACCAACAATTCATCATAGCTCGCAAAAGAAGAGCCACCGACATTTTACTTAGCGCAACAAAGAAACCAACAACCATGGAGACACAAACTATGGACTACCAAAAAAGTATCTGGAAGCAGTGGTATACATCAATACGCTTCGACTCCAGATGAAACAACTCCACGAGGAAATTCAGTCGCTAAAAACAACCAGTAAAAACAGAGATCACGTCTGCATGGAAGAAACGCCTGCTCAACACCCCGGACTAGCCCCATCATCTCCAAAGCAACAATTATCGTCCCCCGAAACACCATCTCCCCAACAAAAGAAGACAGCCGGGAATCAAATGCCTAACACACACGCCAAAAATACAAGACCATCACCCATCTATATTAAAAATATAACAAACAATAAAGAATTAGAATGCTCGAAAGTATCTTAGGCCACTGCAATTTCACCACAAACACAAGAGCAGCTTCGACTTCCATCACAACAACTACTTTAACGGATCACAACAAGGCGGTAGAAAACTTGCGCAACATAAGCTTGAATTTGTCACTTTTCAACATGGACAGTTGAAACCAGTGACTTTCATCTTAAGACATATTGATCCAGCATGGATCAATGAGGAACTTGCAGCAGAAATATTCAGGATCTGTCCGGAACTGAAAATAAACAGGTTGGAGTACTTCCAAACGCCATACATGCGGAGTAACAAGACTCTGCATTGGCGTATTATAAAAATTCCTCCAACTGATGACACCCGGCTCAAACAAGTCAAATATCTTTTCACGCATAAAATTGCGATTGAGGAACGACATAAACAAAACGTTCTTCATTGCAAAAGATGCCAAGGCTCAGGACACTTGGCGGCCGCATGTCATCTAAGCGTACGATGCGTAAAGTGTGCAGAACAACATCAACCTGGAGAATGTAAGGTCAGCCCGCCTGGGATGGAACCAGAAACAATCCAAACAACAAACCCCGATGAATCCATTACAACGAAGAAAATCACAGTGAGATGCTGTAACTGTGGAGGACCCCACCCTGCCAACTTCTCGCAATGTCCTCATAAACTGAGGATTCTCCAAAGGTGAACAACACCCATGGCAACGAGCAAACCTTCGCCAACCAAAACAACATCACCTCAATCAACGTCCAGGAATGTCATACGCTACGGTTGTCAAGGATTCCTATAACATGACAAAAAAATCACCAATTCAGCTGTAACGATCTTAATCTGGACATCACAGGATACATAAGTAGCTTACAGAAGATGCTGCCCACCCTGAAGCACAGCTCAGAAATAGAAAAAAAGGTCAGATTTTATCTCTTATAACTTCACATATCCTTTCCCTTAATGGCTAATTTAACCATAATTTCCCTCAATGCAGAGTCTATATATTCCAATATTCGCAGACAACAACTCCGATTATTCGTTGACATGTTCTCTCCAGATATCCTCCTCCTCTCGGAAACGTGGCTTAAACCAAACTCCCGAATATCTATCCCTAATTATACACTTGTTTCTAATCCACGAACCACCGGTCCTCGTGGAGGTACTGGAATCCTAATACACAAGAAATTCCAATTTTCCGAAATTAGGTTCACCGATATAAATAATATTGAGTACATCATCATTCGGCACTACAACCGGGATCCGGTCTTGGCCTTTTTTAGCAAGTCCCGAGGCTTGTTAAATTTTCCATAATAATTTGTTTTTCCGGGCAAGGTTATTAGCCTTGCGCCAAAATATTGAGTACACGGCAATTAAAATCTTTTGCAAAAGCAACAAAGTGCTTGTACTGTGGTCCGTATACGTTCTCGGGAACCAAACTTCCCTAGTTCCGACATCACTGAGATAATCTAACAGTCTCTACCTGTACCTTTCATAATAGGAGGAGACTGGAATGCTCGGCATCTTCATTTAACGACACTATGGGCAATAAATACGGTTGCCAATTTCTAGCACTCCTTCAACTCCATCCATATATCTATGCGGACTGTCCATTACAGCCAACACGTATCTCCAATTCTACTAAATCAACAATAGATTTTTTCCTAAAATCCATAGGCATCTACTCACCTAACCCCCATACAGTATCCTTCGAATTCCCATCATGGGTACGTCCACACCACTGTCCAAATCCCTGCCATCGAACCACGCTACTCATTCAATCCGATCCCGAATTTCTCCAGGACAAACTGGAAAAGAGTCAATAGGGACATTGCTGCCAGTTTTACAGACTATACTTCGCCAGAGACTTCAAATCTACTCCCTGCTGAAATTGATCAAACAGCCTTAAGAATAGAGCAAATAAAAAATGTCCTCTTCAGCCACACACCTACATCCATCCCTCATTATCACCTAGGAAAACCTTTACCCAACCTCCTTACAAAACTGTTACGCGTAAAAAAACAGCTTAGACGAAAACTACATAGCAATTACTCCCCTTTTATTAAAATCAAATCCAACTCTTGACTACCCTGATAAATGGACAACTAAAACAATTTGCCGACCTGGCTTACACGTCTATCATCATCATCATCGGCACTACAACTGGGAATCGGTCTTGGCCTTATTTAGCAAGTCCTGAGGCTTGTTAAATTTTCCATAATGATTTATTTTTTCTGGGCAAGGTTATTAGTCTTGCGCCAGGGGCTCCCCGACGGGGAATCGAACCCCGGTCTCCCAGGTGACAGGCGGGTATACTAACCACTATACTATCGAGGAGCCCACGTCTATACTTAAAAATATTAAACCCAATCGTGATTTATTCAAAAATATCAACAGACTAACGGGTCGTAAATACAAACCCCGAATCGATTATATTATCAACCCTACTAACAATCACCCAGTCCATTCAGATATTGACGTAGCAAACTGTCTAGCTAATCACTTTTATAAAATCCATCAACAAAACGACTCCATCTCAGTCTCTAATTTTCAAGGTACTGTAAACGACTACATCTCACGCACAATGATCCCACCCATCATTCACCCCTTTCATCGCGAAATTCAACGAAACAAACAAAGCGTCTCATCCTCTGGATAATGCGACCTTCGTAACAGCAGGCGACTTATCTGAATTTATAACATCACGCAATAACAAGAAGTCGACAGGCTTAGATGGAATTCCGAACCTTCTTTACAAAAGACTTCTCCCGTCAAATCTAGTCCCTCTTCTTGTTCTTCTCAACCACATAATTAAAGGATCACATTTCCCAGATAACTGGAAAACCACGGTTATAGTCCCTATCAGTAAGTCTAGTCCTTCCAACAACCCCAGCAACTATCGTCCGATATCGTTATTAAACACATTAAGCAAGATATTGGAATGCAAGATATATCGAAATCTCCTTTCATTTGCTAATGACAACGCTATTATCCCAAATTCCCAGTTTGGCTTTCGCTCACAACACTCCACCTGTCATGCTCTGTTAAAACTAACGCACGGTGTCACAACTAATCTTCAAAACCAAAGCCCGAGGGTCTGTATCTCTCTCGACATATCTAAAGCATTCGACTGGGTTTGGATCTCAGGACTGCTTTACAAGCTGCACTACATATTTGGATTAAACACCCATACTACCAAACTTCTTACTTCCTACCTCTCTGGTAGAAAATTCATGGTCAAAATAAATTCTTCTATCTCCCAATCGTATAATATAACCGCAGGGGTTCCGCAGGGTTAAATTCTTGGACCACTATTATACTTCCTCTATACTTCAGGCATACCGCAGCCTCAATTACCCAATACCGTAATGTTGAATTACGCTGATGACACCATATTCTACTCCAGCAGCAAGTTTGTAAAAGAGGCAAGAAACCTCCTCCCAAATCTATCAACATACTTCAATAAATGGAAAATTCGCCTAAATCCTGATAAAACCCAACTTAAAGTGTTTAAAAAATGAACACTGCACAAACAACACAAAGCGCACCCACAACAAAATTAGACTCAAACTAAATAACAACCAGATAAAACTTTCTAAAACTTTAAAATATCTGAGAATAACCTTTTCCAATGACCTTTCATTCTCCACCCACATTAAAAATACTTTACGTAAAGCCACAATACAACTGAATCTCTGTAGAAAGGTGATGTGGAAACCCAACGGTCTCTCTCACAAAGTCAAACTGCTGATCTATAAACAAATAACCAGACCCACACTCACATATGCGTGTCCACTGTGGTATCATATAACACCAGCCCAAATCGAAAAGCTACGCACTTTCGAAAGGAAATGCTTCAGGCTGGTCACTGGCCTCAACCGACAACCCAACTCTTACAAGTATTACAATAACAGCTTGCTATACAATGCCTCCAATATTGACCATCTCGATAGACGCTTCCTAGAGCTGTCTATCAAATTTATTGAAAACCTCCCAAATAATCCCAACCCCATAATAACTTCACTACTACCAACTCCTCTAGATAACAGGGCTCACTATCTGAATTGTCTCCACACCAGAAGTCTCTTCACCTCTGGAAGATTTGTTACGGACTCCAACGAGGTAGTGTACCATAACACTGAGCTGGCACCCAATCAGTTCAAATACTGTAATATACAACCATTCTCCAACATTCTGCGTTTTAACGAACAACCGGAAAGTGTTACCCCACCCGAGACCACTAACTGACCATATCCCACGCCAACTCACCTCCTTAACCATCAATCCCTGTATTCCCCAACTCACTACACATATTTAACTTATTATAATATCAATTAGGTTAAGCTAGGTTAAGTTAAAGTTAAGTTAAGTATTAGTTTAGATTAAATTAAAAAATAAAAATCCTGGTTTTCTGACCTTTTCCAGGAAAACTGTTAATATTAAAACCTATAATACTCGAATAGTTATTCACACATTCAGTTATGTTTGAAAAATGTGTAATGTATGCAATGTAAACAATTGTATCACTAGAGTTATAAGTTAGCTGTAGTACTTAATGTAAACATTGATTATTGATCAAATAAACATAGTATGTTAAAAAAAAATCATTGTCCGGTTGTCATTTGTTGCGATCTCTGTTCCACTCTTTTACTACTGTTAAATCTTCCTTAAATCTCGTACAGCTTGTGAAAAACAGATGTGAAAACTTTCCGCGGATAAAACCTAAAAATTCTACAATAAGGGAATTACGGTCGTAGCTCAAGAATGAGAGAAAGTACTCTAAAAACACTGAACAATATTTGGACAAATAAAACTATTTTTGACTTAAAATTATACCACAAAAACGAAACAAAAAATGCGTCAGCTCATTTCTCTTGAACAATGAACAATGAACAGTGAACTCTGTAAACATCAGTACTTACCAATTAGTGCCGACACCGAATCAGGGTGTTTTCTCATCAGAATTCTTTCCATTTCCTTGCACTGACGGTGTAGGTCTTGTATAATTTTACAATCTTTCTCCTTTTGTTCCTGGGCTTTCTTGCGTTCACATCGACTTTCTTCTAATTCCGATTGCAGAACACGTTGCAAATCCAAGGCCTCATTCCTATCATTCCTGGCAGATTGTAACTCGGAACGCAGGATATTCGCACACTCATTCAAATGTTGCACATCCAATTTCAACACTTCCGATTCCTCCTGCAGATGACTGTTATTCTCCCTTAGGTCACGGTGCAACTGTGATAACGAATCATGTTGGATTCGTAAACTCTGTAGCCGCTCCTCGGTATCCTTTAGCTTTTCCTGTAGCTGCTCAATTTCTTGCTTCAACAGATGCTCCCTTGTAATAGATATCGAATTAACAGGAGATGTAACAGCAGACACACAATGTTTTGGAGAAGAATTTGTCGCCTTGTCGCAAAACATTTTGCTATCTTTGACATTCGATTTTAATCGTATTTGATTACAATGTCGATGTTGATTCGATCTCATTATAATGGGCAACGGTGATAGTGCGACACCTCCGTCATCGTCGTCGTAGAATTCTGAATTTGAACTCGCTCCACTGTCGACCGTATCTATTGTTGGCGTCGTACATTCCGTGTGCGTGATACAAGTGAGCGATGGTGTCCGTATCTTTGGAGAACAATTGCCAACCCCGGTCGACTCTTGGGGATTCCATTTGAGCGCTGACTTTGAAGTCAATTGATATGCGGGTGTTGTTGTACACCCACTGTTCATTTCAATATTAGCATTCGTGTTAGAACAGTCGATATCGTAGTTTGCACCACATGTAGGACCGTCGTTGACTAACAATTCGATCGTTTCGATACCTTCAGTGATTTCCTCAATCTACCAATATAAAAGAATAATAGGAAGTAATAGGATTAGATCTTCTATATACAACTGCAGTTACTCGAATAGTCTTGTGTAAGTAGAGTAGGTTAGACTTTTAATATTAATAAGCGGAATTGAATGATTTATAAATGGCGTTTAAAACTATATGAATATTTGTCCCTACAGTCTCCTACACAATCACCCATCATTCTAATACCTTTTCTAAAATAGTGGCAGCGACAAGTAAGTTGAAATGAAATTGTTTACAAGCTGTAATAGCTGAAAAACATCGATCCCTTTAGATCGCCTAGTTTAGAGAATAACAAACTTGTCTCATTATAAAGGAAGAGAAACAAAATGATTTGTTTTCCTGAAATAACAAAACATCAAAATAAAAACCATCTTCCATAAATTATTCACGTAACATTGCCACTGCGATTAATGCGCACCTAAGTCGGATCAGTTCGAATTTGATCGCGTAAGATACGCTAGGCCAGTGAAAGTTGTGTAGGGGTAAATCGCGTATGCACAGAGATAATCAATTCAGTCTATAAAAATATGAGGAAGTGACAACGGCTAGAGAAAGTGACACTGGATAAAATAAGGTAATATTTTGGGTAGCTGTCAATCGTCGGTTGAGGGATGCAATAAAACAAATCAACCAGCTTATCTTCACTTATTTTCATATAATTCCAATCTATTAGAGTAGCATTTGTTACATTAAGCTTTACATAAAGGTATCTCAATTGTTATAAAGGGTGGGCCATAAATGTTTGCACATTTGAAACATGAATAGAAATAAAACTCCAAATGTTATTTTGTTGATCATTTATTTAACGTAATAAGCCTTTATTGAAATGTTTTTTTTTTTAAATGACATCGTCGAGTTGTGGCCCGTCTCGTCGTTCGCACTTCTGCAATCGACTGCGCAAACTTTGGAAAACTCGCTGACACATTTTTTTTTCCACTAACGCGCGCACAAAAGGGGATTTTGAAGTACCCTTAAATGTCAGAGCACAGTGCGAGCGAATGGAGAGGAAGTGGATAAGGAAAGGAGGTGTGGATGTATATTGGTCTTGAATTACTGGACATCACAACGGCTAGGAAACACATGATCAGGCAGAACACTCCACATTCGTGTGGTTCGGCTAAAGAATGACTCTCTATGTTTATTTGTGTGCTTAAAGTCTACTTTCAACGTGAACTGATGCGCATTCACAGACTGCCGGGTATCGCGAGAAAATGTCTGAAGGGGCGGAACACATTCAGCAAGTTCAGTTGAGCAACGACCGTGGTAATACCTATAGCAAAGAGATAGGCATGATACGTTTCGCATATGTTCTAACGACGGAATTGATCGACTTACGGCTGGGTACCCAATAAGTTTCACTGCTCGTTTTTGCATCCTGTCGAGCACGTGTAGTGTAGTTTTGGATGCGCCTGACCAAATATGGGAGTTGAACTCCATTTTGGGACGAATATACGCCTTTTAAATAGTGGCCAGATTGGATGGAGTGAAGTATCTTTTGCATCTCTTAAGGAACCTGTGGGGGTTCTCTATACTACATGGAGAACCAAACCACATTTTCAACCTTATTTCGGCCGCTTTCAGCGCGTCAAATCAACCCCAATTCCTCCTACTAACCTATTCACCTGAAAATCATGTTTTCCAAAAGTATTCTATGCAGACAATGCATAATTGAGTTTAGCTACCTTTTTGCCATACGCCAACTCCATTTCGCTAACCCATGAGATTTCCATCGGAGATCGCATGTCGGTTAGCAACGGCATAGTCTGAACAAACGACGCGGTTGCATAATCATGCAATCGCTGAGGAAATTATCAAAGTATCTAATTTAGTTCCCACGATCAGATTTCCTTAGCCGATTCGGCGTCCTATTCACTTTCCCCAGACAGTCCATTCGCTGAGGATCAATGATCTCATTTTGCAGGTGAATAGCTACAAAAACATTTTCCTCTCCTTCTCAATTTTACCTTCCCACAGTTCAATGCACTCTGAGATCACCACATTCACCTAATTAGGTCAGTGGGCTATTCTCAGAGCTGCATTGATACATGCACACAAAAACCAAAGCCACCCCGAGAGCATTGCACATTGTATTCCGGTTCTCTCATTCTCACTTGTCCGTCGACTATCGAATCAACCGAAGCGTTTATCTACCTCGATTGGCGGGGAACGTGAGAGAGCGCAAATGCAAAGATGATCTCGATTGATTGCTTGTGGTGCAAATCAAAAAATCCCATCTTCATTCCTAATGCCAACAGCCGCTTCACATCCACCGCCGGTGACGGTCACGCCGCACCGAATCGCTTTTCACACATCATTGCGGACGGTTACGCCACTTAACGAGTCGTCATTTATCTACAGTGTGTATACACACGTTTTTCTTTTCTGAGTCGAGTTCCAACGAATATAACTCCATGTTAAGATTTTGGTTTAAAGTTAATTTCGCGGTTTATCAACTAAATTCAAATATATAGCACATCTAACTAATCGATAAATATAAATAAAGTTTAGTGCTCTTTTGTAAGTGAATTCAGTCGCTTCAAATCTATGTCAAATCGGAAGGCATCTCTTCTGAACAGTAATAGTGCGGACAACAAATTAATAATAGGTGTAAATAAAAGAACAGAGCTTTAATAAAAATCAAAAACAACGAACAACTAAACGAAGGTTTTTTTATTTCTCCTGTGAACAATTTTCGGTGGACAAGTGTTGGGGGATTAGTGAACCAAGTGCCCGTGTCTGATACAACTACTTCGAACCCCCACAAACCCTACACATTTGGCCGCACTTTTCGCAGCTTCAAATATGTGGTCACTCCAGTTAAGAGTCGAATTAATTCCAGTGCCGAGGATTGATAATTCCTTGGCTTCGTCGATGCAATTGCCGTTCATAGACAGTATATTTACTTTGGAGCTCACCTTTGACGACAAGAGGCACCACTGAGTTTTTAGGGCATTGAATTCTACTCGGTTAGATAATCCCCACTGATATATCTTATTGAAGTCGGTATTCAATGTATCAAGCATAATTTGCTGGTTGGTAGTGGCGTTCGAAGAGTTTGGACGGGAGTGTTCGTATGAGTATGAGAAACTCAACGTGCTATCGTCAGCAAACGAGTGAATTGGGTTGTGAATAATTGACAAGAGATCATTTATAAGATGAGGAAGAGAGTGGGTGAGAGTACCGAACCCAGGGGAACACAGGATTTGACACCATCAAGAACCACAAGGATTGAACGGCCAGAAAGATAATCTTGTGGCGGTTCTGCCAAACCCCACTGACTACTTACCTAAAGAACCCCCATCCCTATGACCCAATCTTATAAGTTCGCTAATGCAATCGCATTAGCACCTTAATTGATCAAGTTTATTTAGCTGAAAGACTAATGACCTTGCCCAGAAAAAAACAAATCATTATGGAAAATTTAACAAGCCTCAGGACTTGCTAAATAAGGCCAAGACCGACTCCCGGTTGTAGTGCCGATGATGATGATGATTTAGCTGAAAGCCCCTAGAGAGAATCCTTACCTTCATGCATCTCTTCGCATACAAATTCCCTATAAGAATTCTCTCCTAACCTATCATAAATTCCCTGAAAGAAAATTCATCGGTTCACATGTAATACAACCGCATAATCAGGGAATCTTACCCTTGAGTTGGCTTATCCCAGCCTCAACATGTGTACAATAAAAACTACCTACATACACATTGGCTGGCGACCCATACCCAAGGGACAAAAACAAATATACGCATCTTGCATCTTAAGGCATCAATTAAATCCTACAGCATAGGCAAATGCGAATAGGAATTGAATACCTACCCCTACCAGCGATGCCATAAACACCATTTCCCGGTAAACAAGCTAAAACCAATTAGCACAACGTTCATGATGCATTGTGGCTATCAATACAGCTGCTATGCATATTGTAGACAACGATCATCAACGGTCCCTTTGTCTTACATATTCCCGGATCCGTTTACCATTGACCTTCTCACATAAGCAAACACAAACCCAATTAGCATTCAATGAGATTCGGCTTGTTTGCTTAGCCGAACTCACATCTCATGGATGCACATTTTCCCTTTCTTTGTTTTAGATTCGTTCCCATGGCTTTGTCCCATGGACGAACCAATGTACACACATACATGTGTACCACCATGATCTTTATTACTATTTTCTATTCCATCAAGAGAGACTTTACGTTTCTCTGGTGGTAAGTAAAAACATATCCTTAGTGGAGAGGATATCTACCACCACACCACCAAACTCACCCCATTAGCGAGTCGGCTCTATACGAGCCGTTTATCGCTGAGTCCAATTTCATCCGCCGACCACCACGGTCGTGCCGCTCCCGCTCCTCGTCGCGCGCCGAGGACGCGATAATATACGGAGTCGTTGGCGTAGTGAATTTTATTCGCCATCCATTAAGTCGAGCGGTGGTTTGTCGATTTTCATTGACTGGACAAAAAGAAATAAGTTATATAAATTAGTGTTAATATTAATTTGCATCAAGTCCATTAGTGTTAACAAAAGTAGTGGTTTTTATTTAGAGAATAAAACTGAACAAACAAATTCCGGTGTTTCATTCATTTTCCTTGTTCCTTACTGGCTCGTGACGGTGCGAACGGTCTACTTGGTGTGCATTCCTTAGCGCAGTAACAATTCGGTTTTGCGGAACCTTTTAGAACTGGTGGAGACGAGGTAGAACCCCGTATCGTGCGCCGGCACAATGACTTCCTCCGCACAGTTTCTTATCCATTGGATCAGGGAATTGTCCACTCCATATGAATGTAATTTTGACAAAAGGGCTGGATGCCAAACTCTGTCGAAGGCTTTTGAAATATCCAATGCGACTAACCTTGCTTTCACCGAGGTAGTGGATGGAATGACTCCACTTTTCGGTAAGGTACGCCATCAGATCTCCTGTGGACCTGTTGCTACGAAAGCCATATTGGCGGTCATTGAGGAGGTCATTTGATTCCAGATATTTCGAAAGTTGACGGATAAGAGATTCAATTACCTTGGAGAGAATAGAAGTTAGTGTTATGGCTCGATAAGAAGAAAGGGATGATTTGTGACTCTTTTTTGGGAATAGAATAAGACAAACGGAAGAGTTTCCGCAGTGGTTTGGTGAATGAAGAGGAGCATCTCTTCAAGAGGATTGGGGGAATGCCGTTCGGACCAGCGGATTTGTGTACGTTTAGCTCCTTGAGTGCGCGGGCAACAGTACACGTTCGGAAGCGTATCTGGCTCATGGTGTGCTGCTTATGCTCAAGTTGAGATGGAACTGATGTGGTATCAGGCAGCGTTGAGTTGGCTGCAACATGTGCAGCAAGTAGATTCGCCTTCTCTATTGCAGTGGTGACTGGTTTGTCATCGACTATAAGCGAAGGAATGGATGAAGAGACTGAGTTTTGAATGTTTTTCACGAATGCCCAGAAGTTTCTATCACCTGTGGGAGACTGTAGTATTTTTGTCTCACTCTCTGGTCATGCAAGAACTTAGCGCGTTGAATAAACGCATTACAGTCATTTCTAGCTCTCTTAAATCTTTTCCGGTTTTCCTCAGTATTGTTTGATTTATATAACCGGAAGCTCTACTCTTTAGCATTAATGGCTTCTCTGCACCCGGAATCGAACCACATATTTCTCTTTGGTTTGATACTCTTTACTCTGTGTGGAATAAAGGTCCGCATGCCAAGTAGAATCGTGTCTGTCAATGTGTCCGCTATAGAGTCAACATCGTTATGGAAGAAATATAACGACCAATTTAACCTCCCAAAAAAGTCGTTCATACCTTCTCAGTTGGCTTTCTCGTAGAACCATACTGTTCTTTTGGGAGCTTTCTCATTAACGTTTCTGTTGTTAGAGGAAATTTAGCTGACACGACACAGTGGTCTGAAGTGCCCAAGGGCGAAGAAACTTCAATTGTGTATTTGTTTGGGTGGGAGGTGAGAAACAGGTCCAGTGTGTTGGCGAAATGACCATATATATCTGGTACCCGTGTTGGCTCATTGACAAGTTGAGTTAAGCTATTTGAATCAGCAAAAATCTGGACATATTGACCTTCAGGTGTTGTTGTTCCGGAGTGACGAAGCCACTGAGAGTTATGCACATTAAAATCACCCGCAATAACGATTTCAATGTGCGGATATAGGGTCAAGATCCTATCGATGGAAGCAGACAGAGCATCAAAGTCGTTAAAGGATGCATTTCTATCCAAGTTTGGGCTCCTGTAAAGAAAACAGTAACGTATGATATGCCTACGAACGTGTAGTTTTAGCCAAGAGAAATTAAATTTTGGGTGCGAACAGAGCCCATATTTTGGCGGAAGCTGATAAGCAAAATCATTTCGTATGTATGTGGCTATACCACGATGTGGAAAGAACAGTGGCACTAAGTTATATCCAGATACATTAAAATCGGAAATATCTGAATTCGTAATTACCTGGGTTTCGCTAAGTGCAAGGATAGTTGGTTTCTAGTTAAAAACATGAGCAGACACAAAAGAAAAATTGCATCTCAAGCCGCGAATGTTACACAAATCAACGCGAAATTCCCGCTCCATTGAAATGGCCCCACACAGAAAACCAATACCGCCTCGGGAAAGGATGCAAGTCGGGACCAGCAATAGATAAGCGAAAGCAACCACTACAGGTGTTATGCCCTTGTAGTAGGTACCCCACTAGATCCGTGCCGAAATCCAGGTCACATCCCTTCCATGACGAGCATTATGCCACTCAGACACCAAAAACTCTCCGAAGATTATAAATCAATCGAGAATATCGATGCCTGAGGGACGCAAACAGAGGTGCGTGAAAAAGGAAAACATGCACAAGGGATGGAAAGGTTAGAGGGTTTTCCCGCACTGCACATCACTCGCGTGTATATCCTCGCACTTTTCACAGCACTAAGACGCGTGTGCGGAGACTCGTTTGTTTGGATAGGATCCCACAGAAAACTTTGCACTGTACTCGGACCCGTGTGTGAAGATCCGTTTGTTAGTTTAAGATCCCACAGTCAGACTTCGCGCCCGAACCGATAGTGCAATTGGGTATCTTATGTGTATTTAAGATTCCCAAAACGGATTGCACAATTAATCCGATGGTACGAGGCAAAAGCGCACGTGCGGTCTCGTTGGCGGCATGCTGCGATGTACGGAAAGTTCAACCTCCCGAATGTTTTCATCGCTTCTTCTTGAACGTAGCCACTCTGTTTGTTTAATATTCGTTGTCGATCCCGTTTGCTCGAACTTCTTGACCCAAGCTTTGATTAAATTAACACTTGGACACTCACTTAGACGGCGTAATCCGTATTCAATTCTAAATAGGCATCGTTCGGTAACGTAGGAATCGTTGTTTTTATAAAATTGTTTTACACAAAAAGGACGCTGTTGTCCCGTGAAGCCCTCCATCGTTACTAAAATTGCATGAAGCGACGCACAATTCCCCGGCACTCGCGCGCCCCTCCCTCTAACGGGTTTTAAGATATCAAGTGTTGCCATTGTAATGGTTTTATGGTAACAATTTATATTAGGGTAAGTAAAGGGAACGGAACTTACTTGGTTTAGTTTTGAAGTGTTGGACCGTTCCTTGGTCGTTGTGGCTGGTTCCTGGGTGCAGGGTGTGTTGAGTGTTGATCCCCCTGATCCGGTCCGCTGGTCCGTTGTTCCCGGACTTCGTGTTCTGGCGTAAAAAGAAATACTTTCTTTTCGGTTGCGAAAGATTTGCTCCTTTGTTTCCTTTATCATTTCTTTCGTGGATAATTACGATAAATATTTTATATTCTAGAATTTGTGACATGTGCGTTCTAGTTCCTATCTGGTTCTCAATTAATTTTTTTTTTGCCGTTGACGTTTTTATTTTTTATTCGGCGCCAATGCCTTTTATTATTTTTTCTGCCAAATAGAATTGGCATAAAGTAGTTTATGCAAATTAGCTACTTAGCGATATTTCCAATTTACTGGTAGAGAGTGGAAATTCGTGGCTTACAGTGTGTTGGGCGAGGGCATGGGCACGAGGTCCGTAACACCATTTGCAAAAATGTATGACCCACCATATACAATTGACAACAATTGTTTGATTGAAAAATTTGTGGAAGGCATTGGATGACATTTTTATTAGTTATTATTTTTTTAATAAAAAGAAAATAGATCAAATTGTGCTCTAGATAAAAAAAAAATAAAAAAAAGTTGAAATACTAGAGGGCTTCGACTCATGCGAGCTATCACTCGACAATAGTCACGCCTCTTAGGGTAATGTCTTTTTTTAAAGATCTTATTACCCTTTCATTTTTAATAATCTCGATTTCTATTTCAAAACGTCGACACTAAACATAGTTTAACAGAACAGGTGAATAATTTAACTTCCCTGGACGGTCGGCAGGCAGCATTGGACGGGTTGCAGTTTGTAAGGAAACATCCTCAGCTCTTTCAGCAAAATTGGATGCAGCGAACGTATGTTTATGTCAAATTATGTGCATCGTTGCTGCATCGATGTCTGTGAGTACTCTCGGACATTCTCGGTGATAGCGGTGATATTCACGGGCGAACTAGCGGTACGACATCTCTAGTGGACGTAGATTACACGAGATGCTCAGCCTTAGACCGCATTTGCAAAAATTATGGCACATTCACATTATGACATTACATTTCGCCCACCCTGTACATAGTATGTGGTGAATATCTCAATGATGCCTTGTTCCAACTTCATCGTAAACTATAGAGTTCCTTATCTACGAATGTTCATACAGTAGTTAGACAAATTGTCGAAACGTTCCAACACAACATTGACAAAATTAATTCGAACATTGCGGTTTAATTCTTATGTCAGTTGCAATTTATATACTTTGAGATGATGTGATGTAAAATTCTTCGTAAAGTGGTCCTCTAAATATTTAAGGTTCGGCTTTTCTTGTGGGTTGATTGTAGCTGATTTTCCAATTCATTAAACCGCTGAATAATAACCCCCGCTACTCTAGCTAACTTTGGGCGGCCTTCATTTTTTATTCTTACTGTTAACCGGATATCTCAAACATGTTTACCCCATTTAGAAATAGAGTTTGTAATTGATGCTTTCATAATGTCGTGGACATGGTACCTTAAACTTTCTATGATGAAATCTTCATAAAAAATGGTTTTACAACACGTGCGAACACAAAACGCAGGATACAGCCCTAGGAACGGAAGAAGCAAACCATTCGACTGTCACTAAGAGCCGCCCGGTACTATGGAGATTGTTACACAAAAAATTGTGATGAAGATTATACACATTAATCAAAATCATTGTCAGACTGCCCATGACATCCTGACGCAAATGGCCAAGGAGGAGAAAACCAATGTGTTTCTGATCAGCGAACCTTAAAGAGCTCTTGATAGCAACATATGGATAAGTGATGAGACGTGTGATATGAGTATCCGGAAGACATGGCTTTCAAAACATCGTTGACCAACAGAGAGGCTTCATTAGACCTAAAAATAATGGAGTCAACTTCTACAACTGTTACGCACAGCCTAGTTGGACCCCAAAGGAATACCAAATTGTGCTGGACTACCTCATGGTAGATGAGAGAGGCAGAAAGTCAATTTTCATAGTCGTTGACTTTAATACAAGGGGCTGTAGCGGTTCTTTAATACATTCCCAAGGAACCGCCCATCCTCTTAAATTAACCACCTTCCAAGCCCATAGTACTTACCTGCAATTAAGGGCAGCGTAAGCTCCCCTGCAGCATCACACCTGAAAGTTAAACCTTATCAAGCATGCACATCAAACAAATTATTTTATTCATTCATACATGGACCGTGCCAGACAATCGGCTCGGCTTGTCAGCAATTATAAAAGATAAATACTCGCTGGCCAGCGTAATTGTTGACATAGCTGTAGCCGGTATTCTTGCTACGGTTCATGAGTGAATATTGCCCCAATCCCAAGGTTCGCTACAGTTGCGACCAATTTTCTGTATCGGTTATCTACCGATCATGGGATTTGGGCACTAATATGATTCACCATAAACAATCATACCCCAGCCATGCCTACGATGACCCGCCTGAGATCTAAAGTAAACATACAGTATCTCACTGTGCGTTTTGCTTACCCGCATATTAATCAAACATATAGCCATCCAGCCTGACCCTTTGCCGCCGTCGATGAGATTTCTGCTGACTTATGTCAACAAAATAATTTGCCTCCTTGTGCACAGGAGCCATATGGCTAGATTGGATATCGCCTACATCGGTGTTTCCAAGGAATCTTAGGCAAATACCATGACGACCCCTTTTGTATCATAGGCACATCATATACATCATCTGTGAAATAGCGTTTTTGTTTACTTTGAAACAAAAATCTAATTCGATCTCTGGCATACATCACCAACGATGTATGGGTACATCGCCCCTGACGATGGCACTTCTGTTTGATCAGGTGTCCACCGATCATCACCCTCATCGCAGGCATTGTACTTGTCCTATACGGACACATATAGAATCCTCCCATATCTATGCAATTGGCTGCCATCGAACTGATGGATGTGAGATTGCATCCCTTGTCGCGAGCACTTATGCTTGGAGTCAAATTTTTACCGTCCAACGGGGCGGACATAAAAAGGTCGTTGCGATCCGGAGTCAGATTTCTTTTCCCGAAGTGCGCACATGCACCACGCGTTGGGAGTAAAAATACAAACACCGAGGCGTCCTGGAGTTCCTAACGTAGATCGAAGTGCGTGGATGTTGATTAATGTCGAGGTTCAAAACGTGTGCCGTTTAAGTGATGTAAGGTGTGAAACTTAATATACATATTTTATTAAAAAAGGAAATCGCACACCATCGGTGCGCAGAACATAACTAAAACAAATATTGTACATAAGAGTGCCATTGTAGTATCACCTTCGGTAATTTTAAATTTGAAAAGATAAACGAAAAAGACAAAATAAATAACAGTGCATTTTATTTCTTGTAACTACCATCCGTGTATTTTGGAACTTTCTCTTGGGGAACCTTTTGCTGCGGTGTTCGGTGCGTGACCATTGGATGCTTGTGAACAATTTTCGGGAGAAGACAGTGGAAGTTTAGGGAACCTTGCGCCCTTGCTGGCGCCCCGACTAAACTTACCCACAGGGCGACCGGGTGGGACATCAAATGTACTATCACGAAGGGACCTCTGCACCGTTGGAAGTCACGGTCGCAAACACTGGCACCAAGAACACATATCGCAAACCAGGAGGAGGGTCAGTAAGGGACATCATCTGCAACCGGCTCATAAGGACAGCTAAATGTCAGCTCAGTGTAAAATAAACCCACAGTGCCCACCAAGCCAAAATAGTAGAACTTTACGGAAGAACCGAGAGGTACCTCAATGTACAAAACAGGTCCGAAATGGAAGGATAGCGCGTTCGCCGAAGGTTTATTTGAGGTCGTTGTGAGGCCCTGAAATCGAATAATAGAAGAAAGTGCGGCGAAAATGGTCTACCCCTTTTGTGCGCGCGTCAGTGTAAAAAAAATAGTTAATAGAGATGATGAACGTAGCGTGTGACGCAACATTGCCAAGACTGATGTCCACGGATAGAAGAAAACCATTCTAGTGGCGGACAAACGAAATTAAAGTACTGAGAGCACTGTGGTTACAATCTCGCCGTGGGATGCAGACATCAAAAGGAAGACGTGACTTTCAAGAACACTATAACAATATATAATATGGATAACTTAAAAAAGTCGAGGCGGAGCTTAAAGACGGCTATAAAAAATAGCAAAGCGAAATGCCGCAGAAACATATGCGCAGAAAGCAGACATAAACCCCTAGGACACCGTCTACAGAATGGTTATAGCAAGACTAAAATGTCAAAACCTAGCACATAACCTGTCCCAACTTGCTCTCAATAGTAGAACATGTCTTTCCTCGGAAACCAGACACGGAGTGGAGGTCTGACATACCATACCAGCGCTGTCAACAGAGAGATGCAGAGGGAATGTAAAAGAATACGGAACAAAAAACGCCTGAGCTTAACAGGATCTAAGCAAAGCTGTCAAAGCGGCACTTAAAACGAGACCAAATGTATTCCAAGCCGTGATGCAGAAATGCCTCGAAGAAGGAAGATTTCTTCTTACCACAAGGAAAAAGTAAACCACCAGATAGCTAAGAGCTCCACCGTCCAATAGCTTAAAAGTCAAATGGACCTTTAAACTCATCCTCGGTAGAAGTTTGGTAGAAGTTGCGAACTGCAACCACCACCTGACGTAGTTTTTGTTGGGGCATGCTAGGTATTGAAAGTACCTAAATCGTTGAGGACACGACTGTTCACCCTACCCTAGGGACGGTTACACAAAATTCCACGGGCTGGCACGTCCAATGACACATCAGCGTTTTTTTCCAAAGTATACGAAGTAAACCGGAAACACTGTTGTGGGCCATATAAACTAAATACCTGGACTTGTTATATGATACATAACGCCACTAATAAAAGTGCTCCTAAAAGCTCGAGCCTTTCAAATAATAACCACATTCATCACCATAAATCAGTTGTTGGGCAACAAGAGGAAATTCGTCCAACCACAATCTCTTAAACCACCAACAAATTTGATTCACCCCTTTAAGGATATCAGATTGAAACTAATAGCATGGCTCGAGAGCTTGTTGTTCATTTAGATGTAAGTAATGAACGGGAAACCTTTTATATAAAAACCGTGAAATAAAGTGGGTGAGAGCACCGACCCCTAGGTAACACCGACATTAATTCACCATGTAGAACTGCTTATATTAAGCGCCCAAAAAATAGTGTTAGCAGTCACTAAAGAGATTGGTCTTATCAAAGTGTTTAGAAAGTTGGCAATTAAAAAGTGATTCTTTATCCGTTTCGTCGGGTGCTGCCAACACGATTTTGAAGTCACTTTTTTATTTAATCGGTTTTGTTGATATCTTAAGAGATCACAAATTATAATTGTTTCTACTTTAAAATATATTATACTTTACACTACTCGACGACTGCTTCATTGCTCACGTTGAGTGGCCGAAGTCACTATATCGCAAACTACAACAAAAACCGACGCCATCGAAATACCTAGACAATTCATATGATTGGGGGTACCTTTGCTGCTGTTTGTCTCACTTTCGCAATTTACAACTGAACTGTCGAAAGTTATGCATGACTCCACTTGCTCTGTGATTTTATAGTGCATAGAATTATGGTAAAAGAGTTTGAAGTTAAAAGCGGAGGAATTTAAAGCCGCCAGTACACCCTTTACATTCGACAGAACAGAAGGTAGTGCTGTATATTAACAGCAAGAGGATAATAATAAATCAACTTTTTTGGAAATTGATTTGTTATTCACTGGCGTTCATCTATTTGGACATTGATCAGTTGGATAGGGCAGATAGAAGAACGTTCGCAGAGATTTAGTGAGCGAAAAAGAGCATGTCTTTAAAAATACACAATGAATGACATGTGAGTAGATAGTTTTCTTAATGTTCGGCAGTTTTCTTAACAGTAGAGTGTTTGAAAGCGAAACCGTATTCAAATTGAAACGGCCCTAATGTGGTATCCGGGATCACAGAGTGATGTATGAAGCAAGGAGTGATGAATATAGTTTGCGTCCAAGAACTTTGTGCGTTTAATCTGTGCATTGCAATCATTTCTTACTCTGTTGAATCGTCTGAGGTTTTTCTTTCTATCGTTTGATTAATACAAGCGGATACCCATTTACTGTAACAGCGCTGAGATATCGGGTTATATACCACAAATCGGTCTTTGACTTTTTGCTCTGTGTGGAACAGATGGCATACCTGTTATTGCTTCATCTAGAGCGCCAAAATTATTATTAAGGAAGAATAACAACAAAATAGTACTCATGACGGGTTATTTACAAACTGAGATAGATTATTTGAATCGGTGGAAACCTGAACATACAGGTTTTTTTATTATACCTCTCTCAGAAGAGGCGAACCTATAGCGCCGGCACGGTGTCCCGAGCTGCCACCAAATAACAGTTGCAGTCCTTTTTAAACAGTTGCAGGTTGTAATGCTCCGGAAACACTCGCTCGAGGGGGAGGGAATTTCACAGCTTCTCGCTCTGTAACGGAACGAATTCTGATGAGAGTATGGTCGCCCCGTCGGGACATGAACCGCAAATTGATGCGATCCGTTGGATTGTCTTGTGGAGCGCATATAAACCGATTTGTGTGGAACAATACTAGGAATCTCCGAAGAACACTACCTGTGGTAATATGTATAGAACAGACAGAGGTCAACTACGGGCCTTCAATGTGATAGCGACTGTAGTCCCGACCTCAGAGCCGTGTCCGCGATCAGGCGGATCGCTCGTCTCTGTATGCTCTCAAGTAGGTCGAGGGTATGTTAAGGAGCACAAATCCAAACATGACAGCAATATTTGAGCGCGGGTCTAATTCGGGGTTTATACAAGAGAAGAAGTTGAGCCGGGATAAAATATTTCTTGGCTCTAAAAAGATAGTTCAGTTCTCTAGACGCGGACCTGGCGATGTTCGACACGTGCTTATGCCACGATACATTCCCATAGACGGTGACGCCGAGCAATTTCATCCTTTCCCCAGATTCGAGGGCCGGCCATTCATTATCAGCTGCGGGACCGATGATCCACTTTTCTTTATGAATGTTGTATACTGTGTCTTCGTTGCATTGAAGTCGACGAGATTGGCCTTTCCCCACTGCAGGACCTTATCCGATCCCGATTCAGAGAGTCAATCTGTCTACATCTCAACTGGTGCGATTAGCGCAGGTCTAATTTGGGATTTATACAAGAGAAAAATTTGGCCGGAGTAAAATGTTTCTTGGCTTTAAAAAGGTAACTCAGGTTTCGTGAGGCGGACCCGCTGATGGTCGGCACGTGTTTATGCCACGATACATTGCCACAGACCGTGACATCGAGCAATTTCATGCTTTGCCCAGAGTCGAGGGTCTGGCCATTCATCATCAACTGTAGAGCCGATGATCCGCTTTTCTTTGTAAATGTTGTATCTCGTGCCTTCATTGCATTGAAGTCGACGAGATTGGCCTTACCCACTGCAGGACCTTATCCAGATTCCGATTCAGAGAGTCAATCTGTCTACATCGACGGTGGTGCGACGTGGATGCACTTGTCGGACGAACACTCGAAAAGGGGGAAACAATCGTACTATCATTTGCGAAACTGAAAACGTTGTTATCCGTTGTCTCCAATAAATCATTTATGTGAAGCAAAAACAAGATTGGAGCGAAAATATCATCCGCAAAACTGAACACCCTGTTATCCGTCGACTCCAACAAATCATTTATGTGAAGCAAAACAAGGTTGGAGCCAAAATAGAAACTTGAGGCACACCGGAATTAACAGGATACAGATCCGAAGACTCGTCGTCCACAACAACCCGAATCGATCGATTTTCGAGGAAGCTCTTCGTCCAGTCGCAAAGCTGCTGGGAAAGTCCATATGAACGAATTTTGCTCAACAATGTCCCGTGCCAGACGCGGTCAAAAGCCTTGGAGATATCCAAAGCTACCGCTCTTCATTCACCATACCCCTCAATCGCAGATGTCCATATATCGGTTATAAGTGTCAAAAGGTCTCCCGTGGACCGCCTGCCACCGAATCCGTATTGACGATCATTCACAAGTCCGTTGCACTCCAGATGCTTATTTAACTCAGTATTGATGACCTTTTCCATCACCTTAGATAACATAGACAATAATGGTATCGGTCGGTAATTTTGTGGGAGACACTTTTTTCCCTCTTTGGGATTGGCTGAACTCGATCGATTTTCCAGCAGGTAGGAAAAGTCCTCCATGTATACAACCAGCGAAAAAGTCTCCCAAGAACCGGCGATAGTTCTGGAGCACAGTTCTTAAGGACTATTGCTGGTATTCCGTCCGGGCCGGTTGCCTTCCTATAGTCCAGTTCACGTAGAATGCGTTGAATGATACACGGGCGAAATCTCATATCCCGCATGGAAGACCATACCGGCGCGATCACAGGTGGCTCCAAAAGACCGGGATCGAGGTTTGAATTCGCGGAAAATAAATTCGCGAACACATTAGTTTTATCCGTTGAATTTGTGACTAACGTCCTACCGCCCGTCGCTAACGAAGGGCAAGAGGAGGAAGTGAAGTTACTGCCGACAGCCCTTGCCATTGACCAGAAGGAGTGCGAACCAGTCGGGCATTGAAGGAGTTCATTGGTCACTCGTTATAAGCTTTCTTCTGGATATCTATTGCCTGGTTGCACACGTTTCTGATTCTAACAAAATTCGTTCTGTTAACATCGGTGGGATTGCTTAAAAGCTCTATTTTTTGCCGCTGTAATCCGCTCGCATTCTTTACCAAACCAAAGCTTCTCTGATGAACTTCGTTTGAGGGAATGTGGAATGTAAATCTCCATCCCGAGAAGAATAATCTCTGTGACCGACTCCGCGCAAGCGTTAATATCGGAGTCTCCGAAGCACACAATCGGCTATGGAAAGGATGCGAAGAAATCTCGCAAATCGTCCCAGTCAGCAGCTCCTTACTTCCAGACATGGCGAAGCTGCCTAGGCCGGTTATTCGCTTAAAATGCAAGTGGTTGCGCGACAGATACCAAGCAGTGATCTGAGTTTCCCAGTGCTGCAGAAATCTCCACGGTATAAATATACTCGCGGTTCGGATGTCAAAAACAGATCCAGTGATCAAACATTGTTTTTTGATAGAAAAAAGTACCGTTGAAACCAAACAATTGCTTGATAAGTATTATGGAGACTCTGCTCCAGGGTAATTAACTTATGTTGAATTTAAAAGTGGTCGTACAAACACCAGTGATACGGAACACTGATTGTCCAAAATCGACACTTGTTCCCGAAAACATACAAAGATTTCACAAAATCGTTTTGGACGATCGTAAACTGAATTTCCGTGAAATAGCACACCTTAAAGATATCGAAAAGTACTGTGTTTGTACTGTACAATTTTACACTAAGATTTGAGCTTATGTAAGTTGTTCTTGAAGTGGATACCGTGTTTGCTCACACCAGTCCAAAAACTACAACGCGTTGGTAATTCAGAGCGCTCTTCGGAGCCGTTCAAACGAGATAAAAAGGACTTCTTGCGTCGGAATGTGACTATGGAAGAAACATTCATAGAACCACTACTACACATACCAATCAAAAAGACCGTCAGCTCAGTGGACAGCAGCCGATGAAAGTTGTCCAAACTGACCAAAAACTCAATAGTCATCTGACAAACTTATGGCATCCATGTTTTAGTTCATCGACTACATTAAAAAACGTAAAATTATCAATACCGAATATTACATGCATGGATCGATTATGTGTAAAAATCAAGAAAAAACGGTCTCGCGTGTAAAAGAAAAACTGTTGTTTCTCCAAGACAATGCACCGTGCTACAAGTCATGGAAACGATAATCAAATCGAATGAATAACACTTGCTTTCGCACCCAACATTAGATTAGGGTAGGAATTGCTTAATACGAGGGTTGCCTTTTATATTTCGGGATTAGAGAACAAAAACAAATATTGATCATCGAAAATCACTTTATTGTTTTTCCAAATATTCCCCATGAAGATCTATACACTTTTGCATGCGTTTGAACCAATTGTCGAAGCACTTTTGCCACTCTGATTGAGGTATCTCCAACACATGCATTCTGAATGCAGCAACCGCTTCGGTGTCGAAAAACGTTGACCTCTCAGTTTGTTTTTTACGTACGGGAATAAAAAGAAGTCATTCGGTGCCAAGTCAGGACTATACGGCGGATGACCCATCAAATCGATGTTTTGGGTGCTCAAAAATGCAGTTGTCGCAGCCGATGTGTGAGAGCTCGCATTGTCGTGGTGAAGAGTGATCCGTCTTCGGCGGTTGGTTTTCCTGATTTCTTGGAAGACAACTGGCAAACAAATGGTTGTGTACCACTCAGAATTGACTGTTCTGCGTTGTTCTAGTGGTACGGTTGCGACATGTCCAGTTTTTCCGAAAAAACAGGCGACCATTTGCTTGGAAGTGCTTCGTGCGCGAACAACTTTTGTTGGATTTGGCTCATCTTGAAACACCCAGACAGTCGACTGTTGTTTACTTTCGGGCTCATACGCGTAAATCCACGATTCATCGCCTGTCACGATGTCATAGACGTGTTTCGAAGCACCGTGACCGTATTTTTTGAGCATTTCTTTCGACCAATTGACACGAGCCTTTTTTTGGGCGATTTACAAATTGTGTGGGATCAAACGCGAACAAATTTTTTTGACAGTCAAATGTTTATGCAATATTGAATGTATGCTGGTCCCACTAACGCCTAAGGTTGTCTCAATCTCACGATAGGTCACATCACGATCTTCCAATATCAGTTCGTGCACAGCATCAATGGTTTTCGGAACAACAACTGATTTTGGACGACCTTCACGAACTTCATCTTGGAGTGAACTACGACCACGATTGAATTCACCATACCATCGATAAACACTGGTCCTTGATGGAGCTTCATCGCCAAAAATTGAATTAAGTTCATCCATGCACTGTTGCTGAGTTAATCCACACCGAAAGTTGTAAAAAATAATCGCACGAAAATGTTGAGGATTTAATTCCATTTTTGGGCCGAGATGAATCTTTTAAGTTACTGTGAACAACACAAATAGCGCTCGTATGTCAAAACGTTCTGAGTGCGTATAACCTCAAAAATGTCCAACTTTACGACAGAGCTGTCAATTGCCGGATTGCAACACTAGAGTTGCCAAATCCCGAAACATAAGAGGCAACCCTCGTACCATCCCCTGGGACAATCGATGGAAAAGCCCACTGATTAACATCTCCAAAACTAACCTTTTGAAATCAATTTTCGGTTTTGCGTTCAGTTATCAGTCTTGTCCATAAACATATCTATTTCTGAGCTTCAGAAGCGTTCTTTCCTTTACCGACATTAAACTATAAAATCACGAAAACATAAACAATGGGGTTCACATAAAAATACGCACAATTTTATAATATCCGAAAAGTGATTGTTGTCAAAAAAATCATTATACCGACAAAAGTCCTTCAAAACAATTACAATACTTTCTGTTTGTGACAACTGTATAAATTCAGTACCTGGCTGACTTTCAAACAGACAACTTGTCTCACAGTTTTGCTCGTGCTATTTATCTTAATCAACCGTTATTTTCACAAGAATTTTCACAATTTAATTATCGTTATCTTGTTTTCTTTGCCTCGTTTTCCGCATACAAAAATTTGAACTAGTGTTATAACCGTTAAGTTATGGCCCCTGGGCCACGTGTGTTAAATAAAATTAAGCGCAAACGGTTGCGTTACGACCCCGTTATTGGAGGCCAAACTCCTCCCGATAAACTTTCAAAAGTGAACAATGAAGTTCTAGAAAAATCTAAAATGTGTTCAAACACTAACTTTTTTCAACCACTTCAAAGTCTGATGGAAGACTGTCCTGAAATGGATCCGACCAATGACGAACAGTGCGCAGAACCTCCTAAAGAAACCGTTCCGCCAATTGTGGTATTAAAAACAACTAGTGCTAAAGTGCGTGATATTTTGAGCAACATTAAGATAGACAAATACTTAATCAAAAACATTTCGCTTGGGCAAAAAATATGTGCCCCAACAATGGACATATACAACAAAATCAGAACCGAACTCTTACGGTTAAAATGTGAGTTCTTCACCCACTCGCGTAAGGAAAATCGTCCATTAAAGGTAGTGTTATCCGGACTAGACTTAATTAGCAACGATGTAGTGAAAAATGAACTAATTGCACTCGGGATAAAATGCCTAGATGTTAAAACCATCACATTAAATCCGTCAACAAAAGCCCTGTACAAACACTACTTGTACATCGTCTATAGTCAACGCGGTACTGTTAAATTAAACGAACTAAAACGGAACTACTCAACCTTGTTCAAAACCATCGTTCGCTGGGACTATAAAAAACATAATCCAGGCAAGGTCATACGATGTCACAATTGCCAGCTTTACGGTCACGGCTCGATGCATTGTCATATAAATAGCTTCTGTGCAATATGTTCGGGAAACCATAAAACATCCGACTGCAAAACGAATGAGGTCATCAAGTGTGCAAATTGTAGTGGGCCACATAAATCCACCGCTCCAGAATGCATAAGCCGAAAGCAGTACATAGATATTCGCCGCAAATTATCCCCACGCGGACGTGGTACAGGAAATACAACCTTCCTACAGCCTCCGAGTGACAAACAACAGCCAGTGCCCGACCGATTATCCATTGATAATTTTCCTCCACTACCCCGATCTGTGCGTCAACCTTCACTTCCTTCATCCACCTTAGCTTCTGGCCTCCATCAAACCCAGCAACCTTCCAACAGTGATACGACACACACGAAGAAAAATCCGTCTGAAACTTTAACTAATGATAACCTGTTCTCATTTAGCGAGATAAACTCTCTTCTTAATGAAGTTGTAACCAAGCTTAGTGCTTGTCAAACTAAAGCTGACCAATTTAACGTCATTACTTCATTAGCTATTAAGTACATATACTCGGAAAAAACATGTTAAGAAACTCTCTTAACATCATAACTTGGAATGCGAGAAGCATCAAAAACAAAAAGCATGAATTTTTTAGTTTCTTGATAAATTTTAATATTGACATTGCACTTGTTTCAGGAACCTGGCTCAAACAAGACATTTCTTTCTCACATCAAAATTACATATGTTATCGCCTAGACAGGGTACATGCTAGTGGTGGAGGTGTCGCCATTGTTGTGAAAAAATGTATAGAACATTCCTTGCGTCCTTCATTGCGCCTTAAGTTAATTGAGGAAATTAGTATAGATGTAACATTAAGTGACAACTCCAAGGTGAGTCTTTTTTCGGTCTATTTCCCTGGAGGAAATAGAAACCTAGAGAAATCTACTTACTTTAAGCGGGATCTGCAAAAAATGTATAGAGTCAACACTCGAAACAAGGTAATTATTGGTGGTGATCTAAACTGCAGACATCAGTCGTGGAATTGTCTTAGGGCAAACTGCTGGGGTAACATTTTACTAGATGTTGCTGAATCCAGCCCAAGTTTTTGCATACTTTATCCGCTTCTCCCCACCTATATCCCAGCGAGTGCTAACAAGAACCCCTCAACACTTGATCTATATATCACTAATATTCCAAATTACTGCACAGCACCATTAACTCTAAATGCGTTAAGTTCAGACCACCTTCCGATCAGCCTCACAGTGAATCATACAGTAGTTGTAAATCGTACCAGTTTATACCACAACTATTCCGCCGCCAACTGGAATTGTTATAAATCATATATAAACACGAAATTGGTTCTAGGTGATACCAGCCTAAATTCTATAACCTGCAGCGAGCACATTGATATCCTATGCAACAATTTTGTTTCTGTTATCAATAGAGCGACCGATCTTGCGATACCTAAATGTTCCACTGCTCCAGTTGATAAGGCACCGCTTCCTGAAAATATCTTACATCTGATTAGGCTACGAAACTCTGAAAGAAGAAAATGGCTGCGTTATAGAATCGATTGTTTTCTAGTTAATGTTAAAGTCTTAAATAATATCATTAAAAAAGAAATCTCAACATATAGGAACAAGTGTTGGAATAAACACCTTTCCTCTCTTGACAAAGCAAGCAAACCGTTCTGAAAAATGTCAAAAATTATGAAAAAGATAGGGTCAAGTATTCCTCCGTTTAAAGTTCACGACAAGTTGTTTATTTCTTCAGTGGAGAAATCGAACCTACTTGCTAACACGTTTAGTAAGAACCACTCCATATCTATGCATCTAAGCGACGCGTATACTGAAGCTGAAGTTGCTAACACTATCCATGTACTTTCTCAAACACCAGCTGAAAGTACTTACGCAACTAATATTAGCAAAGTTAAAGAATTGATAAAAAAATCGAAATCTAAAAAGGCTGCGGGTCTCGATAATATTAACAACAAATTAATCAAAGCACTTCCACCTGCTGCAAGTAACTATTTAACGTTCATTTTCAACGCTTGTCTTAAGAATTGTTATTTTCCGGACTGTTGGAAAACAGCAAAAGTAATACCTATCCCGAAACCCGGTAAACCGAAGAACAGCCCCGAAAGCTACAGACCTATTAGTCTACTTAGCTGTCTAAGTAAGCTCTTAGAAAAAATCATTAAGGAAAGGATTGATCGTTTTGTGGAAGACAATAACATCTTACCAAACTTTCAGTTCGGTTTCCGTAGTGGTCACAGCACAATCCACCAAGTCTTGCGCATTAAAAACCACATAGCTGGTAAATTCATCGACAAGGAGTCAACGGGACTGGTTCTTCTAGACATCGAAAAAGCCTTTGATACGGTATGGCACGATGCCTTGATTTATAAGCTACTGAAGCTTAAGCTGCCAATACCGCTTATCAAAATTATCCAGAGCTTTCTTCGTTCGAGAAAATATGTTGTTAGTTTAGGAACCGACATATCCTCTTCTCACCAAATCCACCATGGTGTACCCCAAGGCTGGGTCCTTGGTCCCATATTATTTACATTGTTTGTCGCAGATTTACCATTTCTAGGTGAAAACATTCAGATAGCTATGTTTGCCGATGATACGGCCATTTTCTCTTCGGGTGCCTTATTCACTAATGTCTACAACTCTTTGCAAGCAGCTCTTGACAAACTAGCAGTATATTACAGGAAATGGAAAATAAAAATAAATGGTAATAAAACACAAGCTGTCTGGTTTTCGAGATGTAGGAAACACTGCTACCTACCAAATGGCACTAAACTCAGTATGTGTGCAGTTGATATTGATTGGTCCGAAGACTGTAGATATCTAGGTATTATTCTAGATAAAAAACTTATCTTTCAAAATCACATCACTACCACAATTGACAAAATAAACAAAGTCGTAAGAGTTATGTATCCATTAGTGTGTAGAAAGTCAAAGCTTAGCATCGAAAATAAAATTATAATATTTAAAACCATTTTTCAAGCTATACTCCTGTACGGGGCCCCTGCATGGTGTAATTGTGCTCGCATACACAAAATAAAATTGCAAAGGTGTCAAAATAAAATATTGAAAATATTGCTGAATTTGCCATGGCATTATTCGACACATGAACTACATGAAAACGCTAACGTTAAACCGGTAGAGTTCCTTATTGACAAAATCAATCGAAACTTCTTCGTCAATTGTTCTTTTTCTGACAATGTTCTCGTTTCCGGTCTTGCGTTATCCTAAATCACTACATATGTACTCTGTCTATGAAAATTATATCGAGGTCATTACTATATAAAATAACCGGAAGCTCGTGCAATATTAGTCTTAAGATTCAAATAAGGGTTTTTTATTGTAGTTTTCCCTTAATTTATTATTTGTTATTCATTAAAATTGGGCTCCTCGATAGTATAGTGGTTAGTATACCCGCCTGTCACCCGGGAGACCGGGGTTCGATACCCCGTCGGGGAGCCCCTGGCGCAAGACTAATGACCTTGCCCAGACAAAATAAATCATTATGGAAAATTTAACAAGCCTCAGGACTTGCTAAATAAGGCCAAGACCGGCTCCCGGTTGTAGTGCCGATGATTATTATTATTATTATTTATTCATTAAAATTGTGCTATTGTCGTTATATAGATTTAAGATTATAGTTGTAAAGGAATTGCTATCCTAAATCTCTTAAGTACTAGTTGTAAAATATACCATAAATGTAATTACCTACCAAATAAAAATTGAATTGAAAACTGTATAAAATCATGCCAATTCAATATTTTTCTACTTGGAATTTAATTTACACCCTAAGGATTGGTTTAGTGTCTAAAATGTCCTCATTCATTGCCAGCTCTTTAATTTCCTTTTTTATGTCATCCCCAAAATAAGTTAGATCTTAACTTCTCGCCCACACGCAATAACCGTTTAATCTCTGTTATAAGTTATTCAATTTATAAAAACAGATTTCCGCAAAAAAAAAAAAGTGTATTTCAATCAGTTTTCTGGCGCCAAAACTATTCTCAAGTCACTTCCTCATTTACTTTTGGGCAATAAAAATGATTCACAAAACTTTTTCCCAAGTCAACTGCTGCCAACAGAGATGGAAGCACTTGCTCATTTCTCATATAACGACCCAACTGAAATACAACGCCATAAGTGTTAACTAAACTCACTTTTCTAGTCGGATTTTGTCTGTCTCTCGTAAATCTCCACCTATAAATGGTAGTTAAACGAAACAACAATTTCAGAGGTCATGAATGAGAAAGCAAATTTGGAGCAATTGATATCTAGTCAACTCTTAGGTCTAACCCCATAATTCAAGTATAACACCGGCGTTGGAAATTACCAAGTTTCACGACGTTGATCCGGGGGAGATTATTCGCGTGGTCTCACGGCTAAAAGAGAGCACTAAAATTGAAATCGTAACTAGGAATTAGCCGCTACTATGCTGTAATAGTTGACTATTATCAAGCTGGTAGACACTCCCTGCTGGCACTGTCTCGTGGGTCATACGACAACAAACCAAGAACCTGCATGGAACCATGAGATGTGTTACTTTCCGTACGCCAACGTTCATAAGCGCAGTAGTTGATGAAAGTGAAATGCGACCGATTTTCGGACCGCACGCGAAATAAAAAGCAACTTTCATTGCTTTCTGTCGAGGCGTATTGTGTGGACATTGAGTCCAACTGTGGTTGAGGTGAGGGCTTTCCCGACCCCGAAGTTGGTAATGCATTGGAATCACTTTAATCGACTGTTCATTTAATTGAAATGAGATAAATGGGAGGAAAAAGAAAACCAACACTTCCATTCAGGTGGATATTATATGCCGCATACCGTTATAATCAATATGAAATTTTAAGGTCAAATTGGAAAGTTTCCACAGATTTACAAATAATTAAAGTTCCCTCCAAACGGCATTCATACGTAAAATAATTTCCCATCTACACGAATCCAAATGACCGTGACATCAAATTTACGATCATAAACATATTTAAGATGTAAGTCGACCAACAATCCCCTCAGTCGTTACCTACGGATATCAATTGGCGATATCGCGTATTGAATTTTAGCAAGCAGTTTAAAATTCCTAATTAGCAATAAATTACGGGACACATGTAAACAAAATTGAATAACATGAAAAAGAAAATGGATACAAGCACATTTTTGAGGTATACCTTTTAGATTGATCTTACAGCCTTGAAGCCTTGCCGCATAGGTTACAGAATCAAATGCAATAATGATCAGTGCGTGTCTAAGGATAACTCACGGGACAATACGTCTTGATTGTACATATAGTAATCTATGCATCTGCAGATTAAGACTGGGGAACTGGCTGACATTGAAATTCATTTCAAAAAAAGGAATCTAGATATAATTTTAAGTCTTTTTCCACCATGAAATACAATATTTAAAGCTTTTCTTATTTAGTTACACACTTTTAATGATAATATAAGGTAGAACGCGTCCATTATTGTCAACAGATTGCGTTAATCAGCGATCATTTTATAGCGACCGATGTATTAACGGTAGCCTAACGAATGTTCTTTAGTTGAGTTAGGAACCAAATGATTTGAGATAGCCCCACAATAGAAGTTACAGGTGGTTAGCCACTTCATATTGCTTAACAACGATTGGGCGACCTTTAGGAAAGTTCAACACGACGCCTTCGCCAAGTCCAAGATGACGACTAGACCATCCGGAACAAAAATTGTATTGGGTTGTACCACATGAAATGACCGATTTTATAGTAAACATTTAAAAGCCAATATTATTTGTCCGTACATTTTTATTCAATCAAAATAGGATCCGTTGGCATCTATGACATTCTTCGTACGTGATACAAGGTCAAATATTCCTTTTTCGTAGAAGTGCTGACTCTTTTTGATACAATGAAATCTTCAAAGACTTTTATGAGCCCTACTTGGTTCCGGAAAACCTTCTGCCGGCAAAATAAATCCAGTTTGCGGAAAAGTAGGTAGTCCGTTGGGGAAATGTCAGTATAGTACGCTGGATGCGGAAGAATTTCAAATCCCAACTGCAACAGTTTTTGCACCGTTACTTGTGAGGAGTGGGGTCTAGCATTGTCATGCAAAAGATCGGGCCGTGCATATTGACCAACGCAGGTTGCTTGTCAGCCGATTTGGAATGCAATATGTCGATTTCCTTACAATATTTGATAGCGTTTATCGTTTCTCCTAGTTGAAATGAAAAGTGAATTGGTCATTTCAATGTCCACCAAATTGTCAACATAACCTTTTTTGGGTGGTTTTTTTTTTTTTTGTTTATACTAACGCGCGCACAAAAGGAAGTACCCTTAAATGTCAGAGCACAGTGCGAGCGGATGGAGAGAAAGTGGATAAGGAAAGGAGTCTTGAATGTCTGGACATCACAACGACCAGGAAACACATGAACCGGCAGAACATTCCACCTCCGTGTGGTTCGGCTAAAGAATGACTCTCTATGTTTATTTGTGTGCCTAAAGTCCACTTTCAACGTGAACTGATGCGCATTCTCAGATTGACGGGTTTCGCGGGAAAATGTCTGAAAGGGCGGAACACATTCAGCAAATTCAGTTGAGCAAGGACCGTGGTAATACCTATAGAAAAGAGATAGGGATGATATGTTGCGCCTGTGTTCTAACGACGGAATTTTGATCGGCTTACGGCTGAGTCTCCAATAAGTTTCACTGCTCGTTTTTGCATCTTGTCGAACACGTGTAGTGCAGTTTTGGATGCGCCTGACCAAATCTGGGAGTTGAACTCCATTTTTGGACGAATATACGCCTTGTAAATAGTGGCCAGATTGGATGGGGTCAAGTATCTTATGCATCTCTTAAGGAACCCCATACATTTGGCTACACTTTTCGCAGCTTCAAATATGTGGTCATTCCAGTTAAGAGTCGAATTAATTCCAGTGCCGAGGATTGATAGTTCCTTGGCTTCGTCGATGCAAGTGCCACTCATAGACAGTATATTTACTTTGGGGTTCGCTTTTGACGACAAGAGGCAGCACTGAGTTTTTAAGGCATTGAATTCTACTCGGTTAAATAATCCCCGTTGATATATGTTATTGAGGTCTGAATTCAATGTATCAAGCATAAGTTGCTGATTGGTATTGACGTTCGAAGAGTTTGGACGGGAGTGTTCGTATGAGTATGAGAAACTCAATGTGCTATCATCAGCAAACGAGTGAATTGTGTTGTGAGTAATTGAGAAGAGATCATTTATAAAGATCAGGAAGAGAGTGGGTGAGAGTACCGAGCCCTGGGGAACACCTGCATTAATTTGATGCGAGACAGATTTGACACCATCAAGAACCACTTGAATTGAACGGTCAGAAAGATAGTCTCTTATCCATTGGTTTAGGGAATTGTCCACTCCATATGAATGCAATTTTGACAAAAGGGCTGGATACCAAACTCTGTCGAAGGCTTTTGAAATATCCAATGCGACTACCTTGCTTTCACCGAGGTAGTGGATGGAATGGGTCCACTTTTCGGTAAGGTACCCCATCAGATCTCCTGTGGACCTGTTGCTGCGAAAGCCATATTGGCGATCATTGAGGAGATCGTTTGATTCCAGATATTTCGAAAGTTGACAGTTGATAAGTGATTCCATAACTTCGAGAAAATAGAAGTTAGTGCTATGGGTCGATAAGAAGAAAGGGATGATTTGTCATCAATATCATTGGGAACATCATGCAAATAATATGATAAATAACCTAACTTTAAGAGGGTTCGTCTTCGCATAATCGGGCCCGTTCTAGGAGCACTGTCGACGTTCGACTGATAACGGCATTTTGTAACATCAGGGGCATCGGTTTCACCAATACGAATGCAAACGCCGTCCACCAATATTTGCAAACAACGAAAGCTGATATCGTTGCCCTAACTGAGACCCAGGTCGATTCGTCAACTGATTCGACATATCTTCGTTGCTCAGGATACGACTTGCATTCGACTGGATACAGATCAACCACCCAGCTTCTGAAATTATCGTCCTTGGCGATTTTAATGTGCACAATTCCAGCTGGTTGGTATAATCTAACAGAACCGACGAGTCTGGGAGGCTGGCAGAGATGTTCGCTGTTAGCCGCAATTTGACTCAACTCGTGGAGGAGTCTACACGAGTGCCGGATACACGACCTGATTGTATGAACAACCTGGATCTGTTTTTGACTTCCGAGCCGAGCTTTTATAACATAGAGGTTTCTGCGCTACTGGGAAACCCGGACGACTGCCTAGTATCTGTCGCGCAACCACTTTCATTTCAAGCGCATAACCGACCTAAACAGCTTCGCCATGTATGGAAGTATGGGACTACTAACTGGGGCGATTTGCGAGATATCTTCGCATCCTTTCCATGGTCGGGGGTGTGCTTTAGAGACCCTGATGTTGAGGCACGCGCGGAGTCGGTCACAGAGATTATTCTTCTCGGGATGGAGATCTACATTTTTTTTTTATTTATTAGACTTCTCTCGGGAGAGGCAAACTTCGAGAAAATAGAAGTTAGTGCTATGGGTCGATAAGAAGAACCCGCATTTAATCAAATGAAGTTCATCTGATAAACCTTGGTTTGATAAAAAATGCGAGCAGATTACAGCGGCAAAAAATAGAGCTTTTAAACAGTGGCGCTCCAATCCCATCGAGGTTAACAGAACGAATTTTGTTAGAATTAGGAACGCGTGCAATCAGGCGATTGATACCGCGAAGAAGGCTTACAACGACAGAATGACTAATAAACTCCTTGAGTACCCACCTGGTTCGCGTCCGTTCTACTCAATGGCAAGGGCTGTCAGCAGTAACTTTGCTTCCTCCTTTTTTCCTCCGTTAGTGACGGGTAGCGGAACGTTAGTCACAAATTCAAAAGATAAAGCTAATCTGCTTGCGAATTTATTTTCCGCGAATTCAAACCTCGACCCCGGCCTTTTGTAGCCACCTGTGATCGCGCCTGTACGGTCTTCGATGTGAGGTTCCGCCCGCGTACTATTCAACGCATTCTACGTGGACTGGACTGTAGGAAGACGACTGGCCCGGGCGAAGTGCCAGCAATAGTCCTTAAGAACTGTGCTCCAGAACTATCGCCGGTTCTTAGCAGGCTCTTTCGCTTATCTTATGATCGAAGGACCTTTCCTACCTGCTGGAAAGTCGATCGAGTTCAGTCAATCCCAAAGAGAAAGAAAAAGTGTCTCCCACGAAATTACCGGCCGATAGCATTACTGTCTATGTTATTTAAGGTAATGGAAAAGGTCATCAATACTGAGTTTAGTTTAGTGAGAGCAGAACCCTCGTTTATTACACTTAATACAAGCGTTTGAGAGAAAAAAAAAAGAAAAAGAAATTAAAAGTAAAGAAAAAAAAAAAAAAAAAAAAAAAAAAAACTTACGAACTAACTTAAGAAATAGGATTACAAAAAAAAAAATTACATTCGAATAAGTAAGAAGATAAAAAGGTGGGAAGGTGGCTGTGCACGTGATGGGTTGGCGAAGACCGGGTAGTAGGATAAAGGGGCGGGGTGATAGGAATGTATACGGGTAGTAAAAGTGTAGATAGTGGGTGGGGGAAGGTCACGAGGGGAAAGATAGAAGACGACGTTTGAGAGCAATAGAAGTGAGGTAGAAATCGAAGGAGGTGGGGTAAGAGTTTGCCTGCTTAAGCATACGTGAAATTGGTTCATTACAACCGTAGGAAGTGTGGTGGGAGGGCAGATAGAAGAGACGAGGGTTTCGTAGGTTGCGGGGGTTGGTGTTGAGTGCGATGGCGGAAAGCAAGCTAGGGCAGTTGATTGTGCCGGAGAGGAGACGGTGGATAAAGAGGATATCGGCAAGAGTTCTGCGTTCCTCAAGTGTACTGAGGTTGATCAAGTGGAGCCGGCTTGTGTATGGGGGAAGAATCCGAGGATTCTCCCAGTTCAGTTCACGGAGGGCAAAGCGCAGAAACCGACGTTGCACGCTCTCGATTCTGCGGATATGGGACGAGCAATGTGGAGACCAGACCTGACTGGCGTATTCAAGAAGGGGGCGGACGAAGGCAATGTAGAGGGAGCGGGAAACGTAAGGATTAGAGAATTCCTTAGACCAGCGTTTCACAAATCCTAGGGCGGAGTTGGCCTTAAGAATGATATCGTCGATATGTGGGATGAAGCTGAGCTCCCTGTCAAATAAGATTCCGAGGTCACGTATTGAGGATACGTATGAGATCTGCTGGTTAAGCAGGAAGTAAGGGCGAGGAGGTGGGGGTGGACGTTTGTGGAAGAAGGTAATGGAGTGACATTTGGCAACATTGAGATCAAGGCAGTTATTACGGCACCAGGTTGAGAAGCTGTCGAGGTCCTGTTGGAGGAGTGAGGAGTCGGGGGGAGAGATGATTGTTTTGTAGAGTTTGGTGTCGTCCGCATAGAGGGATATGGATGAGTGTTTAATAACAGAGTCGACATCATTGATGGTTAGGATAAAAAGGAGGGGGCCTAGATGACTTCCTTGCGGAACCCCTGAGGTGGGAAAAAAAGGATCGGAAAGGGAGGATCTGAATTTGACACGGTAGGATCGGTCTTTCAGATAAGAAAACCATTTGATCAATAGGGGTTCGAAGCCTAGGGAGGACAGCTTGAAAAGGATGAGATTATAGGAGATTTTGTCAAATGCCTTGCTGAAATCGGTGGTGATAACATCAACTTCGTTGCCATTCTCTAAGGCACGGAGAGTATGGGATGAGAACTCAATCAGATTGGTTGTGGTCGACCTACCCGAAAGGAAACCGTGCTGGTTGGGTGAGATGATGGATTTACAACTAAAAGATAACGCATTGTACAGAAGCCCTTCGAACAGTTTGGGGATATGAGATAGTTTGGCGATGGGTCGGTAGTTGCTGATATCATTTTTAGGTCCCTTTTTATGTATGGGGGTGACATAGGAGGATTTCCATATACTAGGGAAGGTCCCTTGAGATAGAGATAGGTTGAAAATCTTTGATATCGGGAGAAAAAGAGAAGTGGAACAGTTTTTAAGAATACAGAAGTGTGCCACAAAATTACCATCCGATAGCATTACTGTCTATTTTATCTAAGGTGATTGAAAAAGTCGTCAATACTGAGTTAATTAAGTATTTGGAGTGCAACGGATTTCTGAATGATCGTCAATACGGATTCCATGGCAGGCGGTCCACGGGAGACCTTTTGACACTTATAACCGATATATGGACATCTGCGTTTGAGCGGTATGGTGTTCCAAGAGCGGTCGCATTGGATATCTCCAAGGTTTTTGACCGTGTCTGGCACGGGGCATTGCTGACCAAACTTCGTTCTTATAGACTCTCCCAGCACCTTTGCTACTGGACGAAGAGCTTCCTCGAAAATCGACCGATCCGGGTTGTTGTAGACGGCGAGTCTTCGGATCTGTATCCTGTAAATTCTGGAGTGCTTCAAGGTTCCATTTTGGCTTCAACCTTGTTCTTGCTTCACATAAATGATCTGTTGGAGTTGACGGATAACAGGGTGATCAGTTTTGTGGATGAGAGTACGTTTGTTCCTCTTTTTCGAGTGATAGGTCGATTAGTGCATCAGCGCCCCACCAGCTGATATGTGGCCAGATCGACTCTCTGAACCGGGATCTGGATAAGTTCCTGGGGTGGAGAAAGACCAATCTCGTCGACTTCAATACAACGAAAACACAGAATACAACATTCACAACGAAAAGTGGATCAGCTCCGCAGCTGATGATGAATGGCCAGGCGCTTGAATCTGGGGAAAGCATGAAATTGCTCGGTGTCGCGGTCTGTGGGGATGTATCGTGGCATAAATACGTGTCGTACATTACCGGATCCGCCCCAGCGAAACTGAGCTATATTTTTAGAGCCAAGAAATATTTTACTCCGGCTCAACTTCTTCTTCTATATAAATCCCAAATTAGACCCGCGCTCTCATGTTTGGAGCTCTGCTCCTAAACATACGCTCGACCTACTTGAGAGCGTTCAGAGACGAGCGATACGCCTGATCGGGAACACGGCGCTGAGGTTAAGCAGCTGCAAAAAAGTTGAACACCTTGAATTTTTTTTTACTTCTCCCAGGAAAGGCGAACCTATAGCGCTGAGTCAGTGCCCTGAGATGCTATTTGTTTTTATTATCGACCGGGTCCATCAGCCAAGCTCCAAAAAAATGTTCAAGGATTTCTCCCAACCATTTCACGAAGTCTATAGCTTAATCGGGTGGTATTTCACCGGGCGGCTGGGCTTTGGGACCCTACCTACCGGTCAGTAATTGTGCTGGACTGCACAAAAGCAAGAGTCATCAGTTGAACCTAGGTTTGCGCAATCAAACGCAAGACAGAACCTCCTTACCAACTCAGCCATTGAGGCGGCATTGTAAATAGAAGAACAAACAATTAGGTCCAGTTCCTATATTAAATATCTTGGTGTTATACTCGACAAGAGATTGACCCTCAAGGAACACCTGCGGAAAATGAGTGAAAAAACAGCAAGAGTATGAAAAGTTTTGGCGAAACTGCTACCCAATGTTGGTGGATCCCGGTCTCACATAAGGAAACAGATAACCAGTGTCAATACCTCCATTATAATGTATGTGGCTCACATATGGACAGGAGACGCACAGTATAAGTCATATATGAAAGGAGTGAACTCGGCACATAGGCTGGCATCATTAACACTAAACCTACCGACGTAATATATATACTTATTTCTACCGATGGCGGTCAAATGACCGCTTTTGAAATAAACATTATAGTCTTTTCCAGTTGATTGTAATTAATACAGAATTTAGCATAAACAATAAACACAAAATAATTATGATATAATAATTATAAAACATTTATTTTTCGGGCTCTCAAAAGCGGTCATTTGACCGCTCTGGTAGGTTCAGTATTAAGATATTCCTATCCGGTATCCGAAGATGTCTCCATAAATCCAAAAATGTCTTGGCCGGGAGGAAAACACTTGACATTGCAGCCAACAAAAACGTTGCGCTGTATGAGGTCTCGCTAGAAAATCGCCGGTGAATTCGGTCACAATTAGAGCTTTCAAGTCTAAGAAGATAGCAACGAAGGTTGGATTCTTCTACCAAAGGAAGATGGACCCACACCATGATACCTGATGTAGAAACCTGGGTGAAAAGAAAATATGGCAAGGTGAACTACCACATGACTCAGCTGATACCAGGACATGGATGCTTTCGGTAACACTTGCACAAGTAAAAGCACGTGAATCACCCATAACTCTTGTATTGCAAAGGCCAAATAGAAAATGCGGAACACCCACTTACAGGGTGCGCGAGATTTGTGTACGCTCGAACGATTTTGGAGAGATATATGAGACGGACGGTTACTCCGGCAGGAGTAATAGAATACATGCTGAGTTCCAAACAGGCATGGTCCGTAGCATATGATATTCTATGTGGCATGATGCAGCAGTTGCGACGTGCCGAGGAGAGTAACAGATAAACTCCGTCCCGCTCCACGATGGAATATCCAAAGAGAAAGTTCCGCGGGAATCAACAAGAATATGTATCTGGCTGGAGGTGGTTTTAGTCGGTAAAAATCCGGCATGTCTCTGGATCGGTCCAGATACATCTTTTGAAAATTTCCACATTCCTAACGAGAAAAAAAAATCTATGCACATATCACCCTTCCCAGCAAATGTACGGTTTCTTTTATGTACTTTCCTTACACCTGACATTGAATAGTTTTTTTTTCGTATTAGCGAGAATCAAAGAAAAATATTCAATGAGCAGTAAAACGGAAAAGTGGGGGTAAATTTGTGTCCCCATATAAAGGGACGCGAATGAGCGGGATGTCTCGTGTTTTCTGTGTCGCGCCACGCAAATTCTCTCTGATTTCATTTAAAATTTCGACAAGCCAGCTCGTGTGCGTTAAATTTCCCAATGTGAATTATCGATTTTTTTGGAGTTATTTTTATATTGTTATATTGATATATGTTGCAGAGCAAGAAACCAACCAACAAACGCAACGACATTCGAATGATGGCGGAAGTAAATGATAGTTTTCTACCACTTTGTTTGAATGTAATTGTTACAAAGCATCAACCTAACTGACAAACACATTTTAAGGCGCATTCGCAATACATCGCCTACGGGTAGACAATGGAAAGTTGGCGCTGGCAAGGTTGAGGTCAGGAAATCGAAGTGCGCTCTCAGGCAACGGAGAAGGCAGTGAAGTGATTTCTCCGTTGGAACCGTTGCCAGCCGAATAATCTGCTTTTTCGGTGCAACGGTCAAGACAGGTTCAAAGTAATGACCCCCGTGGCTGCAACTGCGGCAAATCAACCAAACAAAACGGTCTAAACTGTTTTGAATTCGAGGAGAACTCGAGGTATATAATGGCGGTAGTTTTTGAAATACATTATTCGTTGTTCCAAATTCAGTTTGTCACGCAGTAATATTGTTTAATAAATTCAACGTTTTAATTATTGATGTTAATTTGTCTTTTTTTCTAATTCGTAACGTAAACAATATATATTATACAAAAAAAAAACACTTTGTTGAAATATAAGTTAATTTATCGTAATCTTATTGATACTGGGAAAGGACGCACTTGGCCGTATTTCTTCAACTCTATGTGTACATAATAAATGCTTGGATTGTCAACATGTTAGTTGAAATAGAAGTTATTTTATCGGAATCGTATTTAAATTAAGAAAAACTCTAAAAATTAAGACTATCCAGTGTTGACTAATTGAGTAATAATAAATTGAGCGTTACTTCTTTGTTTGATCCAAATTCCAAGAGACGTTTAGGGAACCGATGACCAGGTGACCTGATTTTATCACCAAACCCAGGTACACCAGCAAATCACCAACATTTCCTGGCAGGATCACCAAACCGTTAGTCATCTAAACTATTACAAATATATAAGAATATTATAAATATAATTGATAAATAAAATAAAATTGTTTGTATCAAAACCCTGATAAAAAATTCCGGAGGTAAACTAGGTTCCCATTCAGATCTCCGGGGGGACTATGTCAGGGGGAACATAATCCAAATATTATGATAAGTAACCGAACTTTAAGAAATTCGTCAACCCGTAATAGGGTTCGTTCCCGAAATTCTGTCGACGTTCGACTGATAACGGCATTTTGACACATCAGGGGCATCGGTTTCACCAATATAAACACCGTCCACCAATATATGCAAACAACGAAGCCTGATATCCCCGCCCTAACCGAGACCCAGGTCGATTCGTCAACTGATTCCACATATCTTCGTTGCTCAGGATACGACTTATATTCGAGATTCCGTTTTAAGGGTGCAGTCTGCGTCTTCGAAGGTCCGACCTGGCTTGCCAGAGGATGGAGGCGTTGGAACCCAATAACATGGACATCATATGGTTGAGGATCGTGCTGACGAATTCTGTTAAATTTCTTTGTTGTTTTTACCGCTCCCCGAATGACGATCGACCGGCGACATTTTACGAACATCTTTCACATACCGTCGACTGGATACAGATCAACCACCCGGCTTCTGAAATTGTCGTCCGTGGCGACTTTAATGTGCACAATTCCGGCTGGTTGGTAAATTCTAACAGAACCGACGAGGCTGGGAGGCTGGCGGAGAAGTTTGCTGTTAGCCACAACTTGACTCAACTCGTAGAGGAACCCAGGCGAGTGCCGGATGCCCGAGACGATTGTGCGAACACCCTGGATCTGTTTTTGACCTCCGAACCGAGTATTTATACCGTAGAGGTTTCTTCGTCACTGGGAAACTCAGATCATTGCTTGGTTTCTATGGCGCAACCACTTGCATTTCAAGCGAATAACTGACCTAAGCAGCTTCGCCATGTATGGAAGTATGGGGCTGCTAACTGGGACGATTTGCGAGATTTCTTCGCATCCTTTCCTTTGGTCAGAGGTGTGCTTTGGAGACTCTGATGTTAACGCATGCGTAGAGTCGGTCACAGAGATTATCCTTCTCGGGGTGAAGATATACATTCCCCTTTCCATCAAACGAAGTTCATCCAATAAACCTTGGTTTGATAACAAATGCGAGCAGATTACAGCGGCAAAGAATGCAGCTTTTAAACAGTGGCGCTCCAATCCCACCGAGGTTAACAGAACGAATTTTGTTAGAATGAGAAACGCGTATCTGGGAACGATACTGACGGCCAGTAACGAAATGTCGAAGGAAATTAACAAAAGACTGCATTCCGGCAACGCTAGCTGGCACGGAGTCAGTAAACTGCTGAAATCTAAACTGCCATCATGTAAGATAAAGCTCCGTTTTTATAAAACCATAATCATGCCGATTGCTCAATACGGATGCCGTAACATGGGGTTTAACAAAACAGGAAGAAAACAAATTCCGCGTATTCGAGAATAAAGTCCTAAGAGGTATCTTTGGCGGTGTTACACGCAGAATTTCAATACCCTCATATAACTCGCGGACCCTAACATTCGCGTACACATAACATGTATACGCATGTATGCTGCATGCACGATTCCGATAATCAAATCGTAGTTGTATCCTAAAATCCAATAATCAATACCTATAAGATGTATCATTCGCATATGTTCAAAACATATAGCATTGCATGCACATTGCACAATGCCATTTGAAACATGTTTGAAATGCAACACATCTAATGTTGCACACCATTAGCCAAGGCAAATCCAAGTGCCATCACCTAAACGCATTTCCAGTTCCCATGATTAGAATTGCAATCTTGCATTTCTATATGCCATCTACGCCAAACTAAATCCCCAATCACCTTGAAATGCATGCATTTCCCATTGCCATACCAAAAAATGCGATTCTGCAATTCCCACACCCAACAGTCTCATCACCTAGATGAAATATTGACCACCCAACACCCCATCACCTTTCAGGTAATTTTACCTGCATGCTGTTCACTATGGGAAAATTAGATTCGCGTCACCGTTAATCGAAATTTTCTCATGGCCTTGGTGTGAAAAATTTGCAAAAATGCAAAATTGTGGTTCCCATCGTCGTTGGCATGGCCTTCGACTGAGACTGGCGTCAGGTGGCTGTCTGGAGGACAGCTATGATCGTGGGAAGGTGTGTGGTTTTTGATATAAATAGAGAGTTCTGTTAGGAGAAAATTTAATTAGAATCCGACAGCCAAGTGTGGCACTTCATCGTAAATTAAATAGTTACCATTAAACTAAACGAAATCAATAAAGTAATAATAAACAAAAACAAACAGTCGGCCTTGTTATTTCAAACACCATCGGATCATCCAGCTACCCATAGACGCCCCAAAGGAGAAGACCCCGGTCAACGTCCCTCAGCTGAGGAAGGCCAAACCCACGGGGTGAACCAAGCCGGAAGCCAAAAAAGAGTAGGTAAGTGTTGTTGTTAAAATAATATACAACAGCGGTAAATATGACGAGGAGGCAGGACAATGGAGGAAACTCCACAACCACGAATTGGAAGAGCTATACCGCAAACCTACAATAGTGAGAGTAATCAGGTCGCGAAGATTAAGATGGGCCGGACATGTAGCGCGAATGGGCAACGATAGGACCGTGCGTAGAATTCTTGACGGTAGACCAACGGGAAAGAGACCGGTGGAACGGCCGCGACGGAGATGGGAGGACAATGTTAGATTTGACCTTGAGGAGATCGGATCAGATGGTCAAGCGTGGAAGGAGAGTGCACATGGCAGGGAACGATGGCGGAGTCGAGTCGGTGAGGTCATGAACTTCCGGCTTCCCACAAGCCAATAAATAATAATATTGTGACGCATATGAGAACCAGTACTAGAATATTCTAGAAAGTCCAAAACAAAGTACTAGTATATTCTAGAAAGAACTGGAGAACGGGAGACTATGAACCTTAGAAAATTCGAGGCTATGGAACGGGCGGAAACGAAACGCCGAATCAGAATGAGGAAACGGTATAAATACGTCGCACGCAGATCGAAGCAGTAAAAAGTAAGCAGAGTCAAAGACGCGATAAGTAAGGAAGCGATAAGTAAGGAAGCGATAAGTCAAGAAATCGTCGTGTACGGTAAAAGTAACGGTTGTTATTAACGGACAAATAAAGTGTTACATTAATTCTAAATCGATTTAACGGCTGTTATTTCTTATTAAAAATAATTAATCCAGCGATATAATAATAATAATAAAAAGAATAATAAAAAGGAATAAAAAGCCGGTAAGAAGTGAATAAAAGAAGATACGAATTTTATAGCGATTGCGAAAAGAAATAAAGTTAAACATACAATTTAAAAGCACATTTAAACTTAAAACTTTATAAAATCTTCGTTCCTCCTTGGGCGATATTGAAAAATTTCCAAAAAAATAGCATGCCGACTTGTTAGAAGACACCACAAGCTACAGGATGTCAATTTTAAGGAAATTTCTGGTAGATCCAGAAATCACAGCGCACACAGGAGCAGAACATACACGACGTCGTTGCCAGAGCCATAAACCTATAAGGCGGTTCAGCTCCTCCTTTGTAATTCGAGTTCAGTTAACACTGTAACATCGGTTCAAGTAAAGTCGGGTAAGCTCAAATCAAGGAATCTTAGTTCAAATCAAGTTAGTCAAATTAAGTTTAATTCAGTTCCACTCGAGAATTGATATATCAGATTACTGTTTAAATGTATTTTAAATACGTTGATTTTTGATCTAGAAAGACGATCGTTCGGCCAACTAACGCTGGAATTATTAAACAGAAAAGAGGAAAGCGGCGTCACGGAAGTATAAATGACGCAATCGAAAAAATTAACCTCTTCAAAATGGAACTATTTTCAAGGAGACAAAAGAAGTTTTGACGATCACTTGATTTATATTGTTTTTTTTTTCTTTTTTTTTTTTTGCTCAGTTCTGGCTATATATTGACACAATGTAAATATATAGCCAAAACTGAGCGTAATGATAATCAAAAATGATGGAGGTTCCAAAAAACGTTGTTACGTTATCCTGAGAATTAGAAAGCCATTTTACAAACTTAGTTTAAATCAACTAATATAATATATATCCCCGGAGCACTAGGTCCCACCAGCCGCTACATTATGGCGAAATGCAACCGGAAGAAGTCACGCGAAACCGTGATTCCAAAATTATGGTAATTTTCTATGTGGAACTTATTAATATGAATACATAACCACACAAATGACATTACATCACGACGGTGACAGCTTCATGGACAAGAGAGCCATAAAGCAATCGAATATAAAAATCAACCCGGTATCCGGTTAATTGTGGCAGTCATTACTTACACCAGCTGAAATTTAACAACTTCATTGACGTGTAGCTTACTTAACTCAAAAGCTCGTTGCCATCATTCACTGCTGTTAAATTCTCCAGGATTCTAAAAGAGCCCCTGCCATAATGGGCTTAACTTCCGTGTGTTGTAACACATTACTTTTTGTCATTTGCCGACACACTTCCAAACATTAAGCGCAGTTTAGGCTTAAGAAACAACAACATACTTTCAGTACAAAAACAACCGGAAAGATGCGATTAAAAATAAAGAGTTAAGCATGCCTTTCTTCATTCGTTCATTAAACACTGGAGAAAGAAAGAGAGATGAATGCGGTGGGTAAGTGGCTCACTAGTGTCAGCCAAGTTAGTAGCATAAGCATATAGTCACGGGAAAGATCGGGGCAAACTGAGCTTATCTCTCCCCATCCTCTGAGATGACAGCGCAAAGCGCGGTTTTCCTCCTCAATTCGATTGTTTTCAAATTAGAGTATAAAAGCGGCAGCTTATATGGTCACCAGGTGTCATTAAGGTCTTAGCTGGAATCCCGAAACCATGATTACCTCGACTACTGTACCGCGATTCATACTTTCGAGTGCATTGCAGTTGGCTTGCTTACTATTATGTGCGTCTGCGGTGATCGCCGCCGGAATTTCAATTGATCGAGATGTGGGCGAAAGTAAGGAACTCCTAGAGAGCAATCTCAATGGTACCAGTGAAGGGTACACACCAAAGCAGAGGCGATACGATGGTGCGCAGGTGTGGAGGATACTCCTCGGAAACAGCAAAGAGAAGGGTCTAACTAACGAGTTGCTAGCCAAATACGGTGAGATATAATTTTTTCGCATCCATAATAATAGACCAACAGTGCGCTGTTTAAGTGCCATTAAAAATGGAAGTGGTTTGAGGGTCTTACACCGAAAAGTGCAAGTGCTTCATGAATTGCAAATTAGACGACCAAAAGAAAGTGAACGCTAATCGTATCTCATATTCAAATGACTTTGTGGACTGGCCAGACCATTAGTGAAACTTTTTATTCAATGGACTGTATAATGGCTGTGTTAGAATATGTGCAATCAATTCGGATTATTGAGGCTGATTGTGCTGGGATTATCAAAAGTCTTATCTTATGGGAAAGAGTGTGGATCTGCGTTTAAATAATCGTATTTTATTTCATTTCCGTTTCGCATGTTGATCGAAAGTAATGCTAATTGATTTGAGTGCTTTGGTGTTAACGACACCACCAAAAATACAAGCAATCACGATCATCCCAAATGAAACGACTGGCAATTTAAATAAATAACAATCAGAATCTGATTCAACTTGGATATGTGTTTTCCAAACAAACAAATCACATTTTTATATCAACCAGAACGATTATTACCAACCAGGGTTATTCAACTCTTTTGTCGAGGAAACGAATTCGCACTTTAAGTGAGCTACAATGGGCATTAAAGTGGCTTATTGGATAATTTTAGCAGTACGATTCTAAAAAAAAAAAAAACCTGAAGTCAATAAGAGTGAATATATAATTCAACACTTAGAAATCAGGCACAGTACTTTACATTCTTCAACTGAAAACTCAGTCAGGTTTTAAAGACACAAGTTAATTAGGCGACCGCGTTACTAGTTTTCTAGAGTCGGTAAATGTGTGTATTTTTGTTTTCAATTCAAACGCTAGAATTATTTTCAGCCCTCACGTTCTGAAGGACATGGTTCTTAATACACAGAAGGCTCTTAGCTCAGAAACAACAATTTGAGTGTATATATCATGTTTAAGAAAAAGGTTATATTGTCTAACAAACTCTTTACAACCCACGACTCGTCTACCGGGGATACAAGAAATCAATTAGGCGGCTGTATTACGAGGGTTGCCTTTTATATTTCGGGATTAGAGAACAAAAACAAATATTGATCATCGAAAATCACTTTATTGTTTTTCAAAATATTCCCCATGAAGATCTATACACTTTTGCATGTGTTTGAACCAATTGTCGAAGCACTTTTGCCACTCTGATTGAGGTATCTCCAACACATGCATTCTGAATGCAGCAACCGCTTCTTCAGGTGTCGAAAAACGTTGACCTCTCAGTTTGTTTTTTACGTACGGGAATAAAAAGAAGTCATTCGGTGCCAAGTCAGGACTATACGGCGGATGACCCATCAAATCGATGTTTTGGGTGCTCAAAAATGCAGTTGTCGCAGCCGATGTGTGAGAGCTCGCATTGTCGTGGTGAAGAGTGATCCGTCTTCGGCGGTTGGTTTTCCTGATTTCTTGGAAGACAACTGGCAAACAAATGGTTGTGTACCACTCAGAATTGACTGTTCTGCGTTGTTCTAGTGGTACGGTTGCGACATGTCCAGGTTTTCCGAAAAAACAGGCGACCATTTGCTTGGAAGTGCTTCGTACGCGAACAACTTTTGTTGGATTTGGCTCATCTTGAAACACCCAGACAGTCGACTGCTGTTTACTTTCGAGCTCATACTCTTAAATCCACGATTCATCACCTGTCACGATGTCATAGACGTGTTTCGAAGCACCGCGACCGTATTTTTTGAGCATTTCTTTCGACCAATTGACACGAGCCTTTTTTTGGGCGATTGACAAATTGTGTGGGATCCAACGCGAACAAATTTTTTTGACAGTCAAATGTTTATGCAATATTGAATGTATGCTGGCCCCACTAACGCCTAAGGTTGTCTCAATCTCACGATAGGTCACATGACGATCTTCCAATATCAGTTCGCGCACAGCATCAATGGTTTTCGGAACAACAACTGATTTTGGACGACCTTCACGAAATTCATCTTGGAGTGAACTACGACCACGATTGAATTCACCATACCATCGATAAACACTGGTCCTTGATGGAGCTTCATCGCCAAAAATTGAATTAAGTTCATCCGTGCACTGTTCCTGAGTTAATCCACGCCGAAAGTTGTAAAAAATAATCGCACGAAAATGTTGACGATTTAATTCCATTTTTGGGCCGAGATGAATCTTTGAAGTTACTGTAAACAACACAAATAGCGTTCGTATGTCTAAACGTTCTGAGTGGGTATAACCTCAAAAATGTCCAACTTTACGACAGAGCTGTCAATTGCCGGATTGCAACACTAGCGTTGCCAAATCCCGAAACATAAGAGGCAACCCTCGTACAACTTTTCTATAGTCGTTAAATCAGTTTTTTTTTTCATTTCTGAGGCACGAACCAGCATAAATTCACCTTTCGGTTTTTTTTGTTTTTTGTTTAAATCCACATTTATTCAACAATTCAATTACATATTTCACTTAAGACTAAATGTTAACATCTATTTTACAAATAACATTCTTACATTAACTTACTGGCTCTTCGCAAGCACTCTAAATTACACATTATCATATTTCATATGCCTTTCGGCGTACAATAACTGTTTTTACAACATGTCACAATAATTGATATGTTTTCTCTTTTAAAAGTTATTCTATTTTTTCTACATCCTGTATTATTTATAATTTTTTTTTTTAAATTACATATATAGGGGGTTGACAAGCAAAATAAAAATAAAACAAAACGGACAAACATAAACAAGGAATAAAGGAATACAAATAAAAATTAAAATAAAAAAATAAAAAATTAAAATTAAATTAAAAACAAAATTAAAAGATAAAATAAAAAAAAATTGGGAATTGTGGATAGGGGGAAGGAGTGGCATACTATGTTTGGGGACGTGTAGTCCTTTCTTCATCACTGATCCAGCACCAGTTGGGATGGGATCGATCTTTTATTGATTTATCTCTTTCACCGATTACCATACTAAAACGCAGGCGATCTGGAAAATTAGAGATATCGTTATCGTGGAGAATTCGTTTATCCCCGGCACCACGGAAAGCGTGGTAAATAATAGGGACTCTACGTTTGTCTTGGATAAGTCCTTTTTTATCCAAGAAAGGGAACGCTTCTGGGGGAATGAACCCATTATGGAGAGTACTCTCCATATACGTATCATCGGGATAGAATGCTCCCGAAATGAGATCGTTTTCGCTGCACATTTCCCTTGTTGTATGACCACGAATAGTCTTGATAATGAAGTTATCTATCCTGTTTAGTCCTGATTTGTCATACAGGACTTTATTCGGATAGTATTTCTTATACTGCGACTCTGGGGTTCTATATATTCCTAGGCAGGAACGCAAACACTGCCTCTCGAACACCCGAAACTTCTCCATGTAAAATGGGGATATGTTGTACCATACCGGGCAGCCATACACCAATATTGGTCGGATGAATGCTGAGTATGAAATTATTTTCACCTTGGGGTCCAGCAGACTACTACGGAAGAGTCTTCGTGTCATTGCATATGCGTTTTTAGCTGCTGTAAGAGCAGCTGCTGTATGCTTATCAAAGTAAAGATATTGATCAAGCCAGATTCCAAGGTATCTGACTACAGTTTTTACTTGTAGTGGAAGATTATTACTTCCCGCAATAGATAATGATTTCCAATTCCGTTTTGTGTCCCTTGATGCACTGGACAGTGGCGTTCTGTAAAGGATAGTCATAGCGTTAAGGTGGATTGGCCTGTAACAAATTCACCTTTCGGTCATAACCCCGGAATGCACACGATGCTTACTACACATAGGGTCTTTAACCTTGAAGGAAGATCAAAAACATCGTGGATGCCATTCGGTTCAAACTCGAGTCTATGCTCTGGATCGGAAAAGTATATAGAAAGGTGTCTTGTTCCTGCACGCCCAAAACTCTCTATTATAACGCTTATAATACCAAAATATACAGGGCGGACATGAAAGTGAGAAGGGAATAGTGAAGACTACTAGATTAGAAAAAGAAAGAAACGTCGAAAGAAACTAATGTTTTCTTTTTTACGCTTCTCTCGGGAGAGGCGAACCTATAGTGCCGACATGGCGCTCCGAGATCCCACCAAATAACTGTTGCAGTTCTTTTTGAAGAGTTGCAGGTTGTAACACTCCGGGAACACTGGGGTGGGAAGGGAGTTCTCCATCTTTACCGTTCTGTAACGGAACGAGTTCTGATGCAGGCATGTTCGCGCCGTCGAAAGATGAACTGCAAACTGGTGCGATCTGTCGGGTTGTCTCGTGTAGCGCGTATAAACCGAATTGTGCAGAACAATACCACGAATCTCCGAAGAATAGTATCCGTGATAATATCTGTAAAACAGACAGAGGTCGGCTACGCGCCTTCGATATGGTAGCGACTGCAGACCCGACGTCAGCGCCGAGTCCCCGATCAGGCGGGTCACTCGTCTCTGTATGCTCTCAAGTAGGTCGAGGGTATGTTCAGGAGCACAGATTCAAACATGACAGCAATATTTGAGCGCGGGTCTAATTCGGGGTTTATACAAGAGAAGAAGTTGAGCCAGGATAAAATATTTCTTGGCTCTAAAAAGATAGTTCAGTTCTCTAGACGCGGACCTGGCGATGTTCGACACGTGTTTATGCCACGATACATTCCCATAGACGGTGACGCCGAGCAATTTCATCCTTTCCCCAGATTCGAGGGCCAGCCATTCATTATTAGCTGTGGGGCCGATGATCCACTTTTCTTTGTGAATGTTGTATACTGTGTCTTTGTTGCATTGAAGTCGACCAGATTGGCCTTTCCCCACTGCAGGACCTTATTCGATCCCGATTCAGAGCGTCAATCTGTCTACATCTCAGCTGGTGCGACGTTGATACACTAATCGACCGACCACTTGAGAAAAGGGAAACAAGCGTACTATCGTTTGCAAAACTGAACACTTTGTTACCGGTTGTCAAAACAAAAACAAGGTTGGAGCGAAAATAGAATCTTGAGGCACCCCACAATTAACAGGATACAGGTCCGAACACTCCCCGTCCACAACAACCCGGATCAATCAATTTTCGAAGACGCTCCTCGTCCAGTCACTAAGCTGCTGGGAAGTCCACATGAACGAAGTTTGCTCATCAATGCCCCGTGCCGGACGCGGTCAAAAGCTTTGGAGATATGCAATGCGAACGCCCTTGACTCACAATGCCCCTCAATCGCAGATGTTCATACATCGGTTATAAGGGTCAAAAAGTCTCCCGTGGACCGCCTGCCATGGAATCCGTATTGGCAATCATTCAGAACTTCGTTGCACTCCAAATACTTAAATAACTCGGCATTGATGACCTTTTCCATCACCTTAGATAACATAGACAGTAATGCTATAGGACGGTAATTTTGTGGGAGAGACTTTTTTCCCCGTCTTTGGGATTGGTTGAACTCGAGCGATTTTCCAGCAGGCAGGAAAGGTTCTCTGTGCATAAGATAAGCGAAAGAGTCTGCCACGAACCGGCGACAGTTCTGGAGCACAGTTCTTTAGGACTATTGCTGATATTACGCCGGGGCCGGTTGCCTTCCTCTAGTCCAGTTCACGTAGAATGCGTTGAATGGTACACGGGCGAAATCTCATATCCCACATGGAAGGCCGTACCGGCGCGATCACAGGTGGCTCCAAAAGACCGGCATCTAGGTTTGAATTCGCGGAAAATAAATTCGGGAACACATTAGCTTTATCCCTTGAATTTGTGACTAACGGACCACTGCCCGTCACTAACGAAGAAAAAGTGGAGGAAGCGATGTTACTGCTGACAGCCCTTGCCATTGACCAGAAGGACCGCGAACTAGTTGGGCACTCAAGGAGTTTATTGGTTACTCTGTGATTATAGGCCGTCTTCGCGGTACCAATCACCTGGTTGCACGCGTTTCTTATTCTAACAAAATTCGTTCTGTTAGCCTCGGTGGGATTGGAATGCCTTTGTTTAAAAGCTCTATTTTTTCCGCTGTAATCCGTTCGTGTTTTTTATCAAACCAAGGCGTATCAGATGAACTCCGTTTAATGGAATGCGGAATGTAGATCTCCATCCCGAGAAGAATAACCTCTGTGACCGACTTCACGCAAGCGTTAACATCTGAGTCTCCAAAGTACACCTCCGACCATGGGAAGGATGCGAAGAAATCTCGCAAATCGTCCCAGTTAGGAGCACCATACCTCCTCGCTCGCATAATCACCTCGGGCATCCGGCACTGGCGTAGGTTCCCCCACGAGTTGAATCAAATTGCGGTTAACAGCAAACATCTCTGCCAGGTTCCCAGCCTCGTCGGTTCTATTAGAATGTACCAACCACCAGGAATTGTGTATATTAAAATCGCCAAGGATGATGATTTCGGAAGCTGGGTGGTTGATCTGTATCCTGTCGAGGGTATGTGAAATATGTTCGAAAAATGTCGCTGGTCGATCGACAACAAGTTTAACAGAACTCCTCAGCACGACCCTCAACCATATGATGTCCATGTTACTGGATTCTAAGGCCACCATCCTCTAGCAAGCCAGGTCGGACCTCATGGAGACGCAGACTCCACCCTTAAAACGGAATCTCGAATGCAAGTCGTATCCTAAGCAACGAAGATATGTCGAATCAGTTGACGAATCGACCTGGGCCTCAGTTAGGGCAACGATATCAGCTTCTGCTGTTTGCAAATGTGGCATATGTGAGGCAGTGAACGGCATATGTATTGGCATAGTGTACGGTTTGTGAGCTGATAGACGGTGGGCGGGGCAAGGTCAGGTGGGGAAAGAGAGCAGACGGAGTTTAAGTGCAGTAGATGTAAGGTGGGAATCGAAGGAGGTAGGGTAAGAGTTTGCCCACCTCAGCATTCATGGGTTCATTAGAGCCGTAAGAAGTGTGGTGGGTGGGCAGATAGAAGAGACGAGGGTTTCGCAGGTTACGGGGTTAGTGTGAAGTGCAATGATGGAGAGCAAGCTTGGGCAGTTGATTGTGCCTGAAAGGAGACGGTGGATAAAAAGGATATCGGCATGAGTTCTGCGCTCCTCAAGTGTGTTGAAGTTGATCAGATGGAGCCGACTTGTGTATGGTGGGAGAATCCGAGAATTCTCCCAAATCAGTCCGCGGGAGGCAAAACGCACAAAACGACGTTGCACGCTTTCGATTCTGCGAATATAGGACGAATAGTGTGGAGAGCAGACCTGGCTGGCGTATTCAATGAGGGGGCGGACGAAGTCTATGTAGAGAGAACGGATTAGAGAGTTCTTTAGACCAGCGTTTCACAAACCTAAGGACAGAGTTGTCCTTAAGAATAATATCATCAACATGCGGGATGAAGCTAAGCTCCCTGTCAAATAAGATCCCGAGGTCACGTATCGAGGGTACAGATGATATCTGTTGGTTTAGCAGGAAGTATGCACGTGGGGGGGGGGGGGGCGTTCGCGGGAGAAGGTAATGGAGTGACATTTGACAGCGTTGAGTTCAAGGCAGTTATTACGGCACCAAGTTGAGAAGCTGTCGAGATCCGTTTGGAGAAGTGAGGAGTCGAGAGGAGAGATGGTCGTTTTGTAGAGTTTGGCGTCGTCGGCATAAAGGGAGATGGATGAGTATTTAATAATGGAGTCCACGTCATTGATGGTAAGGATAAATAGGGGGGAACCTAGATGACTGCCTTGCGGAACCCCTGACGTGGGAAGAAAGGATTGGAAAGGGAGGATCTGAATTTGACACGGTAGGATCGGTCTTTCAGATAAGAAGATAACCACTTGATCAATAGGAATTCGAAACCTAGGGAGGACAACTTAAATAGGATGAGATTATGGAAGATTTTGTTAAAGGCCTTGCTGAAATCTGTGGTGATTACATCGACTTCGTTGCCATTCTCTAAGGGGACGGAGAGTATGGGATGAGAATTCGACCAGATTGGTTGTAGTCGACGTACCCGAAAGGAAACCATGCTGGTTGGGTGAGATGATAGATTTACAACGGAAAGATAACGCGTTGTAAAGAATCCCTTTGAACAGTTTAGGGATTTGAAACAGTTTGGCCCTTTCACAGGATAGATTGAATATCTTTGATATCGGGAGAGAAAGAAAAGAGGAACATTTCTTTAAAAATACAGCTGGGAGTCCATCAGGTCCAGGGCTGAACTCGTCTTTGAGTAAGTTTAATTTCTCCTCAACTACGTGATGGTGAATAATTTAGGGGTGAAGGGGCCGAAGGAGAATTCGGGCAAGTCTTTGAAGTAAGTCGGATTGGGCTCGAAGGATATGTCTGTGAAGGATTTATTGAAAAACGAAGCGAATAGATTGGCAATATTTAGGGGGTCGGTTGAAGTAGTCGCGCCATAAGAAAGGGAGTTAGGATAGGCATCGGATTTCCGTTTGTAATTTATAAAGTGGAAAAAATATTTGGGGTCATTGATCAAATTGGATTGTATTTTTGTGGGGTAGTTGGAGTAGAGGGAATTGTAGAGCTCGGAAAATGTATAAAAGGAACCGAGATAGTTGGCGTAGTTTTGGAAGGAACGCATTTTGAGGAAAATATTCCACAAGTTATTTCTCTTGTTCCGAAGAGTGCGGAGTGTGCGGTTGTACCGTGGCGGCGATGAAACCGATAACCTGTGACGATAATAGGGGACATATAGGGCGATGGCATAGTAGATCTCCTTGTAGAGATTGGCAGTAGCTTCTTCTACCCCCAGATGATCAAAGTGAAACGCTGTTTTGCTAAGATGCTCATTTAGAAGGCGGAAGTTAGCTTTGTGGAAGTTGTAGGAAAAGCTGTCGTGAGGTAGAGAAGGTTGGGTTTCATGAACAAGATAAAGGGGTGAGCAGCGGGGGGTGGTAATTATCAATGGTTGAGAGGGCGTGTGGACTAGGGGGAACTGGGGACTTGTGTGGGTCCGTTGTGAACACGAGGTCCAGTTGTCCCCCCATATGATTTGGGACATAGCTTATTTGATGGAGGCATGAGTCAGTGAGACCGTTTTTAAAAATACGTTCCTTGAAACTAGTAGGGTTTGAGACGTAGAAGGCTTGTTCGTCAGCCAATGTCCATTGGAGATGGGGGAGGTTAAAATCGCTAAGAACGGCGACATCGTCTAGGGAGGTGCTCAACTCGGTTAGGTAATCTACCGCTTCTATTGCGAGTTCGTATGATACGATGGGTCGTGAAGAAGGTATATAGAAGCAGTTAATGAAAAGAGACTTAGAGCGCATGTCGATTTTTATCGCGGCGTAGTCAAGATCCGGAGAAGAAGGCTTGTTAAATTTTCCATGATAATTTGTTCTTCCAGGCAAGGTTATTAACCTTGCGCCAATAGGCTAACTATGACAAATGTAAAAACGGGGACGAAGTCTAAGCCTTCGGAGATCTATAATGGACTACGACAGCGGGATGGATAAACCTGCCTTTTCTTCAAGTTCGGTTTGGGGAAGATGATCGGCCAATCGAATATAACAAAGAGAGTCTTGCTTAAATATATCCTAAAACTAGCTCACGTATGACGTCATCACTAGAACACCAAGAATTATATAATAGAAAGTTTAAATGTAGAGGGAAAGGGCCCTACGAAAACCAGAATGCACATTCATGAAAGCAAAACTAAAGGGGCTGTGGCGGTAGAAGTTGTTGTACCGGACACGAGCACTATGGTTCACTTACGCCCAACACTTTTTGCCGCTATCCTATCTCCAACGGAAAATAAAACACTCTGTCTTCGGTGGTGGTTTGTTAATTTATTGTTATGTTGAATTGCTTTTAACAAACAGGTTCAGTATAATTTGATTTTGATTGAATGAAACTCAGTATTGTTGAATTTTCACAAAAGGTTCAGTGTTGCTTGATTTTAATAAACGAAACTCAATATTATTGGATTTTCACAAAAGGATCAGCATAGTTTGATTTTACTAAACGAAACTCAGTATTATTTGATTTTCTTTAACAACAAGGATAAGTGGCACTATAATCCAGTTTTGGTTATTAACACGAATCCTCAAGTGTACAACTCCTGTGGGGTATTTCGACTCCGATAGGTTAAAAATGATGCGCGCTCAGCTGTAAATGAATTGCTAATCTCGCGTGAACGTTCGACGTAGCATGTGTACGCGATGGTGTATGGATATTGACTAACTGAATCAGGGATGAAATTCGTATTTCATCCCACACACAGGACAACCAAAAGAGACCACGCCTCTGCTCTCTCAAACCCACGCCCGTCGAAGTGTGGGTAACTTTTGTTAATAGGGAAATTGACGGACATGAAGAATGAGAGAACAGAAAACATGATATGCTGTGATCTGTAGCTTTGGTTGTGTGTGTTGGTATCAGATGCAGCTACTGACATGACCTGGTGACCCAGTGGTACGGCTATGGTGTAGTCAGAGCGCATTGAACCGTGGAAAGACAGAAATACGAAGGAGAGGAAAACCTAGCTGATGTCACTCCCCTGCAAAAAGAGATCATTGATCCCAAGCGAATGGATGATCTGAGGGAAAGTCAATAGGACGCCGCTGATGCTTGGGAAATAATCAGCGTGAGAACCAGACTCTAAGACGCTGAAATAACCCCAGCGATTTTGTTATGATGCAACAGCGTCGTTCGTTTGGACTTGTTGTTGCTAACCGACATTATGAATCTCATGGTTAGCAAAAATGGAGTTGCCGTGTGGCAAGAATGTAGCTAAACTCAATTATGCATTATCTGCATGGGATAATGAGTTTAGCTATACGTCCGTTTAACATGTTTTACAGGGGAATAACATATGAGGGAAATGGATATGTATGACGCGCTGAAAGCGGTCGAACTTAGGTGGAAATTGTGGTTCAGATTGTGGGTTGGTTCTCATGTAAAATAGAGAAACCCCCACAGGGCCACAGTAAGCAATTTCCCATAATAATGACGGATTAACACGAATTTTACAAAGTGGGAACCTTCGCCCACATTTTATAAATAAAGCTAGCTTTATATAAATGGGAATACAAAACGCCAACAAAGCTTACTATAGTCGGTCAAATTTTTTCAAATCTTATACTACATAGTGCGTTGGTTATATCAAGTGCTTAATAAAAGGCACTCTAACCTCGAAGCGGAAATTCCAAGAAAAATAAGAGTTAATCATCCCAGAAGCACAACAACGATGAGATCTTTTCGCACGTTAATTGAAAAAATTATGCTCGGCAAGAGCTGGCCACGACAACGCTCAACTCGCATGAGCGAAGGACTAACCGACTAAGTCACTAACGGGAGAATATATAGCGAACAAAATCAGCAGGAGATGGGAAATGCCCACTACGAAGTCGAATAAATAAGTATGTAACATGTAAAGTTAAGTAAAGCTCAAAATGGCAAATTGATAGTCAACGATAAAAAGATGGGTCCTAGAATGTGAATACCAGATTTCAAGTAGTATATAGTAATTTCAAACAATTAAAATGTTCGGTTTTAAATTAAAGTACAATTCACTCCACCAAGGAAATAACCTATTAAACTATTCGGACACGCAAATCTCTCGATCTTATTCACATATTCAGAAGCACTATTTAGGAGAACAAACTTCGAAATTACCCTAATTTAAGCACTACACAATCCTCAGACATCTTTTATTTGGCATGCTTAATTTTTCATAAATGTTTTTGTTGGGCCATTGAATCTCATTCAGTCAAAAGTCTTATTTCGTAATTTGAAAATCATACTGGAGGAGTTCAAAATATTTAAGTATTCTAAAAATATTCTAGTTAAAAAAAACGGTATAAATTAAAATAAAAATTAGGCATGCGGTGAGAGTTGGCTTTCATTGAAAGAGAAACAAAAGTCCTCTACCGGCTGCATGCAATCCGTCAGAAATGCCTTGAATGAAATCAGAAGCACTTGCATTCAGAAACCAACCTCTCTTTAGGATATAAGCCCCCTCATGAATTTCAAGTGATTAAATACCAGCAGTTCATTGACGATATAAAATAACTGAAATGAGCCTCCACAATGTCGGAAAGCAATTAAACTGCCACACATGGCAAGCATATCAAAACCTTTCGACGTATTGTACATTTTTCTGGGCACTCCTTTTGCTGGGAGGAAGCAGAACACACTGGGGGTCTCATTCAATTTCCACATTTTGCATTTATTCATATTTTTCTCATTTGGGTTTTATTTTTTTATTTTACTTTTGTTTAAAGGTGGTCAAATCTGGAAGGAGGAGAACGCTGAAGTGGATTGCTTGTTGAAGGCGAACGTTCTAAATGAGGCTGAGCAAGTCCTCCAGGCGGCAAATATATCGAAAATCGTCCTGATTGACAATCTACAAGCAGCCATCGAAGCAGAAAACCCAAACAAGGATGAAATAGGGAATTTTGAAAATCGAAACGGTAAGCTGTTGAAAATTTGTTTTTGTGGTGTCCTTATTGCCAACAATCACGGAACTATGAAATACAAACCCATTAAAGCGGAAGTTTTCCATATTCCCGCCATTGCGATAATCAAATAATGGGCGTAGAGTAATTGGAAAGCCATCACCTTTAATATTGATAGCTTTAACTGACGTCGACAGGTGATGCTACGGAAATCTGAAACTGTGAAAATGGACACTTTTCAAAGGTGAACGTTATGCTACGAAGTTTCGTTTAGATCGCAACTCGACGGAAGTGCATTAGTCTCCCCATGGTAAAATGGGTGGTAAAACATGGTGTATGGCGGATGTGATGGGAAAACAGAGTTTCCTTGTTGTACCGTTGGCTATAATTTTTGCAACTGTTTGTTTCTAGAAAGGGCGTCACGGTAATTTGGTCACATAGTCTACCAATTTTTCTTTGAATGCGGACGTATTGCACCCTATTCAATAAATTACACTTATTCCTTGAGAAGGTAAATAATTTTACACCGGATTAGTGATGACTAACCCAGTTGTGGATGAATGACTTTTTTTAACATTGTTACATTTTTTCTTTTATTTTGTTCTCTTTCTTATTCTTATCTTACTTGGTAGGCAAAAAATGCTTAAATTCTAGCTTATTTAAATTATATTCTAAATTACTGGTCCCCTGCGGAAAGCTAAACTTGGGGGATGGTTGTCACGTATTGTTGCCTGTCGGCTTTGTTTCTTTTATATTCATTCCAATCTTCATTAATAATTTACCAAACAAAGAAAATTTAGAACCAAAAAATGTAATTTTTTTTCTTTTACACCTAATTAAACTTACTTGACAAACTTAAGCCATTTTTTTTTATTCACAAACCTTTTTTTTAAATATAATTTTTAAAATTTACTTAACACTACCCTAACCTAAGAAAAGCTAAATATATGTAACCTTGCCACTGTTTTGAGATGTTATTTATTACGCTCATTTCGGCTGTCACGTCTTTAGTTGCCATTCAACCACCAGAACTGCTGGCGTTGTTTCTTAACTTGTTCTTAAACTCTGTGAGATATCGCCCCACAGTAGCGGACACACTCTTCACCTGTGCGTGCGACTTTCGCCCGCATCCACTTATCTACGGTCGATCGACGCACGTGGAAGACTGTAGGGTATGAGAAGTATTGCACCAGACACGGGCGCGCGGTTCACTTCATTCCCACTAACATCTGCGGCACCGAGGAGAAACAAAACACAGAAACACCAACTGGTACAGATAGAAATTAATTTTATTTTTTTCTTTTAATAGTTTTTTTATTGTTCACAATTGATTTCGAATTTACACTTTCAAGAAGACACGAAAGCTGATACTTTTATTTGTACTTGGCGCACGAGAAACGATGCCCAATTTTACACTTTGAATTTGCTCTTTGTTTTATCATTCAATGATTCCACATGCACAAATAAATTAATAGAATTTAACTGTTTTCTTGAAGATAATTAAACCGACTATAATACTTTACGTCGCAAGATGAAATTTTCTGCGTTCTTAAAAAGGCGTACGATTCTTGAGAAGATTAAAAGAAATGTATGTGAATGCTCCCGTAGTTGAATATTGACTTTTAAGCTCGAACTCCCGACGTAACGTGTGTACGTGGTGACGAATTACAAGTGACTGATTAAAAATCCGTGAAATTAAATTTAGGCCCGAGCGGCGGCGAGACCGAGCAGGTTGAGAAATGAAAAGCGACTGTGTAACGGCTGACTCCAATTAGGGATGACATTTTAATTTTGAATTCCCGACAACCAATAGGGATCACGCTTCTGCTCTCTCATGTGCCACGCCCGTCGAGGTGTGGTGAACACATCGGTTAATTCGATAGTCGGCGAACATGGGAGTATGAGAGAACAGAAACACAATGTACTATGATCTCGGGGTGGGTTTGGTTGTGTGTGCATGAATCAATGCAGCTCTGGGGATAACCCATTGACCTAATTCGGTGAATATAGTGATCTCAGAGTGCATTAAACTGTAGGAAGACAGAACTGTGAAGGAGAGAAAAATGTAGTTGGTGCTATTCACCTGTGGAAAGAGATCATCAGCGAATGGAGTGTCTGGGGAAAGTGAAAAGGACGCCGAATTGGCTAGGGAAATCTGATCATGGGATCTAAATTAAATACTTTAATAATTTCCCCAGCGATTGCATGATTATGCAACCGCGTCGTTTGTCAGACTATGCCTTTACTAACCGATATGAAGCGATTTCCGGTGGAAATCTCATGGGTTAGCGAAATGGAGTTGGCGTATGGCGAAAAGATAGCTAAACTCAATTATGCATTATCTGCATAGGATAACGAGTTTAGCTATGCGTCCTTTTGGGAAACATGTTTTGCAGGTGAATTAATTGAACGGTGGAATAGGGGTTGATATGACGCGCTGAAAGCGGTCGAAATATGGCGGAAATAGTGGGTTGGTTCTCCATGTACTATAGAGAACTGTGGGGGTCCTCTATATTACATGGAGAGCCACCTGTTATGCTGCGCCGTGCTTCCTCTATGATCGAGGGAAGAGCGTAGCATGCGTAGTAGTTTTATGAATAATAATACTAACTTTCCGATTGATTGTGAAATAATTTTATTATATTCTATTAACTTTGTTTAATTGTTTAGTTGCCTGCTTGGCGGGGCTATGTACAAAAATATCAATGATCGAATGATCGAAGTCGACTGGCAAAATTGAAAAGCGTAAAAGTAAAAGTGGCCTGAAAACACGTTCGTTTTCCTTTTTATATTAGAACCCTGAAACACATGAAAGTTGATTTGGCCAATCATATTCGAGCAGATGCCACTGTTGCTCGATATGGATTTTGCTGATTGTATCAATCTGCTGCCAGGGTTTTCGGATTGGGATGCTTAGGAATTTGTTATTTTGAGCAGCTGCTGGTTGCTCGATAACGATTCGGAAATCGTTTAGATTATTTGGGTGTTTGTTATTTCGAGCAGCTGCTATGGTTGCTCGATATTGGTTACGGAATCGTTTAGATCCTTTGGATGTTATATCGTGCAGCTGGTATGGTTGGTCGATATTGGTTATGGAAACTTTTGGATTATTTGTATGTTATATCGAGCAACTGCTATGGTTGCTCGCTATTGGTTACGGAATCGTTTAGATTCTTTGGATGTTATATCGAGCAGCTGCTATGGTTGCTTGATATTGGTTACGGAATCGTTTAGATTCTTTGGAGGTTATACCGTGCAGCTGGTATGGTTGCTCGATATTGGTTATGGAAACTTTTGGATTATTTGTACGTTATATCGAGCAGCTGCTATGGTTGCTCGATATTGGTTATGGAAACTTTTGGATTATTTGTATGTTATATCGAGCAGCTGCTATGGTTGCTCGATATTGGTTACGGAATCGTTTAGATTCTTTGGATGTTATATCGAGCAGCTGCTATGGTTGCTTGATATTGGTTACGGAATCGTTTAGATTCTTTGGAGGTTATACCGTGCAGCTGGTATGGTTGCTCGATATTGGTTATGGAAACTTTTGGATTATTTGTATGTTATATCGAGCAGCTGCTATGGTTGCTCGCTATTGGTTACGGAATCGTTTAGATTCTTTGGATGTTATATCGAGCAGCTGCTATGGTTGCTCGATATTGGTTATGGAAACTTTTGGATTATTTGTATGTTATATCGAGCAGCTGCTATGGCTGCTCGATATTGGTTACGGAATCGTTTAGATTCTTTGGATGTTATATCGAGCAGCTGCTATGGTTGCTTGATATTGGTTATGGAATCGTTTAGATTCTTTGGATGTTATATCCAGCAGCTGCTATGGTTGCTTGATATTGGTTATGGAATCGTTTAGATTCTTTGGATGTTATATCGAGAGCAGCTGCTATGATTGCTCGATATTGGTTATGGAAACTTTTCGGTCATTTGAATTAAATTAGGATTATGGGATATGTATTTAGAGGGGGGAGCATATTAATGGTAGGGCTTTCTGGAGCACTACACAACCCACAATTCCAACCTCAATTTCCGCCTTATTTCGACCGCTTTCAGCGTGTCATACTAACCCCTATCCCACCGTTCGGTATTCACCTGAGAATCATTGATCTCCCAAGGGACGCATAGCTAAACTCATTATCCTATGCAGATAATGCATAATTTAGTTTAGCTACCCTTTTGCCATACGGCAAAAATGAGATTTCCATCGGAAATCACATCATGTCGGTTAGCAACAACAAGTCTAACCAAACGCCGCTGTTGCATCATAGCACAATCGCTGGGATTATTTCAGCGTCTTAGAGTCTGGTTCTCACGCTAATTATTTCCCAAGCATCAGCGACGTCCTATTGACTTTCCCCAGACATGCCTTTCGCTTGGGATCAACGATCTCATTTCGCAGGTAAATAGCACCGGCCACATTTCCTCTCCACCATAATTCTGTCTCCCTACTGTTAAATGCACTCTGAGATCACCACAGCCGTAACACTAGGGCAGTAGGTCATTCTCAGAAACTGCATTTGATACCAGGTCACGCTAAGGTCACGCCGCCGCTTAAAGAGTCGTCAAGTTGTCAAGTACCAGTAGTGTTGAAATAATTGCACTAAGCGAAATTTAATTTAAATCTATTAATTAATTAGAAGCGTGTGATTTTGTAAATAAATTAGTGTGAATTGATTTAGTGACATTCAGTAATCCAATGTTCGAGTGAAGGTTTTACAAATAAAGCTTAATTCTAATTTTTCACGCGCCATCATTTGTACCTGGATACCAACACAAAAGGATAGTCAAAGTGTATATTATTAAATAAACGTTTAAAGAAATTAACAATAAAGAAACCGAAAAGTACAGAAGGACAACATCTTAGTGTTTTCTTTAATTTCCCTCTTGGATATACCTGGTGAACATTTCTCGCAGTGGAACATTTGTTGGGGGAAGAAGTGAACCGCGTGCCCGTGTTTGGCATAATACTTATAACCCCCATAGAACCCCCACAAGATCAACGGTATTCCGGATTCGTCTTGAATGAGGCCGATCATATCAAGGTAAGCAAATGCCTCTGGTGGAACAAATCCATTGCGACGAACACTCTCATAATACGTCATATTTGAGTAATAAGTTCCGCTGGATGAACTCATTGCTCTTCCAGCATGTCCTCGGATCAATTTGATCCTGTTTATGTTACCTCCATTATATAAAGCTCCATTGGGATAGTATTTTTTGTAGTCGGATTCTGGAGACCGGTATAAACCAAAGCAAGTTCTGAGGCATTGAACCACAGTGGGCATCCATAAGTGATCATTGGCATGATGTGTATGCAGCATATGACTTGAACCCGATTGTCAAATTGGCTACTGTAAAATAACCTCTTTGCTTTGGCCAAAGCAGCCCCCATGTGTTTGTTAAAGTATAGGTATTGGTCCAGCCAAATTCCCAGGTATTAACTACATTTTTAGTCTCTATTGTCTGTTGGTAAGGCCCCATGATAACGAAGTTTCGCCAATTTTTCCTTGTACCCGTAGTAACTCGACGCAACGGTGTTCTAAACAGGGCTGATGAATGATATCTCGTGTACCTATCATAGACTTTATGAACGTAATCTGACTTGTTTATATTAATTTCCAATTCGTCTAGATCACCGGGCTGGCAATGTTGACCGTGTAAGCCTTGGTGGAGACCGAAACTTTATAAGTTTTCCGAAATATTCAAAGAGCATTCAGGCTATTCAGGATAATCTCCAGAGATGATATTAATAATATGTATTTTAAACTTCCGCCTCGATTGGGCGTGTCGGTTACGAGGACACAATTGCCAAATTGCAAGCCTTCACATTCAAGAGTGATTTCCCCGACTGACTGTGGTAAAACGTTAACATTAGATGCTCTAAAATCCGGGGAAAGAACATGAACAGATGCCTAAAATCCTTTCAGTTCGTATCTCATGATTAGTTTTTTTTTTCATATCATTTTTTATTTGTTCCTCTTATTCTATTTTACTTACACGCTAGACAAAAATGATTAAACTCTAGCTCATGCAATCTTATTTTCTAACTTACTGGTCCCTTGCGGGCTCTCTAAGTTACATGCATACGCTTAAAGCGTGAAAACTTGTCTTTCGACATTACGATCCTTTTGTTTACATAAGCCTATGTTTCGCATCCGTATAGAGCAATCGGCATGATTATGGTTCTATGGACACGGAGCCTTATGCTACGTGATAGCTGTTTGGATTTCAGCTGTTTACTGACTGCGTCCCAACTAGCGTTGCCGGAATGTAGTCTTTTGTTAATTTCCTTCGACATTTCGTTACTGGCCGTCAGTATCGTTCCCAGATATTTAAATTCTTTAACTTTTTCAAATATCTTGCCTCTGACGTTTATGTGTGTTCCCTGAGGTCCACCTGCTCTCAACGTAATCATCTATTTTGTTTTTCTTCATTTATATCTAGGCCCAACTCTTCTGCCCCTTGCATGATGATTTCACTGTTTTTACTTACAGTTTCTAGATTATCGCCCAGAACGGCGATGTCATCCGCATATGCGAGCACTTGTGTGACCCCGTTCAGCGATGATCCGGCCATGTTGTATTGTACCTTTCTGATGACATACTCGAGCACAAGGTTAAAAAGACATGGTGAGAGGCCATCCCCATGTTTTAGTCCGTCCCGGATTTCGAATGGTTCTGAGAGGTGTTTTTCTATTCTAACTCGCCCTTTGTTTTCATTCATGCGGATTTCAATGAGGGCGGCATATTTTTTCGGGACTCCCAGCTCAACTACAATATGGTAGAGTCTTTGCCTTGCGACTGAGTCGTAGACTTTTTTGAAGTCAACGAACAGTTGGTGAACCTTCTCTCCGTATTCCCACTTCTTTTCCAGCAGTTGTCTTATCGTGAACATTTGGTCGCTTGTTGATCGGTTCCTACGGAATCCGCATTGGTAATAGGCCAGTATTTCTTCTGCGTACGGTGTGATTCTCGCCAGTATGACATTTGTTTGTATATTGTATGTAGTGGGAAGCAATGATATTCTTCTGTAGTTTTCGTAGTCAGGTCTGTCGCGCTTTTGGAAAATGGGGACGACTATTGAGGTTTTCCATTCTTCCGGGGTGACTCCCTTTTCCTATATTTTGCAATATGATAGCGTGCGAAAATGTCTCATGCCAGGTGTAGTGCTTGTTTTTGAATACAAAAAAATACAAATACGATAGCGTGCCGCTTTGGAAGTGAGAATGTCTCATAGGTGGACAATTAGCGAGGATATTCAAATGAATATTGTGAGTGTTGCAGCGTGTACGATATGAAAATTAATTGTATTATGTTAATTGGACATGTGATAGTGATTGTGGGAAGAATTAAATTTTTCTGCATGTGATTTTAGTTTAAAACTTCAATCGCGTTTTCCCCGAAACTATTTTTGAAGTCGGTTTTCATGATTTCTCAAAAAGCTATGAACCCATTTTGTTCCAATTTCGTACAATTCTTCAAGATAACATTATCAAGTGCTTGAACGAAGGATTCTTTTTTTTATCACAACTAATTTTACAAAGCAATACGTGATGCAAATTTGACCAAAAAATAGAACTTTTTGTTCACAGCTCCGCCAAAAACGCAAATTTTTTTTTCCTTCGTCCAGGCACGAGCTTTACACATTTACTAAGAGAAAATATTTGGTTTTTTAATTTCAGATAAATCTGTCATGAATTATCCTGGGAACAAGGAGGGAACTATTTTCTGAATAGTCAAGGGAAATGAGGCTCCAATGGCTGAGTTTTCACAAAGTACTTATCAAATATGGATCTTTGATATGTTAAAATGTTTGAATTAATTATTAGGTGCGCGTACAACGTTCTCGCTGTTTTTTCTTATGAAAACGCAACTTTATTGTGAAAAACTGGTTACAAATAAACCATTCAAAGTATCGCCCCTTGCTAGCTATACTTTTTCTCATCCTTCTGTCAGAGGTCGAATACTGTTACGGCAAAAGGTGTTCATCTTTTGAGGCTATACACGAATCAAGCTATTTTTTATGTCTTTATATGAGCGGACCTGCTGACCAGCCAGACCATGTGCCACCGAACCCAACAAGTAATAATCGGACGGCGCAATGGCGGGTGGGGTAAAAGACTTCCTCTTTGAGCGTTTGCAGGTACGTTTTAACGGGTTTGGCAACGTGGGGCCAAGCGTTGCCATGCTGTAGAATCACTTTTTCGTACCTCTGCTCGAATTGTGGCCATTTTTCGTGCAGTACTCGGCTCAATCGCATCAATTGAAGTCTATACCGTTCCCCAGTGATGGTTTCGTTCGGTTTAGACAGCTGATAAAACATAACACCGCCCTGGTCCTACCAAATACACAGCAAAACCTTCGCGGCGTGAATATTCGACCGGGCCAGCGACGTAGAAGCATGCCCGGGCAGTCCCCATGACTTTCTTTTCTTTGTGTTGCTGTAATGAATCCATTTTTCATCACTCGTGACGATACCATGAAGAAAGCCCTTCCTTTTTTGCCGCTGGAGCAGGTGTTCACAGGCGATAAAAACGACGCTCAATGTCCCTTGGCTTCAAATCGTAAGAAACCCAAGTTCCTTGTTTTTAAATTATTCCCAACGCATGCAATTACTTGGAAATGGCTTGGTTGGTAACTCCTAATGCTGATGAAAGCTCTTGTTGCATTTGGTATGGATGCTCATCGAGCAATGTCTCCATTTCAGTGTTGTCGAAGGTTTGTGGCTTTCCTTCACGCGGATGGTCGTCAACATCGAAATCACCGTCTTTGAAGCGACGGAACCAATCACGGCACGTTGATTCACTTAGAGCAGCATCTCCGTAAACTTTGTGGAGCTCTCGACGCGCTTCAGCCGCCTTTTTTTTCGAATGAAAAAAGAGAATCAACACTTCCGGCAAATTACGGTTATTTAGCACAAAATCAGACATTTTCACACAACCAAAAGTATATGACGCCAACACGAAATCACTACTGTATCAAAGCGGTTTGTTTACCATATATCTAAGTTTGGTTCATCACGTTTTGAATATGTCGAAAAAACTAATTGCTGGAGCCATCTAATGACAAACAGCGGGAACTTAGTGGCGCGCCTAATATTTTATTGGATATATTAGAAAAAAATTAGTAAAAATATGGTTTTTCTGAGCCTTCGCAACCCACCTAACCCCTTAACGACGCAGGAGTGTGTAGCACCTGCTCTGTAGTTTTCGACGTCTTTCTTCGACACGATACTTTTGCATTACGTTTCATGACAACATCATAAAAACGGGGAAATCGACAACGACCGATTATGGTTTTCCAAAATACCCAGTGACTACATTTATACTAATTGAAAACATCAAAAAGTGTAAATTGTGGTTATTCCTACCATGTACATTAAAAATCCATAATTTCTCGAAGAAACGTTGGTACGATTTCACCCTTTGTTGTAGATATGAATATCTAGTACCAATTTGAAAGCCTAGTGTAATATAACCATTTATGACACGCGACTTATATTACGAAACAAAGCAAACACATTAAATGTATACCTGAGATCTGCAGAAATTAATCAAACTAATAATAGCTTCCTTCACGTGTTGAATTTCTCTTCCCTACCGTAATTACGTTGCTTTATCGATAACTTAACCCACCTAAAAATTCTTTCTACTCCACCAAAGACACGGAAAAACGGTTTCCAAGGAGATTCAATCCCCTTCACGGTTGAATAGACAGACACACAAAGCATAATTACCCGTTGTTATCACCCTCTTCCAATAAATTCCCTTCTTATATATTTTAAGGACACCGCATGACATGGCAAGCCTACCACCGCACCACGGACTTCCACGATTTCATTGATTTTCTAGCAAAAACATATCCCGACCTGTGCTCTACAGAAACTATTGGCTACTCAATTCAAAAGCGTCCGCTGAAAATACTCAAGTATGAAAACCCTTACACAGACTTATATTTGAATTATTGACATGCAATCCCCTTCGATCAATTTCTAGAATTTCAAATCAGAAAGCAAATAACCCAGCAATATGGATCGATGGTGGTATGCACGCCAGAGAATGGGTAAGTCCGGCTGCTGTTGCCTACATAATCAATAACATCGTCGAAGGATGGGATGACCTGCCTGATTACATGAAAACAATTGATTGGTAAAACAAGAGACAACCTCACCCTGGGCAATCATTTATACCCTTCATAATTTTAGGTATATCCACCCGTTGGCAAATCCTGATGGATACGAATACACCCACAGTACTGACAGATTGTGGCGGAAGAATCTCCGATCGCATGGTCGTCAATGCCCTGGAGTTGACTTAAACCGCAATTTCGGATACATCTGGGGCGGAAAGGGTACCTCAGCTAATCATTGTTCAGAAATCTACCGCGGATCGTCGGCTTTCTCTGAACCAGAATCGATGGCAATCGCCAGTTTTATAACCCAAAAGCCTAGGAATTATTTCAAAGCTTATCTGACCTTTCATAGCTATGGGCAGTACATTCTCTACCCATGGGGGTATGAAGCCATTTTACCAAATGACGCTTCAGATTTAGAGCGAGTTGCGCGAGAAGCTTCAGCGGTAAGCATTTTAATCTATATTATTCATCGTAAATAAACTTTTATGAATTATTTTCAGAGAATCTCGCGATCGAATAATGTCAGATACACGGTAGGGTCTTCGGCGAAAACACTCTACCCAGCAGCCGGAGGTTCAGATGATTGGGCTAGGGGTGTTGCAGGTATCAAATACGCCTATACCGTTGAGCTGGGTGATACTGGACGCCATGGTTTCATTCTACCCTCGAACAACATTGAAAAAAATGGAGCCGACGCATTTACGTTCATCAAAGCCGTGGCACGGACAGTTGCTAAGATCCGATAACTTATGTTTACTCCATTAATATTTAATTTTAGTTTCACTTAATTTATTGAATGCTATTTATTTTAAATACATTAAATTACTTAATTCTATCATCATAAATTAGCAGTTTTGCGTCATGATTAAAAAAATTACATTTAGATAGTAAACATATGCTCACAAATTGGCCTGCTACATCACATTTCGTTGAAACTAGAATTTTATTGTTTACCTACTTCCTGATTTATTTATTTACTTATTTATTTATTTATTTTTTTGTAGTTTAGAATAAGTTTCAAGAATGTTGTTTATCTTCAGTTCGGTTTATGTATTCTTTCTTAAATTAATTCCTTAACCAGAACTTTTGTTAACGGACGCTGTACTTTTTTTATTAGAGAAAAAGCTATCACAAATATTATTAAAATCCTCGCCCGTCCTTAATCTGTTTTCTCATTTTTCGCTTATAATTTGATTTCACGTTTGACAGATTTTGTGCGGCAACTACAGGGTTATAACATCGCTGAGTACCGCCTATAAGATACTCTCCACTATCCTACAAGATCGGATAGTCTCATAGGCTAAAGCCATCATTGGTCAATATCAGTGTGGCTTCAGGCAAATCAGATATTCACCCTTAGGCAGGGGATGGAAAAATGTCTGAAATGTAAGATGCCATTATATCATCTATTTAAGACTTTAAGGCCGCCTACGACAGCAGAGCTAGGGTAGAACTATATAATGCCATGAGAGAGTTCGGCATTCCAAACAAATGGATACGACTTTGAAAGGTGACTGTGGGTAGTTTTTATGATGGCATCAGCAAGGATGCGGGTTACACAAAAAACACCACTGTTGCAAAACACAAGAATCACCGATTGCACCGGAGGAGATAGTTTAAATGAAACACGTTATTGGGTTCTTTGCTTAATAACACAGTTTAATTTTTAGTTGTAAAGTAACACTTGTTTTGATTTTAATTAACGAAATAGCTAACATTATTACATCACTGTTCTTCACAAAGGCAACTTTTAGACGCGTAACTGTTCTGGACTCTGACATACAAGTTAATTGTAATTTTTACAAGACTGTTCGGGACACTGATATTACTTGATCGTGGGCTCCGTACGCCTTGACTCCGCTGCGTTAAGGGAAAAATGACTCGCGACTTTAATGCGTGGTGTAACCGTTGAAAACTGACTCGCACACGACTTTTTGATCTTATTAAGTTTGAAGGATGAATATGGACTCTCCATGGTGCATGTGCACACTTCGCGTGATAAAACCCGACTCAACTATATTCGTCGATATCAACCTCCACCAGCCGCCATAAAGATGGATTCTTCCTATATCCCTTCAGGTCAATGTACTGGTGTTTGCTTTGATTTGCTGGTTGGTCATCATAGGGCATGGCATGGGTAAGATTGTCTAAACAATGATCATATCCATGCTCAAATTCCATGATAGGTTGATAACCGATGAAAGGGAATTGGTATTAGGGGCTGCAGGCGTCGTTGAGATAAGCGATGGCGAAAAATCGCCGAAAGGAGGAATATGTTTCTGTGTCTTAAATAAACAGAAACGCTATTTCGAGGGCCATAAATCTTTGATGACCTGCGCCTGAGAACGAAATAGGTTTTTGCTTTAAGATACACAAAAACGCTATTTCAAGGGTCACGATGATATGCACATCGTGTTTGTTTATTTAACAAGCCGGGGCATCGTTAGGCATGATCTGGGGTATGATTGTCTAACGTCAATCATATTAGTGCTCAAATCCCATGATCGATAGATAACGGATAAGGGAAATTGGTCGCAAGTGTTGCGAATCTTGGGATTGGGGCAATATTCACCCATGAACCGTAGCAAGAATACCGGCTACAGCTATGTCAAAAATTACGCTGGCCAGTGAGTATTTATCTTTTATAATTGCTGACAAGCCGAGCCGATTGTCTGGCACGGTCCATGTATGAATGAATGAAATAATTTGTTTGATGTGCATGCTGATAAGGTTTAACTTTCAGGTGTGATGCTGCAGGGGAGCTTACGCTGCCCCTAATTGCAGGTAAGTACTATGGGTTTGGAAGGTGGTTAATTTAAGAGGATGGGCGGTTCTTTGGGAATGCATTAAAGAACCGCCACATGACCATGACCAACGTAACTAGTCAAGTAAGAATAGCGAGATTGCTATCCAAACCAATAAACAGCTTTAATGGACTCCGACAAGGGGACGATCTGACCTGCCTCTTCTTCAACCGGGCGTTGGAGAAAGTAATTCGTGACTCTGCGACACAACTAGAGGGACTATTGTCACCAAGTCCAGCCAGGTACTTGCCTACGTAGATGACATCGACATCATCGGTAGATCCGATTCAGCTGTACAGGACTCTTTCACCCAGACCGAGCAGGCGACACAAAAACTGGAGCTGCACATTACTGAGGCAAAAACAAAGTACATGATGGCAACATGCGAAAAAAAGACCTAACGTTGGTCAGACTATCAGGGTAGCGGAACACGAATTTGGAGTAGTGCAATAATTTAACTACCTTGTGTCAATAGTATCAGCCGATCACAATATGGAAGAAGAAATACGCGGACGGCTGATCAAATCCAACAAAGCCTACTATGGTCTATCAAGGCCCTTTAAATCCCGAATTTTATCCGGAACCTCCAAGCTTCTACTGTACAAGACCATGGTCTTACCAGTACTCATGTATGGATCCGAGACCTGGATGCTCAATAAAGGGCACTCTTAACTCTCAGCCGCGTTCGAGAGGAAGGTCTTAAGGAGAATTGTTGGCGCCGTATGTGAGGACGGACGATTCCGGAAGCGTTACAACCATGAGTTGTACGCAATCTGCCTTGAAGCTAATGTTACAAGAAAAATCAAGCTCGACAGACTCCGGTGGGCAGAACACCTAGCTCGAATGAGCGAAGAGGAGCATGCCTGGAAAGTGCATTTTGGCAAGATGTATGGAAGGAGGCAGTGCAACAGACCATGTCTGCGGTGGAAGGATGGCATAGACCAGGACGCCCAGACCCTGGGAGTGCCAAACTGGATGACAACGGCTCGAACCGGTGAAGAAACTTACTAAATAAGGCCAAGACCGGATCCCGGTTGTAGTGCCGATGATGATGATGATGAAGGAAACTCCACAACCACGAATTGAAAGAGCTACACCGCAAACCTACAATAGTGAGAGCAATTAGGTGGCGAAGATTAAGATAGGCCAGATATGTGGCGAGAATGGGCAACTATAGGACCATGGGTAGAATTCTTGACGGAATACCCACGGGAAAAGACCGGTAGGGCGGCCGCAACGGAGATGGAAGGACAATGTTAGGTTTGACCTTGAGGAAATCGGATCGGATGGTCAAACGTGGAAGGAGACTGCACAGGACAGGGAACGATGGCGCAGCCTAGCCAGTGACATCATGAACTTCCGGGTTCCTATAAGCCAATAAATAATAATAATAATCACCACATTAGCGCAAAACCGTCTATCCTCCCTAGCGCCTTTATAGGTACTATCACAGTCATTGCCCAAGCGGAGTTGGTGAATACATTCCACGTCTCCAAATACACTCTGGCGATACTCTCCAATCAAGGAGTGCACATCACATCACTTTACAAGTTAACTTCAGAGATCCGTTCTTTAGCCGAATTACTCAAATGTGTGATGATCTGTCTAATCACGTGTTTCTTGTCAATATAATCTACAAACTTTAAAAACAATGTACATCGGGTTCTCAAAGGTGTAGGAGAAAACCCCCACTCTCCCTTTTCTATTCTGGCGGTATTGTCCTTTGATATTTAAGAGTGCGCCAAATCCGTTTCATCCACCATTTCAGATAACATCATCATCATTATCATCATCATCATCATCATCATCATCATCATCATCATCATCATCATCATCATCATCATCATCATCATCATCATCATCATCATCATCATCATCATCATCATCATCATCATCATCATCATCATCATCATCATCATCATCATCATCATCATCATCGGCACTACAACCGGGAACCGGTCTTGGCCTTATTTAGCAAGTCCCGAGGCTTGTTAAATTGTTCATAATGATTTGTTGTTTTTCTTCCGGGCAAGGTCATTAGTCTTACGCCAGCGACTCCCCGACGGGGAATCGAACCACGGTGTCCCGCTTGACATGCGGGTATACTAACCACTATACTATCGAGAAGCCTATTTCAGATAACAACACCCCCAAAAAATCGGATGTACATGTATATTTAGGAAACACTTATAAATAAATAACTCAATTATTTTTACACTTACGTCAACCCTCAATAAAATAGGAAAATCCTTTTTATTCACCATTTCAGATAACAATAGCCCCAAAAGAGCGGATATACATGTACCTTTAGGAAACACATATGTATATAAATAACTCAATCACTTACGTCAACCCTCAATAAAACAGGAACCCATAAACAGGCCTAATTGTATGCGCTGAAATCCACCACAACTTCACACCAGTAAATCTATGACCCAAACGCTTCATACTTTAATACTCTCTATTGCACATTTATTAATAGTAGTACACCAGACATCAATTGCGCAATTGAGATTATTACTTTACTTTGGACTCAGGTTTTCTTTAATCCTAGAGAGTCGTAATTTTAGATTCCAAACTTATCAAAATTTTAGGATCGTCATCAATTGAACCTTCATGTAAGTGTGTATATATCACCTATTTTACTCGCTCTACAATTGAGATGAAATTGTTTCTTGGATACTTCAATATTTTCAAAACTCCTATGAAAAATAACTTCTGTACATCAACCAAAGATATCGAATAGAGTAGCTCCCGAAATCAAAACATTAAATCAGTCAGCAATATTACCAACTACAATAAATAAATTACAATATCACGAACGCTAAATATTATTGAATTACCAATAAACAGGTTATCCTTATTTCAATGAAATTGCACCAACCGAGTTGGATGCTAATATAAGAACAAGTGAGGTAGGAAATGTATACCAAATAAACAATCGTCTTATTAATTGCGTCTCAATCTAATTTAGTCATCGAAGATATCAAGGCGGGTTATTTCATAACAAAACAAATATCAGAATCAAACTTTTTGGTGCAAATCAATGTTCACACTTATAAACAATCGGTTTAAAGTCATACACCTTAAACGTTATTTCTCTTCCCGCAAAACTTGCCTTTTTTAACACCAACGAATGGGGAACTCGTTATGATCTTATAGGCAAAACTAGAATGAAAAAAACAAGAACTGCATTCGGAGAATGTTTACGATTTACCCTGAAACCGTATAATCCATCTAATACATAAATTTTGTTCAAACCTGAAAAGCGGAAAGCTCTTCAAAAATCAAATATACCAAAGAAATGTTACTGTGGGTCCAACAGAAACTATCACTTTCAAGGTGAAGTTCATGTTAACCCCATTCGTTTGATATAATACATCTATATTAAAATTCCTCAGCTATGCACAGATACTCCAATATCCTTTTAAAAATTTCAAGCATTTATAAAGGACTTCTCCACCCATGGCAAACTATTGATAAGCGGATCAAGAGTCTTTTCTCCCATCAACATAAGAGCTTTCATCTACAATGGATAACGAGTATTTCTAAGTGCAGGCACCCATTGATTTCACTACCTGACGGGTTGAATAATTCAATGGTTGTTCTATAAGGAATCGCTCTCAAGTACAATTTTTGGAAAGTTTTTTTTTATTTCATAAAAAGACTCCTTTACGTGTCGAGAATATCATATTAAAATTTCAAATCAGAATCTTTACTGATTCCGAAATACTTGCCTACGTATAAAAATATAATCATCATCATCATCGGCACTACAACCGGGATCCGGTCTTGGCCTTATTTAGCAAGTCTCGAGGCTTGTTAAATTTTCCATAATAATTTATATTTACGGGCAAGGTTATTAGCCTTGCGCCGATAAAAATATAATACACATGACATAATGAGAGCTGAGATATTTGTACAGGGCGTCCAGTAAGAAACTTGACACAATCGGGAGAGTGTGAGCTTACCTCTTCACCGTCAGAAAAACAGAACAGAGTTGCCAATTCAAATGGGCCCCCCGTAAAGGTCAAAACTGTATTTGAAAGGATGGGCCAATTAAATTATTTCTCGACAGATTTATTTCTTTGAGTCAAATGTAGTTTATTTAGATTTATTTCAAAACAGTGAGGAAATTTCAAGAAGCACAACATCTATGAATCTATATAAAATGTTCAATATGGCCTCCTTTCGCCTCACTATGTGAAAAACGCAAATAACGCAAATAACGCAAAAGTGGTACGACTTTCACTAGAATCATGCTTTGTTTTTCTGATAGGTTATGAGATAAGGTAACTCTCCCCCAACGGTGAGTTTTTATTAAAACAACTTTTTCCAACTTGCAGCTATGGCAAAACACATTCTAAGTACTCGATCGCCTAAATCTTAGAGCATTCTTTTCTACAACATATATTTTATAATCTGGGACTCAAAAATAAAAAATGTACATCCTAGAAGTGACTACAACTTCAAAGTGATTTTTTTTAAGTGCGCCAAATCTACAAAATTAATTATTTGTGCTGTATTTTTCCCATTTCGTCGTGTCAACACTTATCTTAAAAATGGCTAAGACTTTTTTCGATTGTGCGTTATAAAAAAATACACCGATGTAGTTTAAGACCTATAATGTATATGTATTGACTAAAGGGCTTGCCCACAAATAGTTATACAAAAACTACAATAGTTGATTTTGTAGTTTTACGTTAGAGAGATCCTCAAGTGTTCAATATATTACAAATGTGAGAAAGAAAATCATTTTTAATTGTTGGTAGTCAGATCAATCCCTGGTGAAGTTGTATTCGCTTACCAAAAACCAAACTACAGACCAATAGATCTACAGACCAAACCAAAACCTCCCGAATTTAACTGCGTAGTTTTATAAGAATGAATAGTGAGATTATTTCCCAAACCGCTTCCATAATACTGAGCCGTCAATTGAGCCTACGTCCGCACAAGTGCAAGCAAATTTTATACCAGTTCAGGCACTGCGTGTAGTGTTCAAATAATTTTCAAAACTTACGATGGAATTGAATGGCCATACACTTTGAGTCGTGAGTTGCTAAGTGAATCTTCGAGATGTATAGGCTGAGCCATCTTTTATGTTGGTATGTCACTGTTTGGCCATTTTCCAGACAACGTGGTTCTTTGAGTCAAATGTAGTTTATACGAATTAATGCAAATCATCCTTCAAAATGCGCCCCACGGTGGTTCCACTGACGCCAAAATTTTAAGCGCGGTGACCATACAACACAGGTGGATTCTTGGCATCACCCTCTCCTACCAGTTCAATCAGTTCATAGCAACGTTTTGGATGTTGATGAACGGCATGTCGACGATCCCCCACTGTCCCGTGCTCAACAAAATTCGACACCAAACAACAGAGTTGCGCATAAATAAACATAGAGTTTTTCTAAAGCCGTGTGGGGGTTCTCTATACTACATGGAGAACCAACTCACAATTTCATACCTTATTTCGACCGCTTTCAGCGCATCATTTCTACCCTTATTCCCCTTACAAGCTATGCCACCTGTAAAACATATTTCAAAAACGGACGCGTAGTTGAATTCATTATTCTATGCAAGTAATGCATAATTGAATTCACCTACCTTTTCGCCATACGGCAACTCCATTCCGCTCACCCATGAGATTTCCACCGGAAATCGCATCATGTCGGTTAGCAATTGCATAGTTTGATCAAACGACGCGGTTGCATAATCATGCAACCGTTTGGGAAATTATCAAAGTATTTAATTTAGTTCCCATGATCAGATTTCCCTAGCCAAGTCGGCGCCATATTCACTTTCCCCAAATACTCTATTCGCTCGGGATCAATGATCTCATTTCACAGGTGAATAGCACCAGCTACATTTTCCTCTCCTTTCCAGTTCTATCTTCCCCGGGTTCATTGCACTCTGATATCACCACAGTCATCGCACTAGGGCAGTAGCTCTTCCTCAGAGGCTGCATTGATACCAGCATACAAGCTAAGCCATCATCATCATCGGCACTACAACCGGGATCCGGTCTTGGCCTTATTTAACAAATCTCTCCACCGGTCCCGATTTCGAGCCGATGTCATCCAGTTTGGCACTCCCGGGCTCTGGGTGTCCATCCCTCCATCGCAGACAAGGTCTGCCGCGCCATCTCCCTCCATACGTCCTGCCACAAAGGACATTTCGGGCACGCTCCTCTTCGCTCATTCGAACTAGGTGTCCTGCCCACCGGAGTCTACCGAGCTTGATTTTTCTTACAACATTAGCTTCAAGGTAGATTGCGTGCAACTCATGGTTGTAGCGTCTCCGGAATCGTCCTCCCTCACATACGGGGCCAACAATGCTCCTTAAGACCTTTCTCTCAAACGCGGCCAAGAGTTCAGAGTGCCTTTTATTAAGCACCCAGGACTCGGATCCATACATGAGTACTGGTAAGACCATGGTCTTGTACAGTAGTAGCTTGGATGTTCTGGATAAATTTCGGGATTTAAAGAGCCTTGATAGACCATAATAGGATTTGTTGGATTTAATCAGCCGTTCGCGTATTTCTTCTTCCATATTGTTATGGGCTGATACTATTGACCCAAGGTAGTTAAAGGATTGCACGACTTCAAATTCGTGCTCCACTACCCTGATAGTTTGACTAACGTTAGGTCTTCTTTTCGCAGAAGTTGCCACCATGTACTTAGTTTAGAACGGAGAAGTTAAAATCGCCAATACAGACTAAGTCTTGTATTTAATGTAATTTATTTTTTCACATTATATTAACAACGACATTTCAATCATGGTATTTGATCCTCATCAGGTCTAAAAAGGTTTATAATGATGTTAAAACTTAATAGTTAACAATAAGACAACATATTAATTAAATTAAACTAAGCTTACCAACAACAAAATGGAACCGGGAAAATTATAAATTAAGTTCACAACAATACAAAGAATTAAATAAATTAAATAAATAAAATTTACTCTGACAAAAACTTGACAGAGAAGTCAATCACTAAAAACAAGTCAATCTATAATGAAACTCAATAACACATAGAAGAACCACTAAGTGAGCGCAGGTATATACAAGTAATGGAATTTAACTGTGTCTGTCTGTAGATTCAAGGTGTGTGAGTTGGCCTTGATGTAAGACATTTCGGAAATAAGACTGTAGCGTTCTACGAACGCACAATTCCACCCAGGTGAGGTTCCTACCCTTTAAGGAACATACCTACCCTGAAAACGTTACACGCGCCCACAGACGCGTGCCACTAAGTCCGCTAGGGCCCTGAAACATTTGGCCAACGTTGAACCCGACACGAAAAAGCAAGGAACTGAACGTCCTAAAGCTTTCAATATCAAGCTCAACAAGTCGATTGTAGCATACCTGAAACAAAGGTAAAACCATACACTCATCCGGTTCCCAAGAGCAATTCCCAAAGATTGAAATACATCGCATTCCAGCTCAGTACAATCGGCAATTCTGAGTATCAATGCAAAGAATTGCTAGCACCAGCAAATTCACCTACCAACGGATGCACGTGCGGGTGGTCTGCCACAAAGACCATCAAATCCTTCGGCAAACAAAAGAAACGGCAACCTCATGCAATAAAGCATATCGCCTATCCGCTGCCAAATTATAGGCAACCGTAATTATCTCAACGAGATAATTCGGAAAATTTATGAGGTTAAAACCTACAAAAGGAACTATTCCGATCCTACGGTCCCTTGTGAATTTCACACCATTAGAAAGATCTAATGGATTTCGGGTGTATTGACAAAAGTCAAACAAGACCCACGGACAGTACGTTCAAACAACCAATGAATATCTCCGGTCTGCGCGCCAGATGTGCCGTGCAAACACAAGGCCTGGGAGATCAGTTCGATCACCACCACGGATGGTGATAAGGATGTATGCGTCGATTGACTTTCTCCCTTTCAGGAATCTAAAATTACCCCTGGGACTTAATAACATGCTGCTAACAGAGATTCGGAAATTCTGTTGCGAATAGGAAATTTCTCTGTGCAGATATAGATACGATCTGTATCAGGTTTTTTTTTTGATTGAGATAGAAACAGTCTACTTCGAGCATTCAGGGCATCAGTTTATAGCGAACCCCACCGAGGAGGTCGAACCGCGAGACGAGATACGGTGTCAGGAGTAACGCGACTTAAAATAAAAATTAGAAGAGAAAGTTGAGTTTAACGTGTGTCGGTTGTCACAGCGAATGAGAAAATAAAATGTATCTCGAAAACGCTCGTTGTATTTTTTGATTTTCAATTGTGTACAATAACAATAAACAATAAACAAGTCTTAAAACTAAAACGTGTTGTGTTTAATTGGTGACGGCATTCGCTCCGGTCTTTTGGTTTTTGTGGACAGTGCTGGTAGAGCATGTCATTCGCCCTGTGTTAAGTATTGGACAGTGTCGGCGGAACACTTCCTCCGGCAATAAGTCTAACTTCCGCCAAATACGTTTAGACAACAGCGCTTCCTTATCTTTGATTTTGATCCTCTCCCAATTTATGACATGACAAGAATGGCCCGGTCGATGTTTTGTTATGACATTGTGGTACTTGGGATGACAATTAATGTTATTTCGATGTCCTTTAATGCGAGTACTGAGTTTTCTCTTTGTTTGGCCTATATAGGTGGCAGGACAAGTCAAACACTCTACTTGATAAACAACATTGGTGTTATTTTGTTGCTGTAATTTGTCTTTTCCCCGTGTAACAATATGGTCCAATTTGTTGTTAATAGAGTTCACAACACGTATATTATAGTTCTTTAGTTTTCTGTTCAACCGTTCAGTAAAACGATTAACATACGGGATCGTAAGAGTGGCATCAGGTTTGCCTCAGACTATTATCGTTAATATTTAAAACTGCTATTCTTTTTCTGATGTGTTTCCTGATGAAGGTGTGAGGGTAGGAGTTCCTTTGAAGAATATCAGTAACTAATTTCAAATTTTCACCATGAAACTGTTGGTCAGACAACGTGATCGCATTGTCGGTCAAACTAGACACCATCGCAATCTTCTGGTGTGTTGGGTGGAATGAATGGTAATGTAACACTCGGCCTGAGAAAGTCGGTTTTTGGTACCAATTGTAAATCAATCGGTTATCTAAACTTCTAATGACCTGTACATCAAGAAAACTAATTCTATTGTTAGTTTCCATCTCATATGTAAACTGGAGATTGGGATTATATGAGTTAAACACATTTAAAGTGTGTTCAATTTTGTTGGTCGGTAAAATCAAAAACGAATCCTCAACATATCTATAACAGTGAATAACCTCAAAATCGAGTTTCTCAAAACAAGAAACTTCCAAATCTCTTAGGGCTAATTCACAAAAAATGGGGGAAGATGGAGAGCCCATAGGTGTACCAAACTTTTGTCTATAAATTGAGTTGTTGAACGTGAAAAAGGTTGAACCTAATAGCAGTCGGAGGCCGATCTGAAATTCACCCCATGGAATCCTACATTTGTCCTTGATAAAGTCCCATCTGTTTTTTATACTTCGTATAATACAATCCTCAGGTACGTTCGTGAAAAGAAAAGTTACATCAAACGAAACCATACTATGTTCTTTATTGTTATTGTTTATTGGTTTGGACAGCAATCCCGCTATTTTTACTTGACTAGTTACGTTGGTCATGGTCAACCTACAAAGTCGTATCAATTTGTTTGGAATGCCGAATTCTCTCATGGCATTATATAGTTCTACCCTGGCTATGCTGTCGTAGGCGGCCTTAAAGTCTATAAACAGATGATATAATGGAATCTTAAATTCCTGACATTTTTCCATCGCCTGCCTAAGGGTGAATATCTGATCTGATCAAGCTAAGCCAACCCCGAAGTTATTGCGTCTCTCTTTTGTTCTTTTCATCCTTCGCATGTCCAGCATGCAAGTATTATTCACCTCACTGAGACGTGCAACTGAAAAGATTCATGAGAGAGTGCGATGATGATTGGCTAATAGCTGTACAAACCCAGAATTACCCATTCATCCCTAATTGGGATCAGTCCCTATTCAGTCGGTCATGCCGCACCGCGTCAGAAGCCACATCTCAACTACAGTCATCAGTCGTTACACATCCACCACCGGTGACGGTCACGCCGCACCGTGTCAAAATCATCCCTCGTCGCGCACACCCACGTTACCAAAGTCGGATATTGTCGTTGCGCGAGTCACATCAAACTGCTCACATGCATTTGGGTACAATTTTTAATTACCGGGGTCACAGTGTCGAGAAAGAAGTTTTTCAACTTGTATAATATTTATAAAAAATATAATTTAATAATATTAATGATAAGATCTAAGTTAAGTAAAAAAAAAAAAAAAAAAACAATACAATAATAAAACGGATCAACATCAAACAACATTCAGTGCGTTTAATTATTTCATCTTCCTAACTGGTGAACATTTCTTTTGGTGGAAGAATTGTTGGGGGAGTTAGTGAACCAAGTGCCCATCAATACTTCGAACCCCCACAGCCGAACCACGCGAATATGGAATGCTTTACCTGATGATGTATTTCCTCATCGTTATAATGTCCAGACATTTATTATAAGACCAATGTACATCGATACCTCCTTCCCTTACCCAATTCTTCACCGTCTGCTCGCAACTGTGCTTTGCGCGCGTTAGTGTAAAAAATAAAACAAAACAAAAAAAACGAACGCTGGACTGGAATTAGCCAGTTTGCTACTAACTGCCGACGAGTCATCACGTGCGCTTCTGCCTCGTGATCCGTACTATCGGATCAATTGTGTAATCCATTTAGGGTATCTTAAGTAAGCACAAGATACCCTAATTGCACTATCGGTTCGCGCGTCATGTCTTCTGTGGGATCCGAAGTAAACAAACGGATCACAATAAACGCGCCCGAGTGTAGTGCAGTGATATACATGGTATTCGCGCCGTAATGTAAAAATTAAGTGTACAGTGTGGGAAAACTCATACCCTGTCGTGTTCTTGTGTGTTTTTTCTCTTTTTCGCACCTCTGTTGCGTCCCTCAAGCATCGATACTCTCAATTGAATTCTTATCTTTTAAGGGTTTTTGGTGTTTTGGTTTATTACGGACCGACCTTGAGTCCAGGTCCCCCCAACATCCACTAATCCCCTTTCGTTAGTTTCACCTCTTTACCTCTAAACGGAGAACAACTCGCCAAGTAGTTAATTTGCATAAACTACTTTATAAAATAATAATAAGAAAATAATAAAAACGGGCGTTGGCGTCGAATAATAAAATAAAACGTCAACGGCAAAAAAACAAAAATATGACATTCGACAAACTGGGAAACCGAAAGCACATTGGCGACACCAACAACAGCTTCGGAATACAACAAAACTCCATATAATACCAATTGTTACAAACAAGAAGCGGAAAAATCTACATTCTAGAGAAACTTAACGATGAATGGTTAAGAGGACGTAATAGAAGTGGCTGTGAAGGAATATTTCCAATTAACTATATAGATGTAAAAATACCCTTGGAGAACGAAAGCCGATCAGGGAAGCAGTCAGTCAACGCCCCCTGCACCCCGTCGCAGTTCCAATAGGCCAGCTGAATCAACAGCAACAGCGTCCGCTCCACGGACGCTCAAGATAATATCCCAAGTAAGTCCCATTCCCTTACTTTGAAAAATATTGACTATAATTAACTACTTGGCGAGTTGTTCTCCGTTTAGAGGTAAAGAGGGGAAACTAACGAAAGGGGATTAGTGGATGTTGGGGGGACCTGGACTCAAGGTCGGTCCGTAACAGGTTGGCGTAATATTCGTCACGAAAGGGATGTGACCTGGATGTCGGTACGGATTTAGTGGGGCACCTACTACAAGGGCATAACACATGTAGTGGTTGCTTTCGTTTATCTATCGCTGGGTCCAACTTGCATCCTTTTCTGAGGCGGTATTGGTTTTCTGTGTCGCCATTTCAATGGAACGGGAATTTCACGTCGATCTTTGCAACATCCGTGGCCTAAGATGCAATTTCTCCTCTCTGTCTGCCCACGTCGGTAACCAGAAACCAGTAATTCTTGGACTTAGCGAGGCTCAGGTAATAACTGATGCAGATATTTCTGATTTTACTACACCCGGTTATAACTTAGTGTTAACTTTGTTCTTTACAGATCGTGGTATAGCCGCATACGTACGAAGTGATATTACGTATCAGCTTTTGCCACAATATGGGCTCTGCTCCAACTCAGGATTTTATTTCTCGTGGCTACAACTCCACATTCGTAAACATATCATATATTACTGCTTTCTTTACAGAAGCCCAGAAGGATATTTCAAACGCCTTCGACAGAGTTTGGCATCCAGCTCTTTTATCAAAATTACATTCATATGGAGTGGACAATTCCCTGATCCAATTGATAAGAGACGATCTTTCTGGCCGTTCAATTCAAGTGGTTCTTGTTTGTGTCAAATCTGTCCCCCATCAAATTAATTCAGGTGTTCCCCAAGGTTCAGTACTCTCACACACTCTCTTCCTGATCTTTATAAATAATCTCTTGTCCATTAGCCACAACCCAATTCACTCGTTTGCGATGATAGCACATTGAGTTTCTCATACTCATACATCATATTAACGTCCAAACTCTTCGAACTTCAATACCAATCAGCAGGTTATGCTTAATACATTGAATTCCGACCTCAATAACATATATCAACGGGGATTTTCTAACGGAGTAGAATTCAATGCCCTAAAAACTCACTGCTATCTCTTGTCGTCAAAGGTGAGCCCCAAAGTAAATATACTGTGTATGAACGGCACTTGCATCGACGAAGCCAAGGAATTATCAATCCTCGGCACTGGAATTAATTCGACTCTTAACTAGAATGACCACATATTTGAAGCTGCGAAAAGTGCGGCCAAATGTATGGGGTTACTTAAGAGATGCAAAAGATACTTCACTCCATCCAACCTGGCCACTATTTACAAGGCGTATATTCGTCCCAAAATGGTGTTCAACTCCCATATTTAGTCAGGCGCATGCAAAACTGCACTACACGTGCTCGATAGGATGCAAAAACGAGCAGTGAAACTTATTGGGGACCCATCCGTAAGTCGATCAATTCCGTCGTTAGAACATAGGCGCAACGTATCGTGCCTATCTCTCTCCAATAGCTATTATCACGGTCGTTGCTCAACTGAACTTGCTGGATGTGTTCCGCCTCCTCAGACATTTTTCCACGATACCCGTCAATCGTTTAAAATCAACTTCAGGCGCACAAACAAACAGAGTCATTCCTTAGCCGAACCGCACGAATGTGTAATAGTCTACCTGATCATGTGTTTCCTCGTCGTTATAATGTCCATGAATTTAAGACCATTGTACATCGATACTCCTTCTTTCCTTATCCGCTTCCTCTCCTTCCGCTCGCACTGTGCTCTGACATTTAAGGGTACTCCAAAATCCCCGTTTGTGCGCGCGTTTGTGTAAAAAAGAAAAAAAAGCGGAGAACGAAACACAGCTGGCACTGATAGAACATATTAGCCTACGTGTCGGCAGAGATATAATCGAATCCAGCCCCACCATTAATATATTTAAGGGTTATACTGGAAAACGGCATGAGTTTCAAGCACCACATACGCAACGCGGCAAAGAAAGCAGCGACAATACATGCACCACTGGGGAAACTGATGCCAAACGTGGGCAGGCCTAAAAGATAGGGCAGAATGCTCGTAGCTTGTGTGAGCAGATAAATCCACCTATACGCAACTCCAATGTAGATTAAAGCAGACCCCTAGAGCTCATACAGCAATCCTATGGAATCCATCAAAAGGAAATCGAAGAATCTCCGGAGCCTATGAAACGGCATTGACCGAAGCAGCCGAGCTAATTACAGGTCAAGTACCCCACAAAAATAAAAGCAAGATCAGTGGCAAAGATATAGAAACTGCGTCAACTCGAGGCACAAGAATGCGATGCATACAAATCCGAACTCGCGACTACCCGAGAACACTTACTTCAATCAGGCATTCACTAATGACTCTTTTGTTCCTGACCCGTCATACTTCAACTACCTACCTAACTTTTCCCTTGAGCCTCTTCTCCACAACTCCTTTGATCCGCCCTTAATTGAATCCAAACTACTGCAACTTAAAGACGAGTTTACACCGGGCCATGGTGTTATCCCTGCAATCCTCTGTGGCGTTTCTAGCAGATACACACACGACTAGTAAAGAACAACACCACCAAAAGCAAATCCATTAAAGCCGTATACCATAGCAATAATATACCATTTCCACATTAGTCGAATGTATTTGAGTTTAGAAATCGAATTCACATACGCGGCAGTGGCCTGATGGGTTGAGCTTTGGTTCTATATTTTAGTGATTCTAGCCGTGATAGCGTCGGTTCGAATCACTCGCTCTTCACTATCGTCGCAAACGCTATACCTCCTCAATAAGTGCTCATCCATTCTCCCTGCTCCCCTCTCACTGATCTTTAATCTCTCACTCTATCAAGGCGTATTCCCCCACATTTGGAAAATCTCCTTTATCACCCCCATCCAGAAGAAGGATCCCAAAAATGAGGTCACAAATTACCACCCTATCGCCAAACTGTCCCACTTACGAAATTCGCAAAAGCATTCTATACGGATCTCCTAGTTTTCGTTGCAAATCTTTTATTTCATCAAGGCAACAGGGTTTTCTCAATGGCCGACCAACTACAACCAATCTTGTTGAGTTCACTTCCTTTACACTCTCAGCACTAGATCACGGTAACGAAGACGACATGGTCTCTATCGACCTCAGTAAAGCATTCGGCAAAATCTCCTCTGACAATCTAATTCTCTTCAAATTATCCGTCCTCGGCTTCGAACCTGGATTGCTAAAATGGATTTCTTCCTATCTAAAGGATAGACTTTATTTCGTTCGGTTCAGGTCCATGATATCCAACCCCTTTCCTTGCCGTCTCTGCGGTCCCTCAAGGTAGCCACGTGGACCCTTTCCTATTTATACTTGCCAAAAATGATGTTAATAAGGTCATTAAGAATCCCTGCTTAACCCTATACGCTGAAGACACCAATATATACAAGTTCCACGAGTCAGCACTTGATTTTGCACTGCTGCAATCAGACCTTGACAACTCCTCGACTCAGTATGACAAAAATTGCTTTGTACTTAACATCGCCAAATGCCAATCTATAACCTTCTCCCGTAAGCGTACTCATTCAACCTCACGTCCCTATTCCCTTCATAACCCACCCCCGACCATAGTCCAATGTATTCGAGAACTTGGGATCCTTTGCAACAAGGAGCTTATCTTCCTCTCTCAAATTGATGAGATGATGCGGAAAGCCAAATCCGCCCTCGGATTCGTGAAACTATGGTCTAAGGAATTCTCCGACCGCTACGTAACTCGATCCCTATACCTTACCTTACCACTGCTTGAATATGCTAGCCAGATGTGGTCACCTTTTCACAAGATCCATATCCGTAGAATGGAAAATAATCAACGTGGATTCCTTCGATTCGCTCTCCGAGGGCTGGGATGGGAAAACCCCCTAATCCTCCCCCCCGCCATACATTAACCGCCTCAAATTAATCAACCTCAGAACCTTTGGGGAGCGCAGGGTCCTAGCTGACATAGTGTTCATTCATGGCGTCTTCTCCGGCCCAGTTGACTACGCCTGCCTCCTTAATTTAATTCCTCGGAACACAAACCTTCGAAATACGCGTAATCCCCGCGTTCTCTACATCCCCCCTCGCCGGGCCTCTTATGGCTTCAACGAACCCCATTCGCGGATGCTGAGAAATGTCAACTCAAGTCCCACCTTTTTCGACTTCGACCTCTCTACCCATACTCTCAGGCACCGCCTCCTAAACCATTCTCACCACCAATTTTAAGCGGCGCTTCTACACTTTACTATAACCTGGCCCCACCTCCCGCCTCTACTCCTGCCTTCTTAATTTGTCCTGGTTACCTTAGGTTAAGCTTAGTTAAGCTAGTTCTTACGCTCTTTAGTTTGTAAGTTGTATATACTTTAGTTGCCCTTTATTTTTCTCGACGTTTGCTTGACTCCAATTTGAGATTCTAATTCAATTGTGCCTCCAACAGAACTCCCTATTTATACCCCAAAATCCAGTCCAAATCCTACATTCTTTCCCACGATTCATTTCCACCAGCGTATGCCGGCCCCAGTCGAAGGCCATGCCAACGACGGTGGGAACTGAAACGTTGCAATTTTGACGCCATTCACCCTGAGGTGGCAACCTTACGCCTACTCTGGCTGCAGCTCCACTCCAAGGCCATGGGAAAATTTCGATTCAAGGTGATGCAAATCTGATTTGCCCATAGTCAATAGCATGCATCTGCACGGGTGGAATTTCCTTGAAGGTGATGGGGTGTTGGGTGATGAGAATTTTTTGTTTGCTTGTACGGCATAGATGGAACGTGGGAATTGCAGAATTGCAATTCTGGTTATGAGAACTGGAAATGCGTTTAGCAACACGCACATGCAACATGCAATAGGCATGTGATAGGGTTTCACAGCTACACCGAAAGGATTCCGTCGGTTGCAGCAGGACATTATATTTGATGCTACACCGAAAGTATTCTTTCGGTTTAAAGTTAATAAAAGATGTCCCATATGCATGCAACATTATTGTTTTTGCAGAATTTTGCGTGTAAAGATTTATTAGATTATGGGCTACATGCGTATAGTAAATATGTTATATGGAATGTATTAAAAATTCGCGTACAGCAAAGTGTATTATATGTTATATGCAAATATATGTTACATTATTGGAGTATTAGGTGTTGCATGTATGTAATTATCGGAGTATTGGATTTCTACGAGTAACAGTACTTATATTGGTTGCATTAAGCCAATAAAAGGGGTGGTAGCCCCACTAAACTAAACTTTCCGGTGTAGCGCTGCACGAAGCCCTACCATTTCACTCCTCCATACAATTTGCTACTTCTTTCCTAAACTTAATCTATACCCAATATCATCCATCCATGTCCCCAAATCAACATTGAATCCAATGTCAAACAATTTGAATCAAACGCTCAATTGTCGCACATTGATTCAATTCCGAAAATCCAAAAAATGAAATCCAACGCGTGATAAACGAACCAAATGATCATTTGGTTCGCATATACGCAATATTCCCAAAATCCTATTACTATTATTTTATTACTATTTATTGGCCTGGGGGAACCCGGAAGTTCATGACCTCACCGACTCGAATCCGCCATCGTTCCCTGTCCTGTGCACTCTCCTTCCACAATTAATCATTTGCTGCGCATATATGCAAAACTCCCAAAATCCTAGCTCAAACTAAATGTGTGAACCAGATGTTCCATCTTCGAGCAAATAAATAATTTATTTTTTTAAAAATAAAACGCAAACCATTTGAGATATTTCAAAAATTTTATTATCGGCTTGAAGTACAATCAAAACATTTATGAATGGAACTCGACTTCGATCATATGGCCACCGCGGGCACGTTTGCAGCGGTCGATTCGTTTGACCCAATGTTCGATGACTCGGCCACACAACGCCGCTATTTCGCGTTCAATGTTGGCTCTGAGCTCTTCCAACGTCGTCGGCTTGTTGGCATAGACCAATGACTTGACGTGGCCCCAAAGAAAATAGTCTAGAGGCGTTAAATCGCACGAACGAGGCGGCCATCCGACTGGCCCATTTCTTGAGATAACACGCTCATCAAACTTACTCTTCAATAAATCGATTGTATCGTGTGCTGTGTGGCTTGTGGCACCGTCCTGTTGAAACCACATGTCGCCCAAGTCCATATCTTCCAATTCGGGCCAAAAACAATCGGTAATCATGGCGCGATAACGATGGCCATTCACAATAACGTGACGATCGTTATCGTCGACGAAAAAATATGGCCCAATGACGCCGCCGGCATGCAAACCGCACCAAACAGTTATTTTTTTGTGGATGAAGTGGTGATTCATGAAGCACATCTGAATTTTCACCCGACCAATAACGCATGTTTTGCTTATTGACGAACCCATTGAGCCAAAAATGAGCTTCGTCACTGAAATTGATTTTGCGATGAAACTCATCATCTTGGCGCATCTTTTCCAGAGCCCAATCGGAGAACGTACGTCGTTTCAAATGGTCCATCGGCTTCAATTCTCGAGTCAGCTTGATCTTGTATGGGTGTAAACCAAGATCCTTACGCAAAATTCGCCATAAAGTGGTGTGGGCGATGCCCAATTCTTGAGAACGCCGTGGGATTGACTGATTTGGATCGTTTGCTACGGACGCCTGAACGGCATCGATATTTTCGACACTTCGACCAACCCGTTGTCTCACTGGCACGGCAACATCACCCAACGAATATGTAGACTCAAATTTTTGCACGAAACTTGTTATTGCCTGTCTACTAGGGCGAAAATTACGACCGAAAATTGGAGTTAACGCTCTTAAAGTTGCGGTCACCGACTCCAAATTTCGGTAGTAAATTTTTATAATTTGCAGAGGTTGTTCGTTCGTGTACTTAAGCATGATGAAAATGTTGAGTTGACTGAATAAATTGACAGTGACAGTTCGATGATTAGTGAAAGGGTGCGTTCACAAATTAAATTCAAAGTTGTCAAGTCCCTATTGGAAAACCTGAAGCATTGCTCCTTTTTCTTGATCCCAATCCCAAAAGATAAATAAAATAAATGAATGATGTGTGGTCAAGAAAAGGGAAGTGGGGCAGTCTATCTTTGGTGCTGTGTGACAGAAGACTCAAGATGAGTTCGTGATTTCGAGAAAATGTAAAAAGTTTAAAGTAGAATAAAGGACAAAAAAGTTACCAGTGCTCTGTAACAACAAAAAACGTTTCATTTCGGTGATTTACCAATCTCTACAACGGTCACCACTCTTCTCGGAGTTCCCGGAAGCACGGTGGTGCATCAAGAAACATTACACCGGTATAACATACATTTGCCATTCGACGAGCGCTACTAGAAATTTGTGGAGAATCGTCAGTGACATTTGTGACTGTTCATGTATTGAGAATTTTTGAAACGTGCTCTTTCCGAAACAATATTTCTTTTTTCAAATCACTGATTAAAATAACTCGACATCGGTTAAGTTGAAATCTTTTGTAGTTATTGGGCACACATTTATCTAGTCTTTGTTATGGGCTTTTCTTTGTTCTTTACTTAGATTATAAATTAAGAACGAATTTTTGCCTGCATTTTTGAATTTATCATCGTTATGTCAAATATTGACATTCTCAAAATTGGCCACGACAAATACTAGATTATAATGTTAATAACAGCCCGTTTTTTTTTCTTGGTTTAGATGATTATTCATGAAACGTCAGTGATCCCCATTGGCATCCATTTTTTACTGCACTTCGTTTCGGACATCAATATCAGCATACACATCCTGAAAAGTGAATTCTTCATTACCCAAAAAACCTCAATCGGATAATTCATATTCCAATCACCATCTTTTTTGTGCCTTGGTGTATATGCCCACTCCAGTGTTTTGAGGAAAGGTTAGAAGTTGGAAAAAATGCAAAAATAATTTTATATTCATTTAAAAGTTCTTTTTCTGCGAATTTCTGGGCTGTTTTCAAGTGCGTCGCATGTTTCTGAAACGGGTACTCAAAACATTAAATGCCTGTTCCTAGAAATATAAAAATCTCTTATGTATTTCGATACTATACTCCTGTGAATCAAGATTTTTTTTTTCAAACTCAATTTTCGATCCTTCTACTATGTCCCGCAGACCGTACTTTATGTAAATGAAAGTTTCCTTTATCTTTTACATATACCTCTAAACGATAATAAAGAAAAAGCAAAGCATTATCTTAACATGATTCTGCAAGATGCTCAGCTCTACAATATTCAGATGAAAATGGGAAAGGTGTCTATAGTCAGAGAGCCACTCTAATGCACTCCCAAATTGACCACCCTTAGTCAACTTTCTCTCCTGCAATAAGTACGGTACGTTACGAACGCCTATTGAATGCTACTCTCCAGTTATCAAGAACCAACAAAAAAAGTAAACAGAAATTAAACCAATAGTTAAGCCAACATTGCTACTACATCAAACACAAACCGGATCATTGCTCCGCTTCCCACTGGACGATGTGTGTGGACGCTTACTTTCAGGTTCATTGCCACCTTGAGGAAATTGGAGTAACGATCAGTGGTTTTCGACACAAGTATCCAACGTTGGATGTAAAGTAGAAAGTACCATCTTATTTAAAAGAATAACGCAAGATGAAGATTGATTGATAACAAAGAAATTCATTAATTAATTTCGTGCACTTTTTGACCTTTTCATCGGTAACTATTACCTGCCTTTAGTTGGAAGTGAGATATATAATTTCACTGCCATTCGGAATTGCATCTACAAATATCTACATTGATACGAGTATAGTGAAGATATTAGCAAGTTTGAATAACTTAACGTCCCGTAATGCTGACGATTTTTAGATTACTTTGAGTTCTTTTTTAAACTGATAGAAATTTCGAAACAGAAATCTATTAAATCTTCACACTAATGGTACAGACGTACATTTTTAAATCCTTTTTCAGTTATGGGTTTGAAGTAGATTGTATTAACGACTCCTTGAAACAGTTCGGCAATATACTAATTATTTATTGTATGTGTAACCCGATATATTAAAAAATATATATATCACGTTGGTTTCCGGTCAAATCATCTTGGAGACGCAAGCCGGAAAATACTTGATTATATTGGACATTTTTATTTAACAATTACCTCCAACTCTTCAGATTTATAGAACGCGTCCTTCTTCTTTCGGGACACATAATCATTCTTCACAGCAAATTATTGGATAAAGTCCCAGAGATTACCCCAAAGTTTATTCTACTGCAGAAACGAATATAACAACAATCAGTGAAGACTCTAATTTGACAATTTCCCATCATTCTGAACCATTTTAACCCCTGTCTAGCCTCACAGGAATTAGGTTACCTTTTAACCAAAGACAATTTTTCTTTTTTTTTTAACTTTAATGTTTTACTTCTCCCAGGAAAGGCGAAGCAGTCAGCGCCCTGAGATGATTTTTTTTTCGACCGTTTCCATCAGCCAAGCTCCGAAAAATGTTCAAGGATTTCTCCTAACCATTTCACGAAGCCTATAACTTAATGGGGTAGTATTTCACCGGTATTTGATGTTCCTATTATACAAGGTTTCCGTAAAGGAAAACCGAGTCGGTGCTGAGTCAAACTTGATAACGTTTGATGCCTCTTCTACTGCGGTTTTATGGCATCTATTGCATTCGGCCAATTGTATTCAGCAAAGGAGTCACCAAGCCGGTTTGGTTTTACAGCCATATGTCATATACATGCGCAGATGTGGCACACCCGGAGAATAGGGTCTACAGACTTATCGAGCTTGTGGGGGGATTCGTAGGGACGCCACGAGGTTAAATACCATCTGACTCAACTGATATCAGAACATATATACTGCCGATAGTATTTGCAGAAGTATAAGGATGCCAATCACCCATACAACTTGTACTACGAAGGCTTTTGGCCGCGTCTGGCACGGGGCATTGCCGAGCAAACTTCGTTCTTATGGACTTCCCCATCAGCTTTGCGACTAAGAAGCAAATCATATTCACCGTTTTTGGATCAAATTTTATTTTAATAAAAATGTAGTTTAATAAAATGTATAGACGAAGAGCTTCCTCGAAAATCGATCGACCCGGGTTGCTGTAGACGGCGAGTCTTCGGATCTGTATCCTTTTAATTCCGGGCTGCCTCAAGCTTATATTTTGGCTCCAACCTAGTTTTTGCTCCCCATCAATGATTTGTTGGAGTCAACGGATAACAAAGTGTTCACTTTCGAGTATTATCATCCTCTTTTTCGAATGATCGGTCGCTTGGTGCATCAACGTCGCACCAGCTGAAATGTAGCCAGATCGACGCTCTGAATCGGGATCGGATAAGGTTCTACAGTGGGGAAAGGCCAATCTCGTCGACTTCATCCAACGAAGACACAATATACAATATTTACAGAGGAAAGTGGATTATCGGCTCCACAGCTGATGATAAATGGCCAGGCCCTCGAATATGGGAAAACTTGAAATTGCTCGGCATCACGATCTGTGGGAATGTATCGTGCCATAAACACGTGTCGAACATCGCCAGATCCGGCCCAGGAAAACTGACCTATCTTTTTAGACCCAAGAAGTATTTTACTCCGGCTCAACTTCTTCTCCTGTATAAATCCCAAATTAGATCCGCGCTCGAATATTGTTGTCAAGTTTGGAACTCTGCTCCTAAACATACCCTCGACTTACTTGAGAGCATACAGAGATAAAACGATCCGCCTGATTGGGGACACGGTCGCTATCACATCGAAGGTGTGTAGCTGACCTCTGCCTGCTTTACAGATACTATCATGGACACCGTTCTTCGGAGATTCGTGGTATTGTTCCGCGCAAATCGGTTTATATGCGCTCCACAAGACAATCCAACCGATCGCATCAATTTGCGTTCCATCTCCCAACGGCGCGAACATCTCCGCATCAGAACTCGTTCCGTTACAAAGCGGGGAAGCAATGGAATTCCCTCCACACACGAGTGTTCAGCAGCGTTACAACCTACAACTGTTCAAGAAGAACTGCAACGGTTATTTGAAGACATCTCGGGGCGCCGTGTCGGCGCCTATAGGTTCGCCTCTCCTGGGAGAAGTATATTTATAAAAAAAAAAGTACCCTTGAAACCAAAATGCTTTAAAAATTCCATTCAAACGTTTAGAAAGAATATACGAGGTACGTTAGAAAAATAATGAGCCTGGCAAACCTGTGCATGAAACGACATCGCTCGAATTAATAGACTGTGTTCGTTAATTAGTTCACACGAAATTGTTTATTAACTTACACAATTAAATATTTATTAATAATAAAGAATTGAAAAACTGCTACTTAAAAACCATGCTCACTCGGCGAGTGCCACAGACGGAAAGAAAGCAGAATAGAATTATTATTATTATCTGACTGTCGATTCGTTAAGATTATCTGAGGCGACATCTAGTAGTTTGGATGGTGATGTACTTTCGTCATGTTGTATGGTGATGGTATTTTATCTATGGTGATGGGATCTAGTGCCCTAACTCACGGGAGGTACGTTAAATCATGTCCTTTACTTAGTACTAGTTCGAACTTGCTGCAGTTATTACGTGAATATTGAGAGCATCTGAAGTGTTCGTTCAAAATTCATGAAGTGACCGGAAGAAACCTATTGCTATTTGGCATTATCCATCAATGAAATTTTGTCCAAAATAGCATTTTTGTGGCTTCTCATTCCCCCTCTATTCAATTCCTTTGTATTCCTCAACTCAAAATCACTTGGAAAGACGCCACTATATCATTTTGGATAATATTCAGAAGAATGGAGCTGGCAAGCTGAAATGTATTCAAAAAGAAACCGTCCAGAAATACTATGACGACTAGAAACAAAGCTTCCGGCAGTGTGTAATCCTGAGAGGGAATTATTTTAAGGGTAGATTGTCATCAAGAACTTTAAAAAAAAAAATCGATTTTTCTTCATTTTTCGATAGCTTATAGTGTGTAGAATAAGTCCCCTCCTTGACCTCGTTAAGTTACAGCTTAACGAGGTCAAGGAGGTCGTTTATTTTTCACTTCGAGATGTCTTGCTCAGTAGGCTCTCAAATGTATACTAACAGAGCAAACGATCTGAAAATGTAACGCTAATGAGACAGAACTATAGAACCGGACATAGTAATTAGATGTGCTGATGCCATCTGTAGGCCAAGCCGGAAACTTTTTACCCCACTCTCGTATAGCATTTTGAAACGTTGTGTTTTTCTCGAAATCATGGTTTTAACATTGGTCTCCAAGATATCTCAAAAGCTACTCGATGGATCAGCTTTTTTTCACTTTAAAGTAAATTAAATTTATTGGAGTCTGAGTATAAATGTAGATGATTTTATAATAACTTTTTTTCCACTCGGGGCTAAAGGGCAAAAATAATGCGAAAATCGGTACCAAAAATTTTTTATATCCGATTTTTTTGTTCTTGAAAACAGAATTCAGGCTCTGGAAAATATTACATAATTTCAAAAAACATTTTGTGTTACAATGGAGGCCGATTGGGTACCTTTATTCGAATCGTCACACTGCGCCATATATTAAATTGGGGATTTTTAATATGTTTTACTAAAAAAAAAATTAATGTAGACCTAAATACTTAATAAATACTATACTACTTATTGGCCTGCAGGAACCCGGAAGTTCATAACCTCGTCGACTCGACTCCGCCATTGTTACCTGTCCTGTGCATCCTCCTTCCACGCCTGACCAGCCGATCCAATCTCCTCAAGCTGAAACCTAACATTGTCCTCCCATCTCCGTCGCGGCCGTCCTGTCGGTCTCTTTCCCGTTGGTCTACCGTCAAGAATTCTACGCACGGTTCTATCGTTGCCCATTCGCGCCACATATCCGGCCCATCGTAATCTTCGCGATCTGATTACTCTCACTATTGTAGGTTTGCGGTATAGCTCTTCCAAATCGTGGTTGTGGAGTTTCGTCCATTGTCCTGCCTCCTCGTCATATTAACCGCCAAAGATACCCCTTAAAACCTTATTCACGAATACGCGGGATTTGTTTTCTTCCCACTTTGTGAGAGCCCATGTTTCGCATCCTTATAGAGCAATCGGCATGATTATGGTTCTATAGACATGGAGCTTTATATTACGTGATAGCAGTTTGGATTTCAGCATTTTACTGACTGCGTGCCAACTAGAGTTGCCGGAATGTAGTCTTTTGTTAATTTCCTTCGACATTTCGTTATTGGCCATCAGTATCGTTCCCAGATATTTAAATTCTTTAACTTTTTCAAATATCTTGCCCCTGAAGTATATGTGTTCCCTGAGATCCACCTGCTCTCGCGGTAATCATGTACTTTTGTTTTGTCTTCATTTATTTCTAGGCCCACCTCTTCTGTCGCTTGCATGATGATTTCACTGTTTTTACTTACAGTTCCTAGATTATCGCCCAAAACGGCGATCTCATCCGCATATCCGAGCACTTGTGTGACCCCGTTCAGGGATGATCAGGCCATGTTGTCGTCTTGTTAATTTAATTTAAGCTTGCATTAAGCCAAATAAATGAGGGTTCTATGCTCACTTAACTTAAACTTAGCTTAAAAACTTGTACCTTTCTGATGATATACACGAGCACATGGTGAGAGGCCACCCCCGTGTTTTACTCCGTCCCGGATTTCAAATGGTTCTGAGAGGTGGTTTTCTATTATAACTCGCCTTCTATTTTCGTTCATGCAGATTTGAACGAGGGCGGCATATTTTTTCGGGATCCCCAACTCAACTACAATATGGTAGAGTCTTTGCCTTGCGACTGAGTCGTAGGCATTTTTGAAGTCAACGAACAGTTGGTGAACCGTCTTCCACTTCTTTTCTAGCAGTTGCCTTATTATGAACATTTGGTCGCTTGTTGACCGATTCCTACGGAATCCGCATTGGTAGTCTCCCAGTATTTGTTCTGCATGCGCTGTGATTGTCGCCAGTATGAAATTTGTTAGTATTTTGTATGTGGTTGGGAGCAATGATATTCCTCTGTAGTTTTCGCAGTCAGATCTGTCGCATTTTTTGAAAATGGGGACGACTAATGCGGTTTTCCATTCTTCCGGAGTGACTTCCTTATCCCTTATTGTTTTGATGAGTTGGTGGATCTTTCGAGCGGTTGCGTCTCCTCCATGCTTCATAAGCTGTGCCGGTATGCAGTCGACTCCGGGAGCCTTGTTGTTTTTCAATCGATTTATTGCGTCTAGAACTTTGTTGTAAGGGGGCTCTGGGATCAGAGGCTCGACTGTATGTATGTCAGGTGCATTTATTTGTGGTTGATGGGCCCGCACATGGAGAAGGTTTTCAAAGTACTGCTTCCATGTTGTCACGATATTGTTTGTTTCTGTAACCAGACAGCCGTTTGCGTCTCGGATTATTTTGGCTCTCCCTCGGTAGGCATTTCTAATTCAATTTATGTCGGCATACATACCTCTGATGTTCTTTGCTCTGGCATTTTCTAAGTTCTTTTCGATCCGAGTCTTCTCCCATTCGCGTTTGAAGAGTCTTATTGTCTCTTTCCGAATCGTCGCGTATCTTTCTGCGTTGACTTTATCATATTTTCTAAGTGGATCACTCTGAGGCGTTTCCGTTGTTCGATCTTCGCCACGCACTCATCGACAAACCAAGGTTTGGACTTAATTGTTTTCTTAAATCATAACCGCAAACCTACTATAATGAGAGTAATCAAGTCGCGAAGATTAAGATGGGCCGGACACGTAACGTGAATGGGCGATGATAGGAATGTGCATAGCATTCTTGACGGTAAACTAACGGGAAAGAGACCGACAGGACGGCTGCGACAGAGATGGGAGGACAATGTTAAATTGGACCTCGAGGAGATCGGATCGGATGGTCGAACGTGGAAGGAGAGCGCACAGGACAGGTAAAAATGACGGCGCCGAGTCGGTGAGGTCATGAACTTCCGGGTTCCCACAGGCCAATAAATAGATAAATAAAAAAATAATAATAATACCTTTTGGGCTGTTTGTTTGATTGTGTCTCTGATCACTCAAGAAATATGTGTAAAAAATTTAACATTGATATTTGCTTTCGTCTTTGAGAAAAAAATTCAAGAAAACCACGTCATTTTTTGGGTCTTTAGTGAGAACCTCCTCGTAAACGGGACAACTTTGTTGTGTTAAAAGAAAAAATATATGATTACAAAAAAAAAGTCAGTCGCATTACTTTTCTATCACGTACGTTTCATATCTGGGCTGTCTAATCCCTTCCTGGCTACTTCAGGGGTTCCTCAAGGCTGTCACTTAGGTCCCCTACTTTTTATACTAACCGCAAACAACATGCTAGGGTCATCAAATATTTCTGTATGTCTTTCTTTGTTCATGACATAAAATTCTTTAAAGTGTCTTCCTCTGACTTCTTCCAAACTCCCACTTTCCACTTCAAATTGAGCATAAGCAGCACACCATGAGCCAGATTCGCTTCCGAACGCGTACTGTTGTCCGCGCTACTTCTCACTATCGTAGTTAAAGTTTAATCAGATTGTTTGGGTTGGCTCGTAAATTAATCCATAAGAATCTTTTGTAAGCTTGGTCTAAGCTAATAATGGAGTAGTAGCCTCACTAATCTAACCTCGTGTATTGACATTATCGCCGATCATTTCCAACCCCAGAAGATTGTTAACATAACGAGTCTTTTATTGCAAAATATAGACAAAATACTTGCGATATAAACTAATAACATTCGCGACCTTGAAAATCGAGCTTTAAATTTCAGTAACGTAATTTTTTTATTGTAGGTGGATGAATAAACACATCACATGAACAAGCAACGACAACATTGATTGTTGACAAGTCCGATCAAATGAATAAACATTAGCAATACAATCGAATTCAACATTAGGGCAGAAACGCGAGAAGAGAACGCAAAAGAATACAAACGATACACAAAAACAGGCAAAGGAATCAAAACAACAATTAGAATAGGCTACAGCTGATTGCATTCTGAACAACAGTATTGTGCATAAGAATTTCAACGTAAAAATACTTAAGGCTTAGTTCTCTTGATTTTATGGAGTTACAGAGTGAAACAAATTAATTCGTAGTATATAGATTGAGTTATAAAGTGAAAATAGTTAACAATTAGTAATTGGAATTTTAAAGTGAAAATAGTTAATTAAGAATAAATAACACTCAAAACGCAGTTATTGGAATCATAGAGTAATAATATTTAAATTGCGAAGTAAAAATACTGGAATCACAGAGCAAATTTACTAAACAATTAGTTGTCAGATTTATAGAGAGGAAAACATAAGAAATCCTGAACTTATAAACTTAAAAATTATAAAAAACACAGAAATTTAAAAATAATATACTCAAATCTCAGAATAAATTTTATTACTTTTTACAATGCACGCTAATATAATTTATAGACTTCGTTGACGTCCCAACAAACTTCTGCTTTAAAACAACACAGCAAGCGCAAAAGATTGGATAAACAAAATATATACTTAGGTCACGAACAAGCCTAAAAAGCACGAATATATTCACATACCGATGCTAACAACTTCGATTGCCTATAATTTATAAATAACCACAATATTTTAACGGACAATCATTCAAATTGGCAACAGAGAGGAGAGCGGTGACTTTGACTGTCTTATCAACGTCTACTTAAAAAAGAAACAAACAACCACAAGGTATTAACTTTCCCATTCATTCATCAAAAATAAGAAAAAATGATTAAAAAAAAGAAAATACTGAGAGTAGGAGCATTCTTTACCTCTTGTTAATTAAAAACCTTCACGTCGGTAGAAAAAAAAAGTCCGAACTCAAACAGACACTGAAAGCAAGCGCAACTGCCCACAGATCGCTGCTACTGGTACTATCTACCGTCGCTGCCGACACTGGTGATAGACGTGCTTTGGATATATAACATTTACAGCAGATCATCCAGCTGTTAGTCCAGATCGTTATAGCGTCGTCGCGGGCTCTTCAGACACTGTAGACATATTCAAAAGATACTTCAAAAGTAGCACGAGTAGTGATTGTTGATGTGTTGTCCGTGACGAGCAACTTCTACCACCCCTCGAAAAAATCTGTTTGATAAACCACAAAATGTACACGGCCCAAGTACACAAGCTGACTGCATTATTCATCGGCGGTCTTAGTTTTTTACTAACTTTTAACTGTGCTGTGATCTCGAACTTAGTGAATGTGAATATCTTAGATAGCGACCGCACAGGAAATCAGACGATATTTGGTCGAACCGGGTATAATCCGTCAAAGGTTGAGGACGATGAAGACACCTTCAACACCCAAGAAGTTCCAAAATCATACAATGGTTCCCAATTGTGGCGAATATATAACTTATCTTACGTCGATGATTTACATGGGATGGCAAGCACCTTAGAAGAACATTTCGGTGAGAGGCAAAATAAATTGCCAGGACCTATTTGTAGCAACGTTATTTATTAACAGGCGGCAATATTTGGAAGGATCATGCCGATTTTCTCGACGTGTCTTTTCAAGAACAACAACTGCGAAACGTTAGCAGATACCTACAAAACCTAAACCTGCATTCCAAAGTTCTTATTCCCAATATCCAAGACCTAATGGATCAAGAGCAACTGCCGAGCACGCAGAGCAACAAAAGGACAAGTAAGGGATCGCAATTAAAGCGCACCAAATTGAACAATTGAGTAATCACTTAGCCTTACTTAGGGAGGGCGACCAGCTTGAGACGGATGAACTGGGACAACTACCATGACATTGACGTTATATATGAATTCCTGAAAGAAATGCGATTAGCATATCCTGATTTGTGCCGACTCTACACCATAGGGAATACCGCTGAAGGTCGTGAGCTGAAAGTGATGAGGTAAGTCCATTCTCATGTATTTTTCGGACTTCCAAGAAAAAGTGAATCATCCTTTATCACGAACGTCTGCATATTAATCACGCATTTCAATCTCTTGGCAAAAAGCGTAAAATTAATCGAGTTATCAAGCAAAAAAAATATTGCACAAACCCCCAAATGTTAACTGATTAAATTACTTGTTTACACTAATCTTTCGGTATTCGGCTTCGACGTGAGATGAAAGTGTCAGATAATAAGATTGAATAATTTGACAAGCACAAGTTTACGATTAACGAAATGAACTAAAAAAAAATGCAGATTTTAAAAATATGTAAATGAACCTAACAAAATGACAGATTATATGGAAACTTGTCAGTAGACGTTCCGCAGTCGTCTGAATTTATTGTGGGCGAATTAAAAAGTGGATCAAATCGCTACGAGATGAAGCAACACTTTCCACAATTTTATACTTTTTGTAGTGATTGAGTGGAGGATATCATTTCGAAAGTTTTTTTGAGCATAAATGGGAGGAAGGATTAGTGAAGATAGGGACTAAACAGGAATGAATGAGAGGAAGGGGTAGTGAATATAGGGCGGTTGAAAACAGGGGTGAAAATAATAGAAGAAAAAAAGGAGTGTTATTATGTTGTTTGCCGTTGCACAAATTTCACAAATTGGAAACAAGTTTCTGTTGTATTTATCAGAAAAGCCCATCACAACAGCAAACAACCTAATGAAACAGCTTTTAAGCAAATCCGAAGCCTTGCAAACACAAGCTACTGAAAATGTTATGCCTATACAATCGATATTAATCTGCCATTTATCGTTTTATATCAAAATAAACATATGTCCCATGTATAAAAATCAAATATAACCACAACGACCCGGCGAGATTACCATGTAGCGAAATTTTCTATTGCTGTTTAATAGTCAGAACCCAGCCATACTAGTCCAAAACCGCCAGAATAAAAATAAATATGTCAGGTATTAACATAAAACAGAAGTCAAAATTGTTAAGCATCATATGCATGTAGCGGATTTATCAACTACGTCGTTGCTTTCATATGCCTGCCATACAGACCGTCAGAATTAACATAAATATGTTATGTATATAACATCAAACAGCAGACAAAATGACTAAGCAAAACAAACATGTGATGGGTTTCTCGACTCCGCTGCTGCTGCTTTTTTTTCATATCCAAGCCATTGAAAACCCAAGTCCGTTAGAATAAACATCATCATCATCATCCGCACTACAACCGGGAACCGGTCTTGGCCTTATTTAGCAAGTCATGTTGTTAAATTTTCCATAATGATTTATTTTTTCCGGGCAAGGTCATTAGTCTTGCGCCAAAGAATAAACATAAATAAGTCAAAAACTCATCGGCCAACAATTTGTTTTTGGAGTAATTGACACTCTCTAGTCATTATTTTAGCCGGTCCAACCGTGGAAATATTCTAACACTCTACTACATAGGATACTAAAGGTGCCAAAAGGGATAACCCATCTCATACACACATATTCCAATTGGCACAGTGAATTTTTCTGCACATCAAATTCCTCGCCCCTCTCTAAAAGAGGTGCAAATAAAAACTCGGCTTTTTTTGTCAAACTCAACTTCATTTGAAAAGATACTAGAAAGAAAATTTATAATCGAAATATTCGCCATTGATATCTATAGTCTTTTGCCATTTATCGGGTAGATGATGAAAACCTTCGCGATAGAAAAGTTTCGAAGCAAATAGTCAACTTTCGTAAACCGCTTGTCTTTCACATAAGTCTACATCGGTCTGGAGAATACACCGACTGCTGGACAACTTTCCATCCTAAGGAGAAGATTAGTTCCTGGGTTGGTTGGCATTGTCATGCAGCAACATTGTGGGGGTTTTCTATACCACATGGAGAACCAACCCACAATTCCATACCTTATTTCGACCGCTTTCAGCGCGTCATTTCTACCCATTCCCCTTAAAACCGATTCCCCCTGTAAAACATGTTAAACGGACGCATAGCTAAACTCATTACCCTATGCAGATAATGCATGATTGAGTTTAGCTACCTTTTCACCATACGGCAACCCCATTTCGCTAACCCATGGGATTTCCATAGGAAATCGCATCATGTCAGTTAGCAACGGCATAGTCTGATCAAACGACGTGGTTGCTTAATCTTTCGACCGCTGGGGAAATTATCAAAGCATTTAAGTTAGTTCCCATGATCATATTTTCCTAGCCAAGTCAGCGTCCTTTCCAGTTTCTCCAGACACTTCATTCGCTGGGGATCAATGCTCTCTTTTCGCAGGTGAATAGCACCAGCTTAATTTCCCCCTCCTTCACAGTTCTGTCTTCGTACAGATCAATATACTCTGGGTTCACCATATTTACCGAATTAGGTCAATGGGTGACGCTCAGAACTACATTGATTCACGCACACACAACCAAATCTCCCCGAGATCATCATACTTCGTGTTTCTGTTCTCTGATTCTCCCATGTTCGTCAATTATCAATTAACCGATTATCCACCACACATCGACGAACGTGGCAATGAGAGAGCAGAAGTATGTTCTCTTTTAGTCGTCAAGTGTGAAACTCAAATTACCTAACTTCATCCCTTTTCAAACAGTCGATTAACAACCATCAACGGGGTAAGTCTTTTACCCACGTAACCCACGTAACGGGGGACTACATCGCGCGCGATGTAGTCCCCCGTTACTCAATCGAATAAGAGTTAGTCTACGTGATTAATTGTTCTGCGATTTGCTTAGTTTTACGTCCGCGATGTTAAAATTATTGTGAATAATTTAAACAAGATTATAACGAAGGTTTGTTCTCTCGTGCTAGATTACTTATTGGTAAACGATATTTGTCTTTTGAAATAAAAAACGAGCTACGCGAAAGATACTACGGTTGGTACACAAATACTACCATCAGTTCTATGCTCAAATCGGATTTCATAAGGTGCACCGTTGTTAAAATATCCAAACTCAATTCGGCTTCCTTTAGCCAGCTCGTGCGGGATAAAATAAATTCAAACAAAAAAAAAAAGGAAAAGAACATAAATAAAAACTAATATAATAAGGAACACCAGTGCCTTTTAATGGATATTCGTCGTACCACATCGTGGGGCAGAAAGTGAATCCGTGCCCGTTTTCGGCACAATACTTCTTCATCCCCACAACATCACTTTGCTGGGGATGGGAGCGAACACACAAGGCAAAGTCTCTGATTGCTTTCAACCCGGCGAAGGCCAGGACGATCCTTGTCCCTGTTCAATTCAAGTTGACATGCAGTCTCCACGCGACAACCCTGGATAGCTACTTTGGCACCCGCCAAGTAGTGAACCAATGCATGCGCGACATCCTGAGAAAAGTTGGTGTAGGGCTACTAACCTTGCCCGTAAAAACAAATTATTATTATGGAAAATTTAACAAGCTTTGGATATGGACCGGATACACGACGGCGACCACGGAAACGAAAATGGCTAAACGATTTAAGAATTTTCTCATGGAACGTCCGGTCACTATACAGAGCTCGAGGTGCACAGCAGCTAGCCGATACCCTGTCCAAATATAAGGCTGACATAACAGCATTACAAGAAATAAGATGAACGGGGAGTGGGTGGAATTCAAAAAAACGAGTATGACATTTATTACACCATGTACTCGGGGTAGGTTTTTTGGTCAGCCAAAAACTGAAGCCTGCCTTTATCGGCTTTAATGCAATAAACGAAAGGCTATGCACTCTTCACGTGCGAGGCAAGTTTAAGAACATAAGCCTCATAAACGTTCACGGACCTACAGAGGAGTCCCCTGACGACGAAAAGGAGGAATTCTACGAAAACGTCGAACGGGCCCTCAATGCCTGCCCAAGATGCGATGCGAAAATTGTCCTTGGGGATTTCTATGCGAAAATAGGCCGGGGGCGGTTTTCAGGCGCTACGCAGGTTCCCACAGTTTCCATGAGAATACTAATGACAATGCACTGTGAGTTATCGAACTGGCAGCATAAAAAGAACTTGGTCGTTGCAAGTACCAGATTTCTGCGTAAAGATATCCACAAAACTACCTGGATATCACCTGATGGAGCCACTCGCAACCAAATTAACCGCGTGTTGATAGATCACCGCCACTCCTCGAGCCTGATGACGGTTCGAACGTACCGGAGTGCCAACGTCGACTGGGATCACTATCTTGTTGGTATAGTTTTCCGACCGTGGATTACCTTACGTAAACGTATTGCATCCGTGAATCGGGATCGAATCAACACGGCTGCCTTACACAATGAGAACACCAGTAACACCTTCGGTCATGCGTTAAGACTCGCCCTCGAAGAGCTCGATGGAGGGAGAGTAAGTCCTGGGGCCAGAATGCCGAGCGTAGAAGAGAAATGGACACGCCTTAAGAATACTGTCATTAGTACTGCCAACTCCATCTTGGGCAGTAGTCGTACAGATCGGAGCGACTGGGTTGATGATGAGTGCAAACTAGCGACTGAACGTAAGAATGCTGCATACCGGGCAATGCAACAGTCTCATAGGACGCGGGTACCCGAGGAGAAATACAAAGAGCTCAGAAGATCTGAAAAAATAATCCACATACCAAAAAAAGTGTCTGGGAAAAAATCTAGTCTGTGAAATAGAGAAAAGTAGAAAGCGAGGTCCGCACTAGGCGCGGAAGTTCTACCAAATAATCCGCACTATGACGCGGTACACCATGCTGCACTTACTGCAAGGATAAAGAGGCTAATCTGATCACCGATCCTGAAGTCATTCTGGAGCGATGGGAAATGCACTTAAATGAATTGCTAAATGGTCAGCTCACAGAAGAATTGGAGGCTCCACCAATGCAAGATAAAGACCAAACGCTGCCGCCACCAAGCATTGAGGAAACATTAAAAGCCTTTAGACAGCTCAAATCAAATAAAGCCCTGGAGCTGATGGTATACCAGCTGAGCTGTTCAAACATGGGGGGACAACGTTACATCACGCAATTCATGAGATCTTGGTGCAGGTATGGGAGCAAGAGGAGATGCCGGAAGATTAGCGTCGTGGAATAATTTGGTCCATACATAAGAAGGAAGATATCACAGTGTGCAGCAACTATAAGGGTATAATATTGCTGTGTCGCCTATAAGATACCATCCACTATCCTACAAGACCGGATAGCCTCATACGCTAAAGTCATCATTGGTCAAAATCAGCGTGGCTTCATCCCAGGCAAATCAGCGGTTGATCAGATATTCGCCCTTAAGCAAGCGATGGAAAAATGTCTGGAACTTAATATCCCATTATACCATCTCTATTTATAGACTTTAAGGCCACCTACGACAGCATAGCCAGGGTAGAACTATATAATGCCATGAGAGAGTTCGGCATTCCAAATAAATTGTTACGACTTTGTAGGTTGACCATGACCAACGTAACTAGTCAAGTAAAAAATAGCGGGATTGCTGTCCAAAGAAGTAAACATCATTAATGGACTCCGACAAGGGGACGGTCTGGACTGCCTCCTTTTCAACCGGCGAGAAAGCAATCCGTGACTCTGGCGTTACAACTAGAGGGACTATTATCACCAAGTCCAGCCAGGTACTTACCTACGCAGATGGCATCGACATCGTGGATAGAACCGAATCGGCTGTACATGACTCCTTCACCCAGATCGAGCAGGCGGCACAAAAACTGGGACTGCACATTAATGAGGGGAATACGAAGTACATGGTGGCAACTTCTGCGAAGAGAAGACCTAACATTGGTCAAACTATCACGGTAGTGAAGCACGAATTTTAAGTAGTGCAATCCTTTAACTACCCTGGGTCAATAGTATCAGCCGATAACAATATGGAAGAAGAAATACACGGACGGCTGATCAAATCCAACAAATCCTATTATGGTCTATCAAGACTCTTTAAATCCCGAAATTTATCCAGAACATCCAAGCTACTGCTGTACAGGACCATGGTCTTACGAGTACTCATGTATGGATCCGAGACCTGGGTGCTCAATAAAAGGCACTCTTAACTCTTAGCCGCGTGCGAGAGCAAGGTCTTAAGGAGAATTGTTGGCCCCGTATGTTAGGGAGGACGATTCCGGATACGTTACAACCATGAGTTGTACGCGATCTACCTTGAAGCTAATGTTGTAAGAAAAATCAAGCGCGGTAGACTTCGGTGGACGGGACACCTAGCTCGAATGCGCGAAAAGGAGCCTGCCCGGAATGTCCTTTGTGGAAGGATGTATAGAAGGAGACAGCGTGGCAGACCTTGTCTACGATGAAGGAATGGCGTGGGCCAGCACGCCCGAAGCCTGGGATTGCCAAACTGGATGACATCGGCTCTCTAAATCTGATGCCAAAACTGGATCCCCCAGTTGTAGTGCCAATGATAATGATGATGATGGTAACACATCCCTCTTCAGACTCTTGTAGGACGTTTCAAATGATTAAGAGACTTCAGCTCTTAATTAATTTGATCTTGCGCAAAATTCGGCACAATGTGATTTAAGAGATTCTCAATTCCTGTAAACGCCGTGGAATCGACTGATTTGCTTCATTTTGAACTAAAACATTTGCGGTTATGATTGTTTCGATACCGACGCGTTGTCTCACATCCAATAATGAAAATTTTGACTCAAATTTGGCCACTATAATACGCACAGGCTATCTGGTGGGACGATTGTTACGATTCAAATAGCGAGTAGACTCTCTTAAAGTTACGTGTTACGTGGTAACTCCCCCCACCACACTTGTCGCGGCGAGAAAAGTATTGCAAACGAACAGACCTACATAACATGTAAACGTTAAACCATTTTAAACTAAAACTTAAATACAATTAAACTAACATTGAACAAATATAAAAACACAACGTACATTGGGATTAACCTGTAGGGGTTCTCTAACCTAACGCAAAGAACCACCCACAATTCCAACCTCAACTCCCTTTGCAAACCTGCAAACGTTTCCTTCATCAAGGGTATCTAATGCACCTAATGTATCACCTAAAATTCCCTGTAAATAATTCTCATCATTCATGCATTTATTGCATCATTCAGAATTCATTGAAAGCATTCATTGCTCTTGAGAAGGAAAACGTTTCGTTGCAAGGAATGTTTGCGGGTGCTAATGCCGTTGCATTAGCGAAACAATGGGGTTTTAGGAGTTTCCGGACAGGAATCTAGGGGGTAATTGGGAGGTAGGTCGTGGCGTTTAGTGGAACCGCCACAGGACTTTGGCGGATTTTTATTCCAGTTTGTTGATCGAATGTTTATGGCCGATGATGTTGTAGTGTTCCGCCGAACGCTGTTTACCGCAGAGGAAAATACACAAGCGGTGCAAAACACGGTGGCAAAGGAAGCGACGAACTACTTTTAGGTGAACCAGGTCTGTTATATTTAAATAAATGAAACACGAACTATTTTTAGTGTATACTTTTTGTTTATTAACATTTTTTCTTTCCGAGTTTACATTAGTTCACCGATTCGCATTAAGCACTCCTGACGCTTTCACTGTATGTTAACTTAAGAACTTTGGACACACGTTAAACTCGCCTTTGTCTTTATTTTTAAATTTTAAGTCGCGGTTACTTCTGCTACCGTATTCGTCTCGCGGTTCGACCTCCTCGGTGGGGTTCGCTGTCCTGTTGCTCGAAATAGACTAATCTTCCTTTCTCAATTAATTTTTCTATCCATCTTATCTGTCTCTTATCTTCAAGAGAAAATTTCCATTTTTGTTTTCAATTCCAGCTTCTTGTCGGAATCTTGTTTCGAAGGATCCAGGGTGCCGCCACTTCTTTCTTTATCCTATCATGGGCTTTGTTGGCGTTACCCGTCTGGCTTACGACAACAGAATTTTTGTGTGCAGATGGGTAACAAAGGAACCGTGGGATTTGGTTTGTAGATCGCATTTCCCAATCATAAACATCTAGCGTGGGATAGGCGTTTACGATGTTTATGATCGCAAGAATTGTTGGTCGGCGGGTGAATCGCTAGGCCTTTGTTTGCGCACGTGCGCTTGTCGGTTTGGGATCTTGCGAGGAATTTAGGGTGCTAATTGCCATTAGCTACATGAGAGGATTATTCTGTTTGTTTTCAGAAAAATGCGTTTAATGGATGAATCGAATGGATGCATTGGATGGATGCATTGAATTCAATATTAGGAAATTTTGAACGTTAAGTTCGATTGGCTTTTAATATTGAATTCAATGTTGGGATATTTGAAATGTTACCTTTTGTTTCAGGCGGAAGTAAGGACTTTTGGGAAACGTGTCTGTGGGCACGTGTAATGGATATAGGTGAGTATGTTCCTTTGGTGGAACGACGATATCTCAACCTATAGTGGGTTGTGTGGTTCGTAGAACCGCCACAGGACCACTTTGACATCTTCCCAATAGTGTACAAAAAAAAATAACAACTCCAACTTTTCACCTGGCAAAGGGTAACATTTGTTTTACGAACGAAAACTTCTTAACACTTGTAGAATAAATTTTCAAGAGGAAACTACTTTTTTGTACTCCGCAGCCCCTTCTCTCTCTCTCTCTCTCTTCCTGCTCTACATCACACACGAAAAAACAAGTACTCTGTCTGCAAATCGCAAAGACCGCACCGCACGCAACAGCAAAAAACAATAAACCCGCCGATCAATAATTCCTTTTAGAGACAACGAACTGTAAAGAACACCTTCAAAAACCGTGCCCTCCCCCGTTACTTCCTTGCTCCCTGACACCGTTGTCTCGGCGAAGAATCTGGGCCATGACTGTCCCGAAGCTGATCGGAAACGTCATGACCGAATTTTAGCTTATGCATGTTTGTGCACCAGCTGTTTTTGTTTTTTATTTTTATAGCAATAATAACCTATAATAGTGAGAGTAATCAGATCGCGAAGATTAAGATGGGCCGGATATGTGGCGCGAATGGGCAACGATAGGACCGTGCGTAGAATTCTTGACGGTGGACCAATGGGAAAGAGACCGACAGGTTGGCCGCGACGGAGATGGGAGGACAATGTAAGGTTTGACCTTGAGGAGATCGGATCAGATGGTCAAATGTGGAAGGAGAGTGCACAGGACAGACAGGGAACGATGGCGGAGTCGAGTCGGTGAGGTCATAAACTTCGGGATTCCTACAGGCCAATAAATAATAATATTAAGTTTTTTTTTTTCTTTCGTTTTTTGTTTTTGTGTATACGATGTGACTTGGCAAGAAGCGCGATATAACAAGTCTTTTCAATTCGAACGTCAAGTGAACACTGTCGATTTATTGTTTGCACCACACTTGTTTTGACTAATGTGGGAACTACTTCAGCTGACGTCGGGACTACAGTCGCTATCACATCGAAGGCGCGTAGCCGACCTCTGTCTGTTTTACAGATAGTATCACGGGTACTGTTCTTCGGAGATTCGTGATATTGTTCCACGCCATTCGGCTTATATGCGCTCCATAAGACAATCCGACGGAGCGCACCCGTTTGTGGTTCATCTCCCGAGGGCGCGAACATCCCTGCGTCAGAACTCGTTCCTCTACAAAGCGGGGAAGCTGTGGAACTCCCTTCCCACGCGAGTATTCCCGGAGCGTTACAACCTGCAACTGTTCAAAAAGAACTGCAACAGTTATTTAATGGCATCTCGGGGCGCCCACTCGGCGCTATAGGTTCGCCTCTCCCGAGAGAAGTTGTGGGGGTAGAAGTGTTGTTGCCAGCGTATGGCACGAGATTCACTTTAACCCACGAGCAAAGAGTAAACAAATGAAACTCACTGAAGGTTCCTTCATAGATAATGTTCTTTATTATGATTTAATTTGTTTTAAAAATAATTACGGCACTAAGACGAACATTAGAATATTTGTGTTTCGACACAAAACGATTTGGCGACAACAAATTAACCGTGAAAACTTTCGCGACAATTTTACACTCTAAGGAAAGCTTTAAATTAATAACTTTATGACCAGCGGCGTAACTGACCGTAATGGTGGTTGAGATCTGACTAACTGAGGCGGTGCAGCGTGACCGACCGCGGTAATGATTGAATAGCGACTCGTGTGAATTAGGGTTGAAATTCATATTTCATTCCACACACAGGACAACCAAAAGAGACCACGCCTCTGCTCTCTCAACCTCACGCCCGTCAAAGTGTGAGTAACTTTTGTTAATAGGGTAATTGACGGACATGAAGAATGAGAGAACAGAAAACATGATATGCTGTGATCTCGGGGTAGCTTTGGTTGTGTGTTGGTATCAGATGCAGCTACTGACATGACCTGGTGACCCAGTGGTACGGCTATGGTGTAGTCGGAGCACATTGAACCGTGGAAAGAAATACGAATGAGAGCGAAACCTAGCTGATGTTACTCCCCTGCAAAAAGAGATCATTGATCCCAAGCGAATGGGTGATCTGAGGGAAAGTCGATAGGACGCCGCTGATGCTTGGGAAATAATCCGCGTGAGAACCAAACTCTAAGACGCTGAAATAACCCCAGCGATTTTGCTATGATGCAACAGTGTCGTTCGTTTAGACTTGTTGTTGCTAACCGACATTATGAGATTTCCGATGGGAAACTCATGGTTAGCAAGAATGGAGTTGCCGTATGACAAGAATGTAGCTAAACTCAATTATGCATTATCTGCAAAGGATAATGAATTTAGCTATACGTCGGTTTGACATGTTTTACAGGGGAATAACATATAAAGGAAATGGGTAGGTATGACGCGCTGAAAGCCGTCGAAATTAGGTGGAAATTTTGGTTGAGATTGTGGGTTGGTTCTCATGTAGAATAGAGAAACCCCCACAAAGTCTATTAAAAAAAAAGAAAACAAAAACAGCTAGTGAGTAGTTTTTGCTTTTCAAAACAAATCAGTTGACCCGCGACTTTTGCACATTGACGTATTAAACACTAGAATGTGAGGTGGTGACTCGTATGCAACTGCAGGACTGTGCCAGTGGACAGTATCATCGAATCTCGACTTTGGTGTGCGTAGCCAGCCACTCGCATTCACATTCTACTCGCAGATAGAATCTACTTTCTGCATTTCCTGTGGTGAACAGTTTTTTGTTTTACTATTTGTTTTATTACTGCCTTGTCTGCCTTGCGATACTAAACCACTGAATGTAGTAAATTATACTTTTATTCTAACCACAAAACGCGATAGCACTATGTTTAAGGTTAATCTCGAGCATACAACCAAAACGGACTGAACATTTGAAATCTTTTTGAATTTTTTGAATTTGTATTCCACTCCTTGTTGGTGTATTAGTCGCTAGAATACTTGCTGCATTTCTTAGTGAGAAATTAAACACATTCACTGACTTTAGCACTAAATTGAAGAATAAACAACTCTGCCGCGAAATCTCGGTTGCGGATCACCCTGTGCGAGAACGGCGAAACACCATACTCCTTACCTTTGCTGTTCTTAACCCAGCCAATTACAGACAGCGGCAGTACTTTCTTCCTTTTTTTTGGCAAAAACAACTGAATTACGTAAAGAATTGCGGAAATTTAAACTTCAGGTACAATTAATTGACTCAGGAGTGGAATAGGCGGAAGGTACTCGTTGCGAAATCGATTAGGAATCTTCACGTTGCCAAACTGCGCGGCGCAGTTGTCTTACCTAGGTACGAGAGGAAAATCTTAAATGTATTTTCGCGACTTGAATTCTTATCAACACGATATATCCGTAGCGGTCACGAGGACGTAAGTGGTAAGTAACTGCGACACAACAGCAGTTGCGACATTGCTACACACTGTAGAGTTCGCGCTCTGACTGAGCTCAAAGTTGACCGATGAAAATTTGCTAAAGTTAAATTTGAGAAATAATTTTTTTTCTTCTCAACAGTTAAATAGCTGTTTTCCATTCGATGGGCCGGTTGTTCGAACAATTTTAGCAAAAAAAAAATATGACCACAGATGTCCCAATGTGGACAAACCTACAAATTTTCTACAAGTTATGGATATTCCGACATTTTGAAAAAACCCACATTACTCAAACAACGACTTTTCACAAAGGTCATAGGGTAGAGTCCCCTTTTGTACGCGCGTTAATATAAAAAAAAACATAAAAAGATAAGAGATACACTTTTCATTATTTATGCTGCTTAACCCGCAGTTTGCTAACTTAATTCCTACTACTAAGTGAATGTGCCCTAAATACTCGCCAATGTCGCAAAATATTACGATCATTCACCTTGTAAAATTCGTTGCCCCCCCTAGACACTGTAGAATAACAAAGCCAAACCGTCATTTGTTATTCAAGAGTATCGGAGATAAATTTTACGACAGTAGACAAGGACAAATATTGCATGCAAATCTATTGTGTTGAGTTAGAAAATTTATGGAATTATTATACAAATCTCAACTTGATTGTCATTCCCTTGTCGGTAAATCGTTGAGGCTGAATAGAAGTAATAAACCTTATAATAGAACACCCTTATCACATAGCAACATCCACGTAGATGATTTCGTAAGAAGTGTCTCCCGCTATGTGCTAAACACTGTGTTAAGTGTTAAGTGCTAAGTGTTAAACCAAAAAAACTTTGGGCCGAATTTCTGAATGACTACTCCTGGCGAGTGTATTTCGTTTAAACTGAAGTACAATTAGCACAATATGGCTGTAAAACACACATCAACAGCCATCTCCAAAATTAACAGAAACCGTCCGTATTTTTTTTTTCTTAAATATTTTCAAAACCAATCTACATGCTTCCAGCCTTCTTTGTATATTGATATGAGTTTACTTGCTTGATATCAAAAGCACTAGCTGATTTCAATACCGATCACTTGCGCTAGTGAAGGAACAGCGACAATCGGTATTTAGATTTTTTTTAAAATACTTCTTTGAGAAGAGGCGAACCTATAGGCGTCGACACGGCGCATCGAGATACCGTCAAACAACTGTTGCAGTTCTTTTTGAACAGTAACGCTCCGGAAACACTCGCTCGAGAGGGAGAGAATTCCACAGCTTTCCCACTCTGTAACGGAATGAGTTCTGATGCATAGATGTTAGCGCCGTCGGAAGACGAACCGAAAACTGGTACGATCCGTAGGATTGTTTTTTGGAGGGCATATAAACCAAATTGCGCGAAACAATATCCGAAGAACAGTACCCGTGATCATATCTGTAAAACAGATAGAGGTCAGCCACACGCCTTCGATGTGATAGCGACTGTACCGCCGACATCAGCGCCGTGCCCCCGATCAGGCGGTTCGCTCGTCTCGAGTAATCTCTCGTCTTCAGTGGTCTACTATTGCTCTCAAGTAGGTCGAGGATATGTTTAGGAGCACAGCTCCACACGTGAGAGCAATAGTCGAGCGCAGGTCTAATTTGGGATTTATACAGAAGAAAAAGTTGGGCCGGAGAAAAATGTTTCTTGGCTCTAAAAAGATAACTTTGTTCTCCAGAGGCGGACCTGGCGATGTTCGACACATGTTTATGCCGCGATATATTCCCGCAGACCGTAACACCGAGCAATTTCATGCTTTCCCCAGATTCAAGGGCCGGCCATTCATCATCAGCTCTGGAACCGATGATCCATTTTTCCTTGTAACTGTTGTATATTGTGTTCGTTGGATGAAGTGGACGAGATTGGCCTTTCCCCACTACTCTACAGATTCAGAGAGTCGATCTGGCTACATCTCAGCTGGTGCGACGTTGATACACTAATCGACCGATCACTCGAAAAGGAGGAAATAAGCGTACTATCATCCGCAAAACTGAACACTTTGTTATCCGTTGTCTCCAACAAATCATTTATGTGAAGCAAAAATAAGGTTGGAGCCAAAATAGAAACTTGAGGCACCCCAAAATTTACAGGATGCAGATCCGGTCTCGCCGCTCACAACAACCCAGATCGATAGATTTTCGAGGAAGCTCTTCGTCCAGTTGTAAAGCTGCTGGGAAAGTCCATATGAACGAAGTTTGCCCAGCAATGGCCCATCCCAGACGCGGTCACAATCCTAGGAGATATCCAATGCGACCGCCCTTGACTCACCATGCCACTCAATCGGAGATGTCCATATATCGGTTATGTGTCAAAAAGTCTCCCGTGGACCGCCTGCCACGGAATCTGTATTGGCAATCATTCAGAACTTCGTTGCACTCCAAATACTTAATTAACTCGGCATTGATGACCTTTTCCATCACCTTAGATAACATAGACAGTAATGTTATCGGTCGGTAATTCCGTGGGAGACACTTTTTTCCCTTCTTTGGGATTGGCTGAGCTCGACAGATTTTCCATCACCTTAGATAACATAGACAGTAATGCTATCGGCCGGTAATTTCGTGGGAGACATTTTTTCCCCTCTTTGGGATAGGCTGAACTCGACAGATTTTCCTGCAAGCAGGAAAGGTCCGTCGTGCAGAAGATAAGCGAAAGAGACTGCCAAGAACCGGCGATAGTTCTGGAGCACAGTTCTTAAAGACTATCGCTGGTATTCCGTCCGGACCGGTTGCCTTCCTACAGTGTAGCCCACATAGAGCGCGTTGAATAGTACGCGGGCGGAACATCGCATCCTACATCGAAGACCGTACCGGTACGATTACAGATGACTCCAAAAGACCGGCATCGAGGTTTGAATTCATACAAAATAAATTCGCGAACACATTAGCTTTATCTTTTGAATTTGTGACTAACGTCCCGATGCCCGTCACTAACGGAGTAAAAGAGGAGGAAGCGAAGTTATTGTTGACAGCCCTTGCCATTGGCCAGACGGGGCGCGAACCAGTTGGGCACTCAAGGAGTTTATTGGTCACTCTAGGTTGTAGGCCTTCTTCGTTGTATCAATTCGTTCTGTTAACCTCGGTGGGATTGGAACGCCATTGCTTAAAAGGTCTATTTTTTACCGCTGTAATCTGCTCGCATTTTTATCAAACCAAGTTTTATCAGATGAACTTCGTTTGATAGAATGCGGAATGTAGATCACCATACCGAGAAGAATAATCTCTGTGACCGACTCCGGGCATGCGTTAACATCGGAGTCTCCAAAGCACACCTCCGACCACGGAAAGGATGCGAAGAAATCTCGCAAATTGTCCCAGTTAGCAGCCCCATACCTCCATACATGGCGATTTCATGTGGAACAGGGAACAATGGGGTAGCGAAGTTAATGAGGTCATGAACTCTCGAATTCCTACAGACCAATAAATGATTTTCTAACATCATCATCGGCACTACAACCGGGATCCGGTCTTGGCCTTATTTAGTAAATCTCGAGGCTTGTTAAATTTTCCATAATAATTTATTTTTACGGGCAAGGTTTTAGCGGATGTTGATTTGTCGAATGTTGAAGTCTGATGGTGAAGTATTCCGCCGGACACTGTTCACAAGAAGGCACAACGGAGCGAATGCAGCACAAAATAAAACACAGCGAAAGGTTTGTTTTTATATTTTGTTTTATTTTTTTTTGTTTTGTGTTAGTGTTGTACAAATCCAGGATTTGATACACTTGAACGCCCGTGGCGATTTTAAAAGAAATATTTCAATGCCAATCACTAAATGGAGAGGATGCGAAGAAATCTCGCAAATCATCGCAGTTGGCAATCCCATACCTCCATACACGGCGAAGCTGCTTATGTCAGTTATTCGCTTGAAATACAAGTTGATCTGAGTTTCCCAATGGTGCAGCAATCTCAACGGCATAAATGCTCGGCTCAGATGTCAAAAACAGATCCATGGTGTTTACATAATCACCTCGGGTATCCGGCACTCGCGTATGTTCGCCCACGAGTTAATTCAAATTGCGGCTAACAGCGAACATCTCCAGTAGGAATATAAAGCGCAGGCATTCATTTTATTTGCCTTTATGGTATTAGGGTTCACTTTCGCTCGACCGAAGTCCGAAAAAGGAAAACGGCAGGCGGTATGGCAATCAGAACAATACCAATTTAGAATTCCTCATCGGTGGAGATATTATTGCGTTTGCTACGATGATAGTGCAGAACGTGTTAGAATCACTAAAAATTGAACCAATGCACAACACATCAGGGCACTGCCCCATGTACAAATTCGATTTCTAAGCTCAAGTACACTGATGTGGAATTGCTATGTTATTACTTGGTATACGGCTGATGCATTTTCTTATTCGATTTTCTTTCGATGTTGTTCACTATTTGCTTGTATATTGTGTGTATATCTGTTAGAAACGCCACACTACTCCCTCCTCAGTAACTTTGTTACGATCAACTTCGTGTGCGAACGACAGAGCGAGGAACGAGCGAGCGAGAAGAGGTCGGAGCAGGCGAGTGTGCCGATGATCTATGCAGAAGTCGTGATCGAGTAGTAAAGTCCTGTTTACATATGAGAAAGTATGTGCTGTGTGTGTACAGATCACGTCGGGGTCACCAATTATAGCGCTTGCTACGATGATAGTGAAGAAAGAGTGATTCGAACTGACTCTGTGACGATTAGAATCACTAAAAATTGAACCAATGCTCAACACATCAGGCCACTAATGCGTGTACGCATTCGATTTTTAAACTTAAGTACACTCAACTGATGTGTAATTGGTATGTTATCGCTATGGTATACGGCTGGTGCAGTTTCTTACTCGATTTTCTTTCGGTGTTCTTCACTATTTGCTTGTATATTCTGTTAGAAACGCTACAATATCTCTAGTTGGATAATCGCTTAGACTCATGGTATCTTCTACCTTCATCGGGGGGTAACATTAAGCCAGTTGACATCAGACCCGATCGTGAATTAGCCGCGCTATGGGCATTTGAACTTTAGCATTTAGGTAAATGTTGCACTTAGAAGTTTCTTTCCAACTAGTTAACATTCGGTTTCTCATCACAAAGTTCTGGGGAGTTTTGTTGAAGTCCAAGAACCGATTGTTCGCAAGGTAATTGTTGGTAATTTACGGAATTCAAAATATTCGCCGAACACATTCTGCGATACTTGTGATACACGCTATTCGAATCGAGTATGTCCTCGTTTTCCTGATCAATTTCAAAGGACTAAAGTGTATTGTCGGCACAAAGCCAATAACCTTGCCCGTAAAAATAAATTATTATGGGAAATTTAACAAGCCTCCAAACTTGCTAAATAAGGCCAACACCGGATCCCGGTTGTAGTGACGATGATGATGATGAAATGTATTATCCTCATCATTTTCAACGAACTGAACTGTCTGTCTATTACAAAATTATGACAACCACATCCTTCGAAGAATTAAACAACGCACAACGACAGACATTATCACCATCCGGTTATTTTAAGAGACAGAGAAGTCTGGCATTGGAGGACCTCCTGAAACCATTGAGAACTTTCGGGTTCCGGTCAAATGCGGGGACAACGAACGAAGAGATCTGTACGTTTGAATGCAAACAAAAACATAGAAATCCACATGTTGGAATGTAAACACTTTTAATGACTAAGATCCCTAACCTTGAATATAAACGTTCAACGACGGATTGAATACAGCATGCGTCCCTTGAAGTCGCTTCTTGGGGAGACATGCCCACGAGCAAACAGTTGCAGGTGGCTGGAATTGAGCCAATAAAACAACGTGGCATTGTGCGTACTGACACATGGCTTCAATATATTTGTGTACCCCTAAAGAGAAATTTTGTAAATCCACATAAAAGAAAGATTCAAACAAAATTACCAAACGCGGAAGACGTACTTCAGGCAAATGTGTCGTGAGTGGATTTCTCGTCACCGAAAACGAGGCGCACATATTTAATATATTTTATTATGCCGCATGCCCAAAAACTGATCCAACAGGAAAAATCGACTTTGATAGTAGATTTCGTGAGCTCTTTATTTTGAAAGTGGCTTAAGTTCAGTTCTTTTAAAATCGAGATATTTAACCCAATGTATCTATCCACAAATGGGCTTCTCAATAGTATAGTGGTTAGTATACCCGCCTGTCATGCGGGAGACCGGGGTTCGATTCCCCGTCGGGGAGCCTCAGGCGCAAGACTAATGACCTTGCCCGGAAAAAACAAATCATTATGGAAAATTTAACAAGCCTCATGACTTGCTAAATAAGGCCAAGACCGGTTCCCGGTTGTAGTGCCGATGATGATGATGATACCCGCCTGTCACGCGGAAGGCCGGGGTTCGATTCCCCGTCGGGGAGCCTCTGGGGCAAGACTACTGACCTTGCCTGGAAAAAACAAATCATTATGGAAAATTTAACAAGCCTCATGACTTGCTAAATAAGGCCAAGACCGGTTCCCGGTTGTAGTGCCGATGATGATGATGATACCCGCCTGTCACGCGGAAGGCCGGGGTTCGATTCCCCGTCGGGGAGCCTCTGGGGCAAGACTACTGACCTTGCCTGGAAAAACAAATCATTATGGAAAATTTAACAAGCTTTAGGACTTGCTAAATAAGGCCAAGACCGGTTCCCGGTTGTAGTGCCGATGATGATGATCTATCCAAAAATGTATCTATCTCTTTTATTAAATAGTATAGATTCATTAATATAGACCAACCAAAATTTACAAAAACAAAACATCTACGCCCCCTTTCTCTATTATTATTGTTTTATGAATACAAAGGTAGCATAGAACTGAGGATATTATCATAGCTAAAACGATTTTTTTTAAATGGAGTTCACCCACTTCAAATTATTAAATTCATTCCCTATTCATTCAAATTTGTCTTAATTGCAGAATTTCTGAGAATCCTGCGGACTACGGAAAAATATGGATAGACGGTGGTATACACGCCCGAGAGTGGATCAGTCCTGCAGTAGTAACTTATGTTTTATATAATTTACTCACAAACTGGTCAACTCTCCCAAGGTATTTAACGTCGAAAACTTGGTATATTATGCCCGTAATGAATCCAGATGGGTACATGTACAGCCGCAAAACAAACCGCTTGTGGCGGAAAAACCGCTCAAAGAACAGTCGATATCGTTGTTACGGCGTTGACTTAAATCGCAACTTCAATATCAACTGGAAAGGTCAGGGATCTTCCGCACAACCGTGTTCGGACACATATCGCGGAATATCACCCGAATCTGAATTAGAAACACAGGCAGTCGTAAAGTTTCTAAGTCGCCGAAAGCACAATCTTGGTGCGTACTTAACATATCACAGCTACGGGCAATTATTGGTATATCCGTGGGCATATAAAACTGCGAGAGTTGATGACCACAAAGACCTACAGGCAGTAGCACAGGCCTCAGTTAACGTAAGCGAAACGTTTGAAAAAACATCGAAAAATGCTTTTATAGCAATATCTTTTCAGAACATTAAACAACAAACCGGCCAATCGTATCAGGCCGGACCAACGTACGAGATGTTGGGAGTTGCTGGAGGTGGATCTGATGACTGGTGCCGAGCCTTGCTGGGCACAAAATATGTGTACACAATAGAGCTGAGAGATCAAGGATATTATGGATTTGTTTTACCAAAATCTCAAATCAAAGGGACAGCCAAAGAAGGATACACGATAGTGGACACAGTAGCGAAGTACTTCTGAGTATCTATGAAGACTTGTTAGGTAATATTTAAGATTATTTGAAGTAAAGCCAAAAATTTAGTATTAAAGAAGCTAAACGTTTCGCCAAAAAATGTTTACCCATAATTATTTGTAGCATTAAAGGAAATATTCCTCTTCTTTTAATAATAAGGCCGCATGGGAGAACTTATAGCTCGCTATCTTAGTTGGAGAAACCCAACAAATTAGTGCAACCTACCAAATTGGTTAACATAACAAATTTATAAAATCCACTAAACAACACAAGTGAATCAAAACATAGCGGAACACATGGATTTAGTGGACCGCAATAAATTAATAACCTGAGCACAAAGATTAACAAAATGGCGAATTAAACAGATTTAGTGGAATGCAATTAATGAATACCAATAATAGGATAGAAATCCCAATAGACAATGATTAACACACCATATTGGTTATACAAAAGAAATTAGTGAAACGAAAAAATGGTATGTACTCGCTGAAAAAGAATGCCATGTTTTTAAGGATATAAGTGACCAGGAAAAATAAGATACTGAGTTGAAATCAAGTAAATGACGGAAAAATTGGCCTAAGGGGTATGGCCGAAAGCCGACCACTTCTTTGGTATTTTGTTTTTGATGGAAAAAATGTATTATTAATAAAACGAAGTTTACCACATGTTTATATGTATATGTATTAATGGCGGCACACGGCCGTGTTTTTTAAAAGTTGCTCCGGGGCAGGACAAACATCTTGGATATCACTGAATAAACATCCCTATTATTTTCGAGTACTAATCCGGCTCTATAACCCGAATTTAGTCTTGACCTCTGGTAATCACTTCTTACAGAGGTTTCAGTCCCTAGTCGATGTCATGCAGTTTAGTGTTTTGTTTAGTGCTATCCTACTAATGGGTTGTGGTCTTCTGGTCATCCGTACTGTCACTTATCATTAATCCCATGGCAAGTGATTTTTCTGGGTCTTTAGGATTAAAAAATAGAGATAGCAATGAAGAATTGCTAAACTTAATACTAGTCTCTTTCCTGTTTTCGCTCCTGAGACTTTTTGCTTATTTACTTCTCTTACTTATATGCATTCGCTGAGAAACGTTGGCTGTTTTTGAGAACCAGAGACGACTTTCAACCAGGAAAATGAACCATTACAGCATCCACGATTACGGGCATCAATAGAAGGAGCCAGGTTGCACGGCGCAGGGACGCTATTCGGGAAACAACGTCCAGGGGGATCAAAAATGTACACCCGCGCATCCGGGAAAGCGGCAAAACACAACATAAAAACGCTAGCCCAGCTCCCTTACATTCTGAACCTGGCCCCGACAGACTTCCCTTTTCCCTAAAACAAAACATTTTTGAAAGGAGTCCATTTCGGGTCCGTAGCCATGGGCTCTTCTAGAGGTGTCGAAGGGGATCAGTTATCAAACATGATGGGTCTCAATTAAGGGACGGAATGAAACCGGCAGTTGCCACTCTTTTGTATTAAACCGTCCGTTAACGGTTAAAATGTCCCTGTTGACTCCTTCCAGACAACGTACCGTCGTTCCCTTTGACGAATTTTAAATGTTTGTAGCAATATGTTTCCCCCGGTTGGTAGAAACATTGAGGTGGTGCGGGGGCTTAAACTACAATGATTCACTCAGGCTATGCTGACGGAAGCATACGCTTCCAGTAGGGCCACCCATTTCAAACAGACTAGCGAAGAGAAGAAGAGCCTGGGGTATACCGGTTGTATTATAACGGAGGATCTCTGACACCGTGTCGAATCAGAGCAGTACGCAGACCTTACCGTATCAAAACGTGGCGGATTATTTGAAACCACAAGACTCATGAAAACAAAAATGAATAATCAATATACAAAAAACAATCTGACGAAAAACCCGGTAGGGGTAGGTGTGATGAGCCGACACTACCATAAAGGAACAAATCATCAAGAAAAGATCGACTCGGCAAAAAGGAGACGTAGGAAAAAACGGAAAAAGCGGGATATACGCATCGGCACGTGGAATGTTCGACCGTTATATAAACCAGGCGCGATACAGACGGTCGCAGAGACCGCAAAACAATATCAAATGGACATCGTCGGGCTTCAGGAAGTCCGATTCCCATATCAAATAATCGAAACCAACGGGTTTACACTGGCGTGTGGAGGTACCGATACACATAACCTCGGAACCAACTTCATAATAAGCAAGAAGATTACACCCCATGTAAAAGATGTGAAATTTATCAATGACCAAATGTCGGTGCTAAAAATACAGGGACCATAGTACAAGTATGTATTTATAAACGTACACGGTCCAACAGAATCTACCGAAGAAGAAAGGAAGGACATGTTCTACGAGACATTAGAGAAAATATTTGATGGGATCTCATCATTCGATGTTAAAATCCTCCTCGGGGAGGACCTCAATGCGAAAATTGAAAAGGAAGATATCTTCCAACCGACTATAGGTAAAGAAAGCCTACACGATGTTTCAAATGACAATGGAATTCAAATTATCACGTTCGCAGCGTCAAAAGATCTGGTAGAGAAAAGCATGCTGTTCAAACACAAGCAAATCCATAAAGCCACATGGATATCACTCGAGGGCGTAAAACGTAACCAAATAGACCACTTCCTCATAGACGAAAGACATCACTCAAATATCATTGACGTAAGATCATATAGAGGAGCAGACTGTGACTCCGATCATCTTCTAGTGATGGGAAAAATTAGGAGTCGGCTCCTAGCAAACACACAATCACGGGAGACGAGCAAAAATTTCGACATTCATGAACTAAAAGACATGCGCAAAAGGGCTGAATATCAAGAAGAACTAACGAATAGATTTAGCATCCTAGAGAATGGGAGTAGTGAGGAAGAGGATGCCAATAATGTGGATACTAAATGAGCATCAATCAGAGACGCAATCAAACAAACAGCCCAAAAGGTATTAGGATTTAAGAAATCAATTAAGTCCAAATCTTAGTTAGACGATGAGTGCAGGGCGAAGATCGAAGAACGTAAACGCCTCAGAGTGATCCACTTAGAAAGACAGTTCGGAAAGAGACAATGAAACTTTTCAAACGCAAAAAACGCGAATGGGAGAAGACGCATCGAAACAATCCTAGAAAATGCCAGAACAAAGAACATCAGGGGTATGTATGCTGGCATAAACTCAATTAGAAATGGCTACCCAGGAAGAGCCAACATAATTCAAGACACAAACCGCTGTCTGGTCACAGCAACAAACAATATCGTGACAAGATGGAAGCAGTACTTTGTAAACCCTCTCAATGTGCGCACCTATCAACCACAAATAAACGCACCAGACGTACATATAGCCGAGCCTCAGATCACAGAGCCCTCTTTTAACGAAGTTGTAGATGCAATATGACAGTTCGGAAAGAGACAATGAAACTTTTCAAACGCAAAAAACGCGAATGGGAGAAGACTCGCATCGAAACAATCCTAGAAAATGCCAGAACAAAGAACATCAGGGGTATGTATGCTGGCATAAACTCAATTAGAAATGGCTACCCAGGAAGAGCCAACATAATTCAAGACACAAACCGCTGTCTGGTCACAGCAACAAACAATATCGTGACAAGATGGAAGCAGTACTTTGTAAACCCTCTCAATGTGCGCACCTATCAACCACAAATAAACGCACCAGACGTACATATAGCCGAGCCTCAGATCACAGAGCCCTCTTTTAACGAAGTTGTAGACGCAATAAATCGATTGAAAAACAACAAGGCTCCCGGAGTCGACTGCATACCGGCAGAGCTTATGAACCATGGAGGAGAGGCAACCGCTCGGAAGATCCACCAACTCATCAAAACAATATGGGATAAGGAAGTCACTTGTAGTACTCCGCAGTCCTACTGTCTTCCAATAATCCAAACATCAACCTTAACATATCCATTTGAACATAATTTCCCATAATATATACATATATACAGTTGTAATAATAAATATATCCTTTATTCTCAAACAGATTACTCATTTATCCATTATCACATTTCATACATTCATTTGCATATCAATCAATTCCATAGTATAAATATAGTTGCATATTGAGAAAATCCCTTTTCATTTTAATACATTTCTTAATCAGTAATAAATAACAATTAAATTCAATCAATATCCATATTTCCACATATCCATTACATTAGAAATACATTTTAAACCCTTAACTTCAAATATCTACATAATATGCACATACAAAATCAATTTGAAACTATCCTTTACATAACAACATTTCACACAATTACCGTTAGCCAAAATACATAAGCAGCTGCGATAGTTTGCAATAGTTTTCTGTTAACAAGACGTAACTAAGGGTAACAGATGAATTTCGTTCATACAGAATGAAATCGAAAAGGTTTTTAGTGATGTAGACAGTCAGTTGAAATCAGACTTCCGACGCGGAAGCAATTAAATTGTAAATAAGAAAAAAAGAATTAAAACCACAGACGTGTGCGGACGTCTGGTGGTTATCGCTTGTAGTATTTACGAGATTAAATAAAATCTTAAATGTTTAAATAAAGTTTGTGTTCTAATTAATTTTAATTTGCGTTCACGCTCTTCCCTCGGTCGCGTCGAGGAAGCACGGCGTTGAAACGGTACACACTCCGCAAGAATGGAAAACCTCAATAGTCGTCCCCATTTTCAAAAAAGGCGACAGATCTGACTACGAAAACTACAGAGGAATATCATTGCTCCCAACACCTACAATAGACTAACGAATGTCATACTGGAAAGAATCGCACCGTACGCAGAAGAAATACTGGGAGACTTCCAGTGGTGATTCCGTAGGAATCGGTCAACGAGCGGCCAAATATTCACAGTAAGGAAATTGCTGCAAAAAATAAGTGGGAATACGGAGCGACGGTTCACCAACTGTTCGTTGAGTTTAAAAAAGCCTACAACTCAGTCGCAAGGCAAATACTCTACCATATTGTGTTATGTTATTATAAACAATTTTATAATATAGGTAATTATATTAATTTGTAAGAAAAAGGGGACTTATTTGATTGACCGTTGAGCGGTTGTGGGATTTTTCAGGGCCCGAAGAACCGCGCATCGCTCTTGCCCCATATTCCACTGCAAATACCGTCAATCATCTCACCTGCATAAGAGTATCTTTCTCCTGAAATCATTAAGCCCACGGCAAAGGTTACCACCTGGCCGTGGCATCAAAAACGTTCGCCTTTAGACATGCATTGCACCCAGTGCATCACGTCCCTATAACCTTATGCCTACCCACGTCATGCCATGAAAACTAAATCAACACAGAGTTCCCAATGTGCTTGTTTTGTTTGCCCATGTCACCCCTAATCGTGCGGCTACCCAGTCTCACCAGTTTGCCACCGTCGACAAGGTTTCGGCCGACGCAAGCAAACATTTCCCGCATGTTCTGCAGCAGCTAATTTTCCATTATCGGTTTCCATCGATCATGGACCGCAAACAAGCAACGAATTGGATGTGGCCATCAAGTGTTTGCCTTTAACAACTGGCAACGGTCGCATCCTATATTCGTTTGCAAAATCTAAACGCCGCATCCATATCTTCAGGATTGTTTATGGTATGTCGAAATTTCCTAGTAACGGTCGCCAACCGTCCGCGGACCTGGGAAACGGCATGTCCATCAGCTAAATGTTGATTTATGGCCTCTCCTTGGGCGAACAGATCTTCGGTGTGTTTCTCACCCCAGAAGGGTCTGTTGCCGGCAAGCATTACACAATCAATTGTGTACACAGCCGCCGACCCATGCAATGCTGGTGAACGCAAACAATGCATATCCATCATTCGATCATGGAAATAGCGTTTCTGTTGACATAAGATCGCAGAGACCTATTCCTTCACTTAATGATCATCACGATGAGATGCAATAACGACGCCTGCATCTATCTATGTTCGTCCAGTGATGATAGTATGTGACGCACCACACATGCATGCAAAATGTAACCCATGTCTTTCAACCCAATCACGATTGACTGCCTCGAGTTGATCGTGTAGCTCCTCCCCTTTTGAGGCTATTCGTTGCCATATCATTCTGATGGTGGCGAATGGAGATCAGTCAGATTTTGCCGACTACGGAGTCACCCGCGTCGCTGTCGTTGCAATAGATTCGTGTTTTACCCAGAGTGGAGTATTTGCAAATTAATAACTTTGTAACATATCAAGTGCAGATTAATAACGTCATTCATATTAAGTGCAGATTAATAACTTTTTAACATATTAAGTGCAGATTAATAACTTCATAACATATCAAGTGCAGATTAATAACTTTGTAACATATCAAATTAATAACTTTGTAACATATCTAATTAATAACTTTGTAACATATTTAATTAATAACTTTGTAACATATCAAGTGCAGATTAATAACTTTTCAACATATTAAGTGCAGATTAATAACTTCATAACATATCAAGTGCAGATTAATAACTTTGTAACATATCAAATTAATAACCTTGTAACATATCTAATTAATAACTTTGTAACATATCAAGTGCAGATTAATAAAGCTATGTTCAACGAAGCGTGTGTGTTTTTGTTACTCTCTTCCCTCGTGGTGCTTCTTACCTAGTCAGTGCGTTTTATTAGTGACAATCCGTGGAGGTTTAGTTAACTCAGCGTCCGTGCCGGGGCATCGACTAAACCAAACCTACACGGTCGTTGGAGAAGCTGCTTGTCAGCAGTTGGTGGTTCTGTTGCTGTTGTCTGCGCCTGGTTGCAGGGGGCGTTGATGGATGCTCACCTGTTCAGTTTCGTTGTGTTGTTATTATCGGTCACTTTGTCACAGACGAACCAACTATTTAATGGATATAAATGTTTTCCTTTTTAATTTGTCCTCGTGCGTAGTTTAACGTCGAATCACTTATTTTTTTTTTTTTTGCCGTTGACGTTTTATTTTATTATTCGACGCCAACGCCGGTTATTATTATTTTCTCTGCCAAGTAGAATTTGCATAAAGTAGTTTATGCAAATTAACTACTTGGCGAGTTGTTCTCCTTTTATAGGTAAAGAGGGGAAACTAACGAAGGGGGATTAGTGGATGTTGGGGGGACCTGGACTCAAGGTCGGTCCGTAACAATTGTAGTTGAGCTGGGAATCCCGCAAAAATATGCCGCCCCCATTCAAATCAGCATGAACGAAAACAAAGGGCGAATTAGAATAGAAAACCACCTCTCAGAACAATTTGAAATCCGGGACGGATTAAAACAGGGGGATGGCCTCACACCATGTGTTTTTAGCCTTGTGCTCGAGTATGACATCAGAAGGGTACAACACGACAACATGGCCGGATCATCCCTGAACGGGGTCACACAAGTGCTCGCATATGCGAATGACATCGCCGTTCTGGGCGATAATCTAGATACTGTAAGTAAAAACTGTGAAATCATCATGCAAACGGCAGAAGAGTTGGGCCTAGAAATAAATGAAGACAAAACAAAATACATGATTATGGCGAGAGAAGGTGGACCCCAGAGAACACACATAAACATCAGGTGCAAGCTATTTGAAAATGTCAAAGAATTTAAATACCTGGGAACAATACTGACAGCCAGTAACGAAATGTCGAAGGAAATTAACAAAAGACTACACTCCGGTAACGCTAGTTGGCATGCAGTCAGTAAACTGCGGAAATCCAAACTGCTATCATGTAACATAAACCTCCGTGTCTATAGAACTATAATCATGCCGATTGTTCTATACGGATGCGAAACATGGGCTCTCACAAAACGGGAAGAAAACTAATTCCGCGTATTCGAGAATAAGGTTTTAAGGGGTATCTTTGGCGGTAAATATGGCGAGGAGGCAGGACAATAGAGGAAACTCCACAACCACGAACTGGAAGAGCTATACCGCAAATCTACAATAGTGATAGTAATCAAGTCACGAAGATTAAGGTGGGCAGGGCATGTAGCGCGAATGGGCAACGATAGGACTATTCTTGACGGTAGACCAACGAGAAAGAGACCGGCAGGACGGCCGCGACGCGGTTGAGAGGACAATGTTAGGTTTGACCTTGAGGAGATCGGATCGGATGGTCAAGCGTGGATGGAGAGTGCACACGACAGGGAACGATGGCGGAGTTGAGTCGGCGAGGTCATGAACTCCCGAGTTCCTACAGGCCCATAAATAGTAGTATCTAGTGGTTCGACTGAACAAGGATGCTGCGTGTTTATCCGAGTGTCTAAAATAAACACTTAACTTGAACTAACACATACTCTCTGATTAACAGAAAAATATTTAGAAGAATTTAATGCATTCATCACGTTCAGTGGAGCAATGTCGTGAAAATTCCTATAGAAAAGAATTACGCATTAATAGCAGAAAACAAATGACCGTTCCAAACAAAATTTTGATGAATTCGAGTCTCAACGATTAATGGTTTGATGGCTTCGTCGAAGTAAGTCGCGTTCATCAAGAGTGGGTCTACGATGTGCGTTGTATTCAATGGCAAGAGCGGAAATATAAATATATTGAATTATACACAATAAGATAGTCCTCATCTTGTTCAACCCGGAATCCGCTATTCTGGACATATCCTGCAGTTTGATATTGAGATAAGTAGAGCATTTTCAAATAAATACAAGAAGCTCTTGTGGCGTCATTAATAAACGATTGGATTGTGCCTTGAGCCGTAGTTAAAAACTCAATTTATAAAAATACGAAGTAGAATGGGCAAAATCTCTTTTAATTCTTTCTAGCAAACAGACAATAGACCGTTGGCAGTTCCTGGAGTACCCCAAATGAGAATCGGTTAATTTGTTTTTTCTTTACAATCAAAATATTGCAGTAATCTTAGCAGACCTTCCCGAACTTTCCTTTGATACGTAAAGGAAACATCCCACTCACGCGCGTGCATTTTTTTTTTTTAAATTCTCATGATTCCAGTTCAGTTATCAGCAATGTTATATTTTAGAGACATCGTTTACTCCCAAAATCAATTGAGCGGAAATAAACGAAAACCCACTGTTTCAAAAAACGAAAACCCTCCCAAAAAACCACTCCCTCCTAATTGTAAACTGGGCTGTTGTAGCTGTTGAAGAGATTAGTAAATAGTCGGGAATCATACTACCCAAGAACAGTATTGGGAACTACCCAATACTGTTCTTGGGAACAGTGGAGCACCTAAGCATATACAGCACTTCAGAAAATGTATTCACTAAACTTACCGTATCCGTGGTATCATCGTCAGCGTCATCTGGAGTAATATTGTTCATTGTAGACTGTTCCATGTCCTTTGGTGTTGATTCCTCAGAGATTATTGAATCCAAACACACATTATCAACAACCTTGTCAAAACTGTTCACAACCTTCGGCACTTCATCGTCCGGGGCAACCGAAACAACCGACAGCGGCGAATGCACGTTACAAATATTCAAATGAGACTTCACAAGGGTTTCAAGGTCTCCATTGGCACCGTTTATCCTAGGCGACCCACCCGCCATGGCATGTTTATTCATAAGATATTCAGCTTCGCGTAAAATCTCATCTATGCTACGCGTATCTGTGTTGTCCGATAACCGATTGACTTCCTCGAATATGGTTTCATCGTTGATTTCACTGGCATCACCACTGGAGCCATAGTAACACTCCTGCTCCTTACTAAGAAACTCCAGTATGGAAGTAGTAGTAAAATCATCGAAATCCAAGGCTCCGATTCCGACATCGGTAAGCAGAACTTTTGTGTTGCCCGTCGCCTCGGTTGCGGATGAGGATAAGGACGACGAGGTAACTGTAGACATTTTGAAACACAACAAATACAATTATCGGGGGGTGTAGATTTGGGGCAGTTGAAACGGATGAGATTCAATTAGTTGGTTCGTATTTTCAATTTTTTTATATTTATCACAATGTCAAAAAACCAGTTCCACTCACTTCAATTGACTTTATATTCTGGTAAAACAAATAAAAGAATAAAACCAAATATAAATTAAAAGAGCATCACGAAAGCGACAGAACGAAAATGTAGCAACCAGTATGTTGGGTCGATATACGCAAAAGTTTGCCCAACCAACGGAGCTGTCACAACAAACTTACTCGAATGAATTCAGTGCTATAATTCTGGTGGGCAAGGTGGAAATACAAGCTCAGCAAACAAACGTCAGATTTCATATCAAAATGTAGGGTATTATAAAACACGCACCCCGGGGAGAAACAACTTCTCATGTGTTTTCGAATTTATTTACTTTGGGTTGAATTGTACGAGAAAGAAACAAGTGCTTCACAGCATGTTTGATGGGTTTTCACATTAAATCATTTACAGTGCCCTTAACAAAAAGTATATACGCAATGTTAGTTTTATTGTGTGGGGTAATTAAATCGAGTTAACTTCGGTATTTCATGAATTCCATGTAATGGGTTCTGGAATAGGGACTTGACAACTTTTTTTCGGTAGTAATTTTTTATAATTTGCAGATGTTTTTCGTCCGTGTACTTAACCATGATGAAAATGTTGAGTTTACTAAATAAATTGACAGTGACAGTTCGATGATTAGTGAAAGGGTACGTTCACAAATTAAATTCAAAGTGTCAAGTCCCTATTGGGAAACCCGATATATATTTAATGCGTTTTTCCATGATTTAATTTAGAATGCCATTAACATACATTACCATTGTTTCTAGCTGTTTATCTCACACTTTGTTGTATGTAAGCTTAATTTTAATTGCCGATTCTGTGGGCGTAGTCGGCTCGCAGCAAACCCACATGGACAATCACGGGAGACGAGCAAAAAGTTCGAGATTGATAAACTAAAAAACCTACGCAAAAGGGCTGAATATCAAGACATCCTAGGGAATGACAGTAGTGAGGAAGAGGAAGCCAATAGTAACACACTAAATGGGCATCGATCAGGGACACAATCAAACAAACAGCCCAAGAGGTATTAGGATCTAAGAAAACAATTAAGTCCAAACCTTGGTTTGACGATGAGTGCAGGGCGAAGATCGAACAACGTAAACGCCTCAGAATGATCCACTTAGAAGCATATGATGAAGTCAACGCAGTAAGATACGCGACAATTCGGAAAGAGACAGCCAGACTTTTGAAAAAGAAAAAAACGTGAATGGGAAAAGACTCGAATCGAAAAAATCATAGAAAATGCCAGAACAAAGAACAGCAGAGGTATGTATGCTGGCATAAATTCAATTAGAAATGGCTACCGAGGGAGAGCCAAAATAATCCGAGACGCAAACGGCTGTCTGGTTACAGAAACAAACAATATCGTGACAACATGGAAGCAGTACTTTGAAAACCTGCTCCATGTGCGGGCCCATCAACCACAAATAAATGCACCAGACATACATATAGCCGAGCCTCTGATCCCAGAGCCCTCTTACAATAAAGTTCTAGACGCAATAAATCGATTGAAAAACAACAAGGCTCCCGGAGTCGACTGCATACCGGCACAGCTTATGAAGCATGGAGGAGAGGCAACCGCTCGAAATATCCACCAACTCATCAAAATAATATGGGATAAGGAAGTCACTCCGGAAGAATGGAAAACCTCAAAAGTCGTCCCCATCTTCAAAAAAGGCGACAGATCTGACTGCGAAAACTACAGAGGAATATCATTGCCCCCAACCACATACAATAGATTGACGAATGTCATACTGGAAAGAATCACACCGTACGCAGAAGAAATATTGGGAGACTACCAATGCTGATTCCGTCGGAACCGGTCAACAAGCGACCAAATGTTCACAATAACGCAACTGATGGAAAAGAAGTGGGAATACGGAGAGACAGTTCACCAATTGTTCGTTGACTTCAAAAAAGCCTACGACTCAGTCGTAAGACAAAGACTCTACCATATTGTGGTTGAGCTGGGGATCCCGAAAAAATATGCTGCGCTCATTCAAATTTGCATGAACGAAAACAAAGGGCAAGTTAGAATAGAAAACCACCTCTCAGAACCATTTGAAATCCGGGACGGATTAAAACAGGGGAATGGCCTCTCACCATGCCTTTTTAACCTTGTGCTCGAATATGTTATCAGAAAGGTACAAGACGACACCACGGCCGGATCATCACTGAACGGGGACATCGCTGTTCTGGGCGATAATCTCGAAACTGTGAGTAAAAACTGTGAAATCATTATGCAAGCAGCAGAAAAGGTGGGCCTAGAAATAAATGAAGACAAAACAAAATACATGATTATGGCGAGTACAGGTGGACCTCAGAGAACTACGTGTCAGTAGGCGTCAGGGGCAAGATATTTGAAAATGTCAAAGAATTTAAATATCTGGGAACGATACTGACGACCAGAAACGAAACGTCGAAGAAAATTTACAAAAGACTACACTCCGGCAACGCTAGTTGGCATGCAGCCAGTAACCTGTTGAAATCCAAACTGCTATCACGTAATATAAAGCTCCGTGTCTATAGGACTATAATCATGCCGATTGCTCTATACGGATGCGAAACATGGGCTCTCACAAAACGGGAAGAGAACAAATCCCGCGTATTCGAGAATAATGTTTTAAGGGGTATATTTGGCGGTAAATATGACGAGGAGTCAGGACAAGGGAGGAAACTCCACAACCATGAATTGGAAGAGCTATACCGCAAACCTACAATAGTGAGAGTAATCAAGTCGCGAAGATTAAGATGGCCCGGACACGTAGCGCGAATGGGCGATGATAGGACCATGCATAGAATTCTTGACGGTAAGCTAACGGGAAAGAGACGGATAGGACGACCGCGACGGAGATGGGAGGACAATGTTAGATTGGATCTCGAGGAGATCGGATCGGATGATCGAGCGTGGAAGGAGCGCGCACAGGACAGGGAACAATGCCGGAGCCGAGTCGGTGAGGTCATGAACTTTCGGGTTCCTACAGGCCAATAAATAATAAAAATAATAATTCGGTGGGCGTAGGACTACTCGAATAAAAAAAAATAGAGGAAAAGAAAAAATGTTAAAGAAACCAAAACTAATGATAAAACAGGTGACCGAAATTCACCCCCAAAATGCATACAAAGCATATGCACTAATTATAGTTATGATTATGTTGGAAATTTGAAAGAAGAAGAATAAAAAAACAATAACAGAAAAAAGCACGCCCAATAGTAGGAAACCGGAGTGATTAATGGAGAGAGAGAGAGAGTAATATTTTTGAGCCTAATCTTTTTCTTTTTTGGCAGTTGATCAGTTTTGTGCTGTCTGTGAAAAAAAAATGAAGTAAAGAATCCATCCATGGAGGAGATATTTAAAGTTTTATAGTTTTGTTTTTGTTTGTTGAACTAGAGTAAATGTGTTAATTAGTAGAAAATAAAGCTAAAGTCGTCCATGAAGGACTGATGTAAGTTGTTGACAGAATGCATTGGCGGACCCCTGAAGCAACTGACAGCGAGAAAGCTGGCTGCCCTGACGAATGTCGCTGGACCTAGTTTGAGACCAGGAACTGGAGGGAATACCGCACGTAAAATAGTCGAGAGTACGGATAAGCCCAGTTAAGGTTGTTAAATAGGTTCTTGCCACAGGGGAGGCGGGTAACCGTTTACGAGTTGTACAGTTTGGCCCCGTAAGACTTCCCGCTGCTGCGGTACATAACTGCTCGAAAGGAAGTTTAAGATCTGTAACAACTGGCAACCACTGGCGCTCCAAAACAGGACGAATTTCTACTGGTCATAGTATCCAGTTTTCCAGTACTTTTGTTAATATATTTTTGTATTGACTTTACACGCCACACCCACATTAAAAAAGACAGCTTTTAAATGTTTATGCTTTATTAAGTTTTATTTCTTTAATGTTATGATTTATTTTTCTTTAGTTAATTACAGGGTTTACTTAGTTACATTTATTCAACACCACAATTTAGTTATGAAACAGAGTTTAGATCTTTACATTTATATAATACCACAATTTAGTTATGAAACGGAGTTTAAATAACATTACCATTTAGATTTGAAACAGAGTTTAAATAACATTATCATTTAGATTTGAAATAGAGTTTAATTCGTTACATTTATATAACACCACAATTTAGTTATCAAACAGCAAAACACTTCTCCCACATTCGACTCGATCGACGGAACTCTAAAAACCCAACTTATCCGTTCTCGCGTCGATTCAAAAAACGTTCGTCCGTTCTCGACTAGACCTAAAACACAATTCAACTCCTACAATGGCCCGAACAACCGCTCTCAATTTTCCATCGTTGTTCGTTTCTCCATTGTCCTTTTTTCGAGGTGTGAAACCCGGTTTCCCTTACCAGGTCAAAGGATATCTCCTTTGTTTTTAGTCCTTTTTTTTTTGGTGTTAGACTCAATAGTGCGTTTATTTCGCCTATTGTTTTTCTTTAGCCTAATGGATGTTTCCGTGGGAACCTCCTATAAGGAGGATCAATCGTGCCACGGTGAATATTTATTTTTGTTTATCGCTTCCGTTTGTTCTACTTTAATTTTGTTAGAACGAAAACTGGCGCTGTTTGGACTAATGTTTTAGATAATCATTTTCCTGAAAGGATAATAAAAATGTTTGTGCGTATCTTTATGGTTCCCTTCGGTTTAGGTTTGAACGATGCCATCTGGTCTGCACATTTGCCTTTTCGGGTTTTTTGTTGAACCATTGGTTCAACGATTATATTTCGGCTTTTATGTGAGTAAATTTAGCGTTCAGCTCAATTTACTTGACATTTAATTGATTACCGCAAATTGCATGTTTTTTAGCTTGATTGGCTTGCTATCAATTTATGCGGGACCATTGGGTGAATGGGGTAATGCTTTGTTTTAGTTTCAGGTGAACGTGCAGTTCAATTCCTGATGGGCTGGGTGATTGTGGCCGTAACACTTTCTAGAATAATCTAGTACTTTGTTTTGGACTTTCTAGAATATTCTAGTACTGATTATCATATGCGTCACACTACCCTCCCCCAAATTAGTTCGTTCCGAACTAAGTTCACTGATCTTCTGGGTTAGCAAAAAGTCGCCAGTCGGTCACGATGTACCACTTTCATCTTGGCATTCGGTCGTTTTTTTCTTTGTGTTCCAGGATTAGCGACATATCTTCATCCTGAAGTTGAGCTGCTCGTATAGCATCACTCGTCCACCCATCTAGTACTTCTGCTTGTACCTTTCGGAGGTCGTACGCCTCTTGTTTTAAACGATCAATTTCTACTTTCGAATCCTGAAGGCGACGCTTTAGGGTCAAAATTTCAGCCTGCCTCTCTGCTAGATCAGTTGATAAACGATTGTTCTCCTCAATGACCTTTTCTCGGCTGGTCTTAAAAGCAATTATCTGTTGATGCAAGGATTTACATTCGGTCGTGGTGCTGTTCAAGTCTGAATCACGCTGAAGGCTTCTCTTGTGATTAGCGCATGAATAACAATTCTCAATTGATGTTTCATTCAACCGTCGACGTTTCCTACAGTCAACAGAGATGTGGCCGACTTCGCCGCATGTCCAACACATCATGTCAGTTCTCGGGGTTCTCCGTTGTACATGCCCGATTCTTTGGCAGGAACATTCTTGGACGGACGTTTCTCGAACTCTATATGTACTCCTGGTAGCCAGTTTAGCAGATTCATAAGCCAATGCGAACGGCAGTATTTCATTAGTCGTCTTCTTTCATGCCAAACGAACGGCCTGTTGCAAGTCCCGATCTTGGAGTGCGTTTATAAATGTATCCATTGCTACCTCGTTTAGAAGTTCTTTAGTCATATTTGAATAAGACAAGTTTGCCAATCGCTTAATGTCTGCCTGCAACTGTTGAAGATTTTCTCCAGGTTTCTGCGTTCTGCTCCGCAGTTGCATGCGGTAGACCTGCTGCATGTGGTTGTCTCCATACCTAGCTTCAAGGCCGTCTCTTACCGCTTGGAAATCTGTTTGCTTCTCTGCTGGTATGGTTTGTAGCAATTCTGCAGCCGCCCAGCGGAGTGACAAGATTAGTGATGTTGACTTTTGCTCATCCGACCACTTATTATAATTGGCGGCGGCGTCAAACTGACGTATAAATACGGAGTAGGGTCCCGTTCCATCGAAGGTTGGCGGTTGTATCCTTGTATCTTTGTAGTCATGTTGATTGCCTGGCGATGTCTTATTTCTCTCAACACACCCAAGTCTCTTTTTGATTACAGGGTTTACGTGTTATTTCATCGGTGACTTTCTTGAATTCAGCTTCGTTTTTTAGATCTAGATTTTCTACTTCGTTTCGAATTTCGTCTTTAAAGTGTTGAAAATTGCACTTCATCCACTGCGTTTGGGCATCCAACTTTGCATTAACATCTGCGGCTTGCGCGTCCAATTTTGAATTTTGGGCGTCGAATTTTGAATTTACGGTGTCGATTTTTGCATTAACATCTGTAGCTTGTGCGTCCAATTTTATCATCATCCTGAGCATCTCCGAAATGCCCAACTGTAGCGAACTCTTCTCCGTTACATTGGCACCATCTTGACTCGGTGTTTCTTCTTCATCCGGACAGTCTGGCGCAATCGCAAAAACATATGTGTCAACATCAATACCTTCTTCCTCCATTGCTGCTTGTAGACGCTATCGAAGAATTTGCTTCTGTCCTCTGCTATCCAGAGTCCGGTCATCTAGTTCCTTCTTCAACTCAGGAACGCGAGGATCCTCCAAATGTCGACCTGACATAGTCACAACACTCTTTCACAGACTTATTCACTTAAACAATAATTAATCCCACTTCTGACACCAATTGTAGCGAGCTTGGGGTTCGCTGGATTAATTATTTTTAATAAATAAGAGCCGTTAAATCGATTTTGAATTAATATAACACTTTATTAGCCCGTTAACCACAACCGTTACTTTTACCGTACACAACGATTTCTTGACTTATCACTTCCGTACTTATCGCGTATTTTACTTCTTACTTATCGCTTGCTTCTCACTCGAGACTTATTACTTTCTACTTGTCCCCATGAGTTGTGTGCGACGTATTTATACCAATTCCCCACATTCTGATTCGGTATTTCGTTTCCGTTCGTTCCATAATCTTGAATGTTCTATTATCCATAGTCTCCAGTTTTCCAGTACTTTGTTTTGGACTTTCCCGAATATTCCAGTACTGACTGTCATATGCGTCACAATATATAGGATGCGGCGGGGAATAGAGACGAAGCACAGAGAAAGAGAAATCGAATAAGATATAAAGCATTTCGCCTAAGGCTGACATTTATAACCTTCTCAACTTTCTCAAATAATTTAAATAAAAAATGTATTAAAAAAAAACAAGGATAATTTTTTAATTAAAAAAAACTGAACAAGGATAAGTAGACACATTGCACCTGAGGCCGCAGAAGCAGCAATGATAAAAATGTAACACTACGGATCGGAATGTAAACCCAGTTGTTCCCAAAGGAACTGTCAAACGTATATTCATAATTGATTGAGTGACACTTGCATCAAGTTTACCAAATGAGTGCTTTTACTGGATTCATAACTGAAATTCCTGGCATTTGTGTGGACCGATTCTCCAAACAATGTTTAAATTCGAAGTACTTGTTCCTCTCGCACTGCCACGCAGATCATATGACTGGACTATCATTAAGCACAAATCTCTCAACCAAAATTTACACGAGCGAAATATCTGCGGTCTTACTCCGGACACAGTTTCCCAACTTGTCCAACTCAATTGAGCCGATGGAAGTTGATGGTTCGATGAAATACAAAAAGAATATGTTCATTAATTGTACATCGTTTTTGCAGATCCTATTACGTTAAATTATTCCACAAATGGCGAAGAGGTAAACCTGACTGTTACTGCAATTTCTGCAAAGCATTGTCCGGGTTCGGTGATGTTTCTTTTCCATACGCCACAAAGGACAATTCTCTACACAGGCGACTTCAGGTTGGCTTCCCAAATGACTGTTTAACATCAAATAATATAATGCTTGCTTTAGAATTCTAAAAAGTCAGCTGGACGAATATGATCATATAAAATACAATTTAGATTGTGTTTATTTGGATTCAACATTTCTTTCCGACAAGTACTACGAATTTCCAACCCAACTAGAAAGTGCTGCGGTAATCAAGGATCTTATCGAAGAATGGATTTCTGAGCATCCAAGGAATAAAATCTTAATTCAAATGCCAGCACAATATGGAACGGAGTTCCTTTTCCAAACTATTTACAGGAAACTGGGGAAGAAAGTCTGCGTTGACAAAAGAAAAATGCTGAGTTATATTTACTTGCCTCCGGTGGATTCATACATTACATCAGACAGCTCAAAGTGCGACATTTATGCACAAGGTCCTAAAGATCAGACACCTTCATCATTTACTGGAAGCCACGTTCGGGTTATAAAGCCTTCAGCAATGTACTGGAAGAACTGGAGACGCGGCCTAAGTTTCGTGGAAAAGGTTGATAAGAATATCTACCGAGTTGCTTATTCTAATCATTGCAGCTGTTCTGAATTGGGGGAATTTTTAAGATTCGTGAAACCCAAGAAAGTTACTCTAAATACTATCCAAGAAAATGAGCGGTTAGAATCCTTCAAATGCTTGGAAAAGATTTATCCTCTGACCAACAGAAGGTCATTTCAAGAAAAAGTCCCGTTTGGCGATTTGGGTACCTTTTCGATACAGAATGAAACCCAGAGTGACTTGCCCTTGGGTGTACCTTCGAAAAGACAACGTTTCACATAGATTTTATTTTTTATAACTCTATCATTAGTGTATTTTTATAAATTTATTTGCACGTGAAATAAAAACATTTGCTTTTAGGCAAATGTCTTTACCGTTGTACACTAATCATTCTGAGCCTTTATAGCTCATATTTGACCTATTCTGCGAAACTGCCGCAATGTGGCCCACTACCACCAACGCCTTCGTATTATCAAAGCTACCTTCAATTACTGTCTACGATGGAAACCGCAGTAATAAAGGAATACTCGATGAAGCGTAACTAAATACCGTTTACATTGTAATTGTTTTTATTGTGGAGCTAGTTGCGGATTCGGCAGCAGATATTTCTTCCCAAGTTTCAGAAAACTCTTCACCTCTTCTTCATTGAAACAGTCCTCACTGTCTTCTGTGAGCAGTTGTATGTGCATAGCGTCAATTGGGGGATCATTTATGATCGTAATCTTTTATGAATACCACCTGGAGCTGATTGCGGATTCGGTAGCAGATATTTCTTCCCAAGTTTCAGAAAACTCTTCACCTGTTTTTCATTGAAACGGTCCTCACTGTCTTCTGTGAGCAGTTGTATGTGCATAGCGTCAATTGGGGGATCATTTATGAACGTAATCTTTTATGAATTCCACCTGGAGCTGATTGCGGATTCGGTAGCAGATATTTCTTCCAAGTTTCAGAAAACTCTTCACCTCTTCATTGAAACAGTCCTCACTGTCTTCTGTGAGCAGTTGTATGTGCATAGCGTCAATTGGGGGATCATTTATGGATTCCACCTGGAGCTGATTACGGATTCGGTGCAGATGTTTCTTCACAAGTTTCAGAAAACTCCACCTGTTTTTCATTGAAACGGTCCTCACTGTCTTCTGTGAGCAGTTGTATGTGCATAGCGTCAATTGGGGGATCATTTATGATCGTAATCTTTTATGAATTGCACGAATAGTTTTCATGTCTGTGAAGCACAGGGTGTATTCTTCTGGCTTCGTACGTTATGGCCCGACAAATTTCGGAGACCATGCTTCTTTTTGGTGTCCTTGATTTTAAGAGTTTCCATAACGTCTAAGTCGGAGAGTGCTGAATAGCAGGGTATGACAATTTCCATCTCCTCTCAGAAAAAACAAGTTATTAATAAACTGCTTAGATGCTGGTGGAACCTAAGACTTACTCCCCGGTTTTAAATACAAGTGTAACGATTTCCGCCACCGAAATTTAGATATATATAATGGGTTACCTGTGGTTAAGGTGATTATTTCAGCAACTTTCTGAGCTCCCTGGTCCCGGACTGATTGGGAAATGAAGAAAATTTCCTTTGTTCCCCGTTTATCCTGTATAATGTTCAAGGGCACACGGGAGAGAGCACAAGACGACGGTGCACACCCAATGACGAGAAAAACCACCGTGCATGAGTTTTGTGAGCCGGAAGCTTCTTTATGTCTCCTTTTTTTGTCCAGACTCCATTACAAGATCCTCCCGTACAATGGTGTTGCGGCCGTTAACACTTGTTTCTCTGACGTTTTCACGATCAGAACTTTCACCATCGACCGAATATGTGTTGAGTGAGTTCAGAGGGAGATCCTTTTACGAACGAAAAGTCCCAATTGGCAGCATGTATTAAATTCTCATTGATTTAGTCCCTTTGAATGCTCCATATTGAAGTGTAAACTTCGGGTGCGAAGAAAAAATTATTGAATGATGCAAGTGCAGTGATTAAGGGTGTGGACACAGAGATTTGTTCTGTAGCAGAAGCCACAAAAAACATCGAATCACTTTCACAGCATGACAAAAACGTTGTAACTCGTTCACTGGGTCTCACAACAATTATCTCTTTATTTCCAAACAATTTCTTAAACAAAACTCGAACTTTCTTTCCTTACTTCCTTTTTTACAGAACAAACAAAACTGTCTTTTATTTCACTGTTTTCGAATCAATTACTTTTTTTCTTAATTTAATTTTTAAAATCAATAACCGGGACACTCGACTCTGCTTTTGCCTCCAACTGTTTTTTCACGAACCACTACTCATCATCATTTTTACCTTTACGATTCAACAACGGAACAAAATTGCTGTTCTTTGCTCAGCTATGTACACTTAACCTTTCTCTCCTCTCAATCTCCACCCACTCCGAAAAGGAATCCAGCTTCCACACGATCCACAATCGAACAAAAGTATGTTCGTACATTCAACATGTGGATCGTGTGTTTTTTCACTACCTTACCATCTACTATTGTTTTATATTTTAAAACAAAACAAGCGATGAGGATGGCGGAAGCCGCACGTAACACAAGTACAAACAGGCATCTGAAGTTGATACCATTTAGCTAGATCGTTGCGTCCATCGTTGCCTCTGTTTTCTGGCTGCCTGGCTATCACCCAAATCACCCGTATTCATCGAATAATAAGATTATCTTGAGATGTTAACATCCCACCACAGTAAATTCAGGACGGCCTTTTTATGTCAATAACAGACGCGTATTCATACGAAAACAAAAAATCATTTCGTACCAAATACATTCCTAAACAATCAGTCGACCAAAGTAACCCCACAGAACTGGGCATTTAATCAGAATTTTCACGACCACACCAGAACACAATATGCACAGTAAAAAGAAGGCCGGTTTTCAAGACAAAGACGAGAATCCTCTTCATCGTTGTCTGTCTTCAGACTGTCTGCCGACCACCAAAATCACCCACATCCATGAGAATGTTATACTCGGTCTGTCTAAAAAGGAGAAAGGTTGTCTACTTTTTTTTTTACTACACTTCTCTTAGGAGAGGCGAGATGCCACCAAATAACTGTTACAGTTCTTTTTGAACAGTTGCAGGTTATAACGCTCCGGAAACACTTGCGCAGCGAGGGAATTCGACAGCTTCCCCGCTCTGTACCGGAACGAGTTGTGATGCAGGGATGTCCGCGCCGTTGGGAGATGAACCGCAAACTGGTGCGATCCGTCGGATTGTCTTGTGGAGCGCATATAAACTGAATTGCGTGGAACAATACCACGAATCTCCGAAGAGCAGTACCCGTGATAATATCTGTAAAACAGACAAAGGTCGGCTACGCGCCTTCGATGTGATAGCGACTGTAGTCCCGATGACAGCACCGACTCCCCGACCAGGCGGATCACGCGTCTCTGTATGTTCTCAAGTAGGTCCAAAGTATGTTTAGGAGCCGAGCTCCAAACATGAGGGCAATATTCGAGAGCAGGTCTAATTTGGGATTTATACAGGAGAAGTTGAGCCGGAGTAAAATATTTCTTGGTTCTAAAAAGATAACTGTTTCCCAGACGCTGACCTAGCGATGTTCGACACGTGTTCATGCCACGATACATTCCCAGACCGTGATGCCGAGCGCTTTCAAGCTTTTCCCAGAATCGAGGGCCCGGCCATTCATCATCACCTGTGGAACCGATGATCCACTTTTCTTGGTGAATGTTGTATATTGTGTTTTCGGTGGATTGAAGTTGACGAGATTGGCCTTTCCCCACTCCATGATCCTATCCAGATCCCAATTCAGAGAGTCGATCTGGCTACATCTCAGCTGGTACCACGTTGATGCACTGATCGGCCGATCACTCAAAAAAAAAGGAAACAGGCGTACTATCATCCGCAAAACTGAACACCCTGTCATCCGTCGACTCCAACAAATCATCTATGTGAAGCAAAAACAAAGTTGGAGCCAAAATAGAAACTTGAGGCACTCCGGAATTAACAGGATACAGATCCGAACACTCGCCGTCCACAACAACCCGGATCGATCGATGTTCGAGGAAGGCTTTCGTCCAGTCGCAAAGTTGCTGGGAAAGTCCGTATGAACGAAGATTGCTCAGTAATGCCCCATCCCAGACGCGGTCAAAAGCCTTGGAGATACCCAATGCGACCGCCCTTGACTCACCATGCCGCTCTATCGCAGATGTCCATATATCAGTTATAAGGGTGAAAAGGTCTCCCGTTAACCGCCTGCCACAGAATCCGCATTGACGATCATTCGGAAGTCCGTTCCACTCCAAATACTTAATTAACTTGGCATTGATGACCTTTTCCATTACCTTTGATAACATACACGGTATTGCTATCGGACGGTAATTTTGTGGGAGAGACCTTTTTCCCCTCTTTGGAATTGGCTGAAATCAAGCGACTTTCCAGCATGCAGGAAAGGTCCTCCGTTAATAATATAAGCGAAAGAGTCTGTCAGGAACCGCCGATAGTTCTGAAGCACAGTTCTTAAGGACTATTGCTGGTATTCCGTTCGGGTCGGTCGCCTTCCTACAGTCCAGTCCACGTAGAATGCGTTGAATAGTATGCGTGCGGAACCTCGCATCCCACATCGAAGACCGTACCGGCGTGTTCACAGGTAGGTCCAAAAGACCGGCATCCAGATTTGAAATCGCGGAAAATAAACTCGCAAACACATTAGCTTTATCTTTTGAATTTGTGACTAACACGCTACCCGTCACTAACGGAGGAAAAGACGAGGAAGAGAATTGACTGATGACAGCCATTGCCATTGGCCAGAAGGGGCGCAAACCAGTTGGGCGCTGAAGGAGTTTATTGGTCACTGTGTCGTTGTAAGCCATCTTCGTGGTATCAATCGCCTGGTGGCACGCGTTTCTGATTCTAACAAAATTCGGTCTGTTAATCTCGGTGGGATTAGAGTGTCATTGTTTAAAAGCTCTATTTTTTGCCGCTGTAATCTGTTCGCATTTTTTATCAAACCAAGGTTCATCGGAACTTCGTTTGATGGAATATGGAATGTATACCTCCATCCCGAGAAGAATAATCTCTGTGACCAACTCCGCGCATGCGTTAACATCGGAGTCTCCAAAGCACACCTCCGACCACGGAAAGGATGCGAAGAAATCTCGCAAATTGTCCCAGTTAGCAGCCCCATACCTCCATGCATGGCGATTTCATGTGGAACAGGGAACAATGGGGTAGCGAAGTTACTGAGGTCATGAACTCTCGAATTCCTACAGACCAATAAATAATTTTTTAACATCATCATCGGCACTACAACCGGGATCCGGTCTTTTTTACGGGCAAGGTTTTAGCGGATGATGATTTGTCGAATGTTGAAGTCTGATGGTGAAGTGTTCCGCCGGACACTGTTCACAAGAAGGCACAACGGAGCGAATGCAGCACAAAATAAAACACAGCGAATGCACTTGCGGATATATTTGTAATGTTTATTAATTCAATTGAAATGTCAATCACTTAATGTCTAATACACAGATTAATATTTTGTTTCTTAGCACTTTATTGGTTCGTTCGGTTGATTTCGGAACGGCACTTGCGGATATATTCGTAATGTTTATTAATTCAATTGATAGCGCGGCGCGAACCGAGCTCCTCATGGGGTTTCTCTGTGTCGACTTTTTCGTTTTCAGTGTCCTATCTCGACTATACTGCGCTACGCTGATTACCTCCTCGTAGGGGTTCTCTAACTGGACTGCGGTAACTTCCCTGGGGATGATTCCATTCACCCCATCGTTTTTTTCCCTTTCGCTGGTGGTGACTTTTTCTCAATCGAGAATCTCTCCACCAGCGGCGATCGTGCTCACACATACAGGCGCGGAGGTTATTGCCTGGTTGCTGTGGATCATTCTGTGATCAGAATTTCACACCTCTGATGCATCGATTATGCACACAATCGAATTTATGATTTACATTAGGCGATCGTAGGATAATGTTTACTTTGCCTTTTCGTTTATTGCTGTTTGTCCGCAATGGCCTTTGTTTAGGCGAAGTATATTGCGGCAAGGACCAAGGTTTTCTCGACGGATCGGTTTTCCGGCAATTCGCTTATCGCCGGGGATGTGATGTCTGTTGACATCCGGCGCAGCTGTGCCTACCATTTGTGTATATCCAGTTGGTAGATTGGTACACAATTTCTATGCTGGGTCATGTCCCTCGATCGCCGTGCAGGCGTAGGAAAATTGGGCGGACTTGTGGCCCATGTATCTGTGGATACGTGGGGTTGTTGACTCCAGGATGCATGTTACTTTGTATTTCAGGTGGAAAGGGGGACCTTTGAGGATACGTGTCTGTGGGGCGTGTAATTTGGATATAGGTGAGTATGTTCCTTGCTAGAACGACGACATCGCGACCTATAGTAGTTTGTGTGGTTCGTAGAACCGCCACGAGGTTATTAGCCTTGCGCCATAATTTTCTAACATATATCACACTTTGCAGTTATCCTCGAAACATTTTTTATACTTGGTGTTTGATACGGCCATCAGAATCGTTTTTGATCTTTCCATAAGCACCTCTCGGCTGTTAAAACGCGTTCCTTTTAGTGGTTTTTTGACTCTATTAAACAGCAAGGAGTTGTAAGGACCCAAATCAGATGGTTATTGGATGGTATTCTTCTTTGGTTCTTGATCAAAAAGTCGCGGATATTGATGTCATTATGTGACGTTGCGTCATCGTGGTACAAAATCCATGAGTTGTTTGGCCACAAATTCGGATTCTTTTGGCGAACTGCTTCACGTAACCGCCTCATAACGCACAAATACTCCTTGTTCACTGTATGACTTTGTGGAAAAAAATCGTGAAGCATAACTCCGTCGTAGTCCACGAAAACCGTGAGCCTCGGCCTATTGATTAAATAGGGCAACGTTGCTTTTGCGTGAGCCCATTGGGTACACGCCTTTCACTCGCCTGGTGTCTAGACAGGAAGTTATACTTATAAATACGTCGTGTTTATAGTGATGATGCGCTTGACGAATGTTGAGTTCAATTCAACCTTGAAAATCATGTCTCTTGCGATGTCGACGAACCTTTTTTTGCAAGAACTCTAGTCTTTCGATAACAAGTTTACTACAACATGCTGGAAGTAAAATACTTTTAACGGATCCCTAAGCAATGTTCAAGTTCTCTGCCATCGAGTTATGATGGTTAATTTTCTGTTACTAAGCAACGTTTCTGTTCGTCGGTTTTCGATGTTGGCGACCTGCCACTGCATTTGTCATCCAACGACGGACTAACGACTACTTCCGAAACATCCGTGTCACTGGTAAAGCTCTATTTTCTTTAGAGTATCGTTACTTTTCGCACATTTGCACAGACCTCGAACCAGTCAATTCGTTTACAATGCAAAATTTAATACAGAGTCGTTGTTGCAAATTCAATTCCATTTTTAACATAGTAAAAAATCGAACAGTCTCACAGAGGTGTACTCAAGAGACGTACCTTTTATGAATATCAAGCTATAACACTCAATTCCGATGGTAATGTCAATGATACACATGCCCACCCAACAAAATAATGAGAGCGCTACACGGCAGTAGTTTTTGTCGAGGTATTATTTTAACTACCATTTTTATTTAAATTTTTACCAAAATACCTGTAGATCAAAGTTTATGATCGAATATGATAAGAAATATTCAACTGAAGTTTTTTAATTTCACCTTTGAACAAGACATCCACACCCACGGATGAATAAAGTTATTAAAAATATAAAGTGCATTTTAATTTCTAACAACTTCGGGTAACTTTGTGGCGGTTCCGCCAAACCCCACGGGCCACTTACCTGAAAAACCCCCATAACTGCTACCCAACTTCCTTAAGTTCGCTAATGCAATCACATTAGCACCTTAAATGCTTTACGCATGAAATAGAGCAATTTATAATCTAAAAGCCCCTAGAAGAGAATTCTTACCTTTCATGCATCTCTTCGCATACAAATTCCCTACAAGAATTCCTTCCTAACTTATCGTAAATTCCCTGAAAGAAAATTCATCGGTTCACATATAATACAACCGCATAATCAGGGAATCTTACCCTTGAGTTGGCTTATCCCAGCCTCAACATGTGGACAATAAAAACTACCTACATACACATTGGCTGGCGACCACTTTATCCAACGATAAACAGTCCAACGCATTATGTAATTAGCACCATAGACCAATTCCCTAATTCGCATCATGTGCAAACAAAAGAACGCTGTCCTTCAAAGGTTTTCTGGCGATACCATAACCAATCCACATCGTTTGTGGTATCCCAAATGCAATTCCCATTTAATGAGTTCCAGCTTATTTATTTAGCTGACCCTAATCACAGACCGATGCATTAGGTCGCTTCTCCTTTGTTCTTTTTCCCTAGCTGTAGGTTTTGTTTAACCTTGCTGAAATGCATCGATACACACGGTGGTGTGTACGAACAAACATACACACCACTTCACCAAAAGATCGCATCTCCTTGGTGGCCACACCCTTAAGAGAAAATTTTTCTCTCTCTCTTCCGTTCCTTAACCCTAGCCGAGGATGGAATTCAAGTCAGAGTTCGGGGAGTCCAATTACATCCGCCTACCACCACGGTGGTGTCGCTCCCGCTTTTCTTAGCGCTGCGGAGATGCGTTAAATTCGAACTCGCGAGTGTCCGACCGTTTGGTCATTTGATTGTGTCGCGTTTTAAAAATACAATCACTCGCATTATCACCGGAAGTTAACGTGCAGAGTGATCATTTAGACCTATATATAATGTCATTTAAAGAAACCCGATCGTGGACGATTACCAATGTAACCTCAAAGTGTTAAACAACAATATGTAAGAGCAAATAAAGAACACTAAATTAAAGTTTTTTTCCTGTTTAAATCCATGTTTTAAAAATCACAAAGAGCGAATAAAAGACCTTTTTCCTTACAATCAATCATTTGTGTTTTTCTCCATGTGCTGCGGTTTCCTGGGTGTTTCATTTTTCTATTGTTGTTCCCCTGGTGATCGTGCTTGAAACTCAGTTCTTTTGGTGTTCGGCGGAACTTATAATAAATGGCGAGTGGGTTGATAGTAGAACTCTCACCCATGCTGGCGTCGCGACTATCATCCCCACAACTTTCTTTCCATGAGTTCCGAGAAAATGCAGAATTGTTCGCCTCGAAAATTAAATTAGCAAAAGCATTAAAAAAAAACAATTTTTTTAATTTACTTTTTTTTTTTTGCAAAATTAATTAATAATTTGGAACGTAAAAAGGGTGTAAGGCCAAGAAGCAATTATTTATGACAATAGGTAGTCTACGTCTAGCTTAGACTGTCCGTGTAGGACCAGTAAATTAAGAATTCAGATATATAAGCTTTACCTTTACAATTTTTGTCTAATAAGTCAGTAATTTTTTGTCTAGCAAGGTAACGATTAAAGAAACAGAATAAAATGAAACATGGTTTCAAAATGAAATGGTCGTAAGAAAAGACTTGGCATTTAGTCGTAGTTTAATGTTTTTAACCGGTTTTTTCATCTTCTTGCTTTTTCGTCTGGGACATTGGAAAATTTATAAATGTAAGGAAACCAGATCGAGAAAACTAAATCAAACAAAATAAATGTATTTGTTTTTAATTTTATATTGGGTCCTTTTTTGTGGTTGCTCTCTTTTAACGCTAGAATCCTTTTAAGAATAATAATGCCAATTTTTATTTTTTTTCCATATCTTTTTCATTTTTCAGTTGTAGTCTTATATAAATTTGATTATGCTGTTGTGTTGTTAATTTTTATTTTAATCACCAATTTTTACTTTACATCTGCTTCTCGTAATTCACTTCAAATTTAATTATTTAGAATGTCATTGGCAATTGTTGTTTACACTATTTGTTTCAATTTCGTTACTATTTGATTTAAATAAGAATGCATATATATACTAATGATTACTTAATATTATACATTGTTTTAAAAAAGGAAACTAAACTTTTAACGAACGAGTTCATCAACTTAAAAGTTTTCTGAATATTTGAATAAAATCTAGTTAAAAAACCGTATTTATTGTTAAATAACACGTGTGGAGTAAAGTCGTTATTTCTACTCTTGTTTAGTAAATTAATTGTTGTAAATGAAATTAACTTATCAGTTCAGCAAAGTGTGAATATTTGAATAAATTAAAGTTTATACAAATTTGCTATAAGAACTTTTTAAGAAATAAAATACTATAACAGATAAATTTAATTTTAATAATTAAAGGGAAATCACCAAATATACGAATTTTTAAATTTAAGCCTAGAGGAAATTCGCCGGTCTTCTTCCATACGCGGCGTTGGTAGGAAAAAACAATACAATTAGGAAATATGGAATTTTACATCCTTTATTTTTTTAGTTTAACACATGCACTAGTTTATGTTGTTTTTTATATAGAATCTTCCGTTTTCATTAACAAATCCGTGGATTAAACACTTTTCTTAGACCATTACATAACTTGTTTTAGTTTTTCATTGTTTAATGAATCGTCATTTTTGTTGTTATTTTGGGATCCGAAAATTTTTCTTTTTAACTAATATTACTCTATTTTAGGTTTTTGCAAACGATGATTTACTTTAAATTCAATTTGATTTGCTTAAGGTAACGAAATGTAATTTAAAGTATTGCAGTCTACATATTCGGTGTTGGATGTCAATAAATACAGATTCCATTATGGTTGTATGAGTAAGCAATATAGTGGATGTCTTTAAATCACTAAAACAATGAAATTTAAATCAGTAATATAATGGATGTGAAATGAAGTTGAGAGAGACTATAGCGTTTTCCGACGATAATGAAGAACATGTGATTCGAACTGACGCTATGATGGTTAGAATCACCAACAATTTAACGAATACACAACACATCAGGGCACTGCCGCGTGTACGAATTCGATTTCTAAACTCGAGTACACTCAACTGATGTGAAATTGCTATGTTATTGCTTGGTATACAGCTGATACTTTTTCTTATTCGATTTTCTTCGGTGTTTTTTACTATTTGCTTGTGTATTGTGTATCTGTTAGAATCGCCACACTACTTCCTCCTCAGTAAGTTCGTTACGATCAACTTTGTGTGCGAACAACGGAACGATGCGCGACCGCGCAAGAGAACGTCGGAGCAGGCAAGTGTGCGGGTGCTCTATGCGGATGTCGTGATCGTAGTAGTAAAGTCCTGTTTACCTATGGGAGATTGTGTGATACGACTTTGTAGGTTGACCATGACCGAGGTAACTAGTCAAGTAAAAATAGCGGGATTGCTGTCCAAACCAATAAACATCTATAATGGACTCCGACAAGGGGACGGTCTGGCCTGCCTCCTCTTCAAGCTGGCGTTGGAGAAAGCAATCCGTGACTCTGGCGTTACAACAAGAGGGACTATTGTCACCAAGTCCAGCCAGATTCTTGCCTACGCAGATGACATCGGCATCATCGGTAGAACCGAATCGGCGGTACAGGAATCCTTCACCCAGATCGAGCAGGTGGCAAAAAAACTGGGACTGCACATTAATGACGGAAAAACTAAGTACATGGTGGCAACTTCTGCGAAGAGAAGACCTAACGTTGGTCAAACTATCAGGGTAGTGGAGCATGAATTTGAAGTAGTGCAATCCTTTAACTACCCTGGGTCAATAGTATCAGCCGATAACAATATGGAAGAAGAAATACGCGAACGGCTGATCAAATCCAACAAAACCTACTATGGTCTATCAAGGCTCTTTAAATCCCGAAATTTATCCAGAAACATCCAAGCTACTACTGTACCAGACCATGGTCTTACCAGAACGCGTATATGGATCCAAGACATGGGTGCTCAATAAAAGGCAATCTGAACTTTTAGCCGCGTCCGGAAAGAAGGTCTTAAGGAGAATTGTTGGCCCCGTATGTGAGGGAGTCCATTCCGGAGACGCTGCAACCATGAGTTGTACACAATCTATCTTGAAGCTAATGTTGTAAGAAAAATCAAGCTCGGTAGACTCCGGTGGGCGGGACACCTAGCTCGAATAAGCGAAGAGGAGCCTGCCCGGAAAGTCCTTTGTGGCAGGATGTATGGAAGGAGACAGCGCGATGGAGGAATGGCGTAAACCAGGACGCCCAGAGCCTGGGAGTGCCAAACTGGATGATATCGGCTCGAAATCGGGACCGGTGAAGAGATTTGTTAAATAAGGCCAAGACCGGATCCCGGTTGTAATGCCGATGATGATGATGATGAATTCCGGTCTCTGGCGCAAGACTAATGACCTTGCCCGGAAAAACAAATTATCATGGAAAATTTAACAAGCCTCAGGACTTGCTAAATATGGCCAAGATCGGTTCCCGGTTGTAGTGCCGATGATGATTATGAATTCCGGCAACGCTAGTTGGCATGCAGTCACTAAACTGCTGAAATCCAAACTGCTATCACGTAACATAAAGCTCCGTGTCTATAGAACCATAATCATGCCGATTGTTCTATACGGATGCGAAACATGGGCTCTCACAAAAGGGAAGAAAACAAATTCCGCGTATTCGAGAATAAAGTTTTAATGGGTATCTTTGGTGGTAAATACGACGAGTAGGCAGGACAATGGAGGAAACTCCACAACCACGAATTGGAAGAGCTATACCGCAAACCAACAATAGTGAGAGTTATCAGGTCGCGAAGATTAAGATGGGCCGGACATGTGGCGCGAATGGGCAACGACAGTACCGTGGGTAGAATTCTTGACGGTAGACCAACAGGAAAGAGACCGACAGAACGGCCGCGACGGAGATGGGAGGACAATGTTACGTTTAACCTTGAGGAGATCGGATCGGATGGTCAAGCTTGGAAGGGGGGTGCACGGGACGGGGAACGATGGCGGAGTCGAGTCGGTGAAGTTATGAACATCCGGGTCCCTACAGGCCAATAAATAGTATAGTCTAGGAAGTATTGAGCTTCTATTCAATAATCTCCATATGAGCTCGCCGTGACATTAGAGTGCAGCTCCTTGTATTATTCCACTACATAAGCCCCATTTCACATAATAGTCAAATTAAACCAATTAACTAAATAATACTCATAATATTCATATCACACACAACACGATTATTCGTTAATTGTCCACCTGTGACGCACAGTCATTACCCAAGCTACATGCTATCTAATTACAAGTACATTTTTTGCATCGTACGGCATATCGAAAAATAAGCACCACACCTGACGTGGGACGCTGCCCGAGTCTATAAAAATGCAACGTAATGACCATTGCCGTAGGCGAGGTGTCATGATACCGTTTAACGGAATTCCCCTCAAAATGCTTACCCATACGAAAGGCAGGCACAGGCATAACTTTCAAACGATACTGACAATATCAATTAAGGGAAACAAATTGCTTGAACCAAGACCACCGCACTTTGAGTAGATGAATTAAGTGGCCATAGCAATTAAACAAAGCAAATGACTCGTGCCAGGCAATTGGGGTCAATATGGGTCATACGTCGAGGGGAGTGGGAGCGAACATACAGGGCAAAGTATCTGCTTTCAACCGCGACGGCCAGGACGATCCTTGTTCCTCTTCAATCCAAGTTGACATGCAATCTCCACGTGACACCCCTGGATAGCTACTTTGGCACCCGCCAAGTAGTGAAACAATGAATCCAGCGTAATCCTGAGAAAGGCTGCGCGAGCCTAATTACCTTACCCGAAAAAAAAACAAATTATTATGGACAATTTAACAAGCATTGGATATGGACCGGATACACGACAACGACCACGGAAACGGAAATGGCTAAGCGATTTGAGAATTTGACGACGAAAAAGAAGAATACTATGACAACGTCGACCGGGCCCCTCAATTCCTGCCCAAGATACGATGTGAAAATCGTTCTTGGTGATTTAAATGCGAAAATAGGCCGGGAGCCGGTTTTCAGGCACTACGCAGGTTCCCATAGTTTGCATGAGAACACTAATGACAATGGACGACGAATCATCGAACTGGCAGCATCGCAAATCTTGGTCGTTGCAAGTACCAGGTTTCCGCGTAAAGATATTCACAAACCCACCTGGGTATCACCTGATGGAGCCACTCGCAACCAAATTGACCACGTGTTGATAGATCGCCGCCACTCCTCGAGCCTGATGACGGTACGAACGTACCGACGTGCCGACGTCGACTCGGATCACTATCTTCTTGGTATAGTTTTCCGAGCGCGGATTGTCTTACGGAGACGTATTGCATCCGCGGATCAGGTTCGAATCAATACGGCTGGCTTACGCAATGAGAATACCAGTCACATCTTTGGTCATGCGTTAAGACTCGCCCTCGAAGAGCTCAACGGAGGGAGAGAAGTCCTGGGGCCAGAATGCCGGGCGTAGAAGAGAAATGGAAATGCCTTAAGAATACTGTCATTAGTACTGCCAACTCCATCTTAGGCAGTAGTCGTAGAGATCGGAACGGCTGGTTTGTTGATGAGTGCAAACTAACGACTAAACGTAAGAATGCTGCATACCGGGCAATGCAGCAGTCTCATAGGGCGCGGGTGTGCGAGGAGAAATACAAAGAGCTCAGAAGATCTGAAAAAAGGCTTCACAGACAAAAGAAAAGTGCCTGGGAAAAAAACTTTGTCTGTGAAATAGAGAAAAGTAGAGAGCGAGATCCGCACCAGGCGCAGAAGTTCTACCAAATAATCCGCAGTATGACGCGGTACACACCACGCTGCAATTACTGCAAGGATAAAGAGGGTAATCTGATCACCGATCCTGAAGGCATTCTGGAGCGATGGGAAGTGCACTTTAATGAATTGCTAAATGGTCAGCTCACAGAAGAATTGGAGGCTCCACCAATGCAAGATCAAGACCAAATGTTGCCGCCACCAAGGATTGAGGAAACATTAAAAGCCATAAGACAGCTCAAATCAAATAAAGCCCCTGGAGCTGATGGCATACCAGCTGAGCTGATCAAACAAGGAGGAACAGTGTTACATCACGCAATTCATGAGATCGTGGTGCACGTATGGGGACAAGAGGAGATACCAGAAGATTTGCGTCGTGGTATAATTTGCCCCATACATAAGAAGGGAGATATCACACTGTGCAGCAACTATAGGGGTGTAACATTGCTGAGTACCGCCTATAAGATACTCTCCTCTATCCTACAAGATCGGATAGCCCCATACGCTAAAGCCATCATTGGTCAATATCAGTGTGGCTTCATCCAGGCAAATCAGCGATTGATCAGATATTCACCTGTGGGGTTTCTTCAAGGCCCCGAAGAATCACCCATCGCTTAAGCCCCACCTAACCTGCAATTACCATAGCCAACTTACCTGCAATCGAGCAGCGTTAAGCTACCCTTTCAATATCCTACACCTAAAAAATAAACCCTCAGCAACAGCATGTATTTTAACCAAACCATGGCGGTTCATTTTACATGGATCAATTAGGAATCTGAGCGGTTCCTCTGGGCGTGCAACAACATACTCCTATCATCCTGCGTCTCCTTGGTCCAACAACCCGTTGGTCCAAGAAGACAAGTCGGCTACTTGCTTGCTCGCACATCTGCAGAGCAGGATTTTTAATAAGCATACCCTATGATCTATTTTCCAATTAAAGAATAAACAAACCTTTATCCTAGCCCTGGCCATGGCGAGCAATCTTCTGTTGACCTAACATCACAGAAGAACCCATTTCCGCCGCCTGTAATATTCCCTAGTACTGTGTACAACATGGCTTTAGCCTTCAAGTACGCATATTTATTTGCATCGAGCAGCCACGATTATCACGCTGGCTATCGAAACGGAATGCTTCTGTTTACTCAAAGTAAACAGAAGAAGATATCTTCGCCTGACGGCAACATCTCTTATATTAATGTATCCTAAAATAAATGTGCACCCATGCATCGTAGCCTCCATCATCTCATCGAAGTTCTGTTGATATATATCAACAGAATAGGAAACCAATTCCTATGATTTATGACGGCATGTTCAGCCAGCCTCTTTACCCGACATTTTAGTTAATCAGCTGAGCATCCGAATTTTCTTTGTGCACCCTACGCAACCGCGTTGTCGTTGCTTCCAACGAATGGGTGTGCCATCCTGACTTGTACGGTCCAGGAGGGGATTCCACGATTGGAATTTCCAATTCAATCGCCATTGGTCATCACCAAGGAGAGGATCGGATTGGCTCCTCCCAAATGGATAGAAATCCATCTTCATCACGATGCATGGATCTTGACGACGAATTCGTCGTAGAGTCAAATTTAATCCTTCACCGAGTTAAGTTCGCTTGCCTTTTTTGAGTTTACGAGAGTTAAGTTCGTTTGTCGTTCGTGGTCTATTCTTTTAGAGTCAATGCATTTTCCAATATAAAGTTGTGCGCGGAAATATTCCAGTTCCCGATGTAGTCCTTTGGCGGATTTTTATTGGAGGTTGTCGTAGAGTTCCGCCGTACCTGTCCACACGCCAAAAGGAATACCTGGAACGCGGAGCAAAGTCTATTGAGCAAATAAAACACGCAAGGAATTGTTTTTATTTTGAAGTTTTATTTTGTGTGAGAGTTCTATCTCCACTTGTACTAGGACACACTTTTGATTTTTGCTTACATTAGTAGTTCGGGTAGAATATTAACACACGAGCAACAACTTTCGCTACGACCTTAATCGCATTACTAATTAACACTTCTTTTATATATATATTCGGCCTTCGTATTCACGGACCGCCTTCCTTATTTATTTAGAGCACAATTTAACTGACCGATACACACGTTGCGCGAGAACGTTGAATACTTGCTTTTCTTTCATTGAAATACGCGGAGCAGATGGGCCTCCTCCGTGGGGTCCCCTGAATGTCAACTCCCTGGCTGCTCGATCAAGATTATGTCGTCTCGTTGACGATTGAAATCTGACTAACTATCTGCCCACACAGATATCCAGATTCAAAACTGGTATCTGTATTTACACGGAAAAATTTCCCTAATTGCTCTGCTAACAGAACTTCCGAATTTCTGTTAGCAGCATGTTATCACGTCCTAGGGGTGATTTTTCATTCCTGAAAGAAGAAACTCGCTCATCATCGAACATCATTATCACCATCCGTGTTGGTGGTCGAAATTCAGTTCGACGGTTGTCGATTGTATGCCGCCTTATCTACATAACACATCTGGCGCGAAGGCCATGCAATTTGCATGGATGCATGGTTCATGGGTTTTGTTTGACTTTTGTCAATACACCCGAAATCCATTAGATCTTTCTAATGGGTGTGACATACAAATAGACACCGTGGGACCGGAGTAGTTTCCTTGTAGGTTTTCAACCTCATACAATTTGAATTATCTCGTTGAGATAATTACGGTTGCCGTTTCTTTTGTTTACCGATAGATTTGGTGGTCTTTATGGCAGCTACCCGCACGTGCATCGTTGGTCGGTTAATTTGCTGGCGATAACAAATCCTTGTAACATCGTGTAGATGTTCAGGATTTCGGATTGTGCAGTGCTGGAGTGCGGCGCATTTCAATCTTTACTAATATGATGAATGAATGCTTTTACCTTTGTTTCAGGTATGTTACAATCGACTTGTTGCTTGATATTGAAAGCTTTGGGACGTTCAGTTCCTTGCTTCTTTTTATATCGGTTCGCATTTTGCAGCCTTCTATGACCTTTGTTACAGGTATTGTAATGACTATTGGCCGCGTGTCTGTGGGCGCGTGCGCTGCGTTATCAGGTAAGAACGTTCTTTGAAGGTAGCAACCTTACCTGCGCGGAATTGTGCGTTCGTAGAACGCTACAGTCCGTTTTGGTGACAGCAAAACAAAAAAAAGATAAATCTATCTAAAGCTCCCAATATACAAAGACAATATATATACCTACTCCGGAATTGCTATCTAAACCAATAAACATCTTTAATGGACTCCGACAAGGGGACGGTCTGGCCTGCCCCCTCCTCAACCTGGCATTGGAGAAAGCAAACCGTGACTCTGGCGTTACAACTAGAGGAACTATTACCACCAAGTCCAGCCAGATATTTGCCCACGCAGATGACATCGACATCATCGCTAGAAACGAATCGAATCCTTCACCCAGATCGAGCAGGTGCCACAAAAACTGGGACTGCACATTAATGAGGGAAAAACTAAGTACATGGTGGCTGCGAAGAGAAGACCTAGCGCTGGTCGAACTATCAGGGTAGTGGAGCACGAATTTGAAGTAGTGCAATAATTTAACTACCTTGGGTCAATAGTAGCAGCCGATAACAATATGGAAGAAGAAATACGCGAACGGCTGAGCAAATCCAACAAAGCGTACTATGGTCTATCAAGGCTCTTTAAATCCCGAAATTAATTCAGAACATCCAAGCTACTACTGTACAAGACCATGGTTTTACCTGTACTCATGTATGGTTCCGAGACTTGGGTGCACAATAAAAGGCACTCTGAACTCTTAGCCGCGTTCGAGAGGAAGGTTATAGCTTTTGGAATGGTAGTGAAGAACGTGTGATTCGAACTGACGCTATGACAGTTAGAATCACCAAAAACTGAACCTAAGCGTAACACATCAGGCTACTGGCCGTGTTTAGAATTCGATTTTAAAACTCAAGTATATTCCACTGATGTGAATTGATTTGTCATCGCTATGGTATACGGCTCTGATGTATTTTCTAACTCGATTTTCGTTCGGTGTTCTTCACTATTTGCTGTGTGTATTGTGTGTGCATCTGTTAGAGACGACACGAGGTCTTAAGGAGAATTGTTGGCCCCGTATGTGAGGGAGGACGATTCCGGAGACGCTGCAACCATGAGTTGTACACAATCTACCTTGAAGCTAATGTTGTAAGAAAAATCAAGCTCGGTAGACTCCGGTGGGCGGGACACCTAGCTCGAAAGAGCGAAGAGGAACCTGCTCGGAAAGTCTTTTGTGGCAGGATGTATGGAAGGAGACAGCGCGGCAGATCTCGTCTGCGATGGAGGGGTGCCGTAGACCAGGACGCCCAGAGCCCGGGAGTGCTAAAACGGGATGACATCGGTTCGAAATCGGGACCGGTGGAGAGATTTGTTAAATAAGGCCAAGACCAGACCCCAGTTGTAGTGTCGATGATGATGATGGTGCCTAACTTAATGTTCGCGTAATTAGGCGGAAGTTTAACAAGTCTTGGAAGGACAAGAAAAAGAGTTTGTAGCGTTTCCAACAGGCGCATACATAAACAAATAGAGAAAAACGACATCGAAAGAAAATCGGATCAACATAGTCGTGTACCAATTAACATTGCAATTAGTTGATAGTAGTTGAAAATGACAATTCATCTCTTACACGTGGCAGTGGACTGGTGTGCACCGGGGCTTTTAGTGATTCTAACCGTTACAGCGCGGGTTCAAATCGATTCATCTTCACGATCACCGCCAAACGCTATAAGTTTGTTAGACGAAAATTTAAGAGAAGATAAAATACATGGTAGCAAAATGTCGTTGTCGTCGTTTACAAAACAATAAAAGAGGAAATGAAATAAGAACCCATTCCACAATCGAATAGTATTGGGCCGAGAAATAATTGTTGACCAGTTAAGAGATGTTTGCAAGTGTTTTTACGAAAATATTAATGAAAACTATTAAATCTTGAAAATTGAAATACAAACCTGTCATTAGACTCAAAAGCATTGGAACTAATATATATTTCATCCATATATTGAGAATCAATTAAAAAATGTATATTTTTTTTTCATAAACTTACCGGTATTTCGCGGCTACTTGACGAGTAAGAAACTGGCAGTGCTATCAGTCAAAATATTATTTGCATATATTGCGCGACAATTAACAAGTTAATCGCTCTTAGAAGAATTTATTCTCATCACATTCTTATTTTTAATTTAGTTTTTCAAAATTAACACCATTTTGTTTTGTCACACTTAAATTTGTATGAACGCAGTCAAATTATTTACTTCTCACACCTTACGTAAATGAGAGGGAGCCGGTTTTTAAGTTTTCTTTTTCCAACAACTCACCGGCAACTAAAGGACTAACTTACCCTTTTTCAATCAAAATTTTATACAAACTTAAATGGTTTATTTTGCTTTTATTTTATTTATTTTCCACTATTTTAACAATTTTTTTTCCTTATTTTCGCGGCAACTGTGTGTCACTTTGACACACAAGTAGCTGACATTTACTAATCGTCAAATTCCTATTTGTGAAGGTTGCATATCAGATGACAAGTCAGCTGCTTTTAGAAGAAGATGGTTTCTTGAGGCGAGTTCCTTTATTTGAAGTTTAACGGTAATCGGAACATGTTTTTTAATAAATGTTTCCATTGTATTCTTATTTCTAATTTATTTTCACAAAATAGATTCTATTCTGGATCTGAAAACTGCTTTTATGTTCATTTCCAGTAAGCCACAACCCCTCTCCTTCCGCTCGCACTGTGCTCTGACATTTAAGGGTACTCCAAAATCCCCTTTTGTGCGCGCGGTTGTGTAAACAAAAAAAAAACAAAAAAAAATTATTTATTTCCAATAGGGGAGGAAGGACCCCAAGTTACTTCTCTCAATTTAAAATTAACACAATTGGTTATGTTTTCCTTCGCATTAATTTTTCCAAAATCGAAAATAACTTTGTTTCTTCGTTCTTGAATATGTAGAATATGAAAAACACCGTTAATTCTGGTTTTGAATTTCATCACCTTGGTCGTAAAATCTCAAGGTATTCGTTGGTGAAAATTGACTAGCGTTTTGAAAATTTCTCGACGAATTTGCTCGCGTGACCCTCCAATGTCCAATTCTGAGATGTCATTCTTTTGACAAATTTCATCTTTTTGCGAAGTTTGTCTGGTTTGTATTCGTCAAGAAAAGGATGTGATGTGGATTTCGGAACGGATCTTGTGGGGTACCTACTACAAGGGCATAAACACCAGTAGTGGTTGCTTCCGCTGTTTCCGATTTGCATGCTTTTCTGAGGCGGTATTCGTTTTCTGATGGCGCAAGGCTAATAACCTCGCCCGGAGAAACAAATTATTATGGAAAATTTAACAAGTCTCGGATATGGCCGGATACCGGTGGAGAGACTTGCTAAATAAGGCCAAGACCAGATCCCGGTTGTAGTGCCGATGATGATGATTATGATGAAACTTAGAAAAGGATGAACGAAAGAACGGTGGTTTCTTCGTTCATCATTTCGCAAGTGGTCGCACACATTTTGCTACTTTCATATCATCCTCGGAGCTTAACTAATGGACATGGTCAAAACACTCAGCATCTTAAGGAGCTAAGCGCTACAGGTTCGCCTTTCCTGAAAGGAACAACAACAGAGATTCGTCTCCTAAGAGTTTACACTCTACCTTGTAATAATAATAGCGAACTACTTCCCTGACAGAACGAAGCAGTCACGCGGATGGGAACCCAGAAAAATACGAAACAAAGATGGGCGTGGCAGAGCCACCTGTAGCAGTTCCAGATTCGAACATATGCACCAGACCATGGCCGTGTATACACGAGGATGGCTTACCCCACCATTTAAGCAATGATTGCTATGTTTATGCTCCAGTGCACGACACTGATGATTTTTTTCGACTCTATTTTGTGTCGTGTTATCCATTCCAGTTACGAGTTTTTTATCAGTTGGAGTCGCCACAAGGCCAGCAAAAGAAAGGTCCAAAACAAATGCTGTATTATACGACATATTAGAGCTGGTACCACGAGAGGCAAATGTGAACCTACGTATCCTATTCCGACTCGCGAATACTTAAGCAGATAGCGGGTAATAATGGGAAAAATTCAACATGAGTCCAGTTCGGTTCAGAAGTATCATTTAATGATTTCCACCTTCTTACCAAAAAAAAAGCATTAAGGGGTACATGCAAGCAGGAACACAGATCTAATATTATTTATATATTACAATTTATTTTTGTATTTTCTGAGAGGTTTCCGGCTGTAATATTTTAATACTTCTTTTTAGCCATTCTATATACTTCATTACTCCACTTAAACTGAGCAAAGAACCTATAAAAAATTGGATTGAAAATTGGTGGTTATCACTCACAAGCACACTGTCTTTCACTTCTCATCGCATTAAAATAGCTTTACGTCTGGTTTGGTTGCTGATCACTGGTTGATAAGAACTGACCTTTCCTCCTCTGATGACTGAACAGTACACCGTGTCTTGCATGCTGATTTAGTGTGTGATATATTGATTATTACATCGCAATTTCCCAAAATAGCTTGATCTTATTTTATGAGAAGTATAAGAAAGTAGATCGACTTATTAACCAAAACAGTTGATTGAAGATTCAAAATCAAATGGAAACTGTGCAGTATAATTCAAAATTACTCTCACTCTCCTTGTTCTCTTTCTCATAATAAAATAGTTTTAATTAATTAGAACAAAAATGTAAACGCACATCATGAATACATTTTATAAATTGATGAAAAATCCGTGGCTATGAATTAATAGAGTATTGCTAAAATTAAATGAAAGTCATGAGTTTTTACCAAAAAAAGCCTCACTGAGAATTCCAACTTATCACATTGCAATAAAAAACAAAAAAAAAAGATATCTTTTAAAAGCGTTATTGTAAAACGAAGTTGCATTCCAAAAATCAGTGTTAAGGATCATCGCCTCTTAAAAAACTTTCCTATTGTTCCTACTTTTTTTATTTATTTTTTGTTTTTTTTATTTCAGTATCATTAAAATTTTTAATATATTTTTGTTGTTTCTTCATAAACTATTGCTTTCCGTTAAGTAGAAGCATCAAATAATTGTTCTTTCATTCAGTTGCGTATTGTTATAAATTTGAATATTACTTAAAAGTCATTAAGATAATTGTTTATTTTTTTTTGTTTGTTTTTGTTTTACGTACAAAAAGACCACAACATTCATTGCTTTCCATCATACTCCACATCATTTACAATATTGTTGTTGATTTTTTTTATAATAGATACAATTTTAGTGTGTAAGCGAAAAGAATAATTAGAATTCGAATCGCCCTAGTCGTTTAATTTCCTTTTCTCACTAATAATTATATTTAATATTTATATAATTCTCATTAATTATTTACAGTTGCTAAAAAATTATGTTAGAACTAATATACGTACTTATATAATTATTTGTTCACTGTTATATAAATCAAGTATTTGTTTATCCCTTATTTAGAATTAGTGTTAATTTTTTTCTCGAGTTATTTACATATATTCCATCACTTCTTTCTATTTTGTTTTAATCTTGTTCTTTTTTCTTGTTTTTGTTGTTTAAAATATTTATATATATAACTGGTTTTTCTTCACGAAGATGGTAATGAGATATATTTAAACGGGTTTCAGTGCTTAATTTCCTTTTTATGGAGATTTTGAGAATGAGAGTAAAAATAAATCAAAATATTGAGATGCCTCTTATGCAGAATTGTTACGATGTGGGTTTTTACTGAAGTTGTCGGAGGATGAAGGTCTAAGTAGTCTTTGTTTGCTTCGATAACAACATATTTCGAGCTCAAAATAAGAAAGAAAAAATTAACTGTACGCAATTCTATATCATACAGGTAAATTATTATAACATTTTGCAGTTTTTGTTTAACCAATTTTGAAGGTTTTATTTTAGCCGTTTCAAGGTTTTTACAAAAAAAAAAAAAAGCTTTTTGTTTTGATCTTTGTTTACTTTTTCGTCTTTGTTTTTTTTTCTCTTAAATTTTATTTTATTTCTATAGTTGTATAATTAAGTGTAATTTTTTTTTTCAATTACTGTTTTAAACCTACTGATTCTCATCGTCATCTACGTCACCGTCGTCATCATCATGATCATCATGATGCTGCTGTACTTGTTGTTGTTGCTGCTGTACTTGTTGCTGTTGCTGTTGTGCAGCAGCTGCCAGTAATGCTGCCTTTTGCGCTGCCTGCGCTTGAGCTTGCATTGATGGCGCTGACAGTGGAATTTTCCCACTTTGTTTATAATCTGTCATTTCCTGGAAATTAATGAGAATACATGTTTTAAAACATCAGCACAATTGAAGTCGAATAAATCAGAGAAAAATTATGGTTGGAATGAATCTCCCCATTAGCTACCATTCTTTAGCTTACACATTTTCGTTTATCCTTTTAAACTACTCTGCCTCTCTGAATCTGCCTTTGTCCATTAGAACTACATTCATAATCTTCCAAGGCAACTGAAACAATTTATTCCATTTCGGCAAAGTGAAATCAACTACAACCAGCCTTGTTGAGTTCATTTCCTTTACACCCTCAGCACTGGAGAGCGGTAACGAGGTCTACATGGTCTCAACAGACCTCAGTAAAGCATTCGACAATATCTCCCACAACGTAATCCTCTTCAAATTATCCGCCCTCGGCTTCGAGCTTGGAATGGTTTTCTTCCTATCTAAAGAATAGACTATATCCCGTTCGATTCAGGTAACTGATATCCAACCACTTCCTTGCCGCCCCTGGGATCCCTCAAGGAAGCCACCTGGACCCTCTCCTAGTTATACTTGCCACTATTGACATTGATAACGTCACTAAGTTTTCCAGCTTGTCTCTATACACTGATGAAACCAAGATATACAAGGTCATCGAGTCACCACTTGACTTTGCACTGCTGCAATCAGACTTTGACAACTTCTCGACCCGATGTGATAAAAATTCCCTTGTACTCAACATCGCCAAATACCGATCTATAACCTCTTCCAGTTAGCGTGTTCACTCATCTGGCGCCCTTATTCCCTCCATAACCAACCCCTGGCCATTGTCCAATCCATTCGAGACCTTGGGATGCTTTGCGACAGAGAGCTTAATTTCCACTCCCACATTGACGAGACGACCCGGAAAGGCAACTCTGCCCTCAGGTTCGTGAAACGATGGTTTACGCAATTCTCCGACCCTTACGTGACTCGAACCCTTTACCTTACATTCGTCCGTCCACTGTAAGTTAGCCAGATATGCTCTCCTTATCACAACATCCATATCCGTAGAATCGAAAGTATTCAACATCGCTTCCTTCAGTTCGCTCTCCGAGGGCTAGAATAGGAAGCCCCCTTAATCCTTCCCCCGTACATTAACCGTCTCAAATTAATCAACCTCAAAACCCTTGAGGAGCGCATAGCTGGTAATAGTGTTCATTCATCGGGTCCTCCCCGGCTCGGTCGACTGCGCCTACCCCCTTAACTTAATTTCTCTGAACACAAACAGTCGAAATACGCACCGTACCTCTTATGATTGCAACGAACCCCCTTCGCGGTTTATTTTTTAATTTACTTTTCCCAGAAAAGGGGAACTTATAGCACTGAGTCAGCGCCCTGGTATGCTATTTTTTCTCGACAGGCTCCGGAAAGATGGCCAAGGATTTCTTCCAACCATTTCACGAAGTCTATACCTTAATGGGTTGGTATTTCACCGGGCGGGTGGGGTTTGGGAGCCTACCTCATCATCATCGGCACTACAACCGGGATCCGCGTTTGACCTTATTTAGCAAGTCTCTCCACCAGTCCTGATTTCGAGCCGAAGTCATCCAGTTTGGCACTCCCAAGCTCTGGGCGTCCTGGTCTACGCCATCCCTTCATCACATACAAGGTCTGCCGCGCTGTCACCTTCTATACATCCTGCCACAAAGGACTTTCCGGGCATGCTCCTCTTCGCTCGTTCGAGCTATGTGTCACGCCCACCGGAGTCTACCAAGCTTGATTTTCTTATAACGTTAACTTCAAAGTACATTGCGTACAAATCATGGTTGTAGCCTCTCCGGAATCATCCGGAGGGTCCTACTTACCACTCAGCATTTGTGCCGAACTGCACAATAGCAAGTCGTCAGTTGATTTCGCGGATGTGAAAACCCTTGATGGACGCAGGGTCCTGGTTGACAGTGCTCATTCATCGGATCCTCTCCGGGCCGGTCGACTGCGCTTACCTCCTTAGCTTAATTTCTCTGAACGCAAACCCTCGAAATAAGCGTAATCCCGGCTTTCTCTACATTCCGCCTCACCACACCTCTAATGGTTTCAACGAACACGTTTCGCGGATGGTGAGAAATGTCAACTCCAACTCCACCTTATTCGACTTCGACCTCTCTACCCATACACTCAAGCACCCCCTCTAATAAATCCTTCTCAGCACCAATCTTAAGGGGCGTTTTCACACTTTTCTCTCTAACCTGCCCCAACCTCCCGCCCCTACTCTTGCCGTCATAATACCTCCTGTTTATCTTAGGTTAAGTATAGTTAAAGGTTAGTCCTTACGCTCTTTAGTTTGTAAAGTTATATATACCTTAGATTATAAGCACTTACATTGCTTGAATTAAGCCAATAAATGGAATGGTAGTCCTACTAAACTCTTTGGACCTCCTTATTTCGACATACTAGTTTAAAATTTTACTGAATCACGTAATTTGCCGCCCTCTGAGTTGGCAAGGAGGTTATGTCATGCTTTTGACTGTGCTTACGTAGGTTCAACTAACGACCGTTACTATTATTGCAGGTCGGCCCAGTGAAATACCACCCCACATTTACGCTACAGCTTTCTCAAAATTGGGAGAAATCCCCGCCCATTTCTTGGAGTTTTGCTGGCTGATAGATCCGCTCGAGAAAAAATGGTTCTCAGTGCGTTCATTCAGCGGAATACGTTCGCCTTTCCTGAGAGTTATAGCCAGAGGTTGGATAGAAATGCATTCTTTAACGAATTTGATGCCCATTCTGATTCTATCGATAGGATCTTGAACCTATATCCGCACACTGAAATCGTTATTGCGGGTGATTTTAATGTACATAACTCTCAGTGGCTTCGTCACTCCGGACACACAACATCCGAAGGTCAACATATCGAGCTCTTTGCTGATTCAAATAGTTTAACCCAAGTCGTCAATGAGCCACAACATGGCTGCCAGACATAGATGGTCATTTCACCAACACACTGGGCCTGTTTCTCACCTCCCACCCAAACAAATACACAATTGAAGTTTCTTCGTCCTTGGGCACTTCAGACCACTGTGTCATGTCACTTAAGTTTGCTCTAACCGACAGCAATATTAACGCGAAACCTCCCAAAAAAACAGTATGGTTCTACAAGGAATCCAATTGGGGAGGTCTGAACGACTTTTTTGAGAGATTAAATTGGTCGTTATTTTTCCTCAATAACGATGTTGGCTCTATAGCGGACACATTGACAGAGACGATTCTGTATGGCATGCGAACCTTTATTCCCCACAGGGTAAAAAGTATCAAACCCAAGAGAAATATGTGGTTCGATTCCAGGTGCAGAGAAGCCATTAAGGCTAAAGAGTTGAGCTTCCGGTTGTATAAATCAAACAATACTGAGGAAAACCGGAAGAGATTTAAGAAAGCTAGAACGCGCAAAGTCCCTGCATGACCAGAGAGTGAGATAAACAATACTATACCCTCCCACAGGTAGTAGAAACTTCTGGGCATTTGCGAAGAACATTCAAAAGACGGTCTCTTCATCCATTCCATCGCTTATAGTCGATGACAGACCAGTCACCACTGCAATAGAGAAGGCGAATCTCCGTGCTGCATATTTTGCAGCCAACTCAACGCTGCCTGATACATCAGTTCCGCCTCAACTTGAGCATAAGCAGAACACCATGGGTCAGATTCACTTCCGAACGCGTACTGTTGCTCGTCCACTCAAGGAGCTAAACGCAAACAAATCCGCTGGTCCTGATGGAATTCCCCCAATTCTCTTGAAGAAATGTTCCTCTTTACTCGCTAAACCACTGCGGAAACTCTTCCATTTGTCTTATTTTACTGGCCATTTCCCTAATATACGGAAGTCAGCGAACATTCAGCCAATCCCCAAATTGGGTGATAAATTCGACTCCTCCTCTTTCCGACCCATAGCTCTAACTTCTGTTCTCTCGAAGATAATGGAATCACTGAAATATCTGGAAAAAGGTAAATGATCACCTCAATGATCGCCAATATGGCTTTCGTAGCAACAGGTCCACAGGAGATTTGATGGCGTACCTCACCGAAAAGTGGAGCCATTCCATCCGCCACCTCGGTGAAAGCAAGGCAGTCGCATTTGACATACAAAGTGTGGCATCCAGCCATTTTATCAAAATTGCATTCCTATGGAGTGGATAATTCCCTGATTCAATTGATAAGAGACTATCTTCCTGGCCGTTTGATTCAAGTGGTTCTTGATGTTGTCAAATCTGTCTCCAACCAAATTAATGCAGGTGTTCCCCAGGGTTCGGTACGCTCACCCACTCTCTTCCTGATCTTTATAAATGATATCTTGTCAATTAATCATCATCATCGTCATCATCGGCACTACAACCGGGATCCGATCTTAGCCTTATTTAGCAAGTCCCGAGGCTTGTTAAATTTTCCATAATAATTTGTTTTTCCGGGCAAGGTTATTAGCCTTGCGCCAATCTGTTGTCAATTACTCACAACCCAATTCACTCATTTGCTGGTGATAGCACGTTGAGTTTCTCATACTCATATGAACACTCCCGTCCAAACTCTTCGAACATCATTACCAATCAGCAATTTATCCTTGATACATTGAATTCAGACCTCAACAAGAAATATCAATGGGAATTATTTAACCGAGTAGAATTCAATGCCTTAAAAACTCAGTCGTCAAAGGTGAACCCCAAAGTAAATATACTCTCGCTGAACGGCACTTGCATCGACGAAGCAAAGGAATTATCAATCCTCAGCACTGGAATTAATTCGACTCTTAATTGGAATGACCACATATTTGAAGCTGCGAAGAGGGCAGCCAAATGTATGAGGTTCCTTAAGAGATGCAAAATATACTTCACCCCATCCAACCTGGCCACTATTTATAAGGCGTATATTCGCCCCAAAATGGAGTTGAACTCCCATGTTTGGTCAGACGCATCCAAAACTGCACTACACGTGCTCGACAGGATGCCAAAAACGAGCAGTGAAACTTATTGGGGATTTAGCTGTGACTCGATTAATTCCGTCATTAGAACATAGGCGCAACGTATCATGCCTATCTCTTTTCTATAGGTATTACCACGGTCGTTGCTCAACTGAACACAGGCGCGACGTATCATGCCTATCTCTTTTCTATAGGTATTACCACGGTCGTTGCTCAACTGTTTCTCGTCCCTTCAGACATTTTCCCGCAATACCCTTCAATCACGTTGAAAGGAACTTCAGCCGCACAAATAAACATAGAGAGGCCTTCTTTAAGCGAACTACACGCATATTGAATGCTCTACCCGATCATGTGTTTCCTCGCCGTTGTGATGTCCAGGCATTCAAGACCAATATACATCGATACATTTTTTCCTTATCTCCTTCCTCTCGATCCGCTCGCACTGTGCTCTGACATTTAAGGGATAATCCCCTTTTGTGCGCGCGTTAGTATAAAAAAAATAAAACTCCATATTGCGAACATGCTCAAAACATACTTGGAAGCATTGAAATTGGTAGTTGGACTTCAACTGCATTATAGTCCAGACGTTGGTTCTTCTGTCTATCACTTGTTTCGATCAATGACACATGGCTTGGCTGACCAGTGCGTCTGTTGCGATGAAGAAGTAAAAAATTGGATCGAGTCGTGGATCGCCTCAAAAGATGATCAATTTTTTAGACGCTGGATTCGTAATTGGATTGAGACGTCTCTAAAGAAGTTATTAATGATTAAAAAAAAAGAACTTTCTAAACAATTCCGAACAAGTTTTTGTTAATTTGAATGGACTAAAGGATAAAAGCATGGTCATGTATAGACGGATCTAAGTAAACGTTATAGTGTGGTCCTAAATCGAGCATTCTTCTTTCCACTTAGTGCTGCATATAGTTTCGAATCTTTCAGTGCCGTCGTCGTTGTGTGTACATTTGCGGGGGTTTGTTTTCTATGTGAATCGACACGGTGAGGGTTTGCTGACTATATATATTTATGTAGCAGTAAACTTTTATCACGTGCGCAGGCTTTTGAGCGCGGGCTTAAACGTTTCCAAGATGAGCAAGAATACGTTGAGTACGACATACGATCGGATCGTTCTATTACATAAAAAATGGACAATACATTCGAAAGACAAAACCAGAACCTGATGCGATCTGACCGATGGTAATTATTCGTTCGATTGCCGAAACTGAAGAAATTGACAAAAGTGCGTAAGCAAATTTACATAAGGCATTTAACTTGCAATGGCTCCACGATAGTATAGTGGTTAGTACATCCGCCTGTCACGCGGGAGACCGGGGGTCGATTCCCCGTCAGGGAGCCTCTGGCGCAAGACTAATAACCTTGCCCGGAAAAAAAAATCATTATGGAAAATTTAACAAGCCTCAGGACTTGCTAAATAAGGCCAAGACCGGCTCCCGGTTGTAGTCCCGATGATGATGATTTAACACGCAAAATGTGCAAAATGAAAACTAAATTATCATAATCGAATAAAAAGAAAATCGTTAAAATGTTTGTAATACCACTTTGAATGAACATTTTAAAAAGAGTGACGGCTCTAATTACGCTGCGTGTAAAACTTAAATTATTATACAATAATTTTATGCTACTGCACAAATTTTACTCGTGTCGCGGTTTTTCGTTCATTTAGGAACATTCGCGTGCAAAATTCGAAAGTGAAAGAAAACAACAACAGGCTCAACGTCAACTATTTAGAATTTGTCTGAAAGTTCGATGGCGTCGGTTTTTGTTGTTATTCTCTGGAGATAAGTATGTTGATTTAGGCCGTACAAACATGATGATGGCGGTTCAGCCGACATGTAGTATTAAATTAAATTGAATAGTCATTTGAATTAAATTAAAATAAATAAGGATTGGTCAAAGTAGTACTATATAGTTAGGAAAGTACTAACCAGCAATGGACAATACCTTGATCGCATATAACCAATTTTTTACAATAGGATCCTGAATTTCGGAAAAAAAACGTCAAAGTCGTTCACCAAAGAAAATCTTAAAAGATTGGTATCCCAAAAAAAAAAAAAAAAAAGAAATCTAGCCGTGAGGTGATGATTGTAATCAAATATTTGTGCGCTCATATTATTTATTAACACGTTGACGCCGGGGCAGATTTTTGCATTTTGCTTCATCGGGCGGCAGTAAAAATCGCATAATGCATTATAGAGCGAGCGATTAATTTATCGTTAAAAGAACTTTAATTACACAATGACTCTTATACAAGCTAATGTGATCCTCACATGGTACACCTTGTCAAATAAACCATTCCCTTGTGAGCCACCGGTGGCACACATCGCCAAATGCACCGTTCGTCTGTGTTCCACCAGTGGTACACGCCAACGTTAACTAGGCAAGCTGCAAATGATTTTTGTTCATTCCTTGGGTCAGAATAATGAAAAATTCATGCAGCAAAAATAATATCTAAAAAAAATTATTTAGGGAATTAAGTCTTCGTAAGAGTACGAGTTTTAAGATTCGGACTTTTCCTACAGAACCAAAAACCATTATAACTTTGTTAATTATCCTTTTGTGCGAAGTGGGACATTAGAGGGAGTCGTTAATCAGTGGAGCTGTGGCGTTTGTAACAGATACACACAATACACAAGCCAATAGTGAAGAACACCGAACGAAAATAGAATAAGAAAATGCATCAGAGCCGTATACCATAGCGATAACATAACAAATCCACATCAGTCGAATGTACTTGAGTTTAAAAATCGAATTCGTACACACGGCGGTAGCCTGATGGGTTGCGCTTTGGTTCAATTTTTGGTGATTCTAACTGTCATAGCATAGTCAGTTCGAATCACACGTTCTTCACTATAATCCCAAACGCTATAGAGCCACACGCGAATGGAACTCTCTCTCTCACTCTCTCTCTCCCTCTCCAATCTTCAGGTATTCAAAACTAATAAACATGTACTATTTCTTTCTCTATATTTTTCCTTTTAATCCGCACCCTTTAGCATTGACATTTTTCCAAAGCTGCCTTCTGTGGGTATTTATTATAATTTTAAAAAAAGAAAAAAACCCTGAGTTTCCGAAACTGCTTTGACGATCTAAACCACCCTATAAATACATGTGTATCCAAATATGTTGGCGCAAAGCTAATAACTTTGTCCGGAAAAAAATTATTATGGACAATTTAACAATTCTCGGAAAAGGACCGGATACCGGTGAAGAGACATGCTAAATAAGGCCAAGACCGAATCTCGGTTGTAGTGCCGATAATGATGATGAATACAAATATGACCCAGAACTTTCAATTTAAATTGCATAGATATATCGGATTTTACTTTTTTTTTTAATTTGGTAGTACTCTGAAAAAGAAAACTGTACCAAATTTCATGTCATGATCTTCATTTGTGAAATAATTACGCTTGTGTGTTGTGGAGAACTAAAGTGAAATTGGCGTTGTCGATGATTTGCGCCAAAAATTTCGGTAGTAGAAGGCCTGCGGTGACCCAATAAATCGAAACACAAACATATGACTGGTGTAAAATGTTCAAAGTAAATCGAAAACGAATTGAAAATGAACCACATCCACCAGAAACATCAACTAAGACGCAACGCATTGAGGCGAACTAAGATTTGGTGCACAAAGACCGCCGATCGTCAATAAGAGTCGATGTTGGTAGGATTGGTATTTCAATTGGATCAATAAACACAAACCTGTTGTGAAAGATGTTCTGTGTCTGAAAAGAACCTAATCTCTCAAGTGGTTCCAAAAGCATTGAATTGTTTTGAACAGCAGCATCCTTCTTCGGGATTTTTTTGTTTGAAAGTTTGTCCAATATCGTTCCACAATCACCTAATTTAGCTTCGTGTAACTTCTAGCTATTCCTTAAATTCAAAAGAACATTCCGAAGATATCGTTTCGATGCGAGTGAGGATATAGAAGTCGAATCGCTGTGCGCTTTGAAGATCATTTCGAAAATCGACTTGAACAAGCTTTTCGAAGATTGGAAAAAAGGTGGCATAAGTTTCTTGCATCAGAGGGCAATTATTTTGAAGCCGATAACATTAATTCGGAAGTCTAAATAAGGACTCTAAACGATGTAACCAAATTTTAAGTCATATTTGTAAATAGTGCTATACAATAAAAACACACTTTTTAAAAAAAAAAAAAAACAGAACCTGTTGTTTGTAAAATATAAAAATAGTGAAATTACCCTTTCGTAACGAGCCTTGTCCTTCTCAGCCATTAGCTCGTACTTCTGTTTTGTTTCTGGTTCCACGTCCGACCACTTTCTTCCCAGTTCCTTGGCAATATCACCTACGCCGAACTCAGGATTAAGCGCTTTGACCTTATTACGTTCATCATTACAAAACCAAAAGAAGGCAGACCTGGAATTAAAATTACAAAAAAAAGTAAATGTACTGTGATTTAAAAAAAATATTCTAATATGAATAGTATTACAAACATTTTCTACGAACTCACAATGATCTTTTTGGGGCATTTGGATCCTTTATTTGTTTCCGTTTTTTGCCTCTGCCAACGACTACACCCTTGGGTGGAACATAGTTTTGCATTTCCAAATCATATCGTGCCTTATCTTTTTCTGCCATTTCATGAAATCTCTTTTTTTCTTTATCTACCATTGTCTAGAAGTAAAACAAAAGAGAATATATGTTTATTAGATTGTTGCTATATTTTATTTTAATAAATGGCAAACATCAATTTTCTAGCATGTACAAGAAACTCGTGCTAAGGAGCCAACAGCTTCGTATTAATAATTTGACCTGGTTTAGCGGAAGCTCCTAATGAGCAATTAAGTCCCATCGTAAAAAAGAATCTATTACTTTTTTATAACTTACCAATCTTGATGGGTCTGGGAACACTATTCATATGCGATAACATCAGACTGATAGTAAAGGAGGAGGCGAAATAGTAACAATATATGATAAGGAAGCACTCCACGTTGTTTCCCTCAGAGCACGTGGATCATCATCATCGGCACTACAACCTGGAACCGGTCTTGGCCTTATTTAGCAAGTCCTGAGGCTTGTTAAATTTTCCATAATGATCTGTTTTTTTTTTCGGGCAAGGTTATTAGTCTTGCGCCAGAGGCTCCCCGACGGGGAATCGAACCCCGGTTTCCCGCGTGACAGGCGGGTATACTAACCAGTATACTATTGAGGAGCTAAGAGCACGTAGATATCAACGATTAAACTATTAGCCACTTAGGGGAAAAAGGTGGGGAATGGTTATGTTGTATTGACTCACGAGAGTTTTGAACACCTGGAGATATTAGTTGGGAAAAGCATGTAACTGTAACAAACTCATGGCATTCTCCAGCAACAGATAATGTAAAAGCCATATTCTGATGTTTGCACTATTCAAGAAACAGGGTGAACGCGTTTCCTTAGTGACTCATCAAAACCATATACAAATTGTCTGCCACAACGGCAGGGACGTCAACGACACATTGGTTTGGGAGACACTTAACCGAATGAAGTGCAATGCAGCTCTCTGTTGTCAAACAAAAATCCCACTGACAATTCAAATTTCCATTTTTATTGACTACACTGAGTAAGCTACGACCTATTTTCAAAGACGGCAACTTTTTGCGTTGATAGGCAACATCTGACGTTTCCATTAAAAAGTTGGACAGTTTTGTTGATATTTTTTCTACTCAAAATGTTTTGTCGCAGAAACGATAATTGTTTTGTTGGCAGTGACTTGTATAAAAACAAAATTAATACGAGAATTATTTGACACAATCAATTTTTACAACTTTCGATGAGAATTATCTCGTTTCGTGTGCAAACACTTAGAGAAGATGGAGGTAGGCCGCCAACTTTGTTTGAGCAATTTTTGTGGTAATATCTGTAGAACAGGGAGAGGCATGAGACGCTTTGGACGAAGAAATAGCAGTAGTATCGCCTTGGTCATTTAACGTCGTAGCGAACACGTACAGTGCTCTTTTTAATCCTTTTAACCAAATATGTAGTCATTCTAAGTAACGTTGGGATTGATTGGATGACTTTTTTTCTTTTATGATAGAAGGCAATATTATATTTTGGAGTCATTCAATTCTACTCAGTTATATAATGGGAATTTAAAGAGCTTAGCATACCCTCAGCGAAGTCTGATAAGGTTGGAAGAGCACCATGCTCGAGACAATAAAAGAAACAAAATTAGCTAAATAATGAATTGGATTTTTAGGTGATTGAACAAAGGAAAATAAGACATAGGCTAGCTGACAGCAGAAACACCATCACCGTCTTATATAGTAGATTCAGATTTAACGTCACTTATCGTAACCGGACTTATTCATCCAGAAAGATCATCAATTCAAGCATTATTTTAGAGATGCGTCAACGCCAAAAGAATGCAATTTCAACAAGTCAGGGATGTCGAACTATTTTTTTAATTCTCCCAAGAAAGGCGAACCTATAACCCTGAGATGCTATTTTCCAGCTAAGCTCCAAAATTTGCTCATGGATTTCTTCCATCCTTTTCACGAAGCCTATAGCTTGCTTAAGGGGGTGGTATTGTGGGGGTTATTTAAGCATTCCCGAAGAACCGCCCATCGTCCTAATCCAACTCCCCGTCTCCAGCTTGCAATTCCCTGCACACGAAGCCTATAGCTTGCTTAAGGGGGTGATATTGTGGGGGTTCTTTAAGCATTCCCGAAGAACCACCCATCGTCCTAATCCAACTCCCCGTCTCCAACCTGCAATTCCCTGCACCAATCACAAGTAGCTTACCTGTATACGAGCAGGACAAAGCTCTACTCAACAATTGCATATCTGAAACATAAGTCCACGGCTAGATTACATCTTGCCATGACATCAAATAAACAGCATCAATTAAACAATCTCGGTTCACCCGTCATGGGGCGATCAGTTACTATGGGCGACCACAGGCCAATCCTCCCGTGTGTTCTTGTTCCAACAATCCGTTGGTCCACAAGACACGCCATGGCAAATCGGTTGCTTATACAGCTGCAGCCGATTACCCCTGATCGGTTGCATAAGCGATAAACTAGCATCGAATTGGACGTGATCATAGTTTGTTTTTCCCAAACAATCTAGCAATGGTCACGTCCCATGCATAGCGCAACTCGCGCCTAACTGCCAAGAGCCGAATTCTTTGCCAGTGTAAATATTCACACTGGAATTCGACCCTTGACTCGCTATGGATGCAATGCACAATTGACGTGGATAAATACACAACCGTCATCGTGTAATCACCCTGATCACCATATCAAGTTCCACGGTATCGTTCTCCTAAACAACCCTCGTACCATTAACTAAGGCAAACAAACGCGTATCTTATCGTTTGACCACCGAAATACCGTTTCTGTTGACATAATACTCAGAAACCTAATTCTGCATCAAGAATCGCTAGTATAAACATAGCAACCTTTTTCGGTCGTTATACGAGCGACCATCTATTTGCACAGCTGACCTATTTGAATTCAAATATCGTTAGTCAGTTTTTGTTGTCGTTTTTCCTTATTCGACTGCAGCCGATATATGAAATACTGTTCTTCCCCATGTACAGGCCTTCTTCCTCTTTGTGTGCATCTTGAATAGTGATATCCGCGCGAAACAACATCTAGAATAGAGAGCAGTCTGATTGCATCCCTCGTCGCGAGCACTTGTGCTGAGAGTCAATTCTTTCTCTCCATTGAAGGGTACACGCGTGACAAAAGTGTCTTTTATTGCTGTCTGTCTATATGCAAAATTATCCCTTATACCCTTGGGACGTAATCTGGATGTTATCTAAAAGTGATCGCTGCCAGTGGCTCTTTAATCAATTTGATTTGTCTTAAATGTTTGTGCGCCAAAGAATCTAAAGGAGTAACAGTGTTGTGTCACTTATTGAACTAAAATCCAGAAAACATAGTGTGGAAAAAGAAGAGTAAAGATATTCATAAACTTTGATCTAAGAAGAACATAGCGTGGAAAAACAAGAATACAGATATTTATAAAGTTTGATCCAAAGAAACATTGTGTGAAGAATAAGACAAATAAAGAAAACTTTATCCAACCTAGCTTCATCAGTGCCTTTTTATTTATCTTTCCTCTCGGTGCCTGGTTTTTTGGTGACAATTTTTGTGAGGAAATCGTTGGTGTGTGAGAATGCTCCTGTGTCGTACGCCGACAATAGTATTATCACCCCCATAGTATTTCACCGGGGATACTTTAAAGACAGAGCGTCAACATTAAGTTCCCCGAAATAACACATGGAGTGACTACCGTCCATGATATCGGTGAGATAAGACAAGAGATCGCCTGCAGACATTTTGCTGCGAACATTTATATTTACTAAGTAGATCGAATGTTTAGAAATACATCATTATTTGCCGATTTGTTACTCCGTAACCTGGGTCAGTATAGAAATGTATGCTATGGAAGGAAGAGCATCGCGAAGTTTACTCTGTTTGGGAATTGCTTGAATATTAAGTAGAACAGTTAAAACAATTCCGCAAATTTCTAACGAATAAAGAACCCATCTTTACAATTACAGATATTGCAAAAGTTGACTGGAAGTCAGTAAATCAATCTGCAAGCAAATAGTTAAGAGCAATTATCATCATCATCGGCACTACAACCGGGATCCGATCTTGGCCTTATTTAGCAAGTCTCAAGGGTTGTTAAATTTTCCATAATAATTTATTTTTACGGGCAATGTTATTAGCCTTGCGCCGAAGTTAAGAGCAAAACCGAACGTATATCACGTAAACAAAAGCATCAGATCCATATACCATAGCGAGCAATTCCACATCAGATGAGTGTACTTGAGAATAACGATTGAATTAGTACCCGCGGCAGTGGACTGAAATGTTGTGGCTTTGGTTAGATTTTCAGTGATTCTTACCATCATAGCGTCGGTTCGAATCACACGTACTTCACTGTCGTCGCAAAAGCTGTAAATCCATAACCTTCGGCAAAGTTAATGGTATTCTTCGGTAGATTTTGTCGGTTATTCTCCGATTTACATATACTTGGAAATTAACCTGTTGAATAGGGGGGCTAGAAGAGTCTGGCGAAGGAAGAAGAACGTCTCTTTAACAGTATACTTCGAATGTCATACAGATCGGTGTATAACGTAACGCATTCGTTAATGTTCTTCTATTTAAGTGTTTGGACAACAGTAAGAGTTTGAACGCGAATTCGACTCATGAATTGCTACTAGTGCTAAAATTGATGCGCAGCTAATGCAATATCAGGGATTGCAGAGTTGGCTGCGAAGTATACTGTCATCGTGTACGCTATAAAATGAATGCTGAAACAACATTTGTGACGTTCTTCACTGTTCACGTGCGATACTTACATTGAGCCAACGGACTCCATAGACCATAGGTGCAATGTATCGTGTCTGTCTCTTTACTGCAAAAATTATCAAAGTCAATGTTCAATTTTAATATCGGTACTTTTGTCCTTTAGTCTACATCTCAATTCGCTTATCTCCCCTTGAAAAATACCCGGCCAACCTTGTCGAATCTCATTATCAAGCACCACTCATGAATTCTGGCCTCATCAACATACCTCAATGGGGATTATCTAACCCTAACGAACTGGAATTAAATGGCTCTAATACAGGTAATATCTAGCGGGCAGTGAAATACATTGAGAACCGAGCACAGACATCTTTCAATTTTTTTCATATACTTCTTTTAGAAAGGAGGAACCTATAACAATGAGTCATCAATCTTCTGAGATACCATTAGATAACTGTTTGTATTGTTCTTGAACTACTGTAGTGGGTGTTCAAATAAGTTTTGAGGGTTTTTTTTAACTTTAAAGCTTTATTCAGAGAAATTGATACAATGTATTTTATTCAAAGTATAGTCCATCATTAGTTATGATTTTTCCCCATCTTTCAGGCAATATTCGGATTCCGCAATGAAAAAATGTCTCGTCTTTTGAGTTTATCTCAAAATCGGTTCAAGTTTTGACTTCTTCGTAAGAAGCCAAATGCTGCTCGTCCAGGCCATGAGTCATCGACCGGAACAAGTGGTAGTCAGAAGGAGCAATGTCTATTGAATACGGCGGGTGGGGTAGGACATCCAATTGAAGCGCCAACCAAGTTCCCTTGACGACTTTTGCAATATGTGACCGAGCGTTGCCCCGCTAAAAAATTACTTAGGTATTACCGCGGTCGTTCCTCAACAGAACTTGCAAATGTTATCAACCCCTTCAGATATTTTCCAGCGATACGTCAATCTGTGAACCCGCATCAGTTCACGTTGAAAGTCAACTTCAAGTGCACAAATAAACATAAAGAGTTATTCTTTAGCCGAACCACACGAATGTGGAATGCTCTACCTCATCATGTGTCTCCTCGTCCAGGCATTCAAGACCAATATACCAGGTGTACCGATATGAAGTGAGACCCAATTTTCGACTTCTTCGTAGGAATTGAAATGCTGCTCGGCCAATGCGTGTCCCATCGATGAAAACAAATAGTAGTCGGAAGGAGCCAAGTCCGGTGAATACGGCGGGTGGGGTAACACATCCCAGCCGAAAGGTTTTATTGTTTCTTTGACGGGTTTTTCTGTATGACTGGGAGCATTATCATGCAACAAAATTACTTTTCCGTGTCTTGTGGCCCATTCTGGTCGTTTTTCGATCAATACATGGTTCAAATTGATCATTTGCTGTCCGTAGAGTTGCGCATCAGCAGTTTCGTCAGTTTTTAGAAGTTCATGATACACCACCCCCTTCTGGTCCCCCCAAACACAAACCATTGTCTTTTTTCCGAACCGATCGGGCTTTGCAGTCGATGTTGACGCTTCTCCTGGATGTACCCATGATTTTTTGCGTTTAGGATTTTTAAAATAAATTCATTTTTCATCACCAGTCACAATTCGATGCAATACTGACTTCCTTTCGTGTCGTAGAAGCAACGTTTCACATGTGGTGTTTCGCTTTTCCATCTGCCTGTCATTCAATTCATGTGGCACCCAGTTTCCACACTTTTGGATCTTTCCCATAGCTTTTAAACGGTCAGAAATTGTTTGTTGTGCAACATTTAACATTTGTGTCATTTGTTTTTGACTTAAAGTGTGATCTTGATCCAATATTGCTTGCAATTCGGCGTCTTCAAATTTGTTTGGTGGTCTTTCGGCGCCTTATCCAGAATCCATGAGGAAATTATGCGACGAAGTGCAAAGCCAAGCCCGGACGAGAAAATGCCTCCTTTGCGTAGACTTTGCAAAACAGTCTCGCAAATTGTCCAATCCATCTTGCAGTCACTAGATGTTAAAAATGCATTTAACTCGGTGAACTGGAATTGGATTCTAGAAGCGTTGGGCTTCTAGACAAGTCTTACCCTACTTGGTACGTATACTAGAAAACTATCTCTCGGATAAAAGGCTGCCCTATGACACAGATGAGGGACCACAGGAATACAAAATAATAGTGGGTGTACCTCAGGGATCTGTATTAGGTCCGCTGTTATGGAATATCGTGTATGGTGGTGTGTTCAGGGTTAATGTAGCAGAAGGGGTTAGAATTATTGGGTACGCAGATGATTTGACAATAGTGGTCGTAGCTAAGCATCTAGATGACCTGGAGATTATTTGCTCTCAAGCAATCCAGAGCATTCAATGCTAGCTAGATATGGGCGTACTGAAACTAGCTGGACATAAGACGGAGACATAATAAGCAGCCGCAAGAAAATTGAACACCTTGATTTGGAAATAGAAGGACAAATAATCAGATCCAGACCCTATATTAAATATCTTGGTGGTATACTCGACAACAGGTTAAGCTTCAAGGAACACCGGAGGAAAACGAGTGAAAAAACGGCAAGAGTATGCAAAGTTTTGGCGAGACTGCTACCCAATGTTGGAGGAGTTGTGAGGGTACGAAGTATGATGCCGAACATGGACACGGATTCACTTCACCCGCCAACACTTACGTCGTCAAAAATTGTCACCAAAAATTCTAGCACCAAAAGGAAAGAAATGAAATGCACTGGTGTTGATTTGATATTAATGTTTTCTTTATTTAACATTCAATGATTCCACATGCACAAATAAACTGATAAAATTTAACTGTTTTCTTGAGGATAATTACACCGACTTTTCGTGGCAAATATAAACTTTACGCGTGTGGAGTGTGCGCACTCGACGTGGAATTCGGGAACAGGGAAGATTGTAAAACGACGGACTGTAGTAACGCGACGAGGGATGATTAAACGGCACGATGCGGTGTGACCGTCACTGATGGTGGATGTGTAACGACTGACTCGAATTAGGGATGGAAATTGATATTTCTGCTTTTGCACAACGATCAGCCAATGGTAATCGTGCTCTCTTGTGCATCCTTCAAGTCCCCACGCTCATCGAGGTGGATAAGTACTTGCGTATTCGTTCGACGTCGATGGGCGTAGAAAGGATAAAAAAATCAAAAGGAAAGCACAATTACCCAGGGTTGATCTGGCTTAGTGTGTGTGTATTAATGCAGCGTCTGAGAATGATCCACTGACCTAGTGCGGTGATTGTGTTGATCTCAGAGTGCATCGAACTATGGAAAGACAGAATTGTGAAGGAGAGGAAAATGTAGTTTGCGCTATTCACCCGTAAGAAGAGATCATTGATCCCCAGCGGATAGAGTGTCTGGGGAAAGTCGATAGGACGCTACATCGGCTAGGGAAATATTACCGTAGGAAAAACGCTAAGGAATGCGGTAATTACTTACCCAAGCCATTCGATGATGATGCAACCGCGTCGTTTGATTCGACTTGGTTGTTCCTAACCAACATGAATTGCAATTTCCGGTGGAAATCTCATGGGTTAGAGGAATGGAGTTGCCGTATGGCAAAAAGGTAACTGAATTGAACTATGCATTACCTGCATAGGATAATGAATTCAGCTATGCTTTCTTTTACAGGTAAAATAGCTGAACGGTGGGATAGGGGATAATGTGACGCGCTGTAGGCGGTCGAAATTAAGTTGGAATTGTGGGTTGGTTCTCCATGTAGTATAGAGAACCCCCACAGACCCCGGCCCCGCATAAGGAAACTCATAACCAGTGTCAACACCTCCATTATAATGTATGCAGCTCACATATGGACAGGAGCCGCACAGTATAAGTCGTACATGAGGGGAGTGAACTCAGCACATACACCGGCATCACTAAGAGTATGCTGTGCATTCCGAACGGTATCCGAAGATGCTATAAATATTTTGGCCGGGAGGACACATTTGACATTGCAGCTAAAGAAAATGCTGCATTGCATGAGGTCTCCCAAGAGAAACTAGAAAACAGAAACTGCTGAACACGCACTCACAGAGTGCGTGAGATTCGAGACCGCACGAACGATTTTGGAGAGACATATGAGACGGACAGTTACTCCGGGAGGAGTAATCGAATACATGCTGAGTTGAAAACATGCATGGTCCGTAGCAAATTATGTTCTATGTGACACGATGCAGCAGTTGCGACGTGACGAGCGCAGTAACAGGTAAACTCCGTCCCGCCCCACGATGGAATATCTAATAGAAAGCTCCGCGGGGATCAACAGGAATATACGCCTGGCGCGAGGTGGTAAAGTCTGGCCTGTCTCTGGATCGGTCAGAGATATCTTTTGAAGATTTCCACCTTCCTACCGAAAAAAAAATGCTTGCAGTCCCCCCCAACACCAATCTGCATCGTCATCTGTTGTTACTCCGCCACTAATTCAATCAATCTCAAGATCTCCGCCAACACCAGCGTGCCATCTCCTCATCCGATGGCAACAGAATGATACAGATAATGACCGAGCCGGGATCCGAACAAACTCGACACGTAAGTAACTCCAACTTTACTTATGCCTTAACATGTGTTCGTATGTAAACCAAACCGGTTTCCTTACATGTCCATTTGACATCTTGACACCATATTTTCCAGATGAGAATCACAAAAGGTCTCTCGTGGATTGTTTACTATAGAATCCGTATCGGCGATAATTTAGAAGTCCATTGCATTCCAATAATTTAATCAATTCAATACTGATGGAATTTTTTGTCGACTTGGGCAACATAAAGAAAGGTATTGGTCAGTAATTTCGCGGGAAACACCATCCATATGTGGAACCTTACCTCCGGCAGTGAATATTATACTGGCGCAATCCAGAGGTAGCTCTATCTAATCTATCTATCGCGGAAAACTAATATATATAATATATATAATATATATAATATATATAAAAAATATATAATATATATCAAAAATATATAATATATATAATATATATATATATATATAAAAAATATATAATATATATAAAATATATATATATATAAAAAATATATAATATATATAAAAAATATATAAAAAATATATAAAAATATATATACAAAATAAATTAAAAACACTGGCTTTATCTTTTGGACTTGTGGCTATTATCCCTCCAACCATCATTAATGGAAGAAAGGAAGAACTGAAGTTTTTGGTAATAATGTTTGCAAATGACCAGAAGGGCACTTACGTAGTTTGTTAGTTACATCGTCACTTTGAACGTTCTTCACGGTCCCAATCGTTTGAGTGCAAGCGTTTCTGATTCTGACAATATTCGTTCTTTTGACCTCCTTGGGATGCAAGCGCCAGTGTTTATAAGGTATGATTTTAGCCACTACAATCTGCTCATATTTTGTATCAAACCAAGGTTTATCGGATGAGTTAAATTTGTGGTATGTTGAATTCCATAGAAAAGAATAATTTCGATAATCGACTCTGCGCAGTTGCTACCGCCAAAATAAACTTCCGACCTAAAAAAGGACGTGACGAATTTCCTCGAATCATCTCAATTGGTATCTCCGTATTTCCACACCTGACGAGCCTGTTTAAGTTCGGTAGTCGTTTGAAACCATCAGTAGAACATAGCCGCAACACATCCTGTTGATCACTTTGCTTTCACGCTTATTGAGTAATCGTACAAAACATGTCCACAGAAAGTATTTTGATTACTATTACTATTTATTGGCCTGTAGGAACCGGAAAGTTCATGACCTCACCGACTCGACTCCGCCATTGTTCCCTGTCCCGTGCACTCTCCTTCTACATTCGACCATCTGATCCGATCTCCTCGAGGTCTAACCTAACATTGTCGTCCCAGAAAATATTTTGATGGGCGCTTAAATGTCAAAGCACAGTACGAATGGGAGAATAAGACGAGGTTAATTTTTGGAGAAATTTCCTTGACTGCACCTAGCCTGAGGGATCTTTCTTCTTGCTCTCTCTTCATCATCATCACCATCGGCACTACAACCCGGATCCGGTCTTGGCCTTATTTAACAAGTCCCGATGCTAGTTAAATTTTCCATAATAATTTGTATTTCCGGGCAAGGTTATTAGCCTTGTGCCATTCTATTATACAATTCATCATCATCATCATCGGCACTACAACCGGGATCCGGTCTTGGCCTTATTTAGCAAGTCTCGAGGCTAGTTAAATTTTCCATAATAATTTATTTTTACGGGCAAGGTTATTAACCTTGCGCCATTTCTCTCTCTTACTGCTCCTCAAAACGATTTGTGCTGACTTCAAATAAACGGACCAATTACGATTATAATTTACCTTAAAATTTCTCTTTAACCCATAACGCATGAAATCCTTTCTTATATCGGGTCAAATTTAATACCGCTCGCTTAATATCTTAGCGACGGTGTAACTTAACAACGCTGGCCAAGCAATAAATGAGTAATTGTTTTTCTAGTGAAGAAGTAAATCTGATTACTTGATCGACATTCTTAATTTCCATACAATTTATAATCGTAGCGATAGCAGATGTTGGAAAAAAGCCACAAAAAACCTCCCTATCTAAATTATATGAATAGTCAGATGCATGGTAAATTTTTCCAGAATGTCCAGCTCAACGCGACTCGAGATAAGCTTCCCTCAAACACTAACGTGCTAAGTTCGTGCCTGGGTTGTTTTGTTCTTATTGTAAAGCTTAAATAGAGCTTTGGCGTCCATTTGCGAGCACAATCAAGTAGAAGAGGGCGAGCTAGTCTCTGGTGTAGATCAGTTGGAAAGTGATCGCTGTGGAATTTAACGAGAAAGTTGTGATAACGTGCGACGAGATGACGCGATCATATGTTGGATGTTTGGTTACGTTTTGTTTAACAGTGTTTTTGTTTCTACCTACTGTGTACGCCTTTACACATGAACAATTAGATAGTACGGAAAACGCGACGCCGATTGTCGGAATCCTTACCCAAGAAGTATCGTCGTTGGTTCGGTTGCATTATTCTAAGAAAAACTTTACCAGCTACATTGCGGCGTCATATGTCAAGTTTGTTGAAAGCGCAGGAGCTCGTGCTGTGCCCATTTGGATTGGCCAGCCACGTGAATACTACGCGGATATTCTGTCTAAGGTGAATGGGGTACTCTTGCCTGGCGGGAAAACATATTTCAATCAATCAGGAGGATATGCCGATGCCGGATACTATATATATGAAATCGCTTTAAAGATGAACCAACAGGGCATGTATTTGCCCGTTTGGGGAACGTGTCTTGGATTCGAACTGCTTACTTATTTGGCTAGTAATCGCACTGAGCACAGAAGTGGCTGCGCATCTACTCAGCAGCCTTTACCTTTGGAGTTCATAACAGGATACGAAAAGAGTAAAATGTTTGGCAATGCACCCTCAAATATCATATCAATTTTGAGTACAAAGGCGGTGACGGCTAATTTTCATCAGTATTGTATAACACAGGGGACTTTTTCCGAACACGGTTTGGATCAAGATTGGAGGTATATGAGTCTCAATCACGATTGGAATAATTTCGAATTCATCTCTACCTTAGAACATAAAGAGTTCCCTTTTTACGGCGTGCAGTTCCACCCAGAAAAAGTTATTCACGAATTTGTCCAGATTGGTGGTATCCCTCATTCGAAAGATGCTGTCCAAGCATCTCGATATTTTGCAGACTTTTTTATCAATGAAGCTAGGAAGAACCACAATAAATTCAGCAGTCGCAAAGAGGAAATGGATTCTTTGATATATAATTACTCACCAGAGTATACTGCCCGAATAGGTTCGGCATTTATGCAACAGTACCTCTTTGGGGGACCTGCAGCAAGGACTTCTCATTCGGAGTATTGTGATGGGACCTGCATAGGAGACATGCCCGCTTGGTAGATGTAGAAGAGAGTGATGTTGTAATAACGAACAATAAATACGAATTTTAACAATATATTGTAAGATAATTGATTATGGTGTATCATTCCATCGATTTTTTCCAATTCATTGTTTTTATTCTTCAAATTCAATTAAAATCATGACGACAGAGCGATCAGGTAAACTTTGATGACGAAAACTCAAAAACTCAAATAGCAACCCAGCGTTAGGGTTTACTCTAGCGCAAGACTAACCTTGCCCGAAAAAAAAAAACAGTCATTATGGAAAATTTAACAAGCCTCAGGATTTGCTAAATAAGGCCAAGACCGGCTCCCGGTTGTAGTGCCGATGATGATGATGATGTTAGGGTTTACTACGAAATATTTTGAGAGGGGTTTCCAAAGTGTAAATCTAGAAAAATTAAAATTGGCTGGAGCTGTAATACCTAAACGCCATAAACTCTAAACCGATAGCCTGGGGTGAAATACACGTGCAGTTAAATCGAGAAGGAAAACACAACGACTTACGTTTAAACGGAGGTTCTCATCAATATGTTTTAAAAAAGCGATTTTTTTCCACAGCTTATTTATTAATTTTTTTTTTCACTAACGCGCGCACAAAAGGTGATTTTGAAGTACCCTTAAATATCAAAGCACTGTGCGAGCGGGTGGAGAGGAAGTGAATAAGGAAAGGTGTCGATGTATATTGGTCTTGAATGACTGGACATCACAATGGCCAGGAAACACATGATCAGGCAGAACATTCCACATTCGCGTGGGTGGTCTAAAGAACGACTCTCTATGTTTATTTGTGGGCTTAAAGTCCACTTTCAACGTGAACTGATGCGCATTCACAGATTGACGGGTATCGCGGGAAAATGTCTGAACGGGCGGAACACATTCAGCAAGTTCAGTTGAGCAACAACCGTGGTAATACCTATAGAAAAGAGATAGGCATGATACGTCGCGCATGTGTTCTAATGACGGAATTCATCGACTCACAACTAAGTCCCCAATAAATTTCACTGTTCGTTTTTGCATCCTGTCGAGCACGTGTAGTGCAGTTTTGGATGCGCCTGACAAAATATGGGAGTTCAACTTCATTTTGGGGCGAATATACGCCTTATAAATAGTGGCCAGATTGGATGGGGTGAAGTATATTTTGCATCTCTTAAGGAACCTCTGTTGTATTCCAGAATACTACCCTTATTAAATTTAACACTGAATCTCCTAACACATCCTTAAAAACTTCACTTAACATATATTACATTCTCACTTAATACATACCATTCATAAACATTCACAATATTACCAGTTACAGCACACTTAATAACCTGCACCTTTTTATTTATTGAAAACATAGCAACTTGGATTTTCGTTCGAATTGAATGTGAAAAGTCACAGAAGAAAAAAATAGAATAGAGAAAAAATTGAGTTCATAAAGAGCAGTTGAGATTGGAAGTTAGTAGAGTTTAGTTCTGGCTGTTGGAAGAAGAAGTTTAGTTTGAGAGTTCTAGTTGGAGATTACAGTGGAAGAATTGTTTGAGTTAGCAATTGAATTGTAAGTTTTAGTGTGAGTTTTGTTATTTAAAAAAAAAGGAGAAGCTGTAATAAAACTAAACAAAGTAACACACAATAAAAGAAAAGAAACTATAGAAACCGCCCACATAAGCAAACGATTTTTCAATTCAAAAACGGACAACTTTATATCAAGAATTGAAATCAAACAAAACATGAATTGATGAAAGAAGATTAAATAAAGGAATACTAAAAGGTCCCCGCTCTTCCCTCATCCGAGGAAGCACGGCGCCGGACCTCAACACCTCATACATTTGGCTGCCCCTCTTCGCAGCTTCAAATATGTGGTGGTCATTCCAATTAAGAGTCGAATTAATTCGAGTGGCTTCGTCAATGCAAGTGCCGTTCAGCGAGAGTATATTTACTTTGGGGTTCACCTTTGACGACAAGAGCCAGCACTGAGTTTTTAAGGCATTGAATTCTACTCGGTTCAATAATCCCCATTGATATATCTTGTTGAGGGCTGAATTCAATGTATCAAGCATAAGTTGCTGGTTGGTAGTGACGTTCGAAGAGTTTGGACGGGAGTGTTCGTATGAGTATGAGAAACTCAACGTGCTATCATCAGCAAACGAGAGAATTGGGTTGTGAGTAATTGACAAGAGATAATTTATAAATATGAGTAAGAGAGTGGGTGAGAGTACCGAAACCCTGGGGAACACCTCCCTTAATTATAAGTCCCAAAGATCGTTTTTGCGAAAATAATTTTATAAAAAAGTTACAACATCAAAAGATGACCCACCCTCTACGTGAAAACTGAATTTGCGCTCTAGCGTATACATTCCGTCAACAGATTTGAATTTCTCACCTGTATGACCATAATGTATTTGTCACCAGAAATATACTGACTCTACATAGGTACAAGAATATTCATGGTTTTAGAAAGTAGCATCTTTTTGGAGTTGACCACGTAGTAGTAGTTGAGTTAAAATGTTTTACCTTTATTTTTTTATAGTTAAATAAGCCTAATTTAAAGAGAAATGGTAGTAAAAAAAATAGTGAAACTCATCCGGGAAGGGATCTTAAAAGCCGATTTGCTGAGAATCAATTTAGTGTGGAGTGTGATACGGAGTTCGTCAGCACATCAGCAGACAAGTTAAAAGATACAGATTATGATGAAGTTATGAAGTTAACGAGGGAATCATGGCTGATTATGCAAAAGCAGCTGCATCGTTAAAAAAAAGTCGATCAAATGCATAAAGTGGAAGAGTATGAACAAGAAGAAGGACTACGGTATCGTGCTGGAATAGCTGATTAGCCGGAAGGTAAATTATTTTATCACAAACTAAGAAAAAACCCGCTACAAAACTTTTAGTGCTTTTTTCTCGAAACCATGTTCTTCAAATTGGTCTCCAGAATATCTCAAAAAGTACTCGATGGAATGGCTTCTTTTTAATTTAAACTAAATTAAATTGATTGGAATCTGGACCGAAATGTAGATGATTTTTTCATAATTTTTTTTTTCTATTCAACGTTAAAGAACAAAAAAAAAATGCGAAAATCGGTGCCGAAAGTTTACATGTCCGCCATTGTTTATTTTCGATTTTTTTTTTTGGAAAATAGATTCAGACTGGCAAATATTATATAATTTCAGAAAACCTTTTGTTATATGATTACAGGATATTGCAAACAGAGCTACAATGGAGACCGATTGGGTACTTTTTTTTCGAATCGTCACACTGCGCCATCTATTAAATTGACAATTTTTAATATTTTCACTAAAAAATTAGGAATTTATTGAAAGAACAGTACATTACGTCCCCTGTCGCTGTCTTACAAATGCCACATTTGCCACCCCCATGTTACGCACAAAACCCTCCACCCTCATACCTACGTCTTTGGAGCTAAGCTTGTGTTGGCAACCTGAGCGGCCAACACGCAATTTGATTTCTGCCGACTGTGGAATGTCGTCGGGGAAGCGTTTTATTGTTTTCTCAATGGATGTCTTCTTTCGTGCCGCGACGTTTAATGGGTTGCTCTGAAACACTGAGAAAAGTGAGAAGATGAAAGGAAAGAATACCTAGAGTGGAGCAGCAATTCCACGCAAACAATCTTCAGTTGGAACAGCAAGTCTCATCAAATCATCCTCGTCCAAATGGAATAATAACAACCTTGGTTGGTTTGAACTAATTAATTGGTTTATTTGTATGATGAATTTGATTTAACTGGATTACATTACTACAACCGTGTCTCTTGCTGAAGAAGGATTTTGTTATTTATGTTGCTTGACAACCAGAATATACGATTCTCCATCATTAATCGCGCATACACCAAATATCGTGATATCAATTCAATGACAATCAAATTGAACTACAAGTTCAATTTGCCCATATTTAATTTAGCTTGAACTCAAGACGTGAAAGAACGAACCATATGTTCAACACGCAGAATCCCCTCGATCCAAATCTGTGGACCAGATGACCAACTTTCAAGTAAAGTTGTTGAGAATCATAAATTGCACGTCCGCAATTTTATGATCCCTTAAAGGTTTGTTTACCCAAACCATTTCCCACAGGGAACATCCTTGTTCATTTGCCTAGAACAAATAACTTGCGCCATAAAACGAGTCGCACGTTCGTTTTAGCGCCCAACAACTTAGAGGATTATAAATGTGCATTAGCACGATCCTCTGTTGATTTTTCCTCTGTGTTTCCTCGCCATTTTCTACAGGGAACATCCTTGTCCATTCGCCTAGGACAAACAACTTGCGCCATAAAACGAATCGCACGTTCGTTTTAGCGCCCAACAACATAGAGGATCATAAATGTGCATTAGTTACACGTAAGTTAAGTGTCCAAAAAATAAACTCAAATAAAGTACAAACAGTAAAGGGTGTTTTGTATCTCTGTGGATTCTTTTCTCGGCGTGAAAAAAAAAATTATTGGTAAGATTTGGACGCGGCAGAGCTTAGGGAAGTCGGCGTTCCCCATACCAATGAACAAAGTGTGTTTTTATTAACAAGTAAGTGTGCGTGATGTGCAAGGTGTGTGGTGTAAAAAAAGTTCACAACACCCACATACATACATTCGCTCTTCTCCAGCGTCCTACCTCCCCTACCCCTAAGTCCTCTTCTCACTCCTTATTTTTTCTTCATTTATCTTCTTTTTTTAAATTATTTTTTAATTACTACTTTAAATTTTGTTAGTCTGTAAGGTATTATATTATCTTAATTTAACCTTGGATTAAGCCTAATAAATGAAATAAATGAAATTCAAAGTATTGTCCATTACTAGACACTACTTTTTTCCATCTTTTTGGCAGCATCCGGATACCACGTCGGAAGAACTCTTCGTCTTTTGAGGATATGCACGAATCGAGCCATTTTTTGGTATCTTCATATATTGAAAAATGCTGCTCGTACAGACCATGTGCCATGGATCGAAATAAGTGATCATCAGAAGGGGCAAGGTCTGGTGAATACGGCGTGTGGGGTAGGGCTTCCCAATGAAGTGTTTCCAAATAGTTTTTCACCGGCACCGCAACGTGCGGACGAGCATTATCACGGAGAAGAATAATTTTGTCATGTCTGAAGTAGTGATGGGTGCGTTTTTCCTTGAGTGCTCGGCTCAATCTCATAAATTGTGTTCGGTAGAGAACTTCACTCGGTTTCAGCAATTCATAATACACGACACCAATCTGATCCCACCAAACACACAGCATGAGTTTTTTCCCATGAATATTCGGTTTTGCTGTCGATGTTGAAGCATGGCTAGATGTTCCCCATAATTTTTTCTTCATTGGGTTATCGTAGTAGATCCATTTGTCATCCCCAGTGACTATACGATGCAAAAAACTCTTTTTTTTTGCTTGGCAAGCAGCATTTCACTTATGCAAAGTCGGCGTTCACGTCTCTCGGCTTTAGTTCTATGGAACCCAATTTCCTTGTTTTTGGATCATCCCTGACGATTTTAAACGATGTGAAATTGTTTATTGAGTTACATCTGATGTACGTGCAAGTTCTTTTTGTGTTTGGGATGGATCTTCCACCAATATTGCTTCCAATTCCTTGTGTTCGCACAGTTTGAATTTTTTCCATATTTATAAATTCACTGAGAGCGTTCATTATTGTTGTCTGTCAAACAAGTAATAAACAACGTAGCGTCTTCAAACTTGAAACTTAATCTTTCAAAGGTTGGTACTATCTACCGCAATCATTATACTTTCATAACTACCGCCATCCATGTGTAAAACCTATTAATTTGGGACTGCCCACGTAGAATTTGGTCATCAGAGAGTTAGTACAGCTCACCGGGAGCTCCAATTGCTGGTATCTAATCTAGTAAAAGAGATTAAAGTTGCAAGGGGCGTAAACCTACTTTACCGGATTGGGCAAAAGGATCATCATCATCGGCACTACAATAGGGATCCGGTCTTGGCCTTATTTAGCAAGTCTCGAGGCTTGCTAAATTTTCCATAATAGTTTATTTCTACGGGAAAGGTTATTAGCCTTGCACCAAAAAGGATGAGTTTACCAATTTAAAATTAAAAACAAAAGAAATCAAGGTAGACTGGTTTTGAATGTATGGAGAATATAAAGATACAGAGCATCCCACATGCGCGTGATTCCACTATATAGCAGCAGATACTTTTCCTTTTTTTGACTTCAATCACCTTCTATCGGAGAAACAAATTGTGCCAAGGTTCAATATCGAAACCAGCTCAATTCATGTTTTTTTCAAAAATTTTATGTTCACGCTATTCAATAGATTTTGGTCTGAACTATAATAACATCTGAGCAAGGGAGTCAGAATAACACCATCTCTATTCCTTCAAAAAAGGGCATTAACAAGCGGGTTTTTTTGTTGAAATGAATTGAGTTCGATCATAAACGCCTCAAATAGTCCTTCACACATTACAATCGATTTAAGAACCTAATTATTAAGTATGGCAGAGTTGTTTATACTAATACTATGTTCCATCACATTTTTCGTGGGAGTTGTACTATGAAAAGAAAACAATAATTGGCCAACAGATTGATACGTCGCTGTAATGTGTTGAAATATTTCGCAGTCGATATTGACCAAGTGTGGATCATTCATTCTTAAGCCATACACTTAAGTAAGTAGTCATTGACCAAGTGTGGATCATTCATTCTTAAACTATACACTTAAGAAAGTAGTCTACTTAAGTATGTAGTATATTCCTTCACAGTATATTTCTATTTAAAACCTTGTTAAAAATTAAGGAACAGAAATAGAAAAATCTTGATAATTATCCTGCAGAAAGACGGTCGACTAAAATGTCACCCACCCGCCCCTCTTTTGTAACAATGTGCACAAGCTAGACTTTTTCAAGTTGTTATAAATTATGAACTTATAAGACAAGTACTAGAAACCGTCTTTGTATTAAGAAATCCTCGACGTGGGCGCTAAAATACTAAACAAAACTTGTAATCTCTCAAGTAAATCGAAAGAAAACAAGTCATCCATAACAGGAAGCTCTCGAGTTTGCGGTCATTAATACAATTACTTTTTAATCAACAACAAAATTGATCATTCTTTTTATTGCGAGAAATCATCACGTGGCAAAAGCGCACTTAAACTTAATATGCCCACTCACTTTTAAACATTTAAACAAGGAAGTGTACAAACAATCACTCGGGGTGCTTGGAATTACACTGCACACGATTCCCTGCTGTGGACATTTTAGAAATAGTTACGTTCTAAATTTCAAATCTACCATCATGGTCGCCTCGAGAGCCCCGCTCAAAAACGAAAGTATGTCAAAAATGCCGAAATGACTAAACACTTAGAAAAATTACGCACACAAGCTATCACATGTTACATCGATGTAGCGGAGGGAATGCAAAATACAAATGTAATCCAACCAAGAAAGAGAAATCCAAGGTAGCTAGAGTATAGAAAGGCTAAAGAAGACGGAGGGAAAACATGTCGTCCAGGAAAACTCGTCTCTCACCCCTTACACAAAAGAACTGCATTAAACTCAACTGTACAATACCAAGAAGGGTGCGGAAGTAATAAGGGAGGAAGCAACCAACCAACCAAAGAACAAAATGACGGCAGCAACCGTGATGTGGCGGCATAGCTCCGCACAGCACACAAACAAATCGTTCCCATCTCACTGTTGTTTTTGTTGTATGGTTGCTGTCGTGCGCAAAGTGTGCGACGGAACCACAATTGCTGCTGGTTGCTGCCTGCTATAGGAGGCAGAGGGGCATTCGCAAAGAGACCAGTTTTTATATCATACATCGGCTCAGCTAGAGAAGTACATACATACATCCATACAAAATCCAGGGGCATACAACAGATGTACAGCACTATATATATATATATATAGATATATGTAAGAATGATGTATGTAAGCAGAAATATATAATTACTGATGACAATAAGGACGGCAGGGGGCAAACAGCAGTTGGTAACACGAGTTGCACTGGAATTCTTCTTATTTGGGATGCATGCAGCTGCAATTTTAACAACTGGCATGCATCAAAAACCAGACGCTGCTCGAATGATTTCAACTCTGGAAAAGTCTAAGAGATAGGCTGATACTCCAAATAGTCTCTATGCTGCGTAGTTTAATTATTCGTTAATGATTCTCAAGGGCACATTTCAAATGTGCCCATTAATTAGCGCTTTAGCCTCTATGCTGAGGTGCCAACTTTCACCAATTTCGATTACCGTTCCTTAACCAGTTTTCTTACCAGACCAACATTTTTACATCAGTATTATATTTCACCAGTTTGCCAAATCGACCACGTTTTGGTAACTACCTAATTAATAAAACAGGCTAAATTGAATTCGTCTAGTATAATTCTAGTAATTTAAGATGTCAGTAAGTTTTACGAATCTTCGGATACTGGTTTATCCACGCTGCAATGTAATTACTCGAAAAAAAAGTGCGACCAATTTAACAATTCAAAGACAATATTATAAAGATCTGTTTACAAGATGTAAGTAGTTGAGTCGGAATATTATATTTCCCATACCAAACATCACATTGCTTTTTTTTCTTGGAGTGATCATTAAATTTGTCTTTTACAAAATACGAATTGAAACGTAGTGATTACTTTGAATTCCAACAAAAAAAAAGGAAGTCTTTACAATTGATACATATGGTTTAGGGAATTGATACACACTCACTTAACTTCTTAATTTAATGGACATACACTTTGCCTTTGATGTTTCGATCAAACGTTGAACTAGTCTTTTGAAATCGTTTCTTGGTTCTAATTACTATATATTTCTATGGAATATTAGATTAATTTATATTTGGGCGGTTACGTAAGTTTCGAAATTTCAAAAAATCCAATTTTTTATCATGGGCCATAAATGTTTGTAAATGGCAACACTTAATTTCTTAAAAACGGTTAGAGGCATTGCTTCGCGCTCGAGCGAGCGTCGAACGTGAACTTGTAAAGTGTCTTGCACGTTATGCTAACACGTACGCAGCGTCCACCAATAACTGCGTTCGGTGGTGAGATATATTGTCCGCTGCTGAACAAGAAGCTCCTGGTGTCAAAAATACTGATTCCTGAAAACAATGGCTTATTTAGCGGAAAGTGGACCGAATACCTCGGATGAACTCCAGCAGAACGTCTTGGTCGACTCTTCAATGAAACGCGTTGAGTATTAGTGACTAAATCTACCTTTATTTGTCTTGATTACATTAATTGATTTGGATTTAATTTGCCAACGTGTCTATATCGCTTGAATAATTTTACGAAGTGTGACAGCTAATTTAAATATTATTGAATGTCAGCTGTTTGCTGACATTTGTTATTTGTGTTGTCAATGGCTGCATTCAATAGTGCCTGCGCTGGTTGCATCCAGTGCGGGCGTCGTGTCGTCTGCAACAGGTATGGGCGGGCGAGTGGCGGGGAGTTGTGCGTCACTTCATGCAATTTTAGTGTAAAACTACTTTACAAAAACGATTCCTACGTTACTGTGCAAAGCCTATTTAGAATTGAATTTTCCAAGTGTTAATTTAATCAAAGCTTGGGTCAAAAAGTTCCAGACAAAGACCTATCAGATTGTATTAACCCTACAACCCCTTTTTGTTACATTAACCTATTTGGGCCCTCGCTTGGTAGAAACCTTTACGTGGTGCGGGGGCTTAAACTACAATGAATCATTCAGGCTATACTGACGGAAGCATACACTTCCAGTAGGGACACCCATGTCAGACAGGCTAGCGAGTAGTAGCACACAAAGATCTACCACCAGCCCTGTGAGTAGGGCGTTAGAATATACTCACAGCTAGGCCGGCTTGTCGTAAGAGGCGACTAAAGGCCGAGTGGTAGCCGGGATCCCAACGCCCTGTGCGCCCGGTGAAATACCACCCCATCAAGCTATAGGCTCTGTGAAATGGTCGGGAGAAATCCCTGGCCATCTTCCGGAGCTTGGCTGATGGACCGGTTCGAGAAAAGGTTGGTTAGGTGGTAGTCGGTCCCAAGGTGAGATACCACCCCGTCACGCTGTACATACCGCGATATCGCCGAGAGAAATCTTCGACGGTGTTTCGGATGTGTGGCTAATGGCCCGGACTGACACGGGGATAAGTCATGATGGTACCTTCTGATATAAAGAATTCCGGAGGTAAACTAGTCTCCCATTCGGATCTCTGGGGCGGACTATGTCAGGGGGAACATCATGCAGATATCATGATAAATAATGGAACTTTGAGAGGTTAGTCATCGCATAATCGGCCTTGCTCTCGAAGCTCTGCCCACGCTCGACTGGTGACGGAATTTTGTAACATCAGGGGCATCGGTTTCACCAATATGAATGTAAACGCCGTCCACCAATATTTGCAAACAGCGAAACCTGATATCCTTGCCCTAACTGAGACCCAGGTCGATTCGTCAACTGATTCGACATATCTTCGTTGCTCAGGATACGACTTACGTTCGAGATTCCGTTTTAAGGGCGGAGTCTGCGTCTTCGCGCGGTCCAATCTGGCTTGCCAGAGGATGGAGGCGTTGGAACCCAATAATATGGACATCATATGGTTGAGGGTCGTGCTGAGGAATTCCGTTAAATTTCTTTGTTGTCTTTACCACTCTCCGAATGACGATCGATCAGCGACAAATTTCGAAAATCTTTCACATACCGTCGACTGGATACAGATCAACCACCCGACTTCTGAAATGGTCCTCCTTGGCGATTTTAATGTGCACAATTCAGGCTGGTTTGTGCATTCTAACAGAACCGATGAGGCTGGCGGAGATGTTTGCTGTAAGCCACAACTTGATTCAACTCGTGGAGGAGCCGACGCGAGTGCCGGATGCCAGAGGCGATTGTGCGAACACCCTGGATCTGTTTTTGACATCCGAACGCAGTATTTATACCGTAGAGGTTTCTGCACCACTGGGAAACTCAGATCACTGCTTGGTATCTGTCGCGCAACCGCTTGCATGTCAAGCGAATGACCGGCCTAGGCGGCTTCGCCATGTGTGGAAGTATGGGGCTGCTAACTGGGACGATTTGCGAGATTTCTTCGCATCCTTTCCATGGTCCGAGGTGTGCTTCGGACACTCCGATGTTAACGCTTGCGCAGAGTCGGTATCAGAGATTATTCTTCTGGGGATGGAGATGTATATTCCACATTCCATCAAACGGAGTTCATCTGATAAACAGTGGTTTAATAAACAATGCGAGCAGATTACAGCGGCAAAAGTAGAGCTTTTAAGCAATGGCGCTCCGATCCCACCGATGTTAACAGAAAGAATTTTGTTAGAATCAGAAACGTGTGCAACCTTGATACGGCGAAGAGAGTTCACAACGACAGAGTGATCAATAAACTTCTTCGGTGCCCGACTGGTTCGCGCACCTTCTGGTCAATGGCCAAAGCTGTCAGCGGTAACTTCGCTTCCTCCTCTTTCTCTCCGTTGGTGACAGCCAGCGGGACATTAGTCACGAATCCAAAGGCTAAAGCTAATGTGTTCGCGAATTTATTTTCCGCGAATTCAAACCTCGATCCGCGCACTATTCAACGCATTCTACGTGAACTGGATTGTAGGAAGGCAACCGGCACGGACGGAATACCAGCAATAGTCCTTAAGAACTGTGCTCCAGAACTATCGCCGGTTCTTTGCAGACTCTTCCGCTTATCTTATGCACGGAGGACCTTTCCTGCCTGCTGGAAAATCGCTCGAGTTCAGCCAATCCCAAAGACGGGAAAAAAGTGTCTCCCACAAAATTACCGTCTGATAGCATTACTGTCTATTTTATTTAAGGTGATGGAAAAAGTCATCAATACTGAGTTAGTTAAGTATTTGGAGTGCCACGGACTTCTGAATGACCGTCAATATGGATTCCGTGGCAGGCGGTCCATGGGAGACCTTTTGACACTTATAACCGATATATGGACATCTGCGATTGAACAGCATGGTGAGTCAAGGGCGGTCGCATTGTATATCTCCAAGGCTTTTGACCGCATCTGGCACGGGGCATTGCTTAGCAAACTTCGTTCATATGGACTTTCACAACAGCTTTACGACTGGACGAAAAGCTTCTTGAGAATCGATCGATCCGGGTTGTGGACGGCGAGTGCATCCTGTTAATTCGGGGGTGCCTCAAGTTTCTATTTTGGCTCCAACCTTGTTTTTGCTTCACATAAATGATTTGTTGGAGACAACGGATAACAAAGTGTTCAGTTTTGCGGATGATAGTACGCTTGTTTCCTCCATTTCGATTGTTCGGCCGATTGGTGCATCTGCGTCGCATCAGCTGAGATGTAGACAGATTGACTCCCTGAATCAGGCTCTAGATAGGGTCTTGCAGCGGGGAAGGGCCAATCTCGTCGACTTCAATGCAGCGAAGACACAATATACAACATTCACAAAGAAAAGTGGATCATCGGTTCCGCAGCTGATGATGAATGGCCGGGCCCTCGAAGCTGGGGAAAGTTTGAAATTGCTCGGCGTCACGGTCTGTGGGAATGTATCGTGGCATAAACACGTATCGAGTATCGCCAGGTCAGCGTCTGGGAAACAGGGTTATCTTTTTAGAGCCAAGAAATATTTTACTCCGGCCCAACTTCTTCTCCTATATAAATCCCAAATTAGAGCCGCGCTCGAATATTGCTCTCATGTTTGGAGGTCGGCTGAACATACCCTCGACCTACTTGAGAGCATACAGAGACGAGCGATCCGCCTGATCGGGGACTCGGCGCTGACGTCGGGACTACAGTCGCTATCACATCGAAGGCGCCTGGCCGACCTCTGTCTGTTTTACAGATATTATCACGGGTGCTGTTCTTCGGAGATTCTTGGCATTGTTCACGCAATTCGGTATATATGCGCTCCACAAGACAATCCGACGGATCGCACCCGTTTGTGGTTCTTCTCCCGACAGCGCGAACATCCCTGTATCAGAACTCGTTCCGTTACAGAGCGGGGAAGCTGTGGAACTCCCTTCCCACGAGAGTGTTCCCGGAGCGTTACAACCTGCAACTGTTCAAAAAGAACTGCAACAGTTATTTGATGGCATTTCGGGGCGCCCACTCGGTGCCGAGAGAAGTCTAATATATAAAAAAAAAAAAAAAAAAAAAAAAAAAACCTTAATCCAGGGTGTTACGCGTCACCGTGCCCATTGGATGGTTTGCAGCCAGGGGTATACCGGCTGTATTATAACGGCGCCTTTCTGACACCGGTTCGAATCAGAGCAGTAAGCAGACCTTACCATATAAAAGAGGGGCTTTGATATGGCGGACTATTTGAAACCACAAGACTCGTGGGAACAAAAATGAATAATCAATATACAAAAAAACAATCTCACGAAAAACCCTGTAGGGCTACGTGTGATGAGCCGAAACTACCATAAGGGAACAAATTATCAAGAAAACACCGACATAGAGGAGCAGGTTGCGACTCCGTTGATATTCTAGTGATTGGCAAAATCAGGAGTCGGCTCGCAGCAAACCCACACGGGCAGTCACGGGAGACGAGCAAAAAGTTCGACATTGATAAACTAAAAGACCTGCACAAAAGGGCTGAATATCAAGACGAACTAACGAATAGATTTAGCATCGTAGAGAATGGGAGCAGTGAGGAAGAGGAAGCCAATAATGTGGACACTAAATGGCCATCGAGCAGAGACACAATCAAGCAAACAGCCCAAAAGGTATTAGGATTTAAGAAAACAATTGAGTCCAAACCTTAGTTTGACGATGGGTGCCGGGTGAAGATCGAAGAACGTAAACGCCCCGGAGCGATCCACTTAGAAAGACATGATGAAGTCAACACAGAAAGATACGCGAGAATTCGGAAAGACACAATGAAACTTCTCAAACGCAAAAAAACCGAATAGGAGAAGACTCAGATCGAAAAAATCCTAGAAAATGCCAAAGCAAAGAACATCAGAGGTATGTACGCCGGCATAACTTTAATTAGAAATACCTACCGATGGAGAGCCAAAATAATTCACGACACAATCGGCTGTTTGGTCACAGAAACAAACAATATCGTGACAAGATCGAAGCAGTCGTTTGAAAACCTGCTCAATGTGCGCACCCATCAACCACAAATAAACGCACCAGCCGTACATACACCCAAGCCTCCGATCCCAGAACCCTCTTTTAACGAGGTTGTAGAGGCAATAAATCGATTGAAAAACAACAAGGTTCCCGGATCAATGCCAGAGCAAAGAATATCAGAGGTATGTATGCCGGCACAAATTCAATTAGAAATGGCTACCGAGGGAGGGCCAAAATAATTCTAGACGCAAACGGCGGTCTGTTCACAGAGACAAACAATATCGTGACAAGATGGAAACAGTACTTTGAAAACCTACTCAATGTACGCATCCATCAACCACCAATAAATGCACCAGACGTACATACAGCTGAGCCTCAGATCCTACTTGAAACGAAGTTGTAGACGCAATAAATCGATTGAAAAACAACAAAGCTCCCGGAGTCAACTGCATGCCGGCAGAGCTTATGAAGCATGGAAAAGAGGAAACCGCTCAAAAGAGCGAAACAATATGGGATAAGGGAGTCACTCCGGAGGAATGGAAAACCTCATTAGTCGTCCCCATTTTCAAAAAAGGCGACAGATCTGACTTGAACTCAACGCCGGATCGAAAGCGTGCAACGTCGTTTTCTGCGTTTTGCCCTCCGCGGACTGAACTGGGTGAATCCTCGGATTCTCCCCCCATACACTAGCCGGCCCCATTTGATCAACTTCAACCCACTTGAGGAGCGCAGAACTCAGGCACAATCAACTGCCCAAGCTTGCCGATAGATGTGTGTCTTGTATGGCACACGATATCACGGTGCATGATACTCACAAAAAGTTTTGAATAACAATACTCGTTGCCTAGGTGTTCCGATAGATGTGTGTCATGGTGCATGGTACTCACCTATTAAACGTGTCGTCTGCGAAGTGACTCATTGTGGATTTGCACTGCAATGTGCAATGACTGTTTGAAATTAGGAACATAGTTTTTAGGTCATGAGTGTACGGCCGAAATATGATGGCATGTGACCTACAATACTTGGTATCGATAATCATGGGAAAATTTGATGGGAGAAATAGTATTTAAGAACCGATTTTTGAAAGAATAAAGCTGATACAAGCTGACTACAATCAAACTGGCATCTCACTGTTTTATTTTTCTTTCGGCAGTTATTAGGTGGCCTCACAAAACGGAAAGAAAACAAATTCCTCGTATTCGAGAATAAAGCTTTAAGGGGTATCTTTGGAGGTAAATATGACGAGGAGGCAGGACAATGGAGGAAACTCCACAACCACGAATTGGAAGAGCTATACCGCAAATCTACAATAGTGAGAGTAATCAAGTCACGAAGATTAAGATGGGCCGGACATATAGCGCGAATGCGCAACGATAGGACCGTGCGTAGAATTCTTGACGTTAGACCAACGGGAAAGAGACCGGCAGGACGGCCGCGACGGTGATGGGAGGACAATGTTAGGTTTGACCTTGAGGAGATCAGATCGGCTGGTCAAGCGTGGAAGGAGAGTGCACAGGACAGGGAACGATGGCGGATACGAGTCGGTGAGGCCATAAACTTACAGGTTCCTACAGGCCAGTAAATAATAATAATAATAATAATTGTTTCATTGCTCGTTTTTGCATTCTATCGAGTCACGTATAGCGCGGTTTTGGACGGGCGAGACCAAATATGGGAGTTGAAGTCCATTTTGGGACGAATATACGCCTTGAAAATTGTGGCCAGGTTGGATGGATTGAAGTGTCTTTCGCATCTCTTAAGGAACTCCTCTATACATTTGGCTGCACTTTTCGCAGTTTCAAATATATGGTCATTCCAATCGGGAGTCGAATTATTAGAGTGTTGAGTATTGTTAGTTCCTTTCCTTCCTCGATACAAGTGCCGTTCATCCACAGTTAATTTACTTTGGGGTCGCCTTTGATGACAGGAGACAGCACTAAGTTTTTAAGGCATTGAATATTACTTGTTAGATAATCGCCATTGATATACCTAGTTGACGTCGGAATTCAATGTATCAAGGATAAGTTGCTGGTTGGTAATAAAGTTCGAAGAGTTTGGCCGGGAAATGTTCGTATGAGGATGAGAAACTCAACTTGCTATCATCAGCAAACGAGTGGATTGGGTTGTGGGTAATTGGCAAGAGATAATTTATAAAGATGTGGGGGAGAGTACAGAACCTTGGGAAACACCTGCACTAATTTAATGGGAGGCACATTTGATACCATAAAGAACTATTTGGATTGAACGGCCAGAAAGATAGTCTCTTATCCATTGGATCAGGGAATTGTCCACTCCGTAGATATGTAATTTCGACAAAAATGCTGGATGCCAAACTCTGTCGAAGGCTTTTGAAATATCCAGTGCAAGAACCTTGATTTCACCGAAGTAGTGGATGGAATGGCTCCATTTTTCGGCAAGGTGCGCCAGTAAATCTCCTGTGGACTGGTTGTTACGAAAGTCATATTGGCGGTCATTGAGGTGGTCATTCAATTCCAAATATTTCGCAAGTTGACGTTTGATATGTGATTCCATTACCTTGGAGAGAATAGAAGTTAGTGGTACGGGTTGATAACTAGAGAGGGACGAATTGTCACCCTTTTTGGGAATTGGTTGAATGTTCGCAGACGTCCATCTATTTGGGAAACGTACAGTAGAATAAGACAAAGGGAAGAGTTTCCGCAGTGGTTTAGCGTGTGAAGAAGAACATCTCTTCAAGAGACTTGGAGGAATGCCATCCGGATCAGCGGATTTGTGTGCATTTATATTAGGGAAATGACCAGTAGAATAAGGCAAATGGAAGAGTTTCCGCAGTGGTTTAGCGAGTGAAGAGGAACATTTCTTCAAGAGAGTTGGGGGAATTCGATCTGGACCAGCAGATTTCTTTGCGGTTAGCTCCTAGAGTGCGCGGGCAATAGTGTGTTTTCGGCAGTTTATCTGGCTCATGGTGTGCTGCTTATGCTCAAGTTGAGGTGGAACTGATGTATCAGGCAGTGTCGAATTCGCTGTAAAATGTGCAGCAAGTAGATTCGCTTTCTCTATTGCACTGGTGACTGGTCTGTCATCGACTATAAGCGATGAAATGAATGAAGAAACCGAGTTTTGAATGTTTTTCACGAATGCCCAAAACCTTCTACTACATGTGGGGGAGAGTGTAGTATTTGTGATCTCACTCTCTGGTCATGGAAAAACTTTGCACGCTGAGTATGCAGATTGCAGTTATTCCTAGCTTTTTTAAATCTCTTCCGGTTTTCCTCAGTATTGTTTGATTCATACAACCGAAAACTCAAATCTTTAGCCTTGATGGCTTCTCTGCACCCAGAATCGAACCACATTTCTCTTGTGTTTGATACTCTTTACCTTGTGTGGAATAAAGCTTTGCATGCCAAGTCGAATCGTGTCTGCCAATGTGGCCGCTATAGCGTCAACATCGTTATAGAGGAAAAATAAAAAATTTAACCTCCCAAAAAAGGTTGTTCAGACCTTCCCAGTTGACTTTCTCATAGAACGATACCGTTCTTTTGGGAGTATTCTCGATAGCGTTGCTGTTGCTTAGAGCAATTTTAGCTGGCACGACGCAGTGGTGTGAAGTGCTTAAGGGTGTAGAAACTTTAATTGTGTATTTGTTCGGGTGGGGGGTGAGAAAGGGGTCCAGTGTGTTGGCGGAATGACCAGCTATATCTGGTACCCGTGTTGGGTCAGGGAAGCAGTAATGTGTGATATGCTTCCGAACGTGGTTTTAGCCACGAGAAATTAAATTCTGGATTGGAGCAGAGCCCATATTTTGGCAGAAGCGCTGATAGCAATATCACTTTGTATGTATGTGGCTATACCACGATGTGAAGAGAGCAAAGGCACTAAGTTATAATCGGGTATAGTAAAATTAGAAATATTTGTATATCAGCTATTACCTGGGTCTAGCTAAGTGCAACGGATGGTGGTTTCTGGTTAGAAATTTGGACAAACACACAGGAGAAATTGCATCTTAGGCCTCGGATGTAAAAAAGATCGACGTGAAATTCCCGTTTCACCAATCATCATCATCATCATCGGCACTACAACCGGGATCCGGTCTTGGCCTTATTTAGAAAGTCTCTCCACCGGGATCCGGTCTTGGCCTTATTTAGAAAGTCTCTCCACCGGTATCCGGTCCTTATCCGAGACTTGTTACATTGTCCATAATAATTTGTTTCTCCGGGCAAGGTTATTAGCCTTGCGCCATCAGAAAACCAATACCGCCTCAGAAAAGCATGCAAGTCGGAACCGGCGATGGATGAGCGGAAGCAACCACTACAGGTGTTATCCCCTTGTAGTAGGTACCCCACTAGATCCGTTCCGAAATCTACATCACATCCCTTTCTTGCCGAATATTAGCCACTCAAACACCCAAAAATCTCCAAAGATTATAAATCTATCGAGAGTATCGACGGACGCAACAGAAGTGCGAAAAAGAGGAAAAACAGATGCAGGGAAAGGAAAGGGTGGTATGAGCATTTCTCGCACTGTACACTTTCACACAATTTTCACACTACGGCGCGAATCCCGTAGATATCACTGTACTACATATAAAGCAAACACCGCATAATTCAAAGCCAGCACAACGTTGTTACACTTTCTCTGGTTCTTCAAGAATGGTTTGGAGTATTTGAAGATCCACATTCACGTTCTATTACGAAAATTGAAAGTGCTAAAATGCACAGATTATTGTTCCTCTTTTGAAAAACCCTTGATATGAATGAATACTGAATGCGAAGACAATTCGAAGACGTTTCTTTCAAAAAACGGAAAACAATTATATTCAACAAACAGCTCAAATATTGATAACTTAATATTCAGAGTTATCGTACACATTCGCCGGATTTCTATAAACTGGAAAACATGAAGAGGGAGTAATCGTAATGTTAGTTAGGTTTATGATACAAATATAGTGTATTATTAGTATTCTGATCGAAGTTTCAAAATAACTTTTTTATTAATAGTGTGACGCATATGACAATCAGTACTAGAATATTCTAGAAAGTCCAAAACAAAGTACTAGAATATTCTATAAAGTACTGGAAAACTGGAGACTATGAGCAGTAGAAAATTCGAGGCTATGGGACGGACGGAAACGAAACACCGAATTAGAATGAGGAAACGGTATAAATACGTGACACGCACATCAGAGAGTAAGAAGTAAGCAGTCAAAGACGTGATAAGTACGGAAGCGGTAAGTCAAGAAATCGTTAAGTGTACGGTAAAAGTAACGGTTGTTATTAACGGACTAATAAAGTGTTACATTAATTCAAAATGGATTTAACGGCTCTTATTTATTAAAAATAATTAATCCAGCGAACCCTACGCTCGCAACAATATGATAGTGTTGCAAATATACCCGAAATATTGTAGTTTTCCCGAAACCATAGCCTCTCCTAACAAAATCCTGCTCCAATCTCTATTCCTAAGCCAAGTCTCAAACTATCCTTTCAATAAGGAAATGTACGTCGATTCAATCACACAAATGAAAGCGCCAATGGAAGCCACGAGTGTCTGCAACAGTGCAACATTGATATTTCTTTTGCTGGCATAATTTCCCCAAAAACAGAAGACGTGTATCGCCGTTGCCTTGGTATATATTTTCGACGCCGTGCGTCGTGGTTTCCAGTTTCTTAATAATAATAGAAAGCAAAGGAAAGAAAACGATTAAGACTCGTGGGATTTAATTGGTTTTACAATAATTTTGCTTTAATTGGTTTTACAATCTGAAATTAAAAAAAAAGATAGAGACGGAAATTTACAATTTTCTGCTTCTGGCAAATAATTCAAAAGATCTTGGAAAGGGTATAATTTTGTTACATGCACCTTTGTTTTCGTTTTGTCATTTTCTCTTAATGGCCGGAGTAGGTGAATTTTTATTTTTCATAACCGGGTCGATTGAAGGTTTTTCAACGATTATTTTTAAAAGATCAGTTTGCACATGAAATCCGACGGATGCTCCGTTCCAATGGAATAAAAATATAACATAGAATAATAGAATAAAAGGAGCAAAGCTAATAACCTTGCCCGGAAAAACAAATTATTATGCAAAATTTAACATGCCTCAGACTTGTTAAATAAGGCCTAGACCGGATCCCGGTTGTAGTGCCGATGATGATGATGAATAGAATAAAAACATAGATTTTAAAATTCTTTTTTTGTTTTTTTGTTTTGCTCATCCCTCAGGAGATAGGAAACACCGCGTTGTTCATAATAATAATATCAGAGAATATAGTGCGAACAGGAAAAATAGGATAAAGGAAAAGTGCCACCAGTTCTTGCCACAGTGTCTGCACCTTATGACTGTAGTCCAGGTTCATCTGATAGGAATCACGCGTGTTAAGACACCAAGTCCCATCACCATAGATAAGATGCCATCATCATATACCAACCAGAAGATGCGTCTAATCTCAAACAAGTATAATCTTCAAGTCACATACAACATGACGAAAATACATCACCATCCAAACTACTAGATGTCCCCTCAGATAATCTTAACGAATCGAAAGTTAGATAATCTTAACGAGTCGAAAGTGAGATAATAATTATCGAAGGATTCTACTTCCTCTTTCATCTGTGACTCTCGTGTTGTCAACACGCTTTTAAGCAGAATAATAGTATAGTAATGTCTTATCATTTGCTCCTCGATAGTATAGCTGTTAGTATACCCGTCTGTCACTCGGGAGAGCGGGGTTCGATTCCCCGTCGGGGAGCCTCTGGCGCAAGACTAATGACCTTGCCCGAAAAAAAAAAAAAAAAAAAAAACCTTATGGGAAATTTAACAAGCCTCAGGATTTGCTAAATAAGGCCAAGACCGGTTCCTGGTTGTAGTGCCGATGATGATGATGAATGTCTTATCATTAATTAAAATAAATATATTTTTTAATTAAACTAAATATAGTTTTAAAATGAATTAACGTGTAGTTAATTCGCGCGACGACGTCTGCGGCGGAAATACAAGTCAGATGACGGAAACTACAGGAAATCCAACAATACTAGCGAATCAACTTCCACGAACCACCATTAAGGGAACAATACAATTCCTTCTGATCTTATGGATAGTTCAGCGAATTCGGTCAATTCAAGGAACATATCGACGTCTTCTGGTCCTCAAGGCCAGCAAGATTATTTCTATGGTGGCCATTATCGTAATTATCATTTGGAGGACCATCACTCTATCAATTGATCAAACACTCCGCCAGGCAATGTGGCCAACGTCAATCTCAGTTCTCATCGAGAAACTCGCCCAACGCCAAGCTGTGGCATTAGCGGTGTATATGGGACAAATTCCCAACTGCAATAGCATCAGGCACAGCAATCACCTTGGATTCGACACGCAGATGATCCTATGCAGTTGGCGGCTACTTTAACACTTCTAGTATCGGCACAGGCTGGCTATATTCAGAAAATGGTGAAAACACAACATTGCACGGCCGACTTTAACCCAACTAAGCGGTCTTTGGACTGAATCAACAGCTCCATCTAGTGCACCTAGATTTCAACTATTTTTAAATTGCCACATTTCCAACCAAGGACAAACACAAATACTTCAACATATTGGCGACCACATCGCTCAATTACCACTTACGGATTTACGATCCAACATGGGACCACGTCCATGATATGCATACTCTACTTACGGATTTACGATCCAAAATGGGACCACGTCCAAGATATTCTTACTCTACGTACGGATTTACGATCCAACATGGGACTACGTCCAAGATATGCATACTCTACTTACGGATTTACGATTCAACCAACATTTCAAATATCAACAAATATCAACAACAACAACAACAACGGCCTTACCTCGAGTTACAACGTTAGCACTCAATGGCCAACTAGGCCTTCGGTCACACACAAACACTTCAACATATTGGCGACCACATCGCTCAATTACCACTTACGGATTTACGATCCAAAATGGGACCACGTCCAAGATATTCTAACTCTACGTGCGGATTTACGATCCAACATGGGACCACGTCCAAGATATTCTCACTCTACGTACGGATTTACGATCCAACATGGGACTACGTCCAATATATGCATACTCCACTTACGGATTTACGATTCAACATGGGACCACGTCCAAGATATTCTTACTCTACGTACGGATTTATGATCCAACCAACATTTCAATTATCAACAAATATCAACAACAACAACAACGACCTTACCTCGAGCTACAACGTTAGCACTCAATGGCCAACTGGGCCTTCGGCGTCACACACTCACACACACGCTGATAATACGAATAATACTACTGTTCCATAACCCATTATATCTCATAACCTAATCAATTAATAGAATCAGATCTAGTCAACATAATTAATTATTGCCACCCTACCTCTGCACCGTACCGGTTCATGAGCAACACGAGCTTTGAAGCGTCTGTTCTCAACTACAAGTATCAACCACGATAAACCACGACGCTGAAAGGCCTCACATTGACAGCACCAATGGGAAGGACAACCACTGGTTCATCGTCGTCGGCCCGGCAAGATGTTGCAGTACAACAACAAAGCATATAACGATTAAAGATTCAAAATAAAAGGAAAACATCAAGCAGCCTCAAATGTCACTCGGAAATGCCAGATTGGTTTCTGGGGCGTGACGTTAAAATGCCAGCAGTGATTCTAAACGACAAATTGATATCAGATGCACTGCTCGGCACATTACCAATCAAATCGGAACATTCCTACAGTTTGAATTAAGATGGTGATTCTATGCCAAACTCACCGAAAAGCCTACACATAAAAATGGATGATATGGACGAAGAATGTTATCCTGTCATATCAATGAAAATGCTACCAGCAACACACGTCGTCTATTCGATAACGCACTCAAGCATTTAGCGCCTAAACGTATACATCAATAAACATCCAACTATACGGTTGCAGCAGAAAACTCTATAGTGGCACTGAATGCTGCTAATCTATGAAAAGATTCAGCTAACTGATAGCGGGCTGTTGTTGGATGCTGAATGGAGGAGAGTGAAACTGTGATCGTTCATGAGCAGTTTTTTTTGTTGGTTGTTACTGTTTTAGACACAGTATGTTTAACGCTTTTTTCTATAGAAGATTTTTATACGGTGCTTTCGGTACCTTTCTTACGCAGTTTTTAGTTATCCTCTGGGGCAGTTGGCCATCAGTATTATTGAGTTATGTTTGTAGTATTTCAAAGTGGCCGTTGAAGTTAAATGTAAAGATAAAGTGTGTGTCACATAAAATCCAGTGTAGTTTAAAGATAAAGCCTTTTTATTGTTTTCTTCTTTTGTGATTTCTGGTCGAATGGATCGATCACGGAACCGATCAAATTTTGCTGTGTCCGTAGCGACAAGGATGAAGGAAAAGTGCCACCAGTTTCATCTTAGTGCAAGAACAAACTTCGAATCCCATCTTCAAACACACACAAATCGTATTCAAGATACAAGAAATTTGACTCCCTATTCCTTTGTTGAGATGACTCGCCACACTTTCCTCCTGTGTTTCGTGTAAAGGGTGTATAGAAAATTAAGGCGATTTTTTTTATCTTTTTCTTAAAGTATCTTAATTAATACCTATAACCCAATCAATCTTTTTTCCCTTCAAAGTAATACCCCACACATGTGCCACAGGTCTTTCTAAACATGGAAGCACTTTTGGAATTCGTTTGATGGGATTGTTCAGGAATTTTGGTTTCTGTTTTAGGGGGTCAAAAAAAATTTTTTTTTTAATGCTCTATCAGCGTCAGAAATTTAAACATTACCGTTACTCTGCGAGCATACCTCGTAAAGCAATACAAACATTATCCAAAGTTTATGCTCTTGCGATAAATTGTATTGTTCTACTCTAGGTAAACAACCGCCCCATAACCAGTCATTCGATTGCCATAGCACCGACAATGGCCAACCGTGTAATACATTTACCACTTCCGGTTTTTTTAAGCGATTGAGACGAAGTCAACGTCTCCTTCTACGACAAGTAGGCCCAACTGTGGTACATTCTAACACTAACCGAGTTGATTAAGTTTATTTTTACCCTACGTAAAAGATTTTATCTGAGCAAAATAGCAACTCTCTTTACGATATTTCTTGAAATGGTGTTAACAATGGTCCCCCAAGAACAGGTAATCTGACATCCATTGACTTTTTTCTTTGTTATGTGAAAAAGAGAGTGTTGGCAATTTAAGTATGTTACAACATTCATATCGTGATCGAACATGTGAACACAACAATTTGGAAATATCATAACAATATATTAGATACGCAAAGGGATTCGTGTGGGTTATTGGTTTGCTGTTTTTCACCGGCGTAAATATCGCAAAGAAGTCCTTTTTGTATAATATAAATAAAACCTCTAATTCAGGGATCCACTACAGAAGTGATCAAACTTTTATTTAGTTATTATTTCTTGTTATTGATTTATTAGCATTATTTATTTTTATTACTTATTATCTAATTTGTATTCATTACTGTCATTAGTGCTGCCAGCTCCATCTTAGGCAGTAGTCGTAGAGATCGGAGCGACTGATTTGATGATGAGTGCAAACTAGCGACTGAACCGATGATGATGATATTTAAAGCTGTAGCAGACAGGGTATGATTAGTCTTCATTTCAGTAATAGAATCGACTGTAGTAGAGGTCTACATGTAAATTTGAGTCGCCATATGTGCAGGGCTGCCTTTAATGTTCCTGATCAAATATATTGATTGAAATCCAGCTTTGGACGGATGCGTACATAATACATTATATTATGACTTAATTTAGTATCATGAGGAACTACGGTAGTATGCTAGATATGACATCAGAGTTCATGAAAAAACCCACTTCTTAATAAACCCTTGCTTAATATTTGATTAATCAACTATTGAAGTCCGAAACTTCTAAAGCTCATTGATAATGTTGTCTCACAACATACGAGTTTAAACTAAAATTGAACATTAAAATATACTAGTCCTTTTACTCCCTCTTATTAAAAATCAAAATCCAAGCCCTATTCGATTAACAAAACCCACAAAGAAAGACATTTTATAGCATTCAAAATGTACACCTTACGTACTTGTACTCATAACACGCAGTTAACCACATCCGCCCCTTTTCCTGTAACAAAATTGCTTGTTACCGCATTGATAAGAGCTGCCACTTACATTTGAATGCACGACAAATATATATGATGCGCGCTATTATGAGTCTATTATGTGCTACGACGTAAACATTACCTTGATCAACTTTTTTTCATTTTATGAGAACCCAATGTAAATTTAAAAATAAAATCCAATATTGAGTTTTACGTTGCATTGCAACTCCAAAACCGTTTATATGAACTGAGGGTGACAACGTTTTTAAGGCAGGCATATGACGGGCTCAATGCAGTTCAAGTTTGTAGGGCAATTTATGGGCTTTACTTCCCATTGTTTAAGTTTTTAATTAGGTTTGTTCTAATATTACGACTTTGAATAAGTTCTTACTGGCTGCAACTCGTACAGTACCCAATGTGGATCATTTCTAGTTCTTTCAAAAGTTTTGAAACTGTTGTGCGATCAACTGACATGTGTCTTCGTGGAGCAGTGCCTCCAGTTTCTAGCCTCCAAACGTTTTCGATGTGGCAGAGTGTTCTTTATCTTCAAAATTAAAATAGTATTTTTAAAGCATTTACACCATTCTCTGTTTGTTGTTTCCGATAGAGCCCCAAGTCTCTATGAATTCGGTGTGTCTCGGCTGCATTTTCTTTCTTTCCTTTTTCAGATTAAAGCAATGCAATAAAATTCCCAGTAAGAACTCCCTTTTATAACCCGAAATTCGAAATGTTTAACACTGAAAAAAAGCTGTGAGCTTTTCTGCTAGTATTTTTTTTAAAGAAATAGTGCATTAGAATCCTCCCCATGTACCACTTTTTTGGAAATTTGACATGCTTGACAAAAAAAATTGTTCGGGCTTCGGGGATATGATACACGCTGAATTTCAAATCTTCTTATAGACGCGTTTTCATCTTACGCTACACACACGGAGTTCCAGTATTGCAAAAAATCAAGAACTTATTTAGGGATCTAAGGTATAGCTTTTGTCCAAAAGATTGTAATAATATTAAGTAGGTAGTTTTATCCCTTTTTTATCGATTCAAACAAATTAATTCAACTCGTTAATAAGTGGGTACCGCCAAAACACTGGACATGTTCCTCAAGTTGACATGCAGTCTCCACGTGACACCCCTGGATAGCTACTTTGGCATCCGCCAAGTAGTGAACCAATGTATGCAGCGACATCCTGAGAAAGGTTGGCGCAAGGCCCGTGAAAATGAATTATTATGGCAAATATAACAAGCCTCGGATATGGACCGGATACACGACGACCGCGGAAACGAAAACGGCTAAACGATTTAAGAATATTTACATGGAACGTCCGCTCACTATACAGAGCTCGAGCTGCACAGCAGCTAGCCGATGCCCTGTCCGAATATAATACAGACATAACAGCATTACAAGAAATAAGATGGACGGGGAGTGGTGTTATTCAAAGAAACGAGTATGACACTTATTACAGCTGTCATACAAAACACCATGTGCTCGGGGTAGGCTTTCTAGTCAGCCAAAAACTGAAGGCTGCCATTATCGACTTTAATTCAATAAATTAAAGGCTATGCACTCTTCGCGTGCGAGGCAAGTTTAAAAAGATAAGCCGTTCATAAACGTTCACGGACCTACAGAGGAGTCCCCTGACGACGAAAAAGAAGATTTCTACGAGAACGTCGAACCCTCAATACCTGCCCAAGATACGATGTGAAAATCGTTCTTGGGGATTTGAATACCAAAATAGGTCGGGAACTGGTTTTCAGGCATTACACAGGTTCCCATAGTTTGCATGAGAACACTAATGTCAATGGACGACGAATCATCGAACTGGCAGCATCGCAAATCTTGGTCGTTGCAAGTACCAGGTTTCCGCGTAAAGATATTCACAAACCCACCTGGGTATCACCTGATGGAGCCACTCGCAACCAAATTGACCACGTGTTGATAGATCGCCGCCTCTCCTCGAGCGTGATGACAGTACAAACGTACCGAGGTGCCAACATCGACTCGGATCACTATCTTGTTGGTACAGTTTTCCGAGCGCGGATTGTCTTACGGAGACGTATTGCATCCGCGGATCAGGTTCGAATCAACACGGCTGCCTTACGCAATGAGAATACCAGTAACACCTTTGGTTATGCGTTAAGACTCGCCCTCGAAAAGCTCAACGGAGGGAGAGAAGTCCTGGGGCCAGAATGCCAGGCGTAGAAGAGAAATGGACACGTCTTAAGAATACTGTCATTAGTACTGCCAACTCTATCTTAGGCAGTAGTCGTAGAGATCGGAACGACTGGTTTGATGATGAGTGCAAACTAGCGATTGAACGTAAGAATGCTGCATACCGGGCAATGCAGCACTCTCATAGGACGCGAGTGCGCGAGGAGAAATACAAAGAGCTCAGAAGATCTGAAAAAAGGCTTCACAGACAAAGGAAAAGTGCCTGGGAAAAACCCTTGTCTGTGAAATAGAGAAAAGTAGAGAGCGAGGTCCGCACCAGGCGCGGAAGTTCTACCAAATAATTCGCAGTATGACGCGGTGCACACCACGCTGCACTTACTGCAAAGATAAAGAGGGTAATCTGATCACCGATCCTGAAGGCATTGTGGGGCGATGGGCAGTGCACTTCAATGAATTGATAAATGGTCAGCTCACAGAAGAATTGGAGGCTCCACCAATGCAAGATCAAGACCAAATGCTGCCGCCACCAAGGATTGAGGAAACATTAAAAGCCATTAGACAGCTCAAATCAAATAAAGCCCCTGGAGCTGTTGGCATACCAGCTGAGCTGATCAAACAAGGAAGGACAGCGTTATATCACGCAGTTCATGAGATCGTGGTGCACGTCAAGAGGAGATGCCGGAAGATTGGCGTCGTGAAATAATTTGCATAAGAAGGGAGATATAACTGTGTCCAGCAACTATAGGGGTATAACATTGCTGAGTACCACCAATAAGATACTCTCCTCTATCCTACAAAATCGGATAGCCACATACGCTAAAGCCATCATTGGTCAATATCAGTGTGGCTTCATCCCAGGCAAATCAGCAATTGATCAGATATTCACCCTTAGGCAGTAGATGGAAAAATGCCTGGAAATTAAGATTCCATTATATCATCTGTTTATAGACTTTAACGCCGCCTACGACAGCATAGCCAGGGTAGAACTATATAATGCCATGAGAGAATTAGGCATTCCAAACAAACAAATTGATACGACTTTGTAGGTTGACCATGACCAACGTAAATAGTCAAGTAAAAATAGCGGGATTGCTGTCCAAACCAATAAACATCTATAATGGTCTGGCCTGCCCCCTCTTCAACCTGGCGTTGGAGAAAGCGATTCGTGACTCTGGCGTTACAACAAGAGGGACTATTACCACCAAGTCCAGCCAGATATTTGCCTACGCAGATGACATCGAGATCATCGCTAGGAACGAATCGAATCCTTCACCCAGATCGAGCAGGCGCCACAAAAACTGGGACTGCACATTAATTAGGGAAAAACTAAGTACATGGTGGCTGCGAAGAGAAGACCTAGCGCTGGTCAAACTATCAGGGTAGTGGAGCACGAATTTGAAGTAGTGCAATAATTTAACTACCTTGGGTCAATAGTAGCAGCCGATAACAATATGGAAGAAGAAATACGCGAACGGCTGAGCAAATCCAACAAAGCGTACTATGGTCTATCAAGGCTCTTTAAATCCCGAAATTTATCCAGAACATCCAAGCTACTACTGTACAAGACCATGGCCTTACCTGTACTCATGTATGGTTCCGAGACCTGGGTGCACAATAAAAGGCACTCTGAACTCTTAGCCGCGTTCGAGAGGAAGGTCTTAACAATTGTTGGCCCCGTATAAGAGGGAGGACGATTCCGGAGACGCTACAACTATGAGTTGTACGCAATCTACCTTGAAGCTAATGTTGTAAGAAAAATCAAGCTCGGTAGACTCCGGTGGGCGGGACACCTAGCTCGAATGAGCGAAGAGGAGCCTGCTCGGAAAGTCCTTTGTGGCAGGATGTATGGAAGGAGACAGTGCGGTAGACATTGTCTGCGATGGAGGGATGGCGTAGACAAGGACGCCCAGAGCCTGGGAGTGCCAAACTGGATGACATCGGCTCGAAATCGGGACCGGTGGAGAGATTTGTTAAATATGGCCAAGACCGGAACCTGGTTGTAGTGCCGAAGATGATGATGATGATACAATTAGACAGGTTAAGAAACCACATCATCATCATCAACGCTACAGCCGGGATCCGGTCTTGGCCATATTTAGCAAGTCTCGAGGCTTGTTAAACTTCCATAATAATTTATTTTTACGGGCAAGGTTATTAGCCTTGCGCTTAAAAAAACCATTTTTTTTCATATAGAAATTTTTATTCAATTATAATGATAATTTGTAGGCTTGTGAGTATAACATTAAATTTTTTTTTTAATTTTTAAAATCAAAAGTTTTAGCAATAACAATTTAATTTTGGAACAAAACATTCAAAAACATTTAGGTGTACAGACAAGTTAATTATATAAAAAAGATATCCTCAAAGTTTCAGCCAAATCTATAGAGTAGTTTTTGAGTAAACGTGGTCGTAAATTTGAAAAATGTTGTTTCGAGAAAAACGAGTTTAAATTTTGGTATATCGAAAAATGTACTTACACCTACTTAGCTCTTTTTTAAATTTTTTTATAAATAAATATACTTCTCTCGGGGGAGGCGAACATATAACGCACGTACATATATAGCCCCGAGATTACACCAAATAACCGTTGCAGTTACGGGCTTCTTTGCTGCTTAAAGAGGTCTTAGTCTCTGGCCTCAAATGGCATTCATTACTCTTGAAATTGATAAGAATCCTTCATTGAATACTCTAGCTGCGATGAACGCTGAAATCTCAACCATTAAAACACCACAGTGTAGGTATTTTGGAGCCAAGCGCCAATTCGTACTGTTAAAGCTCTCATTCACATTTTACGTGTGACCACCCGAGCAGCGTGGCAGAAGCTCATCCTTGGATAACTATAATTTTACTAAATATTATATTTATTCATGACCTCACCGACTCGACTCCGCCATCGTTCCCTATGATGTGCACTCTCCTTCCACGTTTGACCATCCGATCCAATCTCCTCAAAGTCACACCTAACATTGTCCTCCCATCTCCGTCGCGGCCGTCGTGCCGGTCTCTTTCCCGTTGGTCTACCGTCAAGAATTTTACGCACGGTCCTAATCATTGACCATTCTCGCTACATGTCCGGCCCATTTTAGTCTTCGCGACCTGATTTATCTCTCTATTGTATGGTTTGCGGTCTAGCTCTTCCAATTCGTGGTTGTGGAGTAGTGGAGAAGAAGTATGGTGCGCCGACGTACGGCGCTGATTCCCTTCTTCCTCCAGCATAAATTGATAGTTTCGTCGATTGTTACGCCCAACACTAAGAGGAATCTGTCCGCAGGAAATCGTCACCAGAAACAAGCGAAAACGCACGGATGGTAGTCCCAGGAATAAAACGCACTGAATACCATTTTACTGTTTTTTTATTGTAAGAAAAGGTTCTTTTATCTATCCTTTGAGATTTTAATATATTAAAAGAGAGTGGCAATACACAAAAACATATTTGCACTTAACAAATATGTCGCACTTGAATTTGTTTTCTTATTCTATTGTTCTATACTCCACACACATTTTCGGTTATAAATTGTTCGATTCTACGTTTGACGGTGTTTTTACTTTAACGCACAGTATTCCACGCGCCGCGGGGCTGCAGATGTGATGACTACAAGGGTGCACGCGTCCCCTGGGGCTATACGGGGAGCGGAAGACGGACCGGCCGACCGGTTCGGTCGGGTGATGAAAAACGACTCAGCGATGTGAATTCACTGGCAAAGGAAATTCGGCCAGTGGTACTGGCTCTCTTAATTGAAGGATGCATTTTCTATCCCAAGAGAAACGTGAAGCCTCTCTTTGGGGGTAGGTAACCTGATCTCATAAAGAAGATCGTAGTGGTACACATGTATGTGTGAACATTGGTTCTTTCATGGGACAAAGCCATCAGAACGAATCTGAAAACAAAGAAAGGGAATAATGTGCATCATTGAGATGTGAGTTCGGCTAAGTAAACAAGCCGTATCTCATTGGTTACTAATGGGTTTCTGTTTGCTAATGCCGCTAGGTCATGAGAAGCGGATCTAGAAATATGGTGGGCGACAAAGAGATCGCGTAGATCATTGTCTATGATGTGCATTGCAGCTGTAATGTTAGCCGCGATGCACCATGCACATGGTGCTAATTGGTTTTAGCTTATTTACAGGGAATTGGTGTTTATGGCATCGCTGCCAAGGGTAAGTACTCAATTCCTATTTGCAGTTGCCTATGCTATAGGTTTTGGTTTCAGCGACGTTTGCGTTAATTGTGTGCAGCTGCGTTGGGTTGTTTATCGTAGAGAGAAAAGGTCGCCAGCCAATGTGTATGTAAAGGAATTTGTAGTACACATGATGAGGCTGGGAATAGGCGACGCTATGTTTATTATCCCTGTTATGATGGTTACATTATATGTGAACCAAATTGTGTCGTTTTCAGGAATTTGTCTAGGGAAAATGCATATGGTAAGATTGGGATTTGCCTGGCAAGCGAAGGTGCCGAATTGAGGCTTTGGATTTATGATCCGACAAGTTTGGACAAAATTCTTGTAGGGAATTTTGAATTCGAATTAATGAATGAAGGTAAGAATTCTCTTCCAGGAGCTTTTATATAAATACATTTGATAAATATGTTGCGTGAAGCATTTACAGGTGCTAATGCGATTGCAATAACGGAAACCTATGAAAGTTGGGTTGTAGTTATGGGGGTTCTTCGGGCAAGTAGACAGTGGGGTTTGGCGGAACCGCCACAGAGTTTCCTCTGTTGTCCTGCCTCTTCATCACATTTACCGCCAAAGATACTCCTTAAAATTTTATTCTCAAATACGCGGAATTTGTTTTCTTCTCGTTTTGTGAGTGTCCACGTTTCGTGTCCGTATAGAACAATCGGCATGATTATCGTTCTACAAACACAGACCAACAGTCTTCTGAATGATCGTCAATACGGATTCCGTGGCAGGCGGTCCACAGGAGACCTTTTGACACTTATAACCGATATATGGACATCTGCGATTGAACGGCATGGTGAGTCAAGGGCGGTCGCATTAGATATCTCCAAGGCTTTTGACCGCGTCTGGCACGGGGCATTGCTGAGCAAACTTCGTTCATATGGACTTTCCCAGCAGCTTTGCGACTGGACGAGGAGCTTCCTCGAGAATCGATCGATCCGGGTTGTTGTGGACGGCGAGTGTTCGGATCTGTATCCTGTTAATTCGGGGGTGCCCCAGGTTTCTATTTTGGCTCCAACCTTGTTCTTGCTTCACATAAATGATTTGTTGGAGACAACGGATAACAAAGTGTTCAGTTTTGCGGATGATAGTACGCTTGTTTCCTCATTTTCGAGTGATCGGCCGATTGGTGCATCAACGTCGCATCAGCTGAGATGTAGACAGATTGACTCTCTGAACCAGGATCTAGATAAAGTCCTGCAGTGGGGAAAGGCCAATCTTGTCGACTTCAACGCAACGAAGACCCAGTATACAACATTCACAAAGAAAACCGGATCATCGGTTCCACAGCTGATGATGAATGGCCGGGCCCTCGAGGCTGGGGAAAGTTTGAGATTGCTCGGCGTTACGTTCTGTGGGAATGTATCATGGCATAAACACGTATCGGGTATCGCCAGATCAGCCTCAGGAAAACTGAGTTATCTTTTTAGAGCCAAGAAATATTTTACTCCGGCCCAACTTCTTCTCCTATATAAATCCCAAATTAGACCCGCGCTCGAATATTGCTATCATATTTGGAGCTCGGCTCCTAAACATACCCTCGACCTACTTGAGAGCGTACAAAGACGAGCGATCCGCCTGATCGGGGATGCGCTGACGTCGGGACTACAGTCGCTATCACATCGAAGGCGCCTGGCCGACCTCTGTCTGTTCTACAGATATTATCACGGGTGCTGTTCTTCGGAGATTCTTGGCATTGTTCCACGCAATTCGGTCTATATGCGCTCCACAAGACAATCCGACGGATCGCACCCGTTTGTGGTTCATCTCCCGACAGCGCGAACATCCCTGTATCAGAACTCGTTCCGTTACAGAGCGGGGAAACTGTGGAACTCCCTTCCCACGCGAGTGTTCCCGGAGCGTTACAACCTGCAACTGTTCAAAAAGAACTGCAACAGTTATTTGATGGCATCTCGGGGCGCCCACTCGACGCTATAGGTTCGCCTCTCCCGAGAGAAGTCTAATATAAAATAAAAAAATAAAAAAAAAGACCTTTATATTGCGTGACAGCAGTTTCGATTTTAGCAGTTTGCTGACCGCGTACCAACTAACGTTACTGGAATGTAGTCTTTTGGCAATTTCCCTCGACATTTCATTATTGACCGTCAGTATTATTCCCAGATATTTAAATTCTTTGACATTTCCAAATAGCTTGCCCCGGCGTTTATGTGCGTTCCCTGAGATCCACCCGCCTTTGGCGTAATCATATATTTTGTGTTGTCTTCATTTATTTATTAAATAAAAGTCCTCATACCAAATGGAATCATCGCTATTATTACTTGAAATACAACGTTAACTAACAGAATAAACTAACGTACCAATTTAACTCCCCAAAAAAGCCGTTAAAACTCTCCCAGTTGACTTTCTTGGAGAGTAATACTATTCTTTTAAGAGCTCTCGGGCTAACGCTGCTGTTTATTAGAGGAAATTAAGCTGAAACCGAGGGTGATGAAATTCCGGTTCTTTATAAGTTGGAGGTCAGCAGCAGGTTTCATTTGGACCAGTCCAGTACCCACGTTTGCTCAATTTACACGTTGAATTAGATTGTTTGAGGCGATGAAGGGTTGAAGATACTGACCTTTATGTGACGTGTGTTTAGATTAGCGAAACCATTGGCAGTTATCTCGCAATAACGATTTCAATTTGGTCCTATAGTGGGTGTGTGGGGGTACGATGTCGCGACGCCAGCGGGGCGAGAGTTCTACCTCTTCCCCACAACTTCCACTAAAGTTCCACCAAATAAAACACCGAAGGAAAAGTACGAAACGCCGACACGTTTGTCCACAACCGGGAGTAAGGGGGAAAACACAGTCCACCGATGGTGATCGAACTTCACAACATACCGTCCACAAGGAGGAAAAGTTAAACACACTAGATTGTTAGTGGTGGTTGCTTTTATTGCTTTCTTTTTTGCGACATTGCGACGTTGCACACTGATTGATTTAATTAAAAAAGAGTCTTTCATATACCGGTAGTTGTAAGATTTTAGAACAAAAAAATTATATTAACTGATACGACTCGCTACGCGTTCGACTCGAACTCGACTTTTTGTTTCACACCGTACCGGCGCCGGTACGGTGGGTGGCGGCCGACCTGTCCCCTTTGATGATTGCAATGTGACTCCACGACAACTTGCTCGTGCAGAGCTTACTCGCTAATCGTGGTCATGGTGGTATGTGTGCATGGTTCTTTCAGGGATGAGAACGAACCTAGAACAAAGAAAGGGCATAAAGTGCATTCATGGGATACGATTTCGGTAATCTTTGTTGGAAATGTGCTAATGGGTTTTAGCTAGGTTACTGGGAAATGGTGTTTATGGCATCGCTAGTAAGGGTAGGTATTGAATTCCTATTTGCGTTTGTTTATGCTGTAGGATTCAGTTGATGCCAAGAGACGCGGAATGCGTATTTGCTTTGGTCCCTTGGGTGTAAGTCGCAGCGAATGTGTATGTAGGGAACCTGGCGCGGCTGGGAAAATAGACGGCGCAATATTTATGGTCCCTGTCATGACGGTTACAGTGTATGCAAACCGAATCATTTTGTTTACAGGAATTTGTCTGGTACCGAAGATGCCGAATTGGTTTGGAATACAAAATAAGTAAAGCAAGAAATCTTACGGAAAATTGTATGCGAAAGAATGCATGAAAAGGTAAGTATTCTTTACAAGGACTTTAAGATTATAGACTTGATCTATATAATGCGTGAAGCATTTACAGGTGCTAATGCTGTTGCATTTGCGAAGTTAGGAAATTGGCGGAATGTTATGGGGGTTTTACGGTAAGTAGACAGTGGGGTTTGGCGGAACCGCCGCAGGTGCATTATGAGAATCAAATAGTAAACAGGGGTCCCATTGGTGTTTTTTGCATTTCCAAACTGTACGAGATTTTTACCTTCCCCTTTGATTAATGGTTTTGATTAACACTTTAACGGGTAGCTCAAAATCAAATTTTGTGCGCGGGCTTGTGTACAAAAAAAATGCATGGTAGGACAACAGAATATACAATATATTTAGTACCGATACTTTTTTTTTAACAAAAAAGGCGCAAGGCCCGTCTGCAAAGCAAAGCCTTAAAGCAAAGCAAATACTAAACGGGGGGTCATTGGTGGTTTTTGCATTTCCAAACTGTACGAGATTTTACCTTCCGCTTTGTGTAAAGGTTTTGACTAACACTTTAACGGATACTTTAAAATCAAATTTCGTGGGCGAGTTATTTTTGTGACTTAATAATTCCTAAAATAATTAAAAATTTTTCTTTTCAGAGTCTGGCTCCTTTTTTAATTATTTATTCACAAAAAAAAAAAAAAACGAGTGTTAACTAAAACACCGTTCGATCCTCACTCTCCGGTTGGATAGTTTTAGATGAAGATTTTTGTCTACATCTGTTATTTATATACATTTCTTGTTTTTACTTAAAATCTAATATTTCTAAAGATAATAGAATCTACCTCAGGTTGTCACAAAATATCTACCTGTGTTAATAGGTAATTAAGGGAAATATAATTACACTATAACGACATGTAGCGTATACATGTCGGGTTATGTTAATAAATGTTAATTGGTCTAAAATATGAGATGCGTAAGTTATTTTTATTATTGTTTATGAGTCAAGGTCATGTTGTCTATCGGTTTCGTATGTTGTAAGGGTCATGGGTTGGGATTGTGTTAACTCGCGCGCTTGTGTAAAAAAAAATGCATGGTAGGACAGCAACATATACATTACACGTTTAAGTACCGATAGACATAAGGTAAACGGAAAAGGAGGCATCGGTGTACATTGGCCTTGAATGCCTGGATATTACAACGACGGGGAATGACATGATCAGATAGAGTATTCAACGTTATGACGTTCGGCTAAAGAATAATTCTCTTTCTATATTTGTACGTCGGAAGTTGACCTTCAACGTGAACTGATGGGCACTTTCTGACTGATGGTTAGTTGCAATGGGTAGTCGAAAAAAGCGACTAATGGTCCAATCCCATTAGGTTACCACATTCGTGTTATGTTTAGTAATTGTTTGTTCTGTTTGTTGTTTATGTTTATTTTGATGGAGTTGAACTTGGCAATAAATCAGCAAATGGCGGATTAAGGGAGACCGTCTAGTAGTTGGGACAATTCATGCAGACATATAACACTTACAATTGTGGTTTTTAAGACAAAATTCGCGTAGTAAACAGATTTAAGGATACCGCCTTAAATATCAAGGAACACTGTACAAGCGGAAGATGAAGAACAGTTTGTGTTTACCTCCGCCTTTGTTTAGTGACGTTTTGCTAAAGTTATATGTTAGTGGTTTTTCATTGTTGCAATGGCTTGTACAGAAATAAAACATTATGACGCTCTCGCCCTTTCTTATTACTCTTTTAACAATTTTCCTAACTTCCCTGCTTCACTGTACCTTGGCCACTCTTATGCTCGTCCTACATATTTTTGTACGGATACTAATAGTTCGTCCCCACATTCAGAAAAAGATGGTTGAAACTATGTGACACAAATTTGGTTGTGGAACCACCGTATTTCCTTATCCCTTTATTTTTCGCAAAACGGACAAAAATGAATTTTTGGTGCCCTAAAATGTCCTGTTAAAATATGTTAAGTTAGGTATCTAAGAATTTCAGGTTTTGATCCTACTTGAGTTCTAGATGTATTAGTGGCTGTTATGTTTTTTAATAACAATTTCTGCGCCGGTTCACCACTTTCGGGTATTAAAACCCAGAAGATAGCTCAACTAGTGAACTTTAATAAGCGAACAGCTCTGAAGAGGCAAAAGACCTCCATAAATGAATTTATATATTTGTGCGACATGATATTTTACCGACTATTTGATTAAAACGTAATAATTACGATACAATACTACGAATCCATTCGACACAAGATTAATCAGAAAAGGGTCACCCCGGTCACATTTGTAAAAACAAAAAAATTACCAAAATGTATCTTTACTTTATTCTGACCCCTTAAACAGAGATCTGTCCCACCGATTCAGCTAACAATAAAAGTTGTGCCTTATTGAGAAGTCAACATTGCACGACTGGGATCTACAACAGTAATACATGATGCCCACTTTTTAAACTGTTGACGAGCGGTTTAATAGGTGAATGAAGCTAGCGACATGCTAATGGGTCACGTATTTCCATTTTTTGCGAGAACAATTAATTAAAAGTGAAATTGAGCGTAAACCAATTTGCAGATACACACTCAGCTGTCACCATTCGAGCTGCGACATTGTCCAGCTTGAACAATTATTTCGGGAATGAATGATTTTTCATTAACTTCACTTTCAATGACCGCTTGCCCATCTCACAAAAGTGGGAAAAAGAAGGACCCTAAATTCGAAAGACTTTTCATTACTTGCCACTATTGAATAATAGGACGATGAGCCTCGGACCAAAGATGACCCAAAACTTAATGTTCAAATACAGCTGCCGGAAAATATTTGGGACAGAGAACCGTTGTAGGTATTTTGTATTTGGAATTGGTATTTCATATGATTGAATGATTGTACCTCGGTTTAAGACTACACGTGGATGAGAAAGAAATTTAAAACAGAGCACACCTTTAAGTGTATATTGTTTCAGACAATCATCCAAATAAATGTACTTCATTTAACCACCAGCCAGTGAAATGAAACCATCCAACCAAACAACCCAACAACCCTCAATCTACCACCAAGCAACCCCTATTTTGTAAAATCCCTTTCCCGCTTGCTGCGTTCTCATAAGAATGTTGTTTGTGTATTTTCGAAAAGGGTGTGAGGGGAGAAGGATTACAGCAGAGAAAGCTGCTTGTATTAGGGTTTCTTTAAAAAATCGATGTAGAACGTTCGCGAGGCGCGCGATCTTTAAAATACATTATTTTCCATTCTTCTTCTAGCTCGAAACTGGGGCCAGTTATATGAGAGTTAGACGTACGGGTGCGCAAAAACACGGCTACTGAAGAAGACGAGGAGGGCGTGTGAATGTGTATGGTAGGAGCAGCACAATGACTAGGACTAGGACTAGGACGACGACGACGATGATGACGATGACGGCGACGACGATGAAGGTGGGAGTCGTTTGCTGGTGAAGAAGGGTAAAAGCAGAGATAGAGAGAGGAACGGAAAACAAGCAATTTATCCAACATGGGTGACGTCGATTGCGAACAGTGCGGAACTTGATGGGGAAGGAAGTAGAAACTGCTACACGAAAGGCTAAAGGGAGGGCAAGAAGTGAAGAGAAGATGAAAGGAAGGCAGTTACGGGAGGGATGTGTACTGCAAGGCGACAGAAACGAGAAACGGCAAGTGATGGGGAAATGCTAGAACGAACTAAACTGATTAAAAAGCGGGCAAACATTTTAGGGTGGGGACGCACTGCTGTTGTGACTTTGTTAATCGGGTGTTCGGGGGAATGATAGAGGTGCATCATCGTACTCTAAGGGTTGAGCTTTGGTGTGTATTCGCCTTTATGTTTACACATACATATGTACAAATTCGGCTACCGACAGACCACCCCTCATTCTTTCTGTCTATCCTTTGAACTAGCTGGTTGGGCTGGTTGTTGGGAAATTAATATTGATGAAAGTGGAACTTGGAAGAATCCCGGGAATGGGTGTGAAACGATTGTTGAGAAGAATTATAGCACGAATAGGTAAATTGTTTTTGTCCAGCAACAAGAATTTAAAAGGAAATTTAATACTACCATTAAGATGCTGGTATAACAGTTCCAAATGCAGTGGATAAGCCCATGCAGTAGGGTTTTTTAAATAGCTACTGTTTCATAAAGAATTATAGAGCGCCTCGGTGACCATAGCAAATAATTTGGGTCTAATTGAAGTAAAGAAATCAATTAAAATTAGGAATATATTGTTACTACACTCAAACCGGAATTTTGAATTCATTCACATAAAATATAGGCTTTCCCAATAGGTACTTGACAACTTTTTTTCGGTAGTAAATTTTTATAATTTGCAGACGTTTGTTCGTGTACTTAACCATGATGAAAATGTTTACTGAATAAATTGACAGTGACAGTTCGATGATTAGTGAAAGGGTGCGTTCACAAATTAAATTCAAAGTTGTCAAGTCCCTATTGGAAAACCAGATATAATTGATGTGACATTAAACATTTGTAAAGCAATACATCGAACTTCACAAACCATGTGTTTATCAAACAACACATAAATTCTCATATATATTGGAATATATTGCCCACTTAGATTATCAAACTCGTCTGCACTTTTATATATATATACAATTTTTTTTTTTTACACTAGCGCGCGCACAAAAGGGGATTTAGAAGTACCCTTAAATGTCAGAGCACATTGCGAGCGAATGGAGGGGAAGTGGATAAGGAAAGGAGGTGTCGATGTATATTGGTCTTGAATGTCTGGATATCACAACGGCCAGGAAACACATGATCAGGCAGAAGATGCCAGCAGTTGATTGAATCAATCATTTTTAGTCGGTCCTTATTTCGATGCCTGTATTCTTTTATTGTTGGTTAAGCAAAAGTAATGCACTTCACCCCATTTACGACGCCCACAATCTCCTAAGGTATATTTCAGGGTCTGCAATACACTCTCTGTCCCAAAATAAACCGGATAGAACGATTGATGCTATTTGTTTGTTGATGAATGATTTATGTAGTGCGAACCTTTCTTAACAAACGAAATACCAAAGCATTAAAAGACTTTTTGTGCGCCGGTCATAAGTAAATAAAGGCCAAAAAGTCTATATTAAATTTTGTTTTATAATTGGTGAAAATTCTACCGAAACGTTTAAATTGCCGAAAGCTGAGCTTATTGCAGGAATTGTTTATTGAAAACACAAGTGTTTAAGGGGGATTCGACGATTCAAACCAGGAATGGAAGATATGTATGACGATACGCGTACAGGCCGTTTATCTGAAGTGATTACTGAAGAAAACCTCGATAAAGTACGTAATTTCGTAAAACTTTACATGAAGTCTTCAGTGAGGTTTATGGAGCTTATCATAACGAAAACAATAAACCATGTATTTTGAATTAAAAAACTTCATCTAAGTAAATTGAATGAATGCAAGGTTTGTTCCACATCAATTAAGTGATGACAAAAAATTCCGCTAAACTAAACACTGTCAAACTTCTTTAAGCTATATCAAAAGTCTTAAACAGCTTGGCGTTATTGAATTCTTGGGGGTGGGAGCGAACATACAGGGCAAAGTCACAGATTGCCTTCAACCAAGTAGCATTTGCAAGTAAGAAAGCCGCAGGCGTACAGGCAGCCCTATCCGGTATATTGCCAAATATCGGCGGATTTAGTAAAAGCATTATCCCCTCATGGGTGGTCACATCCGTCCTAATCTAAGCAGCGCCGGTGTGGGTAGAACCCCTACAGGCAGAACAACTGAAAAAAATGATGGGAACAAGACACTGGCTTTGTCCATTTAGAGCTATATGTGGTTTCAGGACGATCTCCGACGAAGCAGCATTTATTATAACCGAAATACTCCCGAGACATCCTAACTGAGTAGATAATTCGGATCTATAAACGAGCCACAATGGATGGAGTTCCTAGTCGGGTGGCGACGATAAAGATAGAAGAAAGAGAAGCTTATATTACTTTGTGGCTGGCAGGGTATACGCATCACGAGGTTAAAAGACAAATTAACCCCTTTCACTCATCTCATCCCTGAAAATTTTGATTAACCGCTCGGAGGGGAACTGCAACTACCACATCAACGAAGTTCTTATCAGGGCACGGTAATATCGAAAATACCTAAACCGTTTTAAACGCGGCAGTTCGCATCTCTTTCCTTAATATGCCAATTATATCTGGACTACATTATGGCACAGGATCGAAAACGTTCAACGTCGGTTCTCATGTCTGGCCTCGGAGTCTCTGGTGCTACCGCCATACACGAGCCGTCTGCATCTAATTAACCTCAACACAATTGGAGAGCGTGGAAATCATACCGGCATCCTCTTTATCCACCGTCTTCTCTCAGGTGCGATCAATTCCCCAATCCTTCTCCCTTCCATCCCATTTCACACTAATCTCCGTAACTTGCGGAATGCTCCCCTCTTCTACTTGCCCTCCCTTCGCCACTTTTAAGGTTCCAACGGACCTATTTCGCGAATGTTATGGGGGCCAACTCTTACCCCACCTCCCTTAACTTCAACCTCCTTTAACTTAAGCTCACCACTCCACTCAAACTCCATCACCTTACTAACTCCTCTTAACCAAGGGCCAGGCCAAGGGACCTTGTTGATTATATGATGCGGTTAAGGGGTGTTCGATCGACACCTGTACCCTAGTGGCCCCGGAACAGTATAAACTGCGCGAACTCGAAAGAGCAAGACAAGAAGTCGCAGAAGGCAATAGGAAACTAGCATAAAGACTTTACCAGCCCCGCGGAGAAAAATCAAAAGCGAGTCCGACGAGCAGAGTAGCAAGGATATATTTTAGTAAATAGGCGCAGTGTTGTGACGTACTGTACAACTCTGTGAATCGTAAGTGCCAAAGGCGATGTCTTTAGAGGACTAACCATCTTTTGACGCAACCTTTTAAAAAAAAGATGTACTTATATAGTCTTGGACAACTAGATGTGTTGATCAATTTAAAATCAACCAAAGCATATTGGAATTCATCTCAAGTGACTCTGGATATGATGGAGGCGGCCACAGTGGATAATTTTTTAGGGATACGCTGTAGCACTGACATAGATTTAACATAGGATGTTAGAATTAGATTTGCTTAGGAAATTATTTTCAGATTTTTTAAAGTTAATTGCATATTAATTTATAGTCATAATTCTGTTGCAACAAATAGCACTTTTATTGTCCAATCGTTTTAGTGGCACAGAATGGTCAATCGTGAAGGTTGTATCAACACCTTTACCAATTACAACACCGTTGCTGACACGATAATAATAATATGGAACTTGTTCTGTCTTCTCCTTTTAATTATATGTTAAAAATAGTGAAGCAAATTGTGGCAACAATACTAAACTTATATTTTCCTATGTTTCCAATTTAAATCACCAAGTTTATCAATATAAGTACCATTTACATCTTTAGTTCATAAGTGATAGCAGCATACTATAAATTTCATTCGCGACTTCAAAAACCTTGGTGAACTCTAACTATCAGTATGAAGCAATAAAGACCCTGAATATGATAGCAATGATTAATGGTTGACAAATGGACTTGAACTTTGGCCATGAGATTACTTTTGCTGCAAATTTATTCAAAAGAAGTAAACCTGTTCAGATCAATTTCAGATTTCTTTTTAACCCATGCTCGCTACTCTAACTTGACAAAAAAATCCTGGTATAAATAACACACATTCCCTACCCCAGATACACAAATGACTTGCAAACCTTGGCAATCATAATACATAATTCGAAAAGTGTTATCATAAATTAAATTCATTAACTCACCTTTGCAGTAATGTATGCAAGACTTACAAATTCAGTTTTAATATTTTTCTATATGAATTCTGTTAGTTGGAAACACACACTGTCTTTATAGTGAACATCTGAGAAGAACTGTCAAAAAATCATTCCAGAGGATTGTGAATATGTCACAATAACGAGTGGATTGCGTCAGAGATAGTTTTAAATTTGAGATAAAATCGGTTGAAGTGAATATTAAAATCCTGCTTCATAATAAATACAGTCAACCTTGAGATGACGACGAGATGTATTGTATATGCATATGTATACCCACCAAAGGTAATCTAAACAATTCTTTGTTTCTAAACCAACAAACAAAGTTGATTGAAAACTTTTAGGGCAATGTAAAAAAGTACTTTATTTGGGATATAAACGTAACTCACCTTCCACCTTTCTGCACATTTCCTTGAAAATTCAGCAAATATAACTGTTTCGTCGGGATGTTTTTTCTTGTGCTCCTCTCTACATGTTTGTACAAAATACGCATACGCCGTCATTCGGCCACGGGGTTTGGCATCCGCTTTCCCACGAATCATTGTGCTGTGTTGTTTCTGTAATTGAATTTGAGTTTGTTGCAGAAGCTGTTGTTGTTGGGATTGATTATTATTTTCACTATTTAATTGCTCTTGAACTGTTGGCGCAGTTTTTGTAACTAATATTGATGTCATTGTTGTTTCATGCTGCTGTTGCTCATTCTGTAATTTAATCAATAAACAAAACCGGAAAAGAGTTGAGGAGCAAGTCAACTAATTGCCACATCCCAAGTAAATATCGTACATTAATCTCATTGTGTGTGATGATGCCCACAGAGGTGACAAAAAAGATTCCTCCTCAACCGATAATGTAGGGTGGAGTATTGCCTCGGGATGGAGGGATGAGTGTACTTTTATTGACTTACAAGGCGAGGAAAAAAAACACTGACTGAGATTATGGTGATGTACAATATTTGAACAGAAGCCGTCTTCACGTGTTATTGAATATTGATTATAATTACAAAGCAATTAGGTACCATACAATTCAAGACAAGTTTATGAACAATTAAGTGAAGTGCATACATTTAACATTCTTATTTCTAATAAGTGCATTATACGAAAATTGTACTTTGTTAGACATATTCAACTACCTTATCGATATAGTAACGAGCTCAATTTGATACAAGTTCAGACATTTAAATTGTGTAAATAAAAAAGTACTTACCTGCAGTTTTCTTCATCTTTTTTAAACTTGTTGCTTGGGTGCTAACTGGTTTTGGGATAAAATATGGGAGAGATCAGATAGAGCTTACAGATATCCCTAAACCCCCTAAATATAAAACAAGGTGATGTTCGAAAAACTGCCTAATTAATATATGAAAAAAATGAAATTGGAGATACTTTTACTGTCCTCAAAAGACAGGATATTAAATAAAAATTCCCACAGCCTACCGAAAACATTGAAAATACAAGAATGTTTATAAAATTTTATAAAAACTCGCCCGTCATAGAAAATGTAAAAAATAGCTGATTAAAAAAAACTGCATAGTGCATACGATCAACAAGAAGGAATGTCCACAGCTATGTAAGATATCAACCCATTCATCTATAACCGTCCCTTTCTTCTTATCGACTCATAGCACTAACTTATATTTTCGCGAAGGTAATAGAATCAGTCGTCAACTTTCGAAACATTTAGAATCAAATCACCTCCTCATGGCTTTCGTAGCAAAAGTCCACAGGGAATTTAATGGCGACCCTACCAAAAACTGGAGCATTCCGTTCACTTATATCAGTTCCATGGAACGAATTTTTACAAACGGTCTCACCGACTCAAGCTTCCGTCAAATAAGTAATGTCCCAAATCATATGGGGGGTCAACTGGAGGTCGTGTTTAAAACGGATCTACAACGTTTGGGATTATAGTGAAGAACGTGTGATTCGAATTGACGCTATGACAGTTAGAATCACCAAAAATTGAACCAAAGCGCAACCCACCAGGCCACCGCCGTGTGTACGAATCCGATTTCTAAACTCAAGTACATTCGACTGATGTGGATTTTGTTATGTTATCGCTATGTATGTATGTATGTATACGGCTCTGATGATTTTCTTATTCGATTTTCGTTCGGTGTTTTTCCTTATTTGCTTGTGTATTGTGTGTATATCTGTTAGAAACGCCACAGACCCCTATAATTCCTCAGTTTCCCTTAGTCCGCACGCCCTCTCTACCATTGACAATTACTCTCGCTTCTCTTATCCCTATATCGAGATCGCGTAGCCCAGCCCTATCTACCATGACTGCTTTTCCTACGATTTCGACAAAGCTAACTTTCGCCTTTTAAATGAGCATCTTAGCAAAATCGCATTTCGCTTTGATCATTTGGTGGTAAAAGAAGCTACTGTCACTCTCTACAAGGAGATGTACTACGCCATCGCCCTATAGGTGCCCTAATTTTGACACAGGTCATCGGTTTCATCACCACCATGGTACAACCGCAAACTCTGCACTCTTCAAAAGAAAAAATTAACCTGTGGAATATTTTCCTAAAAACGCGTTCCTCCCAAGACTACTCCAACTATTTCGATTCCTTTTATAAATTTACCGAGGTCTATACTACTTCTCAAAAACACAATCCAACTTTATCAACGACCCAAATCTTTTTTCCACTTTATAAATTACAAACGGAAATCCGACGCCTATCCTAACTCCCTTTCCAATGACACGATTACTTCAACCGACCCACAAACTACTGCCGCTTCTTTCTTCAAAAAATCCTTCACGAACATCTCCTTCGAGCCTAACCCGTCTTACTTCAAAGACTTGCCCGAATACTCCCTTGGTCCCTTCAACCCTCAAATTATTCAGCATCACGTAGTTGAGAAGAAATTAAACTTACTCAAAGACGAGTTCTGCCATGGACCTGATGGACTCCCGGCTGTCCTTTTAAAGAAATGTTCCTCTTCTCTTTCTCTCCCGCTATCAAAGATCTTCAATCTATCCCTTACACAAGGTATTTTCGCTAGTATTTGGAAATTCTCCTATATCACCCACATACATAAAAAGGGACCTAAAGACCATATAAGCAACTACCGTCCCATCGCCAAACTGTCTCATATCCCTAAACTGTCCGAAGGAATTCTTTACAACGCCTTATCTTTCCGTTGTAAATCCATCATCTCACCTAACCAGCATGGTTTCCTTTCGCGTAGGTCGACCACAACCAATCTGGTCGAGTTCTCATCCCATACTCTCTGTGCCTTAGAAAATGGCAACAAACTCGATGTAAACACCACCGATTTCAGCAGGGCCTTTGACAAAATCTCCCATAATCTTATCCTTTTTAAGCTGTCCTCCCTTGGTTTTGAGCCCCTATTGATTAAGTGGTTATCTTCCTATCTGAAAGCCTGAACCTACCGTGTCAGATTCAGATCATCCCTTTCAAATCCTTTTCTTCCCACGTCAGGGGTCCCCCAGAGCAGTCATTTGGTACCCCTCCTATTTATTCTTACTATTAACGACATAGACTACAATATCAAAAACTCATCCATCTCTCTCTATGCGGACGACACTAAACTCTACGACCAGCTCTCCTCTCGACTCTTCATTTCTCCAAATGGATCTCAACAGTTTCTCACGTTGGTGCCTTAACAACTGCCTTGTACTCAAAGTTGTCAAATGTCACTCTATCACCTTCTCCCGTAAACCTCCCCCTTCCGCGCCCCGGTCCTATTTCCTACTAAATTAACAGATAACATCCGTACCTTCGATACGTGACCTTGGGATCTTATGTGACAGGGAGCTTAACTTCATCCCGCATATTGATGACATTATCCTTAAGGCCAACTCTGCCCTTGGATTTGTGAAACGTTGGTCTAAAGAATTCTCTAGTCTCTACGTTCCGCGATCACTCTACATAGCCTTCGTCCGTCTCCTTCTAAAATACGCCAGCCAGGTCTGGTCTCCTCACTACTCGTCCCATATTCGCAGGATCGAAAGCGTGCAACGTCGTTTTCTGCGCCTTGCCTCCGTGGACTGAATTGGGAAAATCCTCAGACTCTCCCCCCATACACAAGCCGTCTCCATCTGATAAACCTGAACACACTTGAAGAGCACAGAATTCATGCCGATATCCTTTTCATCCATCGTCTTCTCTCAGACTCAATCAACCGCCAAGCATGTTCTTCTCCATCACCCTCCACACTAACCCCCGTAACCGGCGAAATCCTCGTCTCTCATATCTGCCCGCCCAACCACACTTCTTGCGGGTCTAATGAACCCATTTCGCAAATGCTGCGGTGGGCAAACTCTTACCCTACCTCGATTTCAATTTCACCTCTACTGCTCTCAAACTTCGTCTGCTATCTTTTCCCTGACGGCGCCCACACCCGCCGACTACATTCTTACAACCCGCACATATTCCAGCACCCTACCCTTCTATCCTACCACCCTGTCGTTCTCCACCCCACCACTCACAGGCGCACAAATGAATATAGAGAGTTATTCTTCAGCCGAACCACACGAATGTGGAATGCTCTATCTGATCATGTGTTTCCTCGTCGTTGTAATGTCCAGGCATTTAAGATCAATATACATTGATACCTCCTTATCCGCTTGCTCACCATCTACTCGCACTGCGCTCTGATATTTTAAACCCCTTTAACGCGCGCGCGTTAATATAAAAAAAAATAACAATAAAATGGTCGGGAGAAATCATTGACCGCTTTTCGGAGCTCGGCAGATGGGATTTGGTCGAGAAAAAATAGCATTACCGGCCGCCGAAGCATTCGCCTTGCTGACTACGTTCCGGAAACACTAGTTGGCACCCAATCAGCGGACCGCTAAAATTGAAACTGCTGTCAAATAATACAAGGTGGCGCAAAATTAATCACCCAATCGGAAGATGTTATAATTTTTGCAAATGGCGTCGTACATCAATCACATTTGACATTTGTGAACTAGACAGGTGCAGTATACAATCAGACAAGTAATGGAGCGCTATACTCCGCAAGGTATGGAATAATTGTGTCGATTTTTTTGAACAATAATCGGTCGATGGTGTTAGCGCAGCGTGAATTTCGACGTCAATTTCCTAATCGTGTCGCGTCAACTGGGCAAACATTCTTGCGTTTACTCGACTCGAACAGACTGGAACCACAGGAGACCACGCAGGGTGTGGCCGCCACCGGACTAGTCGTTCTGCCGAGAATATCGCGGCTGTGACTAGACGTCGGGCCACGCAATTGGGCATCATCAGACGGAACCTTCAGCGAATTTTGGTGAAAGACACATCTTCCAGTACAAAGTGCAAACAGTGCATCAGTTAATGCCTGCTGACCGTCAGTCGCGTGTGAGTTATTGTCAAGTCATCCTTAAATCTCAACAACACAGAAGACGATTTTGTGTCGAAAATTATTATGAGGGGCGAGGCACATTTTCACTTAAGCAGTTACGTCAATAAGCAAATTCTTCATTTCTGGGGCACTGAAAATCTGCGTGTGGTGCACGAAGAGCTATTGCATCCACTCAAAGCTACTGTGTGCTGCGGCGTTCAGGCGTGAGGAGTGATTGGGCCGTATTTTTTTTTGAGGACGCCATCAGCAATACGGTCACTTTTACTGGCGAATGCTACAGGGCCATGATAAACGACTTCTTACTGCCGGAATTAGATGAGCGGAGCTTGGTGAACATGTGGTTTCAACAAGACGGTGCAACCGCACACACAGCACGAGCCACAGTGGACATTGTAAAAGAAGCGTTTCCTGGTCGCATAATCTCCCGTTCTGGCGATTTGGTATGGCCAGCAAGATCACCCGATTTAACCATCCCAGACTTCTTCTTTGGGGCTGCTTGAAGTCGTGGATTTATGCCAACAAGCCTCAGACAATCGCAGCCTTTAAGGAAAATATTCGACAGGGATGATGCGATTAGTTGCCACCGGAAGTCTTGCGGAAAATCATCGAAAATGCGTTAAAACGGGTACAAATGTGTATCAACAGTGGCATCTTTTCCACTTAACAGAAAAAATTGTAAAGGTACAAATAAAGATTTCCATTCCTCAAAATCTTTTTTTTTAATTCAGTAGAAAAGTAATTCAAAAACAAATTTAGATGATTAATTTTGCGCCACCTTATATAAAACTCCTTATTTATAGAACGATAATCATGCCGATTGTTCTATACGGATTGTTCCCAGAGCCCTCTTTCGATGGTTGTAGACGCGATAAATCGATTAAAAAGGCTCCCGGAGTCGAATGCATACCGGCAGAGCTTGTGAAGCATGGAGGAGAGGCAGCCGCTCGAAAGATCCACCAACTCATCAAAACAATATGGGATAAGGAAGTCACTCCGGAACCTCAAAAGTCATCCCCATTTTCAAAAAAGGCGACAGATCTGACTGGAAAAACTACAGAGGAATATCATTGCTCCGAACCACATACAAAATATTAACAAACGTCATACTGGCAAGAATCACACCGTACACAGAAGAAATATTGGGAGACTACCAATGCGGATTCCGTCGGAACCGGTCAACAAGCGACCAGATGTTCACAATAAGACAACTGCTGGAAAAGAAGTGGAAATACGGAGAGACGGTTCACCAACTGTTCGTTCACTTCAAAAAAGCCTACGACTTAGTCGCAAGGCAAAGACTCTACCATATTGTGGTTGAGCTGGGGATCCCGAAAAAAGATGCCGCCCTCATTCAAATTTGCATGAACGAAAACAAAGGGCGAGTTGGAATAGAAAACCACCTCTCAGAACCATTTAAAATCCGGGACGGATTAAAACAGGGGGATGGTCTCTCACCATGTCTTTTTAACTTTGTCCTCGAGTATGTCATCAGAAAGGTACAAGACGATCATCCCTGAACGGGGTCACACAAGTGCTCGCGTATGCGGATGACATCGCCGTTCTGGGCGATAATCTCGAAACTGTAAGTAAAAACTGTGAAATCATCATGCAAGCAGCAGAAGAGGTGGGCCTAGAAATAAATGAAGACAAAACAAAATACATGATTACGGCGAGAGCAGGTGGACCTTAGAGAACACATATAAACGTCAGGGGCAAGATATTTGAAAAAGTTAAAGAATTTAAATATCTGGGAACGATACTGACGACCAGAAACGAAACGTCGAAGGAAATTTTCAAAAGACTACACTCCGGCAACGCTAGTTGGCATGCAGCCAGTAAACTGTTGAAATCCAAACTGCTATCACGTAATATAAAGCTCCGTGTCTCATCATCATTATCATCATCATCGGCACTACAATCGGGAACCGGTCTTGACCTTATTTAGCAAGTCCTGAGGCTTGTTAAATTTTCCATGATTTGTGTTTTCCGGACAAGGTCATTAGTCTTGCGCCAGAGGCTCCCCGGCGGGGAATCGAACCCCGGTCTCCAACGTGACAGGCGGGTATACTAACCACTATACTAACGAGGAGCCCAAAGCTCCGTGGCCATAGAACCATAATCATGCCGATTGCTCTATACGGATGCGAAACATGGGCTCTCACAAAACGAGAAGAAAACAAATTCGGCGTATTTGAGAATAAAGTTTTAAGGAATATCTTTGGCGGTAAATATGATGAAGAGGTCAATAGAGGAAACTTCACAACCACGAATTGGAAGGGTCATAGCCCAAAACTACAATAATGAGAATAATCAGGTCGCGAAGATTAAGATGGGCCGGACATGTGGCGCGAATGGGCAACGATAGGACCGTGGACAGAATTCTTGTCGAGGACCAATCGAAAAAAGAGACCGGTGGGAAGGTTGCGATGTAGATATTTATTTCACAGATACATTATTGGGAACATAATGCCGGATCTGTTGGGACATATATACCTGCGTCTTCAACGCCTACGAAATTGTACTATTCATAGAAAAATTGCAGGCTCGTTCAATCTTTTTTTTCAAATAAAACAATTGATATAAATTAATATAAAATATGAAATAAAAAAAGTAAATAAATAAATAAATAAAGCGAAATAAAATAGAAAATCAAAATACGAGGTGTGTAGTAAAAAAAATTCGTGGGGTATGTGGGTATTACGGCAATTCGCCGAGTTTTTTCATTAAGTGTTGGAAAACAAGTCTGTTGGCAGCTGCCAAAAAGGTTTCTTGTGTTTTAATACTATTTTTATCTATTTTAAAATTGGAGAGTATGCACCTTCAAATTTGCTATAACAATGGAAAAAAGGGTACCAATGTTTAAGAAATGTTAAATAATTGCTTTTCGAGAGTCTATTAAAAGTAAAACAAGAGTTTACGAGTGATATAAGCGTTTCCAAGAAGGCTGTGAAGACGTTGAAAATGACGAGTACCCTGAACGTCCCAACACATCAATAACCGACGAACATGTCAAAAATTGGTCATAAACGATCGTCGAATCAGAATCAGAGAAATTCCTGATAATGTTAGCATATCAATTGGCGTATGTTATGAAATTTTATCAGATGTATTAAGCCTGAAACGTGTGACAGAAAAAATTGTCCCAAGATTATTGAATTTCGAACGAAAACATCATTACTTGGGGGATCTTGGCCAAAAACGAAATGGTAACCATCCCCTCAGTTTCCATATTGGCCACGTGACACTGACTTTTTTAGTTCATAAGGTTAGAGAAAACCACGAAAGAACGGCGTTTCACCTCAGCTGATGGTATAACACTAAAATCGTTGAAGGAGCTAAAGATCATAACGAAAAGCGAGTTCCAGAAGTGCTTTCAAGGTGTAAAGAGCACTAACGCAAATGTATTATATTTGAGGAGAATTAATTTGAAAGGGATAAAATTGATGTTGAAGAATAAATAAAAATTCCTTAAAAAACAACAAATCGTATTGATCTTTGAACACGCCTCGATATAAATTAAATTATTGTAAGTCGATCCTTTTAAATAATATAAAGGACATTAATATATTTTAAAATAGTGAAACAATATAAAAATAAAATAAAAGGTAAAATCAAATATAATGTACAGGATCTATAATAGGGCCCAAGGTAACTACTTTAGTAAAATAATTACAGCAATAATTTTACGTAAGTCACATACTAGCTACAAAAACGAATTGCTATTTTTTTCTTCCTTAAGATCCCCTTGGGAATAAAACCTTTCATTTTCTGGATTGAATATTAAAATCAGTTACAATTTAAGTGGTGCACCTACGCCCCTACCAAATTAACGACTTTATTCAATATTTATAATGGCGGCTAAAAATGTTAATATTTTGCTGTGAACTGCCTTGCCATGTGTTCCAATTGATTTCCGGTTGATCGCAAATAACATTTTGTTTTGCCGCCTAACAGAGTCTCATCATGTGAGAATATTCTACCCCAGCAATAGCATTCAGACACCGGCTGACGGTGGTGTTCAGACGTATAATCCGCGAGTTAGTATTTAGGAAACACCTGCACTACCCATTGAGAACCCAGAAATAATACGTAATAATAGCGACATCGTGCACTCGTGAGGTGGTTGCTTTCGTTTTCCAAAACAAAACAACCAATCCCAATAGGAGCAACAACCTGCCCCACATGGTTGGAGATGCGGTCGAATCTCTTAGCTTAATCACAATCAAAGTGATTTCATTATTTGTCGGCAGACTAACTTGTGGAGAGAGAATTCCCCAACTGCGTCACGCCAGCCAGAAAGTCTAGGTGTAATAAAGAAGGAAAAAAAGAAATGTACACGACTTGATTTCGAAAAAAGGCTGCCATGAATATTTTAGCAAATATTACTCCCACTTGTTAGATCGGCGGCTGTGATGATTTCGGGATCATAAATTTGGTGATGTTACTCTTGCATTCCTTTAGGAAATTATGGACGGACGGCTGCTTAACGAATGAGTTTCTTGCAGCTTCATCTTATTTAATGTGACAATTAATAGTTCAATCGAAATTCAGATGAATTTTGTTTTTGGTTGTTATATCCCTAAAGATCAGGGTGTAAGCCGAGGGATGAAACGGGAGACGTGAGGGCGGAAGTAGTCTGATAAATATTCATTTGGAAAAAGTTTATATAGCCATAATAGGTATGCAAGTAGAAACTCGGCCTTTTTGTCAAATTCAACTTTATTGGAAAAGATAATTACACAAAGATTGATTGATATCACTTGTTGAGAAACCCCTAACTGTTCTGCAAGCTCTTCTCGAGTTTGACAAGGATTTTCTTCCACTAAAACTTGAAGTTCTTCGTCATCAATCTTTTTTACTGCACATGACGTGGAGTGTCGTCAAGACTAAAATTTCCTTCGCGAAATCTTGTAAACCACTTTTTTATTGTTGAATGACACAGAATGTTCACCCATAGTCTAATTAATCAATTCCATAGCTTGAGCAGGATTTTTTTTTTATTTGAAAACAGAATAGAATATAATGGCGTAATGTTGTTTATCCACTTCTATCTTTTATACAACTGATGCACACAGAATGATAGCTTGTAAATGCCGAAAACTTAGCCATAAAAACAGCAATGACTAAGTTACGTATATTCGAAGTGGCGAGCAAATTGGATGCGTTCAAGTATGTTTTTAAGGAGGTACTCTAGTCTAGAAATTTGAAAAAAAAAAATTTTTTTTCATATTGTGACGCATATGACAATCAGTACTAGGATATTCCAGAAAGTCCGAAACAAAGTACTAGTATATTCTAGAAAGTACTGGAAAACTGGAGACTATGAACAGTAGAACACTCAAGGCTATGGAACGGACGGAAACGAAACCCTGAATCAGAATGAGGAAACGGTATAAATACGTCGCACACAGATCATGGAGATGAGTAAGAAGTAGAAAGTGAAGCAAGCGATAAGTAAGAAGTAAGAAGTAAGCGGAGTAGCAAGCGATAAGTAAGGAAGCGATAAGTCAAGAAATCGTTAAGTGTACGGTAAAAGTAACGGTTGTTATTAACGGACTAATAAAGTGTTACATTAATTCAAAATCGATTTAACGGCTCTTATTTATTAAAAATAATTAATCCAGCGAACCCTAAGCTCGCTACAATATTTTCAAAGCTTAACCCTCTAAGAATATTTCTTTAAGAGGATTTTAGAAAATTCAAATTATTTTCGGAGGTATGGCTGTTTTGCTGACGCCCCATCTAAACCGGCTCGGCCGGAACGAATCGAACAAAAGACATTAGGGACTTTCTGTCAACCTGCGACCCTGTTTCCTCGTAAAACCTTTATATATATATTGAAATACAATAACCGGAGGTAACCTTTATGTATTCTTAAATTATCTTTTATATTTAGTGTGAGCTTACATCCAGTTGCGAACAGTTGAATTCTAACCTTCAAGCCAAGTGAACCCATGTGCTGTGAGTAAAATAAAAATATTTCAAGTGATTTCAAGTGAAATGGATCGATTTGTACTTTTGCGCCGAAACATATTCATTCCGGAACTCACGTCATTGAAATTGCTACGTTTATTGCTGTTTGCATATTCAATGAAGGCTACATTCCTCTTTTAAAAATAATAATGCTTATGGGAGTCAAAATTGGTCCAGAAGCATATTCATTCGCTGGGAAACGAGACAATGCTCAGAGATACGAGCGTCTAACGCATCAAAGGAGGTCAGAACTGCTCGGTTGGAAGAGGGAAGCGCGAAAGATGCTTATTTCGAAGTCGGGGAATGTCCAATGTATGCAGCAGGAATGACAGATGGAGTTTTTTTCGAAACTGTCTTTTTTAAGGGGACATTCCGGTTTGTCGGGTCAAAAAATTGGTTATATTCATGATTTTTTTTAAGAGAAAGTATTAAAGAACAAAGGACTTGCTAAATAAGGCCAAGACCGGTTCCCAGTTGTAGTGCCGATGATGATGATGATGATTAAAGAACAAAGAAAACAAAGAAAACAATAAAATGGCGGACTATTGAAAAAATGTGATTTTTCGGCCCTTTTTACTCTATTTTTTAGTTATAACTAAAAAAAATAAATAAATAAATAAAAAAGTAATTCACTCACAATTTGCGTGTGCTTGTTAAAAATATGTGTGCGAACTTTCATAAGAATCGCATGCACTGTTTTCATATTATCGCTTACACCGCACTCAAAAAAGTCGTTTCGAGAAAAACGCATTCAAAGTTTGGAGATAAATTAGACAAAAGATAAATGTGACGACTTTAATGACCTATAACTTTGGAATCGCCTAAGATTTCGTTTCCAAATTTAACCTATTATTTTTGAATGATAAAACTATCGATTAAGCAAAAAAATTGATTTTTTGAACCGAACAAACCGGAATGTCCCCTTAAATTGTTTTATATATTGTTACCCACGATTTTTCAAGTTCTACTGAATCGATTCACCTCAAATTTAGTATATGTCTTCTTTATAGGCTTTTCTATTGCATGAACTATCCTCATCCTCAAAATTCAATGTTAACTATTTTAAAAAATTCGGAAAACTAAAAAAAAGTGGTACAAAAATAAATTGTTTTTCAAGAGTCGCCACTTTGTTAAAAAAAAAAAAATTTTTAACTGTTTTTAGTTCCAACGATAGAGGCATTTCTGTAAATTAATAATCTTTTTTTTTTTTCAGATTGCTAGGAGGGTTGAATCGTGGGTATGGTCGCGTGCCAACTTTTTGAATTTTGAATTTTTTACTTTCAATTTTTTTTACTGTATTCTTGAAATATTAATAAACATCCTATAAAAAAATAAATAGTAAAAATATTGATTGCTTTTTTTTACAGCACTTCAAAAATTGCGTTAAATTCGTGCGTCTAGACCAGATTACCCCCTTAATGCAACCAACTTCTGAGCCAAAATTCTAATCGCACATCTATTAGTTAGTCTGTACTATGCAGAACTAGCTAGGCTAAAGAACGACTCTGGCGTTTCATAGATATTTAATATAAAACAGTGCAGCATTCTTTGATTGACACATAGTTGCGTAGAATATGAAGTGCAGTTCCTCTTAAGGAACTGTGTCATTTATTTCCATGTAGATAACGAACGATTTCAGATTTCTATCTATGCGTACAAAATAGAATTTTAATGTGAACCGGTCTCCAGCTCATTGACATTTACAGCTTAGATTTGCGGAAATCGCTCTAAACTCGCAACATATCATCTCAACCGTCACCTCGAGGACCTTTATCAGTACTACAGTCAATAGAATATCCGTCAGTATCGAACAAAAGCTCTTGCCATAGTTCGGAGTAGATAGCTTCTCGAAATCTATAGAATATTCAAATACAAACGTCAATTATTAAAATTAGTTTCCGGGTTAAGATGAAATATCTCCCGGTCAGATATATTCCAAAAATAAATTTCATGACCGAGCCACTGAATCATATAAAGGTTCATCGAACGGTCACAACTTATTAAAGTGGAATAAAAATTTTAATATAATAGTCAGACTCCTCTGATGGAATCTGTTAATTCGGTCTAGAATATCAAACACTTCCACAATACAATTTATTCACAGTACGAGAAATAAGTTTAGAGACTTGAACCATGTCTGAATAACTACAGGGAGGAACAAAAATAAAAGTAAGTAATGTCACAATGCAAACGCACTATAATTTTTGCAAATGGCATCTAATGTCATTATGGTTTTACTTTTATGCCACAGACAGATAGAGAATTATTATTATTTATACCTTCAAATACTTTCCGTGAAAACCGAGTCTACTTTTTCATTCCTAACAAAATGGTAGTCGCATTTCAACATTACTTTTGTCCCACCTTATACTAATGCCATCTATGCGTTCTGATCGGGGTTTAAAAATTGGACCATTTCTCTTTCTGGTAATATCGATATTACCGAAGAATTAAACAAAACTATTTTTTGTTGATGTTGAAATATTATCAATGCACATTTCCCGCAAAACTTGGTAAAAATATATCAGACACATAGCGACATGCAGCAAGTGTGTGACGATGATTGTTTGAGTAGAGTAAATGTCTTTCTTGGCATAAATGTTTTTTGGAAGGCAGCGAGAGGTTAGAAGATGATAATTCTGAAGGCCAATTTCAAATATGTCTTTCTGTGGCATAAATGTTTTTTAGAAGACAGAAAGAGGTTAAAAGATCGTAAAATAGGGCCAATTTCAACACGAACACCCGAAGTTATCGAAAAGTGCGTGAGAAACAATTCCATGAATTGTCATTGTTCACAAGGAATTGGGCACAATTCAAGTCTGTCCAAAATTTGTTCCACACACTTTGTTTCATAAAAGTCGTGGCTGGCACACGGAGTGATTCAAATTTCTTAAAATCAATTTTTATGGGAAACAAAATATGGTACTTTCAGTATGATCCAAAAACCCAGCGTCAAAGTAAGGAATGGAAGTCGAAACATTTCATGTCAGTACTTCAACATTGACAAAAAGTTGCTTTGGGGAAATTGTCATAACTTTTCTCTTCCCAGCGGTTTGAACGAAAATTGATATTGTCGAAAAGAAGAATGTCAGCACAAACGCCGACATGAGCATACAGATGGCGCAACTAAATACTTGTTGAAGTTTGGCAAATTAGTTGCCGCTTTGTGGATTCAACTTCACAAAACACTATAAATCATTGTTTTCTTCATTTTCTTTATGAAACCAACCACTCGGATACCTGCTTCAGTACAAAAATGAGGAAAGCACCCAACAATATTCCCCTTTATGTTATATTAGGTGTGCAACTAAGTTCCCGCTGTTTGTCAATAGATGGTTCCAGCGATGTGTTGGTCGATTTCGACATATCAAAAACGTCATCAACCAAGCTTAGACATATGGTAAAAAACCGCTTTGACACAGTACTGATTTTGTTTTGGCGTCATATACTTTTGGTTGCGTGAATATCTCTGATTTTGTGCTAAATAATCCTTATTTGCGGGAAGTGTTGATTTTCTTCTTTCATTCGAAGTAACTGAAGCGCATCGGGAGCTCCACAAAGCTTACAGAGATGCTGCTCTAAGTGAAACGACGTGCCGTGATTGGTTCCGACGCTTCGAAGACGGTAATTTCGATGTTGACGACCATCCGCGTGAAGGAAGTCCAAAAACTTTCGAAGACGCTGAATTGGAGTCATTGCTCGATGAGGATCCATGTCGAACACAACAAGAGCTTTCATGAGCGTTAGGAATTACCCGCCAAGCCATTGCCAAGCGATTGCATGCGTTGGGAATAACTCAAAAAGCAAGGAACTTGGGTTCCTTATAATTTGAAGCCAAGGGACGTTGACCGTCTTTTTTTCGCCTGTGAACAACTGCTCTAGCCACAAAAAAAGAAGGGTTTTCTTCATCGCATTGCGACGAGTTATGAAAAATGGATTCATTACAGCAACCCAAAGAAAAGAAAGTCATGGAGACTGCCCGGTCATGCTTCTACGTCGTCGGCTCACCGGAACTTCACGCTGCGAAAGTTATTGTGTATTTTGTGGAACCAGGTCAGTGTGAAAAGTTTCCGGCCTGAGCTCTAAAATCTATACTAACAAAGCAGTCGACCTGAAAATGTATATACAAGCTTATGAGACATAGTAGTATAGAATACAAAAATTAGACCTACTGGCGCCATCTATAGGTTAGGCCGGGAACTTTTCACCCCACCCTCGTATCAAATTAAACAAACTTAAAACTACATTGGATGGATGGATTTTTGGGCATATGAAGATAATGAAGGTCTGCAGTTGCCGATAGGTTTGACTTTTTACAATTATTGCATAGAAAACAACGAAACAATAATCACCTGAGTCGTCGTTGACGCATGGTGGCGAGTGAAAAATGGATTCATTATAGCAATCCAAAGAAAAGAAAGTCATGGGAACTGCCCGGTCATGTTTCTACATCGTCGACTCGACCTAATATTTTCGCTGCGAAGGTTATGCTGCGTATTTGGCGGGACCGAGTCGGTACCGTAACGGTATTCGGGCTCTGCTAGAAAGATGGGAAAAAGTTGTAGCTAGCGATGGGCAATACCTCGAATGATTTTTTTATAACCATTTGTGTCTTTTCAAGTATGCGCCGAGTGCCTTTTGTGATCGCTATGCGCGCTGTAATTTTGGAGTATCATCATCATCATCGGCGCTACAACCGGGATTCGGTCTTGCCCTTATTTGACAAGTCCCGAGGCTTGTTAAATTTTCCATAATAATTTGTTTTTCCGGGCAAGGTTATTAGCCTTGCGCCGAAGTAGTATAGAACAAAAGCCCAAAAATTAGACATACTGGTGCCATCTATATGTCAGGCCGGAAACTTTTCACCCCACCCTCGTATGAATTTAAACAGAACTTTAAACTACATTGGATGGATGGATTTTTCGGTATACGAAGGTATATGAAGATAATGGGGGGCCTGCAGTTGCCGATAGGTTTGACTTCTTACAATTATTGCATAGAAAACAATGAAACGAGAATCAGCCAAGCTGAGTCGTCGTTAACGGATGCCGCAAAACAGCGCGCTCGGCATCTAGATGGCTGAAAAGTGGAAGATGGAGCAAATATACACTTGGGAGGCCATTTATATGGTGCTGACATTGGTGACTAGGGGGATGGAAGCGAATATACAGGGTGAAGTCTCTGATTGCTTTCAACCGGCGAAGGCCAGGACGGTCATTGTCCCTGTTCAATCCAAGTTGACATGCAGTCTCCACGTGACAGCCATGAATAGCTACTTTGGCACCTGGGAAGTTGTGAACCAATGCATGCAGCGACATCCTGAGAAAGGTTGGCGCAAGGCTAATAATCTTGCCCGGAAAAACAAATTATTATGGTAAATTTAACAAGCCTCAAACTAAATATGGCCAAGACCGGATCCCGGTTGTAGTGCCGATGATGAAGATGTACGCCTTGAAAATAGCGGCCAGGTTGGATGGAGCGAAGTACTTTTTGCTACTACTAAGTAAATTTACTTAGGGTTCGCCTTTGACGACAAGAGGTAGCACATAGTTTTTAAGACATTGAGTTCTACTCGGTAGATAATCCCCATTGATATATCTTGTTGAGGTCAGAATTCAATGTATTAAGGGATTATATATCTATTGAAATAAATGACCGGTAAACAAAAAATTGTTTATATAGATTTCTAAGTTTAAAGCATAGAAATCAGAACTTAAAACTTTAAACGCGATAACTCTCCCAATCTCTATCCGATTCAGTTCAAACCTTAACTGTAGCTTCTTAATTGGATTCCGCAGAGAAATTCTTGCCAAATATTAGGAATTATAAAAAGTACTAACGGTTATTAATCCCGAGTATTTTTTCAAAATATACAAATCAAATCGCGACCATAATGAAGACCCATTCTGTATATCTAAAGCATTAATTTTAACCAAAGTAGATTATGGTATCTACATTTATGGTAATTGCCCTAAGACATCTTTAAACATAAATACGTCGTTGTATCACCAAACCGCTAGAAACACCATCCCCGCTTTTCCCAACAACTCCATTAAATCAGCTGTTGGCTGAATCTAGACTGTCAACAATTGAGGAACATGTAGAAACTTCACGTATCATGTGAAGATTTGTGGAGAATTAAGTACGTTGTGAGGCTCCTCAATAGTATAGTGGTTAGTATACCCGCCTGTCACGCGGGAGACCGGGGTTCGATTCCCCGTCGGGGAGCCTCTGGCGCAAGACTAATGACCTTGCCCGAAAAAAAAAAAAATCATTATGGAAAATTTAACAAGCCTCAGGACTTGCTAAATAAGGCCAAGACCGGTTCCCGGTTGTAGTGCTGATGATGATGATGAAGTACGTTGTGGGAATTTGTGTCGAATAGAGTTGAGTTGAGAAGATTAGCGCACACAGGATTCTACATTAATCTAGGGTTTTCAGGTTAATTAATTTGAGCTGGTGGGCCGCAGTTTCAGCAGGTTTTCCCATCCCGATCTACGGAGAGCTTAAACATAAGAAACGACGTTAAATGCTCTCGATTCTGCGAATGTGAGCCTGCTGGACGTGGGAGGATACCTAACTAGCATATTCGAGCAGTGGACAATTAAAGGAAACGTACTGGGTTCGGGTGACATGGTTGTGGCGAATTCCTTAGACCACCGCTTTACATTTGGTTATTTTTTCCGAAAAAAATCTACTTTTTTTAAAGCTTACAATTTTTTCTAAAATCTATATTTCCCAAATTTCGTACGGGTTTCTCTATACATTTCATTGTAGTATACAATTTTTTTTTATTTTTACAGGATCAAAACTTTTCAAGATATTTTACCGGCCCCGGAACAACTTTTTAAAAAGACGGGTTTTTTCAACGGCCGTGTGCCGCCATTTTGTATGTTTTGAAGAAAAAAAGGGCATCTTAATACATATATAAACATGTGTTAAACTTCGTTTTATTAATAATACCTTTTTTTTCCATTCAAAAAAAATACCAAAGTGGTTGGTTTTCGGGTCTCTACAGTGGCATAACCCTTAAGGGTAATTGTTTAATGGTTTATCAATTCACTTTATCATAAAGCCATAACACAATCCGTGTTTGTGAGATTTTCATAGTAGTATTTTGATAGGGATCTGCTTGGCTGGTTGTTGTTGTTTTGGGCTCTTCGATTCAGCCCCTACCTCCACTCTCTCCCTTTTTCTCCTAATTTCGCTTAACTGCACTGGCTTCACTATCCCTTCTCCCCTATTATAATCGCCGTATATCTGTTGAGATTATAAGGGTATTAAAAGTCCCCTCAAAGTGTACACATTAAACAAATAACGTCTTCGAAACTGAATATGTTCACTTTTATGAATTCTGAACTTTGGAACAAGACTTACTAACGGTGATTATATAACCAACTAGAATGCAATGCCCCTAAATCTAGTCCCGCCTTGTGTCAACAAAGACCAGTCTGGATCCACCATCAATGAACGGCACTTGCCAACGAACTATCAATTTTTGGCACTTGAATTAACTCGACTCCCAATTAGAATGACCACTTACTGGGGCTATGAAAAGTGCAGAAAAATGCCTGGGGTAGCCGAATGCAAGAAACACTTCATTCCAATTCAATATAATCGCAATTTGCAAGAGCTAAACTAGATTTCTTATACATTCTGTCAAAAAAGTATTCGGGAGTTGATTGTTTAAGAAGGACGTTTAAAGTGATTGTCTTTTGTCGGCAAGTTAACACATCTGCCCTCTATACTGACGTGAAGTTTGAGCGCGATCTACCATTTAGTTTGTTTATAATGCGCATTTTTCGAAATCAGCTTCAGTTCGCACAGTGAATTATCTTTTATGTCTTCTATCGACTGAAAACAAGTGCCTTGAAGTGGTAATTTCAGTTTTGGAAAAGGGAAAGAGTCGAAGACATATCAGGTGAGTAAGATGTTTGATTATGTTTTTGGCCATAAATTCACGCACAATGATAGCCTTGTGAAATGGTGCGATATCGTGGTGCGAATCAATGAGTTTTCTTTGCACAAACCTGACCTTTGTCGAATTTGCTGTCTCAAACGCCGCATAACGCCCAGATAATATTCTTTATTTACCGTCTGATTTTCTAGCAAGTATTCCAACTTCCCAATACCGCGATAATCCAAGAAAGCAGTCAACATTACCATGACAATTGATCGAGTTTAACATGATTTTTCCGGCTTCGACCCAGTGGAAGGTGCCATTCCGAAGCTTGTTCTTTTTTTACACTAACGCCCACACATGAAAATTCTTTTTGTCATTGAGTTGGCACCACTGTCCTTCATCCCGACGTAAAGTTTAGACGCTATCTGTCTTTTAGTTTGTTTACAGTACTCGATTTTGTCAAATTATTTCCGGTATGTTTTGTGATTTTTACTGAATTTTCTTCAAAACTCAATCGGTTAAAGGACTCTGAAGATACCTTAGATCAGTAAATTCCGACCCCGCATTCATAAAAGCATTATAACTGGCGATGGAACACGAGTTTACGAGTTTGACATGCAAACCAGTCTTCAGACATTTTCCCGCAAATCCCGCCAATCTGAGAATCAATTCGCGTTAAAAGTCAACTTCATGCGCGCAAATAAACATAAAGTTATTCTTTAGCCGAACCACACGAATGTGGAAACCTCTACCTGACCATGTGTTTCGTCGTCGTTGTAATGTCCAGGCATTCAAGACCAATATACACCGACACCTCCTTTCCTTGTCCACTTCCTCTCCCTTCGCTCGCACTGTGATCTGACATTTAAGGGTACTTCAAAATCCCCTTTTGAGCGCTTTAGTGTAGAACAAAAACAACGTGGATGATAGGGACTCATCAGCAGTCTAGAAGCTGTCGTTTATTAACCTAGACTAGCGACTGCATATATCCTCAGAGAAAATAACCAAGAGGTGCGATACCACAAGGGGGTACGGTAGCGAACATACAGGGCAAAGTCCCTGATTGCTTTCAACCCGGCGAAGGCCAGGACGATCCTTGTCCCTGTTTAATGCAAGTTGGCATGCAATCTCTACGTGACACTCCTGGATAGCTACTTTGGCGCCCGCCAAGTAGTGAACCAATGCATGCAGCGACATCCTGAGAAAGGTTGGGGCAAGGCTAATAATCCTGCGGGAAAAACAAATTATTATGGCAAATTCATCAAGCCTCGGATATGGACCGGATACACGACGACGACCACGGAAACGAAAATGGGTAAACGATTTGAGAATTTTCTCATTGAACATCCGCTCACTATATGGAGGTCGAGCTGCACAGCAGCTAGCCGTTGCCGTGTCGGAATATAAAACAGACATAACAGCATTACAAGAAATAAGATGGACGGGGAGTGGTGTTATTCAAAGAAACAAGTATGACATTTATTACAGCTGTCATGCAAAACACCATGAGCTCGGGGTAGGCTTTCTAGTCAGCCAAAAACTGAAGCCTGCCATTATCGACTTTAATGCAATAGACGAAAGGCTATGAACTCTCCCCGTGTGAGGCGAGTTTAGAACATAAACTTCATAAACGTTCACGGACTTATGGACAAGTCCCCTGACGACGAAAAAGAAGATTTCTACGAGAACGTCGAACGGGCCCTCAATGCCTGCCCAAAATACGATGTGAAAATCGTCCTTGGTGATTTGAATACCAAAGTAGGTCGGGAGGCGGTTTTCGGGCACTGCGCAGGCTCCCATAGTTTGCATGAGAAATCTATTGACAATGGACTACGAGTCATCGAACTGGCAGCATCGAAAACTTGGTCGTTGCAAGTACCAGGTTTCCGCGTAAAAAATTGACCACGTGTTGATAGATCGCCGCCACTCCTCAAGCCTGATGACGATACGAACGTACCGACGTGCCAACGTCGAGTCGAATCACTATCTTGTTGATACAGTTTTCCGAGCGCGGATTGTCTTACGGAAACGTATTGCATCCACGGATCAGGTTCGAATCAACACGGCTGCCTTACGCAATGAGAATTCCAGTAACATCTTTGGTCATGCGTTAAGACTCGCCCTCGAAGAGCTCAACGGAGGGAGAGTAAGTCCTGGGGCCAAAATGCCGTGCGTAGAAGAGAAATGGGCACGCCTTAAGAATACTCTCATTAGTACTGCCAACTCCATCTTAGGCAGTAGTCGTAGAGATCGGAACGACTGGTTTGATGATGAGTGCAAACTAGCGACTGAACGTAAGAACGCTGCATACCGGGTAATGCATCAGTCTCATATAACCCGGGCACACAAGGGTAATACAAAGGGGTCAGAAGATCTGAAAAAACACTCCACAGATAAAAGGAAGTGCCTGGGAAAAATCTAGTCTGTGAAATAGAGAAAAGTAGAGAGCGAGGTCCGCAGCTGGCGCGCAAGTTCTACCAAATAATCTGGTACACACCACGGTGTACTTACTGCAAGTATAAAGAGGGTAATCAGATCAACGATTCTGAAGGCATTGTGGGGTGATGGAAAGTGCACTTCAATGAATTGCTAAATGGTCATCTCACAGAAGAATTTCAAATCAAATAAAGCAGTCGGAGCTGATGGCATACCAGCTGAGCTGATCAAACAAGGAGGGACAGTGTTACATCATGCAATTCATGAGATCGTGGTGCACGAATGGGAGCAAGAGGAGATGGCGGAAAATTGGCGTTGCGGAATAATTGCCCCAAACGTAAGAAGGGAGATATCACAATGCGCAGCAACTATAGAGGTATAACATCGCTGAGTACCGCCCATAAGATACTCTCCTCTATCTTTCAACATCGAATAGCCACATCCGCTAAAGTCAACATCTGCGAAAAGAAGACCTAACGTTGGTCAAACTGTCAGGGTAGTGGAGCACGAATTTGAAGTAGTCCAATCATTTAACTACCTTGGGTCAATAGTAGAAGAAATACGCGGACGGCTGATCGAATCCAATAAAGCCTACTATGGTCTATCAAGGCTTTATAAATCCCGAAATTTATCCAGTAACAGTCAAGCTGCTACTGTACAAGACCATGGTCTTACCAGTACTCATGTATGGATCCGAGATCTGGGTGCTCAATAAAAGACACTCTGAACCGCGTTCGAGAGGAAGGTCTTAAGGAGAATTGTTGGCCCCGTATGTGAGGGAAGACGATTCCGGAGACGCTACAACCATGAGTTGTACGCGATCTACCTTGAAGCTAATGTTGTAAGAAAAATCAAGCTCGGTAGACTCCGGTGGGCGGGAAAGCAAGCTCGAATGAGCGGAGAGGGGGTGTACCCTGAAAGCTTTTTGTGGCAGAATGTGTAGAAGGAGACAGCGTGGCAGACCTTATATGCGAAGGAGGGTTGGCGTGGACCACGATGACTGGAGCCCGGGAGTGTCAAACTGGATGACATCGGATCGAAATTGGGACCGGAGGGATTTGTTAAATGAGACCAGGACCGGATCCTAGTTGTTGTGCCGATGACGATGATGATGAAATACCACAAAATCGTAGAGGTCAATGCTCAGGGTCATTTCAAGAAGTTAGTTGCTCATCGAAGGTATCTTGCAATGTATTAAAACTATGTCTCATCGTGTTATTAAAATTGTCCCACATTAACTCCAATCAATACATGAACGGAAAAACCCGCAATGATGCATCTATGGGGCTCTCCACTGGCGACAGAGCTCTGGCATACCGTATGCATCATCTTTGAAACCATAAGGACCGATGATATCACCAGCCCATAAAGCACATCAAGCCGAGTTTTTCCGCGTGCAACAGCGGTTCAATATTTGCTTTAGAATTTTCTTAATTTCAGATCCGATAATTTGGTTTGACGTAGCCATTCAACCAAAAATGGAAAAAATGTTCCTAAAAAAATGCAATAGCTAATCTTGTCTTCGGATCATTCACAAAGCGTTCAAGAGTTGAACCTTGTAATCTCTTAAGCATTTTTTTTTTTGCAAAATTTTACATAAAATTGATGGACACAGTTCCGACTGTTATGGTTGGTCGACTCATCACAGTCACCTTTAACACCACCATCCATAGCAAAAACATCTTCTTCGGTATCTGGTCTGTGACATCGCTGAGAATGCGTATTATTTATTACGGAATTCGAGGTAATCGTCCACCTGAAAAGGACGATTACGTCAATCGTAAAATGGACCTATCGCACGGTAATTTTCGCGAACCGAAACATGATATTCGAAATAAATTTTCACATTGGCAAGCGTTATTCCAGTGTAAATCTATTCATGAGGAAATTTTGAAATAGCAAAACAAACCGGTATCAATTGTTATATTGACTACCAATAGAACCAATATTGCCAAACGTAAAATTGAACATAAAAAAGCTAATAGGATAAAAATAAACGATGTTGAATTCATCGTCAATACGTTTCTACTTGAAACCGAAAAATTGACAGCTCGCAAAAATCGCCAATCAAGCCTCCAGACCAGTTCACATTTAAGGTAAATTTTCGTCGGACAACAACAGGGAAATCGTTGTTCAGGTTAACTTCAAATGTGCGAAATGCTTTTATAGTTGCAATCTACATGCAACATTAAAGATAAATGTCGGTGATTTCAAATCATCTTTTTTGTGGGAACGTATTATTTATTATTTATCACAAAAAAATTCCAAATCCAGTGGTTAAAAATTTAATATTTCTCTTAGAATTTCCATTTAAAGGCGAGAGTGTTTATATAAGACGCCGTAAAAATGCACCTACTCATTTACATTGTGAATTGTTTCGACACACGAAACAAGTTTTACAACTATTATAAATACTATTCATTTTAATTCATTGCATTCGGCCGAATGTAAGATATTGTTTGCCAAATAATATAAATATCCTAACCCTTCTTGAGGCATTACTAATAAGCTATCCCTCGCCCTGGTTTCAAGCCAGTTCCTGCAGAACCCATTTACTTGCCAAAACAACGCATACCATGCAATTTATGGTAAAGAACACATCAGCATTCACCGTCGTGAGTCATACAAGAACGCTCAGTGAAAGCGTAACACCAGTACAAACATTTTACAACATTATCTAAAACTTTCAAAAAGACCAAGAGACTGTGCACAACAAAGAAAGAAACAGACGACTTTGATGTTCGACTTATTATCGCCAGAAAAAGCAATAATGTAGGTCGAGGTCTGGTTCTTATATCGACTCCATGAGTCTGCTTACTTTTCGTAAACTTGGAGTCCACGTAAGTTGTACGTAGCACCCGGAGTTTGTCAGAGCGTTAACCTAAATTTCATAGTTTACGACATATTGCAGAATAAATGAATTCCACAAGATGTGGTCCACTTTGGATCATAAAGTCAATTAATTATTAAATTATTTATAGCTCCATCATATATGGCCATTGACTCGGTAGTCATATTTAGGCACGCAAAGTTATAGCACTACAGTGGACGTTTTATAGCCAATTTTGAAAGTCAATTATGTTATAATTTTCTTGAAGCAGTTTTTTATGAATACATTTACTATCGCGCTCTCATTTCATTTTTTTTCCTTCTTCAATTTTTCATTATATTCATTACGAAAAGTTGAAAATAAGAAGTCAAAGGCAAAAGTCAGCTCGTGATATCACCGGAATGCATACATACGACCGCTATACCCACACGTTATATACATAGCAAATGTGAAGGTAATGAAAAGCAAACTGAACTTGTTTTGATTTTTCAAATCGTGCCTCACCACGCGTCGTGATGCATTTTCTCTCCCCCTTAAAAGCCAGCACCATTTTACCTTCTCCCCCACCATCTTGTCAAGCTTCCAACATAAAACCACTCTACGCTCACGCGTTGTTGAATGAAGAAAACCACGTCTCCAAGGCTCCAAATTTACCTATACCTGTATATCTGTGTATAGCTATTGAAGTATGCTTCAAATGTGAAAAGGAGCTCCTCCAGAAGTTTTATGTGCCTCGTCGCCGACCGCCCGTTGAGAAAAAAGTTATAGCGAGAGCGCAAAAAAAGGTCTGCTTAACGTCTCCTATACGTCCTCTGAGTTCCCTTTCCCACACTTTTCAATAGTTACAAGAACAAGATTTAAATACGGGATCCCAGACTGGGGGATTGGCTTTTGTTGGCTCCTATTGCTTCTCCAACACGAAATAAGGGTTCCGTCTTCTCAACAGCTATTGAAAATGAATAAAGAGATGGAACAACATTGATTTATATGGAAGAAGCCAAATCTGTGTTAATGAGGCTTTTATTGCATCTGCTTACTTATGACCAAGTCATCATAGTAATAAGCATTTGCGGAAGAATGAAATGAATTTCAGTTAGCTGCTGTTGCTTGACATGTTGTCGACAGGTGGTTTTTTCATAAGAAAGGTGATAATAACAAGAACATCGTTTATAAACCATGTTTGTAGTGAATCAACCGTTTTCGTAGGGAAGTGTAAAGTGGCAAACATTTTACTTTGAGTATTTCTTGGCACACAGGAATATTAGACTTCACTCAAAACTGTTGGTTCACATTTCGTAGAATGTGTAGGTATACGTCCTTTCCTACAGATTGTTGGGAAGTTTGTCTCACTTTCACTTCAGTGCTTCACTGTGCTAATTCTTAGAACACGACTGACTAGACTGAATGCGTTACTAAAGCAGAATAGAACTTCCTTCACAGCCAGAAAAAAGAATATTTACAATCATTGAAGATCCTTTTGTTGTGGACTGGTATGCAAGGGAAAAGTACAAAATGGATAATAGGGAAACACCTTAATCGAATGCATACAATTCTTGAGCTTTATAGTAACCTCTAATAGTCTGTATGAGTTGTCAGAGTGATTTCTTCTCTCAATAATACTCATTGAATTATAGTGAGTTGTAAAAATGTAATTAGATATTGTATATAGTATATTACACGCTGATTTATTTCTTTAGAATTTGTTATTATAGGAAATTATTGGTCAAACTCTGGCGCAAGACTAATGACATTGCCCGGAAAAAACAAATCATTATGGGAAATTTAACAAGCCTCAGGACTTGCTAAATAAGGCCAAGACCGGTTCCCGGTTGTAGTGCCGATGATGATGATGATTGGTCAAACTACAATATAAACACAATGTCAAATTCAAGGTTTTACACAATCTGTATGAATAATACCGTTACCACGAGAATATTATATAAAAAACAACCTACAGCATATTGTTCTGAACTGTAATAAATATCCCTTTAATCAATTCAAGCTTTGAAGCTGGCAATTCTGTACAACAAAATCCATGAACGTGTAGCAAAGGATGAAAAGGTAATACATTTATGAAGCGAGTTACATTCAATAAATTATTCAATATAACACTCCGAATAACTAGTTTCGTCTTATGTTAGGTTACAAAACCACACATTCCGCGTGTGAACTGATCTCCGCAACAATGCGCAGGTGCCTCCCTGATTGAGTTGGTAAAAGGTTACCTTTAAGAGATACTACAGACTGGTCAGACAAATCATGTATTAACTTTTATTATGTATATTTTATAACATATTAAATGATAGAACATTCCTGTTAAAAGGAACGATGTGACCTCCAATATAACACATAATATCAAAAATGGCTTGCAATGGGAAGTGGTACTGCGGCAGTTTCTTTCATGGAGCAGCCGCAGTACTCTCTCCATTCCTTTTGAACATATCAGGTGTACGCGTTTTTCCATTTTTCCGGTTTAACCAAGAGAAGGTGCCACTGAAAAGTACGCAGCGTATTAATTTGACACATTCGTCATTTTGTTCGTCGGAGACTTATCTACAAACACTCACAAGTTGAGTTCGTTGTTTTATTGTTCAGTGATCATGTCGAATTTTGTGCCTGAAAAAGAACATTTGCGGGTCGCATTGTTTTTCTTATTTAATCAAACGAAAAAGGCTGTTGAAAGTTTTCGTTTGCTGGTAGAAACATATGATGAACACGCTCCAACAATTAGAACATGTAAGACATGGTTTCGACAATTTAAAAGTGGTGATTTCAATGTGAAAGACAGTGAGCGCTCTGATAGACCACTAAATGTGAAGACGAGCTATTGCAGGAGTTATTGGATGATGACCCAACTCAAACTCAACGGCAATTAACAAAATCATTACATGTGTCACAAGAAACAATCAGCAGACGTTTACAAGCAATGGGGGGAGATCAAAACCAGGTGTATGGACAAGAGTTTTCCACTTTAACTAAGAGATGGCACCAGCGAAAAGTACGCAGCACACAGCAAACTAATGAAAAACACATTGAAATCGTTTGGATGGGACATCCTTCTCCACCCACCGTACTCCCCAGGCTTGTCGCCATCTGACTATCACCTCTTCGCATCAATGGGGCACGCGCACGCAGGGCAGCACTTCAGCGATTTCGAGAAAGTTGGAAAATGGCTCGACGAATGGATTGCCGCGAAAGACAAGCAGTTTTTCTGGCATGTTATTCATTAATTACCTGGAAGATGGGCGAAATGTGTAGAAGCCGATGGCCAACATTTTGAATCTAGAAAATTACGTATCTTTTTTACTAAAGAAACTGGAAAAACATATTCATACACCTAGTTATTCCTCACCCAATAAGTTTTTAGTCTGGCACATAGATAGCTATTTGATCTGATACTGATCATACTTTTGACATGTGGCATTCCAGCTCAGATCCACTGTATCGCGCGACAATGGGACAACACATTATGCGTTTTTTTTAAGATTTGGTGACAGTAATACTCGCAGTCAACGTAAGAAGGAAAATAAGGTTGCTGTTAATTATATTCTAAGTGAAGTGAAAAAAAAAATGGAAATAGTATCCAGAGCTGAATTTGCTCTGATTTGATCTGATACTGATCATACTTTTGACATGTGGCATTCCAGCTCAGATCCACTGTATCGCGCGACAATGGGACAAAACATTATGCGTTTTTTTTTAAGATTTGGTGACAGTAATACTCGCAGTCAACGTAAGAAGGAAGATAAGGTTGCTCCAATTTGTGATTTGTGGACAATGCTTAATGAAAATGTATCCCAGATGTATAAACCTACGGAAAATTTAACTATTGATGCTCTATCCTTATGGAAGCCGTACAAGATTTACTCAAAATAAACCTTCACAGCCGGCTAAGTATGGCCTAGAAATCTGGTAGGTTTGCGATGCTAAAAATGCATATCCTTTTCAGGGTATAATTCACACTGACAAAACGAATGATACCCGCGATAAAAATCAGAGAGAGAGAGAGAGTGTGGTAAAAGAATTATCGTCTTCGTACCGGGGAAGTGGAAGAAATATCTGCATGGATAATTCTTTTACAATTCTATCCGTTGCAAAGCCCGTTGTAGTGATCCTAAATCACCACCCGCACCCAATTCCTAATAAGCCTCAACCTAATTCCTTTTCCCCAAATGATGCATCATAGTACGAACCTTAAGTTCATACTGTGCATTAAGCAATTCCCTGGAATGATAACATGATGAAATGCGTATCTTCAAATGCATTTCATGGTTGTGTCTTCCGCGAAATTCGTCAACCATAATCCCAATCATGTTCCCCAATTGAATAATATGCACGACAAATTTAACCGAAGGTCCATTTGTCGCGCATTGATTCAATTCCCTATAACCATTAACCTTATGAAATGCCTATTTCTAAATGCATTTCATAATTTCTCCTTCCGGGAATTTGTTCAACAATATCCCTATCCACTTCCTAGAATCCCTTTCCAATTGAAGTACACAAAATCTTGTGTGTGCTTCTTGGAATTTTTAAATAAAATTTTTAACCAATATCTGTCACCACAGAGTATAAAAGGGCGGCACATTTTGGATTCGTGATGAGTTTCGCTATCAAAGCGTATGATAGTCTCTGACTTCATAAAGGATAACCGGGCGGACGTGGTTCTTGTAACCGAAACTAGGTTGCATCCATGTCACCGTCCGACTTTCCTAAACTTTTCAATCACTCGAACCCGCACTGGCGGCCCCACCATCAACGGAGGTGGTACCTGTATTCTAGTTAATAACGAACTTCGCCGTGAAGCTATTAACCTCCCACATTCCGAGTCCATAGAGGTCTCCGGGATTGAACTGCATCTAGCTAATAACGGTAGAGTGAACATATACTCCGTACACCACTCCCATAAAACCAACAATGGCCCCATTAATCCCGAAGATATCAGCCAATTAATAACGTTCTCGAGGGCATACACCCTTCATCATAGGCGGCGATTTTAATTCCAGACATCCTCGCTGGAACAACTCGGTCTCTTGTCCAAATGGCATAAAATTGTACCAGTGGTACACCGAAAACTCGCATGCATCTTTATTGTGTCCAAAGATTTACTTCCCCAAATCTCTCGTCCCCAAGTATCGGCGGGTGTATCTGACCAGGTTCATTTGCAGCTATCCAGCATCGCGGGCTCATATTAGATACATACCCGATTATGGGCGCACAATTTGGGACAACTTCAACGTCACATTGAACGAAAAACTCCACCAACTCTTGTTACGACCACAACCAACCATCCCATAAAAATTACCCTTTTGGAGCTAATCTCCACCACTAACGGCGATACACGCCAAAAACATCCACTTAAAGGATGCGACATAATGCTAAATCAAAGCATTACCCCATACACCTCGTCCCGCATAAATTGATAGCAAGCAAATCGAACTAAACGTTCGATTTGCGCTAATCAATTAAACTCCAAGCAAATTGAACTAAACGTTCAATTTGCTCACATAAAAAACTGGGAAATATAATCATTGAACCAAAGGTTCACCACAAAAACCCCTAAGAGCCAAATGTGCACGCCAGATGCCGTCCTTCAAACAAAACCATTGAGTATCATAAAAAATTGCGCGCCAGCAATTTTACGAGACCTCAGAAAAATGGTTATCTAAAACAATTAAAACAACCAACGCCAGTTTTCGTTTTAACAAAATTAAGTTAAAACAAACAAAAGGAAAATATTCGCCTTTGTATCGATTCCCCACTTAAAAGATCCTTGCCCATTCGGCTAAAGTAAACAACATAGAGAATCAGAAATGCTCATTAGCACAATTCTCTATTTGTATTCCCTAACGTATCCTTACAAAAGGGATCCTTACCGAGTCGGCTAGAACAAACAACAGGCATCATAAAACGAATTACACATTCGTTTAGCGCATACCAAAATAGAGGATTATAAATGTGCACGATCCTCTGTTGATTTTTCCCTTTGTGTTTCCGCGTTTGAATCCAAGCCGGGAAAGATAAAGAAAGAAATGCCATATCCTTCGACCTTCAGGATGAAGAAAAAACAGGTCTTCGTTGGCGGGTTGAATTTTGAATCTCGACCGAGACGGTGAGATAACAACGAGTTGGTTTTGAGTGATTGCCGAGAATAGGTCGTGTGTTAAAAGTAAAAGGAGAGGCAGTCTCTGTGAAGCCGTTAATAGAGAAAGAGATCGAAGTGAGAGTCGTGCGGTACGGATGTGTCGAGTGGTGATGATTTCAAAATGTATGTGCAGATTGTTCAATGAAACCCAAAAGATTGTTTACTGAAACAGAAAAGATTGTTTAATGAAACCCAAGACGTATGTGCAGATTGTTTAATGAAACCCAAAACGTATTTGCGGTTTGTTTAATGAAACCCAAAAGATTGTTTAATGGAACCCAACATGTATGTGCAGATTGTTTAGTGAAACCCAAAAGATTGTTTAATGGAACCCAACATGTATGTGCAGATTGTTTAATGAAACCCAAAAGATTGTTTAATGGAACCCAAAATGTATGTACAGATTGTTTAATGAAACCCAAAACATTGTTTAATGAAACTACATTATAATAAATATTAAATTAAAGCTTAAAATAAAAAACAAATAACTGTCTTTAATTGCCGAAATAATGGGAAACGTTAAATGTATGTAAGCCACGAGTGTGTTGAATAAGTGGAGAAACAAGTTTGAATGGTGGAACATTGAATAGACTAAAATCAAGCACAAACTGTGTTTTATTTAACGTGTGTGTGGTGTTTAAAGTGAGTGATAAAAATATCCTTTACAAATGGCGCAGCCGGTGAGCGCAAGGAAGCCCGAGACTACCGTCTCATAAGAGCTTGAAAAGCCTTGTGTCGACAAGAACGACAAAGCTCCCACAAAAATAAACATAAATAAATAAAAAGTGACAAAACAAAAGTTCACCCTAAAAAATTAACTAGAACTAGAAACAATAAACACACAAGTGAAGTAAAATTAAACACAATTAAAGCACCATAATAAAAAACACATATACCAATGGACAGAAAGCAGATCAATCATCAGCAAAAATCAACAATAGGAAGCAGATAAAACAACAGCAGCAGTCAATTTCAAGCAGCTTTACTACAAGTTAAGTAAATATGGTTTCTTTTCTTTTTCTTATCTTTTTTATGTTACTTAAAAAAAAAAAAATATATATTTTACAAACCGAGTTGTTCCTATATTAGTTCTACATGAAAATTGTTAATCGTTTATGTAATATTTTGCTTTGTTTTTCTTTTTAATTATATCTTTAATTATATTGAGTGACTGGTTAAAAACTTATCGTTAACGAATTTTACAAGTACTTATCTGAATAATCAGATTTTAAAAATTGAGTTTGTACCCTTACTGTGCATAACATATTTATTTATCATATGCTAAGTAAAGAGAAACACATTTTATTGAATTCTACAATACTCGTTTGAACGCATTTGGTGTTTAATTTTTTATATATGTTATAAATGCACGATTTGTGTGAGCTGACGTTGACTAGTTAAATTTGTTTTTTGACCCACTATACACACGTGACACCATATCAAATATATAAATCACTGATTCAAATATCAATAAGAATTAACAAATGAAGTCTTGATACAGATATTAAATTTGCAAACACCCCCGAAAATAAAAAAAAAAAAAAAATAAAAATCGGAAAAACAAACCACATCAATTTTATAACTTATTTCTACATTTGCTCATATTTCATGGTCATTTTAATGTAATTTTTTCAACCATTGGGAAGTATTTCCACTTCTATAGGTAGATTTAACAAAACCAATTGTCACCATCTTTGCATCAGTCCTTATATTTGTCCATATTTCGGGGTCCTTTTAACGAAAGTGTTGAATAATTGGGAAGTATTTTCACTTTAAAACAATAAATAAATCAATGATCCCAATATCAATAAGAAGTAACAAATGAAGCCTTCACTCAGATATTGAATTTGCAAACACCTCCGAAATAAAATATCCCAAAAAACAAACAAAATGAAACCAAAATTAATTTTATAATATAATCTCTATATTTGTCTATATTCCACTGTCGTTTGAATAAAATTTTTCAATAATTGGGAAGTATTTCTAACTGGACATATATGAAACACACCAAAAAATTAAATTAAAACAATATATTGAGAATACCTTGATAAATATTGCATACACTATTGAACTAGTGGTTATCCTTGTTCTAGAAAGACCCCTTGTTTTTCAGTCACTTTATTAACTGAATTTGTGGATCTGCAGACTGTTTTTCTCCCCTTTTCTCTTTATTCCAAACCAAGTTAACAAAAATGACTGTCGATTACACCAAGGTTGTGAAGTTGTCAACACAACTAATCCCCATCTTCTCAGGGGAACGTAATCCACATTTAGGTGCCGAACTCCATACATTTTTAGATTGTAGTAGGAGGGCATTGAATTGTCTCCGGGAGGAGGAGCACAATGTGTTTTTACAAATCCTTCGAACTAGGTTACGAGGGGAAGCATCTGCTTTATTCGCGTCCACTCCGTTTTCATCTTTTGAAGAAGCAGAGGATCTACTGAGGAAAGTTTACCAGCCAGTAGAAAGCTACCAAGATTTGGTCAATAAACTACTGGCTACCAAACAGAACCCAGCGGAAGCAGTCATCTTGTTCCAAATACGTTTGAAGCAAACGTTGGAAAGATGCTCACTGGCAGCGGAGAAGAGATATGGCTCCGCGTCCGCCGAGGGTATAAAAATACAGTTAGACGACTTTGCCAGGAGTGTGTATAGAAGTGGACTTTTAAATCCATACCACCGTCAATTTCTATTATTAATGGACGGAGAACCACTTGACACTCTAATGCAAAGGACGTTAGATTTGGAAGAACTCGAAAAACCTCAGTCGAACTCACTCTCGTCTTCGGAATCTTCACCGATATACCATTCTTCTCCACAGATATTTAACTCAAGTACACATATAGAAGTGGGTCCTCAAGTGATAGAGATAATTCCTAATTCCCCTGAACCCAAAGTAGTTCCCTACACAAAACCCATTACACAGGATGCCCCTATCATTAAAATAACTTGTAGCTACTGCCAGAAACGGGGGCATACCTATGAAGAGTGTGTAAAACGGAAAAACACACCCTTTTGTACACAATGTCACCGAATAAATCACGATATCCGTGATTGCTGGCGATTAAAGGAGGGAAAAAGGATTCTTCATATAAGGCAGATTTGCGACTTCTGTGGCCAGCAGGGCCACAACATAGGTTCCTGTCAGCAAAAGCTGAAATGGGAATCACGAATTCAATGCCAATTTTCTAAAAATTCTCCCCCTTCAGAACAAGAAAGAAGTAGACCAAAACACTCCGTGGCAAAAAGAAGCTACCACATTAGAACTCCAGGCTCACCAATAACCAGCGTTCCAACTGTCCAACTACCAATAGATGTAGGTGTAAATAAAAACACGACTCTAGTAGTGGACACTGGCGCTGAGATCAGTCTGATTACCAAAAGTAGTATCAAGGAATCAGACGTTAAGATTAATCGGCGAGAAGCTTGCACCTTACAGATGCCGTTTGGAAGTATTCGAACCTTGGGAAGCTGCAAGGTGAACTTCCAACTGAATGATAGGTCTAAACTCCCATGCAAGTTTCAAGTAGTGAACAGTATGCCCGATTTACCGGAAGACGGACTACTTGGAAACGACTTTCTGTCGAAGAATTGCAATGTGGAAGGCCCCAAACAGTGCATCACATTTCCTCGAACTGAAATGAATCCAACAGTATTTAGTGTGCCAATCAAATTCTCAACGGTTGAGAAAAGGGTACCTGAAAATAAATACTATAAAGGAAAACAAGAGCAAGCCCAAGATAAGTGGAAATCTTTCAGGTTAAATTGTAACTATAAAAAGAGGAACACCAAAGAGTCAAGTGGTAATAACAAATATATTAACCAAATAACTGACACTTCGTCAGCAAATCCATCAAACTCGCTCCCCCGCTCGCAAAATAAGCAAAACAAAAAGTTATTGCAGAAGCCCGAAACACCCGAAAAAATTACGAACCCCAATGAGATTGCAACTTTACTCAGGGTTTATCACAATTCCCCTTCCGGTGGACATCAGAGCATAACCAAATCGTATAATAAAATACGACAAAGGTACTGGTGGCCAGCTATGCTATCCGATATTAGGAGACATAAAAAGCAGTGTGAGGAATGTCGTTCATTAAAGGCGAGCACCTGCTCCGGAAGTGAAACGAAACCACAATCGTTTCATGTGGGAAACAAGGTGTTGATGAAAAACGAAAATCGTAAGGGCCAAATGACATCTATTTGGAAGGGACCCTTCCCAGTCATAGCAATAAAGGGCCCAGGCAATACGGCCATCAAAATAGGCCGCAGATCCGTTGTGGTTCACAACAATAGGTTAAAACCGTACTTTTAAAACCCCATCCTTAACAAATCCAACTTCCTGCCCTCTATCAATCCGAAACAATTATTATTCCCAGGGTGTTCTGCAAATCGAAGATGCGTTTGTCGATTAACTAAATATAAAAGTAATAACGGTACGTAGCCAGAATTAAAACGAAAAACAATATGGACAAAGATAGAAGTAAAACTATATTAATTTGTCAACAAAAAGATAAACACACAAATGAAAATATACCCACAAGTTAACATAGCTTGCACAAAAATAAACAAAATAAATTTTTAGTAAATATTAATATATTACAGAATATATAAACAAAATTACTACTATAGATAAAAGTCACTCCTATGTGACTACCATTACTGTAACCACTAGTATTAAGTCATTTAATAAATAAATAAACTAAGTAGAAAATAAATAAACAAAACTATTATACAAACATTTAACAAAACTTAAGATGTACAGATTAGGTAAATAACTTCTTTGACTATTGTCACTGCTGCTGTTACAATTAAATAGAATATAAGCAAAAATATTAATACGCATATAAGGTCTATTACAATTAAACTAATTAGAAAAATAAAACCAGTAGATAAATAATTGCACATATAATAATATTACTGTTAGAACTAATAAGCAAATAATGTCTGTTATTACCAAACTACTATTGCCACTAATGTTAAAACTAAATACTGTAAGGAGTGAAAATTATTGCACATTCAATTATGATACAAAATAAGATACAAATAATTTCTATTATTATAAAAATTATTTAAATGAATAAGCAAAACTATTCCTATAAAACAAATTAGGAAAATAAATAAACTATTCAAAAAAAAAAAAAGTAATAAATATATACATATATATAAAGATATAGTAATACCTACATATATATACATAATTATACGTACACAATATATACATAATAATACCTAAACAAAATGTGCTGAACCTTATAATATAACAATGAAAACCTACGAATGAACTTAAGTTGATTAAATCCATGTATGCCTAAAACAAAAATAATAAACAAAACAATGATGTACAAATACAAAATAAGTAACCCTATAAACTACAGTCCCAACAAATGTAAACTAAACATATACAGAATAAATTAAAGGGACAAAAGATACAATAAAATTTTGTAACCGCCACACTACACCACTGACGCTCCTATAGGCGACCAAGGAGTATTATTTCCTCTTCAAAGAATAATACTCATTTTATAAAGGGGGGAGGATTGTTACGACCACAACCAACCATCCCATAAAAATTACCCTTTTGGAGCTAATCTCCACCACTAACGGCGATACACGCCAAAAACATCCACTTAAAGGATGCGACATAATGCTAAATCAAAGCATTACCCCATACACCTCGTCCCGCATAAATTGATAGCAAGCAAATCGAACTAAACGTTCGATTTGCGCTAATCAATTAAACTCCAAGCAAATTGAACTAAACGTTCAATTTGCTCACATAAAAAACTGGGAAATATAATCATTGAACCAAAGGTTCACCACAAAAACCCCTAAGAGCCAAATGTGCACGCCAGATGCCGTCCTTCAAACAAAACCATTGAGTATCATAAAAAATTGCGCGCCAGCAATTTTACGAGACCTCAGAAAAATGGTTATCTAAAACAATTAAAACAACCAACGCCAGTTTTCGTTTTAACAAAATTAAGTTAAAACAAACAAAAGGAAAATATTCGCCTTTGTATCGATTCCCCACTTAAAAGATCCTTGCCCATTCGGCTAAAGTAAACAACATAGAGAATCAGAAATGCTCATTAGCACAATTCTCTATTTGTATTCCCTAACGTATCCTTACAAAAGGGATCCTTACCGAGTCGGCTAGAACAAACAACAGGCATCATAAAACGAATTACACATTCGTTTAGCGCATACCAAAATAGAGGATTATAAATGTGCACGATCCTCTGTTGATTTTTCCCTTTGTGTTTCCGCGTTTGAATCCAAGCCGGGAAAGATAAAGAAAGAAATGCCATATCCTTCGACCTTCAGGATGAAGAAAAAACAGGTCTTCGTTGGCGGGTTGAATTTTGAATCTCGACCGAGACGGTGAGATAACAACGAGTTGGTTTTGAGTGATTGCCGAGAATAGGTCGTGTGTTAAAAGTAAAAGGAGAGGCAGTCTCTGTGAAGCCGTTAATAGAGAAAGAGATCGAAGTGAGAGTCGTGCGGTACGGATGTGTCGAGTGGTGATGATTTCAAAATGTATGTGCAGATTGTTCAATGAAACCCAAAAGATTGTTTACTGAAACAGAAAAGATTGTTTAATGAAACCCAAGACGTATGTGCAGATTGTTTAATGAAACCCAAAACGTATTTGCGGTTTGTTTAATGAAACCCAAAAGATTGTTTAATGGAACCCAACATGTATGTGCAGATTGTTTAGTGAAACCCAAAAGATTGTTTAATGGAACCCAACATGTATGTGCAGATTGTTTAATGAAACCCAAAAGATTGTTTAATGGAACCCAAAATGTATGTACAGATTGTTTAATGAAACCCAAAACATTGTTTAATGAAACTACATTATAATAAATATTAAATTAAAGCTTAAAATAAAAAACAAATAACTGTCTTTAATTGCCGAAATAATGGGAAACGTTAAATGTATGTAAGCCACGAGTGTGTTGAATAAGTGGAGAAACAAGTTTGAATGGTGGAACATTGAATAGACTAAAATCAAGCACAAACTGTGTTTTATTTAACGTGTGTGTGGTGTTTAAAGTGAGTGATAAAAATATCCTTTACACTCTCTCTTTGCACTCACAGGAACCTAATGACGGTTGAGAAAAATAACGCTGCAGCTCTACTTCACGAGATTCTAGTTGAAACTTCAGAGACCCATCTCCCGAAGTACAAACTTGAAAAGACTTATCAGATTCCCCTTGACGACTTCACTCTTCGTCTCGTCCGGGAGCGTAAAAAGCTCTGCAGAATGAGATATCGTCACCGCTTTATGGAAAGGGGAGCCATTATTCACAATATTGGCACACTGATAAAACAAAGAATCCAAAACAATTGTACCCGACAATTGGAGGACAAACTGAAGGGTATTCAGATGGACCAGAACATTTATAAAAATGTTAAAAAGATATGTGGCACCTCTCGTATCACTGGACCAATCATGCACAACGGTCTTGTTGTCAATAATAACACCAATAAAGCAAACATCATCGGAGAGACCTTTGAAAATAATCACAAGCTCACTCTCGAGGATGGCGACCCGGAAACGAATGCAATAATTAGCTCAGAGGTTCACAATAAATTAGGCAACTTTAACGAGCCAATAGTTGTCTTCAACTCAGCTAACAGTGCATACTTCGACGACACACGCGATAATAGTCACGGTTTCGTCACACCAAATACCCTACAGAACCTAGTTAAATCTCGAAACCCCAAGAAGTCACCCGGTATCGACAATATGTCCTACCACTCGCTGCGAAGGCTTTCTGCTTTATTCTTTATAAAGCTCTCCATTCTGCTCAACCATGCCTACAACATGGGGTATTTTCCCCAAGCTTGGAGGCATGCTGTTGTCTGCCCAATAGCAAAAGTTGGGAAACCAAATTATCACCCTTCAAGCTTTCGTCCTATTTCGCTCCTTACCTGCATCAGCAAAATATATGAACAGTTCATATACGAGAAGTTAAATAAATTTATCAATGCCAGGAACCTAATACCTGATTTCCAATTTGGATTTCGGAGAGCGCACAGCACCACTATGGCTCTCAACATATTTCAAAACCACGTCTGCGTGCGCCTCTTTAATAAGGAACCTACCATTGCGGTGAGCCTAGACATTGAAAAGGCTTTTGACATGACGTGGATCGAAGGTCTCATTTTTAAATTGCTGAATACTGGCCTCAGTAGAACGCTGTGTAGTATCATCTACCAGTTCGTTCGAAACAGAACCTTCCAAGTTCGAGTGAATGGAAAGCTATCCCGAACTTTCAACACCGCTGCAGGCGTACCACAGGGCTCCATTCTAAGCCCTATCTTATTCAACACCTACATCTCAGATATTCCTCGCCCTGTGGACGGGAGAGTAAACCAGGTATGCTATGCGGATGACGTCCTAGTGTACACGTCATCTAAAAGCCCAAAACTCACAACAAACCGACTCAACCGTCATCTAGACGAACTATATCAGTATTACAGTCGATGGAAAATTCGACTTAACCCATCCAAAGCAGTAGCTATCAGTGTGAGTAGTAAACACTCCCAACCTACTTCTCGATATTCACAGAATATTCGAATACAAACAGGAGGTACTACGAGTCGACAGGACAGGATGAAATATCTCGGGATCATCTATACCCCAAAAATGAATTCCATCAAACATGTGACCCACATTCTTCAAAGGGGCCTCGGTTGGTCTAAGCAACTACACAACATCTTGAAGTGGAGCAACAAAGTTGACACCGAAGTTAAGCTTTTCTGCTATAAGCAGCTAATCCGATCTGGAATGTCATACGCCTTTCCCATATGGTCCTCCATATTTTCAGCTCAAATGGAAAGACTTCGAATTTTCGAAAGAAACCTCCTCAGAAAATGCATCAACCACTTTAGACGGCCTGACGGTCGCCATTACCCGAACTCTCACCTATACGATGGTGCCTCCATTACCACTATCGACGAGTACTTGGTACAATTAGCATACAAGTACCTCGAAAGCATTCAGAACAGCGAAAACCTACTTGTTCGGAATTCTTGCGTTCTTGACCCTTCTCTCTCCCGATCTCTTCGCATCAGACCACCACAATTTCTTCTTCAGTGCAAAACTGAGGAAAGCACCCTTCCCAACAACATTCCCCTCTATAATAGAGGATTCCTGGACGTTGCGAAATCTACATTTTTTTTTCATACACATACAAAGCGACGGGTAGCCGGTTATTAAAATAAGGGTCAAACTTCACATGATTCTTAGAGGAGAATGATGGCCTTGTAACATGATTACAGCTATACAAGAGCTGATGCGGCACGATTTAATGTTAGTTACGCCATCTTTTGTAGAACCCTCAAAACTGATTTGTACACCCGACAGGCCGAAATTTAATAAAATCGTTTCGGGTATTTGAAAAACAATGCCTCAGAACTTGTCTCAGATGATATCCGGCTACGAAATCTAGCGAAAAGAAGGCACTATCCCAATGACATTTTATAGGAGATGATCAAAGTACCATTAATTTTTTAGTGCCGTGTTTGTTTCTGATCCCCATTAACAGTCACATTTGTGTTCATTATTGTATGGCAAATCACCAATACAGGGGGGAGTGGGAGCAAACATACGATTATTCGTTAATTGTGCACCTGTGACGCACAGTCATTACCCAAGCTACATGCTATCTAATTACAAGTACATTTTTCGCATCGTGCGGCATATCGAAAAATAAGCACCACACCTGACATAGGACTACCGGCTTCTATAAAAATGCAACGTAATGACCATTGCCGTACGCCAGGTGTCATGATACCGTTTAACGGAATTCCCGTCCAAATGCTTATGGCTACGAAAGGCAGGCACATGCATAACTTTCAAACGATACTGACAATATCAATTAAGGGACACAAATTGCTTGAACCAAGACCACTGCACTTTGAGTAGATCAATTAAGTGGTGATAGCAATTAAACAAAGCAAATGACTCGTGCCATGCAATTGAGGTCAATATGGGTCATGGGTCGAGAAGAATGGGAGCGAACATACAAGGCAAAGTCTCTGCTTTCAACCCGGCGAATGCCAGGACGATCCTTGTCACTGTTCAATCCAAGTTAACATGAAGTCTCCACGTGACACCCCTGGATAGCTACTTTGGCACCCGCCAAGTAGAGAACCAATGCATGCAGCGGCATCCTGAGAAAAGTTGGCGCAATTTAACATGTCCCGGATAAGGACCGGATACCGGTGGAGAGACTTGCTAAATAAGGCCAAGACCGGATCCCGGTTGTAGTGCCGATGATGATGATGATCATACACAGTTATATATCCCGTATAAAATTTATTACAAAAATAATGATTCAGTTCAATTGCCGAAATGCCTATGTGAGCTGGCCGCCACAATCATGCGACATGACTTCGTTAGATATTTTTCTCGGGGTAACTTCAGAAAACCACAAACTTAATGATGTTAAAATCAACAATATTAGTGTCGTTTGTGAAATAAATGTCAATTTTAGTGAAAAACAACATTGGTGTTCCACAATTGAATTTAAAAAAAAAATCCAGTGGTGGTCTTTTACATGGCCTATTTGGAATAAAAATGTTATGAACCAATATCTAAAAAAAAAAAATCACTTGATATCTTATACCGTTGCGATTTTACAATATTTCCAATATATAGCTCTTATTTGAACACAGTGTATAATGAAAACAACATAAAAAGAGTGAATGACCTTATAATCAATGTAATCAGAGGACATATCGCGAAAGCATCAACTTCGTTCAAGGAATGTATTAGGTCCACACATATACTACAATGAGACAGTGAATCCAACGTAATTGTTTTACCAAAGGCACTACTAGATTTCCACATGAACGGTCCTCTACAAGATAAGTCCAGAATTCATGTACGATCTTCCGTGGACAAGCGATTGTGTTACGATTGGAAAAACACACGCACCAAAGAAGAGCGTCTGCGGTTCAGTAGGGCTACGTTCCATAGAGACCAGAAAGAAGTTCTTAAACATCATATTAGAGTTACAATGGTAAAAAAAGCATTACGTGGTTTATGGGCGGCTTCTAAAAATTATTATAAATTACGTTTTGGAGTTTGGCTCCCCGATAGTATAGTGGTTAGTATACCCGCCTGTAACGCGGGAGACCCGGGTTCGATTCCCCGTCGGGGAGCCTCTGGCGCAAGACTAATGGCCTTGCCCGGAAAAAACAAATCATTATGGAAAATTTAACAAGCCACAGGACTTGCTAAATAAGGACGGTTGTAGTACCGATGATGATGATGACGTTTGGGAGTTATATTAATTTAAGATGAGTGCTGAGTTGGTAAGACAAGTAGAGCACATCAAAGTGGAAAAACTGAGCTTAGCAGTAGAAGAGGGAAAAGACGAAAACAGAAAAAGGAAAATAAAAGACATGGAAAAAAAAAACAGAAGTAAAGACAAAAACAGTAGGCTAAAAAAGAACAGACGAGAAGTTTAAATAGCAGAAGTCAGGAAAAGAATAAACGAAAATAAGAAGAAAAGGAAAATGACATGAAGAAGGAAATGTTCAATATAGAAACCCGGTAAACGCAGAAAATGCAATACATTTTTTAATCGAGGTCAAAATTTCTTTCCAGAGGACAACTTCTTATAAAGTAGTATTTTGAGAAAGAAATTTAAATGGATACATTTTATATTATTCCTTCTGATTTAAAAACACTTCCTTGAGCAAAATTCGCGATACCACTTGCAAAAAGCGAATGTATCGCAATCATTAAAAGGCAATAAAGTACAACTAAAGTGGTTTAACAGGTTACGCTATAACACAGTTAACACATTTTTTAATGATATCATTGGCTGTTAAATAAGGGTTTTGTTGGTCCTGAAGAAAAAAAAAGCAATAATAAAATATAAAAAAACCTGCTGTTTTAATTTCATGTACCGCAATTTTTCAAAAAAATTCAGGAAAAAAATTCATCAGTGATATAAAAGGCAATTAAGAATTCTTACAACAGTACGGTAAGTTTAAAATATTATAACGAATACTTTTAATTGGAATGTAATATACCAATAAATAACGCAGTCAACCCGTGTGACAATATATATTAATACGACAATAGAACTTAATAAAAAATACCCTATTGTGCGCGCGTTAGTGTAAAAAAAATTATATATATATATATATATATATATCCCATACCCCTTTCACCTCAGTCTTGAATACGATGATTGCATAGATCATGATCATGTTATATTAAATAGTTTTAAATTTAATAACTAAATCGAATAAATTTACCATTTATATGTAGAACATCGAACGATAAACACGGTCGACGAAAGCATTTTATTCAACAAGATAACTAATTAAAATAATTGAAAACGAGTTGTGTGTCAACGTTCTCACACGCGAGACATCGGACTTCAGCACAAATTCACAGCTCGGCCAATTTGTTATAAGAGACAAATTATTAATCTTCTTAATCCTAACGAGACACGAAATGCTCACCGCCAAAAATATATCTTACACACAATTTCATCTATTCTTTCACAAGGAACCTAATCATAAATAATAATGGATGTACGAATTAAAGAAAAAAACCACGAAAAATGCTTGAAAACAAAGAGAAGGAAACCCGCGATACGTGTGCGTAATAATTGAGAAGCACCAACATAACCACCAACTACCCGTACCTCAATCATTCTAGTTTCATTGGCTTCCAGCAAAGTCAACGGCCTCATTCAAAAACTAATATCACAAAAAATGACGCCCGCATATTAAACCGAAATAGATTATATATATTCAGATACATAAAGTTATACGCCCCGTTTCGCACGGCATGAGCAATCAGTCGATAGCATTCTTAAATGAATTCCGTCACCTTACGTGCTTCCTGGTGGCAGTCAAGACGAGATATTGAAAAATGTTATAACGAGTTTCATGCCACCAACAATCATTTTATAATCTTCAAATTTGAGGTAGCAACACCAATTGATATATCAAGGTCGAACTATGACAGACAGCTGCAGTCATTTGGAAATAATTTGCATGAAAAGAATCTGAATTATGAACAATTTAGATGGAAACTTTTTCCGCAGAAGGCGAACTATAGATTTCGTGGATGCGATCAAAATGAAATAATGTTAATGAGCAAAAATTAACATGTATCAAAACCCAGGTTGAAAGGAAAAAAAAGCTGATGACCTTGCCCCAAATACAAGAAGATTACATCATCTGCGGGATTGACAGATGCTCGCACTCATTTTACTTATTATTATTAATATAACAAGGATCCGTCATTCCGAAACAAATTACTCTTGTTCTAAACTAAAACCTATAGTTTCGCAAATTGTGAGTGCAGTCCAAAAAAAAAGATGGATAAGTGTCATTGGATCTGTCACTAATGACAAATAAGCATCACATTCATGTTCCTCTCATAGACCAAAACGTAGATTTTCAGAAACCGAAAGACATTACCTGTGTCTGTTAGACAATATTCTGTTTCATCCCACCTACGAGAATAGTATTCTTGTGAATACCAAAAATTTAGTGATGAGGAGCACACGTTTGGTCAAATGTCTACCCGGAATTTCTCACTTAAAATTAACGCGTAAGACGTAATAATAATGTCAAGTTTTAGCGTTATCCTGTCAATTACAATAGTTTGTTTACGGCTTCTGACTTTGTTGGTTCACCTCAAGTATATTTTCTCGATTTTTTTAATAGATAATTGGGTTGACCAAAGATCTTGCATTAAATTTCGTGTTTCCAACGAAATTTCTTGTGTGGAATCGTTGAAAATATGGGTTAAAATTCATGGCGACCCAGTACCGTCGGAAATGGTACAAAGTATTCAAAACTGGCCGTTAAAACATCAATGACCTGCCTCGCGCGAGAGCTCTAAGGACGGCTGTCTTTTCGATTTTCTTAATGGATAATTTAGTTGATCAAAGAGTTGTTGCATTAAATTAAGTTCTGTCGAAAACACAAGTGAATGGTACAAAGCATTCAAAAGTGTTCGCCTAGACGTTAATGATTTGCGTTGCATGGACGGCTGTGACTTAGGAAAACATCGATAAAGTGAAGAAATTGGTGCTCGTTATAGCTTAAAAGAGCTAAACTCCTCGATAATATACTGGTTAGTATACCCGCCTGCCATGCGGGAGACCGGGGTTCGATTCCCCGTCGGGGAGCCTCTGGCGCAAGACTAATGACCTTGCCCGGAAAAAAACAAATTATTATGGAAAATTTAACAAGCCTCAGGACTTGCTAAATAAAGCCAAGACCGGTTCCCGGTTGTAGTGCCGATGATGATGATAAGAGCTAAACATTTCACACGAATCAGTTTGGTAAGATTTTGGTCGTCATTTTGGAGATAAGACACGTCGCAGCAAGGCTTGTCCCAAAAGAGCTGCATTTTTTGCAAGAAGAGCATCAGAAAACGGTCGTTGAAGCGATGCTTTCTCGAGTCACCAGTGACTCTATATTCAATTGATAATTGGTGCCGAGGGATGAGTTTGTAACACAATACACAAGCAATTAGTGAAGAACAACACCGAAAGAAGATCAGAGCCGTATACCATAGCTAAAAACATTGCATATATTTCCACATGACATTAAGTGTACTTGAAAATAACGGTCGAAATCGGACACGCGGCAGCGGCCTGATGCGTTATGCTTTGGTTCCATCTTTTACTGATTCTATCCGCGTCCGTTCGAATCGCATGTTCTTTACTATCGTCGCAAACACTATAACTGGTGACCCCGACGTGATCTGTACGACACAACACACACTCCCATACGCAAACAGAACCTTACTATTACAATCTCACGACTTCTTCACAGAGCACCGATTGACTCGCCTGCTCTGACACTTTCCCGCTCGCACCTCGATCAGTCGTGCACATTACAAAGTTGACCGTAACAAAGTTACTGGGAAGGGAGTTGTGTGACGTTTCTAGTAGATACACACACACGATTAATAGTGAAGAACAACACCACCGAAAAGACAAATCAAAGCACATCCGTTAAAGCCGTATACCATAGCAATAACATAACATTTCCACAACCGTTGAGTGTACTTGAGTTTAGAGATCGAATTCGTACATGCGGCAGTGGTGAAAAGTATTAACTCAGGCCTTTTTTCGACCTCAGGATTAGTTATAAAGCATGGTATAACAAAAGTTCTTAAGCACACATCCAACACAGTGAAATGTGGTCTCGTGTATTGAGCCTTAGTAATGCTAACCGTTATAGCTTCAGTCCGAATCACACGCTCTTCACTGTCGCCGCAACCGCTATAAGTCTACGAGTATGACATGCGAACAAATCAACAATCATGCGAATGGCGCTACCAAACCGGGCAACAAAAAAACCACAAAGTCGATCAAAAATGAAGGTCATGCTCACTGTTTTCTTCGATTATCGTGTTGTGGTACACCATGAATTCCTTCCGGAAGGCCAAACAGTGAATAAGGAATATTACTTGGGCGTTATAAAGCGTTTGCGAAAGAGTATTCCTCAAAAGAGATCGGATTTGGGGAAAGACAAATCTTCAATTTTGCACCACGATAGTGCACCATCTCACAAAGCTACCATTGTGAACGAGATTTTGATCAAAATCTCAACTAACAGGAGTATTATCGAACAAACGCCATATTCACCAGATATCGCCCCCTCTGTGACTTTTTCCTGTTGCCACACTCAAATTGCCACTTCGAGGAACACGTTTCGAGTCTATTGAAGCCAAAAAAAAAAAAAAAATCGATCGCGATCGCAATCTATAATATGCGTATGGATGATTGGATTAATCGCTGCCACAAGTGTATTGCTTCGGAAGGGACCTGCTTTGAAGGGGATCAAATAAATTTGGATTCCTGATTCAAATTTGTTTTAATGAGAAATTCCGGCTAGAAATTTGACAGAATGTACGCTCTTGTGAATGATAATAGATTCACCGACGTGAAGTTTTGAAAAACCGAAAATTGTTTGTTTATGGATGGCAACGCCTTATCTACTAAAATAAAGCAGGTTGTTTTGCTGTCGGATTTAGTGAATAGCATAACAATGATAAGCAAAAAAGAATTATATCGAATGGAAGTTCAAGTTCTCAAGTCAACAGTCCAGCTCATTTGGTAGATCGCGATCGTGAGACTCGTGATGAAGCAGCTTTGTCTACTTTGGGCAAAGAATTGTCAAATTTGGAGTAAGGAAAATCGGAGAAAGCACTATCTTCTGAAGAATCTTGTGGTGAATCTGTATTAAAGTTTCACCGAAATTCCTCTTTTTGAACATACACACTGTGAAAACACCTTTATCAAATTTGTTTGGTTTTCCGATTGCTACTTGAAATTTTGAGAAGAATGCTTTCCAAATATAAATCCTAAAATTGGTATGGAACTTTAATATAGATCCGCTAGATTCTTTCTTTATTCAGGAGATAAATATAGAGAGCACGTTCGATGAACTGACAATACGATTCCTCCTAAACACAAACCCCAAACCATACATCTCCTAAAAAGGATCTTTTAAGGCAATATATGCTATTATGGGCTCCTCGATAGTATAGTGGTTAGTATACCCGCCTGTCACGCGGGAGACCGGGGTTTGATTCCCCGTCGGGGAGCCTCTGGCGCAACACTAATGACCTTGCCCGGAAAAAACAAATCATTATGGAAAATTTATGGACCCCAAGAACTTTTCCGTGTTGACAGCTTCTGTATTAACATTAGATCATTAAGAAGAATATTCCGCACAGAATTATCGCCTGATCTTTATAACATTACATCATTAAGAGAAATATTCCGCGCTCAATTATCAGCTGCTCTTTATAAATGATCTCTTGTAAATTACCCACAACCCAATTCACACATTTTCTGATGATAGCACGTTGAGTTTCTCATACTCATATGAACATTCCCGACCAAACCCCTCAAATATCATTACCAAGCAATAGTTTATCCTTGATACATTGAATTCCGACCCGAACAAGATATATCAATGAGGATTATCTAACCGAGTAGAATTTAATGACTTAAAAACTCAGTGCTGTCTCTTGTCGTCAAAGGCGAACCCCAAAGTAAATATACTGTCAATGAACGGCACTTGCATCAACGAAGCCAAGGTCCTCGACACGCGGATTAATTCGGCTCTTAATTAGAATGACCACATATTTGAAGCTGCGTAAAGTGCGGCCAAATGTATGGCGTTCCTTAAGAGATGCAAAAGACACAGCACTCCATCCAACCTGGCCACTATTTTCAAGGCGTACATTCGTCCAAAAATGGAGTTCAAGTCCCATATTTGGTCACGCGCATCCAAAACTGCGTTACACGTGCTCGATAGGATGCAAAACGAGCAGTGAAACTTATTGGGAACCCGGCCGTAAATCAATCAATTCCGTCGATAGAACATAGGCGCAACGTATCATGCCTCTCTCATTTCTATAAGTATTACCACGGACGTTGCTCAACTAAACCTGCTGAATGTGTTCTGCCCCTTCAGACATTTTCCCGCGATACCCGTCAATCTGTGAATGCGGATCAGTTCACGTTGAAAGTCAACTTCAGACACACAAATAAGCATAGAGTCATTCTTCAGCCGAACCACACGAATGTGGAATGCTAGATCATGTGTTTTTTTGTCATTGTAATGAGCTGGCATTCAAGAGCAATATACATCGATACCTCCTTCCATTATCCACTTCCCGCCGTCCGCTCGCACTGTGCTCTCACATTAATGGGTGCTTCAAACCCCCTTTCGTGCGAGCGTTGACGTAAAAAAAACACGCATTTAAGCCATGGGACAAATTGATCACTTGTTTGAAATTCAGGTTAAAAGAAAAATTATGCAGTTATTACTGTCCTAGGCCTTCATTTTTTAAAACTATTCCAGGAACTCATAAATGAATCTTCTAGGGACTTAAAGCTGAACTGAAAGGGTTTTCCTTTATCGGTTAAAATGAACAACCTTCGTCAGTTAAAAATGTACAAAGATACTTTAATAAGCATGTAACAAATGCTCCTTGGTTTGCCAAAGCCGGGTACGCCATGATTCCCACATCCAACCGTAGTTGAGAACATAGCACCGAAAGAGAATCGAGTTTTTCCACACAAGGTCCTGCCCCAATACCCAAATTCGTAAGCCGTATGTCAACCTCTTTTTGACTGGAGAATCTAAGTCGATTACCTGACAAATAAAGGCGGCGTAGAATGCCACAAATGAGTGCGATATTTATTTTGTTTTTTCTTTTCAATATACCGTGAATTCATTGGATGCAAGTTGGCTTAATTCCACCAACAATCCAATAGCTGTTTCATCACTTTGTTTCCATTTCCTAAACAATCAAACCCAATGGAAACAAAGCAACTAAGATTCGTAATGTTCTTATCGTATTCCTTATTAATTGCTTTACAGCTTTAAATGCAAGAAAGGAACTCCGATGAAGAGAAAGCATAATTTTCCGCATCTAGCAAATTAGTCGAAAGACCGCAGCATAAATAAGATTTCTAGTACAGGAACCTTTTTTCAATTTCTGTTTAATGACCGATATTGGTAAACTTTTGTTTTATGATAAGAGTAAGTCATCTTTGTATTAATGAGCGGATAGGGTGAGAGATTTTCAAACTCCAGCTTTAAGTTTCAGTTTTTTTTTAAGACCCGCGAAGTGAATATGTAAATAAATACGAAATTACTAGCTGTTCCCCGCATGCATTGCGATGCCATGTAGACGAAATAAAGTCTTGGCGTTATAATGTCTCCTCATTATTATTTGGAAACACAATATCATTTGTTTTTCCATCTGGCGCGTACATAAATAAATCAGTGGGTTTGCCGACATGTGTGGGAAGTTTAAATTTTCCAAACGTAGCGCACAATTTTGTAGGGACTACCCCTGTGCTTTTTTGATAGCTGCAGAAACTGCAAACATTTAAATTCGAATGGCACATCTGTCGGAATCACTGGGAATTGCGTAGCCACAATACAACATTCTCTTTAAATCTTCCACTTAACATTTTAGCTGCGATACTATAGTTCATCATATTTTTAATGAAAGCCTGGCCCCTTTCCAAAGTTGTGGCGGATTGAGTTCGGAGAAGAATAAGAGGCAGGTCAATTTTTCATGTTAAAACGCCCGCCAACAAGCCTGGCAAATCAAGCGAATTTAAGAACTCATTTAGACATTTGAGCAATTGTTCTTGATGTTGAGCAATTCTTCTTGATCCATCACAGTATCGCTATTCTTATACGTTCTCGCTTCGCCTGGTATTTGGTTTGAATGGTGAAAATGATGGCGTTGACACTGTTGTTTTTGATTGTTAATATAGCAGGTGCACCAAGCCACTGATGATTTTTGAAAATCCGGATGTTACGTACCAAGACCACCCACCCAAACATTCATACCGGGCGAAGCCCTATTCAATTTCGGATCACATATGGTGAATCCCGTGCAGATTGATTAATGTACCAATCCGCTAAGAAAAATTCTCTACCGACATCGCTAGAGAATATAACCATAGAGTCCAGAAATACATCTGAGAACAAAACTCGAAGGCGGCACCGTTTCTTTTAATCCATTGTAAGGATACGTTTCCTAAACGGAACAAAGAGCGATGCATGTGAATCGGATTGCTGGACAACAATAGCATTAAGATGTACAAAATATCTTTGGCACCGTTGTCCATTAAAATGTAATTACCAAAAACACCCGTGGTAAATACCAATCCTAAACATTACTAAAAAAACCAAAGTAATGTTTAATGGCCTATGGAAATTGTCGATCCTAAGAAAATTACCGAAGGATCAAACAAAAGACGGCTGGCTCACAATAGAGATCCGGATATTGAATGGAAGGATTTTATGTGAGGTCAGCGAGAAAGCAAAAAACGAAAATAACGCGTTGCTTTTGGTTAACGTCAGAGTTGGTTGTGAGATATAGTCCAGAACGGACACGGGAGTTGTTTTTTTTGAATTATCGACCGGGGTGGTTTTTATTGACAGTAGTTAAAAAGTCCTCGTGGTGTCGTCTCGCAATAAACATTCATGTCGTTAAATAAATGGAAAACATTAGTTTAATTGTGGATAAAATAAATATGTAATGAAATCAATTTCATGTGGATAAAATAAATATGTAATGAAATCAATTTCATGTGAATAAAATAAATATGTAATGAAATCAATTTCATGTGAATAAAATAAATATGTAATGAAATCAATTTCAAACAGTAACACAAATAATAAACATTCGTGTCGTTGAAGAAGTGTAAACATTAGTTTAATGGACGAAGGAAAAATCGACCCGCAAGACCCAGGTAAGCCGTAACAACTTGACCACAGTATTATAACAAATTGCCTTCGGCCCACGACAGAATATAGAATATACAATACAATAAAGGATAACCCCCTACACGGATTACATTCAGGAATACTTTGTGTATCAATTTATCTGGGGTTTTACAGATGTTTGTTGCCAATGTGATACATCGCGTGGATGCATCGGTTGCCATTTTCCCAGTCCCAATATTCTATAATAGTTTTGCGGTTTCGAAGTCAATCTCTGTACGTGTTATAATAATTTTTTTTTATTTTATTATATTTTACGTCTTGCCATGAACGAAATCAAAGGGCGAGTTGGAATAGAAAACCACCTCTCAGAACCATTTGAAATCCGGGACGGACTAAAGCAGGGAGATGGTCTATCACCGTGTCTTTTTAACCTTGTGCTCGAGTATGTCATCAGAAAGGTACAAGACGACAACATGGCCGGATCATCCCTGAACGGGGTCACACAAGTGCTCGGATATGCGGATGAGATCGCCGTTCTGGGATAATCTAGAAACTGTTAGTAAAAACTGTGAAATCATCATGCAAGCAGCAGAAGAGGTGGGCCTAGAAATAAATGAAGACAAAACAAAATACATGATTATGGCGAGAGCAGGTGGACCTCAGAGAACACACATAAACATCAGGTGCAAGCTATTTGAAAATGTCAAAGAATTTAAATATCTGGGAACGATACTGACGGCCAGTAACGAAATGTCGAATGAAATTAACAAGAGACTGCATTCCGGCAACGCTAGTTGGCACGCAGTCAGTAAACTGCTGAAATCCAGACTGCTATCACGTAACATAAAGCTCCGTGTCTATAGAACCATAATCATGCCGATTGTTCTATATGGATGCGAAACATGGGCTCTCACAAAGCGGGAAGAAAACAAATTCCGCGTATTCGAGAATAAAGTTTTGAGGGGCATCTTTGGCAGGAGGCAGGACAATGGAGGAAACTCCATAACCACGAATTGGAAGAGTTATATCGCAAACCTACAATAGTGAGAGTAATCAAGTCGCGAAGATTAAGACGGACCGGACACGCAGCGCGAATGGGGAACGATAGGACCGTGCATAGAATTCTTGACGGTAGACCAACGGGAAAGAGACCGGTAGGACGGCCGCGACGGAGATGGGAGGACAATGTTAGGTTTGACCTTGAGGAGATCGGGTCGAATGGTCAAGAGTGGAAGGAGAGTGCCCAGGACAGGGAATGATGGCGACGCCGATTCGGTGAGGTCATGAACTTCCGGGTTCCTACAGGCCAATAAATAATAATAATAATATTTTACGTCTTGCAGGAGAGGCCAACCTATAGCGCTGAATCAGCGCCCTGAGATGCCACTTTTTCTCGACCGAGTCCATCAGCCAAGCTCAAGGATTTCTCCCAACCATCTCACGAAGCATAAAGCTTAATCGGATGGTATTTTACCGGGCGGCTGGGCTTTGGGACCCTACCTAGCAGCGAGTCAGCGCTCTGAGATGCTATTTTCTCTTTTCAACCGGGTCCATTACCCAAGTTTCGAAAGATGGTCAAGAATATTTCCCAACCTTTTCACTGAGCCTATAGCTTAATGTCTAAATTCGATGATGTATCAGATGACGTTTTTTGTGCTTGTGCTTAAGATCGTTTGACCTGTGAGAAAAAAAAAATTGCATTTGAGTAGTGGCCACGCTAGTACTTTTGAATGTACATGTTTTAAAGAAAAACAATGCGAAAAGATGACAAAAACAATGTTTTCTCAAATGCCTTTTAATTATTCAATTTGTCATATTTTTTACTAAAATTGGGTTCGACTAATAACGAAGTATTGGGTTGTAGCACAAGAAATGACCGATTTTCGCTCAGTCGGAAATAAGAAGTTCTCGAGTGAACATCTGTGCCAGAATGTTCAGTTTTCTTTTTTTATAAAGTAAAGTGGCACGTGTGCTTGACGTGTGAGAATTTTAGGGTTCGTTACAAGTAGTTATTTTTTTTTCTAGGAATTGTTTACCATTCTGTCGGCAGTTCAAATTCCAACCCTCTTTCTTTATGAATTTAAAATGCGACATAATGCGTCATTGGCGAACATGATTGACGCATTTGAGGATGTAGCGATAAATGAACGCACTATACGACGTTAGTTTGGGAGATTTCAGCGTCGAAAATGAGCCACGCGGGAAGTCGGTCACACTAGTACTTTTGAATGTACTTTTTTTTAAGGAAAAACAATGCGAAAAAATGACAAAAAACGATCTCTTCCCTTGTGCATTTAAAATGGGACATATTGCGTCATTGGCAATGAAAAACATTGATGATGCATTTGAGGATGTGGCGGTAAACGAACGCACTAGACGACGTTGGTTTGGTAAGTTCCGTTCGGGAGATTTCAGCCTCGGAAAAGAACCACGCGGGAGGTCGGAAACGTTAGTTGACGACGATGTTTAAAGAGCATCGGTGGATGCGGACCCAACGAAATCGGTGCGGGATATTGCACAAAGCATGAGAGTATCCCCAATGACAATAAGTTGACACCTTTCTCCCATAGGAAAGGTACAGAAACTCGATAAGCGGGTACCCCATGAACTGAACGAGTCCCAAAAACTACGGCGACTGGAAATCTGCGTAACACTTAGATTAAAAAACCAAACTCAACCGTTCGTGCAGCGGATAGTCACATGTGATGAAAAGTGGATTCTAGATGATAACCATAAAGGACTTGGGCAGTGGTTGGATGCAGGTGAAAAACCAAATCACACCCCCAGGATCGATCTTCACCCAAAAAAGTTTATAATGGCAATTTGGTGGACATCGAAAGTACCAATCCTCCACTTTTCATTCCTTCAACCAAGAGAAACGATAAACGATATGAAATATTGTGAGGACATCGGCATATTGTATGCCAAATTGACTGAAATGCAACCTGCGTTTGTCAATAGGTACGGCCCGATCCTTTTGCATGGCAATGCTAGACCCCATAGTAACGGTGCAAAAACTGTTGCAGTTGGGATTTGAAATTCTTCCGCATCCACCGTACTCTCCTGACATTTCCCCAACGGACTACCATCTTTTCGGCAATCTGGATTCATCTTGCCAGTAGAAGGTCTTCCGGAACCAAGCAGAGGTCGGATAGTCACCTGCGATGAAAAGTGGATTCTGTATGATAATCGTAAGAGACCCGGGAAGTAGTTGGATGCAGGTGAAAAACCAAAACACACCCTCAAGCCCGATCTTCATCCAAAGAAGGTTTAGGTGACAATTTGGTGGACATCGAAAGGACCAATCCACTTTTCATTTTTTTCAACCTGGAGAAACGATAAACGCTATCAAATATTGTGAGGAAATCGACACAAAGTTGAAAATAATTTCATACTCAGCATTCATCCGACCAATATTGGTGTATGGTTGCCCGGTATGGTACAAAATATCCCCATTTTACATGGAGATGTTTCGGGTGTTCGAGAGGCAGTGTTTGCGTTCCTGCCTTGGAATGTATAGAACCCCAGAGTCGCAGTATAAGAAATACTATCCCAATAAAGTCCTAAACAGAATAGATAACTTCATTATCAAGATTATTCGTGGTCACACAACAAGGGCAATGTGCAGTGAAAATGATCTCATAAAAGGAGCATTCTATCCCAATGATACGTATATGGAGAGTACTCTCCAGAATAGGTTCATTCCCCCAGAAGCGTTCCCTTTCTTGGATAAAAAAGGACTTTTGGCGGATGTTAGTCTTGGTCGAAAGTGTTCCGCCAAACACTGTCCGCAAATCGAACACGGCGCGAACGAGAGGACGTCGGAACAGGCGAGTGTGCTTGTGCTCTATGCGAAAGTCGTGATCGTGTCGTGAAGGTCTGTTTACTATGGGAAAGTGTGTGCTGTGTGTACAGATCACGTCGGGGTCACCAATTATAGCGTTTGGGATGATAGTGAAGAACGTGTGATTCAAACTGACGCAAATGCGTAACGCATCAGACTATTGGCCGTGTGTAGAATTCGATTTTTAAACTCAAATATATTCAACTGATGTGAAATTCTTATGTTATCGCTATGGTATACGGCTCTGATGCATTTTCTTATTCGATTTTCGTTCGGTGTTCTTCACTATTTGCTTGTGTACTGTGTGTGTGTCTGTTAGAAACGCCACAGACTTATCCAAGACAAACGTGGAGTCCCTATTATTTACCACGCTTTCCGTGGTGCCAAGGATAAACGAATTCTCCACGATAACGATATCTCTAATTTTCCAGATCACCTGCGTTTTAGTATGGTGGATCGGTGAAAGAGATAAATCAATAAAAGATCGATCCCATCCCAACTGTTGGTGGATCAGTGATGAAGAAAGGACTACACGTCCCCAAACATAGTATGCCTCTCAAGCGCACCGCTATCCTCCCCCCTATCCCCAATTCCCAATTAGTTTTATTTTTGTTTTTAATTTAATTTTAATTTTTTATTTTTTTATTTCTATTTGTATTCCTTGTTTATGTTTGTCCGTTTTGTTTCATTTTTTATTTTGCTTGTCAACCCCCTATATATGATAAGTAATTAAAAAAAAATAATAATAATACATGATGTAGAAAAAATAGATTAAATTTTAAAAAGAAAACATATTAATTATTGTGACATGTTATAAAAACAGTTATTGTACCGTGAAAGGCATAAGAAAAATGATTAGAGTGCTTGCGAAGGAGCCAGTAAGTTAATGTGAGAATGATATTTGTAAAAGAGAAATTAACATTTAGTCTTAAGTAAAATATGTAATTGAATAGTTAAATAAATGGGGATATAAAAAAAAAAATGTCATAGATGCCAACAGATCTTATTTTGATTGAATAAACATGTACGGAAAACTAATATTGGCTTTTTATGGCGCAAGGCTAATAACCTTGCCCGGAAAAACAAATTATTATGCACAATTTAACAAGTCTCTGATATGGACCGGATACCGGTGTAGAGACCTGCTAAATGAGGCCAAGACCGGATCCCGGTTGTAGTGCCGATGATGATGATGAATATTTAATTTAAATTTTTACTAAAAAATCGTACATTTCATGTAGTACAACCGAATGTATACGTACATTGTAACTGAACTTTGTTAATTTCTTGCAGGTGAATTTTGCGAGCTCCAGACTGCACGCCGAAACTAAACTCTAACGACCGACCATCATGAACAGCAGCATATAACTCGGGCAATTTCCGAGAAAAAATCCTCAATATTTTACATTATGGAGTTCAATAAAATGATCTCCAGGTCCCAATCATTTTTAATCATTTCTTCCTTTAAAAACAAAATTCAGGAAAAAGGCATAAAAATCAACCTCCTTTTTTTTACACTAACGAGCGCACAAAAGGAGATTTTGAAGTACCCTTAAATGTCAGAGCACAGCGCGGGCGGGGTTCTAATTTGGTTTCCCCCTTAAGAATTATACTTCAATGTATTTCTTACCCAATCTTGCTATTTTGTTTTTGTTCACGGTCCACAAGCTTGTGTACACTTTTCAGCCACCCACGTAAAACGATTCTAATCACTTGGTGAAAATGATATATCATAATCACCTGGCTGACTTTCTAAAAGACAACTTGTCTCACAGTTTTGCTCGTGCTATTTATCTTAATCAACCGTTATTTTCACAATTTAATTATCATTATCTTGTTTTCTTTGCCTCGTTTTTCGCATACAAAAATTTGAACAAGTGTTAAAACCGTTAAGTTATGGCCCCTGGGCCACGTGTGTTAAACAAAATTAAGCGCAAACGGTTGCGTTACGACCCCGTTATTGGAGGCCAAACTCCTCCCGATAAACTTTTAAAAGTGAACAATTAAGTTCTAGAAAAATCTAAAATGTGTTCAAACACTAACTTTTTTCAACCACTTCAAAGTCTGATGGAAGACTCTCCTGAAATGGATCCGACCAATGACGAACAGTGCGCAGAACTTCCTAAAGAAACCGTTCCGCCAATTGTGGTATTAAAAACAACTAGCGCTCAAGTGCGTGATATTTTGAGCAACATTAAGATAGACAAATACTTAATCAAAAACATTTCGCTTGGGCAAAAAATATGTGCCCCAACAATGGACATATATAATAAAATCAGAACCGAACTCTTACGGTTAAAATGTGAGTTTTTCACCCACTCACGTAAGGAAAATCGTCCATTAAAGGTAGTGTTATCCGGACTAGACTTAATTAGCAACGATATAGTGAAAAATGAGCTAATTGCACTCGGGATTAAATGCCTAGATGTTAAAACCATCACATTAAACCCGTCAACAAAAGCCCTGTACAAACACTACTTGTACATCGTCTGCATTCAACGCGGTACTGTTAAATTAAACGAACTAAAACGGAACTACTCCACCCTGTTCAAAACCATCGTTCGCTGGGACTTTAAAAAACATAATCCAGGTAAGGTCACACAATGTCACAATTGCCAGCTTTATGGTCACGGCTCGATGCATTGTCATATAAATAGCTTCTGTGCAATATGTTCGGGAAACCATAAAACATCAGACTGCAAAACGAATGAGGTCATCAAGTGTGCAAATTGTAGTGGGCCACATAAATCCACCGATCCAGAATGCATAAGCCAAAAGCAGTACATAGACATTCGCCGCAAATTATCCCCACGCGGACGTGGTACTGGAAATACAACGTTCCTACAGCCTCCGAGTGACAAACAGCAGCCAGTGCCCGACCGATTATCCATTGATAATTTTCCTCCACTACCCCGATCTGTGCGTCAACCTTCACTTCCTTCATCCACCTGGGCTTCCGGCCTCCATCAAACCCAGCAACCTTCCAACAGTGATACGACACACACGAAGAAAAATCCGTCAGAAACATTAACTAATGATAACCTGTTCTCATTTTGCGAGATAAACTCTCTTCTTAATGAAGTTGTAACCAAGCTTAGTGCTTGTCAAACCAAAGCTGACCAATTTAACTTCATTACTTCATTAGCTATTAAGTACATATACTCGGAAAAAACATGTTAAGAAACTCTCTTAACATCATAACTTGGAATGCGAGAAGCATCAAAAACAAAAAGCATGAATTTTTTAGTTTCTTGATAAATTTTAATATTGACATTGCACTTGTTTCAGAAACCTGGCTCAAACAAGACATTTCTTTCTCACATCAAAATTACACATGTTATCGCCTAGACAGGGTATATGCTAGTGGTGGAGGTGTCGCCATTGTTGTGAAAAAATGTATAGAACATTCCTTGCGTCCTTCATTGCGCCTCAAGTTAATTGAGGAAATTAGTATAGATGTAACATTAAGTGACAACTCCAAGGTGAGTCTTTTTTCGGTCTATTTCCCTGGAGGAAATAGAAACCTAGAGAAATCTATTTACTTTAAGCGGGATCTGCAAAAATTGTATAGAGTCAACACTCGAAACAAGGTAATTATTGGTGATCTAAACTGCAGGCATCAGTCGTGCAATTGTCTTAGGGCAAACAGCTGGGGTAACATTTTACTAGATGTTACTGAATCCAGCCCAAGTTTTTCCATACTTTATCCGCTTCTCCCCACCTATATCCCAGCGAGTGCTAACAAGAACCCCTCAACTCTTGATCTATATATCACTAATATTCCAAATTACTGCACAGTGCCATTAACTCTAAATGCGTTAAGTTCAGACCACCTTCCGATCAGTCTCACAGTGAACCATACAGAAGTTGTAAATCGTACCAGTTTATACCACAACTATTCCGCCGCCAACTGGAATTGTTATAAATCATATATAAACACGAACTTGGTTCTAGGTGATACCAGCCTAAATTCTATAACCTGCAGCGAGCACATTGATATCCTATGTAACAATTTTGTTTCTGTTATCAATAGAGCGGTCGATCTTGCGATACCTAAATGTTCCACTGCTCCAGTTGATAAGGCACCGTTTCCTGAAAATATCTTACATCTGATTAGGCTACGAAACTCTGAAACCGAAGAACAGCCCCGAAAGCTACAGACCTATTAGTCTACTTAGCTGTCTAAGTAAGCTCTTAGAAAAAATCATTAAGGAAAGGATTGATCGTTTTGTGGAAGACAATAACATCTTGCCAAACTTTCAGTTCGGTTTCCGTAGTGGTCACAGCACAATCCACCAAGTCTTGCGCATTAAAAACCACATAGCTGGTAAATTCATTGACAAGGAGTCAACGGAACTGGTTCTTCTAGACATCGAAAAAGCTTTTGATACGGTATGGCACGATGCCTTGATTTATAAGCTACTAAAACTTAAGCTGCCAATACCGCTTATCAAAATTATTCAGAGCTTTCTTCGTTCGAGAAAATATGTTGTGAGTTTAGGAACCGACATATCCTCTACTCACCAAATCCACCATGGTGTACCCCAAGGCTCGGTCCTTGGTCCCATATTATTTACATTGTTTGTCGCAGATTTACCATGTCTAGGTGAAAACATTCAGGTAGCTATGTTTGCCGATGATACGGCCATTTTCTCTTCGGGTGCCTTATTCACTAATGTCTACAACTCTTTGCAAGCAGCTCTTGAAAAGCTAGCAGTATATTACAGGAAATGGAAAATAAAAATAAATGGTAATAAAACACAAGCTGTCTGGTTTTCGAGATGTAGGAAACACTGCTACCTACCAAATGGCACTAAACTCAGTATGTCTGCAGTTGATATTGATTGGTCCGAAAACTGTAGATATCTAGGTATTATTCTAGATAAAAAACTTATCTTTCAAAATCACATCACTACCACAATTGACAAAATAAACAAAGTCGTAAGAGTTATGTATCCATTAGTGTGTAGAAAGTCAAAGCTTAGCATCGAAAATAAAATTATAATATTTAAAACCATTTTTCAAGCGATACTCCTGTACGGGGCCCCTGTATGGTGTAATTGTGCTCGCACACACAAAATAAAATTGCAAAGGTGTCAATATAAAATATTGAAAATGTTGCTGAATTTGCCATGGCATTATTCGACACATGAACTACATGAAAACGCCAACGTTAAACCGGTAGAGTTCCTTATTGACAAAATCAATCGAAACTTCTTCGTCAATTGTTCTTTTTCTGACAATGTTCTCGTTTCCCGTCTTGCGTTATCCTAAATCACTACATATGTACTCTGTCTATGAAAATTATATCGAGGTCATTACTATATAAAATAACCGGAATTTCGTGCAATATTAGTCTTAAGATTCAAATAAGGGTTTTTTCTTGTAGTTTTCCCTTAATTTATTATTTGTTATTCATTAAAATTGTGCTATTGTCGTTATATAGATTTAAGATTATAGTTGTAAAGGAATTGCTATCCTAAATCTCTTAAGTACTAGTTGTAAAATATACCATAAATGTAATTATCTACCAAATAAAAAATTGAATTGAATTGATATATCATAAACGGCTGTCGCCAGAGGGAATGACGCGATAGGCCCCTTTTTTTTTTTCATCACATTTCGAAATGCTTCAGGTTGACTAGTGGTCATTTGCAGTCGAATATTGTCTTTGCAGTTTCCAGAGATTGTGACCTGTTGACATTAACTTTGGATTTCAAATAACCACACAGAGAAAGAGGTCTGATGGCGTCAATTCAAACTATTACCGAGGGAAGCCAGCATCACCATGTATACCACGAAATTGGTATATTTTAAGCACGTGGTTAGTCGATGGAACAAACTGAACTGACGGTTCTAACGTGATCTGTTATAAGTCGATCTTAAAATAGATGTTAAAGCTGTAGGATTGCCAAAAGCCGATGGTTTATATGGCCCACCCTTTAAACTTTATTTTAAAGTAGAACAAACTATTTAATCTACAAGTTTATAATTGTTTTATTGTTTTTTTTTTTTTGTAAATAAATATGTCTTAATCCATTGTTCAAATCAAAATTAGTAATCATATGTAAAGGTTTACATGATTGCGTTTCAAATTGTTGATATTTTCCCGTGAACTTGCATAGGACAAGGGTAATTCCAGAGAGCACAAGCCGGCGTTATCTATGATTATAATTCCATGCATGCCCTACATGAAACGTGGAAGTTGTTCACTGGAAAACAGCGGCCAACTATTACAACTCGCACGTGTAACACGGCAAACAATTGACGAAGCATATAGCCGAACGCAGTCGGCAGACACATGTTGAGCTATATGAAAACCAATAGATAACAATCATTCTATTCTACATGCATATCTCTCACTTTTACGCCACACCGGCATGTCACTGAATTATTCACCGACAGCGATTTCCACACATCAATATGCTCGCGTTTCAGTTCGAATAATGTGTGTGATAGATTACTGTTGACTGCGGCGGCAAAGCTTATGCCTATTGTCAGTAGGTGCACACAGGTAAACAAGCCCACCGTTTTGTGGAAACAAATGTTCGAAATATGCGACAGAAGGCAGACACAACAAACCGACAGCAATAAAAAGACATATATATATATATAAATGGTGTATACGTTTCATTCAGTGCAGTGCCATTGACACCAGAGCACGTGGCTTCGATTTTTATTTGTATTACTGCCATTTCATATGCAATCAAATACTATCTACCGACTCATCTCTAACTTCAGCATCATCATCACCGTTATCATTTCACCGCGTTTATATACATTTCTACACGTCTACGCTGAGCCTTATGTTTCGGGATAGTCTGCCAGTTTTCCCATATTAACAACAACTCTCCGCCGGTGGTGTTCCGAGCAATCCGTCTGACAACAAAAGACAGATTGATTACACTAGTAAAAATCAACAGGAATACCAGCGTTCACAGGAAACCGATCCAGGACTGTTACAATGAAACCTCTGCAATGTAGCACCGCATAGTTTCGTTCCACTTTGTAACCTGACAGCAGCAACATATCCCCCACCGTGCGTTCATCTCCAGTAAACGTACTCAGCTCCACAAGAACATTTGCTGAATTTTTTCGCTCTACATTGCGAACTTGATTAGAGGTGAAGGAAAAGTGTGTAGTCGCCGGATACTTTTACTTCACCCCAGTCGAGAAATGTTGTAGCATCTCTGTTTAGCTGAATTACTATTTTAACATTCGGTTATTCATTATTTCTACTGCTTTGCAGAACGATATTGGGGATACCAAATGAATTACAACAAAGCAACGACCACCAAATCACAAAAACATGTGCGTGATATTCCGCCCTAACGTAAATGCTGCTGAATTGACAAAAAAAAAAGAAGCAAAATGCCACCGACACGAAAGGCAGAAGCGGAAACATTTCTTTTTTCGCTTGGAGAAACTCAAATCAAAAGAGACAGAAAATTATTTGCACAGTCTCTCTCACAAGATGACAATTCTCGGACAAAATGATGATGCTGTTGATGACTGTGGGATATTTTTATGGTACATTTGGGCGTGAATTCAACGGAACAAACATCATTACCATTATCCCGGTGTCGTACAATCACAGCCACGTGGTGGCCAAAGCACATGGAGTCCAGATTTGACTAAGCACAACCCAATTGGTAAACAATGGGGGGAAAAATATTGTACATACAAATGTACACATAGATTTTTGAGGTGGGAAATGAATGACAACGGTGGGAGTGTTGTAATTTCGGTCAACAGTTTATCACTGATATATACACAGTTGCGCTTAACCGTGATTGCAGTTTGCTCAATCATGCCAACATAATGGAAATTGACACTAGCAGTCGAGTTTTTTACCTCTTTATTATACACATTTTCTATACATACGAAGTTATCGCCTGATCTAATAAACAGACATGTAATTATAGCACGTGCAGTTGTCACGCTATCAGCTACAAGTGGCCAAACGACGTTTTGTATGCATTCATAAAGAGAAGCATTGTATTTAAGCGGCGATAAGAAAACAGGCAGACATTTCGCATTCGACGACAGTGAACTTGAACGAAGGCAACATTCGATTGATTGGACAAGGAAAAGGCGGATTTATAATTATTCAAATTACTGGATATCAGTTCCTCAAATGTAGAGGGAATGAAGGTGATAGAAATTCATGTAATTGCTGTGAAAGAGAAAATCAAAAACCCTTCGAGGTAGCCCAGTTGATCTGCAAACATTTGAATACTCCTTTAATTTCCTCATGGACGGTAACACTTCCGCCATATTTCATCTAGTGATAGATAAATTTATTGTTTACAGGAGTGTCAAAAGGTTTACCTGTCAGTTTAGTGAAAAAGATTTTATTCATAATCGAATTAAAACATGATTGCACTACATTTGGTTGGAAGGCCTAAAGTGGTTATATTAGAGCCCGCCAACACCTTAATGTGAGTAAATTACTTCTATCTCGAATCACTGCTCGTTACTATGACACTGGTAGTGTTCCAAAACGCTATGGTGGCGGTCGACGAAAAACTACATCATCGGCAGATATATCAACTCGGATGAAAATTTCATGATAGTATTACTAGAATTAAATCCATGTGATTTTTAGTTAATATTATCCTTCAAATGTGAAAATAAAATACTGAAAATGTTGCTGAATTTGCCATGGCTTTATTCCACACATGAACTTCATGAAAATGCTAACGTTAAACTGGTAGAATTTCTTATTGACAAAATCAATCGAAACTTCTTCGTCAATTGTTCTTTTTCTGACAATGTTCTCGTTTCCCGTCTTTCGTTATCCTAAATCACTACCTATGTTATGTACTCTGTCTATGAAAATTATATCGAGGTCATTATTACATAAAATAACCGGAAACCTGTGCAATAATTAGTCTTAAGATTCAAATAAGGGTTTTCTCTTGTAGTTTTCCCATAATCATTTATTATTTATTATTCATCAAAATTGTGCTATTTTCATTATATAGGGTTTTCCAATAGGGACTTAACTTTTTTTCGGTAGTAAATTTTTATAATTTACAGACGTTGTTCGTTCGTGTACTTAACCATGATGAAAATGTTGAGTTTACTGAATAAATTGACAGTGACAGTTTGATGATTAGTGAAAGGGATCCTTCAAATGCCTGTTGACATTTGGACGACCACGTGAACTTCACGTCCTTCCTTAATAAGTTCGTTAAGGGGCGCACTATCCGGAAAAATTTGGCACAAATTTCCGGTAATAGTTCGCTAGCCCTATGAATGATTGGACGTGGCGTACCTATTGGAGAACCCGATATAAATTTAAGATTATAGTTGTAAAGGAATTGCTGTCTTAAAACTCTTATATACTAGTTGTAAAATATAAATGTATTAAATGTATTATCTTCCTAATACAAATTGAATTGAATTGAATTATCTTTCAAACGTGTATACATTTTCCAGCTTTCGGACAATTGGTTCGTGAAATATAGCGTTGTGAGTGAAGCAACTTTTGTTATTGAAAAAAATGGATAAAAAGAATTTCTTGTGTTAATGAAGCATTGCTTTATCATGAAAAAAAAACAGTTGAAGCCAAAGCTTGGCTTGATAAACATTATCGTAACATTACAAGCAGTTTTTCTGGCATGCTATTCATAAATTACCTGAAAGATGGGCGAAAAGTGTAGAAGCCGATGGGCAAGATTTTGAATAAAAAAATTAATTTCCCTAGAAAATTACGTTTTTTTTTTTTGCCAAAGAAACCGGAAAAAACGTATGCATGCACCTAGTATGTGTCACCGGTGTATTTTGAAGTTGAAGCTGACGTGGAAAGTGGACGGGCATATTGACGCAGAATTTTGTCTTTGAATACCAATCGCAATACCAAAACAATAGCTTCCAATATCGAGGAATCAAAGAGGAGGTCCCAAGCTTCAACCTCGGATCTCACAAATTTTGCCCCATCCTTACAATCCGATACTCTTAGGACAACGTTTCTTGAGGCCGTTCTGCCACTCGATGAAGGGGTTGTGTTGTCCACCGGAAACCTTTTTTTCCTAAAAGAAATCTGGAGAATATGCTAGATGGGTAACAGTACGTAGCCCAATTTATGGATTTTGCTTGGTTATGCTTAATCAGCACACGAAATTCACTTTTTTCCATATTCGTTAAAATTCACGAGGTTGTCTGCTTTCAATGGCTGTCAAATACAAACTAAATGACGCAGCTTGCCCAAACTTTGACAGTAGTCTTGTGGCGACTCTAGCAGATACACACACAATTCACAAGCAAAATAGTGAAGAGCACCGAACGAAAAATCGAATAAGAAAATACATCAGATTATAGTCGAGTTTAAAAATCAAATTCTAAAATCGGCCAGTAGCCTGATGGGTAACGCTTAGGTACAATTTTTGGTGATTCAAACTGTCATAGCGTTAGTTCGAATCACACGTTCTTCTTCACTATTATTTCAAACGCTACAGTCTATTTATAGATGGTAGTCGCCGGGAGCTGTTAGTAACTGCGCAGGATATTTAAAGTCACTGACTTATCGAACTACCCTTGTTCTTACACAAAGATTGACTGACATTGCTTGGTAAGAAACTCCTACCCGTTCTGCAATCTCTTCTTGAGTTGAACATGGATTTCCATCCAGCAAACATTGGAGTTGGGGGGATGAACATACAGGGCGAAGTCTCTGCTTTCAACACGGCGAAGACCGGGACGATCCTTGTCCCTGTTCAATCCAAGTTGACATGCAGTCTCCACGTGACACCCCTGGATAGCTACTTTGGCACCCGCCAAGTTGTGAACCAATGCATGCAGCGACATCCTGAGAAAGGTTGGCACAAGGCTAATAAATTTGCCCGGAAAAACGAATTATTATGGCAAATTGATCAAGCCTCGGATATGGACGGGATACACGACGCCGAGCACGGAAACGAAAATGGCTAAACGATTTAAGAATTTTCTCATGGAACGTCCGGTCAGTTTACAGAGCTCAGCTGCACAGCAGCTAGCCAACGCCCTGCCGGAATATAAGGCAAACATAACAGCATTACAAAAAATAAGATGGTCCCGTCCACAAGGCTAATAAATTTGCCCGGAAAAACAAATTATTATGACAAATTCATCAAGTTTCGGATATGGACACGACGACGACCACGGAAACAAAAATGGGTAAACGATTTCAGAATTTTCTCATTGAACGTCCGCTCACTATATAGAGCTCGAGCTGCACAGCAGCTAGCCGACGCCCTGCCGGAATATAAGGCAAACATAACAGCATTACAAAAAATAAGATGGACGGGGAGTGGTGATATTCAAAGAAACAAGTATGACATTTATTACAGCTGTCATGCAAAACACCATGAGCTCGGGGTTGGCCTGCTAGTCAGCCAAAAACTGACGCCTGGCATCATCGGCTTTAATGCAGTAAACGAAAGGCTATGCACACTTCGCGTGCGAGGCAAGTTTAAGAACATACAGAGGAGTCCCCTGACGAGGAAAAGGAAGAATACTACGAGAACGTCGAACGGGCACTCAATGCCTGCCCAAGATACGATGTGAAAATAGTTCTTGGTGATTTGAATACCAAAATAGGTCGGGAGCCGGTTTTCGGGCACTGCGCAAGTGACATAGTTTGTATGAGGACACTAATGATAATGGACTACGAGAGTCATTGAACTGGCACCATCAAAGAACTTGGTCGTTGCGAGTATCAGGTTTCTACGTAGCGATATCCACAAAGCCACCTGGGTATCACCTGATGGCGCCACTCGCAACCAAATTGACCACGTGCTAATAGATCGCCGCCACTCCTCGAGCCTGATTACGATACGAACACGTACCGAGGTGCCAACATAGACTCGGATCACTATCTTGTTGGTATAGTTTTCCGAGTGCAAATTGCCTTACCGAGACATATTGCATAGCGGAGCAGGTTCGGATCAGCACGGCTGCCTTACGCAATGAGAACACCAACAACACATTTGGTTATGCGCTAAGACTCGCCGTTGGCAAGCTCGATGGAGGGAAAGTAAGTCCTGGAGCCCGGATTCCGGGAGTAGACGTGAAATGCATACGTTTTAAGAATACTGTCATTAGTACTGCCAGCTCCATCTTAGACAGTAGTCGTAGACATCGGAGCGACTAGTTTGATGATGAGTGCAAACTAGCACCTGAACGTAAGAATGCTGCATACCGGGTAATGCAGCACTCTCATAGGACGCGGGTACGTGAGGAAAAATACAAAGAGCTCAGAAGATCTGAAAAGACTACACAGATAAAAGAGAAGTGCCTGGGAAAAATCTATTCTATGAAATAGAGAAAAGTATAGTGCGAGGTCCGCACCAGGCGCGGAAGTTCTTCCAAATAATCCGCAGTATGACGCGGTACACATCACGCTGCACTTACTGCTAGGATAAAGGGGGTAATCTGGGCACCGATCCTGAAGGCATTCTGGAGCGATGGGAAATGCACTTCAATGAATTGCTAAATGGTCAGGTTACAGAAGAATTGAATGCAAGATCAAGACCAAATGCTGCCGCCACCAAGCATTAATGAAACAGTAAAAGCCATAAGACGGCTCAAATCAAATAAAGCCCTCGGAGCTGATGGCATACCAGCTGAGCTGATCAAACAAGGAGGGACAGCGTTACATCACGCAACTCATGAGATCGTGGTGCGCGTATGGGAGCAAGAGGAGTTGCCAGAAGATTGGCGTCGCGGAATTATTTACCCCATACATAAGAAGGGAGATATCACACTGTGCAGCAACTATATGGGTATAACAGTGCTGAGTAACGCCTATAAGAGATACTCTCTTCCACCCTACTAGATCGGATAGCCACACACGCTCGTCATCATTGATCAATATCAGTGTGGCTTCATCCCAGGCAAATCAGCGATTGATCAGATATTCACCCTTAGGCAAGCGATAGAAAAATTTCTGGAATTTAAGACTCCACTATATCATCTATTTGTAGACTTTAAGGCCGCCTACGACAGCATGGCCAGGGTAGAACTATATAATGCCATAAGAGAGTTCGGCATTCCAAACAAATTGATACAACTTTATAAGTTGACCATGAACATCATAACTAGTCAAGTAAAAATATAGTGGGATTGCTGTTCAAACCGATAAACATCCTTAAAAGACTCCGACAAGGGGACGGTCTGGCCTGCTTCCCCTTCAACCTGGCGTTCGAGAAAGCAGTCCGTGACTCTGGCGTTACAATTGAGGGGACTATTGTCACCAAGTTCAGCCAGATACTTGCCTACGTAGATGATATCGACATCATCAGTAGATCCGAATCGGCTGTACAGGACTTCTTCACCCGGATCGAGCAGGCGGCACAAAAACTGGGCCTGCACATTAAAGAGGGGAAAACTACGTACATGGTTGCAACTTCTGCGAAGAGAAGACCTAACGTTGGCCAAACTATCGGGGTAGCGGAGCACGAATTTGAAATAATGCAATCCTTTAACTACCTTGGGCCAATAGTAGCAGCCGATAACAATATGGAAGAAGATATATATGCGGACGGCTGATTAAATCCAACAAAGCCTATGGTCTATCAAGGGTTTATAATTCCCGAAATTTATCCAGTAACAGTCAAGCTACTACTGTACAAGACCATGGTCTTACCAGTACTCATGCATGGATCGGAGACCTGGGTGCTCAATAAAAGGCACTCTGAGCTCTTAGGCGCGTTCGAGAGGAAGGTCTTAAGAAGAATTGTTGGCCCCGTATGTGAGGGAGGACGATTCCGGAGACGGGATGACCATGAGTTGTACGCGATCTACATCGAGGCTAATGTTGTAAAAAAAATCATGCTCGGTAAACTCCGCTGAGCGGTACACCTAGCTTGTATGAGTGAAGAGAAGCCTGCCCAGAAAGTCCTTTGTGGCTGGATGTATGGAAGGAGACAGCGCGGCAAATCTTGTCTGCGATGGAGGAATGGCATATACTAGGACGCCTAGAGCTCGGGAGTGTCGAACTGGATGACATCGATTCGAAACCGGGACCGCTAGAGAGACTTGCTAAATAAGGCCAAGACCGGATCCCGGTTGTAGTGGCCATGATGATGATGACGATGAAATGAGCACCGAAGACGATACACGCAGTGGGCGTCCGAAACAGGCTGTAACGGACAAAACATTAAAAAATATTTACCAAAAAAATGTGCTGTACTGTGTTAGCCTAAAAACTTTTCAGCCGACCTGTTAGTTCGCAAACTGAAGCATTGAACGAAATCCGTGACATTGTGGCAGATGGATGATACGAGAGATGTGCATATCGCAATGCAACGAATATTGAAAATTGACCTCACTGTAAAGCCTTACACGTATCAAAGAAGACAAGATCTTCTCAATACGCAAAAACAAGTTTGGCTCGATACGAGGGTTGCCTTTTATATTTCGGGATTAGAGAACAAAACCAAATATTGATAATCGAAAATCACTTTATTGTTTTTCAAAATATTCCCCATGAAGATCTATACACTTTTGCATGCGTTTGAACCAATTGTCGAAGCACTTTTGACACTCTGATTGAGGTATCTCCAACACATGCATTCTGAATGCAGCAACCGCTTCTTCAGGTGTCGAAAAACGTTGACCTCTCTGTTTGTTTTTTACGTACGGGAATAAAAAGAAGTCATTCGGTGCCAAGTCAGCTCTATACGGTAGATGACCCATCAAATCGATGTTTTGGGTGCTCAAAAATGCAGTTGTCGCAGCCGATGTGTGAGAGCTCGCATTGTCGTGGTGAAGAGTGATCCGTCTTCGGCGGTTGGTTTTCCTGATTTCTGGGAAGACAACTGGCAAACAAATGGTTGTGTACCACTCAGAATTGACTGTTCTGCGTTGTTCTAGTGGTACGGTTGCGACATGTCCAGTTTTTCCGAAAAAACAGGCGACCATTTGCTTTGAAGTGCTTCGTGCGCGAACAACTTTTGTTGGATTTGGCTCATCTTGAAACACCCAGACAGTCGACTGCTGTTTACTTTCGGGCTCATACGCGTAAATCCACAATTCATCACCTGTCACGATGTCATAGACGTGTTTCGAAGCACCGCGACCGTATTTTTTGAGCATTTCTTTCGACCAATTGACACGAGCCTTTTTTTGAGCAATTGACAAATTGTGTGGGACCCAACGCGAACAAATTTTTTTGACAGTCAAATGTTTATGCAATATTGAATGGTTCCACTAACGCCGAAGGTTGTCTCAATCTCAGGATAGGTCACATGACGATCTTCCAATATCAGTTCGCGCACAGCATCAATGGTTTTCGGAACAACAACTGATTTTGGACGACCTTCACGAAATTCATCTTGGAGTGAACTACGACCACGATTGAATTCACCATACCATCGATAAACACTGGTCCTTGATGGAGCTTCATCGCCAAAAATTGAATTAAGTTCATCCATGCACTGTTGCTGAGTTAATCCAGGCCGAAAATTGTAAAAAATAATCGCACGAAAATGTTGACGATTTAATTCCATTTTTGGGCCGAGATGAATCTTTTAAGTTACTGTAAACAACACAAATAGCGCTCGTATGTCAAAACGTTCTGAGTGCGTATAACCTCAAAAATGTCCAACTTTACGACAGAGCTGTCAATTGCCGGATTGCAACACTAGGGTTGCCAAATCCCGAAACATAAGAGGCAACCCTCGTAGAACGGAGAAATTACTGTGCTTGCATGACAGAGGAGATTAGTGTCTATTGTCTTCCCCAACGAGAAAAGTTTTCTAATCGAGCAATTCGTGACCATGTGTACCTAACAGAAAGAGGATTTATACAGTCGAATGTCCACAAAAAATCAAGCACCATCATTTTTCTGGTTTGGGCCATCGTGACAGTCGCTAGCCGCTCTCCATTAGTATTTTTGCCCGCAGTATCAAGATGAATATAAATGTGTTTTGGATTTGGGTTCAAGATGAATACGAAACAGTTTCGGAAAGTGCTCTGAACACGTGGGCAACCAAATGTTTCGAAGAAAGAGAGTGGTCGTTTAAAACAAGACTTTGCAATGTCACACAAAGCACTCATCAGCCAAGAATGCATGTAAAACACCGTTCCACAGTTCACTTCAGTAGCACAATACAAATACACTGGATTTCTCAATATAGAGTATTTTTCAAACCAAAATCAGTATCAAAAAATACCACAGTGCGGATGGGCTCAAGAAAGCCCGACTTCAGAAACGGGGTAAAGTACCACATTCAGACAGCGTGCGATGCGTTGTTCCACAAACTCAGAACCACGGTTAACGGGAAAGGAGGACATGTCGAAAATTTAAAATAGATTCTTAAATGTTGTTTGTTTTAGAAAAATTATAGCCTTTTCAAAAGTTGCAGTTCGACTGGCCCACCCTGTATCAGATTATGTCTACATACAAAGAAGCTATACAGTCTGTTCACTTATTGATAATTTTAATACTACACAAGGGCCCTGTGAGTAGGGCGTTCGAATATACTCACAGCTATGCCAGCTTGTCGTAAGAGGCGACTAAAGGATAAGAGCTAGGTGGGGTCCCAACTTCCTGTCGCCCGGTGAAATACCACCCAACTAAGCTATAGGCTCCATGAAATGGTGTGGAGAAATCCCTAGCCATCTTTCGGAGCTTGGCTGATGAACCGGTTCGGGAAAAGGTTGGTTTAAGTGGTAGTCGGCCCCAAGGTGAGATACAACCCCGTCACGCTGTACATTCCGGGATATCGTCGGGAGAAATATTCGACTGTTTCATATGTATGGCTAATAGCCCGGACTGACACGGAGATAAGTCATGATGGTACTATAGCGTTTGGGATGATAGTGAAGAACGGCCACCGCCGTGTGTACGAATTTGATTTCTAAACTCAAGTACATTCGACTGATGTGGATTTTGTTATTATCGCTATGGTATACGGCTCTGATGCATTTTCTTATTCGATTTTCGTTCGGTGTTCTTCACTATTTGCTTGTGTATTGTGTGTGTATCTGTTACAAACGCCACAGTGCCTTCTGAGATAAACAATTCCGGAGATAAACTAGTTTTCAATTCGGATTTTCGGGGAGGACTATGTTAGGGGAAACATTATGCAAATATTCTGATAAATAACCGAACTTTAAGAAAGTCGTCATCGCGTAATCGGCTTCGTTTCCGTAACACTGTAAACGTTCAACTGATAACAGAGCACTTTGTAACATCAGGTGCATCGGTTTCACCAATACGAATGTAAACAGATGTTCGCTGTTAGCCGCAATTTGACTCAACTTGTGGAGGAACCTACGCGAGTATCGGATACCCGAGGTGTTTATGCGAACACCCTGGATCTGTTTTTGACATCCGACCCGAGCACTTATACCCTGGAGGTTGCTGCGTCACCGGGAAACTCACATCATTGCGTGGTATCGGCCGCACAACCATTTTTATTTCAAGTGAATAACCGACCTGGGCGGTACGGTCATCGATGCGGAATGTGGAGTTCCGCCCGTGTACTATTCAATGGATTCTAGATGAACTGGACTGTAGGAAGACATCCGGCCCGGACGGAATACCAGCAATAGTTCTTAAGAACTGTGCCGGTTCTTGGCAGACTCTTCCGCTTATCTTATGCACGGAGGACCTCTCCTGTCTGCTGGAAAATCGCTCGAGTTCAGCCAGTCCGAAACACGGAAAAAAAGTGTCTCCCACAAAATTACCGTCCGAGCGCATTACTGTCTATGTTATCTAAGGTGATGGAAAAAGTCATCAATACTAAGTTAATTAAGTATTTGGAAGGCAACGGACTTCTGAATGATCGTCAATACGGGAGACCTTTTGACACTTATAACCGATATATGGACATTATGCGGTTGAGCGACATGGTGAGTCAAGGGGGTCGCATTGGATATCTCCAAGGCTTTTGACCGCGTCTGGTATGGGGCATTGCGGAGCAAACTTTATTCATATGGACTTTCCCAGCAGCTTTACGACTGGACGAAAAGCTTCCTCGAAAATCGATCGATCCGGGTTGTTATAGACGGCGAGTCTTTGGATCTGTATCCTGTTAGTTCGGGGGTGCCTCAGGGCTCTATTTTGGCTCCAACCTAGTTTTTGCTTCACATAAATGATTTGTTGGAAACAACGGATAATAAAGTGTTCAGTTTTGCGGATGATAGTACGCTTGTTTCTTCCTTTTCGAGTGTTCGGCCGATTGGTGCATCTACGTCGCATCAGCTGAGATCTAGACAGATTGACTCTCTGAATCAGGATCTAGATAAGGTCCTGCAGTGGGGAAGGGTCAATCTCGTCGACTTCAATGCAGCGAAGACACAATATACAACATTCACAGGAAAAAGTGGATCATCGATTCCACAGCTGATGATGAATGGCCGGGCCTTCCAAGCTTGGGAAAGCTTGAAATTGCTCGGCGTCACGGTCTGTGGGAATGTATCATGACATAAACACGTGTCGAGCATCGCCAGCTCACCTTCAGGAAAGCTGAGCTATATTTATAGAGCCAAGAAATATTTTACTCCGGCCCAACTTCTTCTCCTATATAAATCCCAAATTAGACCCGCGCTCGAATATTGCTCTCATGTTTGGAGCTCGGCTCCTAAACATACCCTCGACCTACTTGAGAGCATACAGAGACAAGCGAGATCCGCCTGATCGGGGACTCGGCGCTGACGTCGGGACTACTACCGCTATCACATCGAAGGCGCGTAGCCGACCTCTGTCTGTTTTACAGATATTATCACGGGTACTGTTCTTCGGAGATTCGTGGTATTGTTCCACGCAATTGGGCTTATGTGCGCTCCACAGGACAATCCGACGGATCGCACAAGTTTGCGGTTCATATCCCGACGGCGCGAACATCCCCGCATCAGAACTCGTTCCGTTACAGAGCGGGGAAGCTGTGGAAATCCCTTCCCACGCGAGTGCTCCCGGAGCGTTACAACCTGCAACTGTTCAAAAAGAACTGCAACAGTTATTAGATGGCATCTCGGGGCGCCCACTCGGCGCTATAGGTTCGCCTCTCCCGAGAGAAGTCTAATATAAAAAAATTATATTAAAAAAAAAAAAAAACCTTGTGGAGAAGGAGAAAGACGCTGTAAACATCTGTTACAGTGTTAGACAAGTCAAGCGCGTTAATGTTTTGGAGCCAAATATTCCCGCTGGCTATGGAGCAAGGCTAATAACCTTGCCCGGAAAAACAAATTATTATGGACAATTTAACAAGTCTCGGATATGGACCGGATACCGGTGGAAAAGACTTGCTAAAAAAGGCCGAGGCCGGATCCCGGTTGTAGCGCCTATGATGATGATGATTCCCGCTGGCTATTAGTTCAGTTCAGCGCACACGATCAAAGGAAATTGTTGAGTGTTTGAGAGAAATGATTAACAAAAGACTAAAATTTACGTAACATGTGGAGAATACCAGCAAAAGCAGCCAGTGTTTGGCAAAACTCTGTAACCTAAGTATGACGAGATTTGTACATTAAGGGGAGGTTCTCATCAAGAAGTTTTAGAAAATCGATATTTTTTTCTTCATGTTTTGATGGTGTAGAATAAGTCCCCAAAACCGTTTTTGCGAAAATAATTTTATAAAAAAGTTCAAGTCAAGTGAAGTCGTTTATTTTTCACTTCGAGGCGTCTTGTCCAGTAGGCTCTCAAATGTATACTAACAGAGCAATCGACCTAAACATTTATATACACGCTAATGAAACATAGTACTATACAACCTCAGATAGTAATTAGACCTGCGGGCGCGATCTGTAGGTCAGGCCGGAAAATTTTCTCTCCACACTCGTATAGCATTTTGAAACTTTAAACCCGTTTTTCTCGAAACCATGCTTTTCACATTGGTCTCCACATATCTCAAAAACCACTCGATGAATCGGTTTGTTTTTTTATTTTAAAGTAAATTAAATTTATTGGAGTCTGAATGTAGATGATTTTTTCATAATTTTTTTTTCTATTCCACGTTAAAGAGCTAAAAGAAAATGCAAAAATTGGTATCTAAAGTTTGCATTACCGCCATTTCGTTGAATCTAGACTTTCATGGATGATTCTAGTAGGCCCAAGGTCCAAGTACACTCATATAGTTTATGAAAATTCTTTGATTATTGATCATTTTTGCAGGTGCTAGAGTGGCCAACAGTAAGGTACCTTTTCTTGAGACGGTTACATTACAAGGCGTGTCAACAATTATTGTCAATACATTTTTTAATAAAAACAACAAAAAGAAAACAAATTCCGCGTATTCAAGAATAAAGTTTTATGGGGTATCTTTGGCGGTAAATATGACGAGGCAAGACAATGGAGGAAACTCCACAACCACGAACTAGAAGAGCTATACCGCAAACCTACAATAGTGAGAGTAATCAAATCGCGAAGATTAAGATGGGCCGGACATGTGGAGCGAATGGGCAACAATAGAACCGTAAGTAGAATTCTTGACGGTAGACCAAAGGGAAAGAGACCGACAGGACGGCCGCGACGGAGATGGGAGGATAATGTTAGGTTTGACCTTAAGGAGAGTGCGCTGGACAGGGAACGATGGCGGAGTCGAGTGCGTGAGGTCACGAATATTGGTATAGACGGTACTCTTATAACTCCCTCAAAAAGAGAAAACAAGGGTGTCAAATTACACGATGTTTTTTTGGTTTGTAGTTTAGTGGTGATAATCTTCAAAAGATATAGGTGTTCCGAGTTCACTTGCATACCCGTTTATAGGTCTACGGACTAAGCCCCCAGCTTAGGGAACCTGGAAGTTCATGACCTCACCGAATCGACTCCGCCATCGTTCCCTGTCCTGTGCAATCTCACACGTTCGACTATCTGATCCAATCTCGTCAAGGTCAAACCTAACAACGGAGATGAGAGTATAATATAAGGTTTGACCTTGAGGAGATCGGATCAGATGGTCACGCGTGGAAAGAGACTGCACAGGACAGGAAGCGATGGCGCATTCGAGTCAGTGAGGTCATGAAACTCCGGTTCCCTAAGCTGGGGGTTTAGTCCATAGACCTAAAAACGGGTATGCAAGTGAACTCGGAACACCTATATCTTTTGAAGATTATCACCACTAAACTACAAACCAAAAAAACATCGTGTAATTTGACACCCTTGGAGTTCTCTTTTTGAGGGAGTTATAAGAGTACCGTCTATACCAATAAGCCAACAACCATTCAACAGCTGAAAATGAGATAATGTATATTGGGGAGATCGAGGTTATGTAGTAATCTTATTAAAAATTTCGACTATCGTTCGGAGGTGTGCCGCCGAAGCTGTGGGTAACATTCGGCAAACATTATTTTTCACACGTAATTATCATGGATCAAACCAAATGTTCAATGAAGCAATCCTCAATTTATCGTATGCACTTTGTTTTATTGACTTCTAATATGATTCTTTCTTACTAGAACACCCTATACATCTGAAACCTTAACTCCATAATTTGTAACGTTTGCGATGATCGTGAAGGGCGCGTGGTTTAAACCGACGCTATGACAATTAGAATCACCAAAAGATAAAACCAAAGGCTCAATACATCAGTTCACTGCGGCGTATACGAAATCGATCGTCATTCTCAAGTACACTCGATGTGATGTGGAATTACTATGTTTTTGCTATGGTATATGGCTCTGATGCTTTGCTTATTCGATCTTCTTTCGGCATTGTTCCTGACTAATTGCTTGTGTATTGTCTATGTATCTGTTAGAAACGCCACAGACTCGACAAGTGATTTCAAACCGTCTTAAAGCCATAGGTAAGGTGGAAAAACAAGGAAATTGAGTGCCATATGAACGCAAGCGGGAGGACCGTGATTCATCCCAAACTTAAGAGGATCTTGTTGAAACCAACGATTTTATACTGACTTAAGGTCATGCATGATATGGTACAAAAACAAGGAAATTCAGTTCCGTATGAACTCAAGTTGGCAGCTATGGGACCAAGATTCATGCCAAACTTAAGAGGATCTCATTGAAACCTTGGGAGTAGCTCAACAAACGATTTCAAACCGTTTTAAGGCCATATGTATGGTACAAAAACAAGTAAATTGAGTTCCTTATGAACTCAAGCCAAGAGACGTCGATCGATGTTTTTTTACTACTGCTCCAAAGACAAAGCCAGAAGGATTTCTTGCATCGAATGGGGACAGGGACGAAAAGTGTATCCACTACGACAACCCGCAGCATAAGAAATCGTGGGGTAAGCCTGGCCATGCATCAACTTCAATGGCGAAACCGAATATTCGTGGCAAGAAGCTAATGCTGTGCATCTGGTGGGATCAGCTCGGAGTGATCTACTATGAGTTATTTCAGCCTAACGAAACTATCACTGGGGAACGTTACCAACAATAATTGATACAATTGCTCCTAACTTTGAAACTCAAGTGCCCCCAATATGTGAAAGTGATCTTTCAGTACGCAATGCTCAGCTACATCTTGCAAAAGTCGTCAAGGCAACTTTCGAACCGCCCCAATGGGATATCCTATCTCATCTACCGTATTCACCGGACATTGCTCCTTCCGAGTACTACTTGTTCCGGTCGATGAGTCATGGCCTGGCCGAGCAGCACTTCACTTCCTCATCATCATCATCGGCACTACAACCGGGATCCGGTCTTGGCCTTATTTAACAAGTATGAGGCTTGTTAAATTTTCCATAATAATTTGTTTTTCTGGGCAAGGTTATTAGCCTTCACTTCTTACGAACCCAAAAATTGGGAAAAATCATAACTAACTTTGGAGAATACCTTGAATAAAATACATTGGGCCGGACACGTGTCGCGAATGGGGAACGATACGACCGTGCATAGAATTCTTGACGGTAAGCCAACGGGAAAGAGACCGACAGGGCGGCCGCGACGAGGATGGGAGGACAATGTTAGGTTGGACCTCGAGGAGATCGGATCGGATCGGATGGCCGAACGTGGAAGGAGAGCGCACGGGACAGGGAACAATGGCGGAGTCGAGTTGGTGAGGTCATGAACTTTCAGATTCCTACAGGCCAATAAATAGTAGTAGTAGTAGTAGGTACCAACTTTTCTGAGTAAAGCTTCAAAGTTTCAAAAGAACCCTCAAAACAGTTATCGAGGATTAATAACAACCAATTGAACCTACCAAAAAAATCGATCGTTTAAACCAAAATATGGAAGACCTTCCGCCACAGTTTAGCGAGTGAAGAAAATCTCTTGAAAAATATACGGGAAATGCCATTCGGAGAACAGTACGACTTCAAAATCGAATGTTTGTTATGAAACTTTTTTGTGCTCGAGTAGGCGAACGTGATAATCATGAAGCATTCGATTGATTGTGAATCACATGTAATCACATTCAGTTTCTTTACTGCGTTGATGAATAAACTGTATTCAAGTATAAGTGATGGATTGGGTGACAAAACAGAGTTTCTGGCGTAGTTCATAAATGCGCAGAGATTTCTATTTTTGTCTCACTTTCTGATCGTGCAAGAACTTTGCGTATTGGGTACACGCATTGTGTACAACTATAAAACAGGACAAGCATTTTAGAAGGCAAAGCGTTCCACGCACGTGAGATTCGGCTGAACAACGATTGTGTACTTATAAGTATCATCATCATCGGAACTACAACCGGGAACCGGTCTTGGCCTTATTTAGCAAGTCCTGAGGCTTGTTAAATTTTCCATAATGATTTCTTTTTTCTGGGCAAGGTCATTAGTTTTGCGCCAGAGGCTCCCCGATGGAGAATCGAACCCCGGCCTCGCGCGTGACAGGCGGGTATACTAACCACTATACTATCGAGGAGCCGAGGACTTATAAGTATGGCACCCATGTAATCGTTCTTCTCTTAATCAGTAAGGTGGTACTAAAATTATAGTCTGCTTGTACTAAAATTATAGGCTTCTTGGACTAAAATTATAGGCTGCTTGTACTAAAATTATAGGCTTCTTGTACTAAAATTATAGGCTTCTTATACTAAAATTATACGCTGCTTGTACTAAAATTATAGGCTGCTTGTACTAAAATTATAGGCGGCTTGTACTAAAATTATAGGCCGCGCGTACTAAAATTATAGGCTACTTGCACTAAAATTATAGACTGCTTCTACTAAAATTATAGGCCGCCTGTACTAAAGTTATAGGCGGCGTGTACTAAAATTATAGGCCGCTTGTACTAAAACTATAGGCTACTTGCACTAAAATTATAGGCCGATTGTACTAAAACTATAGGCTGCTTGTACTAAAAGTATAGGCTTCTTGTACTAAAATTATACGCCGCTTGGACTAAAATTATAGGCTTCTTGGACTAAAATTATAGGCTTCTTGTACTAAAATTATAGGCTGCTTCTACTAAAATTATAGGCCGCCTGTTCTAAAACTATAGGCTGCGTGTAATAAAATTATAGGCCGCGTGTACTAAAATTATAGGCTTCTTGTACTAAATTATAGGCCGCTTGTACTAAAATTATAGGCTGCTTGTACTAAAAGTATAGGCTTCTAGTACTAAAATTATACGCCGCTTGGACTAAAATTATAGGCTTCTTGGACTAAAATTATAGGCTTCTTGTACTAAAATCATAGGCCGCCTGTTCTAAAATTATAGGCTGCGTGTACTAAAATTATAGGCCACTTGTACTAAAACTATAGGCTGCTTGTACTAAAATTATAGGCTTCTTGTACTAAATTATAGGCTGCTTGTACTAAAATTATAGACTGCGTGTACGGAAATTAAATGGTGCTTGTACTAAAATTATAGGCTGCTTGTACTAAAACTATAGGCTGCTTGTACTAAAAGTATAGGCTTCTTGTACTAAAATTATACGCCGCTTGGACTAAAATTATAGGCTTCTTGGGCTAAAATTATAGGCTTCTTGTACTAAAACTATAGGCTGCTTGTACTAAAATCATAGGCTTCTTGAACTAAATTATAGGCTACTTGTACTAAAATTATAGGCTGCGTGTACTAAAATTATAGGCTACGTGTACTAAAACTATAGGCTGCTTGTACTAAAATCATAGGCTTCTTGAACTAAATTATAGGCTACTTGTACTAAAATTATAGGCTACTTGTACTAAAATTATAGGCTGCTTGTACTAAAAGTATAGGCTTCTTGTACTAAAATTATACGCCGCTTGGACTAAAATTATAGGCTTCTTGGGCTAAAATTATAGGCTTCTTGTACTAAAATTATAGGCTGATTCTACTAAAATTATAGGCCGCCTGTTTCTAAAATTATAGGCCACTTGTACTAAAATTATAGGCTACTTGTACTAAAATTATAGGCTGCTTGTACTAAAAGTATAGGCTTCTTGTACTAAAATTATACGCCGCTTGGACTAAAATTATAGGCTTCTTGGGCTAAAATTATAGGCTTCTTGTACTAAAATTATAGGCTGATTCTACTAAAATTATAGGCTGCGTGTACTAAAATTATAGGCCACTTGTACTAAAACTATAGGCTACATGTACTAAAATTATAGGCTGCGTGTACTAAAATTATAGGCCGCTTGTACTAAAATTATGGGCTGCTTGTACTAAAATTATAGACTGCGTGTACGGAAATTATATGGTGCTTGTACTAAAATTATAGGCTGCTTGTACTAAAATTATAGGCTGCTTGTACTAAAAAAGTTGCAATTTTATGTAGATAAAAATGCGTTAACTTCAAACTCGATAGTTATGATCCATGAACTTTCTACTCATCAGAATTCCCTTAGCCCACACATGCCTTCATTTATCGTGCGCCTTCTTTATATATAAAGAATTGCACAAGAGTTTGTTTGAAACCCTTTGCCCTAAACCCGGTAAAGTGGAGTGCAAATATACTTGCACTTAAAGCGAACGACCTACGTTTCGACACAGACCTGACTTATGGTCAATGTCACCATCAGAGAGCAAGTCCACTGACAACTGCAAATGCGCGGGGGGGGGGGGGGGGGGGGGTGAAATATCATTAGTTTAGGTGAAGAAATATGTGTACCGTTTTGGGGTTAAAAGCAATGGGCAATGGATGATATTTAAAACCTATGGTTTTTGGCATTGGCGGCTGCAGCCATGGCGCAGGTTCAACAGACGAGTGGTGTTATTATTGTTTATTCCCCTAAGATCCTGTCTCGTTGCGAAATTTGAAAATAATTGACTGCCTTTTTTTTATTGACAGCAAGTTTTCGAACGCGAAATTAGTTAATACCAAGTTTTTGGTGCGGGGTTCGTTTTTCCGAAATTGGATGTTTTTATGTTACGCAACACCATGTTATTTTGTGAGCGGTTTCGTAGTGAATACTTACATAACGTTGGAGGATACCCGTAGGCCACTTACGGATACAACGTATAAGAAAGGAGACATTTGTTTCTCTCCCACAGCGCCAAAATCGTTAGATATCGTGAAAGTATTGATAACCGGTTTAATGGGTTCAATTTAAATTAAAAAAAAACTACACTTGGACTGTAGATAGGGTTTTGGAGTTTCCTTAGACACTTAAACTTAAGAAATTCTATTTCTTTTTGATTTAAAGGGTCATAAACATAATAAAGAGTACTTTGAGGAATACTAAGGTTATCTGAGGACTTGATCAAATTAAGCTCTTGTAGGTAATTAAATGTGAAATAAAACCAAGATAAATGAGAAATAAATAATAGAATGAAAAAAAACTCACCACTGCTTGACTCATGTTCATCTGCTGTTGTTGTTGCTGTTGTTGCTGCTGCTGCTGGGCCTGCTGCTGTTGTTGTTGTTGTTGCTGCTGCTGCTGTTGCTGTTGCTGCTGTTGTTGTTGTTGATTCTGCTGATGCTGTTGTAAGGCATTTGCATCAATTTGACCTTGATTAGTTGCCGAATACCACCACTGTGACCCAGGGACAGCGGCTGCAGCAGCTGCCATATTTAAACGATAATCATAACCGGTACCACCGGCATTTGATGTAGCAACAACCTGAGCCATTGTTGTAGCAGGATTCTGAAAGCTCGATGCCATTTTATATGAGAATAATTGTTGTGTCGCTACACCTGATGTTGTGCTACAATTATTACGAGATGCATCATTGTGTGCTTGTTGTTGGTTTTGTTGTTGCTGTACAACAACTTGATGCTGCAACTGTTGTTGTTGCTGAACTTGCTGCTGCTGCTGCTGCTGTTGTTGCTGTTGCTGCTGTTGTTGCTGCTGCTGCTGTGCAGCCAATTGCTGTTGATGATGTTGGTTTATTAAATGTTGGTGATGCAAAGTTTGCTGATCTTGTGCTGTAAGCGAAGCGGCTGCCGGCCACCAAACAGCATCGCCTGATGCTTGTCTATTATCCCAGGCACCACGATGGTGCTCCGACATTTTTAAAATATTTGTTATATTTATATAATTACACTAAATATTTTTTTTCTTGTTCTATTTAGTCGGAAAATAAATCATTTGTTGTTAACATAAAGATTTTTTTTTATTTGTTATTTGGCACACACAGAGTATGAAACAGACAAAAAAAAAATAGAATTTTTATAAAATTAAAAACTCTCGAATGGAAATATACATGTGTTGGGTATGAAGTTGGCGCGTTTTTTAATTTTCACACTATTCTAACAATTAATAGTTTATTGATACTAAGAAACACAATATTTAGATTCTTTGAAAACGAAGGAATATGTATATATAAATTATAACTAGAAACAATAATTTTAATAAAGAAAAACACTACTCAGCTTCGCCGTTATTATTAAGAACGTAGCTACTACTATTGGAAGCGTTACTTCTGCCGCTCTCTCGCTACCCCGCTTCTATTAACCTTCTCTTTCTCCTTTCATTTGCTTGTTCACTAATACTACAGAATGTATTGACACTCGTATTCTATCATCGTCTTTTTAATGGTATAGAACGCTCTTTCAAATTGCAAGGTTGCCGAATTCACTTCTCAAAGAAGAACCCAAAAAAAAAAAAAAAAAAAAAACAACAACACACGAACACATAATTTTCGGTTTCTTTCCCAACTGATCTCGTCTCGGTTAGTCACAGCAAAAAGGATCGATCATTGATAAAGAAAACGGATAAAATAACACGTATTAAAGCGTCACCGCACAAGGAATTTATGTTAAAGAACAAAACAAACAAAAATAAAAAATAAAAACACAAGTACTAGGAAGTCCTCTATTAGTAATCTAATTTCGATTGTGTTCAAATTAGATCCTTTCTTTTAAAGTTACTAAATGCCGTTGGAAATTGGTTTCTTATTTGAGATTTTTTAAAACAAAAGAGACGCTACACGCTGGCCCTTGGTCACTAACACATTC